>OY979685.1:15567254-16893921 GCA_963855955.1 Luperina nickerlii | reverse complement strand
CATGACTTTGTTTCTGTATAATTATTGCTTTTTATCATTAAAATTAGTTAACAGCATCCAGCAGACCACCGACTATTGTTCTTTTTTTTGGATTTTTTTTCTGTTCTAATGGATGCAGAACAAGTAAAATGCACGATTATACAAATTTTTAAAACTTGTTCGTCTGTTGTCATTCTAATGATTATCAGCTTATAATGTTCTCACTGCAGGGGCACAGGCCTCCTCTCCGTGAGAGGGAGTGGGCCATAATCTACCTCGCGGGGTGTGTGGATTATTAATTTATTTAAACTTTTCGCACAAAAAGGTACAAAGGCGGACTTAATGCCTTAGGCATTCTCTACCAGTCAACCAAGGGTGGTGAAGAGATTGGATGCTGCTATGCTATGCTGCTGGATTGGAGGTGCTTTGGTTGAGAAGAACAATGATAAAAAAAATCTATCAATACTAGGCTCACAAATACATATGCTGATGATGCATGATGTTACACGTTTTTTTGGTTCTAGGACATACCGGTTTCCTCACGATGTTTTCCTTCACCGTTTTGAGAGATGTGGTGATAATTTACACAAAGTAAAGAGCCTGTCTAGGTTCAAACTCGCGACCTACAACTCGTAAGTCGCCGCCATTACCTCTGGGTCACCACTGGCCTACAATGTCTAAAAAGTAATTTATATTTTCGTAACACAAATAAATTAGAGGTGTCGCTTTACATTGAGATTTAGAATAACATGCGGATTGTTTTGTTTCTTAATTGTACTGATGTTTGCTTTAAAAGATAATAAATAGACACGATTAAATAGCTTTGACGGTAGGGAGCAAACATAATATTATAAGAGTTATTTTGACAAACAGGCTAGCTGTCCATCTGTTAAATTGGGTCAAACTTCTTTTACAACACCATTTTTAAGGAGCCGGTCAAAATAACCACAAAATAAAAACCAAATAGCAAAAGAAAACACACATCTCTGCCCATGTCTTCGGTGAATAGGCGTGATGTTATGGTATGTGTACTTGAGAGCTAAACTGTTTGCATTTTGCCATAAAATCCGGTCATAAACGACATGATTAATTGATTAGATGTCTATGTCAAATTCCTGTTTTTATGAAGAGGATAAAATATCAAACACATTTTAATGGCTAAATAAATTACTGAGCAATAAAATAACACCTGTTGTAGTCGTTTATATGAACTATGTATTTACTATGTATGAACACGATTGTGTGCAACGTCACAATGGAATTTCAATTCCGCGAAAACCAGATTCAGGCTTTGATGCAGAATGAACCTCCTACCTGCAAAAATGCGCACACAGACGGTGCTATAATATTTTTAAATTAATTGAAAACATTATAGCACCTTCTGTGTGTACGTGCAATTTAGACTCGAGGCGTGTTTCATCACTTGCTTCATCCAGAAGATGTTGAATCATCGACCGCGTAATATTGAAATTGCATAACATTTCATTGTCATGTATTTCCGCAATGCAACGCCTGATTCCTTGACCTTAGGAGAAGCGCTAAAGAAAATTTAGATTTGCAGGTCGGTGTCAGGTTGTATGTTGATCAAAATATGATTCATGACGGCAACAATAATGTGTATTTTCAGAATTATATCAATTAAAATCATCAATACAACTCCCTAAGTCAACATTGACTTCAAATGTTATGATTTCACAAAAAAAGTCATTCTAATTAATAATTAATTAATTTAAACTTAATACTTATTAATAATTGGTGATTTGAACTTGAGTATTGATGATTTTAATGATTATAACATTCAACTTTTTTAAAGCACTAGGGTTTCAATTGGACTAAAAAATTAAAACACTAGTGCTTTAATATGTTGCTTGTAGAATAATCTGACAAAAAATATGTACCTATTTAGTATGGTTTTTATTGTGAAAATATAGTCTTTAGAGGTATATTCATGATTTTTTCTATCCTATCAAATTTGTTGTATTATGTTTTCAACATACTATCTAAATAGCATAAATATCCTGAGGAAAACCATATATTTTTCTGATTTTGTTTACTGTAGTCGATCATATACTTTTAAGCATTATAAAATATGCGTTTTTTTGCGTTTAGGTCCTGTAGTCCCCTTAAAAGAATTATGATTTCCAGCACCACCACTAAAAAACCACCATTAGTGTCGGGCGATCCAATCAAAATCTTAACTTGAACCACATAATTTAAGCCATTATCAATACAATACACGATGTTCATTGATCTCCAGTGATTCGCTAAGCCTGCAGCCGACCCCACAATTTGTTACAGAATCGGGCCGCGTCCCTTTAAATAGGTCAGCTGTGTTAATTGTACTTTAGGGACGGTTTTACCAAGTTTTTTAAACTTTACATGGGTTATGTAGATAAGTGTTGTAGGCGTTTTTCGGTTCGTAATGAGACTATAATCAGCTTATAATGTTCCTGCTGGGACACAAGCCGCCTCTCGGTGAGCTCGGTTACCACGCAGCGCGCAGGCCCAGTGCGGGTTGGTAGATGTCACATGTCTTCGAAATTTTGGTTCAAGGACATGCTGGTTCCCTCATGATGTTTTGCTTCACCGTTTTGAGAGCAGTGGTGATGAAATAATTTACACAAAGTAAAGCATCTGTCATGGTTCGAACCTACGATCTATAACTCGAATGTGGCGGCCGTTACTACTGGGCCAGCATTGTATATAATTATGATGATTTTAACATCATGCTATTAATTTGATGAAGGGATCAGTGGAACTAATGGTACACTCGCACTTCGCCAGTTAAGGCTCCTGCAAACAGGCGCGATGCGCGACGCGAATCGCGCGCGACACAATGGCACCGGTCGCAACGTGTCGCGCCTGTTTGAAGGAGCCTTTATGTTTCGAGGCTATGCCGTTATGTTTTGGGCTAAAAATATTAAGTTCGGGCTGCCTCTGCGAACTTTCTAATAGAAAAACAGAATCCATACTAATATTATAAATTCGAAAGTAACTCTGTCTGTCTGTCTGTACGTTACCTTTTCACGCTTAAACCATTGAACGGATTTCGATAAAATTTGGCAGAGAGATACATTGCATCCCAGGGAAGGACATAGGATTGTTTTTATCCCGATATTCTTACGGGATAGACAGTTATGCGGGTGAAACCGCGGACCGCAGCTAGTATTAAACACTTTGTCTGTCCCGGGACTTAAACTCAGGACCTCTCGCTTAGCAGTGGCACCAACCACTCCTAGACTTAAGAGACAATATCTGCCAATTTATTTATTTATTTATTGATTTAAACTTCTCGCACAAAAAGGTACAAATGCGGACTTAATGCCTTAGGCATTCTCTACCAGTCAACCAAGGGTGGTGAAGAGATTGGATGGCAGGTGCTTTGAATGAGAGGAACAATGATAAAAAAAAATCTGTTAAAACTAGGTACACAAATACATAAATAAGTTATATACACATACATACTATTTACTATAATATATACTTATAATATATATATATATATACAAATTCAAGGGAGAGAGGTGTTGAGATGACTCTACTCTATTTGTTTTGTAAATAACTCTGCAATTTCCGCTTAAATGCATACCGACTGGTGGCCGTCCTGATATCAAGAGGAAGTGCAGTGAATTCCTGTCATCAAAATCGTTCACAATTTAGTCGCAATCTCATCTCGGCGACAATGAATGTCAAAAACTTGTCAAAAATGTAGGGAAATTACAGGTATTTTTGACATATTGAGACTAAGACCAGACTGTGAACTTGTAATTTTCTTAAAATTACGAGAATTGCCCCCCTGATAAAGTGTTAAGAAGTAAGTTTTCTGCAGTCAAAGTTTGCTTCAAAGTACTATTACCATATGCTCCACTCAGCATTCCTATGTTCCAGCTCACACAATGTAAGTGTACGCAAATGAGACTTTTAAAACTATGTCTGAAGTTCTGCAACGAATCGCCAATCTCACAGGTGTTACAGGTGTGTCTATAGACCTGTTACCACAGACTATAGACACCTGTAAAACTTAAATATACTACTTAGAAAAGATATTATACTCTTTATTATGTACACCATATGAATTACTTACAGATATAATTGTAGAAATTTTACAAAGGGTGACACAATGGGCTGTCTTATCGCTAAAAGCGATCTTTTAATTAAAGACAACCTTTGAGTGGATTTCGGGAGAAAATAAAATAACTTATATGAATGGTCTACTAGCAGTGCCCCGCGGTTTTACTCGCATAAGTGTCGATACCGTGGGAATATCGGGATAAAAACTATCCTATGTCCTTTCCCGGGACTCAAACTATCTCTATACCAAATTTCATCTAAATAATTGCAGCGGTTTAAGCGTGAAGAGGTAACAGACAGACACACTTTCGCATTTATAATATTAGTCCATACTAATTTTATAATCGCGAAAGTTTGTCGCCTGTGTAAAAGACCAAACAAAACCTAATTAAATCCATATTTAATTAGGTTTTATTTGGATTTTCCATTGGTAATTTCGTAATAGCAGCCTGTAATCAGGTTTCATACAAGGTTGACGGCAATACAATCGCCATCCATGACATGAGACTTAAACGTAACTGGCAAAATCTGTATGTATACCATGGGTCATTTCTGCCTAACCCTTTGGGAAAAACAAGCGTGAATTTATGACATTTGACATTTTTCTTGTGACATTACCCTTTGTTCTTTATTAGTGTTACAGGTATCCAAAGGTAACCGCGACCTCCAGACACCTGTAACTTCTGCTATCCATCAGCTGGTCTGACAGCCTGTTTACTGCTATGCGTATGAGCTAAGCAAGATTAATTTTGATGAATGGACTATGTAGGATTACTTTTACAGCTTTGTTTAAGGATGGGCTTAGAGTATCTTATACATTGGATAGGGTCGCGTTTGAGAACTGTCTTAATCTGTGTTCGCGATTTATTTGGCAAAAATATAAACAAATATGAATGAATGGAAAAATAACTTTAATTCCTAGTTTACGCTACAACTTCAAACATTTTTATAACTTTTTCAATAGTGCTAGTCACTCTGAAATCAACTTAATTATCATTTAAATAAAGTTGATATTTGTTTAACTTGAAATAGGGTGCAGCACTGCGCACTTTTACAATACCTAATTTTGAACGATTAAATATTGAAAATCGTGGTGCATATTGTTTGCATAGACAACACATTCTTTCACATAGGTCATTAACATTATCTTCTTTTATCTTTGTTTTGGTAATCTTGTGACATTCTGCTATTATTGAATTATTTGTAGCATGACTAAAGTAGTGTATATTTTGTATGACTTGTAGTAGTGAATGTTACCAAAAAATTACTAGGTAATGACTATCCACTCGCGTCTAGAAGACTCTTTTTTTAGTCGAATGTGACTTTTGTTATATGCAGTCTCATTATGTAAAAAGGGCAATTTACGTTTTCAAAAGTATATTCGCCACTTCGAAACCAACAAAATTCAACAACAAATTTCTCTAAATTACACTTTTAATCCACACCTCGTTCCAAGTGTTCCCTTAGATACCTAATGGCGGCTACAGACAGCCTCGAAAAGATATACAGCAGAATCAGAAATGTGTGGTCGATTTTAAAGGTGGTGGTACAGGTCATCAAACTGAACAACTTGCTCCATGGTACCAACATCGTAATCGAGAAAAAACTATCTACAGTCACAAACGTTTGAGTTGAGTAGGTATTGAAGTTTTGTATGGGACAGTTACTGTAGGTAAACATCGACAAGAATTTATTTGATAGTCAACAATTTGTGTTCGATAATACTGTATTAACGTGTGACTACAATTAAGTAACCAATGTTTAGTGGCTCCACATTGATGTAATACGGGAAAAAGTTTGTCGGCAATTAAGAGACTTGTCAATGTATAGTTATGTCGCAGGATAATTGGAAATACCTAATCTGCGAAAATCTTATAATTTTTGCAAAAGACCGGATTATTTGAAACCAAGGAATATTTTCGTAATAATACAAGCTATACGTCCTTTGCAGAAATCCTAAGATTTTCACAAACTAGATTTATCCAATTATCCTGTGAATCCTATATTGTTTGCAAATGACCGGAATATTTGCAACTAAGAAAGATTTTCGTAATAATAGGAGCTCAACGTCTTTAGCAGAAATCCTAGGATTTTTCACAAACTAGGTTTTTTCTAATTATCCTGCGACATACAGCCAGCACATCAAGCTACTACAATCTGTCAAATTTCTTTAATAGATTTTCAACTTTATCTCTAAAGCATAAGGATCAAAGTTGATTGGGAAAATTTTACAGTTTTAGGTAGCTTGATGTACTGGCGTCTGTACATACATTTTTTTGAAACTGTGCGTATTAAACTGTATGTATAATTGTAAGCGAGACTGAACTGAAGTAATTCTACGTAATCCTGCCACAGTTAATGTTTTGTAACGAGATCCGAGTTAAATTATTGTCGTAATTATTAATCCGTGGGTTTAATCCGTGGACTACATGACCTAAAGCGCGGTCACCGTCGGATTGCATAGAAAAGAAAGAGAAGCGCGATGACACAACGCTGGTAACTTATTGCAAAACATGAAGCAATTATCTATTTACAAAAAATCTATTTTTTGGACTAAAAGATTAAAACACTAGTGCTTTAGTATGTTGCTTGTAGAATAATATGACAAAAAATCAGAAAGAACGTATGTATATTAGTATGGTTTTATTGTAAAAATAAAGTTTTTAAAAGTATCTTCATGATTTTTATCTATCGTATCAAATTAGTTGTATTATGTTTTCAATACACTATCTACCTAGCATATATCCTGAAGAATATCATATATTTTTCTGATTTTGTTTACTGTAGTCGATCATATACTTTTATACGTACGCCGCTGTGATACGGTTTTTTGTATGAAAGAACTGACGGTTAAAATATCAAAATTATTCCTCTGATAAATTTATCTGGCGTTGGGAAAATCAGCCCTAAGGTATAAAAGAAACAATTGACAAACAAACTCCAATTTTATATTCCAAAACATCAACCATCTGACACATCCCTTTCGCATCATCTTGAAACCTTCGGACCCAGTTATAGTAATAAAAAAGAGTTTATTCCCCAGGATAAGTGTTATACATGTAAGGTATCGTTTCGGGGATCGGTTGGATTCCCCCGGGCTCGCTCCTCCGTTTTATTATTACCGGCTGTCAGTGTGTCAGTAACCTTATTTAAAGTCTGAGTTGCCTTTAAACGGACGTGTTTTAGCCCTTAAATGTTATTTGGTTTAGAGAGATTTGAAACTGTGTAAGCTTGGTTGAGTCAGTGATAAATTCTAGACTCTTGAATTATTATTTTGGTAGTTACATAAATACTTACTTAAACTTAAATTTTTGGAAAATTCTTGTTAGAAATTATTCTGTGGTTGAGATGTTTAGAAATAGTTGCTTTTTGTAGATTATAAATACTTATTAAACTTCTTAAAACAAACTTTGTGGTAGCCTGGAGGTTTTCTTCTGAACTACCACTTTGAGTTAGATTCATAAGATAAATACTAATTTATCTGGGTAACTTTTCAGTGTTACCATTTTACCATACTAGCTTCTGCCCGCGACTCTGTCCATGTAAAATTTCTTGTTCCCCGAACTACCTCGTCGCATCGCATCGCCTGCCCGTGCAATTACTTAGTTTTCGTTTAGCGTTCTTTCTGACTTTTTTTTGTTTTTACTCGGTTCCTGATGGTCCTAGCGTGATTTTAGGTAGGGTTTCCTCGAATATTGGGTTATCAAATGCAAAAATAATTTTTCATACCTATCTGGTGGTTCCTGAGATTAGTGCGTTTAAACAACCAAACAAACTCTTCAGCTTTATTACTAGTATCTATAGATACGTTCAAAGTCGACGACTTAAGAGGACTACACTTAAACGCAAAAAACCCAAGTTTTATAATGCCTAAAAGTGTATGATCGACCACAGTAAACAAAATCTGAAAAATATGCGATATTCTTCAGGATATATGCTAGTTAGATAGTGTGTTGAAAACATAAACTTATTTGATACGATAGAAAAACATCATGAAGATACTCGTACCTCTAAAAACTTTCTTGTAACAATAAAAACCATACCTAACTAATATACATACAATCGTTCTGATTTTTTATAGGTTTAATATAAACCTTACTAATATTATAAACTCGAAAGTAACTCTGTCTGTCTGTCTCTCTGTGGTTGACAACTGACTTCCCATACCTTTTAACATTGTAATTTGAAAACATCGTAGACAAATTATTTTTAAAAGAGTTACTTATCATTCTTGCCGGCTCTTCTCCATAGAAACGACCAAATGGAACTGTGCACCTAGCTTCTGACGTTTCATAAGTGCCCATGTAGGTTTATGTGAAATAAAAATAATTTTAATTCAGGATGGTGACCACAGATATAGACAGACCGAAATAATGCAAGTATCACGATATGTATGAAAACAAGCGTGCCATTTTTTGACTACCTACTATGACGTCACAAGCAGTATTTAGTGGGGGGGAAATTCAAATTGATTCAAAGACGCCGCCGCGTGCGGTACCCTTTTTGCCCCACCTAGCGCCAGCTGGAACCTAGCGTAAGCGCTCACGCTCACCCAACCAGCAGTACCACAGAGTAAATAAAACAAGTAGCAGTACTCAGGACTGAGCGCGAAAGTGGTGGCTTACGATTTTTGTACTTTAGCTGGGCACGCGAAATAGTTCCTCTTGCGTTATCTAGGTAGTAGATATAGATATATCTGTGGTGATGACGGATAACTTTAATTTGAATGTTAACTGCAGCATCCACGAACCGAGTGAGCAGGTTCACTCTTTACCCCTTATCCCACCCACAGTCGACAAGCGTGATGGTTTAATGTCCTCCAAAAAAATCAAAATGACTGCGTCAGATGAAGTATTAATAATAATAATATACATAAACTCACGCCCTCTTTCCATGAGGGTAGGCAGAAACTACAAAATGCCACCTGCTACGATCCTTACGTAGTACTTTTTGGCTCGTTTGCCTTATACATACACTCGGTCATACACGCACGCCGATTGCGAGTACTACGCACCTGAAATTAAAAAAAAAACACCAATAAGGTCACTAATCTGCATTCGCGATTTATTTGCCAAAAATGTAAACAAATATGAGTTTATGGAAAAATAACTTTAAATCCTACACAATAAAGTTCAATTTACGCTACAACTTCAAACATTTTTATAACTCTTTCAATATAGTCAGTCTGAAATCAACTTAATTACCATTAAAATATTGTTGATATTTGTTTCACTTGAAATTATATTAATTTGAAACATACCAAAGTTTGAATAGACTTTATAATGAAGTATTAATTTGTTACTTTATATCTCAAAAAGTGGTACGAGATGAAAAATACCAGTTTTCAACAGCGTCCTTCCGGTAGCCACCGTCCGCCTCCGTCAACCAACAACAAAAACACAGCGAAATCTAATTAATAAAATTCCTAAATTCACTTACTTTCTGACAGACGACAGTCTGCCTAAGCCGCTGGCTCTAGAAGCATGCAATTCTGCACAAAGTCATAAATAACGTGAGCATTAGGGAAGGATTTTTGAAAAGTCATCTCCCTTATATTGGGGATGACTATGTGTATGGATTTTATCATTTTTGCTGATGGGAAATCTCATCGGGTTCACGGCATATACCGCAATAAGTGGACTGATAAATTATATTTATTCAGAAAATCTATCTATCCTACACTAATCATAAAACTGAAGAGTTTGTTTGTTTGTTTGTTCGCGCTAATCTCAGGAACTAAGAATTTTACAAATCCGACGATTTGTAAAATTCAATTTATTAAATTTTAATCTTTGTTGGCGCTCTCTTTTTGTAAAATTCTTTTGCATTTTATAGCCCAATTCTGGAGGAAGGCTGTAGGCTACTTAGCATCACGCTAAACGCTTAGGAGCCGAGCAAGATCAAAAAAGTCAGAAAGGACAGGCGATGCGATGCGACGGGGTGGGTCGGGGAACCAGAAATTACACGTGGATGAAGTCGCGGGCAGAAGCTATTCACACTAATATTATAAAGGCGAAAGTTTGTGAGTGTGTGTGTGTGTTTATTATGTTTGTTACTTCTTCACGCTCAAACGGCTGGACCAATATTGATAAAATTATATTGTATGGATGTAGCTGACACCCTGGATTAACAAATAGGCTACTTTTTATCCCGATATTTCCACGGAATCGAAACTTATGCGGGTGAAGCCGCGGGGCGCGGCTAGTTGGTTATAAATATTACATTTACAAGTCAGTTTTTTTAAACTCTTTGAGTTATTCCCAGCTGATTACTGTGAGATGAGAAGGAAGGTAATGCAGCAGCCTAGCATAGCAACCAGTCTACCAAAAACAACAAAAACACAGTGAAATAATGGAGAAATTCTCACAGATCAACATCAGCAGTCCTCAACACAATTGGATTGTATTGGTCAGTCTGTTGTGACAAATAGGTCATCGGCTCCGGTGCACAAAGAGTACGTAACAAGGATGTCTGACCCGGCGGACTTACTGCTTTATTGTAGGCTGTGCCATTCATCTGATGACAGTGTGGGAATGTCGTGTTTCTTGTTCCTGACTCCTGTATCTTACTGACAGTTATTGGTTTAATTTAACATGTACTTCCATCAATATTTGACATTAATTTCGAATAGACCATAACGCGAAATGTGACTCATTCTATTACAAAATGCTTTAGTATATTTTATTTCACAAGAGCCTACCTGGGAACTTTGAAACGTCAGAAGCTAGGTGCATGGTTCTCATTGGTCCGGCAAGAAACTCAACGGCTGTATAACTATGCACTACTTCTGCCTAGTCCTCCTTCGTGAACTACAAGCGTTATGTCAGTTTTACATTCATTGAATCGTCGTATAAAGCGAAACAATAACTTCCAAATGAGAGAAAACCAGTATAAATCAATCAAACCTACACAAAAAAATTGAAACAAACTGCCACAAAACCACGGCTTGAACTTTTTCAACACTCAAATCCACAAATCTTTTTACAACCAACCACCCGCACTGTGAACAAAACCGAAAAATGTCAGACATCACACAAATATGGTATTCTAATGAAAAAACTTGACACACATTCAAAAGTTACAACGAAATAAAACGATTCGTCCAACTTCGAGTAATTTCGGCTAAGGTCGGAAAACTTCGGGCTTCTCCGGAAAGTTTCGGGTATCAACCGCTCAGGTGCCTAATAAATAAGTTAGTGTCTGCACCTTTTCCTAACTTTGTGGTTTTTGTGAATTTTTTGCAAGTAAATTATTGGTAGGTATGAGTTTTTCAATGATATATTGAGGAGCAGAATGGTATTAAATGTGACTGGGTAGTGGGTAGGGATGCTTAGCTGTGGCACATCTGTGCTGTTTGAAACTTTTACCATGAATATGGGATGAATCTTGTGCTGAAGTGGCGTGGAGAGGATGAAAGTTTTGAGGGTCTAAGAAAAACTCACAGAAATTAGTTAAAAAAAAGCGGCCAAGTGTGAGTCGGACTCACACTCGAAGGGCTCCGTAGCCGTACCACCGTAAAAATTGTTTTTTTTTCGTTATAGCAGCCATACAGTGGTGGCCCAGTGGTAACGGCCCTGACTTAAGAGTTGTTGTAGGTCGTGGGTTCGAACCCAGGCAAGCGCTTTACTTTGTGTAAAGAATTTTATCTCAAAACGGTGCTCTTATCGTGAGGATTATGGCGAAGACATTTACCAAACAAATATTGATTTAAAAAAAAGTTATAACACAATGTCTTTTTAATGCAAGTCCCGCTTAAATGTAATTTGTATTGTTTGGATAATTAATCATTTAGCATGTCCAGTAATGTGCTGGCAATTTATTTAACATAAACCTATGGTTATTTACGTTTATATGTAAAACATTGTTTGATAAAGGTTATTAATTAAAACTCATTTGCAATGGTGATAATAAGTTATCGTGTTCACATAATGGAGCACACTATAAAAAAAAGCGGCCAAGTGCGAGTTGGACTCGCACACGACCGGTTCCGTACCGCCGTACAATATTTAGCACTGCACGTTTTATGCATGCATTTTTTTTCTGTTAGACTTAATTTTGTGCCACTTTTGGGCAAACCCCCTTTTCCGTCCAAACCTCCCAGTCTTGTGCTATCTCTGGCCATGTTGGCCCTGCAAACGTTATCAGATCGTCACAACACCTTCGCCATGGTCTAACTTGACGGCTATGTCCTCGCTCAGGCGCCCAGTGAGTGATGATCTTTGCCCATCTCTCCGTTAAAATTATAACAGAGTTTAAAATTAAGGGGACCCCTTAATTTTATTTTTTTTTGTTATAGCGGTGATAGCAGTACACACTCTGTAACAATTTCAAGTGCTCCCTATTACGGTTCAAAATATAGGTACAGTCCTGTGACAGACGAACGGACAGCGGAACCTAAGTAATAGGGTGCCGTTGGCAACTTCTGGGTACGTTGTTGATAACTTCTCTCTTTCTAACGATCGTACTTTGTTGATAAAGGGCGAGGAATTGAAACCTGGAGACAGCACAGTATTCTTGGGCATAACTTTGGATGCTAAGCTTCAGTGGGGTCCACATATATGTAGATAAATTGTCAAAAAAGCTAAGTTCCGCAGCATACGCTGTTAGAAAAATTCGTAATTTAACTGATATAGAAACTGCCCGTTTAGTGTACTTTAGTTATTTTCATAGTGTAATGTCGTACGGTATTCTATTGTGGGGAAATGCCGCCGATATTCAGACTATCTTTGTTTTGCAGAAGCGTGCTGTTCGATCAATTTATAAATTAAGTCCGAGACACTCTCTCAGAGACAAATTTATAGAGATTAATGTAATGACTGTGCCTTCTCAGTATATTTATGAAAATCTTTTATATGCCCATAAAAATATAAAATTGTTCAAAAAATATAGTGATATCCATAATATAAATACTAGAAACAAACACAAATTTGTTGTACCTACAACAAGGCTCAAGAAAATAGGTGGCTCGTTCAGATGCCAATGTATACGCTTTTATAATGAACTACCAAGCCACTATCAAGATCTAAGCCTTAATAAATTTAAATTATTAATTAAACGAAAGTTGTGCAAGAAAGCCTTTTATACTGTTAAAGATTATATTTAGGATAAAAAGGCTTGGGATTGAGCTGCTTCCAATTTCTGCATTTTGAGTGTTTTTGTTGTTTTTTTTTATATACAACATACACATTGACTTTAATGATTTTTTTTCTAAAACAATGACATTTGATTACTTTGTAAAGTATTATATTATTTTAATTATTGTGAATATGAAGACGATGTGGGTCATTTATATTATTCATTTTATATTTTTTTATTATTCTCTCCATGGTCTGGCAGTTTGAGTAATTTATGTGGCCTACCCAAATGTCCTTTCTTTGGTATTGTTCGTTTGATCGTTGAGCTCCTTAAGTCTTGAGTTGAGCTGCACGATTTCTGACAAATGCGTGCACTGACTGGACAGGTCCTCTCAATCTGTGTGGTTCTTTCCTCAAAAGACCATCTCAGATATCGACCTACATGGTCTTCATATAACCTGACCAAGATTATTTCTGGACTTTAAAAGAGACTATGACCTCTGAGTTTGTTTCGGCCTTTCTTCTCAGAGTAGTCAGATAGGAAACGCCGACCTCATCTAGTTTAAAAAATATGATTGACGTGTAAAAGTGTTTGTACAAACCTGCTTACAAAAATAAAATCATTTATCATTTACGGAACCCGAAAAATGTAGGTAATAATCAGGATTTTTTAAATGAATTAAAATGATAGTGTAGCCGTTCTGACTTTAATATAATTATCACCATTTTTGATGCGGGCTTAATTAATTTATTATCGGGACGTCAGATATTATGTCGAAAATCGAGAGATTGAGTAAAAATTTAATAAAGCAAAAATCACACCGAAATTCGTGTATTTGAGACAAAGTAAAAATTACGCTATAGAAATTCTTTTTTAAATTTGGTGCAGATTTTTAAATAACGAGGACGCTTTCAAAAATTGCAAAACCAGAAATAAAGAATTTATACCGAACTATATTTTGACTGCGATTACTATCCCACGTGAAAGTACTGCCGGGATAAAAGTATTCTATGTCCTTACCCAGCGCCCTAATTGAGTAACACACTACCAAACACAATCTGAATCATTTCGAACGATATTGCTAATCCATTGACGCATGTTTTCCCCCAAATTATTGTTTCTTTTTTGTGTTTGTGTTCTTTTTACGTGTCATGTTTACCGCAAATAAACGTATTTTATTTCTTTCCGTTGCCTCATATGTTTGAAAAATTTTTCTGCGGAACAACGTAAATTACGCAATGAATGTTGTTGAACTGTGAATAAAAACCATTTCTACTGTTAGTGTGTTACGCAATCGCCCCGCAGGTCATGATCTAATGTCAAATGCCAAATTTCAAACATAATAGGCAGACTGACAGACGCAGTAACTTTCGCATAAATTTATTGTATTTGTATAATTTTTTCCGTCCCAAGATAAAACCCAGCGACACTTCCAAAAGTCCAAATCATCACGTAGACCAAATCAAATATTTTAACTGAGCCAATTGGGGTCGGGGGTGAAGTGCTAAAGTTATTAGTAGTAATTGTACGTCGGGGAGCAGAACCCCAGGGTTGATTGTTAAAACTTTCCCAACATCAACTTTCAAATTAAAAAAAAACCTCAGTACGATACGAAAGATGCTCAGCTTTAAAAACTTGGTACGATCGGAAAGATGCTCGTCTTTGCTCAGTTCGTTATAGTTGCCTCTTTGTTGCTCGCCACTGGAGAATATAAAGTTTTGAAATATTTTTTTTCATGCCGTTTAGCTGCGGGCACTCGGAAAATTGTTTTTAATTTGTGAAATTTTCTTTTGGCTCTCCTTTAACGAGTTTTATTTTAATATGAAATAGATGATTGTATTGTGTTTGATATTTCAATTTCGTTTTCTCGTTCTTTCGTTTTTTTTCTTTAAACGGCTTTTCACTTACATTTTGTAGTTAATAAGAACGTAATTAAAAATTGTAAAAAAATGTTTGCCAAAAAATATGGCACCATTTTTCTCTTGGCGACGTGCCTACGAGATAACAAGCATCTGATAGAAAACTATGATCACCAATCCGTCTGGCAAGCCTGCATAACACACATAAAAGGACAATTGATCGCAATTTAATCTCTTTCATTTTGACAATAGGGAATATGCATGAATTTTTTTCATGGCATTTATTAACAAAATATGAAAATACCGTAGTAGAGATGACAAAAAGTGAAATTAAAATTAAAATCGGCCAAGAAACACGGCCGATATGAGCATTTAAAACTATTGATTACACACCAATTAGACAGAGAGATCCGACATAGACCGTGACGTCACATGTCACTACGGCCATATAAACTCCGTGTTAAATTTCGTTTTGCGAGAAAGAGATAGAAACAAATCTTCGATGGCTCATATCTTTTTTAATTTCATAGTTATCCGAAAAACAGTTTTACTAAACTGTTTATTACATGAATGAGGATTAATTAAAAATAAAAAATCATGCATATTCCCATTCAGCCACGGTCATTGCGTTACAATGCGTGCCACGAAAGATGAGACTTGACCCCGTCTCCCCCGCTCTTTCCGCTGCCCCTATGACGTCCGGTCCCGTCCCGCACTCAGACCTCATACCGCTAAAGATACCTAAAATCGTGTTCTGCGCATGTCAAACCACGTGGTGTCAAGTCTGTTGAGCAGACGAATTTTTCAAACCTATAAAGTAATGGATTAGGAATTTCTTCCAAAACCCTCGAATTGTGATTGACAGTGTGTTACGCAATCAGGGTGCTGGTGATTATGCTCTTTTCAGCTTTTATTCTAAGCCCAGGTTCAGAAAAATATATACATAAAAAGAAGTAAAATATGCATCACTACCACGCAAAACGGCCATCGCTCAGCATAATGCTGCGACCCTATGCGAGACAGAGCCCCAGCGGCAGCTACTAGTATTTTCTCTCCTTATCCCTTTAAATCCATCCAAAGTTGTCTTTAAACGATCACTTTTAGCGATAAAGTGAAAAGTGTGAAAAAAGTTTTATTTATTCATTGTGTCACCCTATGTCTTTAATATCTGTAATTTATATGGTGTACATCATCATCACCTGCCTAGCCTTTTCCCAACTATGTTGGGGTCGGCTTCCAGTCTAACCGGATACAGCTGAATATTAGTATTTTGCATGGACCGACTGCCAATCTGACCTCCACAACCCAGTTACTGGGTAATACGATACCCCTTGGTAAGTCTGGTCGTCAGACGACTGTTAAAGATTCACGAATGACAGCCGGGACCAACGGTGTACATAATACAGATAATTTTATCTAAGTTGTTATATAAAACATTTCTGAAAATCAAGAGCTTTGCATAAAGACCTCTCTGCCTAGCTCCCCTCTAAACATAGGCTATCTCTTCATCTATTATGTGAAAACCATATATTTACTCTTACGTCAGCCAAAAACTGTTTATCGTAAATATATTCCCTTCTGAATAGCAAATAAAATATAGCTGATATCATCTTTGGTATAGTCTGCCCCCCGGCGTTTCTTTCGTCCTTTAGGGAAAGGAATGTATTATACAATGTATATTTTATATACGAAAATATCTCCTATCTTTGGCTGTGATACAAAATACACTGAGTTTTCTAAGGCGATTTTCTTATTTCTGTATGTAGTTGTATTATATTTTGTGTTCAAGATTAGAAAGTGGAGAGAGATGGTAATATCTCACAAAAGTGGGCTCATCATTAAGTAATAATGGTCTCATGATCTTTGACGGTCGTTACGTGTCGTCAGAAGCCCGAAAGTCTGACAACCAGTCGGTGTTTTGCTGTAATGCTAATACCTACACGAAGTTTTCTTTCATTCATTCTAACTGGGTGGTGGAGGCCAGAGAGGCAGTCGCTCTACGTAAAATGCTTTTATTTAGCTGCATCCGTAGACTGGAAAAACAGTTAGCCGACGCCAAAAATTGTTGGGAAAATGCTAAGCAGATGATGATTAAAACAAACCAATGTCAGTCTGTTACTGTATTACTGCAGAGCAAAGGCATCTTCTCCTACAAAGAAGAACGAGCATTGACAACCTCAATACTTATCCTTAAGCTAGTATTAAGCACTACTACTGTACATTTGTGAAGATAAAATAAATAAACTTATTATTATTATTATACTTTATATCATTCCACAATGTGTACTTAGGTGGTAAGTTCAAAAAAGAAAGAAATTGTGTTTATTAAGAACCCTGTCGGGCACAGCAAAAAAAAACACAAATATAAGTAGGAGAGAGGAAGTTTTAAATAGCCAATCTTAAATCTAAAATAAATCCAATAATACCATAATTAGGGACTTTTTATTATACTTTATTATATATATATCGCTTAAATATTCCTTTAGGCACCACCCTTGCTGAGGTCGTAATAACGACTTCAGTATATTTATAAACCTTTCTGCTCTTGAAAAGACCAAGAAGGTTTGTGTGAGCCTTATACTGATTCCACTGTACTCTATGTTTTGCTTGAAAAGTCCGGGTGTGCCTATTCTGGCACTGATATTCATCGGTCTATCTTGGTTATAAACATGAGCTTGGTATCAGCTGGGTAATTGTGTAACACTATCAGTAGCGACGGTTTTTATTTTGACAGGTCAATAATATTCATTGTATTATTTATTTACAGACGCCAGCCACATCAAGCTACTCGAATCTGTAAAATTTTCCCAATCAATTTTGAACCTAATGCTTTAGCGATAAAGTTGAAAATCTATTAAAGAAATTTGACAGATTGTAGTAGCTTGATGTGCTGGGGTCTGTACGTTATGGAGCAGACACATTTTCAAACATATGAAACAATGTATTAGCAGTATCCTTCTCAATTATTCAGATTGTGTTTGATAGTGTGTTACACAATAAGGGTGCTTGCTGGCATTTTCCTGATCAGAAACGTGCTTTTTTATCTGATTTACTACTAGAACTCTGCTTACCCCACAGAATAAGAACACTCAGTCATAACGCCCAACTTTCCACTAATTCATTTCACATTTTCTACTTGGCCTATACGAACTTCAATCGCGCATCAATAAGGAGCGCGCCAAGTTTCGCCAAGTCGTGTAAACTCGCGCCAAGTCGCGCCAAGTGTGCCAAGCTGAATATTTCAATGCAGTACCCACAAGTTGACGTTTATTAATTAAGTCTACATTTAGTCTGGCACTATTTAAACTTGACTTGGCAAGTTAGACGTTGATTTAAAGACCAATAAATTTTATTTGCAAAAAATGCAGAATGTTGGAAGTGTAGTTATAATGAAATGTGGGTTTTCAAGTCTTTTGTTTAAGTAGGGGTTTATAAAGTTGTGCTAGCTAGTAGGTCCCTTATCACTCTTGATACAGTGGTCGTGGTTGATGACTCTGCATTTTTTTTGACCAAAGCAGCCCTCGCGATGCTCCTCCACTTATTCCGATCGTCAGCGTCTCGGAAATTCTGAACTATGGAGGTTTGTGTTGACGCTTTGACGGTCTGTCCAACGCGTAAGTGACCGACTGCGTGCCCGCTTGCCCTCCACTTGTCTGGACAACGAGTCGTTCCATGGAGTGTTCCTTACGAACCACGTGGCCGAAATATTTGATAATTCGTATTTGTACAGTCGACGATAATCTCTGTTTGACTTTTAGCTTCTTTAGGATCGAAACATTAGTCCTAAACGCTGTCCAGGGAATCCGCAGCAGTCACCGCCAGCACCACATCTCCAGTGCATCAATTTTGAGTCGGTCTTTGAGGCGAACCGTCCACGTTTCTGCGCCGCATAGGAAAATCGGGAAGACTAAGCTTTTCATTAGGTGGACTTTTGTGGCTTTGGTGATATTACGGTTGCACCAGACTCAGCTAGTAGGGTAAGTAGAGATAAAAGATAAGTTTTTGTCTTTGTTCACTAGATTTATTTAGGGGATTACAGGACCTAAACGCAAAAAACGCTCCGTGTAAAATACTGGTATTCAGCTGCTGGATAGACTGGAAGCCGACCCCAACATAGTTGAGAAAAGGCTCCGCAGGCGATGACTTCTCAATTAATCTTTGAACCTGCATCCATCTGCCTAGCCTTTTCCCAACTTTGTTGGGGTCGCCTTCCAGGCTAACCGGATGGAGCTGAATACCAGTATTTTACATGGAACGACTGCCTTCCTGACCTCCACAACCCAGTTACTGGGTAATACTATACCCCTTGGTAAGACTGGTTGTCAGACTTTCGGGCTTCTGACTACCCGTAACGAATGTCAAAGATCCACGAATGACAGCCGGGACCAACGGCTTAAAGTACTTTACGCAGACTAACCGCGGCAGGCGTAACTTAACCTGATCGGTCGACCTGTGCGGCTGTTATTAATTAGCCACGGGCCCCTCAATCTTTGAACCTACATATTGTTCAGAAATTATATTGCAATACTTAGTTGCTTCGTATAGAGTTTCATCCTAATCTGGGTAAAACTCGAGCTCAATAAAGTTATGAAAAATACTAGGCAGATGAGAATGTCACCGGTATGTAAAAACTTCTAAATAGTCACAGCAAATTCAAAACATTCAAAATTACCACCAAAAACTGCACAATACAGTCATCTCGTACCCAAACCAAAAACAACGTTCTAAAATAAATAATTTCGGTGCTGGCAATACTACACTAAATTACCTAGTATCAGGCAGTGGCAACACTGAACGGTTAGGAGAAAAAGTAAAAGAAAATTGTGTCCCAATTGAATTTGTTATACAAACTAGGAAAGTTAGCGCTAAATTGACTTTCCTTTATGTTGTGTGTAGAAGTTTCTTTGCTAATTCCGTGATACGAGGCCAAATTGGGATGCAGGGTTTGTTTAGAAATGAAATTTGGGATGATATCGAGAAATACATTTCGGTGATCATTTTTATAAAAGTCTTAAACATGAATTTGTGCTGTAGTGTTAAAACGGTTCCATAGATGCACCATTGGTAAACTATTAACTTTATGTCTAGCCAACGGAGTGAGCGTCATTATCGTATCTTTGCATTGCCTACATCCACGTTAAACACCACATTTAATAGCCCCCTATAACACGTATGGGAAGACAATATAATGAAAGGTCCAACTTGACGGCTTACCCTATTGATATTTCCCCATGAGTTTCGCTTCATACAGACGGGACGTTACTGTGCTAACAGTGCACGTCTATATGGCTTAAATTTGTTTGCTTTGTAGTGTTCTAGAATTAGGTCTCCTAGATACATATTGCACGACTCATAAAGGTTCCTTCAAACAGGCGCGACACGCGATAAAATCGCGCCTGTTTGTAGGCCTTAATGCGAAGCATTAAAGAGTGCTTTACGATCGAAATATTTTTTTTGTCTACACAGAACCTACTTAATGGGGGTTTCCGTGAAAATTTACGACACCAGTTGGCACCACTTTGACAAGAGGTCTCACTTCCATTTCGACAATGAATATAAAATATATGATGACGTTCATCATTCGATTCATTCATTCGTTCATCATTCAGTCATGACTAAAGAAAATATAGGCTCTTTGACAGATGCCTGGACCTGACGTGTCAGTGCTGCCACCTAGCGAACGTCATTTCAGAAAACCCTTATTTCTATACCATTGTATAGATAGATGATTTAATGGAAATTAAATGTGAACTTATCAAAAATTTAATGAATGCAGTAGAAACGAAAACTGAAAATGTTGATATAAAACCAGTATATCCTACAAACAAAAATTCGAAGACATGTGAGATCCACCAACCCGCACTGGGCCCGCGTGGTGGATTACAGCCCACGCTCTCTTACTAAGAGGACGCCTGTGTCCCAGCAGTGGGAACATTATAGGCTGATTGTGAATGGAAGAACCCTATTGAAAATGGCTCGATTATTCAAGGTAGTTTAATTATAATTAATAAAAAACTAACTAATATAGTATATCTATGGTTTTTTATACGATCAAATGAGCATTGTGAGTCGTGCACTTATGGTTTTCCAAATTTTTTCTCCTTTGTCAATGTTATGCATCCCTGTTATTTGCATACTTACTGGAATGGGCATTTTAGATGTCAATTTGTTTTTTTTTTATTGAGTTTTTTTATGTCCAAAGGGCGTCCCTGAAAAGTATCTTGTGTTAGATACATTTCATGAAGGAAAAGTTTAATCTTTGCTTCAAAATGTTTGTAAACTGACTAGCTTTATCTTTTAAACAAACAAGGTCTTAATCACCCTATAATGTTCCCACTGCTAGGACACAGGCCTCCTCTCTGTGAGAGGGAGTGGGCCGTAATCCACCACGCGGGCCCAGTGGGAGGCGGGTTGGTAGATGTCACGTCTTCGAATTTTTGGTTCTAGGACATGCCGGTTTTCTCACGATGTTTTCCTTCACCGTTGTGAGAGCAGTGGTGATGAAATTTAATACAAAAAGTGAAGTGCCTGCCTGGGTTTGAACTCACGACCTACAAACTCGTAAGTTGGGGCTGATACCACTTTGCCATCACTGCTCGCGAGATAAATGTTACCAAAATATAAGTACCAGCTTAAAGCATACTTAGGTATTGTTTTGTTGTAAACCATCTTGGTAATTGATTTAATTCACCATAATCTATGTAGAAATTCACACAGTATCTATCCAAACAATTTAACACAACCTGAATCTCTACGTACCCACAAACCACACACCACAACCAATTAAGATATATACAGATAACATAATAGCTTCTATTGTACTCACGATCGAGATATACTCACTATTATTAGGGTTCCCCAAACAATAGTCCACCAATACATAATCCATAGTACAATAGTTATTATTGAGTTAGTTTTGCTTTAAATAGAATTAATCATAGCGTGCACGGGTGACGTCTGTGGCGGCCATTTTGGATTGGAATACCGTAAAACGGGGTGAATAGGGAAATAGGGGTGAATCGGGACGAAACTTTAAAATGGATTTTAACGTTGATGTATTGTTTGTTGCCAAGACAGACACATAATCGTTAATAAAATTTAGTAAACACATGAGAGTCCTTTTTGGCAAAAAAACTATATTATTTTAACCTCTCAAACGTCGCCGTTACACCATTGGATAATAATAACAATAAAATTCTATTGTGTCTGCTAATTGGACGCGCGAAGGATTAATGTTAAAATTCATTTTAAAGTTTCATCCCGATTTAACCCTGCATTCACCCCGTTTTACCCGTACGCCATTAATGTCACACGTAAACGGGGACCATGGAATTAGTATGGATGTACGTAGGTACTATACAGAGTGGCATGGGACATCGACGCGCAAATTGTAACCATGACTTCAGCACATGATTCTAGACGTAGCGTAGAAATTTTTCGTCGGTTATAAAAAAGTTAGGGTAGGTTAGGGAAAAGTGACCTACGCGGTCAAAACTCAAAATGTATGGAACAGCTTATATATTTTTTAATAACAGCGACAAATTTCAACGCTTGGCTTTCAGAATTATGTACTGAATCCATAGGTTTCCCGTCGATGCCACCCTGTATAGTACAACTTAAGCTCCTTGATGGGAACATATTATGAAACGAATGCATCTCCAAACAAAGCGTATTACGTGCGTGCGGACACGCACGTTCAGATACCCGCATAGCTAAAACATTGCGTCTACGTATCAGTTACGTAGAACTTACTCGTAATTTCATCCGGTCTATTCTGTAAAAATGTCACCGTGGAAACATAGGTGAAGTGAGCTGTATTCCATCTAATGCTAGGGATCGATGGGATTTTTATACAATGCCGAGACAACAATTCGACAATAAATGAAAACACTGGCGATACTAAGGCGAAGAGAGGCTTTGTGGCTAAGTAATAAAAGCCGCAGGGGTCGATCGATCAGGTTAAGCTACGCTTGCCGCGGTTGGTCCGTTGATGGGTGACCATCTTTACATACCAAGACCCCTCCGTGCCTCGGAAAGCTCGTTAAGCCGTTGGTCCCCGCTGTCATTCGTAGATCTTTGAAAGTCTTTTCGGGTCGTCAGAAGCCCAAAACTGACAACCAGTCTTACTAAGGGGTTTCATATTACCCAGTAACTGGGTTGTGGAGGCCAGATAGGCAGTCGCTCTATGTGTAATACTGGTATTCAGCTGCATTCGGTTAGACTGGAAACCGACCCCAACATAGTTGGGAAAAGGCTAGGCAGATGATGACTGGCGATACTAATGCATAGGATTATTTTGGAACTATCAAGTTATCCTAACACCGATATAACGAAAGGGTTTTTTTTTCAAACAAACTAATTAATAGTAGTGTTGCACTGACTATGGGTTTTGCCTATCTTTGATTAGCTATAGTGGCTAAACTATTGGATATATTTTTTTTTAATTTTTGTATACAGACTGGGAACATCAGATTAGATATAAGCAGTTTAATGTATTGTCGTCTCTACCTTGTATAATAGACCAGCAGGTCATCAGGTGTCTTAATGCGTTTAGTATTATGCGTGTAAAACATCTTAACTGGGAGCCTAAAAAGGCCACTTTGGCAGAATCATAAAAGGATAACATTATGAATCATAATATTATGGCGAAGACAGTCCGTGTTTTTCTTTTTTTCGCTGCACTACGTAGGTATAATCAAAGAGATTGGGATTGGATTTGGATTGGATTAATTATTGGTTATTAGCACAGACAAAAAAAAATAACTGAAAAATCCTTCACCAATGGGATTTGATACGATTAACTTAACAGTTGACTGTCCATTATGATTCATTTTTTATTTATTTATATCCTCACTTACAACTATTTTTACAGGTAAAACCCAATGCAACAGTGAAGCAAACTTAAAAACTTATTTTCTAAAACTTATTACATATATGGTTATCCTTGTGAATTCACTCAGTGTACACGCAAAAACGTCTATCTCCTCTGCTACAAGGTTAAGGGTGCGAAGCGCCCGCGTCAGGGGCGCCTGATTTAACAGATTAGTGCGGCCACGAGGTATAGCCAGCAGCTGAGGCCGCCGTCGCCGCCACACATATCTGTCATAATGTTATCGTTTTATGATTCTGCCAACGTGGTCTATTTAGGACCCCTGGTCATGCATAAAGTGCCAGTTACTTCATTGTACTTTTATATGTGTGATTTCGTCAAAAGTAGAGATAACGGGTCATCATACAAAAAAAAGAGTGGTTCCATAATGACTGAACGTCAAAAATGACGCTCAAATTCACAGCTATCTAACGTGAATGAAATTAATTGGCGTAGGTACTTTTACTTCGCTAGAGGAAAAATGTTCATGAATTGATATTCGTTTAACATCGAAAGACTAGTTGAATCACTGCAGGACTTAGCTGAAATATAGTTACCTAAAGACCGCGAAACGGCAAACAAAATGTAGGGCGCCCTCAGGCTAGGAGGAGCGACGATCTTGGCATTGTGGCTGCTATTAGCTGGATGAGAGTTGCCTAGAATCGAGCTGAAAGGCTTGCAATTTGAGAGGCCTAAATCCAGCAGTGGACTGACTTATGCTGATGATAATGAAACATCGAAAGTTATGTTGACGGCGTGGTTCGCTTTGTTGCTAGGCCATTTAAATTGGCTTCTGAGCTACGAGATTGTGTCGTCGATTTCACTACGAAACATATTGTTTATGGTCTGCAAATGGTGATCCGAATCAAGGTGTTTTTAGTAGAATTCCTAGTGCTACCACATTTATTTTAATTTATTATTCTTCTCAGCGTGTCGTTGGCCATCTAAATGGACTCGGCCCAGAATTCGGGTAATCGTTTAAAGCCAACAGTAGCGTCCGTTATCTTGTAATGTGCTGACGGCAGGACTCACAGGACACTGTTAAGTGTCAACAGCACTACATTTACACTCCAGGGCGGAGTCGTCTATGAATCTCCACCTGAAAAGGTTTTCCTTGCTTCGGTCAACGTGGATCCGGAGTTTGTTTCTAAACCGAATATTGAAACCATAAAACAAAAATAATACTGAAGTTACCTACATTATACCAAAAAGTAATTACCAAAAAACCGTTACTCACAAAATCATTGTCCGATCTATTATTTTTCTGCGACCGGAGCAATATAGGCATTAATTAATAGATTATCTAACTAACGCAGTAATCATGAGGTCGCCGGTAATTCTGAGGTACGGCCGGGGGTCTCATTACGGCCTTAAATTGGACACTATCCACTGATTAGTTACGTGATCGAAATTGGTAATAGTCTAGTTTTTTTTTGGTTGGTCACCCCTGTTCATGTATGCAGGGTAGAAAAAACGGACGGGATGTACGAAAATATATGTAGATATCCTTAATTACATAATTATGTGAACACTTCGAGGGACACTGGACGCCCACAGGCGTAATTCAATGTCAAAGTTATATAATTTATTTCAAACTAGCTACCGGCTGCAGCTTCGCCTGCGAGGTATGTCGATAAAAACTATGGATGCAATCTATCTCTCTGCCAAATTTTATCGAAATCCGTTCCGTGGTTTACTTAGGCGTGAAAAGGTAACATACAGACAAACAGAGTTATTTTCGAATTTATAATATTAGTATGGATGGGCACATAAAACGACTAGGATTAATTCTATTTTACAAAATATGGAACTGATTCTAAAAGGTAGTTTCGTATGGAGAATAATGGGGAAGAAACTCCGCCGTTAATCTTTAAAAAAAATTTACATTATTTTAATTTTAATAACAATAAAACTTCTATTGTGTCTCGTTCAGTGTCCCTAAGTTTTTTAATTGACTGAAGGACTTTTTGGTGAGGTTTTTTAATTTGGATTGATTTCTTGCAACTTAACGGAATTTGTGTCTAAACAACCTTTTGTAGTGACAGGACTTTGGGAGCCTTAAATGATTTACGAGTAATAATAATAATAATAATAATAATAAAATAATTTATTTGCATAAAACATGGTATACATTGGTGTTAAGCATAGGTCAGAGTGGCACAAACATGTTTAGCTAAGATTAAACATAGCATGCAAAAATTTAATGTTACAGGGTAATTATATTTAACTTGTACATAATGTTAGAATATAATGTCAATACTTTTTATCCATAAATTCTTTCATACTATAAAAGCTACATTCATTTAGCCATTTGTATAATTTGTTTTTAAATAATCTTACATTTAATAGTTTGAAGTTATTTGGTATTTTATTATAAGTGCGCACACACATTGCTAGACAGCTTTTATTATATTTGGATAGCTTTGGCAAATCGTTTAACACCAGCCCATAAGGATCACGTCTGCTCCGAGGATATACATCGCTTGCTGTCTTGAATAATTGTTTATTCTTGGTCACAAACATACATATTTCGTAGATATAGAGAGATGGAAGCGGTAACAAACCAAGTTTTTTAAATATTGGCCGACATGTATCGTCCTGCCGAAGTCCATAGATTGATCTTATGCACTTCTTTTGAGCGATGAACGCTCTATTTATATCAGTGCTATTACCCCATATTATAAGACCATAGCGTAGTAATGATTCCACATACGCATGGTAAGATATAATAGCAGTTTTTATGTTTGTTACATTTTTTACTTGCTTCAAGGCGTATACGAATTTATTAATTCTGCCACTGACGTTATGTACATTTCAAGCCGACAAAATCTTTTTCTATTTATTTATTTTATTTTACAGTTTTTGAAAAACGCGCGGGCTTGCGGGCGTCGAGCAATAGGTAGCTCGCCCAGGCCCGGGTCGACGGCGCGTTGTGTTCCACGTGCGCCTCAAAGAGATATCAGCACTAACTGATGGTGTGCCTAGGGCCGATGCCTGCCAGGGCCGCGGGTTGATCGAAAGAGATACCGTGGCCCCTGGCACAGGCAACTGAAGAAACACGGGTGGTTTCCCAGCCAAAAAAAAGGGCTAAGGTCTCCATTTCCTTCTTCCACTCAACTTTATTAGGCACCCAAGCTGTGGTGGTCTTAGCCCACAATGTATCCGACATGCGGCAAAAGTGTCCGGCCCAGTAATGCAGTTTTATTATTGAAAATTCTTAGATAGATGTCTAATTTCCCGTCTTCCTGTTTTTAACGTTTAGCATATCTACCCAAGTGATCCCTGTATAAAAACTAAAACTGTATACTTTTATTCTAGGGGCACAATATACGGGAGAATGTCATTGGTCGTTGCAAAACAAGATCTATTTTGGATATTACTACAAAAAGGAAAGAGATTCTTTTATATTGAATCTGTCATTGTTCATATTGCATATGATTGAGGTGTTCTGTTTGTGTCAGACTTGGAATAGATATTTCGAAGGTATTCTATCAGCATCCCTTGGTTCTGATGGAGTGAGTAGAGGATAAAGGAAGTGAGTAAGAAAAAATAAAGCCCAGGAAGAGAAAAAATAACTTACATAGTCTAGACCTATGGTTGTAGGCAAGCTAACTGCCAAGTTTGGCATAAAAACAAGTATTTAGTTTTACTTTTTCAAGGCAGCGGGTGCGTACCACACTATCACTATATCTAACTATCTGGTGTATTGTGTGTCTCTTAGTCTGTGCTAAATAAATGTATTTTCTTTCTTTCTTTCTTTCTTTCTTTCTTTCTTTCTATCAGTAGCAATGGGTTTCATTTTGACAGTTCAACAACATTCATTGCGTAATTTACGTTGCTGAGCAGACAAATTTTTCGAACATATGAAGCAATGGATTAGAATATCCTTCAAAATGATTCCGATTGAGATTGATAGTATGTTACGCAATAACTGTTCTGTATTGACTACTGTCTAGTGTTTTTGTCGCTTAAAATTCTTATAAAGAGAAGAAATGGATATTCTTATACTCATTTCTAAAATGTGAACACGAATCCTATCAAGCCACCTTTCACAGAAAATCAATTGTTCCAAAGGCTAAGTGTACACACATCCTTACTACAAATCGGTTACCATAAAAAAAAAACCCTCCCCAATTGATACTAACTCATGTTAAAACCTTTAATTAAAGAATAAGTCTTTAATTAAAACCGTCGATAAGACTTGGACAGATCTGTGAGAAAGTCCATCAATTTAGCCCCAAAATAAACGTTGGCTCATTACTCTTGGGGCTCATTTATCTATGTCTAAAGGGGCTTTGTGGCTCAGAAATGGGACTTAAAAAATGTCTTTTTTTGTAGCCTTTCAGGGGTTCATAGTAAGGAATCGAAAAACACAGTTTTCCTGCTATGATTTGTTTTTGTTTGGCTTAGAGAAGGAAGCTGTTGAGGTGCAAATTCCCACTTGTCACTTTTCAATGTGTTGCACATGGAAATTGCTCGATGAAAAGGAAATTGCTTTGAAAAATCTACTTCTAAAGTACCTGGTTGCAAGTTCGAAAACTGACATATAATAATTGCAGTCTTCCTTGAGAACATCCGTTTTTACTAAACTCACATACATATAGTAACTAGTATAGTTTTATCAAAAAACTACACGACAAAACTGTGTCTCAAAAAAAGTACTGCTAACAGCTAAACAAATTACGGAACCCATAACAACTTGGGCCTTTTTACTACATTTTCAGCGGCAGTTCCGGGTTAAATTAAAATATTTTCACGTTATGTCATCAGAGTATCAATATTGATGTGTCAGCGTTGAACGGGTTAACGGGTATTAGGATTATATCGAGGATTGCTACGGTACATTTTTAATTTGACCTCATTTTTAGGGGGTGTTTTTTATCGAAGATTGGAATAAAATATCGTTGCTTTCAGTTGGGTGGAAGTGAATAGGGGAAAGGTTTTATAATATTGTTTTTTTATTTAACTTGGTTAGCCATGCAAAGTGTTTGGAACTTTGTCATTCAATTACGCTGTAAATACTTATATTTTGGTATAGTTATGTAGAATAATGGTAGCGTATCGTGTTATCCAGTAGCTGGGTAGTGGTCAGATAGATCACTCTATGTAAAATATTAGTATCCAGCTGCATCAGGCAAGACTTGAAGCCGACTCCAACATAGTTGGGAAAAGACTGTAAAATGATCGCAGAACTATCTACTCTAACAAAAATTTTAATTCTGGGTTTTTGAAAAGGTTTTGCAAATTGAGACACGTTGATACTATAGACAGAAACCAATTCATTATGCCCTATCTAAGAGCAACTTACCACCCACAGTCAAACGTGTCAGCCTGAAAAAACAACAATAGAACATTCCACTAGTTTCCCTGCGTCATTTCCCCATTTATTTTTACAGTCTAAGCAGAAATCCGTCTTAATTTCCCCCTGAAAATACAGGGTGATTTTTCACGTCGACCAAGGAAAGCGGAAAGGGCTACCCTGAATTAGATTTGAACACAAAAGACTGTATTAAGTAATGTTTGTTGTACCCTACATCCATTGTTGGCAAAAATGTGTCCGACAAGAAAACGCTTTTTCGGGTTATACAATGTTTTTCTGTTTTACTTTAGGGTTATCTGGTGATGGGTCAGTAATCTAAATTGTTAGAGGGTTATGCGAATAATTGAGGGATCAGCTGTAAATAAAAGATCTGATATCGATAGAATGGTCATTACTATACTTTCGTATTTAACGATTTAAAAAAAAACTGGCTCAGTGCGAGTCGAACTCGCACTACCGATTATATCGCTCAACGCAGTGCAACAGTTGCTGCAACATTGCAGTGTTGCATATATTGCCAAGACATTGAATACTTGCGACTACTATAAAATAGAGAATGTTGGCAATATCGCCAGGCTACACTGTAAGATTGCAGCAATTGTTGCGTCTATACTTACAATTGCAGCAAGAAATTGTCAAAAATCTAGCCCGAGCACTTTTAAGGGTTACGTGCCGCAAGGTAAAAAACGCTGACACATTACGTATATGGAGACCACCTTTATTTTTTATTTAACTTTTATTATAATAGGAATATACACTCTGTGAAAATTCCAACTCTATCTATTACGGTTCATGAGATACAGTTCGCTGACAGTCGGACGGACAGCGGAGGCTAATAGGGTTCCGTTGGCACCCTATGGGTACGGAACCCTAAAATGATGATTTATGATACAATACAAAACAACCTTTCTACCTCAGCGAACAATGTTAAAGCGAAGCGACCATAGGAAATTGTTATTTAAAAATCAATCAATCTGTCTAGCGTTTTTCCAATTATGCTAGGGTCGGCTTCTAGTCTTACTGGATGCAGATGAAGCGACTGCCTGTCTGACCTCTACAACCCAATTATTTGGTAACACGGATAAATCTGGATACAGTACCCAGCGATAAATATTGCACATCGACCTTTGGAAAGAGACAATCGGCTAATTTCGGCTTCGTAGAGCGTTATCTCTGTCGCACGAAATACAAACAGTCCGGTATCTATTAGGAGCTGTTAAAACAATTATGATTTGCTTCTTTTGATAATTATTTTTATTCTTTGTATAAAATACAAAAAAGGTAAAGGTCTATGTGCAATATTTATCGCCGGGTGCTGTACTAGTTTTTCATGGGGTACCTGCCCTGTCTGATTCACGTATCCACAACCTAGTTACTGAGTAACAGGATACCCTTTGGTAAGACTGGTTGTCAGATTTTTGGCTTCCGTAACGACTGGCAAAGATCTAAGAATGACAGCCGATATAAACGGCTTAACGTGCTTTCTGAGGTACGGAGGGTTCTCGATATGTTATGTATGTTCACCCATCCACGAACTGACCGCGGCAAGGGTAGCTTAACATTTAATAGTTTTTTAATTTGACTTTTACTTTTGATTTAGGTAAAGTAATATTTATTCCTCAAATTGTTCATGATTGCACCTACCACTGTTTGTCTCTGCGTCACCCAAAGGTTGACTGGTAGAAAATGCCTACGGCATTAAGTCCGCCTCTGTACATTTATGTGCTTGAAGTATTAAATAAATAAATATTTCATAATTAAAAAATTAAGATGACAAATTGATAGTTTATGTTCTTTTTTACCCGACTGTGTGTTCTTTTTGAATATGGGTCTTTACCTGAAATAAATGAATTTTATTTTATTTATTTTTACTAACCTTCGAGCGGCCCGTACGGCTGTTATCATTTAGACACGAAACCACGACCTCAGTCTAAAATCAAAATTTACCAAATATAACAGCGTATTTAGGTATAGATAAGGTATGAATGTACAGACGGCAGCACATCAAGCTACCCTAAACTGTAAAATTATCCCAATCATCTTTGAACCTTATGCTTTAGCGATAAAGTTGAAATTCTATTAAAGAAATTTGACAGATTGTAGTAGCTTGATGTGCTGGCGTCTGTACATCTACATAAGTAAATATGGACATTAAATGTCAATGAAAGAGTACTTTATGTTCATGTATGTTTCTGGTTCCATTTTGTAATTGGCCTGGAAACTGAATAGGTATGGCATTTACACCATTATAACATCGTCCCTCGCATGACTAACTGTCCTATCTCATTTTTTATGATTCGAGTTATGACAACTAAATTTTTATATTCGTGATTTTTTTCATTTTGTTGCCTTTCAAAATGGTTATATTTTGAGATCCAAATAACATAGAGATACGACGGTTAGTGAAAAATGTAAAGGTTCACGAATAGAAACATGTAGGTAGTTGTTCTAACTCAATCAGCTAAAAGATGAGATAGGAGAGTTAGTCATACGAGCGATGACATATCATCACGCCTTTAGTACCCGAAAGGTTAGGCAGTGGTGTACCTCTGGTAACATCCACTTTTCGCCAGTTATGTAATAGGGGGCGACCATATTGCTATCAATCGGGCACAAATCCAGACTGCATGCTGCTACTCAGAAATTCCTAGTGTCTAATAATACTCCTCGACTTGGGAATCGAACCCAGAGCCTCATGCTCGGCAGCATCACTTGCTACCACTAAACCAACGCGGGAACGCCATTTATGTGTAGTTCAAATAAGGGGACTACAAGACTTAAACGCAAAAAACGCAAGTTTTATAATGCCTAAAAGTATATGATCGACTACAGTAAACAAAATCAGAAAAAAATATGATATTCTTTAGGATATATGCTAGTTAGATAGTGTGTTGAAAACATAATACAACTAATTTGATACCATAGAAAAAAATTAATGAAGATACCTCTAAAAACTTTCTTTTAACAATAAAAACCAAACTAATAAACATACAATCATTCACATTTTTTGTCAGATATTGTACAAGCAACATACTAAATTACTAGTGTTTTAATTATTTAGTCCAAACAATAGATTTTTTGTAATTAAATAATTGCTTCATATTTTGCAATAAATTACCAGCGTTGTGTCATCGGGCTTCTCTTTCTTTTCTATGCAATCCGACAGTGACCGCGCTTTGGGTCATGTAGTCCCCTTAATGAATGAATGAATGAAATGTACCGACCCCAGCGTGGTGACCAGACCCGATTAATCGAATGAACCCCAAGATTTGCACTAGCACCTGCTCATGCTTCATGGTGCTTTAGATACCATTGCATATCTAGGAGCAGACCTTGGTGCACCGTAATGGTAGGGAAGACGTGCCATTAGGATAGGGAAGGATTTATGACCCATACCATATGCATCCTAGAGTAGGCAATGAACTAGTGGAGATATGGGAACACAATTTATGTACATTAAAAAAAAAAGTCTTTTATTTCTTGCATGCACTTACATTTACTTCCCTGGTTGTTAGTTTATGTTAAGTTGCTTATTCTAGTGTTAGTTTATTAAATTATCATTTATTCTTGTTAGCAAGGACCTTGTCTTCACAGGTGAAGGCCTCCTCCAAAGTTAGATAATTGTCTCGGTCTTGGGCTACTTGTAACCAGTGTGGGCCGGCGACGGTTTTTATTTCATCGTCCCATCTACTCATGTACATTTATTTGGGTTCAAATAGTCACCTATTTTCTATATGTTAAACTTTCGTACCTGTACATACGGCTGCGTTAGCTGCTTATCCCGTTCAAAGCTGCATTAATGCGTAACTCCTCAATTGATGCAGCTGTCTGCATCTACTACCTATATTGGTATATAAGATAGCTCTAGAGAGAGAGTGGTGACGTTATCTCTGGGTTAGTAGATGCAATTTGCAGATCCTTGGCACCCATTTGCATATTCGACTGAGAAGCGTAGCAGGGGTTGCATATACTACACCTGTGCATTTGTAGGGTTTAAATTTAAGGGTGAATATACTCCTTATTAGAAAGTAGATGTAGTCTTAGGGGCTTGTGTGTTTAAGTAATAACAGCTGCACAGGGCGATCCATCAGGTTAAGCTACGCTTGCCGCGGTTGGTCCGTGGATGGGTGACCATATTCACATACCAAGACCTATCCGTGCCTCGAAAAGCACGTTAAGTCGTTGGTCCCGGCTGTCATTCGTGGATCTTTGATAGTTGTTACGAGTCGTCAGTAGCCCGAAAGTCTGACATCCAGTCTTACCAAGGGTATCGTATAGCCCAGTAACTGGGTTGTGGAGTTGTGGAGGTCAGATAGGTAGTCGCTCCATGTAATATACTGGTATTCAGCTTCATTCGGTTTGACTGAAAGCCGATTCCAACAGAGTTGGGAAAAGGCTAGGCAGATGATGATGATGATGTAAAGTCTTTGACTTTTCAGCGGGATTGTTCGAAAGGGTTACCGCTGGCCCGGTACATAAAGGGCTAAGGAAGGAACACGGGTGGGTTTTAGTCAGCAAGAGTCTGACACTCCCTTTCGCTCTACCCAGAGCGGGATTTGATGATATCCCATCCTGAAAAAAAAGTCTTTGACTTTTAGAAAGAATAAATGTACCTATTTATTTTTGTACACAGAGTTTTTGGTGTTATATAATTTCATTTTTCTTCTCTAGGGTACTTTTTGGTGTGTAGAGTGTGTATGTATAGAAACGATAGCTCATGCCTGTATCCCCCAAAGGGTTGGGCTGAGGTGTATCTTTAGTACCAAAGCCAAAGTCAAAGCATTTATTTCAAATTCAAGACCTTCGCTCCGTATATCTTATAATCTACAAATCGGTATTTTCTGCCTAAATATCATTATAAGTTTTAATTCTTACTTTATTAAAAAGTCTCTAGATCCTCCTAGAAAACAAGTTAAAACAATATTTAAAACCTCCAGTTCCTTACAAAGAGATTAGAACAAAAAATAAAAGTTTTCCCCATTTCACGTCAGTTTTTTCTGGGAGGAATCGGAAAGCGACAAGATTGTGTTATCTGCTTACACATCCGACATGCGAAGAGGTAAAAGCTTTGTTTTTATGTAAAATATTATGGTGAACGGTAAACAAGGGTTTTTTTGGGTTTTTCAGGAGGATATGTTGAGATTTATGATCTTTTCAGTGCCTTTCTTCTCTAGTAAAAGTTAGCGTAAATAATGCATAAAGATTTTAATTTAGTGAGTGACTATATGTTCTTCTGGAGTGCCCGCTCTAGAAGAACATATAGTGACCTTATTGGTGATGTTATTCTAAATGATAATCTCACGCCTTTACCCATGGAAGTAGGTAGCTACAGAACGCTACCTGCTACGATCATTACATATTCCTTTTGACTCGTTTATGTTTAAACATAATATGGACCCTAATTCGTAACACACTATCAACCATCATAATCAATCCGAATCATTTTGAAGAATAAGATTATCATTGCTTTAAATCGATACCTCAGGGCTCGTGAGCCCAGAGGTATCGATATGTCCGAAAAATATATCTGATCAATAATATAAATAATGCAATGAATGTTGTTGGACTGTCAAAATAAATGAATGTCGTACTGATAAAGGCTCCTGCAAACAGGCACGACGCGCGACGCGAATCGCGTGCGACACAAAGGCACCGCTCGTTGCGCGACTTGCGGTGCCTTTGTGTCGCATGTCGTGCCTATCTGGAGGAGCCTTAATCTGTTACGCAATTACTCCGCTGGTCGTACACGGTAGCGAGTACTATGCACCTGACCTCACTGAAGTACAGTCGCCGTCAGATATATTGTAGCAGACAAGGTGACCAAATACTTCTGAACAATTTAAAATTTCAATAAGTTCTATACACTACAAGTTACCATTAATATCTGAACATTTATTACTTCATTAATATCTGAGCAGATGATAAAATCACCAGTTTAAAAACTTTCCAGGTAAAACTACCAAATGACTGGACTAACCACAGATAGTCAAGTGGAGTCGTTTTTGGTTCGACCTTTATATCACGCAGTAACGAATTAGGTAAGCTCAATGTTTGTCTGCGTAGATATAACACTTGACGTTGTAAGTGTTCAGATATTTTTGGATAGTTGTGTGTATAGAAATTATTGACAAGCATCTGCTCAGATATTAATGAAGTAATGAATGTTCAGATATTAATGGTAACTTGTAGTGTATGGAACTTATTGACATTTTGAATTGTTCAGAAGTATTTGGTCACCTTGTCTGCTACAATATATCTGACGGCGACCATTACCAATAATGAATCATCACCAGCAATAAATAATTAATTTCGATGCTTTAATGATTAGAAAGGTTCACATAGAAAAAGTAATTGGCTGAAGTATTAGTTAACAACCGGTTAAGACGAAATAAATTAATTATAAGCTTATTTTTCTAGGGGTTCGAACCCAGACAGGCGCTTTACTTTGTAAATAATTTCATCAAAGAAGAAAAACATCATGAGGAAACCGGCATGTCCTAGAACCAAAAATTCGAAGACATGTGACCAACCCGCACTGGGCCTGCGTGGTGGAGGATGGCCCACTCCCTCTCACAGGGAGGAGGCCTGTGTCCCAGCAGTGGGAACATTATAGGCTCATTATTATTATCTACTAACATCAAAATCATTTATTATTCTCCTAATTCTTTGGCCAAGAAATAGGCCAGCCCTCTGGTCTCGCGAATAGTCGACTAACCCCTTATTATTAGTATTAGTATCGCCATACAACGTGGCAACGCTGCCAGTCTTTTGGGCAATGTTCCTGTTGACAGCGATGCGGACGAATTTTTTGATGCCCTTTGAATTTTTTGGTTATTTTTTCGTATAAATGTACACATTAATATTTTAAATGTTAGCGTATATTATGTAAATATTTACAGAAATAAATATCCATAGTTATTCTAGTTATAAACACAAGACGATCAAGAATGTTAAACCAACTACGCAGCGCTCACCCGAAAACGTTCATAAATAGCCGAAAATATAAGAAAGTAAGTAACCACTACGCAATGTTATTCTTCCATCGGCAGCCTCTTCAAACAATATTTCCAATAGACCCGGAGATAATCCACTTATCAATAAAGATTCCATTCAATTACCTACGTACATCAATAAGGGGCGCTATAAATTATAAGCGTTTGCAAATATTTGCATTTGTTTAATCAGGTACTGCGCACAATTAGACGAGACACCTGCGCACATTTAGGCGGTGCGTAGACTTGGCAACTTCTGGCGCTTGTTTCGTGGTGGGGTTGTTGCTTCTTTTTTTTTGTTGTTGGAATGAAGTCTTTAACGGAGCTTGCGGTAGGAGTAAACTGTTAGAAAAACCCCCCTTTTTTCCCCTTCATGCGACTTTTTATTATATCTATAATAGAAAGAGATAGTGAGAGAGAGAGAGATAGTTTTCATAGTTTTCGAGGGTGTTGAAACCAATAAGTGAGGTCAAAATGAAAATCCATGATGGCGGCTGCAAAAAATTACATATTATTCATCATGGGTGTCGTTTTCATGGTTTTCGAGTTTGCTGAAGCCGATAGTAAGATCACAATAAAAATCCAAGATGGCGGCTGCGATAATTTTCAAATATTTCGTCGCTTTGATATTTGCGCAGTCGCCATTTTGGATTTTCATTTTGAACTTCGTTCTTGCCGGGGTCCACCGACCCCATACATGTTTTTTGGCTTCTTGTTATATTTTTGAAGACCCAGCTTTCATAAACTAGACATTTATTTGATTGGAAGATAGATACAAAAAAAAAGGTTTATGTACATCATACTCGTAGCCCTGCTCACAACAAAAAAGCCAGTATATTAAACATCAACTGTTTATAGCCGGGGAGCATCCCCCAGCTAGATGGACCGGAGACCTTAAGTGCTTGGCCAGACTGGCAGCGCGGGGCGGGGAGCGGCGCGTTTGCGGGAATGCGCGCGATCTGCCTGTCCGCAGTCGAGCGCGGCTGCGTTCTGCGTGATGTCGTGTCCAGTGTTTCTCAAAATATAATATGGATGAAGGAGACTTATTTTTACTAGAAAAAAGCTCGAACTAGTTTGAGAACCCCGGTTCCCGCGCGGGCCGACCGCGCACTCATTGCGGCCACTTGTATGAACGAGCTATGGCGTGAGTTGCCCGCGCACTCTCGAAGCTCGCACCGCTCTCCACGCCCGCGTGCCTACTATGGACACTCAAATGAAGTTCTTATGTATAAGTTCGCCGCCACCCGCCCCGCGCCCGCGCTGCCAGTCTGGTCAAGCACTAAGAAGGTGGCTGGGACAGATTGGATGCGGAAGGCGGAGGACAGAGTGTTGCGGCGCAGCTTGGGAGAGGCCTATGCCCAGCAGTGGACTGCGATAGACTCAGTTGATTGAACTGCATATAGTAGACATGTATAGCTTGGTATGTGATCATGTATACTAGACAACCTTTGGATGGATAGGAAAATAAGCCGATGGGATGTGAAAACCAAATTACAGTTTAGATTTTCACATTTTGAGACATATTAGGAACATCTTAGCTCATTTTTATTTATCAGCCAGTACTGTCTCGCTCCCAAACAAAAACCTCTTAATTTTTTCCACTTGTCGAAACCCTCTGCTATTTCTCATAGAAAGAAAGAAAGAAAGAAAGAAAATACGTTTATTTGCGGCAAACATGACGCATAAAAATAAAAAAAAACACAAACAACAGAAAAACAAAGTAACAATTTGGGAGAGAGTATGCGTCACATCTACGCAAAACGGCCAACGCTCAGCATAATGCTAAGACCCTATACGAGACAGAGCCCCAGCGCTGGTTTTCAGCGACAGCCGGTGATTGACGTGATGACGTCAGCCAGTGCAGCATACGATTAGATATAAATAAAAACAATAATCAAAATAAGAAATAAAAATATACATTACAAAAGGTGGTATGAACATGAAATATATCAAATGGTAACATTCCGGGCAACGACTCGCGCCGCCGGTTATTAATAATCTGTGCGCGAGCGCAACTGTCACAAATTCGCAAGGCGATTTGACGTTTTGCTTACTGCTGGACGTGCTATAAATTAGCAAATTAACATGGGGCATTATAATATAATTAATGTTATGGGACGACATCATCGACTCATCTATACACCAGGGATTCATTTACCAAAGTCGTCTCGCTTGACCTATAAATAAAAGTTCACTTTCTTCTATTGCGTTAACTAAAGCAAAGCGATCAGTCGTTCGTTTGTGGAGGGCCTTACAAGAATTCATTAGGGACGTGTTAGTAAAGTTATCTTAATTTGTAGCACCGAGGGGCTTTTGTATTGTATACCTACAGTATACTGTTTATGTGCCGTGGTAATAAAATGTGGAGAAGAAACTTTTAACTTCATCCGTTAAGTCGAAAGACGGGATATCGTGTTACAAAGTAACTGGGTTGTGGAGGTCAGAGAGTCGGATAGAAAATACTGGTATTTAACTGCATCAGGTTAGACTGGAAACCGACCCCAGCATAGTTGAGAAAAGGCAGGCAGATGATGACTTCCTACTGTTTATGTGCGCATAGAAAAATTGGTGGAGAAGTGTATGTAATTTTTTTTTTGTAACGTTGAGTAGGTCGCCCTCAGGCTAAGTACACTGACGATCTTCACAGGGTGGCTGGTAGCAGCTGGATAAGAGTTGCCGATAATCGAGTTGAATGGCGTGCGATAAGAGAGGCCTATTTCCAGTAGTGGACTGCTGTAGGCTGATGAAGTATTTTTAACTTCATTATTTCAGCCAAAAATTGATTTGACTTGAAAGACTTCTGGACACAGGCCTCCCTCAAGTATTGCCACAGGAACTGGTCGTCATCGTTTTATTTTCAGTGGTACATACATACATAACCTCCCGCCTTCTTCCTATAGGGATAAGCAGGAACAACAGAACGCCACTTGCATCCTTTAAGGGACCGTTCAAGTATTGCGTAAGCAGATTTTTTGCAATTATTCGCCTCCCCCCCACCCCTTCGTCATCAAAAATAAGCAAAGCTCTTACTCCCCTCCCATGCTTAAGTAAATATTGGTACAGACGCCAGCACATCAAGGTACCCGAAACTGTCTGATTTTCCTAGGCAACTTTGAACCACATAGGCTTTAGCGATAAAGTTGAAAATCTATTAAAGAAATTTGACAGATTGTAGTAGCTTGATGTGCTGGCGTCTGTACAGTACATGCATTTCTCAATGTGTTCTGGTTTCTTTATTGATTCAAGACAACAGACAAGTATGGTTGCCATATGTGTTCAAACCAGAATCGACAAAATCATGTGGAAAATCCGAAAAAGTAAAAAATAAATACTGCTGATGTAATCACCACCCGGACCCCCTACCTCCCTATGTCAACAAAAATAAACAAAGCAAAGACCCCCCCCCCCCCACTGTAGTGCTTACGTAATACTTGAATGGCCCCTTACATACTTCTTTAGCCACACGTACGCCGTTTGCGCGTACTTACGCACCGGATATTTCTCACTTCTCACCAATAAGATTACTATATGTCCTCATTGTACAGATATTTTGAAAAATTCACATCGGTACTTGGTAGGTTTTGAACGCACCATACATATCCTCGTGCTTGAGAAGTTGATTCTGTCCTGATTTTCTTTTAGCATTCTCATCTTTTAGCATTCTCATCTTTTAGAAAATATCGTAGTATTTTCAGTATTGTGTACGTATACTACCGTGTATGGCCATACAGTTTGCTTGTTCTGTATGACTATCGAACACCAGCCATACTTCAATCACAGAGCTAATCAGCTTTGCTCTCCGGGAGAGATTTTCACGCGAAAAATCACACTCGAATTGTTCTCGACTGCACGCAATCAACCTACGATTCAGAACCTTTTTTTTAACGTGGAGCCAGCCGTAACCAACGGCTTAACGTGCTTTCCGAGACACGGAGGGGTCTCGGTATGTAAAGATGGTCACCCATCCACAGACCAACCGCGGCAAGCGTAGCTTAATCTGATCGATCGATCTGTGCGGCTGTTCTTATTTAGCCTCGGGCCGGGGCCGGAGCTGCCAGTAAATATAACATAATTAATATAATCTAAATATAGTGTGTTCGTGCGCGATTCTTTACGGTATATGTAGGTGCTGCAAAGTTGGGTGATGATGTGTAGGTATGTCTATGTACGTGTGACTACACTACTTAGTAAGCGAGTATCCGGCGTTTGATGGAGGATTTTGATAATCTCCTTTTTATCTTTGTTTCGTGTGGTATTATGTGGATCCAAATACGGGAACGATACAAAAAAAAAAACGATGGGTATGAATCGCACTAATATTATAAAGGCGAAAGTTTATGAGCGTGTGTATATGTTATATATGTTTTTTACGACTTCATGTCAAACGGCTGGACCAATTTTGATAACATTTTGTATGGAGGTAGCTGAATACCCTGGATTAACGTATAGGCTACTTTTTATCCCGATATTACCACGGGATCGACATTTACGTGGGTGAAACCGTGGGGTACAGCTAGTTATGATGTAGCGGTATCTACAACGCCACATGCAAACAACGCGTCATACTGACGTTACGCAAATCCTGCATCGCGCAGGCAGAGTTTACCGCGCAACTAGCATAGATACAACGGCCCGACATGAATCAATGGGCAGTTGCCCGCCAGACACAACACCCGTCTGGTCGGAGGATCCTCCCTTTTCTATGGAGGATGAGTGAACTTTACACCCTGTTCCTCATACCTCTATAATGATATAATAATGTAATGCTTCATTGGAAAGTTCCTGTTTGAGATAAAGGTTGTTATGAAATCTTTGTAATTTCTGGGAATCTTGTATACACTAGCAAAAGCTTTGCTTAATTCATTAAAATTAGCTATAATGCCGCTTGCATTTACCATAACGTATTGATGCAATTATTGTTTGCTTCTTTGTTTTCAAAAATATACAAGGTGAAATTAAATTAGTTAGCGAAACTCCGCAAAAGTGATGTGTCTCGATAACTACACACAACATATATATATATACTAGCTTCTGCCCGCGACTTCGTCCGCGTGAAATTTCTTATTACTCCGACCCACCCCGTTGCATCGCATCGCCTGCCCGCGCTATTACTACGTTTTTGCTTAGCGTTCTTGTTGACTTTTTTTCTTTTTGCTCGGCTCCTAAAGGTCATAGCGTGATGTTAAATAGCCTATAGCCTATAGCATTCCTTAAGAATTGGGCTATCAAATGCAAAAAGAATTTTTCAAATCCGACTGGTAGTTTCAGAGATTAGCGCGTTCAAACAAACAAACTCTTCAGCTTTATAATATTAGTATAGATATATATATGTATATATATAATATCGTGACGAAACCTAAGCCTCATTTACACGATGCAAGTGTCTTGTCTTGCATACAGTAAAATTGAAGCAAAAATGACGTGTTGGACTTTAATTGTGGCTTCATCATGGTATGCCACAACCTTTACACATCACAATATAATTAAAAAAAGCAGCCAAGTGCGAGTCGGGCTGTCACACGAAGGGTTCCGTACCACCGTACAATATTTACCACTACATATGTTTATAGAGGTATGAGGAAGAGGGTGTAAAGTTCACTCATCCTCCATAGAAAAGGGAGGATCCTCCGACCAGACGGGTGTTGTCTGGTGGGCAACTGCCCGACGATTGACGTCGGGACTTTGTATATATGCTAGTTGCGCGGTAAACTCTGCTTGCGAGATGCAGGATTTTAGTATGGGACTCCCGTAAATAAAATTTATTTTATGCTTTTTATTTGTTTATACGTTGGAAGGCCTCCCACAAGGTGGACCGACGACTTTGTGAAGGCCGCAGGAACCCGTTGGATGCGAGAAGCACAGAACCGGTTGTTGTTGTTGTTGTTATAGCGGCTATAGTATTACACAGTATGTGAAAATTTCAAGTATCTACCTACTACAGTTCAGGGGGCATATTTTCTATGTCCGTCAACGAAGATACGGGCCCCTCCGAAGGTGTTGGACACTTTGGAATGAACCCGACTCCCAATTAATCAACCTTTTAGGACGGACAAAAACACATCCGGAGTAAGGACAGCTGTCAAATCGTGTTATCATTCATTCTTAGTTTGGACTCCAATCTAATTTTATGTCCGAAGGTGATACGGAATAGGAATCTCCGGAAACTACGGATTTCTTGCGTAGAGTGTAGATCTCCTGTAGAGCCCTGTGACGAACGGATGGACGGACAGAGGAGCCTCAGTAACAGGGTCCCGTAGAAAAGAAACTCCTTTGAGTACGGAATCCTAATGAGTGCAGGGTCCATCTGGTTTAGGTTAACAGGAATATTATGGAAGCGCCTTCTATAGCTCGTTCGCACCCATTATATGCTGGCCATGTCCTATTGTTAGTAATATTGCAATCAGAATTGGTTTATGTGTTAGGTTATCGTTACAAAATGGAGTGTGAATATGGCTTATCTAGTGAGTTATAGTCGCATAATTTTAGCGAAATTTCGTGTGGGTGAAAGCTTTGTAATGGGTATCCTGTTTTGTTGCCTATTTCTGTATTTATGTGAAAGGATATGAATGTTACTAACTAGAAAGGGGAGATTTGTGGTGAAAATTGAGGAAGGTAATATGAATTTAGTACGAACGGGCCAAATACTGCTAGATATAATGATGCTTTTCATTAAAGATGCTTTTCAATTTTATTGAACATAATAATACCTATATTTAAAGGCAGTAAGTATTTGCTACTGAAATGAAATGTTTTTTTTTTAAATAAGTTGATCATTCGAGACACTTTACATGTCAATATTTTAAAAACTAGAAGGCACCGGCATTTTCTAACTGACAAACTGAAACAATGAGAGGTCATGGTCTCTTTTAAATTTCTTTTTTATCTTTTCTTCAGTGATTACACCGTATGTTCATACCTTATGCATTGAAGTAAGTTAAGTTATTTTTCGATATGAATTAAGATTATAGGTGGTATTATAACAAAAATAAATAGCCTTTATTTCTTGTGACCCTTCGTAAATAAATACAAGTTCTAAATAGTAATAGCATTTCAAAATATTGTCTTCTGGTTGTTAACCCTAAACATGGTACAATTAAATTAGCTAGCGAAACTCTAAAAGATTTGATATATTTTTTTGGTGGTCAACGACCGCTTCTAGAGTTGTTACTTGAAGTATGATATAAGAAAATCTTTTGTTTTCTTTTGTTTATCGTGTTAAGAAATCGATACTATCACTTCTGTGAAGTTTACGTTAAAAAAAAAAACTGTACTTTTAAACTTAAATGTCTCCTTCCTACACACACAAAAAACTCATCAAATTAATTTCGTTTTTTTATAATGTTTATTTTATGATGTTTAGATATCGAAAACTAGTTTGTCTGCGTAGTTTCGCTAGCTAATGCAAATTGACCCTGTATAATTATGCGACATATGCCTAATGTATTACGCATGGAAGTGCTACGCCTTACCATCAACGTGTATATATATTAGTATAGGATTAGATAGCATTAAGGCTCCTGAAAACAGGCGCGATACGCGACGCGAATCGCGCGCGGCACAAAGGCACCGCTCGTTGCGCGACTTGCGGTGCCTTTGTGTCGCGCGAGATTTTATCACGTGTCGCGCCTGTTTGCAGGAGCCTTAACACTATTAAGTTTATAGTCTGTGGTACACATAAAAGATAATATGTTTCCGGGTGTAACGAGTGTTAACACTTTTATATATCTTCTGAAATCTTCTCACACATAATCCAGTAATTCCAGTGAATCATTTTAGCCGAAAGACGTCCACTGTGAATACAAAGTTATCATGCATTACTTACTCCTGAATGCCCTAATATTAGTAATTTCTTCTAATTTTTAGGGTTGTATACCCAAAGGGTATCAGCGTGACCCTATTACCTACAGACTGCTTCCGCTGTTCGTCCGTCCGTCTGTCTATCATCAAGCTGTATCTCATGAACCGTAATAGCTAGACAGTTGAAAGTTTCACAGAATATGTACTTCTATTGCCGCTATAATAAAAGCAGCTTGATTAAAAAAGAAAATGTGATAAATATGAACTTGTCCGGTGGTAAGGAACCATTCGTGTGCTAGTGCGACTCGCTCTTGGCCGGCTTTTCAAATACTTCTCACCATATTAACAGCAGCATTACTCCTTCCCTTAATCAAATCGTCGCCTCCAACATCTTCCCACCTCCATTAAAACCTTATTGCCACAGCATAAAAAAGAAGTACCTACCAAGCTACATGCACGTTATGTTGTTTCATTACTTACCTCTCGAATACGGGTGCGACCATAAACTTCGCAAGACCCGTAATGTGGGAGTGTAAATTTAAAAAAAGTAGCTTGTTTTTCTCTGATGTTGTTTTTTGGAGACAAGGTCGTGACGTTTTGTTGTGACTAGTTACTTGTATGTGGGTTATGGGGATTGCTTTGATGTTCAAAGTCCACAATTTTTCGTGTCCTAAAAGATGAAATTACTGAGACGTAGTTAATTTAGTTATTCGTGCAAAGTACACATCGAATTTAAAGCGGTTAATTTTCAAAGAAATTAAAATTAAAAGTCATTTGTTCAAATTAGGCTGAGAATTTTGAGCGTCAAAGTTACACAAGACACTCCGTAACATTCACCTTTCACCACTTCCTAGTGTGGGTTCAATCAGTCAACTCAGCCGATCGCAGTCCACTGCTGGACATAAGGCTCTCCCATACTGCGCCATTACACCCTTCCCTCTGCCATCCGCATATAGTCTGTCCCAGCCACCTTTTTTAAGGTCATCGGTCCATCTAGCTGGGGGCACTACGCTTGCTGACACGCGGTCTTCACTTCAGGACTCGTCTGTCTGCTCCACCGGCCATCAGTCCTTTGACAAACATGGCCAGTCCTCTGCCAATGTAAACATATGCAAAAAAAAACATGACATTCCCATTTCTTAAGCTATTACTATAATTAGTAAGAATGGCTTCTACAATAATATTAAAACTAACACAATAATACGCAGTGACACAACAAATTAAAATGTCCGCCTCTATTACCTACAGTGTGGAGTGAAAATAATTATTTTGTGCAGTCACACACCGGCTGGAAGGCGGACTGGGAAATTTAATCTAAGTTGTATGAAGCTGCATGTTTTTGTAGTGAGGATTGTCTAAATTGTTGGTGTTTTGTGCCTTTTTGTGTCGTGTGTGATGCGATTATTGTCCTTTTGATGCATGGTGTCTGTTTGAGGTTGCTTGTAGGTTAAAAGCCGGGCTGTTTGTTTGGCGAAATGTCCAGGGCACACTTGGGTACGTGGATAGTATGTACAGACGCCAGCACATCAAGCTACCCGAACGTGTCAAGTTTTCTCAATTAACTTTGAACCTTATGCTGTAGCGATAATGTTGAAAATCTATTAAAGAAATTTGACAGATTGTTGTAGCTTGATGTGCTGGCGTCTGTACCTACAAACAGAATACAACAGAATAAGAGCAGTGGTGGCCACGGCAACGGCTCCGTCTTATGTGTCGTAGGTCGTGGGTTCGAACCCAGACAAGCACATTTTTTATATTTTTTGTTAGCCTATCATTTCCCACTGATGGGCAAAGGCCTCCCCCAAATCCTTACAAGCAAGCAAGCAAGAAGATTAATAAGATTAATTAATAATCCTTACGACAAGCACATTATTTTGTGTTATTTATTTTCATCACAACTGCTCTCAAAACGGTGAAGGCAAATATCCGGCATGTTCTAGAACCAAAAATTCGAAGACGTGTGACATTTTTAAAAAGTGGACAACTGGTCCGCGGGTCAGTTTTTGTGTGGGCGAGATGTCCCGTAACCCCATTCACCGACCCGCACTGGGCCCGCACACACAGCGTGGAGGTCTGTGTCCCAGCAGTGGGAACATTATAGGTGGTTATCCTATGTGTATGGACTACCTGACAAATATTTTTCGCAATTTCGGGATTGATTCGGGGTCGGCACATCCAGCATAGAAAACTTCCACGTTGTGCATCACCCGCTATATCTAAATAATATTCCAGGAAGCCTGCCTAGCATACAAATCCTGCGTAAAAAGGATTTGGAACGAATACAAAATAACCAATGCTTTTATAGTATTATTGTGGTGGCAGGCTGCATTGGCTGTGTGCCAGTCATACGGCACCCTTAAGTACAGTAGGCCGCATGTGGTTGGAAACACTTTGACCTTAACCTGAATTAGCGTAGTACAAAGTATCAATAGAAAAAAGAAAATATCAAAAAATCCGAATAAAAAGTTAAATTACCCGACTCTCTTCAAGCAGTCTGATGCAGTTGGTGGCTGGGTGGTTTTTCTTTTAGTCTAACTCAGGTTTTTACAAACCTCAGTTTATAAAATCTAGCCTATAACTATCGGCGGACCTAGACGAGTCCATAGATACCTCATGAATAAAAACGAAAGTAACTTTTAGACTTTAGATCTGTAGACCATTTTTTTGATCCTGGTACTGGTTGACAGGCCTACGCTGTTCTCCCATACCTACTGTAATTTGAAAACATTGTAAAATCCAATTATTTTTAAAAAGAGTAACCGCGGAGTTTCTTGCCGGTTCTTCTCCATAGGAAACGACCAATTGGAACCGTGCACCTAGCTTCTGACGTTTCATAATAAATGCACATGTAGGTTTATGTGTAATAAAATATTTTGATTTTTTTTAAATGGAAACCATCCAGGCCGTTGTATGCTTCGTGGATATAAAGAATGCCACATGTAAATAAAAAAATATAATAAACATTTATTGCTGTTAGTATTTATATAACTTATTTGACAAAACAATTATTTGAAAGTTGAAAACAGAGGTAAGAAAACTAATTAACTTAAAGTAAATTATAATCTCGGCATTCTCACATTTATACATACAAAAATACGTAGTTAAATACGCATGAAAAAGCTTGTCCTTGCTGACGCGCAGTCGGGTCAGAGGCCAGATTAGACTGGTTTTCTTATCACAGATATACCTACTGTACTTCGGAAGTAAATACAATAAAAAATATCTAGCATGTCTTGGCACGAGATATTTTCTAATCTTTTTGAGGAGGGACTGCAGTTACCCAACGGTTTAGGAGTTGCTCTGGTAAGCAAGGAAAGGGTCGCGAGTTTTGAATCCACCCGTTTGCGTAATTTTTTGTGCCGATATCTTATCAGTTTGACGTGTTTATCGGTCATTACTAATATACATGACCTAAAGCGCGGTCACTGTCGGACTGCATAGAAAAGAAAGAGAAGCGCGATGACACAACGCTAGTAATTTATTGCAAAATATGAAGTTACATTAGAGAGTGAAGGGGTGTCGATTTACCATTACATATAGTGCATTGAACATCAAGTGATGCGTGAATGTGTAGTAAGATTTCATGCAGTTGTGAAAAAAATGAAATGTTTATTTTTATTGTTTACATTTCAGTGACGTGTGTGTGTGGGGGATGTGTGGTGTGTGTGTGAGAGCGAGATGTATACCTATAGTACACCTGCATTTGACCTGTTATTTTTAAGTCCTATGTACAGCCCGATTCACTACACTAAGGCTGGTTTTAGTCTTACGCCGACGGCACGCGCACCGTCAGCGCTGATGGCCGAGATATATGAACTTCTAGCAAGCGTTTTTGAATGACGCGTAGCTATCAGCGCGCACGGTGGTCAGCGCTGATAGCTACGCGGCCGTACGCGTCGCGCGTCGGCCCCGCGTAGCTATCGGCGCTGACAATCGCACGAGCGCCTCTGCTTTCAGTGAGCGTTTTAGTGTCCAGCGGAGCGGACATCGTCAGCGCGTACAGTCATGGCGAATCGCGAAGTGGATACAGGTCGAGTTATCGATGAGGTACGCCTGAGGAAGAAATTGTGGGATGCATCAGTAAGGCGGTCAGTACGATACTAAAACAAGCTGAGGCTCAGCGCTGACAAACTACGCGCTGAGCTATGAGCGCTGACGGTGAGCGTGAGACTAAAATCAGCCTAAATGGCGGCTCGGAATATGAGGCGAGTCGCTGCGCTGTAACAAATTCACCTGTCAGCGGGAGTGAGGGGTGAGGTACTGCGCAGCAAGTGGCGCACTTCAGAGCCGCCATAAAGTTGAAATCGAACTGTATTGGGGGCGAGCCTATCGCCATCAATCAGGCACAAATAAATAATACATACCTATTAAAGTATCTAATATTCCTTACGAACACTGTCTGAATCTTGCTCAATTAAGGTGCAGCGCAGACGGCACACTTTTTGTGCGATCGAGTCTGCGGCGCACAAAAAGTCTGCATGGCGCGTAAAAAGTCGGTCGCGGATTTTTCACAGACTCAACGCACACGACGCACATCTTTCTTCATCCCACATTTTTCTTTTTAAATGTCTATCATGATATTCTGCCTTAGAAGTATCATAAAGTGCTGGTCTGTTTTGTATTTCTTGAATTAACATCGTTACATCGACCTCTGGCGCCATGATAATAGATCGCGTGCGTTACGTCCACCCCTAGCAAATGTAGATTGCCGACTAAAGTGTGCGCCGTCTGCGTTAGCGCGCGTTGAAGCAAACGTTCAATTTTATTCACACACTTTTTGTGCGGAGCGGCGCGGCGCGGCGCGGTGCGGTCTGCCCGAATTACACGGATTTTTTGTGCGCCGGACTTTTTGCGCGTCGTGTGCGTTACTGCATATAATTGCATAGGTTCTGTTTTCACAGACTAAAAAGTGCGTCATGGATAGTCTGTCGTCTGCGCTGCACCATATTCCTACCCCTCCATCTTTGCTTGCTCTTGTTCATGAGACGCTTCGTAACGTATCTGTGAGAGCTGGGACTTTAAAAGGTGTCCAATGATAACGCTTGACAGACCCAGGCTCGAGTCCTCACTAATACTGATTTACATATTGTGCGTCACACAAGATTATGTAATCAGGTGAACTCTAATGCTCACCCTTCCAGTTGTATGCTCATTCTGACACACATCTTACGCCGCGACGCCTACGCGCAAGGCGGAGAAAATTCAAACATCTTTATTATGCACACCCACGAATCGTATAGGTCAAACACCTCGAGACTATTTTTACGAATTTTTGCGTTCATATTGTAAGGATTAGAAAAGGTGACCTTGATTGAAAAAAGCTTTTTTTAAATAAGCTGCCATTTTAAAAGCTTTCAAGCGATTTCTTTATTGAAATCGCTTGAAAGCTTTTGTATGAGGTAAAAAATAGGTTACATTTGTAACTTTTCGTTTCTTTGTATTCACAACATCATAATTTGTTTACTAGTTGAATCTATACTAAGACTAATACTAATAATAGAAGTGAAGAGTTTGTTTGAAAGCGTTTATCTCTGGAACTTATCATCTGCCTAGCCTTTTCCCAACTATGTTGGGGTCGACTTCCAGTCTAACCGGATGCAGCTGGATACAAGTATTTTACATGGAGCGACTGCCAATCTGACCTCCACAACCCAGTTACTGGGTAATACGATACCCCTTGGTAAGGCTAGTTATCAAATTTTCGGGCTTCTGACTTAGAAAAATTCGTAATTTAACTAATATGAGACGGCCCGTTTAGTGTACTTTAGCTATCTTCATAGTGTAATGTCGTACGGTATTCTATTGTGGGGAAATGCCGCCAATATTCAGATTATCTTTGTTTTGCAGAAGCGAGCTGTTCGATCAATTTATAAATTAAGTCCGAAACACTCTCTCAGAGACAAATTTAAAGAGATTAATGTAATGACGTGGCCTTTTCAGTATATTTATGAAAAGCTTTTATATGCCCATAAAAATATAAAATTGTAATAAAAATACAGTGATATCCATAATATAAATACTAGAAACAAACATAAATTTGTTGTACCTACAACAAGGCTCAAGAAAATAGGTGGCTCGTTCAATGTATACGCTTTTATAATAAACTACCAAGCCACGTTCAAGATCTAAGCCTTAATAAATTTAAATTATTAATTAAACAAAAGTTGTGCAAGAAAGCCTTTTATACCATTAAAGATTATATTGAGGACAAAAAGACTTGGGAATGAGCTGCTTCCAATTTCTGCACTTTGAAGGTTTTTTTTTTGTTTTTTTGTTTTTATAATCAAATTGACATTAATGATTTTTTTATAATCATGTGCTTACTTTGTAAAGTGTTATATTATTTTATTTTTTTGTGAATGTGAAGATGATGTGGGTAATTTTGTTCATTTTATATTTTTTTTATTATTCTCTCTGTTCTGTTAGTTTTTTTTATGGTCTGGCAGTTTGAGTAATTTATGTGGCCTACCCAAATGTCCTTTCTTTGGTATTGTTCGTCAAATCGTTGAGCTCCTTAAGTCTTTGAGTTGAGCTGCACGATTTCTGACAAATGCGTGCACTGACTGCTCAATCTGTGTGGTTCTTTCGTCAAAAGACCATCTCAGATATCGACCTACATGGTCTCAGATTATATGAAGACCATGTAGATCGGTGTCTGAGATGGTCTTTTGAGGAAAGAACCACACAGATTGAGAGGACCTGTCCAGTCAGTGCACGCATTTGTCAGAAATCGTGCAGCTCAACTCAAGACTAAACAGTCGCTAATCATTACTCAAATAAAGGAATTTCTTCAAGATAAATAAGGTTAAAGTAGGACTGCCTCGTTGGTCTAAAAAGTCAAGCGTAACAGGCTGAGGTTCGGGGTTCGATCCGCAGCTTGGGCAACGTGTAAGGTTAGGCTAGCGTCATAAAATAGTCGTGATATTTGTTGTAATGGTACATTTGCATTCATTTTGAGTTTCCATAAAAAAATATTTATTTTTATTTATTTCCCGGTTAACTTCCTTTTAGGACATTGTTTTAAAATCTCAATTCTATATTTTGTTACTTGATATAGGTATACTGTTCATCTGAACACTGAAATATGCTCAGTATTTTACACTGACAGGTAATGGCTTTAATGGCTGATTTTTCAATCGACAGATAATTTCTATTCGTCGAATAAAATTGACATCTGACAGTTTTTGTATGGACGAACTGTGAAAAATTCAAAATTATTCCTCGGTTAAAATTATCTGGCGTTGGAAAAATCAGCCCTTACACAAACAAAATCAAAAACGCTAGCCGGATCCCAAAAAAAAAACACATTTAGAGTTCCGTAACATCTGTCACCAAACAACTGAACGGAATCACCGGACCGAACGCCAATCGGGAAAAATATACCACAACACAACAACCCCGAATTAAACGTGGTCGCGATGGATATAAATGGTCGCACTTCATCTACACGACCATGGAGATAGAAAACAAGTGGTCGCAATTAATATAATATCGACCGGGGAATAAATTGTGGGTTCCGGCTGTCTGGATAACAATCTGATTAAATATTTGGCTTGGATTGTGGTAACTAAGACAGGAGGCCCCTTGGCCGTGGATTTGCTTGCTTTATGGTAATGATTTGAGTACGTAAATTAGTTTATGTTACACGGATAAACATTATTTTTAATGTCGTAAGAGATTCGTCCAGCAACCTACATTGGATTCCAATAGACAACCGTCCAAAAGAAATAATGAAAATACATTTATTTAGCACAGACTAAATTAATTAAATTAATTATCAGTTATTTCAGGCAATTATTAAACCCATACCATACAGAAACATACTCTTAAATTCCAGGTACCTTAAATAAAAGGTACACAACACAACATACTAAACAACTGCAAGTAAAAAAAGCAATATTAAAAAGAAAACAAATAAAATGAAACGTACGATATTGATTCCTTATAACAAAAAAACTTTTTAGTTGTACCTACCCCACAAAAATTCAATTAACACTAGTGCATTGAAGAATTGAGGGCACCGTCGAGAAGAATCATCAAAATTCGCATAGAAATGCCAGAGATGCAGTACATTTATGCATATAACTTCGTATATAAGAATAATTACCTAATGTATTTTTTATCAAAACCTTTCTGAAAGTATGTAGATCACGTTAATGAAAGAAACATCAAAATTGGTTCATTAGTTTTTGAGAAAATCGCGGACATACAAACACAAACATACATACATACGCGTCGAATGCAGTTCATACACTTGAAAATAGCAACGACTGGTAGTATAAACGTCAAGTTTCTTTACATAACGGTGCCTTACAACACTCAAAGTTGATCGCTGAAGTCGCAAGAGTGAATCGCTGAAGTTGAAAATGGCGTCATCATCTGCTGTTTCAGCTTCTGTCGCTGTGTTAGGTAGGCTTCGAAATAATGGACGTACTGGTCTCCTGTTTTATATTTATACGGATTGTACAAGGTCTGCTTAGATCTGATTGTAGTATATTGTATGAGAAAATTGAGCGACGTCCGCGATGATGGTGGAACGACGACTGGTGCCCTTGGCGGCGCGAAGCAGAGGCGCGGGCGCAACCGAGCTCGCGGTATGGCTTCGCAGGCACGGCGGTAGTAAGTCCTGCCGTGCGCCATCTGGCGGCAGCGGGGCGGTAACACCAGCCATTATCCAACTACGTTAGAGTCTGCGTCCAGTCTAGCCAAATGCAGCTGATTATCAGTTCTTACATGGACCGACTGCCTACCTGACCTTCACAACCCAGTTACTGGGTAATACGATACCCTTTGGTAAGATTTGTTGTCAGACTTTCGGGCTTCTGACGACCCGTAACGAAAACATTCGACAAAGCACTTGGTATTTAAAGATAGTCACCCATCTACGGATCAACCGCAGTAAGCGTAGCTTAACCTGATCGATTGACCTGTGCGGCTGTTATTACTTGGCCTCAAGCCCCTATTATAGTTTACCATTGTATCTACGCAATACGAATGCTCTATACTAGAAATATTCCCGAATTCGGTATTATCCCAAATTATCGGTTTTTTGTAGTAGGTACAACAGTTTGGTCGCAATAAAATGAAAAATAGCCACAATGTCACTAGTTTTACCCACATCGACCAACAAAAAGTAACAAAACAGGCTAAAAAAACAAGATCTAAACAAATATAAAGCTAACTGTTGAAACAATAGACAGTATATTACGAAATTCCCATTCCTTAGGATAAAAATCAGAAGCCCATTTAATTTATCAGTCAAAAACGAACCGTATTTCTTTTGTCGTAAAATCCATCTTACATTAACAGGAGCATATGGAGCCAAAATTTTTGTGTGGAGAAAAAAAATGTTTCATAAATTAACTGTTTTTGTATGTCTCTTTATTATATACATGTATGTATGTGTATATATAAATTATGTACGTTTGTGGGTACGTGTAGCTAGCTACTCGTAAACTTTGGTTGGAAGGTAGCCAAAACCGTGGATACTTACAATAATGTTTTTAAAGACATTTTGGTCCATATAATTTTGTTTTAGGTACTTTTTGGCAGTTTCAGCCGGAGGATCTTAGTCCTTCAGACCGAATTTCAGCCATGGCGGTCAATCTCAGCAGAAACTAGCCATCGACGTGGGAGATAGTAGGAGATATAGTGCACAAGTATCTGCACAGACACAGGTGCACTCTCTTCCCTCACTCTCATAATAGTCCGATGGGACGGCAATAAATGATACCTAAATGATTTTATTTTTTTAAGTAGGTTCGTACAAACACTTTTACACGTCAATCATGTTTTTTTAAATCTAGATGAGGTCGGCGTTTCCTATCTGACTACTCTGAGAAAAAAGGCCGAAACAAACTCAGAGGTCACAGTCTCTTTTAAAGTCCAGCCATAATCTTGGTCATCTAGTTTAAAAAAAAACATTATTGACGTGTAAAAGTGCTTATACAAACCTACTTACAAAAATAAATTCATTTATTATTTATATATTTTTTAATTTTACGTCTCTTAACTTTAAGTAACATTTGGGGTTTCTTTTACTCTCCTACGCTGTCCCTCTCCTGTGCAAAGGCCTCCCTCCACTCCTTCCATCTTTCGCGAGCCCGGGCGTCCTCCTTCCAGTTTTGATGGAACTTATCCAGCTCGTCCCGCCATCTCCTACGTGGTCTGCCGCGACCCCGCCTCACTGTCTCAGGGCACCAATTCTGCGCTATTTGGGCCCACAGTTTGTCCGGCATGCGGCAGACATGTCCTGCCCAGTCCCATTTAAGTTGGGCAGCCTTTTGAGCCACGTCAACTATCTTTGTTTTGGAGCGCAGTGTTTTTTTTTTATTGTTTCGAAACACGATCCGTTAATTTAACGCTTAGTATACTGCCATCGTTTATTTACCCCAAAATGTATGAAAATCCTAATAAATATTATGAATGAGAAAGTGAGTTTGTTTGTTTATTTGTTACCCTTTCACGTTTTAACTACTCAACTGCTCATCATGAACAGGAGATAGGGTACCTTTCATCCAGAAAATAAGTACTCGAGAGATAGAAAAACGATTGACAAAATCTACATAAGTGCGAGCGAAGTCTCGGGCAAAAGCTAGTGCTGTAAATATAAATGAAAAGCATTTCTAGCCTCGTGAGACTGCTCAAGTTAGTTTCTAGGCGACATACACTATGACCCAGTTGGACGTGACCTAGGATTTACTATTTATTTACGCTGTCTTGTTGACTGTGGAAGATTGGCTCCGATTTATTGTCGGCTCATTACCGTTTATCTGAGGATTGTGCCTGTACGGTCGGAATCAAAAGTAATAACATATTTCTGTAAATAGGCGCTGATTTATTTTGCCACATTTCTACCAACTGTTTATTTTACGTTCAGTATGGAAAATGTATTGTTAAATTACCAAATTGCCGTGTTATAGACTTGAATATACGGACAATTAAAGTTGGTAGTCAATTTGCTTAACAGTCAAATTGCTGACTTTTTTTTGTTAGCCTTTTTATGTCCCACTACTGGGGGCAAAAGCCTCCACTTTTGCCTTCCAAACTTCCCTTTCTGCGACCTCTAGCCATGTTGGCCCTGTCAACGTCATCAGATCGTCACACCACCTTACTTAACATTTTTGTAATTGATCAAGTAATATTTATTTTTAAATATCTTGAAAACATTATGTATAGGTATGACGAAGAGGGTGTAAAGTTCACTCATACTCTATAGAAAAGGGAGGATCCTCCGACCAGACGGGTGTTGTGTCTGGCGGGCAACTGCCCGATGATTCATGTCGGTCCGTTGTATCTATGCTAGTTGCGCGGTAAACTCTGCTTACGAGATGCAGGATTTTGCGTGACGTCAGTATGACGCGTTGTTCGCATGTGGAGTTGTAGATACCGCTACAATTATAATTGCATGTTAACTTAAATTATTATCCTCTTTCCGCATTTACGATTATGATCAAATTCATTACAAAAAGACGTTCATTTAGAGGTCACTTCCTTCCTAGTCGTAGATCGTAACAAAATTAATTCCTTGGCTATAACGATACTGACAAACGGAACGAAATCTTAAACTGTTCACTAACAATATGATCAATATATCGTTATTAGTATAACGATATAATAACGTTATTCATTTTGATACTCAACTTTGCCAGCTTCATGACGAAAAAGTATGAAGAATAACGTTACAAATGAATCGGTTACGTTTCACATATAACGTTATTACAAGCAAATAAGCTTCATGTTACTGATACCTATAACGTTACTTATAACATTGTTCTACGAAAATGATATTCTATAACGTTTTTCTTTGTAACGTTATTGCTATTTTTAGGTTTTAGTATCGTTACAAATTTTGGAACGTTATACGATAACATTAGTGGTAACGGAACGAAATTCATTTCGATTTCAAGTCTTTGTGCACAACATACAACGTAGCTAGGCGCGCATTGTTTCCGGAGACTGGCCAAGCATTCCACCCGAGTATGTACTAATACCATCACATGCTGCGGTTGGCACTCGGCCCCTGTACATATGATGACAATAATCGCCCACCTCTGAGGTTTTAGAGGTGTCTGTTAAGTCTAAATGTGTTGGTAAGCGATTAAATTACACACAAATCAGATTGCCTAGCCTTTTCCCAACTATGTCGGGCTGGGCTTCTTAATAAGTAAGGCGCATCTCGAAATGATAGTGAAGCTGAAGAGTTTGTTTGTTTTTATGTTTGAACGCGCTGTAATCTCTGAATCTACCAGTCGGATTCGGAATTCGGTGCTCACGGTTTTACTGTCATTCTATGGAAACTACGTCGTGTGCCAGGATAATAAAAGTAGGTTTAAGGCTCCTTCAAACAGGCGCGACACGCGATAAAATCGCTCGCGACACAAAGGCACCGCAATTCGCGCAACGAGTGGTGCCTTTGTGTTGCGCGCGATTCTATCGCGTGCCGCGCTTGTTTGTAGGAGCCTTTAAACGTGATTGAGTAACAAACATCTTCACAAACTTTTGCTAGGCACTTAATTAATAACCCTTCACTTGATCCGTTACTTGCCTGTAACTGATTCACAATAGGCGAAAAACCCCTATCATCTATCTGCCTATTCCCAACTATGTTGGGGTCGGCTTCCAGTCTGTCCGGATGCAGCTGAATACCAGTATTTTTCATGGAGCGACTGCCTATCTGACCTCCACTCCACAACCCAGTTATTGGGTAATACGATACCCCTTGGTAAAACTGGTTGTCAGACTTTCGGGTTTCTGACGACCCGTAACGACTGTCAAAGATCCACGAATGGCAGTCGAGACCAACGGCTTAACGTGCTTTCCGAGGCATGGAAGGGTCTTGCTATGTAAAGATGGTCATCCATCCACAGACCAACCGCGGAAAGCGTCGCTTAACCTGATCGATCGGACCGTGCGGCTGTTATTACTTAGCCACGAGCCCCTCTAACGGCCTTTCGCCGTTAGATGGGCTCGTGGCTAATAAAATTACAAACATTGATCTCGCTTTCTCACATAAATAAACATACTCTCTACGACCGGCGTTACTTGAATCATTCCCACTATCTCGTTGAGTCGCGATTTTCTTAACCACAGCATGAACAGCTATTTTCATACTTATAGTTCGTAAGAAAAGAAAAAGTATTCCCGACCTACCAACCTCGAAAATCGACGCCATTTAGATAATGAGAGCGCCATTCTTAGAAGTCAAACGTCAAAGTTAGACAGTTGCCAATGTGCCTGTTCAAACAACCGTCGAAGTAACAAGTTAGAAGAGGTTCACCTACCGCTGACTGCTTGTGAAAGATGTAGGCCTCGAGTTAATTGTTTTAGTCCTATTCGTAGAATGAGTCGACTACCAAACGTCACCTCATTACTTAGCTGTTTATCTTAGTATTGCAAAACATTCAATTGTCTGAAAATCAAGAATTGTAACAGACAGGTTATCTGATTAGAAATATACAATAATCACATTGTATTACTATGTACATCATGCGGTTTCACCCGCATAAGTCTTGATCCTGTGGGAATATCGGATTAAAATAGTATCCCATGTCCTAATCGAGGTCATGGTCTACCAACACAACAAACATGGCTTAAAAAAATGTGATTGACGTGTAAAAATGTTTGTGCAAATTACTTACAAAAATAAAATCATTTATCATTTACCCATGTGCAAAATTTCATTCAAACACCTACACGCGTTTTAGCGTGTAAAACGTAACAAACTTAGAGACCCACTGTGCACTGTTCATTTCATGAAACGTAGGGTGAAACACCCAAAAAGGCAAAAAGAAAAACGGTTTATTAAAGCCACCGTTTTCTGGAAGAGCGTTTCCGTCATATTTATAACGGACGTCACGAAAATCTGTAATTTTCATCAGTATTTGACATTAACCGCTCCGGCCCGGCGCGTACTACTGGTGGCACATTACAATAGAAAATCAATTGTGTCTCATTAGCCGGCCTTAACAAGTTAAGATGTCAGAAAACGGTCTCTATTTGGACATTACAGCCACATGAGGCGATCACCGCTCTTTTAGGAAAAGGTATGAGAGCTTTAGCTCACGCAGTTAATATTTGTCATGTCTTGTGTCGTGCAGCAGTTGAGCAGTGGTGACCTAGTTGTTATTGCCGCGACTTAAGAGTTGTAGGTAGTAGGTTCGAACCCAGCCAGGCGCTTTACTATGTGTAAATTATTTCATAACTACTGCATTGCATAAAGGCTTATAAGCAGTGCCTACCTCGATAAATCACCATAAGCCTGTCAATTACATTTTAGTGTGTGTGCCACAGTTATGAAACTCACTAACAAAAAACAAAATCTTCATACAAACAGCAGGCAGTCGCCAGACGGCCTTCTCGGCTCCCGTATTATTCGCACATTGTCTTTACTCGTTCAAGTTAATACGACGAAATTAAAAATACGTACGTCTCACGAGTAATACCATGACGTTCGAGCTTCGCAATTTATAACCCTAAAGTGCTTCATGCCTACTCAAATAACCAACCGACCGAGATGAATGTTAAAATCGTAATTTGTAATTCGTTCGTAATTTGGCCGTGCGAAGAAAGAACGGGATGGATATTGAGGTCGCCGATAGTGAGGTAAAAGTGAAAATCCAAGATGGCGGCTGTTTTTTTTTAATATTTCATCATCGTTGTCGTTTTCATGGTTTTTAAGGGTGCTGAAGCCAATAGTGAGGTCAAAATGAACATCCATGATGGCGGCTGCGAACATTTTCAAATTTTACGTCATGGTGTCGTTGTCATGGTTTTCGAGGTTGCTGGAGCCGAAAATAAAGTCAAAATGAAAATCCAAGATGACGGCTGCACATTGTTTTTAATAGATACTTTTGTTTATTGATTCTGATTAGTGACCGCGTCTGCCTAGACCAGACCGCCTAGTGCCTGCCTACCTATTCTGAAAACCAATGCACGCCACTGCGTGGTGGATCACTGCCCTCTCCCTCTTACTGAGAGGGAGCCTGTGTCCCAGCAGTGGGAATATTATGGACTGATTATGTACGTATGTGTCATTTAGCCCATCCTTAGCTAAACAGACTATACAGTATTCATGTTAAGTTCTAAATTATCAACCTCGTTGGAACAGTAATTACAAACTCATAATAAATAGGTACTGCGGTCTTAAAAGTGACATCAATTCAAAAGAACCTTTCTTCCGAACCGTAATAGCGTCATATTTCTAAAGGAAAATTAGCAAAAGAAAATTTTATGTCCTCAAACTACTTCCCAGTCTTCGTAGATCGTTAATTAGAATACGTTCTCAAACTATCGGAGAGTGGTCGGTGTCCCCAAACGAGGACAGTTACTACGACACCCATTTATATGTAAATACCAGGAAAAAGTGCCTATTACTTAATGAGGGGGGGTCGTAAAAGTTAGTTGACTAATTTAAGAGGGGCCCCTCTGGGTTGAGTTTGTTTTGAATGTCATTTGGTACAGAATGGCAAGTTGAAACGTTAAAGTTTGACGTCTGACTTTTATGAGTTTTGAAGTGTGCGTTTGCGTTGAATGACAAAAATTCAAATGCGGAAGCCCGACTTTATTTGCCTGGCTTCTGAGGATTCTTATATAACATCACATTTCATTTCCATAAAGTCGGTTAAGGACGAACTCACCTTAACCTCTCGAATGTCTTATGTTACACAGTGCGACATAATAACAATAAAATTCTATTGTGTCTGCTAATTGGACGCGCGAAGGATTAAATAAAAAAAATTGCCAATATAGCTATTGATACTTTTTCTAAGGGCCTCAGAAACTGCGATAAATAGGACTCCTGCCTAAATTATATTTAGCTCAAGACAACCCATCTCACATGAGCTAAGTTATAATAAATATGGTTCGGTTGAAGAGTTTTCCATACAATTTGATGGGGGCGTCCCCTTGATATTTCGATGGCTTAATTTGTTCACCCTTTAACGAAGTTTGTAAGAGGCTTACATGTTTTGCTTGTGTTTAACACGTTGAACGCCGCTTTAATTTTTCAGTCTTTCTGTTTGGGCCGTGGGGGACACCGTGTGGTCGACATACAATAGTTCCGTTGGGGCCGCGGGGGACAACATGTGACCGCGAGTCAGAGGCGATTTTAAACGTCTCTATTGGGCCGTCGGGCACAAATATGAAGCTAATATGTATTTGACGTGACCCCCACGGCCCTGCAGACAATAGATTGTATTTGGTTTTTAGTAAAAAATATGACTTACAAAAATATGACAAATAATGTCGGAACAAGACTTGTTTGAAAGTTCTGAAGGAAATTGTGTATGATAATGTCTTATATTATATTTTTAAAATAAAATAACTATTTCTAATACGTTGTGAAATACTGTGTATACTGTTACGATTTACTTAACTAGTAAAATCTGGTTAAAGTTGTATTACATAGTGTATCGAAAATAATAAGAATCACCACATTGAATAGGTATAAAACGTATAATTTTTGTAAATCAATATCGATATAAAATGTATGAAGAAATCTAAATATAAAAAAACGGAGGTTTGTTACTTGACAATTGTTGGTAAAAAAATATTAGGAAAAAAACAGGAATTAGGAGAGTTTATCAAATTCAGGATATTAGGATAAAATTTCAAATCGAATATCGCGAATTTTAATCTGATTAGAACAGATTTTAAAAATAATTCTCTATAAAATATATTAGATAAGTTGTCCTGAGATAAAAAATGGGGTGAGGCTGTGTCATGGACACGGCCGTGTGTTGTACGTGAACACGTTTACGTAACGGGGTTGATCCGCTCGGCCGCATTCATTCTTTTACGTTCCCGGCACTGCTTTACTCAGTCATAATAATACCTATAGTGTTTTATTGGTACCATTCGGTTGTTCTTGAGAAGCCCTGTCCAACAGTATACGATTTCTGTATTTGGATTTTACTTTTTGACACGTATAGGCCGACATCATATATTTTTGATATTATTTTTATTTTAAAACATTATATTCGCTGTCACTATTTTACACTTATGTTTATTATTCAATCGATTGATTTTGATGAAAGCTGACGATTGAAACTTATACGAACGTCGTAACTTTTCCGAGTCAAAAGTTATAAACTACTAAGTACTAAGTGGAAAACTCGATACACAGCTAAATGACCTCAAAATGGAGGCGCTTCCCCCTCCATCGCGCGCGATGTCACAGTCCTCACTTGGCGTAATGAATTCTTTGATCCCTTAGCTATCCAATGGTGTAATAGAATTTAGGATGGGGATGATAGGTATGAAACTGCAACACCAAATTGTATCCCCCGATTTTGTTATCATTGGTTTTTTTGACTTGTCTCCCACTATGGGAGCAATTTAATGATCTATTCACGTCAAAAGGTCAGGAGATCGAATACCATTTATTTCTTGGTAACACTTATGTTACCAAGAAATAAATGGTATTCGATCGTAATTTCCGGAACACAGGCGAAGGTGGTCACGAGGTTCAGCAGCCAACGCCGCGCGGGACTCCAGAAATACTCTGCAGCTAGGTTGGAGTATGCAATAACTTGGGAATTGCGAATCTCGACGGCCTTCGGCCGGCAGGACATGAGCGGGGATGACCGACACCCTGACCCCCGCGGCCCCCGCCAACGAACAACGCGTTTTATTTCCGCGCAGGCCATGGGGGGCAACTGTTGAGTGACAGTAGTATTTTGGTCAAATAAAGTCACAAATTACTTTTCTTCAATTAGTTTCATGTGATTTGGCACATTTTCTAGCCCCTAAAGCAATAAAAACTTATATGTAAAAATGACCAAACGGGCATTATTAACCTGGCTCCTCTTACTAAACAAGTGTGGCCCACATGTTGTCCCCCATGGCGTTCAACGTGTTAAAATTATCTGATAATTGCTCAGTGCTCTAATTTTGAAGCATTTGGAGTTGCTAGAAAATATAATTATGGATGCGAAAAATGTCGTGGTAGAAGATGTGTTTACAAAATAAATGATTATTTGATTGAAATTGGAGTTGCTGACATTGACGTTTGTGTTCCCAAACGAGCAAATAGTGCTGCATAAAATGAGTATAATATTGTATTTTCAAGCTCACTAGGAAATATTATTTTTAATAAACATTAAAAATATCTTGTTAAGTTGAAGTGTGTGTTCTCAAACGAGTGTAAATAGTGCTGCATAAACTAAAATTAATATGTATTTTAAAACTCACTGGAAAATATTATTTTTCATAAGCATTAAATATGTGCAGACGCTAGCACATCAAGAATCAAACTGTCAAATTTTCCCAATTAACATTGAACCTTATTCTTCAGCGATAAAGTTGAAAAACTATTAAAGAAATTTCACAGATTGTAGTAGCTTGATGTGCTGGCGTCTTTAACTCAAAAAATTGATTATACAGTTGGTTGTATAATATATTTTAAGCTGGCTTACTTTTTTTGTACATATTTAAAATGTTTTAAGCAACAGTCTCTCTCTCATTTCGGTAACAAGTTTCATATTCTATAAGACACAGAAATAATATAAAAAGAAACTACCTCAGTTCCTTACTCCCGAAAACCACTAAGAATATCCTACCAGAAGTCAACTAATACCTAATATTACCTTATAAAACCAAAAATTACCTTATCCTCAATTCATTTACTTTACATCACCTTCCTTAACCAAAAATAACATCCTGAACAACACAATTTGACGGGAACAAACGACACAATTACTTTCTTTTCCCCCACAATGGACGTGATTAGTCCACCACCTCCCCCAAGGATGGGGGACTAGGATGAGGATGTAAGATGAGCCCCCCATACACACACGTGGGGTGAACGTGTATTGATAAAAACACAATCATTACAAAGTAACGATCGTCATTCTTTAGGTAAAAAATTAATGTCTAATTTTAAAAAATCTTGTAACTGAACACACAGCTATGCTGCTGGGGAGTTTGTTGCGTCACTTCTCCTTCTCAGCTAACGCACTAGGAACTGGTGAAGGGCGGGCGTTTTAGGGGACTGTCTTATGAAGTTTTGACATTCCAAAAGGGCTGATTCTCAAGTCTTGTTTGAGTAAACGTCTTTTGATTTTGATTTTAAACCTCGCTCAAGAGCTGTCAGTGTCAAATTTGTTTTGGAATAATGACACTGACAGATCTTGAACGCGTTTAGATGTGCTGATCGCGTACAGTTTCATTTTTAAAATTCGCCATTAGATATTATTTATTTATTTATTTTATAATTTATGTACACACAGTAAAATACATAGGGACATGACATGATTATAAATTGAGTACAAAGGTACTGCTTATTTCTTAAGAAATTTCTTCCAGCAGACCTGCGAAAGGAGAAGTAAAAAAGAAATGTAGACAATAGTGTGTGAGAACAAGAAGAGAAAAATATGAATGTGTGAAGTCTAAAACTAGAATATTAAATAAACCTACACATATAATGCAAAAAATAAAAAAATAATTAACATAAATATACTTAAATAAATACATAATGCTAAAATATATAAACATATATGTATATAAATACTCACAGTATAGAGGAAAGGCTCTTTCAATCTAGATTTGAATAGAGAAATAGTTTTTAAATCACGAATGTTAGGCGGAAGAGAGTTCCACAATCTTACAGCATGGACAGAGAAGGAATAAGAATAGTAGCTTGTTTTATGAGGATGAGATTTAAGGAGGGATCTTAGGTGTGATCTACATGATGCGTCGCTAGGGCGAGCGTAAGAAAAACGCTCACGCAAGTAGGAAGGATAAGACGGGTTGTGTAAGATGTTAAAGAGGAGACATAAAATCCGAGTATTCCTGCGAAGGCGGATTGGGAGCCACTTGAGTTCCTTGCAGAGGTGAGAGACATGGTCATACTTACGAAGACCGAAAACAAAGCGAATGCACAGGTTTTGCAAGCGCTCAAGCTTGTTTAATAGCTCCTCAGTAGCATCCAGGTAGCAGGCGTCGGCATAATCTATAATATTATGTAAATATCTAATGGCGAATTTTTAAAAACTTAAGAGGAAACCCTGGGACGTGGTCATTGGCGTTCGTTTCATACAAACGTATGCCTTTGTTTATTCCCCGGGTAATGATATTAGAGCTAACATTTTTTCACGATACAATCTTTGGTTTTTTTATACAATATTTTTTTCTGAAGTTTATTTAAGTGCGTCATAAATAAATCGTAGGAATATGGCAGTGTTTAGAAGTTTTGTTCGTTTGCTCTAGTATCATTAACCAGGGAAAGAACAGAGGAATTCATTATTTTCATTGATCTAATCAGAGTTAGAGACACTTCAATGAATACAATGTTTTTAATACCTGTATTGTGTCTTATGTTGCACTGAATAAACGTTTTATCTATCTATCTATCTACAACTTCTAAATAATAATACAAATTCAACTTTTTTTGTAGTAAACTACATTTTATTTACATAATTTAAAATGCTAACCGTCTTAAAATAACATGTACATGTACATGTACAAGTATATAAAAAGGAGGGGAAATAATCAAAGGGCATCAACAATTCGTCCGCATCGCTGTCAACAGGAAACGTGTTCAAAAGGCTGGCAGCATTGCCACGTTGTATAGCAATGCTGATTCTTTGGCCAAAAAATAGGCCTGCTCTTTGGTCACGTGAAGAGTCGAAATACATAATACATTTTTATGGAATAAACGCCAACGACCATCACGTGACCGCGTTTCATCTTACTTTATGGCTGTAAACAGGTAGGCAAAAAGGACACACATTTCGCCATTTATTTTATAAGTCCCACATGTAATAAGGGGCGAACCTTTTGCCATTAACCGGTCACAAATCCATATTTCCAGGCTCAGGGAATTTCTTAATGGAAAAATCCAAGATTCTTTTAGTTCTCTTTTATTTTAGCTGTAGGTATTTATTAGAAAATAAAACACTAAGCCCGTCCGGAGGGTCGAATCCAGGACGGTCAGGAGGACGCCTAGAACCCCTAGACCAAACATGGGAAATAAAATAAATAATCCCAAGTAAATTCGCCTAGATATTTCCCTGATACATACTCGGTTTCTAAAAGCCTGATCAAGTGGTTGATCAGTAAATCTGCTGTCAAATTTAGGGTTGAACGAAATCACAAAAGGTATATAAATTAAAAAGTTAGCTTTTTATTTCCCTTGTTAAATGGAGTAACCAGACGGTTTTCATCCCACTGCTGGGCCCAGGCCTAAATTCATGTTGCAATACAAAAGAGCACTGCGGGGTAGTTGCATAAAACATTATCAGTAGCAATGGGTTTCATGTTGACAGTTCATCAAAATTCATTGCGTTATTTACGTTATTGAGTAGACACATTTTTTGAACATTATGAAGCAATGTATTAGCAATATCCTTCAAAATGATTCAGATTGAGATCGATTGTTTGTTACGCAATTAGGGTGCTGATCATGACTGTTTGTCCTGTGCATGTCCTAGCTCAGATTTTTAAGTCCGCGCTCAGGGTTTAGTCACATAGATCACCCTGAAAAGTCGGTAGGTACTGCAATAGGAATTTTGCTCACAATCAGTTACAAAAAACTGGTCGAACATCCAAGTCACAATGACTTTTTATTTTGTATTTTTTTCTTAAAACCTTGTACAAAATAAAAAAAGACCCAGGCAAGTTCTCTGCCAACCCTACCCAGGCCGCGACTTCGCCCCTAATATAAAGCAATGCCATTAAAAATTTGCGTTTATACTCAATCACGTCGTAAGTGTACATCGTCTTGAAGAATCAGCCACCTGGATTGTGTGAGGCGACGCTTTATGGAGCTGAGTCATTTCGCGCTTAGCTTAGCTTTAGAGGTGACTTTTCAGCTTAGCTGTGTAATTCCTTGAAACGTGTGACTTTTGGTTAGAAGATCTTGGTGGCGATTTTGATACCAAATTATCAAAATCGCCACCAAGATCTTCTTCGTTTAAGTTATTACACAATTATTGACGACTTATACTGGTATTCAGCTGCATCTGGTTAGACTGGAAGCCAACCCCAACATAGTTGGAAAAAGGCTGGGCAGATAATGACACAATTGACGACTTCTTAATGATGAATCGCTGACTGATTGTCATGATATTCGATTGGACATTTTTTATTACTGTAACCTTGTTGACATTTGCCATTGTTATATTATTGTGACATTTTTACAGTTATTCAAACGATTTGACATTAATTTGTGTTTTGTATTATTTTATTTAAAATATTAAATAATTTGCATGTCCATGTGACGGTAGAACATGGAGGACTCTTATAATAAAGTATCTATATAGTAAATATCCATATTTACAAACCAATAAATTATTTGATTTAAAAGTGAATAAAGGCCGCTCAAAATCTTGACATAATATCAACATTATGAGTACCTACCTACCTAGCAGCGATCTGTCTGCGAAAAGCAAACTGATTTTTTTTATTTAATAATCAAACGAACTTACCTGAAGTGAAGTTCGATTTTAATTATCCTGTCTTCGTCGAAGAGATTTAAATGTTCACCTGTAGTAGCCCCGCTACGCTTCGACTCACTCGCACATAGTTTAGCGCCATAGGAAAGAAAGAGACAGCACTATCTCCTTAGGCACTTGATCCCCCTACTACAACATTCCTCATTCAGTTCAGAGTAGGTATACTGTATAAAGGACGAACTATAACATTGTTTAGGGAAATGAAGGGTCCACCTGAATGTCAGGGACGGGAGGGACCTTAAATCTCTTCGACGAAGACAGGATAATTAAAATCGAACTTCACTTCAGGTAAGTTCGTTTGATTATTAAATTATCCTGTCTTCGTCTTTCGAGATTTAAATGTTCACCTGTAGATGTTTAGAGATAGACATTTGCAATGTTATAGGTAGGACTAAATTGAAAAATAAATTCCATAAGTAAATAATATATGTATTCTTATTTCAATTAATAAACAAAAAAAAGGATTACTTAAATGATAATTAAGTATAACTAAAGAAATATACAAAACTTCCTTACTGATTACTGAGGACAGCGTTTGCAAATTCACAATTTGTTTCAGCAATTGGCCGATTATAAAAATTGGCAAAGGTGGCAGATTGATCTGACCACCCAGCGGTTTTTCTTATGACATCTACACTGATTCCTGCTTTATGTGCAGCAGAAGATGATGCATGCCGAGTGCTATGGGCACTGAATATTTCAGTGTCGATGCCACTAGCAGCCAAACCCTGCTTTATCCATCGCCCTATAGTTTGCGAAGAGGCGGCGTGATGAGGTTTTTTAAAAGTTAGAATCAATTTATTATCTACAGTACTTCTTTTGGTGGATGTAAGATTCATGTAAGCTATTAAAGTCTCTGCAGGACAGATTGCAGGACGCTGTCGGAAAAAGGGAAGGTCAAGAATTGGTTGGGGTTTTCCTATACCAGAAGTCTTTATCAAATCAGTAATAGTGATTAAAATCTTTTCTTGGTTGATTATAATATTGGGCAACCTAATCAACGAAAGCGTCTGAGATCTTTGGCCTGTTGACAAAGCCAATAATACAACCAACTTTTTGCTTAACTGCTCCAAACTTAAACTATTGCTGGGGTATAGATCACCAAAATAATTAAGGACGATATTGGGGTTCCATGTACAATTATATCTAGGGAATGAAGGCTTCAACTTAAATACTCCCCTAAAGAATCTTTTGACACGTTCGTCTTGTCCCACATTATTTCCGGAAATAAGTGATAAAGCCGAACGGTGGTTGTTTAATGTTCCATACGTGGAACCATTTGTCAAACATTGAGACAAAAAGTCTAGCAAATCATGTACTCCGATCTGGAACGGGTCGAAACCCTTATCGTGACAGTATAACCACCACTGTTTAAAGCTAGAAGTATATTGCGTTTTTGTGCTCCCAGAAATAGATGACGTCATTACAGTTAAAGCTGATTGCGGGATCTGCAATCGCGCGAAGGCTTCCCGGATAATATAGTCGCCGCCAGGGAAAGGTGGCGATGCAGAGGATGACTTTCCCTGAAATTAGATGATAACAAAAATTTATCCGGAGGAAATATCAATATTTCACTTACAGCAAGAGATCTGAATACTGGGAACCATGCCTGAGATGGCCAATGAGGCACTACAATTATACCGGTTGCCTCATCAGTAACAATCTTTTGCAGAACCTTTAGAATAAGTGAAAATGGTGGAAACGCATAAAAGAACATATCCCATTTAATAGTAAAAGCGTCCACGTTGTATGCATAGGGATCGCGCTTCCATGATATATATTTTTTACATTTAGCATTCGCTCTCGATGCAAATATGTCCATCTCAGGTTCACCAAATTTTGAAACAATTGTATTAAATGCTATAGAGTGCAATTCCCACTCAATGTCAATGTTCCTTGACTCTGCGTCTGCTTCAATATTCTGAGATGACGCTATGTAGGAAGCAAAAAGGAATATCTGCCTTCCTTCACACCACCTCCATATTCTACGGGCAATTTCATTGAGATGTGGGTATTGCACTCCACCCATTCTATTTATATAAGCGATCGCCGTAGTATTGTCAATGCGTAGGAGTATGTGACAATTAGTGACTTTGTTCGCAAAAGATTTAAGTCCGAAATAGGCTGCAAGGAGTTCCAAATAGTTAATATGACGAGAACGCTCGTCTTCCGTCCACGAACCACCTATACTTTCTCCCCCAGAGGCTGCACCCCAGCCGATACTAGATGCGTCACTAAAGATCTCTAATACAAATGACATTGGTCTGATGGGGTTACTCGTGTTTAAAATTGAAGACTTCCACCAAGTCAAATCAACGCGTAAACTATTTGGAACAGCCATCATCTTGTCATAATCGTCATTATCCAATAAGGCTAGATATTTTTCCCGCTCTAAAGATTTTGTATATAACCACCCGTACGCAACAGCCGGGCAAGCAGCTGTCAGAGTGCCTAGGTAGCGAGCAAAAGCACGAATAGTGATTCTTGTCACAGCTAGCATATTTTCGGTACGCGACAAGATGTCTCGTCTTTTCTTTAAAGGGAGCTCTAGGGTCATGTTTTTAGAGTTTAAAATAAAACCTAAAAATTGACAACATTGGCTTGGTACCAGTGAACTCTTCTCATAGTTTATTACAAATCCTAAGTTTACTAGGCACTTAATGCTTTCATTGATATTATTTAAGCATTCTTCATAACTGTCTCCGAAATAACAACTATCATCTAAATAGAATACTGATTTAAAACCTCGAGATCGCAAAAAAGTAGAAACTGGTTTCATAAGTTTTGTAAAAGCATGAGGAGCTGAACTCAATCCAAAAGGTAAAACCAAAAATTCGTACAGAATATTATCAAAATAAAATCTCAAAAACTTTACATGATTCTTGTGGATAGGTATCAAGAAGTATGCTTCTTTCAAGTCCAAGTTAACCATATAGCAGTTGAGTTTCATTAATTTGACAGCTGTCCTAACATCTTCCATCTTAAAATGGCTAACATCGACATATTTATTTAATTTCTTTAAATTTAGAATTAAACGTTTTTCACCATTACTTTTAGGAATGATAAAAATACTAGATACAAAATGATCGCGGGTAGGATTACATTTACGTATGACATTTGCTTGCAACAAACGATTCAATTCTTGTTTAATATAAAACCTGTCGTCTTTCGAGAAAGATGATTTTGGAATCATACCAGGATGTTGTACAGGATGCTTAAGAAAGGGAATTCTATAACCAGAAATGGTCTCAAGGATCGTTTTGTCATCAGTAACCTTTTTCCAAGCTTCAATATAATACCTTAAGCGACCAGCATGAGAGTATACCTGAGAAGTTACTGCTTCGTGTTCGTTGTGGCGGCCGCTCCCGCTTGCTTGTAGCGTGATGCAGGGTGCTGGTGAGGGGATGACGCTCGTGGAGCACGGGTCCTCACCGGTGCCTGGATTGTCCCGCGGCGGCGGTAGTTCGATCCTGGCTTGGTCCCGCCGCCGCGTCTCGGCTGCCCACGAACGTAGCGGTTGTAAGGCTGGCGTGACGGCGGGCTTTTGTAGTTTAAAGTGCTCGTTTGAGCTGCAGACTGGATCAGCTTGCCTGTCTTCTGTATTCCCCGCGAAGATTTAATAAATTCTCCTAATTTCTCACCAAAAAGTTGACTGTCTCTCTTTCTATACCTAAAAGGTTCTAAAAATGTCTTATCTACCATTGGAGTGACAAGAGATCGTCTAGTCTCAGTTTCCAAGCAATGAGAATCCGACAACAGCTTTGTCGCGTCTGTAAGAAGACGAAGGATGTCGGCAGTGTCACTGGATTTGGTTAATATACCTGACATCGTCCTTCCTAAGATAGTCAGGACGCATCCAATTTGTGATTGCTTCTTCTGAATCCTTACGTCACGATTTTTTGCGGACTCATTTAGCATTGCAGTTATTTCGGGATTAAGCACGGGAGCTTTCAATAAGGGACAGTTTTTTGGAAGTAGGTATTTTTTCATTAGTTCCTCTCGTGTTTCTTTTTTAAGGCCATCTTTAAGGATAGGATCCCATCGCTTTGATAAATCAGCTACAATATCTGGACCCCAATCGGCGGTTTCAGTTTCGAAATCCCCTAGAGCCCTTAAGAGTTCGGGATCTGCGATAGGAGGAACATCATCACCATTCGTATTAGCGTCATCGGCCGGCGCTGTCACACTCTGGGGGTCAGCTGGCTGTGATGCCCTTCCCCCCGTTGTAAAAAGTTCAGGTGGCACGGGTGGCGCAGAGCGCTCAGAGGTGCCTGGCTCATCCACTGGCCTCGCTGAGTCAGCGGGTATGCCATCCGACGCCGCAGCCGTCGGCGTAGGCGAGCGGTCGACGAAGGGAGACGAAGGCCTAGACGCACCGCTGTCCGGTTCCCGATATTCTGGAACGATATTTTTTGGTTAATATCTCGTATTAACTCTAATAAAATACAATAGGTCAATATCTCGTATTGACTCTAAAAAAAAGAAAACAATCGGTCAGTATCTCGTATTGACTCGAAAGTTTGATGTACCGTCTAACATTTCATGTTAGATCTAAGGTACCATTGTATAAAAAATTATAAAGGCCTTGTATTTTGCACTATAACATTGAGGATGGGGGAGCTCTACTGACACTCAAGTAGAGCAGACGTGTGTATAATTTTATAAGCAATATTATTTATCATATGTCGTTAAAATATTTCCGAATAATCTGTGACCTAGAAAACGAATCGCGCATTTTACTGCTAAGTTAGTGATTTACTTTAGTGAATAACATTTAATTATGAGAAACAATTAAGACTTAAGTATGTCAAATAGTGAAAATAGCCCTCGGAGTTACCCACCACAAGGTAGCCCTGCCAGCAAATCTCAAACACCTGACCATGCAGCTGAAGGAAAAATTCAAGCAGTGGACACCAGGGATATTAGTAATTGGTTGATCTCAATTGAATCATGCCTGAATGAAGTCTGTACCATTGCTCAGGAAGGAAAGCTGAACTCAGAGCAAAAGCTGAGGATCAATTCCCTATCGCGCAAGGTTGGACATGGCGTTTCACAAATGGCGGTTTACTACCAGGACTTGAAGATAAAAGCACAAGAAATACAAAACACTAAACTAGTGTTGAAAGAAAAAGGCGACCACACAGATTGCCTAGAAAATATCAAGAAAACTATTGAAGAAAACTGCGCTAAACCAACGGTGGCAGAAAATGTTTCGTTCGCTGACATGGTAAAAACCAATAAAAATAATTACTTGCGCCCCAATAATACCAGTTGTATTGCAATTTATCCAGCGGATAAATTAAAATCTAGTGAGGATACTAAATCTCTTGTCCAAAAAATTATATGCCCTGAACAAATGAAATTGCACGTTAGAGGACTGCGCAAAACAAGAAATGGAGGCGTTATAATCAGCACGGAGACCAAAGACGACATAGAAAAACTTAAGAAATCATCCCAGCTAAGTAGTTCTGGCCTGAAAGTGGACGAGCCCCCTAAGAGAAGACCAAGAATTGTAGTTATAGGAGTACCAACCGTTTTAAGTGATCAAGAAGTTTATGATTGCATCTATGAGCAGAATGTAGCCGAGAAGCTGCCGAGTTTGTCCCGTGACTCTTTTTTGGCCTCTGTAAATTTAAGTCACAAGTCCGGTAAAAGAGAGGGTCGTACGTGCAACTTCATTCTTGAAGTTACTGCTAGTATAAGAAAGGCGCTTATAAACCAAACTCGAGTGTTCATTAATTGGACTTCCTGCCCAGTGAGGGACTTCACACTTGTGACCAGGTGCTTTAAATGTCAACAGTATGGACACGCTGCAAAGACTTGTCGGGAGACTGTCTATACGTGTGGACATTGTGGGGAACAGGGACATCAGGTGAATGAGTGCACTAAACATGCTGAACCGTCACATTGTGCAACATGCTTGCGATTTAAAAAACCGAGCACCCACAAAACAGGCGGCCAAGAATGCCCCGCAAAGAAAATAGCTGAGACAAGATACATCAATTCTATAGATTATAATGACGTCGTGTAAGACCGCCAATGTTTATCTATAAGCCTTTTTACTTTATGTTATATAATTATTGTTATTTTGTCTTTTATTCTTTATAATCCGTAAAATTTATTTTAGTTTTTATTAGTTTTTTATAATTTATAGATATTATAAGTAAACATGCAATCTCAAGATTTTGTTGACACGGCAAATTTTACTGTATGACAAAGTAAACGCGACCTTATTAAAATGTAACGTTGCAAAAATTATAATAGAATATGGTTGCAAAAATATCAAAGACAAAGTCAAAGCATTTATTTCAAATAAGTAGACACATAAAAGGCACTTTTGAACGTCAAAAATTACAGCGAAATAGAATTGATTCGCTCGTAGTCGCCGTCGTAGTGTCTTACGATGATACAAAGAAGTAGCATACTATTTTGCTCAATTTTAATATAAACATCATTAAAGTAGATAAATTATTTACTATTTGTAGGAATATTTGATACCTAATACTTATGCATAAGCACTTGAGTGAGATACCTGAGATACAGGTTTATTCCTAGTTCAGGTAGAATCCAATTATTTTTACCTAACACTAGTTTAAGGCCCTATTTTGTAAATATTTATGTAAATCAATTATTTCAATAAACAATTTCAATTTCAATTTCAATTGACCACTAAAATTATGTAGGTAGTAGGTAGGTACATACCTTCCATTGACACACGTCTAAGACGACTTCTTTTCTTCGTCAATTTTTGTTCATATTTCTTTAATTTTCTTCGATATTTATCTTCTTTAGTTTCTTCATGCCTCCTTTTTGGCATTTCTGAAGTGTTTTGAACTGTTTAACACCAATAAAATCCGAAACTTAAAAAAAATCTTTTTCACTATGTGCGGTAGCCGCGCGCGCACGGAAACGAATGAGGAATGTTGTAGTAGGGGGATCAAGTGCCTAAGGAGATAGTGCTGTCTCTTTCTTTCCTATGGCGCTAAACTATGTGCGAGTGAGTCGAAGCGTAGCGGGGCTACTACAGGTGAACATTTAAATCTCGAAAGACGAAGACAGGATAATTGTAATTGTGCTTATTCACACTTTTTGAGCATTTTTGCACTAGCAGTCAATGACAGCAGGGAAAATCAGCAAGATATGAGATAATTTCATGCGAAAAATAGTAACCATTCACAAAGTTGTAAGCGGTGCTGACTATACAATAGTGAACCGATGCAAACTATCTAATGCACCATATTTAGGCGCTACTATGGAAACAACAATCGACGTTCTATTCTGTCTACCAAATGAATACATAACACTCCATTTCCTCATTACTCCATGTAAAAAATACTCGCTCATTTCTCTCATTTCTCGCTTATGTCATCTCATCTTACCTCCAGATTTATACATTGAATGTCGTGTTAAGGATGCTATCTTGAAGCACGCATTAGGCTGAGTGCGGATATCTAATATATTGAATTGTGCGTGAGTGCTGTGTGTACCCGCTTTATAATATGTTTTATACAACCGCAATGGGGGAATTTATATCTGTGTAGAGTTATTGAATATTATTAGGCATGGGAGGGAGGGAGGAGGCAAGTTTTCAAAGGATAAAATTCTTGGCGGTTTTTACATTAACTAATAAAGTTAAAATTAACTTTATTTGGGGAATTGTTTTGGTACCGAAATTGCTTGAAATGTTTCGTAAAAACATATCTATGATATGAAGAAATCGGAGCCAGGAATTTATGTCCGGTTAATATCAACAGGCTTACTATTACATGGGACTTAAATATAACTGGCGAAAAATTGGGGTGCACTATAGGTACACTTCTACCTAACCCTTCGTGGAAACAAGGCGTGATGTTAGGTTTATGTGTGACTAGCAGCGCCCCGCGTTTTCACCCGCATAAGTGTCAATCCCGAGGAAACATCGGGATAAAAAGTATCCTATGTGTTATTCTGATGTACAAGCTATAATACTGTAAAATTTCATCAAAATCCGTTCAGTAGTTTTTGCGTGAAAGAATAACAAAGATTCATTCATCCATCCTCATAAACTTTCACGTTTATAATATTACTATAACCTTCCGCACGCGGCTTCATCTGCAAGGTATGTCGATAAAAACTATCCTATGTCCTTCCCCGGGATGCAATCTATCTGTCTGCCAAATTTTATCGAAATCCTTTCAGTAGTTTAGGCGTAAAAAGGTAACATACAGACAGACAGAGTTACTTTCGAATTTATAACATTAGTATGGATCATAGAATGGATAGGACAGTAGGATATGGAGAAAGCTAGTTAAGCTTAGTAGTTATATAAACAAGCATGGTGTCTTGATGATAAATTTTAAACATCTCATGTCTATCTTTTCTGTTATTAATCAATCTGCGGAGCGTTTTCAGCTCAAAATCAAAAGTCATTTATTCTGTAAATTTGGCTAAGAATCAGCACTTTTCGAACACATTGCATTATATCATTACATTATTACATTACATTGTAACTTATAAAATCGCCTTGGATGATTGAGATGATTCTGTAAAGGTGTTATAATTGTGGTTTAAATAAATAAAATAAATAAATAATAAAAAATAAGACGGTCCCCCAAAACGCTATCACTATCGCTTCATCTGCCTCCAGTTAGGCTTTCAGTCTAACTGGAAGCAGATGAATACCAGAATTTTACATGGAGCCACCGCCTGTCGGACCCCTACAACTCAGTTACTAAGTAACATGTTACGCCTTGGTAAGACTGGTTGTCAGACTTTTGGGCTTCTGACTATCCGTAACGACTTGCAAAGATTTGTGAATGACATCTGGGACTAACGGCTTAACGTGCTGTCCGAGGCACTGACCGCGGGAAGCGTTGTTAAGCTTCTATCGAGCCATGCGGCTGTTATAATTTAGCCACGAGCCCCTTCGTTCTAGGTAGAACAGAGACATGCAAAAACTACCCCCGTTCTAGGTCAGGCGAGTAAAAATCTAAGAATTGATGGAATTCTTAGATTTTTCCCGACGTTAACTCGAAGGAAACATTTCAACCTAGCGAAAATCGTAACCATATTTAAGACCAAGATATATCTTGGTCTTAATTCGGGTGTACCCTAAATACGGTCTTATAAGGTCCCTAATCCCATATGGCTGGCTCCAGTTGGATTATACTGCTGCCCTTTTAGACTATCAAAATGGTCGTTTGAGGCTGCAAGGAAAATTAGGAATAACCTTACGGTATGCAAGTTTGATTCAGAAGTTTTGGTTGGTGTGAAGTTTGAGATCCCCTATGGATGTTTTTGTGTCTTGAATGTGTGTGTGTGTGTGTGTGTGGATTTATTGGATGTGATTAGTTAGTTTGTGTGTAAGTAGTTGATGGTACAGTTAGTAAGACACGGTTATAGTGTGTGAATGGAATCTCATCTCAATCAAATTTATAATAGAGGTGAAAATGCCGTAAAACAAGCGGCCCAGCTATTTATTGATGTGGCGTCATGTCAAAATATCAGGATATCTGTACTATTTCTATGTTAACAATTAGTGTTTTATACGTTTTTATAAGCCTTTCGGGATAAATTCTATAAATGATGATGAAAACCGCATCAAAATCTGTTTTGTAGTTGAGTAGAACCACGAAAAGAAGCTTTGAATAGATTATACAAATTTTCCATCCGGTATAAAATTAAATTCTCCAAATGATCTTGAAAACTGTATGAAAATTCTGTTTACTTCTACTCCTCCCAGTGCACAGTGGTTCCAACTTATACTTCTTTCATCTTCTGTATATTGTGTTTATAGCAGTTCCAGCTGGAAGTTTTTCCTCCCATTGCGGAGGTATTTCAGTAAACCAGCTCAAGGGCTGATTTGTAGTTATGTAACCAATTGTTGTACATAACAAACATACCATAAACGTGTGAGAGGTTAACTACCGCGATTCTTGAGGATTAGGTTAACTGTATTTTATGATAATCCGTACTGTATTAACAAACAGTAGGTATGTGCGGTCTGAAATTGCCCAATTTTTTCCCTGTAGTAGAACAACATCGGTTAATGAAGTGTTATATACATATTATTATTAAGTATGTGTATTGTAATATGCTCTTCTTACATAACTGCTTCCTAAACTACATTTTGCTAAGCTGGGGCGCTTGAGCTAGGTTTTCGCCGTCCTTTTCTTTGAGCAAAATCTTTATAATTTCGGGATGAATTTGCACACACTGAGGTAGACCTCGGCGAATGTGGTGTGACGATCCGACGAGGTTAGAAGGCCAACATGGCCCGAGATTGCTCAAGACAGGGAGGTTTTGAAGGAAAAAAGGGGAGGCCCAGCAGTGGGACACAATACAATAGGCAAAAGGAAAAAAGAATCACGAAATAGTCCTTCAAATACCCAGTGGCCCAGTGGTATTGGCCACGACTTACGAGCCGGTCGTGAGTTCGAACCTAGGCAGGCACTATATTTTGTGTAGGTATTTAATTTCATCAACTCATCACCACTGCTCTCAAAACGTCGAAGGAAAACATCGTGAGGAACCCGGCATGTCCTAGAACCAAAAAGTTGAAGAACTGTGACATTCACCAACCCGCATTAGGCCCGCGTGGTGGATTACGGCCCTCTCCCTCTCACAGAGAGGCCTGTGTCCCAGCAGTGGGAACATTATAGGCTGATTATGTAAACCTTGGTGACAGATGGCCAAAGAAAATACACATAATGCATCCCTACTCACCACGATCCTATGTTAGTTTAGGGTATGTTTACACTAACAGTGTGCAGATCAGTAAATCACAAGATAAATGTAGATTTATCTAATCAAATACCCTGCTACCCACAGGAGACCGCCTAGAGGTATAAGGAAGATGTTCCATCATTCCGAAATGAGAGACAGAAAACAAATGAATTCGCAGTTGATATACCAAAAGAAAGTCAATTCTCTTACACAAAAAAGTTCATATTGAAGTCGCAATCGCGTCTTACTGACAATCAATGTCAAAAACTTGTCAAAAATTTAGGGAAATTAGACGTTTTGGCAGACTGAGATTACAATTTAATTGTCCCCTGAGTTACAGACTCATATGACCAACTAGCTGACCCGGCGAATTTCGTACCGTCCCACTCCCTCTGTCCCCGCTTTTTAAATCTATCAGAGATTTAAAAAGCGGGGACAGAGGGAGATCTTCTTAGATATTCATTTTAATGATATGCTGTAAAGGGCAATTTTGATCTCCATGAAATGCATAACGTATTTCATGTATTTAATTGGATAAGGAATAATACCTACTGTATTGTTTAAAATAGCTTGGTAAAAATATTTGTAATATGTAAAAGATAAAAATGGTTACTGTGGGTTATTCTTAGGAGATAAACATATACCATCCGGGACTTTTTTATCGATATTTTTAAGATATACAATTCTGTAGTACATTAATTTGATCTATCTCGTAAGATTTAGCCAGCGTTTTCAATGCAAGCGCACAAAAATATGTTTGTTACGACATCACATTACAACTCTTTGAATTTCTCGACATTTTTCTACTACAATATGCATGTATTATACATATAAACCTTCCTCTTGAATCACTCTATCTATTGAAAAACCCCATCAAAATCCAATGCGTAGTTTTAAAGATCTAAGCATACATAGGGACAGACAGACAGCGGGAAGCGACTTTGTCACAGCTAGTGTTTCAATGGTAGTCCGTAGGTACGTGACGCGACTTACTAACGCGTTGTTGACTAGTTTGTGATTGGTTGCGTCTGTGACATTATGGCTACTCATTACAGCGTCGTGGAAAAGGGGCCTCTTACCTAGGTGTTCTTGTGTTTATTTGGAAATATGTGAATCGTGGAGCTTTATTTAAGTAGCCATTATGAGCCTTATAAACTTCCTTGGTCAGCAAATTCGTTTGTGAAAGTAAACATGGAAGCAATAGGTTGCCAAAACTGTCGTATAAATTCCTTCAGAAATAATTATTGAATGCATTCGAATGGGTTTTTACCCAGCTGCGTCAAAATAGTCTTCAAATTTCAGTGAGATTTTAATTTCACGTGGGTTTGAATTTGAATAATATGCAGTCTTAAAAATTGATCTGCCAATCCAGCTACCATCCCTGCTTATTGGTTAATAATTTACTTTGGTTTAATCTATATTGCTTTTGCTCTCGCCGACACGAAAAAGTCTTATATTAAAAACCCCTAGCCACATCAGACGCTTTTCCTACAAAATATGGATCTCCATCATACATCTATATCTACCCAAATATCGTTAGTCCATCCCTTTATGTTAATTTTAGGGCTCGATCCTCCTACGTAGGTATAGCGACCTTTCAAAGTCAACGACAAAATTCGATGGCTTCTCCTTGCTGTATAAATATTAACAAATAAGTCAGGATTTGTCTACGTAAGAGTGAGGAGATCACACAGGCGTTGCCAGTACGTTGCGTCGTCGCAGTGATATGATTTCAACAGATTGAGTGCCACACGGGCGACAACAACAACAGTGTCGCAACGCCGCTTACTTCGACGTCGCAACTGCTCGGTGTTGGGTGTGTCAGTCTTTTATTTATGTAATACAAACAACACTGCGCTAGTGCCCTCCGCTGCGATTCCGCTCCGATGCTCGGCGTCGCATCGCAACTTCCCGCTTCCTTGTCCATTGAGCATCATCGCAACGCACCGTGTGGCATGTCACTGTGTTTTGTTTTGTAGGATTATGTAGCGTCACAGTTCAGGCATCGCAACGAGTCGGCAACGCATCGTGTGGCTTCACTCTGAGTCTGTTTTGATGTTAATATTTTTGAGTCCTGGTATAAATAGGTAGATATATTCTACTATTTACGTGGGTGACATAAATATGTGTTTTTTTTTTTAATATCTGGCCGTTCGGGTAATATAGGCGTCTGGTTATGTCATGTGCTGACCTATGCCATGGTTTGCCATCCTCAGGTTCTATAAGAAACAAAGAAAGATAAGTTTTCCTATCTGCAAAATGACGAACTTCCATAAAAACTTTCATCCCCTGTTTAACACCCCTTTAGCCCCATATATTTTCAAAAAATCATCCTTAGTGCTCATCTTCGTTATATAATGAAGACTTATGCAAAATTGTATGCATAAGCATACAATTTTTACAGCTGGGTTTATAAAAACCCAGCTGTGCGTTGTCTGTCACTGAGTGAAACAGCAATTCACGGTTTACATCCCGAGAATAGACAGACTGCTGTCTCACTCAGTGTGTGACTCAGTTTGTTGTTATGAGAAGTCAGATGAACACTGGTTCTTCTGACTTCTCATAACAACAGAGTTCACAATAATATGTATAGCAAATGCGCAGTGCTGCACACCCCCATCCTATTTCAAGCTAAATAAATATCAACTCTATTTCTATGATAATGAAAGTTGATTTCAGAATGACTAGCACTATTGAAAAAAGTTTAAAAAATGATTGAAGTTGCAGCGTAAACTCAACTTTATTGTGTAGGAATTAAAGTTATTTTTTCATTAATTCATATTTGTTTACATTTTTGGCAAATAAATCGCAAATGCTGATCATATGGTTTCCTAAAACTAGATATTTCCCGCGGCTTCGCTCGTGTGGAGGTCGGAAATTATCCCACAAAAACGAACTACCAGGATAAAAAGTAGGTATCTTATGTCATCCGTTTAGGCGTTAGGGCTAAAAAATGAATAGGTAAACAGATAATGTAGACCAACAGACAGTCAGAGTTATTTTCGCATCAATAATATTAGTATGGATAAAAAACATCATAAAACGAACTAACGGTTTGTCTCAAGTTTTGGAACCAGCACCCGTAGTTTAGAAACATGTGTATTCAACTATTAAGGCTAGTTAAGCTACTAAGTTTATTAGTCTAAAGTTTCCGTTTACCTAAAAGTTTAAAACTCCCAATAAACTACTTAATTCTTCTTTGATCAACCATAAGACTCTAGTAAAATGGAGGCGAGCAGAGAATAAGCTCTTTGGTTTTCACCCTTCAAATGATTGGATGTATGTACGTACTTACATATTGCTTCAATTCTACTTAGTTAAGTAAATCGTGTTTCACACCCCAACGACTATGAATTTCAGTGTGGGTACACCATTCATTTAAGTAAAGTGTAGGTAGGTATAATGGGTTGGATTTCAATAAGCGTTGATTTGAGGGTAGATATATTATTCGAAAGTTGTTAATACCATAAAGGGTATTCCAATTCACCCTACAATCAGAAGTATAAAGACTTCTAAAAGAAATATTTCTCATTGAGAACTGTAGTGATCTTAGAGTGTCGCCGGTTTCGTGCCGTCGAGTGTCGTCGGCTGCTGTTATCGACGCGTCGGCGACGGCGGCTGCCACCGCAGCCGTCGATACTCGTCGACGGCTTCAGTTGCCTCTGCTGTTGACGAGTGTCGCTCTTGGATTAATGTGAAAGGTTGATTTGAAACATGTGTGATGAATATTTTAGCTAGTCAAACATATAATAATAGTTTATTTCAGGCATTAGCACCCACATAATTAAAATTAAAATTGAAAACTTACACTAAAAATAAAACTTATACCAAAAAATACATAAATATTTCACACCAGAGAAGCCAAAACAAACGCACCCCGTAAAATGTTACGGGGCGTGAGTACAATTATTTTGTCTCCCTCAGTACATGCACCGCATAAAACAGCTTTTATAATAACATTTTTACTTGCCACCACACGTGAAAAGAACGAAGCTCCGAGCTTTCTCATGAGCGCAAAGAAGTCGGTAACTCCGCTCTCGGCAAACATCTCAGTCACACTACACCGCCAGGACAGTTTGAGCATGACCGGAAACCCGTTATTATATTGTACACGAATAGGTGTTGTATGCACTCTCTGTGTACTTATACCAAAGTTGACTGGTGTAGAACGACTGACAGTAACCCTGGAACAGGGTTACTTTTACTTGCTTCGAGCAATTGAAGAAACGTCTATTTAGCATATTAATTGTACATGCAATGCTACGTCTTTATCTAATTCCATGTTATCATCAACTTTTAAGTTATCCGTTATGATGTGTCCAAGATACTTAAATTGTTTAACTATTTCTAATTGCAACACAAAGTAATTGGCAAGACCGTATCTGGGCCATTGCCATATTTGAAAATCATTACCTCTATCTTTTTAACATTATAGGTTAGTTGGTGTCGAGCTGCATAATTCTCACAAAGGGAAATGAGTTTTCTGACGCCATTGACCGAGGGGCTGAGCAGAACCATGTCATCTGCATCATCATCATCATCATCATCATCATCAGCCTATAATGTTCCCACTGCTGGGACACAGGCCTCCTCTCAGCGAGAGGGAGTGGGCCGTAATCCACCACGCGGGCACAGTGCGGGTTGGTCATCTGCATAACTGAGCTTATTTAAACATTCACCGCCAGTATGGCATCCGACTCTGGTGCTGCGCTGAGCAGCCGTGCGTCGTGCGCAACAGTGCGTCATTCGTTCGTTCGTTTCATTTAGATGTGTCATAATCAGATTTTCGAAAATTTCGATAATATGGTTGCTAGTGAGTGATATTGGGCGGTAATTAGACAGACTGGATACATTGTGACCCGGGGACTTGTCGCGTTTCATACCTTTAAGTCACTCAAATATTATATCCTCTGCTATGACACTTAGTTCAACGGACGACGTCACCTCCGCAGCGCTCGCCGTCTGCGGTGAAGCGCGCGGAGGGTGCGTCGGCGGGTCCCCGCACCACTATGGGCCGAGTACCGATATTCGAACAGCTGACAGTAGTGGTCGGGGGTGGCGGTGGGGGCGGATTATTACAAACATATTTGCAATATTAACAGGATTCTGATTACCATTTATGGATAAAGGGAGACTAGATTTATAATTTAATTAATCGTCGCTCACATGATTAAACTGTCCTATCTCATTTTTTATGATTTGAGTTAGGACAACTACATTTTTCTATGCGTCATTCTTTCCATTTTATTACCTTTCAAAACGGTTATATTTTGAGATCCAAATAACATAGAGAATACGACGGTTAGTGAAAAATGTAAAGTATCACCAAAAAAAATGTAGGTCACTCAATCAGCGAAAAAATGAGATAGGACAGTTTATGACAGTTGTCATGCGATCGATGATATGAGATACGACATTTTGGTATAGCTCCTTATAGGCCTAAAATTAAAGTTTCAGTGACACGGCATGCCTAAGCACACCGCAGCTTTGTTTTTGCACCTACACGACTACGATGTTTATCATTGAAATTTCAATTTTATTGTCATACTACTAAGTTATAAATTCTATTCGTCGCACTGTGCCCCCCCTTGCCGCACTGTGCCGCTAAAGGCCGCAGGCTCTAAGAAGACGGCCGGTTCGTTTGACGGCTTGAACTTTCTACTTTCTGGATGGATAATACCTGCTGGATGCAGGAACGCCAGCTGTCGATGTTTGGAGACTTATATTGGAGGGTGGCAGGGGTATCGACGCGCAAACTGTAACAATGAAATTCAGCACATGATTCTAGAGCCCCTAGCGAAGAATTTTTTTGTCCGTTATGAAAAAGAGATCGGCTGTTTCATAAAAAAGTGCAATCGCAGCAAAAATGTATGTAATGGACGCGTTCATTTATCTATTTAATGTCCTTTGTTTTTGTATTTATTTGTATATAAATCCAACTTAGGCGTCAAAGTACTCGTTCATCGGCATCGCTGTCATTGGGAAACGTGCCCTGAATAAATGGAATAGCATTTTTTTTAAATAACCGACGGATTAATGTTAACGGGGTTCTGAATCATGTATGTATGCGGTATGAGGAACAGGGTGTAAAGTTCACTCATAGTTATAGAAAAGGGAGGATCCTCCGACCAGACGGGTGTTGTGTCTGGCGGGCAACTGCCCAATGATTTATGTCGGGCCGTATTACCTATGCTAGTTGCACGGTAAACTCTGCTTGCGAGATGCAGGATTTTGCGTGACGTCAGTATGACGCGTTGTTCGCATGTGGCGTTGTAGATACCGCTACACATGTACTGAATCCTTGGTAACAGGTTGTGCCTCGACGTCCCTGACACCCTGTGTAGTGCTTTACACCAATTCAGTCAGTCAGTAACCAACGGGTAAACGAAATGGTTAGTTGTAAAATTAATTTGGTTTAAAATGTCAACTAGTCCCTTTTTCATAATCATTTAAAATTTTGTTTCTCCCAACCTAGACAGCGGTTTCAACAACATCTTGAACTGATTGTGTCTCCATATATCACGGGGCCCGTATCGGGGGCCCACACCTCAGCTAATTATGCGGCCCCTGGGGCCTAGGGTGACAGCGGTCTGACATGCGTTGGGTCCGCAAAATAAGTAAATTTAATTATACCTTAGTAATTATTTATATTTCCACTAAGTAACTGTTTATTATTGAGAGGCTTGTGGCTAAGTAATAACAGCTGCACGGTTCGATTGATCACGTTAAGCTACGCTTGCCGCGGTTGTTCCGTGGATGGGTGACCATCTTTACATATCAAGACCTCTCCGTGCCTCGGAAAGCACGTTAAGCCGTTGGTCCCGGCTGTCATTCGTGGATCTTTGACATTCGTTACGGGTCGTCAGAAGCCCGAAAGTCTGACAACCAGTCTTACCAAGGGGTATTGTATTACCTAGTAAAGCTGCATACGGTTAGACTGGAAGCCGACCCCAACGTAGTTGGGAAAAGGCTGGGCGGACGACGAACTGTTTATAAATAGGACTGTTGTTTGGGATAGGGTGTAGTAATTGAATTTATTGTTTTTTGGCAGTTTCTACCGGATACAATAAACCATCTGGGTCTTGGGTGGTAGTGTCTAGAAAATATAGGCTGAAACGATCGTCCTGAGTTTTTTATATTAATAATTGTACAATCTGCTCTTTTGAAAGCTAATCTCAACGTAATTTCTTCAAAGTTTTTTGCTTTTGACAGTCACCACGGTTTATAAAGACAGCCCTTACAATGGTCTCTCCTTGACACCGTCTATGAGGATGTTTATAGTTCTCAGTCATCTTATAAGAACACTGTGTATTCATATGAAATAGTAGATGCCTCTGAATGTTTTAAAATAACAATTTTTCTTTCATTTTTTTTTCATCTAAATCTCGTGTAGCGATACTACTGTAAGAAAATACTACAAAGATATACAGTAGGTACTTTGTTAACCACTATCTTTTAGGGTGAATGTCACCAATGAAATTGAACGCGATCAACACATCTAAACCGTGTTAAAGAGCTGTCAGTGTCTTCATTGTTGTGGAATATTGATGAACGCGGTTTTATTTGATGTGGGAGGTTTCATTGGTGAAATTCACCATTAGTATTTTTTAATCATGTTTCGTGTGTTCATTTACATGTTTGATTAAAACTCATGACCGCCCTTTTAACACAAGGGACCAATTCCCACACACGTATCCATTTTTAACTTATTTACGATTTCAGTAGCTCCACAGGGACTGCAGTCCTACAGTTAATCTGACACTATGACATGTATTTTAACAAGTCAATTAAACAGGCTAGCTCCCTTGTCAATTGAACCTTTGAGCCTTAGTAATTAGTTGTGAGCTCTAGACTTAATATATCTATATGGGATGTAGATGTGTGACTGGGGATGGTCCCCAAATTGTAAGGATGATCTCAGCCTGACAAATTACATGAGTTATTTATGGGTTTATTGATGTAGTTAGTTTAAAAATGCTTTGTTGTTTGAATTCTGTTTCCAAATAACATAAATAATAAGCCTATAATTTTCCTACTGCGGGGTCACATGCTTCTTTTCGTCGAGAGGGAGTGGGCCGTAATCCACCACGCGGGCCTTTGCAGGTTTCCTTACTATGTTTTCCTTCATAGTTTTGAGAGCAGTGGTGATGAAATAATTTACACAAAGTAAAGCGCCTGTCTGTGATCGAACCTACGACTAGTAAGTCGCGGCCGTTGCCACTGGGTCATCACTGCTCGCACGGCTCACAACTATATGGATATTATGTATTTGATTGAATTTTTGTTTGTGGAATGGGAACGTCATTAGTGGGGCCGCATTCCGAATTAGCTATAATCGCTCACAGCACTCACGTCATCTCACATGCGTTCCGATTTAGATATTACGATTATGACAGCTGAGAGCTGTCAACAATTCGGAACGCTCGTGAACGCGCTCACAGTGCTTACTCAATGTCAAAACAATATTATCACAGTATTTCTTTGTATAAACACCATATTTCTTCTTCTTTGGTTAGATGGCGACTGTCAGCCAGAAGCACAATTTCGAATATGCCACGTTAGTTTAATTTAAAGATATGATGCAACTCAAAACAAAACACACTGACACATCCACACACACACACACACACTGTCATTTTTACAGCGCTCACGGTGATATTATTTTAGGGCATGGTCGGCGTTATCGCAAGATGGCGCATGTTATGACGTCATCTATGACAATTCACGGGACATCGTTAACGCGCTCACGCTAATTCGGTACGGGTTTAAAGCACGCTCAAATCGATTATTTCCCAACTTGGAACGCAGGGTGAGATACGAAGTTTAATCTTAATTGTCATATTCGTTCCCACCTTGTCGATGTTTTTGTGTTTACTGTCAATAACAGGCATTTAGTACTATCTAAGATTAATCATAAAGGCACATGCAAATGTTTTGGATCAGTTCTTACAGGGTACCAAACTATAGATTTTTTGTAATTAAATAATTGCTTTATATTTTGCAATAAATTACCAGCGTTGTGTCATTGTGCTTCTCTTTCTTTTCTATGCAGTCTGACAGTGACCGCGCTTTAGGTCATGTAAGCCCCTTAAGTATCTAAGTTCACCATAAGCACGTTGAAATGTGAATATACGTCTAGGTTGAAACATGAACTTATCTCCGTTTTAAAATAGTGACAGGGCGCTAAGTTATGGACAACTTACAAGTTTCTCTACTAAGTTGAGATCTTACATTATATACTTACCGACGTAGTTTGTCGAGATATTTCTAGAGTTTGGTGCTTGGCATAATCTTTTTGTATTTTTGTTACGCACTTTCTGACTTTTTCTGTATTTTGGACGTGTTTTTAGAGATTTATAGACTTTCCATATTGAGTTTTTGATGTCATTCGCAGATACGATCCGTCCAGATTTATCCGGACATGTCCGGCTTTTTGGTAAGGGATTTGTTTTTGATAAATGTCTGTTTTTCTAGTCTTTTTAATTTTCGAAATAGTAACCCTAGTCGTAGATAAATTTTGGATCCAAGTGGTCACCCCTAGTTACAGACACTAGCCATACTGGAGGCATCAAATCAAAGGTCGAAACAAAGCAACGTTTCCAGCCTAAAGACAAAAGCTGAAATGTTTGATGTGCCCGCACTGATACTCATCAAACGGGTAATACTATTTATTGATAGATTAATTTCATTAAAATCACATGCTTCTAATGGAAAAAAATACAAAATTAAATTCTAACTTAACTAAAACTATACAGAAACTAAAAAATAGCGTCGAAAAATTCATCCGCATCGCTGTCGACTGGTAATGTACCCAAGAGACTGGCGGCATTACCACGTTGTATGGCGATGCTTAGCCTCTGGCCAAGGTAAAAGCCAGCCCTTGGGTCACGGGAAGTGTCAAGCCGTTTAGAAATTTCTTTAATAAGAAAGAAATTATTTTCCTCATCAAACCGGATCACAGCAACGCTACTTGGTGGCATTATGTCTGGATGACCTCCTTCACAAAGAGCTATACTAAACCATGGTCTGTTCCAAAATTATCTGATGTAAATGTAAACAAATGGATTATAAAACTTACGTGTGTATGCCAATTTGTAGTACCTACCACTAAAAAATTTAGTGTTTTGATTTGATTAATTAAACTTGAAATCACCTTAAAGATGCCTAATGCACCTAAATTTTCGTCGATGATTTTTCGTTGAAAATTTAATTCAAACTTCAAGCAATCATTATGGGAAAAATTGGTGAGATATAATGTTGAAACCTTCTGCATACCGATGAATGTGTCACTAATACCTTTATTCTAAGTACTAGCGTCTGCCCGCGACTTATTCCGCGTGAAATTTCTTAACCCCCGACCTAACCCCGTGCTGTTACTCCGTTGACGTTAGCGTTCTTTCTTACTTTGTTTTCGCTTGGCCTCTAAGAGTCCTGGTGTTTTATTTAGCCTTCCTCAAGAATCGGGCTATCAAATGCGGGAATATTTTTTCAAATCCGACTGGTACGGTCAGCATCAAAAGTCGATTAACACTTCAGTTTTTTTAATTTTAGTTATTGAGCAAAATATTTATTCAAAATTGCAGCAGAAGTACGATGCAATTTTCAGCAAATATTTTGCTCAATAACTGAGATTAGAAAAAACTGAAGTGTTAATATTTTGCTCAATAACTAAGATTAAAAAAAACTGAAGTGTTAATCGACTTTTGATGCTGACCGTACTTCTAGAGAATAGTGCGTGCAAACAAACAAAATCTTCAGCTTTATTATTCGATTTTAAGAATAAAAACTTGCCTTAGTAATTAATCTGCGTTAACTTACCACTACATAAACCGAGCCGCGGTCGATTAGTGCCCCATAACATGACACTGTAATATTTGACACCCACGACCCCACGGGTAACTGATAGTTGATACAGTGAATTTAAAGTGTGCATAATAATATGTTCGGAAGGGGTGAGGAGCTATAAATAATGTAAAATGACGCGGAAACGAGGTCCCGAGGGGGGTTGTGCAGCTTTAAATTGTTTGTATATGTGTGTCGTGTATTGACGCAGTTATAAGTGGTGGTTGGAAGAGGTCTCTATTCTGTTGTTAATGTAACATCACGTCTTTAATCCATGAAGGCTTAGGCAAAGATATACTTACTAATGATAAACACATTACGCCAGTTATGTTTAAGCTCCATATAAAGGCTCCTACAAACAGACGCGACACGCGATATAATCACGCGCGACACAAAGGCACCGCTCGTTGCGCGAATTGCGGTGACTTTGTGTCACGTGTCGTGTCGTGCCTGTTTGAAGGAGCCTTAATAGAGGGAGAGCCTATTGACATTATGGCACAAATCGAGACTGCAGGCTGCTACTGAGAAATTCCTGATGGAACAAACCTTGAGACATGACACTGCTCGACCTGCGAATCAAACCAAGGACATCATACTCAGCTGTATGCTTGCGAGCTCCAGACCAAAGAGGCAGTGTTGTGTGTTAATGAATTTAAACTAAGCCTTAGAGGCCTACAACACGCATAAGCTCCACAACAGTTCTGCCTGCGTAAGCTTCCCGCATGAAAAAACCTGTAGGTACACGGACGGCATTACCACACGGCACAATTAAGTACGCGCAAGCCACATTCTTGTCCAAATTGTGGGCGTGGAAACAATGTTTCGCAATGAAGAACTTGTCATTTTTGCGTAGGCATAGTTCTTTTTTATTTCGGTCGGAATTATTCGATATTAATTTTTCAGAATGCAGGAACTTATTTATTCTGAAAAAAAAAAACTCGCAATTGTCCCGTACGCAATCTGCCATTTTTGAGTGACGGACGACCACGTACCTCACCAGACGACGACTAGCCTCGAATGCGGCGTGAACACTGAACGCCCAAGCCCCAACCACACGCACAGGCAAGTACAGTGCGTGCCACGTAAGAAGAGACTTGACTCCGCCTCCCCCGCCTCTTTCTGCCGCCCCTATGACGTCCGGTCCCGTCCCACACTCAGACCTCATACCGCTAAAGATACCTAAAATCGTGTTCTGCGCATGTCAGACCACGTGGTGTGTCAAGTCTCTTCTTACGTGGCACGCACTGTACGCGCAGGCCGGGCTTGCGCAGGCAAAATTTCAAGCAAGTCGGAAAGTGCGCAGGCCGCGCTGTAGGGTTGGCGCGTGATACAGTTTTACCAACTACACGTACGGTTTTCTGTGTACAAACCGCCTGCGCAGGTAGAACTGTGGTGAAGCTCGTGCGTGTGGTAGGCCCATAAGTTTAACAGATGCATTGACATTTAACACATGAATTTAAAAGATATCAATTATTTACCTAAATGATTTATCGGCGATGTAAGTATAAGTAGTATTGTTTCAATAAAACGAAATAAAGCTTAAATTTTCAAAACTTCACGTCTTGTCTAAATAAGACATGAAGCTTTGTTTTTAGGGTTCCGTACCAAAATGGTAAAACGGAACCCTTATGGTGAGACTAAGTCTGTATGTCTGTCTGTCTGTCACTGCTGGATATCTCAAGAACTACTAGTGCTATCAACTTGAAATTTGGAAGTTTTATATGACGTTTGCCCAATTATTTTGCAAGTAAGATAGAACTAAAATATATGAATTTTTGCGACAGGGACTGAAAGGGGGTTTAAAAAATTGAACTGGGGCTACTAGGGCATGTGGGATATCATATGAAAGAGCGCAGTTTGCACATTCTAACATATTTTTTTTTAGGCCGCATAGTTTTCAACTTTTGATGATAAATGTAAAAAAAATACCGTTCCCTCCCTTATCTCCGAAGTTTGCAAAGAGAAAAATCTGAAATATTTCTATGTGATAGAAGTTTATGTAAAGATTTCAGGAAAAATAAAACGAAATCTCTAATTAACACACTTTTTCAGGAATCGTCAACAAAAGTTATATTAGTTTCACTATCGGTCAAGATATGGCGCTGACATAAAAATGCAATATTCTACACCGCAGTGCATAGTGTTAAAATTTTCTGACGAATATAGGCCTCGCCGATGAAAATTAATAAACATATGATGGTACGGAACCCTCGGTGCGTGAGTCTGACTCACCCTTGCCCGGTTTTTATGCTTTTGACTTGTAAAAGTGTTTAAATTTTTTTAAGACCTTGTTGTTCTGTATACTGTGGATGTTATTCTGTAAAGAAAGTAAGTGTTCAAGTTCTTTTATGGCCTCAGTTTTTGAACAAAACAGGGTATTTTTACGATAAAAAATAAACAAGCAGGAACTTGGCTCCACTTCGTAGTCCGGTACGTAAGTTTTTTAGGGATTTAGTTTGAGGAAGTAGATACCAATTTCTGTAACCAAGTAGAATTGTTAGGCACATGAGTAATTTCGACCTTGTATTTGACTAGTAATTATTTTTTTAAGCCTTGCCCCACTTGAGGAATTGCTCCTGTATTGTGGGTGCGTTTACAAATATTTAAACTCACATACACAAACAGCCAGACCCGGAACAACTGCTTGTAGGTCATACAAATATTTGTTCTGTAGTAGGTAGTGGGTATATAGTGGTGTAGCAGGTATGTAGTGATGGTTGGTTTCGTAGTTGCAAGCGCGACTGCAGAGCGTGGGGTCCTAGGTCCGATTCCCAGGTAGGCCAAATTGTTATTGGTTTTTTTCCATTTGTAATTCCTTAGTAACAGCTCGTTGTTCAGAAGTTGGCGGTGTGATACCCTATGCCTCGGAAAGCACTTTAAGCCGTTGCTCCCGCGTCTGATCTACGAGATATTGTTATGATAGACATAGTAAAAGCATTGTACTTTTGTGTGTTGTGCTGTCTTTTTGGGTGCGCCAAATAAATGGTTTATCTATCTATCTAACACCAGGGGGCCTAAAAAGGCCACTTTGGTATGAATCATAATAGACAGTTAACTGTCAAGTTAATCGTATCAAATCCCATTGGTGAAGGATTTCTCAGTTATTTTTTTTTGTCTGTGCTAAAATACCAATCAATCCAATCCAAATCCAATCTCAATCTCTTTGATTATACCTACGTAGTGCAGCGAAAAAAAGAAAAACACGGACTGTCTTCGCCATAATATTATGATTCATAATGTTATCCTTTTATGATTCTGCCAAAGTGGCCTTTTTAGGCCCCTGAAAAAACAGAATATTAAGCCCCGTTTATTCAGAAGTGACAAGCTCGAGCAAGCACTCCTTACGATTGGCAAGTACCTATATGGCATATGTGACTCCAAACACAACATAACGGACACGGAACTACTGTGCCTTGTTTACACAGGGACACGCCCCTTGAAAACTTGTGTCAACACTCGCTCGTGTTGTCGTCTTAATATTAGATGCTCGGAAAATAAAATCGAAGACATTGATTTGTTGGTTTAAGCAAATTGGAACGCCTGGTCAGTTTGGAGGCTCGTTTGCTTAGGAAAGTACATCTGTCTGTTCAGCTTTGACAAGCTTCTCATCGTCATCTGCCTGGTCTTTTTCCCAAGTGGGGATCTTGTTGGGGTCAGCTTCTAGTGTAACCGAATCCAGCTGAATGTATTTTATATAGAGCGACTGCTTATCTGTCCTTCACATCCCAGTTACACGAAAACACGATACCTCTTGGTATGACTGGTTGTCAGGATTTTGGGCTTAGTTACTTCTCGGAACCGCTGCCAAAGATCTGCAAAACAGCTTAACGTGGTTTCCGAGGCACGGAGGAGTCTCGGTATGTAATGGATGGACCCATAAGCGGACTGACTTCGGCAAGATGAAGGCTATTTTTGTTTTAAGACCGGCGAAAAATTTCAGCGCAGGGGGGATCCAGAATCATGTACAGACGCCAGCACATCAAGCTACTACAATCTGTCAAATTTCTTTAATAGATTTTCAACTTTATCGCTAAAGGATAAGGTTCAAAGTTGATTGGGAAAATTTGACAGTTTCGGGTAGCTTGATGTGCTGGCGTCTGTACCTACTGAATCCATAGGAACAGGTAAATAGTTTTCAGAGTAAAAGTTTCGACATATTTTTATGTGTGTATTCTATGTGTTGTTTATGTGTCTGGTGAGTTTATTGCTGTCTTGAGGGAAACTGTGACGTCTTTATAGCATAGCATGATCAGCCTATAATGTTCCCACTGCTGGGACACAGGCCTCCTCTCAGTGAGAGGAAGTGGACCATAATCCACCACGCGGGCTCAGTGTGGCTTGGTAGATCTCACATGTCTTCGAATTTTTAGTTCTAGGACGATGTTTTCCTTCACCGTTTTGAGAATAGTGGTGATGAAATAATTTACACAAAATGCCTGCTTTTTCGCATCCCTAATAGGTTTTCACTAATATATTAATCGTGTTTGTTTGGGTTCGCTTCCGTACCGCTTACAGGTGTAAGCATTTGTGAATGCATAGTCTACTACCCCACCTGTAGCTTTTTGTGCTTAAGGCTCCTTCAAACAGGCGCGACACGCGATGAAATCGCGCGCGACACAAAGGCACCGCAAGTTGCGCAACGAGCGGTGCCTTTGTTTGTGTCGCGCCTGTTTGTAGGAACCTTTAATCGGTAGCAGCCTAGTTAGATCGACAATTTACTGTAAATCAAATCTTATCAGTTTATTGCAAACATGTTGTACATAGGTTGGAATAAGATTATAAATTTCCAACATGTACCCCTCTGCACTGCAAAACAAAATCCCATATTATTATAATATAATTTTTTAAAAGAGTAAGGGTGTCTTGGCCATTCTTCTCCATATGAAAACTACCTTTTGGAAGGGGCGACTAGAATCAATTCTATTTTATTGTAATTTTTAGTGCCTTTTATGAGCCTATTTGAAATAAATGATTTGAGTCTGAAAATAAAATATGTACCTATATAAATTACACTACAATACAATAAGTAAAATACATTTTATACCGTGTGACATTGTTACGAAAACATACTTACTTAGTTCAAATCAATATAATAGAATGGAATGATTATTGTTTATGGTTGTGTTCTTCTCCATAGGTACCTACGCTTTGGAATGGGCAACTAGCTTCATATTTTCTGACTGACCGACTTCTTGACAATTCAAAAGTGCCTGTAAATGGTTTAATTGAAATAAATGCTTTAAGGTTGAGTCTGAGTTTGTAGGTAGGTTTCAAATTTTACTATATAATTTTATTATTTACCAGCATATGCCCGTGAAATTTATTGTCCCCCGCCCCACCGCGTCGCATCGCATCGCCTGCCCGCGCTATTACTTCGTTTTCCCTTACCGTTCTTTCTTACTTTTTATCTCTTTGCTCGGCTCCGAAGAATCCCAGCGTGATGTTAAATAGCCTTGTTTGATAATTGGGCTATCAAATGCAAAAAGATTTTCCAGAGATTAGCGCGTCCAAACAAACAAACATTTCAGCTTTAATATACCTTAAATATAGAAGTATAGATATATGTAGATTATAAGTATACTGTTTTTCGAACTGGACTGTGTACTCTACCAGTATAAACACACCCTTACATAAAAGGTGTTGACATCTGTAGTAGTAGTAGGTAGGTATGTTTGTTTATCCTTCTGACACGTGTAGACGACCCTTCGCGTCAGAGGGACAGTAGCCCAAGTATTTATTTACTCAACGTATTTATTAATTCATGAGTAATAAGTACGATTACGACAACGACCTAGTGAATAAAGGCTCCTTCAAACAGGCGCGACACGCGATAAAATCGCGTGTCGCGCCTGTTTCGAGGAGCCTTTATTGTAATGGAATACTTGGAATACTTAAAACCGTGTGTACAGAATTCTGTCTCAGACTCCACGCGCGCCTCAAAGAGATGTCAGCATTAAAAGAAGGGGCCCGTAAGGGCCGAAGCCTGCCGGGTCAGCGGGATTGTCCGAAAGGGTTACCGCTGGCCCGGAACATAAAGGGCGAAGGAAGGAACACGGGTGGGTTTTAGACAGTAAGAGTGTAACGTCGTACGTTACATTTTGCATAATTAAACACATTTTAACTAATTAACAACAAAATCACAGCAACATTCCAAAGTTCCGGTTAGAGGAACTCCCTCCATCTTACGGCAGCACATCTGTGGCTACGCGGCTGTTTACGTCGCGCTTGCCAGTAACGTGCCAGCATCGGACGTCCCACCTTGGCCATTCTGCTACGTGGGCCGAGCTGACTTACAAAGGTCGGCGCAAACACCTGTCGACCGGCACCCCTGCGCATTCAGCGTGGCACCTCGCTGCGGTCATCGCCACGCCAGCTATCAGGGCAGTACTGCGCTACCCACGGGGTGGACTCTGGGAAAATTGTGACCTGTAGACCTACCCACACCTTTTTATTTAATTATATTTTTATGTTGACAAGGTTGCGTGGTCTTATTTTAATATAACCTGCGCCACGCACACCCAATTCGTCAGCGTTATTATCGACTATCTCCTGAAAAACAACGTATCTTGGTAGAACAAGTGGACGAGATGCTTTCCCTCGACGTTGTCGAGCCTTGCGAAAGTGCGTGGTCATCCCCGGTTCTCCTTGTCACCAAGAAAAACGGTCAACCTCGATTTTGTTTAGATAGTCGAAAACTAAATTCAGTCACTAAACGCGATGCTTACAACTTACCCTATATCTCAGAGATACTAGATAACCTGAGGGACGCGCGTTATCTTTCCAGCATCGATTTATCGAAAGCATTCTGGCAGATACCGATAGCTGAGGAGGATCGCGATAAAACAGCATTTTATGTTCCAGGCAGGGGCACCTTTCGCTTTAAAAGGACTGCTTTTGGTCTTACGAATGCCCCGGCCACTCAACAGCGTCTAGTTGATCTGCTGTTCGCTGAATTTGATCTGAAAGTCTTCGCATATCTAGATGACATTATAATAATTAGTAGCGATTTCAATAGTCACGTGAACCTACTTTTACGTGTACTAGAAAAGCTCAAAAAGGCGAACCTAACCATTAACCTTGAAAAAAATGTGACGAAAGGGGTGTGCGTGGCGCAGGTTATATTAAAATAAGACCACGCAACCTTGTCAACATAAAAATATAATTAAATAAAAAGGTGTGGGTAGGTCTACAGGTCACAATTTTCCCAGAGTCCACCCCGTGGGTAGCGCAGTACTGCCCTGATAGCTGGCGTGGCGATGACCGCAGCGAGGTGCCACGCTGAATGCGCAGGGGTGCCGGTCGACAGGTGTTTGCGCCGACCTTTGTAAGTCAGCTCGGCCCACGTAGCAGAATGGCCAAGGTGGGACGTCCGATGCTGGCACGTTACTGGCAAGCGCGACGTAAACAGCCGCGTAGCCACAGATGTGCTGCCGTAAGATGGAGGGTGTTCCTCTAACCGGAACTTTGGAATGTTGCTGTGATTTTGTTGTTAATTAGTTAAAATGTGTTTAATTATGCAAAATGTAACGTACGACGTTACAGTACCCCGCCGCTTGGTGAGGGTTTTTACCTCAGTAAAAATCCTTTACTCCTATTATACCTCCATCTGAATTACGACCCCTTGTATTCTTCATCGTTCATCCATCATATCTCATATTCGTAATCTTTGCATACTGGCAGACTACCTTAACAAGAGGTGAGTCCGCGCCCTAGCAGCTATGTGAGAGTTACATGTCTATAGTTGACTTGTTACTCGCGCAAAACAGACGTACATTCGGCTTATAGAAGCAAAGAACTTACTGGGTTTATACTATTGAAAAGGAATTTAGGCTTATTTAAGGAGTATCCACCCGCTCCTGCAAAGGCTTAATTAACGAGTTGCAAACCGCTCTGATAAGATAAAATTGTTTTTGGAATTTAAAAAACTGGACGAAGGCTTATTTAAGGAGTATCCACCCGCTCCTGCATAGGCTTATTTAATGAGTTGCAACCGCTCAGAAATAATAACTCCCGGTAAGTAAAACGTACCGAGTTTGGCAACAACCAATCCAGAGGTTCCGATAAATGTGGAGAGACCACGGGTAAGGCACATGATAGAATCAAGTGAGCGTGGTTCTCCATCGGGGCTTCATAACGTAGTCTCCTTCACATCACACGGACAACAACCAAGACGTTAATTTTAGTTTATTTTGTAACAGTCGGAGTAATTGACGCTTATCATACCATGCGGATTGCTACCCAACACTTACCAGTCTTACGGATAACTTAATATTCTTACATTTGAACTCAATTTGAAATAATAACATATTATTCTTGTTTTCACTTCATTTTTTTTTTTTTTGTTATATTTAAGCCACTGCATAACACTGTAGTGCATAAATACAATCTCAGACGGAGACACGCTCACTAGATGTCATCATCAGTGTCTTCACACGTGTCCTAATCCGTCAAAATTTTTCGGCCTCCTTATTCAGCCCCGATGGAGAACCACGCTCACTTGATTCTATCATGTGCCTTACCCGTGGTCTCTCCACATTTATCGGAACCTCTGGATTGGTTGTTGCCAAACTCGGTACGTTTTACTTACCGGGAGTTATTATTTCTGAGCGGTTGCAACTCATTAAATAAGCCTATGCAGGAGCGGGTGGATACTCCTTAAATAAGCCTTCGTCCAGTTTTTTAAATTCCAAAAACAATTTTAACTTATCAGAGCGGTTTGCAACTCGTTAATTAAGCCTTTGCAGGAGCGGGTGGATACTCCTTAAATAAGCCTAAATTCCTTTTCAATAGTATAAACCCAGTAAGTTCTTTGCTTCTATAAGCCGAATGTACGTCTGTTTTGCGCGAGTAACAAGTCAACTATAGACATGTAACTCTCACATAGCTGCTAGGGCGCGGACTCACCTCTTGTTAAGGTAGTCTGCCAGTATGCAAAGATTACGAATATGAGATATGATGGATGAACGATGAAGAATACAAGGGGTCGTAATTCAGATGGAGGTATAATAGGAGTAAAGGATTTTTACTGAGGTAAAAACCCTCACCAAGCGGCGGGGTACTGTAACGTCGTACGTTACATTTTGCATAATTAAACACATTTTAACTAATTAACAACAAAATCACAGCAACATTCCAAAGTTCCGGTTAGAGGAACACCCTCCATCTTACGGCAGCACATCTGTGGCTACGCGGCTGTTTACGTCGCGCTTGCCAGTAACGTGCCAGCATCGGACGTCCCACCTTGGCCATTCTGCTACGTGGGCCGAGCTGACTTACAAAGGTCGGCGCAAACACCTGTCGACCGGCACCCCTGCGCATTCAGCGTGGCACCTCGCTGCGGTCATCGCCACGCCAGCTATCAGGGCAGTACTGCGCTACCCACGGGGTGGACTCTGGGAAAATTGTGACCTGTAGACCTACCCACACCTTTTTATTTAATTATATTTTTATGTTGACAAGGTTGCGTGGTCTTATTTTAATATAACCTGCGCCACGCACACCCCTTTCGTCACAAGAGTCTGACACTCCCTTCCGCTCCACCCAGAGCGGGAGGAGTCATTTGATGATTTCCCATCCTGAAAAAAAAAAAAGACTGACCCTGAATTCTGTCATAAATCAACTACCCTTTCACTGTTGTTGTGTATTTACTCACACCAAAATACCGGTTGGCAGGCATCGACGCGCAAACTGTCACCACAAATTCAACACATCATTCTAGACCTCCCAGAGTAGAAAACTTTCGTAAAAAATGAAATCTGCTGTTTCATAGAAAAATCTAAAATCAAAATGTATGGAACAGCTATATTTTTTGTAACCCCCGACAAAAACAGAGGGGTGTTATAAGGTGGACGTGTGTATCTGTGTCTGTCTGTGCCATCGTGGCTACCAAACGGCTGAACCGATTTTGATAATTAAATAATTGACGAAAAATTTCAACGCAGGGCGGTTCAAAACCATGTACCTACCTACTAAATCCTTGGTGACAGGTTGCACGTCGATGTCCCCGTCACCCTGTACAAAAGAGGCGGAATAAGAGCTGTTATGTTAAACTAAAATGGCGCCTAAAACACGTGGAGTTCATTTGTCAGGTGTTTGACAGCTGTCATCGTCATCGACTTTCTCATTTGCCTGTATGTGTAAAAGTTATTAAAACACTTACTTTAATTAAGTTTTAAAACAACTGCAGAACCTCAAAAGCAACAAAAAGAATGAGAAATAAAATCATTTCGTTACTTACATCTGTTCAGAAAGAACTCTGCCAAAGCCTTCGATTTGAGCTGAAATATTCTATTGTACCTACTTGAAGTTCTTACAACTGGAACACTTGTATAGTTATTGAAAGTTTAAACTGTACCTAACAGCTCGCGAAACAAAAGAATCGCTTTTCTCAATATTTAAGGTGTAAAGATGGCTCACTGACCTTGTGCATGTGGGCGGAGCTAAGCGTCCTACTCCCGATGCTTGCGGTGGCGCGCTACACTAAAACGATGATCAAAGAATATGCAGAGGCGCAGACATGCCGCACGTAGGTCGCCATTTTTGCCTACGATTCCAGAAGGGAATGGCGAATGCAAGACTGATATATTTTGTACTAGCTGTTACCCGCGACTTCGTCCGCGTGGAATTTAAGAAAAAAGTTATTGTTGAGTTCGCAGAGTTTACGATAACTTATTAATTCTGTATTCCGCGTAAAGAAATACCTACATATGCTAATTTTAATGAAATTCTTCTAATATTTCTCCATTTAGTTCTTTTTGATCGTTTTTACATTTTTAGTTTAATTATTATTTATTTTTAGTTTTTCGTATTAGCCTTTTTATATACAATATTTGGTGTACGATTTTCTTAAACAAAAACACTAAGTATATTATTATATTATTTATTCAATCAATTTCTATGGAGATTAAGGAATCTTCACGTATAGGATCCACTTATAAACATAACTATACTCCGTTTCTTTATTATGATTTGATTACATTTGGAAGTACCTAATTAAACGGAGTATAATGCAACCCCTATTTGAATCGGATATTATTCAATATTTCATTTCATTGATTTTAATTTTTTTCGTAGGAACCTATTTTGTTTTTTTTTCTAAAATAAATGTACCTAGTCTAAGTAACTCCTTATTCACCTATCTGCTAGTGAAAGTCCCGTCTTAATCGGTCTAGCCGTTTCAGAGATTAGCGGGAACAAACAGACGACAGACGGACAGACAGACAAAAATTGTAAAAAAAATATTTTGGTATATGTGCAATTTAACAGTCAGAAGTCGACTAGCAATCTCACAAAACTATGGCATAGCAATATTAGTACTTATGACCTTCTATAAGAACGTTTGACAACACTACAAATTGGCAACATGATTGTTATTACAAATTTCAAAAAGTTTCGTAAGCGTTACGGTGGCCAAAGTAGCTAGCACTGTGCCTCGCATGGCGAACGTTCAGGTTCGAGTCTCACATCGAACATGAAAAACTATTTTTTAAGTATTACATGTGAAATTAGAATGCCGAGTTGCTAACCAATAATTATGTTAAATATTCCACAACTAAACGAAGATTCTTTTGTTTTACAATTATTTTCAATCTTAGCGTCGTTTTTAAAACATGAGGGTAGATTTCAGACAAAGTGTTAAGTTCACTCTGTTTCAAATCTATCCTAATTTTTTAACTACTTTACTAGTTCACATAAATTATTCCACTATTCGCGGCAAAAATATCTGTGCAAATATTGTAGCGTCTATGCGTCGACGTCTCATTAGCTGTATCGAGGCTAACGGAGGTCACACGAAATATTAAAAATCCTAAACAGGTAGGGTAATTTTGTGTCAGGGGACATAGTGGTCGTAACTTACCAAATTAGTATTTATATTATTGTAATATTGAGGTTAAGTTTCAATCCTCTTTTCATTGAGAAAATGAATAATTAAGCTGTAACCTCTTAAATGATATCAGAATTTTCATAATATCCATAATATATAACCTAAAACCTTATAGTTCAGGCATAAGTATTCCGGCCTCAATTGATAAAGCTGCCTTATTTCGATTCGTCGTGAAATAGTGATCAACATATTCGCCACGGGATACAAGTAGAAGATGGTCTCGGGGCATAGTGCCTGGTTAAGATTTCTCGCCGTGGGTTCGATCCCAGTCGGAGGATCTTCTTTGCGTCAATCAAGACAATTTTGTTTTATTTTTATTTCGTTTTTTGGTATACTTTGTTCTATTTTTAATTTTTTTTATATACTTTGCTTTATGTTTATGTTGTTTACTTTTATTTGTTTCCGTTATTTAGTAATTAAGGTGTGTTTTTTAACATTCAATACTATAATAATAACATAAGTAAGTGTAAAGGATTTCTTATCTATAAAAAATATTACAATGTTACCATATCAAAATTTATTTCATTTGTTATCATATTATAATAATAAATTACCTTTATTGTAATATCTATTTGTTCAAAGTAATTTACAAAAATAAATTACTAACACATAATAATAATTATATAAAACATCAAAAAAAACTGGCCCAACTCGGATTTGAACTCACATCTATCCCGATCACATTAGCGAGTGCAGCTTCGTTACCGATCTAGCTAATGTTTACTTATGTTATGATATCGAAATTTTGCATTACTATGAAAAAAATAATCAGACGGTGATAAAAAAAACAAGTTACTGATATTGTCATCCTTGTCTAGCATTGACCACATCTTTAACTACTCGTAGCGATGCTACACGGCATGTTAATTTGTTAGCGTTGGAGCATCACTCACACGGATAAATATGCGCATGTGTGTATAGCCGCCGCAGCCCGTATAGCGCAGGCGATAATGGTCATTGCGGTGTAAGTGGACGTCTAGAGGTTGACTGTACCGTGTATACATTCATATGCATTTAGTAAGAAGCGGTTGTTTTAATATTACAAACAGACACTCCAATTTTATTTATTCGTATAGATAGATAGATACTTATTAGTCCACTCAACGAATAACTATTAAGAGATAGAGATAAGAGGTGTAGAGTGCGTGAGCTGGGCCCTGAGCGATTTCTTCACAAAGTTGTTCAGAGTGCTTAGGGAGTGAACATAGGTACTAAAAGTCCCCGCGTCTAGGAGGTGAGCCGGAGTGGGGGGTATAAAAATTCCCACATTTGAGTTTTTCGCTAATATCTATAAAACGGTGCGTCGTCGTAGAGAAAAAGTATTTTTCTTGACTTGCTTTGCTTTGGCATTTTTATTTATTTACAAATTATCTTATATTTACAAAATAAACAATATAAACAAAAACAGTATTTAAAAATGGCACCACTAATAAAGCGTCCACGCGGACAATAGAAATGGGCCCTCTGCAGCGAGCTAGTCTATAAACGCATACTGATACAATTCGTTCATAAATATTTGCACTAACACAGCCAAACGCGCGTAGTCGATCGATAGCCGGGCGGAGCAGCGAGCGACACAGCCACCCCGTCTCAGTGCTAACGCACGACTGCCGCCCGCGCCCGCGCAGAGCACCTCTGAAGCTCTATCTCAAAATGGGGCATTGTCTTTGCAACTGTTGATTGATTTAAAAACGCTATTTCAAATATGTAGTACTTCTAACCATCAATTTTTCAGTGTAAAAATATTTCCAAACATCAAAGCCGTTTAGAAGTTATAAGGAAATATTAGCCAAAATAGCGTTTTGGTAAATATTTTTTTAAGACAAAAGTATTAGCTTTATGAAAAAACCCTGTTTCAAAAATGCTGTACATGAATCTATGGCAAACATATATTTTTTACAGACCTTCTAACCAAACCGTTAATAAGTTATAAGCTTCATAAAGTGACCATGTTACGGTACTAAACGAGAGTAAGGCCCTTAAAGGAGATTTATTCCGGTCTGTTACCTGGACATTCCCTTCACCCCCCCCCCCCCCCCCCCTCGAGAATACACATTATTGCAACAAGTGAGTGTCGTTCGCGAAAGAAAGAAGATACAAAGAGTGTTATTAAGTCATTATCATCTGCCTAGCCAACTATGCTGCTATGCTTTTCCCAACTATGTTGGGGTCGGCTTCCAGTCTCACCGGATGCAGCTGAATATCAGTATTTTACATTGTGCGACTGCCCATCTGACTTCCACAACCCAGTTACTGGGTAATACGATACCTCTTGGTAAGACTGGTTGTCAGACTTTCACAATTCTGACTACCCGTAACGACTGTGAAAGATCCACGAATGAACAATGACAGAAGTGAAACAAAACACAAACAGAATACTTTGCCATCACTCACTGACATATCGGATATACATTAAAACCGAGTACATCCCGAGGACAGCCGAACACAGCCGAAGCGGGTATTTTTTAATCGTCTTATAATCAAACAACCGCGGTGACGCTTACGGTAACAGTGGCGCGAGTTCAATGGTTTTTCCCCATCTCAAAAAATTCCCACCGCGCCTAAAGAAGTTCTCACTTCAAAAAACAATTTTCTCAAATTAGGCAACACATCATTATAAATGGTTAATCTCAAGTTAATCTACTCTCGTCCTGTGGTGTCATTACGGTGAGATCATGGTACTACAGGAATTTGCGGTGTAATAGCTGAGCAGAAGATTCGCTACAACACAATACTAAATAGGTATATTGCATGTTTCCAATGCCTAAGTCGATATAGGTAGCCCGCGAAATTCAAATTTTCTTAAGTTTTCTGCAATTTGCAGGCCAGTGTCAGGTCGTATTGTAAACAAAATATGATTCGCGAGAGTGTAAAGTATGTATTTACATAATTAAAATCATCAATAAAACCCTCTATGTTTATATAGGTAATCCTATTGAATGACTTCATGAAATATCAGTCAATAGGATTATTATACCTAAACGCAAAAAATGCAAGTATTAGAAGCAATAAAAGTATATGATCGACTACAGTAAACAAAATCAGAAAAATATATAATATTCCTCAGGATATATGCTAGGTTGATAGTGTGTTGAAAAAAAATACAACTAATGATACGATAGAAAAAAAACATAGAAATGTAAATATATTATAGAAAAAAATCATGAAGACACATCTAAAATTTTTTTTTACAATAAAAACCATACTAATATACATACCTACATAAAATCATACAACAACATACTAAATAAACTAGTGTTTTAAATGTTTAGTCTAAACAATAGATTTTTTCTAATTAAATAATTGCTTCATATTTTGCAATAGATTAGTAGCGTTGTGTCATCGTGCTTCTCTTACTTTTCTATGCGGTCCGACAGGGACCGCGCTTTAGGTCATGTAAGCCCCTTAAGTAAAGTCATATTTTTTACGCTCACGACTCATATTTTATATTCTACACAACATTGCAACCAATCTCAGTACATTTCCCAACGCCGTCGATTGCCACTACCATACCGCGAAGTCCCAGCAAGCCCCCTTTCGGTAACACGAAGATTTTATTTGGCATCTTGCCCAGCCGCGTGTATTAAAAATACTTGTACCGTTATTCATATATTGGACGACATATAGTTTTTATTGGCTTTTAAGAAAAACGTGTGAGTAAAAGGGTTACACTTTTGCACACTTGTCGAATGATAGCTGGAGCAAAAAAGTGTAACATTCTGAACGTCACGATGAACGTTACATTGAAAATGTTACACTTTTTTGCCCAAGTGTGCAGATTATAACTTGAGATAAGAAACGTTCGTTCCAAAAATAGATACGTAGATCTAAAGTATGTTCAAACTTATGTTTCAAATTAATATTATTTCAAGTTAAACAAATATCAACTTTATTTTAATGGTAATTAAGTTGATTTCAGGGTTACTAGCACTATTGAAAACGTTTAAAAATGCTTGAAGTTGTAGCGTAAACAGAACTTTATTGTGTAGGACTTAAAATAATTTTTCCATAAACTCATATTTGTTTACATTTTTGGCAAATAAGTCGCGAATGCATATTATATCTTCACAAGACGACGTCACACTCTAAAAGGAGCCGAACATTCCCGAGTATAAACGAACTAATAGCAACGCATAAACAAGATTATGTTAGCTACTTAGCTAAAAGCACGAATTATGTCGGTATAACATAATCATGCTGCTAATGCATGCCTTTGTTTACAATTATTATTACCGTGAAACAAAGCGTCGGATGAAATTAGAGAAATTAGCAAATCACTTACTTGCTGCGGGGGGTTCGCACTGGGTAAATTTTTGGGAGCGGTTAAACAAAGAATGTTAATAGTAAAAAATGTTTAAAGCAATAGTTGATATTAGAGAGCTTGTGCATAATGTGTGAGTAAAACAATATTTTACTTTTAACAACATATTACATTAAATTTTGTTCTGAAGTCATGCATCACTTGCTAGCGTTTCTTCGCCGGGGGACGGGATGCTCGCTTGAAGCGCTGGCGACGTGACTTGTGTCCACTATTCTGTATTGTCATCGTGAAATTTACTTTTTGCAGTTGATTTAAAATCCTAACTTGAATGGCAAGTTATTTGCTGTGTCGGACCGGTGCTGTTATACGAGTTATCTGCAAAGTAATCATTCTAGCGATGTTCTTGAAATACCTACTTGTTGTAGCGGCCAAGTTAATCCTCTAATATTATAAATGTGAAAGTTTGGGAAGATATTTGGATGTTTGTTACAAAATCACGCGTAAACCGTTGAACAGATTTGGATGAAAATTGGTACATGGATATACCGTTTCCTGCATTAACACATAGGATACTTTTTATCCCGATATTCCTACGGGATCAAAACTTACGCGGGTGAAAACGCGGGGCACTGCTAGTGTTTAATCAAAATTACTGCGAATACTGCGATGAACGCTGCGTTCAAAACAGCCAGTGCGTCACCTCAACCGCTCCATTACATGATTACTTTCTAAACTGAAAATAGATATTATGATCACTATTGTATGAGAAATGGTTTCGCTTTGGGCTTCACACAGAATTACACCTGGGAATGAAAACGAAATGAGCGACGTAAACTCACATTATGAAACTACCACCGTGAAATAATTGTGGTATGATATACATACAAATATAATATAGGTCGTGGGTTTGAACCCAGGCAGGCGTTTTACTTTGTGTAAATAACTTCATCAGCACTGCTCTCAAAATGGTAAAGGAAAACATCGTGAGGGAACCGGCAAGTCCTAGAGCCAAAAATTCGAAGACGTGTGACTTCCGCCAACCCGCACTGGGCCCTATTGATGAAAGAGTAGAGATAAAAAAACAGCGGCTTTTATTATTGGCACGTTTAACTGCTTAGATTTATATTGACCTTTCAAAACACAACAGCGTGAATATAACAAAAAGATAAGGCCGCCCATTGTATGTTTTATATTCATAATCGTATTTTTTTAATGTATTTTCTGGTGTATAATAAAGTATATATAAATAAATAATCAATTATCATTTATATCAGTGAACAGAGTTAGATTTACGATCTAACTTCAGAAATATTAAGAATTTTTTCTTACATTTTAATTTTTCATCTGCCGTTCATCATTTTTTTCACCTGTCTGTGTTGGAGTCAAATGATAATGATTGATCATCGTGAAAGTGAGAAATGGGAGCGAGATCATTTATAATAAATCTTTTGACATGTATATTTTTATTGGGTTTTAGTGGTAAAAAGTAAGAAAGCCTTGTTTTGATTCCTAGAATAGAAAAAAAGAATTGAGGGGAGGCCAGCTTTCTCGTCTCTGAAAATGTTGAACCCTGTTTAAATAAATGCTATCATAATTATTTAAGTAGATAACTTTTTTTTATACCTTCAAATGGCCCCCGGGCTTTGGGAATAAAAACCGGAGAGTGTGGGATCCTCACTTCATTGAAACGACCCCGGTCATCATCTGCACATGGAACCACAATGTACCGTACAATGCTTGTTAAGGCACATCTCTAGGAGAATGTAAAGGGGTACCCTACCTAAGTAATTTTTAAAATAATGTTATACCTAAACCGAGGTTTTCAGCCATGTAGTCAAGGTTAACCATTTTCTTAATCTGTCCAAGCCCATTAAGAAAACTTTTTTTTTAGAAAAATATCTTGATCGTATCTGTTATGTAGTTTTCAAAAGAAAAACGGCAGCAGCATGCATAGCTGTGCACTCATTAATACCTTATCAAATCAACTATGTTGGGCTCGGTTTCCAGTCTAACTGATATGACTGACTATCAGGATTTTACATAGAACGACTGCCTATCTGACCTTCACACCCATTTACTGGGTAACACGACACCCCTTTAATACAAACAAGTACGCTTTTATTTCCCTAATCCTTACAACTCACTTTTAAAACCTTCGATTATAACGCGCTATGGAACCACAAAATTTACGGTCTGCTGCCAAAAAACTGTCAACGCCAATATTTTATATCGAGACATTCACGACCGCTAAGATTTTTATAGTGGCCAATTTTTATGGCTTCGGCTGGGACACCATACATAATGCATAGCCTGTCATCATCCCCTAAGCTCAGGCTTATAGAATTTCGGAAAGCATTGACGAAACAGAAAATTTTATACAACGAAACCTTTTTTTTATGAATCTTCCTCGAAATAAAAATTTTTGTTTGTAGTTTTCGAACTGGGATCTAACATTAAAACGAATGAAGTTACTTATGTACAAAATATTTATTTTTATTTTCTTTATTGCTGAATGGGCTGGGCACTTTTGAACTCGATCACGTTTGATGGAAAGCGATGGATGAGGTCTATGATGGAACGAGCGTGCCCAGAAGATGCCTAAGGCACTGGAACTCCCACGCATCGACGAGGCTGCTTGACGCCGGACTCCGGTGGGAGGGAGTGGTTGCAAACCAGGTGGGCGTTACTCCTACCACCGTAAGGGGAGAATGGGCATTGTTCATATTTTTTTAAATGGTGTAATTGAAAAACCATGTCGAGGAATAGCGTTACTGATCATTACGGACTAATTAATTTTGAAAAATATTCATATGTTATTGATATTTTTGATAAAATACGATTGACCTTCTTTGCCCTTCAAATTACGTACGACTTTGGCCGTACAGTTTTGTATCGCTGCCTCAGAAAATAAAAAGTAAGAGGCAAGTATTGTCTACAAACTGTCAAATTATTGTAAATATGTCAAAAATATAAACATTCTTGTTTATATCTCATTATTACATTACATACATTATTTCAACACTCGACAATATTTAATATACTGGAAGAGTTATGGAATACAGGAAGTGCTTTGTTCCAACTTGCAGCAATAATAGTAATAATGTCGCCGCGTGCGTTATTATTCTATTTCTAAGTCGCCGCGTCGATTGTTCTAGTGACCATAGAGAGTAGTATATTCCTTGGAGGACACTTACACATATAAAAACCATTTGTAAATAAATACGCTAAGCTAGGATTCAATTATTTAAGACGTCTATTCGGCCTATTGACACTTTGACAGATGTGACATTGTTGACGTTGTGTTGACAGGTTAAAATTTTTTATTACGTACTAGTAAGGCAACGGCACTTAATCTTTATGCCACTGGATGACGTCACATACCTTAAAAACTTAAAATAATTAAATATTTTTTATTAAAATAACTATTGATCCAATCATCAAAATATTCAAATTAGTTTCTCAAAATGCTCTAAATTTACAAAAAATAAAATAAAATATAATAGTTAGAAATTTTGGACAATCCCCATTGGCCAGTCAAACGAGGTGTTGGATGTGACTGTCCAGGACGCGCCGAGTGCTCGGTTCAGTTGAGTAACTGGCGGAACAAACTGCGCTACACGAGGAGGCGTCTTCATGCATACCGAAAATCACATCACTAACCTGACTATCACTTTACTGTGTAGGCACAGTAACGTCTACCAACACAACATTAGTTGAAAGTTTCCATAATTTGTTAACATCGTAATCCAAAGCCAAGAAGCAAGAGTATTCTATTCTATTCTATGAATGAAAAGTTCCCATCATAATCCAAGGCCCCCAATTGTAAGTTAAAACTAGTGCGCTAAATATTTTAGTTTTAATGTTATCAAGTCCTTGGACTACAAACAATATATTAATGAAAATTTGCCATAATTTAAGGCCCTCAATCATAACTTAAAACTAGTGCACTCAATATTTCACTTCATCAAGCTCCTGGACATAACGACTACTGACACAACATTAATCTAAAGTCTTCATTTTAATCCATGGCCCCCAAACGTCAGTTAAAACTAGTGCGCTAAATATTTCAGTTTTAATTTCATCACCAGCGAGCGAGCCATTACAGCACTCTTTAAATATTAAATACTCATCGAGATACACTTTTAAGTGGAGTTTTGTACTCTCAGTGTGATGATTAAGCTGGAAGTCATCATTTTAAGCTTTTAGAGTGGTTTGGTGGTTTTTTAGTTTATTATTTGGCAGTGAAGTACTTGGTTTCGGTTGTCATTCTGGATGGATCTTGGATCTTTGACAGTCATTACGGGTCGTCAGAAGCCTGAAAGTCTGACAACCAGTCTTACCATGGGCTATCGTATTGCCCAATAACTGGGCTGTCGAAGTCAGATAGGCAGTCGCTCCATGTAAAATACTGGTATATTCAGCTGCAACCGGTTAGACTGGAAGCTGAGCCTGCCTAACCTTTTCCCAACTATTTTGAGGTCCAACATAGAGAAAAGGCTAGGCAGATGATGATTTTCCAGTTCGTTGGCATGGGTTTTATGTGTCTTTGCCATTTATAGTAGCAACGTTCGTAGGTCGCATCTTCGTAAATTATGTCAAACCTGTAATTAATTGCATTGCGAAACGTAAGCACCGCCAGACTGGCGAGCCAAGGTCACCAGTTCAAAGCCAGTGAGTAGCACATCATTGATTAGATTTTATTACCCTATATTTAGTTTCATATGTATCTGCTCTCAAAACGGTGAAGGAAAAGGTCCGTAGGTCGTACGTTCGAACACAAACAGGCGCTTTACTTCGTGTAAATTATTTTATCAGCCAGTACTTAAAAAAGAAAAAATCACGGAATTACAGCGAAGAAGCACCAAAAGAAATTGACGATGCATTTCCACTTAATTTAGAATTCCCAAGCTCCCTTCCTACACAAGCTATTCCGTTGGAATTTAATTACAATTGTAAAAACTTTCAGTTTTCCAACAATAAGGAAGTATTTTCCCATGGAGGTTGACTTGAGGGAACAGATGGGTTGTCACGTGACTGACAGTGGAATCTACCTACTTTAGAGTTTGGGGGAAATAGATTATTTCTTCACATTCTTCAAATGCTTGGACATTTTCTTTGTTGACAAGCTGAACATTCCTTAGATAAAATATTTTGGTATAAAGGTAAATAAACAAGAAAGGTACCTATTTTCAATGTTTATAAAAGGTGGAAAGAAGTGGGATAGAGTACGCTAGTAAAAAAAAAATGGTGCTAAGCTGGTAGGTTCTTTATTACGACAATCTAAACATAGTTTAATAAGTCTCTGATGAAGACTTTATTAACCGAAAAGCGACTTTCTGATTGCGGGAAAGTGATAGTTTTCTATAGTTTTTAGACATACAAAGTTTTCGGTAGATACCGCCAATGCGGTCAGGGAAATATATTGTTAAGCTAAAAGACACCATTCGCCATTTGACGACATTTCATACAACTGTCGACGAATGAAAGTCGTGATTTGAATATACCAGAAAAAAAAGGGGCAATTTTCGTAATTAAAAACGTTGAAAATCTAGTCGCGATCTCATCTTAGCGACAATCAGTGTTTAAAATTAGTCAAAAATTTAGGGAAATTAGAGGTATTTTTGACAGATTGAGACTGACTGACTGACGGGAATTGCCAGTCTGATGTATTTTCCCTGACTTTAACGAAATACATTAGGGGCCTAACTCTTCATTACTGGTCAAAAGAAAAATAAATTCTAACACAATTTTGCACCCTTTTAACCCCCTCCGAACATAATCCTTCAAAAAACTTGACTTATTAATGAGCACACAACCTCTTTACCCATCAAATATCTCCCTCTTTGACTATAAGCCAATCAATCATGATTACCCGTGATTACCGTCACTCAACCACACTCCCCCAACTTGCAATATAATTACCCCATTAGTTTCATTTCGAATTTACCTCTTAGATAGAAGGTGTTCCACAGAAAGTCTCGTTACATAGTCTTGTAAATTATTTTATCCTTTTCCAATTACATTTAACCGTCGTGGGATTTTTAAAACTTTTTAAAGAGCATAGGCTCATTATACACATAAAGAGAAGAGAAGATATGAAAACCGCATCAAAATCGGACTAGTAGTTGTGGAGATAAATGGCAACATTGGTTTGCACACACATCTTCTCACCCCAAACACATATACTATCTCCGTACCATCGTGGGTAAAAATAGGGTTCCGCAGGTACAGTCACCAAAACTGATAAGTAACAAGGGTCGTCGGCTAAAGTTTAGTAAGAAACCGATGGACGTTTTTGAATGACCCTGGTTACTTATTAGTTTTGGTGACTGTATCTGCGGAACTCGAATTTTTTTTACATAAACTCACACCTTTTCCTATGGGGAAAGGCAGAAACTACAGAAAGCTACCCGCTACAATCCTAACATATTACTTTTGCTTCGTTTACGTTCAAGAAAAATATCTTAGTCGTATCTCATCTATCCTATAGTTTATAAAAGAATCCAGTTACTCAAACTAGTTTTAATCTTCGGGTAAGGTTAAAATCGGGACCCTGTTACTAAGACTATCAAATCTCAAATCGTTTATTGCAATCCATAATGTAATAACAGGTGGTAAATAAAAAAATACTAGATTCAATTATGGACCCTGTCGGGCACAGCAAATTTTTTAAGGAAGTAGAGAGAGGAAGATCATCATCTGCCTAGCCTTTTCCCCCAACTATATTGGGATCAGCTTCCAGTTTATCTGGATGTTGCTGAATGTTAGTATTTTACATGGAGCGACTGCCTATCTGACCTCCACATCCCAGTTACTAGGTAATTACCTTGGTAAGACTGGTTGTCAGACTTTCGCGCTTCTGACGACCCGTAACGACTGTCACAGATTTACGATAACAGCCGAGACCAAAGAATGGCCAACGGCGTAACTTTCTTTCCGAGGCACGGAGGGGTCTTAGTGTGTAAAGATGGTCACCCATCCACGGAACCAACTGCGGAAGCATAGCTTAACCTGGTCGATCAATTGTTATCCTATGCCGCCTGTCTATGTCTGTTTGGCACAGGTTGAAATTTGCACACAAAAAGTTTTACTCTCTTATGTTTTTTATAGCCTCCATTATGGCATACATTACAAAAAGAAGGTAAACTATAACATTATTGTTGATACAGAACCCTTAGCCCGCGCGTACAACTCGCCCTTGTGCAATTTTTTTATCTGGCAACGCAGTCCATTCGCGAAATTAAGCAAACTTCCCGTAGAGCGTTGAAATTAAACTTTTCCGTCTACATTGAGTGGTGTCTGTTTTTTAAAGTGAAACCATGCTTGAAAACTTCTGTTTAATGTAGAGCTCTGGGCTGTGTTCTCTACTTATGTCACTTTATTATTTTCTAGAGGTTTCGGGCGAGATCTGCTTACCAAGTTTTGAAGGCACAATTACAAAACTGTTGTTGATTCATGGGCTTTGAATTGTTTAATAAAATAAAATAGTGTAACGCTTAGATTTTCTAGGAACATGGTTACAACAGACTTCATAAAAATCTGTAAATTTCACCAATATTTTACAAGGTGTCAAAAGACTCTGTATTTAGACAGCCGTTCTTGTGTGATCGTTCACCGCTTTTTTAGGTAGCCAAAGCTTTTGGTATGAGTCAATTGTCTTCTCCATAGGTAACTACTACACTTTGGAATGAGCAACTAGCTTCATCTCTCTGACTGAACGACCCCTTGACAGTTCAAAAGTGCCTGTAATTGGTTTATTAAAACTTTGATTTATATTATGTAAGGAGGATACACTGAAAAATATTATTTTTTACTAGCGATTTCATTAGACTTTACTGACTTTATGCAGGAAGAAGAAATGTTTGTAAATCAATAAAAAACAAAACAGTAACGTTTAATGATTGAACATACCATTTACTAAAAAACACGTTAAAGTTAAAACGTTAAAGTTTACTGTTATGACGGTAACATTTTGCCTGAAGCTTTAAGTAACTGTTTTCGGATCAGAAAAAAAATCTGTTTTGAACGTTAAGCTCATATGGAACTGCTTACAGTAGTTCAGATCAAAGTTTTTTCATTTTTATTTACTGCTTATTTCTTTCAGTGTAATATCCTCTTCCGAATGACTGCACCAAATTGGATAATTCTTTTTTGTTGTGTTCGGTATTACCAGGAGAAGGTTTGTATGAAAGAAAATTTCGGAAATTCGAAAAAAAAAACATTGCACCCGTGGGAATCTGGGCCGGGCCGCTAGTTTTAAATAAATGCTTTGAGTATGGTTTTGAATTAGCGTTGTGGTTTTGAGTAAAAAATGTACGAACGTGGGTCTTGTAAACTACAACTGGATTGGATGTGGGTGTTGGAAACAACAATATTATACTGTGATCGTCAATCCTTCATCTAAATAATAAATAGTGTTTATAGTCGTAATTATGACCGACGATGAATCGATTTCAAATAGTAATGTGAAACGCATGCTGTTAAAATATAAGTGTTCGCAGTAATCAAGGATGCTAGTCTATTTGCCTCGACTCCTACGCAAACAGGGAAATTATAGTTTCGTAGAAACATGCATCAGATTTGTATAAGATTTTCCATCCTTGCATTATGATCTGTCTCTCTGTGTTTTGTCTGTGCGCTAGTGATTCGAGACACACGCATTTACGTGTTTCTTAAAATTCAAATGCAAGGTCCGCCAAAACTATTCGATTTTGGCAAGGTTAGTTTAGGTGAGATAATTTTGTTATGTTCAGTGATCGCAAAGCATACTCAGCGGGCGATTCCGCGTTCATAGCTTTTTCTTTTCTAAATATTATAAAACAAACTCGTTTTTCGTGTCTAAATGTGATGTAATTAATGTGAATGATCATGTCTTTGTAACCCCTGTATTTCTGACACCAAAGCTCACATTGTGGAATGCATTATAAAACATATTGAGTATTTATCTTGAGTGTTTATTCTAGTACAGGCACCTAGCATACCTTAGCCAATTATTATTTCTAAGATTATATGTTAATATTTTACCAATTTGAATACTGAATAAGTATTTCTTATTTATTTTATTTTTTCTTCTAAACTGCAGATCGGAATTTGAAGCGGATTTCACAACGATTTAAATCATTTATTCCGGCAGATTTATGTGTATAATAAAATTACATGAAACTACATTAATAGTTAACTAAGATATATGTATAGCACGAAAATCCCGATGTTTTGACCCCTTGTACCCTTGCGAAGAAGGGGCGGATCGCTAGTATACCATAAGAAATGAATATTTTAAATTTACTGATTGCAGTTTTTATACATAGGTACCTAATACGAGCAAGCTGTCTATCTACAAACAACAAATATGTAATCAAAAGTTTAAAACATAAGCAACACACGCTGACCCAGTTACTGACAGTCAAATTGAATCAAATAGACTCGAACTTCTAACACGATTGTAGTGAATTAGCAATTATAATTGTTGAGCTATGAGGCGAATCTTGGGCTTCATCTAAGAATGGGCTAGTTCTGGCGCTCGAGGTTGGATCTACCCTTATATTATTGTGAATCTTGGGAGTCTGTTTAGCATTTAAGACGGCTTAGTGGAAGTTATGGTGCGGGTTTCTGCATGTGAGATTTGTGACTGTCTAACATTTGATACTGGAGAAATAGAGGGTTAAATTGTATGGCAACATTACCAGATTGTACTTACTTGAGAGTGGCTACTTCTTTGTCCTTGTTTTTGGCTTTTCATTCCTGTACACATGACTACATATATATACTAATAATACAGCTGAAGAGTTTATTTGTTTCAACGCGCTAATCTCTGGAACTACCGATCGCATTTTTTATTTTAATTTTCTGCATTTGATAGCCCAATTCTTGAGAAAGGCTATAGACTATTTAACATGACGCTATGATCCCTGGGAGTCGAGCAAACAGAAATAAAGTCAGAAGAAACGCTAAGTGATAACGAAATGTTAGCGCGGGCAGGACATGCCATGCGGTCGGGGGAACATGAAATTTCACGCGGACGAAGTCGTGGGCACGAGCTAGTCAAGCTATAAACTACCAGTTTTAGCTTAAGTACAATGAGAAGTCAGCTTATACTGGACATTCTAGCATGATATGTCGTCGTGGGTACATATGGACGCTTTAAGTGGGTTTATTGGGCGAAATGCTGTGCGTTCCTTTTATGAAGCTTACAAATGAACATTGCAGATGTATTTCCTTCCAAGAGACACAGCTGAAATGTCTTATGTGCACACTGTTGTTGTGTTGTCTTAATTAAGTTCATATTTGATTTATTACTCTGCTAGCCATGCCCGACAAGCCGCTGCCCTAACGTATAGGACACCGTAACACGTAACACGCTCAGTTTTTTGTCGTCATTTAGGCGTATTGATACATATTACTGGCCAGAAAAAATTTAGTGTACTGTCAAATGTTTAAAGAAAATATCTATTCGAAAATATTTCGTAAAAATAAAATAGTGTCATGATAAAACAATCGTAAAACGTAGCGCAAAAAATATTTTTCGTCGCATAAAACTCAAAATTTTGAAGGTAAACTATAATATTTTTTGTGATGATAATAAATTCAATCAACTAAAGAAATGCCTCAAATGATTCTACTGAAGCGTGCAGTTATTTTTTAATTTAAATAAAACTTCAAAATTACTTTTCACATCCTTTGTACCAACATTCTTCTGGTATCCAAATTGTCTTAGATTAATTACTTTATTCAAATTAAGATGTCTACTAAAGGCTCCTTCAAACAGGCGCGACACGCGATAAAATCGCGCGCGAAACAAAGGCACCGCACATCACGCAACGAGCGGTGACTTTGAGTCACGCGCGATTATATCGCTTGTCGCGCCTGTTTGTAGGAGCCTTGAAGCGGTTTTTTAAAACTTTTCAATTTTCTTTTGCTAAAGTGAGCAACAAAGAAATAGGCCTATAGTTATTGGGTCAGTTTTTATGCCCTTTTTGTGAATTGGGGCGAACTTAGCTATTTTTAGTTGATCCAGGAAAATATCTTCTACAATGCACTTATTATAAAAACTCGAGAGCGGCTCAGATAAAATTGGTAATTTGTCTTTAATTACTGATATTGGAATTTTCTCATAGCCACAAGATTTCTTATTTTGTGTACTATTTACGATTTTAGAAATTTCGCCCGGAGTAGTAAGCGCGCCGTGATATCCATATCGTCACTGGAAAGGAGAAAATGTGTAAGCTCCATTTGGGCCAAAATGAGTTATCTAATTTGTATCGTTGGATTAGATTTTTTTTCTGTGACGATCTGTTTCGGGGTCAACACAATTTGAGCCAATTTGAATTGGCTCAGATTGTCTCTGTACCTTGTCTCTGTGGATTGTGGCTATCGTTGAATCCAACGATATATTATATAACTTATTTTGCTGCGCCTTAAACCGGAATACAGCAAAGCGAATAGCGTAGCGGGAATTCCTGTTTTGAGAGCTCTGATTTGCAGATTCTGTTTAATACCTATTGTCCATCGAAACAATTTTCCTCATATCACAAATATCATTGTACAAATACCTCTGCTACCCCTTCGGGAATACAGGCTTAATGTTGTGATGAAACTAACTTCACAGTCTAAGACATCGGCAGAAATTGGTAAGTTGATAGTATTTCCCACACTATCAACATACCAAGAAATATCGCACATCCAAACCACGTAATCCGTAATCGTATTCAAATTTACTTCCAAACCACATACCCCATAGCACTATTGTCTCTTAAATAAATAAGTTGAGAGCATCAAGTTTCTCGCCCTAGGCCGACTTCGTGGCACAAAGTAGACCATGCAGAAGGTCGGCACGATACAACGGGCGAGAACACGCGCCCTTATAAATGCGCATTTTGTTTCCAAACAAGGAAACAAATTATGTGTTTTTGGAAAAATAAGTTTAATCCTTATTTTCTATTTGCCCCCCAAAAATGATGACCATATTCAAAATTAATTTATTTACGTTACACGTCTGTGTTTGGGTCACAGAGATTCATATGTGTAACAAATTTCAACTTAATTGGTCCATTAGATTCGGAGCAAATTGGCTGTGACAGACGGACGGACAAACAGACACACGAGTGATCCTATAAGGGTTCCGTTTTTTCCTGTTGAGATACGGAATCCTAAAAAGGGAAACATGCGACACAAGCCGCGAAAAAAAGATATGATGTTTATGGACTTAACGCAGTGTCCGTAAGAGTACTCGTTCACAAAGTTGCTTCAAACGTTTTCAGTCCGGGAATTTTGATATGTCAAAGATGTAGCTCGCTCTGGTCGCCCTGTTACGGAAAAAGTCGATGCCACTTTTGAAAAACTTGAACAAAATCGACTTATTAGTAGTTACGATATAGGTAAAGAGTCAGGGGTTGACCACAAAGCAGTTTTGACCCATTTGAAAAGGTTTGGGTAGGTATACAAAAAGGTCGATATTTGGGTGCCACACGAGCTCTCTGAAAGAAACCTAATGAATCGTGTACTCATTATTTTGCGATTCTCTATTGAAACGTAATGGAACCGAACCATTTTTGAAAAGACTGATCACTGGTGATTAAAAGTGGATCACCTACGACAAGAACGTGCGAAAAATTAATGGTCAAAGGGCAGTCAAGCTCCACAGACTATAGCGAAACCCGGATTAACTTACAATAAGGTAATGCTGAGTGAGTGTGTGTGTGTGTGGGATTGGAAGATAATCGTTCATTATAAGCTTTTACCGCCGGGCAAAACCGTCGATTCGGATCTCTACTGCCAACAGCTGACGACACTCAAGCAAGAAATTGAGAAAAAACGGCCGGAATTGAACAACGGAAAGGGTGTGATCTTTTATCATGATAACACCAGACCACACACGTCTTTAGCCACTCGGTAAAAATTGCGAGAGTTTGGTTAGGAAGTGTTAATGCATCCACCATATAGTCCTGACCTTGCACCCTCAGATTTCCCACTGTTTCGGTCTCTTCAGAATTCTTTAGGTACCCAGTGTTAGGTTAACATCAAGACGGGACTGTCAAAACTGCTTGTCGCAGTTTTTTGATCAGAAGTCCCAAAAGAACAGCAATGAGATTATGTCACTACCTACAAAATGGCAACAAGTTATCGAATAAAATGGCACATATATATTATAATGAAATGTAAATAAACTATGAAAAAATATTACATGAATTTATATACAAAATACGAAAAACTTTTCCCCCGACCTATTGTGTAGTGGTCTTGTGTTGGATCCTATTGTTTCACGAACAATTGGTTTAAACTCGTCCTAAGTGCGATGCGTGATTTCGCCTGAGGATGTGCGGAAAGTATCCACATTGTATCCGCTTTTGGGCGGGTAGAACCAGGTAGAACTAATTGGAATAGTGAGTTATAATATGGTGTGATCACTTGGTTTATTTGGATGATTTCTAGAAGAAATTGTAGTTAATTTCAACAAATAATAATTAACTTTTCTTCGATACAAGAACTTGTAAGTAACGTCAACATCTACCCAGCATTTTCCCAACTATGTTGGAGTCGGCTTGCAGTCTAACCGGATGGAGCTGAATACCAGTATTTTACATGGAGTGACTGCCTATGTGACCTCCACAACCCAAGCGTTGTGGTAACCCTTGGTAAGACTGGTTGTCAAACTTTCGGGCTTCTGACGATCCGTAACGACTGTCAAAGAGCCACAAATGACAGCTGGGATAAACGGCTTCACGTGCTTTCCGAGACACGGAGGGGTCTTGGTACCTATGTGAAGATGGTCACCCATCCACGGACCAACCGTGGCAAGCGTAGATTAACCTGATCGATCGACCGAACTCACAACCTCTCACTCGCCGAATGAACTCTTGAAACTTTCGAGTATCCTTGCCTCGTGTATCGAAAACTACCTATCAACAACAAATTGTTGAAATCTAAGTGCTTTCCCTAATTCAGCCCGAGGTTGTTTACAAGTATGTATGTGCCGATCGTAACCTTGTAAGCTTCAGGCTACAAATTAAACTTACACCAGTGAAACCATGCTCGTTCTGTTTGAGAGGTCAGTTGTCTCATTTTACACTAGTTAAATGTTTTCAAAAGAGGAGTGAGAACTTGAACTACAATTGTAATTGTTCAAGTTAAAATCTGAGGACGCAACATCGTGCGTAGTAGCAACTATGGGCGATGCCACATGGGCGTTTCCAATGCGTTGCGTCGGCGCTGCAACGCCTGAGCGGTGACCCTGCATCGCAGCGCTCGTGTAACACTCATTGCGTCAAAATTACTACGTTGCGACGACGCAACGCATTGGCAACGCCCGTGTGGCACCACTCTTACTCACAGTTTGTAAGTAATTAGCTATAACAAACTACGTAAAAATAATAAAATGATGCATTTAATCTATCATCTGCCTAGCCTTTCTCAACTATGTTGGGGTCGGTTTCCAGTCTAACCAGATGCAGCTGAATACCAGTATTTTACAAGGAGTGACGGCCTATCTGACCTGCACAACCCAATTTACTGCGTAATACGGTACCCCTTGATAAGACTGGTTGCCAGACTTTCGGGCTTTTGACGACCCGTAACGACTGTCAAAGATCCACGAATGACAGCCGGGACCAACGGCTTAACGTGCTTTCCGAGGCACGGAGGGGTCACGGTATGTGAAGATGGTCACCCATCAACAGACCAACCGCGGCAAGCGTAGCTTAACCTGATCTATCGACCTGTGCGGCTGTTCTTATTTAGCCACTTAATCTATACTAACAATAAAGCTAACGAGTTTGTTTGTTTGAATGCGCTAATGTTTGGAACTACCGGTCGGATTTGAAAAATCATATTACATTTGAGGAAGGCTAGAGGCTACTTAATATTACGCTAGGAGCCTTAGAATCCGAGCAAAACAAAAAAAAACAAAAAGAACACAGCGAAAACGAAGCAATACGTTTCGATGCGACGGAGTGTTTCGGGGGAACAGGTTCACGTGGACGTAGTCGCGGGCAGAAGCTATTTCACAAATTTAATGAGTTGGCAACATACTAACCAACCACTATTTTAACTAAATAAAGTTATGAATAAGGGTTAGAAATAACGCTACTTACGGTCTTTTTGCGTAGATAATTCTTAATCCTTATCCTTACAACTTACATAGTATAAAATAAAGTCGCCGAAATGTCTGTACGCGCATAACTTCCGAATGATTGCACCAAATTGGAAAATTCTTGTTTTGTTGTGTTCAGTATTGACAAGGTTTGAATGAAAGAAAATTTTGGAAAATCGAAAATAAAAATTGCGCCGGTACGAAGCTGGGGCGGGTCGCTAGCGCATGATAATTTCGTATTCTGTGTTGCGTTGCAAATATTTGAGCGATGTGGTGTGTGATGCCGTAGACATTGCGTTTTAGTGTTGCACCCACATTTAAGACAGTTTACTTTGGAAACATTATTGTTGTCAATCACATTGTAGCGGATTTCTGACTGTAATGACATAGGCCTTAGTGCTTATATACACGAGCGACATGCGTCGACGACCGAGGCGACGGCAGCCGTCGACACCCATCGACGCCCGCCGTCAACACAAGTCAGCGGGTGCAGTTGCCTTTTTCATCGGCGTAACACTTGTGTAACGGACTGAAATATGTATAAGAGATCTCGCAGGTATTCTGTTTTCATAAAGAAAAACCAAACTAAACGCAAAAAAAACCCTCTCCCCCGTCAAACATATAAAAATCTTTAGGCCACAGTTCAGTGAGCACCAATCCCCCGTAGTTATACCTCCAACATATTTCTGCGACCCTGGTACAATCGGTCACTTTGATCGTCCATACGAAACGGAATCATATGATTATTGGATAATAACTTCGGAATACCTATAGAGTTTGCCCTTAGTGAAACTGATATTTTATGGCTGTCGTATTAGTACGGACGTAGCCCACAAAATAATGACGGTTTGAATGAGGTTAGCGTTTTATTATCGACCAGCTTTTGCCCATGGGAAAAAATCTGTCGCGGTAAAAAGTTATACTCTCTGTCCCAACCAAGCGGGGTAATTGCGTACCACGCTAGCAGTAGCAATGACTTTAATTTAGACAGTTCAACCACATTGATTGCGTTTATTACATGCAAACAAATTTTTCGAAGATATAAGGCAACAGATTAACAATATCCTTCTAAATGATTCAGATTGCGATTGAGATTTTGTTAAGCAAATAGGATGCATGTCATGGTCTACCTGTATCCCATGGAAACCGTTCAGCCGTTGAGGCGTGAAAAGGTAACAGACAGACAAAATTATTTTCGGATATTATTATCTCTGCTCTCAAAACGGTGAATGAAAACATGGTGAGGAAATCGGCATGTTCTAGAACCAAAAATTTGAAGACATGTGATTTCTATATACCAACCCGCACTGGGCCCGCGTGGTGCATTACGGCCTACTCCCTCTCATAGAGAGGAGGTCTGTGTCCCAGCAGTGGGAACATTATAGGTGGATTATGCTAACCAACGTACTAACTACTAAAAAAAAACATGCACGCTCGGCATTAAGCTGCGACCATATGCGAGATAGAGCCCTAGCGCTGGTTTTCAGCTACAGCCGGCGCTGACGTAATGACGTCGCCCGGCGTAGCTAGACATGACATGACGTATAGAGCGTACTAGTACCTGCAATTATATCTAACTAGAACTAGAAAACAGTTGCTCTATTCCCATAATATCACCCACGTACACAATCACGCAAATATAATCCCAGACCTACTATAAGAAGCTTACGGTCACAGCAACCCACGCGTAATTCTCTGCGCTACGAAGCAAACCTAATCCTGCTTAAGGCGAAAGTGCTGGGGTAGTCTGCGAAGTTCAAAATGATCTTACTTTTTAATTTGCTAGTCAGTATTAGGGTGTATGTTGATCAAAATATTATTCGCGACCGTAACAATGTGTATTTTTGCAGTATTATAAAATTAATCATTAAAATCATCAATACTCAGTAACTCTCTAAAATGTTCTCTAAAATGTTCTCTACTAACTTTTTAGACTTTTGTATCCTACTTATGCGTATGAAGTTTCATTAAAATCGGTCGGTAAATAAGTGCTTGAAAGTTTGTATGAAATGCCGTACGCGGCGTAAACGAGGCACGAACATAATAATATGTACCTGACACTGACGTGAAAATTACAAAAAACCTAAAAAAAATTGAATGTCACGGGCTCGCATCCCTCTTAATAGTGGACCATTCAAAGTATTGCTAATTGAGGGTAGATATCAAAATAATCGACCAATTTGAATCTCAAATTACTAAAATTTCAACTAAAAGGGAATTAATGAATAGCTTGTAAATTGGATCCAAAGCAAAGCATGATATTATTTTTATTTGAAAACTGTTGGCTTTTCGCGAATTTTGTACTACTGAAATATTTATCCTCTGACGGAAGAGAGGGTTGTATAAATACAGTAATTTTTATGTAGATAGCCTTGCTTAGTTATTTACGCTCACACACAGAGTGGGACACAGATGGCAGTATAGGTGGTGGCGCATAGTTTGTGACATAGCTCCACATCCACGCCCTACTGCCTTTCCGTAGAGGCTGTCCCTCTTTACCAGGTTGGATTTAGATCTTCCCACTTGTGTTCGGAGACGGTACAGGGACTTTTAAATGGACTGCAAAAGGTCCCTGCAAGGAAATGCACGTTTGGTGGCTTACCGCCAAAGGAGCATCTCCTGGCAGGGTCCTAACCGTAACTCCTATTGGTAAACTGTTATCAATCTGCCGGGGTATTGTCCCTTTTTCTATCAGGTATCAATTTAAACTGCACAGTTTTGCCTCATACTACAATATTAACATCAATTTGATTTAGAACACACTCTATAGATGTATACAGGCATCTAACAGAGTGTGTTCTAAATCAAAATGCTTTCCTCTATAAATTGTTACATCCAATTTGTCGTATGCGTGGGCGGAAGAAACGTCTGTCATTGGACAATCGCCGGTCGCGTCATGTTGCATTGTTCTCATTGGCTACTGTCGCGTCGCCATACACAGTGTTTGTGCTGATGTCAAAACTGATTTGTTGATTCAAAACGACTGTGTAGATGTTATTATTGTAACCATTACTGTTGGTTGCCATAGTTGGTTGGTGATGACCGCAAGCGGGGAGTTTATGCATGGTGATAAAAATGTAGTTTATGAGCATCATATTATAGATGGATATATAGATACTCTTTATTATGTACACCATAAAAATTACAGATATAAATGTAGATATTTTACAAGGGGTGACACAATGCGCGCTTTTATTGCGAACATTTTAAACACAACCTACGACGACGACCTACGATTATTATAGTCTCGGCAACAGATTTTGTCGTTAAGTTTTGTAATTTTTACTGTAGTATGTTTTAGATGTTCTTTTAGCAAGATTTGAGATATTAACTTAAAACATTGACACAACTCTCAATCACTAGCATTGATCGCACAAAAAACCTGTCGCCAATATTGCACTTTCTTCTTGTTAACGTGTCGATGGCAATCTAAATTGGGTCGTCCCAGAATATGGCTGTAAAGAAAGCTGTTCTTCCTGACTACATTTATAACTAAAAGGATCTTAATATCAAACTAAGTTCGACTATACCTAACCTTACTTACTTCAGTATCTCAATCTTACCTAAAACTGTCGGTCATCACAGAACCTTAGCCTAACAAATCAGTCTAACCCTTTTGGCGGTGCCATCCATCTTGTTTATAGCCCAAAATGGCGGATGCTAATCCCTTTCAGACCAGCGAGTGTCTGTATATCATTCTATCGGTTCACGTTATTTATAGGAACCACAGAATTACTCGCATAAATTGGCGGCTAGTCAAGATTTTGGAATCTAATGCCAAGTGTTGAGGTTATGGGAAGATTATATTAAAGTCTTGATTGGATGAGGACTTTTAGGCACATGAGTACCATCGTGAGGGATGTACTTGTGATGCACCATCGTTGGCTGTATAATCGCTTACCAACAGGTCAGTTGGTAAAATGCGAGCCTATGAATTATTTATTTATTTATTTGGGATATCCAACAAAGGATACACATTACAATATAAATTTACGATCATATAAAAGGTTCTTTTACGTGTGCTCCTTCAAGTATAGGAGAACAGAGCATTCACACATAACTAGGTGTAATCACGATAAAAATAGAGAAAATAAACGATGAATGATGAATATAAATGATACCATTTTATGAGAAACGAAATAAAATTAACATGTCCAGATTGAGCATTCATGGTATAAACGGGATAAAAATAAAAATAGAAAAAAAATAATTGATTAAAGAGGAAAAAAAAATAACATCCCAAGATTGAGCATTTATATTACAATGGGCATTGTTCATATTTTTTTAAATGTTGTAATTGAAAAACCATTTCGAGGAATAGCGTTACTGATCATTACGGACTAATTAATTTTGAAAAATATTCATATGTTATTGATATTTTTGATAAAATACGATTGACCTTCTTTGCCCTTCAAATTACGTACGACTGGCCGTACAGTTTTGTATCGTTGCCTCAGAAAATAAAAAGTAAGAGTATTGTCTACAATCTGTCAAATGTCAAATTATTGTAAATATGTCAAAAATATAAACATTCTTGCGGAAAAAGCGCGGGAAACTTCAAGATTGTTAGGCGCCTTTTTTAAAGTTAATTTGTAATAAATAAAATAACATCTCATTTCTTGCACAAATTTATTAGACAGCATAATAAAGATGACCCGGAGCCGTAAAAAACGTAAAAAGGATCATTCAACTGTAGACGAAGAGGCGGAGTCGGTTGACGAGGGCTCAGCGTCCGACGTCGGCTCAGTTATATCAGAAGAGGAAACTGATAAGTATATTCCTTTTAGAATCCCCGATTACGTCCGATATTACCCCGAAGATGGTGGTAACTTCGAATATATCGTGTTTCTAGAAAGTATAGAAGAAAATAAACCCATTGGCTTGAGGGATATGATGTCCCTCGCGAATGCAATTAAGCGTTACAACAAAGGTGTCAAACAATTGCAGCGGATTAACAAGAGCAAGGTAGGTGTCATATATGAGAGACCAGCACTAGCAAATGCTGCTCTAAGTAATAAAAAGTTTCTAGACGGTCACAAATTAAAAGCTTCAATCCCGGCTGCCGCTACGGAGGTCACTGGAGTCATCACACATGTCCCCACTGAACTCTCAAATAAACAAATTTATTCTGCACTAACAAGTACCAAGAACATTGTTTCTATAAGGTGTTTTATGAGGAAGTCAGTGGAGAATAAAACGGTAAAATATACACCAACCAAGACAGTATCAATTACTTTCTCATGTCCAGTTTTACCAGAGAGTGTCGACCTCAACAGCTGGCGTTTTGAGGTAAGACAGTATATTCCTCCAGTGAAACAATGCCTGAAGTGCTTGAGATATGACCATATAGCCAAATTCTGCAAAAATTCTGAGAGATGTTCCATTTGTGGTGAAGCACATAACTACAAAGTGTGTATAGTTCCTGCCTCGAGTGCAAAATGCTGTCACTGCTCGGGCGATCACATTGCTATATCATCTTTATGTCCTGTTAAAAAAGAGAAGATCCAGTTACACAAACAAAAATTTGAGAAAAAAAGAAGTTACTCTGATATTCTTAATGACACAAACTTCCCGAAACTAAATAAAACTGACCAATTTCTGTCACTCTTAAATTCAGAACTGATTTTAAAAACTATTTCAGAATCAATAGTTAAATTAATAACACAAAATAAAATGAATGAAAAATCAATTTGTAGTGCTAGCATTAAAGATGTCCTGCAAGAATCATTTAAAAATATAAAGTATTAAAAAATTAAAAAAAAAATAAAAAAAATAATGGATTATTTAAATATAGTGCAATGGAACGCTCAGAGCTTATTACACAATCAACATAATTTCAATCACTTTTTGTTGGACAATTCTATTCATATAGCTTTAGTTTGTGAAACTTGGCTTAAGCCCCGTCACTCTATCAAATTTCGTGGTTATGATGTAGTCAGACTTGATTCAGGGAATACTCATAATGGCGTTGCCATTATTTTACACAAATCTATTACATATACTAAAATAGACACAATTTATGATGATTCCTTACAAAATATAGCAGTTCGTATTAAATATGCTTACAATAAAGAACTTACTATTGTAAGTTTTTACAGTCCAACAAATTGCAACCCTCCTTTCTCTCAAAGGAAATTAGATAGACTAATCCAATCCTTACCATGTCCAATTTTTTTAGCTGGCGATTTTAATGGTTTGCATACAACTTGGGGATGTTTGACTTCTAATTGCAGAGGTAGGGATATTTTGGACTCCATTAATAAAAACAATCTTGTTCTTTTAAATGATGGTCAAATGACAACCGTTGGTTCCCACATTTGGAGGCAAAATGCTCTTGATTTGACCATTGTCTCTCCTTTGCTAGCTTTGGAGTGCGAATGGTCAGTTCATGATGACCCTTTAGGCAGTTACCACCTTCCTGTAATTACAAAATTCTTAGTGAATAACAACAATTCTTCTAGCTTTCATATACCTGATAGTATTCCTCTTCCATTTTCTTATAATTTTAATACTGTTGATTGGAAAACATATTCATCCTCTATTGATTCTCTTTTGTGTAACTTTTCTATAGACAGTCACAATCCTTTGCTTAGCTATAATAATTTTATTAAACTCTTACACTTGTCACTGTTAAATTCAATCCCTTCCCCAAGACGCTACTCCTCTGATGGGGAGCAAGCTCGGCCTCTTTCAACCTCCAACAGAAAGAAAAGAATTCCACTCCCCTGGTGGAATGCTAACTGCACCAAAGCTGTGGAAGATAGTAAAAATGCTTATTTAACTTTTAAACACAATCCCTCTGAAACAAATTACCTAGCTTTTAAGAGACTCCAAGCAAAGAAAAAATTCATTATCAAGCATGAAAGAAAGATGAGTTGGATGAAATTGTGTGAATCTTTCAACAGAACTACACCTATGTCTGTGGTCTGGTCGTATATGCGTAGATTTAATAAAAGTTCTGCATCTACATTTCAAAATAATAATATACATTCTTGGATCCCCAAATTCCTTAAAAAATTTACACCAGATACAGTAGAGCCAGCTTTTATTTTCAACCCATCTCATCCTGTTTCTCCTAGTAATTTTTATTTAATTAAACCTTTCACATTTGTTGAATTCACTACAGCAATTCATTCTCGTAGAGATACTGCAGCTGGCCTCGATCATATTTCTTATAAAATGCTAAAACATCTACACAATCAATCTAAATTAATTTTGCTTGAAATCTTCAATCTTCTTTGGCAGCATTCTCTAATTCCTGAAGATTGGAAAACTGATTGCCTTGTTCCCATTCTTAAACCCAACAAAGATAAAAATAGTTATGACTCCTACAGACCTATAGCTTTAACTTCATGTATGGGTAAAATCTTCGAGCAGCTTATCAAACAAAGGTTAGAACATTTTATTGAGAAGTACCATATATTACCTTCAAATCAATTTGGGTTTAGGAGGGGCAAGTCTTCAAGGGAAAGTATTGCTCATTTACATCTTGATATCTTTGAAGCCTTCAAAGCAAAGAATGCTCTTGTCAGTGTTTTCTTTGACGTGGTAGGTGCATTTAATAATGTCAATCATCATATACTCTCTTCAGAATTGGCTGCTGTTGGCTTGCCTGTAAAGGTGATAGAATGGATATTTAACTTTTTGAATGGTAGAAAAGTATTTGTCAAGTGTAAAAATAGGCTCCCGGGTGTCACCATTGCCAGGATCGCCCAGAGGACACGGTGGAGCACACGGTGGAGGTCTGCCCCGCTTGGGCGGAGCACCGCCGTGTCCTCGTTGAGGCGATCGGCAGCGGCGGCGACCTCTCGCGTCAGGGCCTGGTTCGAGCCATGGTCCGGGGCGAGAGGGAGTGGGGGGCAGTCGCCTCCTTCTGCGAAGCAGTCATGCTAGCGAAGGAGGCGGCGGGATGGATGAGGGAGAGAGCCTCCCGTCCCAGCCGCCGCGGGAGACGCTCCGGGCGTCGGGAGCCGCGCGACGACTCCCGGCCACCGTAGGCGCGGGCCTGCGGGCGGAGAGTAATGGGTAGCTCACCGTCCGATCAGGACCAGGCCCGTGCCGGACGGCGCGTACGTGTTCCACGCGCGCCTCAAAGAGATGTCAGCAACAATGGAAGGGGCCCGTCAGGGCCGAAGCCTGCCGGGTCAGCGGGATTGTCCGAAAGGGTTACCGCTGGCCCGGAACATAAAGGGCGAAGGAAGGAACACGGGTGGGTTTTAGTCAGTAAGAGTCTGACACTCCCTTCCGCTCCACCCAGAGCGGGAGGAGTCATTTGATGATTTCCCAACCTGAAAAAAAAAAAAAAAAGTGTAAAAATAGGCTTATAGGTCCTAGGTATTCTTATAAAGGTACTTGTCAGGGCAGCATATTGAGTCCTTTAATATTTATTTTATACATCCATAAACTTAATATCATTCTGGGTACTGAAGTATCCAATCTACAGTTTGCGGACGACCTGGTAGTGTACTGTGTTGGTAATAATACCAGCACAGTATGTTCCAAGCTTAACACCGCCTTGTATAAATTAAATTGTTACTTTAATTACCTTGCATTAGATATTAGCACAGATAAATCTAAGGTTGTAGTCTTTAGCAATATCGGGCCTTTTAAAGTCAATATTAAATATAACAACACTGAATTGCCTGTGGAGAATAGTGCAAGATTTTTAGGTATTATTTTTACAAACAACCTCTCTTGGGGAAAATATGTTGATTATATTTCTGACAGAGCTCAAAAAGCCCTTAACGTTCTGAGGTCTCTTGCAGGGACATACTGGGGTTCAGACCCTAAAATTCTTTTAATTTTATACAAATCCCTTATACGAAGCCTCTTTGATTATGGTTTTCTTTGTTTTTCCTCAGATAGTCAATTGGTAAATAAATTAGATATTCTTCAAAATCATAATCTTAGACTTATTACAGGTGCCATGAGAACTACTCCCACCAATTCTTTACAAGTAGAATGTAATACTCCTCCCTTAATCTTACGCTTTAAGTATCTCAAATTCTGTTTTTTACTTAAACTTTTCTCTGTAAATAATCATCCTCTGATTAAAAAAATATTTTCACTTCACAATAAGTATCCTGCTAACACTCATTTGACCAAAAATATTCCATTTATACTTATTGATTTTTCATTCATGATCAAGTTAGATAGTCATTTTAAATTTCACAAATCTAATGGTTGGGTGTGTTATGAGAAAGAGTTTGAATGTTTATTTCATGAGCTGGATATAGTAATTGACAACAAATTAAGAGACCGGCAAGAAGTCTATAACCTCATAAATCAGTACCCTAACTATCACCACATATATACAGATGGCTCCAAAAGCAGTGAAAAGGTTTCTATGGCTTACGTCATTCCTCATAAGGAATTTGGACTGGGAGTAAAACTGAAGAAGGAATCAAGCATATTTACTGCTGAAGCTTTTGCTATACTCGCCGCACTTAAATACATTCAAAACCAATCTGAAAATCGTTTGCTCATTATCACTGACAGCATGAGCGTATTGTATGCTTTGAAAAACTATCAAATCAATGCTCACACAAACTGCATTATAATAGAAATCAGGCATCTAATTCATAACCTTTCAACAAGAAACTATTGTATTACTTTTTTATGGACTCCATCACATATTGGCGTTTCGGGTAACGAGCAAGCTGATTTTTTGGCACGTGCGATTGTTGACATTGTTGACAGTGACAGCGGCAGCCCCGTCGACGATGTCGCTATTCCGTTTAACGATATAATACCTGTAATCAAGTCCAAACTTAAAGAAGATTGGCAGAACTCATGGACAGAATCTCTTGCTAGAAAAGGTACTTGGTATGCTCAAATTAACCAAAATATTGGTAAAAGCCCTTGGTTCACCAATTGCTGTTACTTCAGAAGCAGACAATATTATTCTATACTTTGCCGTTTGAGATTTGGACATTGCCGTTTCAACGCTCATCTACATCGCATGCGCATAATTCAGTCGCCCTCTTGCACTTATTGCTCAGGAAATGATGAACAGACTCTTGATCATATTTTCTTTCAATGCTCAAGTTTTAATATTCAAAGACTGTCTTTAACAGCCAATTTATTGAATTTATATAAAAAACCAGAGAACATACCGCGCTGCATTGAGGACATTTTGAAAAATAAAGACACCTACATATATATTTACGATTTTATTAAAAACACGATCAAGGACTTATGAAACAAGGACTTTAACAATTAAAGAAATATAATTATATATCGGACTCGACCTAGAAATAAATTATAAGGGACATTAATTAACTGGATAAATAATTAACAATTTTGATAAAAGGAAAATGCATCGGATGTAACAATGAAGACTTGGCTCCGGCCTTACAATAACTGGATAAGTAAATAACAATTGGATAAGAAAATGTTTTATCGGATATAACATTGAAGACTTGGCTCCGGCCTTACAATAATTGGATAAAAGCTAAATTAATATTACAGACTTGGCTGTATGGGCTTGACCTTTTGCCTGTCCTCAAGGACGAAGACGGAAAAAAAAAAAAAATAAACATTCTTGCATTGATATACAATAAATCAATGCATTCTTGTTTATATCTCATTAACTCATTATTACATTACATACATTATTTCAACACTCGACAATATTTAATATACTGGAAGAGTTATGGAATACAGGAAGTGCTTTGTTCTAACTTGCAGCAATAATAGTAATAATGTCGCCGCGTGCGTTATTAGTCTATTTCTAAGTCGCCGCGTCGATTATTCTAGTGACGATAGTATATACCTTGGAGGACACTTACACATAAAAAAACCATTTGTAAATAAATACGCTAAGCTAGGATTCGATTATTTAAGACGTCTATTCGGCCTATTGACACTTTGACAGATGTGACATTGTTGACGTTGTGTTGACAGATTAAAATTTTTAATTGTGTACTAGTAAGGCAACGGCACTTAATCTTTATGCCACTGGATGATCAACTACCTTAAAAACTTAAAATAATTAAATATTTTTTATTAAAATAACTATTGAGCCAATCATCAAAATATTCAAATTAGTTTCTCAAAATGGTCTAAATTTACAAAAAATAAAATAAAATATTATAATGGTTAGAAATTTTGGACAATCCCCATTGTATATTTACAATACAATAAGTACCTATATAAGTGACTCGTGGCAACGCTGCAGCGTTGAGAGTCATTTACCAGGACATGGTATGCTATTATCCAGGGCACTAAGATAGGTTACTTTAAAGGATATCGGATACCATTTTGTTGACGGGCTCATGGCTAAAATAATGTCCCTTCGATCTGTGATGACTGTTTCTGGTAGTAATTCTTTCCCGCCATTCCTTTCCGGCTCTCCTCCATAGGAACAATCAAAACCGTGCACTTAGCTTCTGACGTTGCAAGTTGATGCGATCTTTTTTTTTTGTTTATTTGAATTCCAGACATAGCTGACCATTCTTTAGACTTGGTTTTCGGAACAAAATAGACGCAAGTAAAAAAAAAAAAGTTAGATTTTTATGTTTATAAACCATTCAAAACTCAAACTCAAAGGATTTACATCAATTATACCAATTATATCCCGTGTAACTTAACTGGACACCTCGCTTTAATGCGGCCCCGTACTGTACTGTGCAGTATTGTACGAGTGACGTCACAGCGCCAGGTGTCTATTTAATCCGCACGGGTTGTACAGGCACTTTCGAATTTTTAGGTAGGTTTCATGTATATGAAGCGCGCTGTGACAACATGGATCTCCTAATGACCATTTAATGAACGGCTCAAAGGGGAAGTGGTCATAATTGAAGTATTATGGTAAATAGTGGAAGTAAAAGCAGTTAGGTATGTCAAGAGGTCACTCACCTCGGACGCTTTCATGGTCACTTGATATTGATAACACTCCATTTATTGGGTTAACTATTCTTTAGAGACTGGATGTAATTATATTTTTCGTCTACTTAATGCCTACTAATTATTTTTGCCTTTAATGTCTAATAGTGGACATTTGGAAGTTTAATAATGAATCCTTGGTTTCTTCACAAAACAGCTTTAATCCCTGATTTTGGAATTGTTACAATGAATTGCCGATTTTTTGGTCCGACGCAGCGGTGTACCTACTAATAAAAAGATGAAAAAGACTTACCTGAGATAAAATCCATTTCCACTGTTGTTCAGGAAACTGAAACAGAAATTCCAAAAATAGATCTCGTAATTGACGACTGTTAACAATGGATTTTAATTTAACTATTTTAGGATATTCACTAGAAATACGGTTTAAAATAGCTAGATACTTCTTAAACTAATGAAATACACAAGTGGAATGTACAGACGCCAGCACATGAAGCTACCCGAAACTATCAAATATTCCCAATCAACTTTGAACCTTATGCTTTAGCGATTAAGTTGTAAATCTACTAAAGAAATTTGACAGATTGTATTAGCTTGATGTGCTGGCGTCGGTACCAAACAGCGACCCTTTTGATAGGAAAATAAATTTAGGTATTTGGGTAAACTATAGGAAAGGCACTTAACTGATAGGCGAGACTGCTGCCTCTGGCTACACTGGCTAATGAGCGTGGACTGACTTCCACAGTTTAATAAAGCATGCACTTGAAATCTTATCTAATATTTCAGTTGAACCGCGATTGTATTATTTTAAGCATATTCCTATTTACCGATGACGGCATTTAACTACTTTGTAAGTGTAGACTTAAGCGTCAATTAATGTCGGTTTTGAAAGGAAAAGTCTAGACTTTGCCTTTCAGACCAAAGAACCGAATTAAAAGGCATACGTCTAGACGTAGATGCCTTTTAATTTGGTTTCAGTAGCAAAGGCCTCTTCTAATAGTGACGAAATGAGCATTGATCAATAAGCTTCTCACTAGGTATGTGTTGGTGATTTTAGACCGATATGTCCATGACTTGTAAATCATTTCTTAATCACTCTCATAGTCCGATGGGACGGCACGTAATTCGATAAGACCGGAGAGAGATCAGGCACAGGACCAACTGGTGCTTTCTGAGTCACGAGGGTATCACACCGCCAACTTCTACACTCCGGGCTGCTGCTAAGAACTTCCTAGTAGAAAACCCCAAGTATGATCCCCCATAGTTTCCCCAGTTTTATCAGATTAACTTACTAAATGTACCTACAACTCATTTTCTCTGTCTTTTAAATAAATAAAACCGATACTAGGTCTCTTTCACAAAAAACAGAAGGATTTAACACGTGGATACGTTTCGACATGTGTCTGTAACTAGGTACCCTTTTTCCCATCTCACGTCGAGTTAGAAAAATCGAGACGAAAAATGAATCATTCGATCTATCACAGTAAGGTCAAAACACATAAAACTAGACAAAGACTAAGAGTTACATGCCGAAGATGCCTCACTGCGATACCTCGCGGTCGCAGTTTATTGTACCTCGAGGTGCTATCATGTAAAACAAATGCATGCTAATAGACACGCACATGCTGAAGGATAACTTCATTGCGATACATCGCGGGCTTCTTATGGGGGTTACCTCGATGCCTACGTGGAAACAAAATATTTTGTTTTTAAATCGCGGCCGACGACAAGCGTGTAATCTGGCTCAAGATTGGTAAAATACAGAGATACAGAGAGTACAAACACACGACTGACCAACTGAGCTTTCATATGCGACTGAACCGACGTGTTCGGATCGCCATCCATGTAGAAATAGCGAGTATAGACATCGAGGTGTCGAGATTGCGAGCATCTTCGGTATCTACTTGAACGTACAAAGATGACAAACCAAGAGATGGATGGGCCCACAAAGGATAGCTGAGAGACGAGAAAATATAAAACAGTCCGAATCTCCCATTCTTCAAGTGAAAATAGTCTCTTTTTGCTGTAAGAAAGAAAGCGTTCAGACCCGTAAATTAAACAAATTAATATTAGCTAAGCAAACATCCTGTCTGCCGGAACCGGAATTCAATGTCAACATTCAAAACCGCCCTTTGATCGCTCCAAGTTTTCTGAACCGACAAAAGATTTGATAAAGTGCGTGGTGGCTACGCCCTTGCCCTCCTATTTCCCTTTATGGGACAAGTGATACGAGATAGCGATTGAAGTTATTTAATGAGTTTGTTTGACTCCTGGCTACTTGGCAACAGTTTTTTGCTAAACATGAGTCATTGAATGTCTCAGAAATTCTCCGGACTATGAGAGTGAGGAAAAAGTGAGTGCACCTGTGTTTGTGCAAACACTTGTGCAATATAATTTTTCAGATTGTCTGCCATGGCCGAAATTCGGTCTGGAGGACTGTTTATTATTAAATGTTCTCTAAAATAAATATTTCAAAGGAGAAAATGCCATTATAACCAATCAGTGCAGATAGTTTACGAGTTTTTCGCCGATAAGAACGTTACTGTGGGTATCTTGTTTTGACCCTGCGTCCTAGCCGAAAGCTACTATCGCGGGAATACGCGATTATGCGTTCGTTTACCTGAATAATGACGTACTTTCATAAGTGACTTGATTGATCGCACTAGTGCGTCTTATTATTAATTAACCTCCACGACGATTTCGTACACGCGCGACGAGAATTTTTGGTTAGGACACCCTCTGACGCAATCTATTTGATTGTTGCCTATTACGGCAACCGCATTTCTTGTACAAGTCTTGTCATTTGATTGGCTTTTGTTATTTCGTCAATCAATCTGGAATATTGAAATTTAGTAGCTCAGTAACTGAGTCCGTTCACTATTATTTGCTATCGAATTTGCTACTCTAGACTCTTCTTGATCAGGCTTTCATAAACGGAGGTATGAGTAGTTTAAATGGGGGACCTTATATATTGTGTATCTTTTAACTTGCACCACATCTTGGTATTCCAGAGATCTTATACGACGGACGATATTAAAAATGATAAGTATTCAGCCTGCCCTTAATACAGTCTTATTCCTTAAGATTGGGCCAGGATTTGTTAAATTTCTTCTTTTTTTCAAAATGTCATCTTTTATGTAAAGATTTTAGCTGATTTTCGGGCATGGGCAGTCATTAGGTTGGATATTTAGAGGCCCTTTCAATCACTGGAGGGACGGCTTTTGTTCTTTTTTTTATAAATTTCTGTGTGTGTTAGATCTTATTAGGATTTCTTTTGGCCGTGACTAAGCTGGGTAAGGGTATGGCCTTTTTTAGTGGCAGCGGGGTGGCGAGCGAGACTGAGTCTGAAATCGCCTGTTTGTAGGCGAAAGTATTTACAATAAGGTTCTAATGAATTATGTTGGTAAGAGCAAGAGCAGCCCCACTGCCTTGTTACCAAGCTCTCGCTAAAATCTACGTCAAACTTAACATTCTTTAACATCGAACATTTTGATCATTTCGTTACTTTTATCATTTTGATATTTAAAGAAATTATTTTATCACTGTCACCTGTCTGTTTGATCATCACCAGACCGCAAAAACTGTAGAGCAGCAGGGACGTCGACCACAACCTGTTACCAAGGATTCAGTGCATGATTCTGACCCTCATGACTGGAATTTTTCGTTGGATATAAAAAATAAATTAGCTCTACCATACATTTTGACCGCGTAGGTAATGTCAATTGTACCCATTGAACCTACGCGATCAATTTTTTTTTTACTAGCCTATGTAACCCCCACTGCCGGGCAAAGGCCTCCCCCAAATCCTTCGAGGAACTCTCTTCCCGCGCAACCTCGAACCAGCCAAAATTAAAATTAGCCAGATCAAAATCTATGACAGTTTTTTTTCTATAGATAAATAGGGTAAATTTTCCTAGTGTGCACTAATGATGCAGTTTTAGTTTTTTATCAAAAAAGACTCCAAAGCTCCTTTGAGTTTTTAAAACGGATGCAGCTGAATACTAGTATATTACATGGAGAGACTGCCTATCTGACCTCCACAACCCGGTTACTGGGTAATACAAAACCCCTTGATAAGACTGGTTGTCAGACTTTCGGACCTCTGACGACCCGTAACGACTGTCAAAGGTCCACGAATGACAGCCGGGACCAACGGCTTAAACTTGCTTTCCGAGGCACGGTTGGTATGTAAAGATGGTCACCCATCCACGGACCAACCGCGGCAAGCGGAGCTTAACCTGATCGATCGACCTGTGCTGCTGTTATTAAGCCCCTTTGTTTTATACTATGTATAGATACAGATAATACAAGATAACCTTTCTGATCGTTGACGTGTATCTACTTCAAAGGAGTTATGATATCCGATATTTTTGCTTCAACTGGTAAAGAAAATTAGTCCTTGAGAACACTTGGCTGGTTTTAGGTCAGTCGACTGTTCTTTTTGTGCAGTGAGACTCAAATTTTACATGTAGAAATGGTTTGGATACTTACAGTACCCGGCGATAAATATTGCACATCGACCTTTGGAAAGAGACAATCGGCTAATTTCGGCTTCGTAGAGCATTATCTCTGTCGCACGAAATACAAACAGTCCGATATCTATTAGGAGCTGTTAAAAAAATTATGATTTGCTTTTTTTGATAATTATTTTTATTCTTTGTATAAAATACAAAAAAAGGTAAAGGTCAATGTGCAATATTTATCGCCGGGTACTGTACCTATTTGTGCAAGACAAGTGCTTGTGCAGAGATTTGAGCTTCTATACAGTTGAGACTAGCTTCTGCCCGCGACTCGTCAGTGTGAAATTTCTTGTTCCCTTGACACGCCCTGTTATTACTTCGCAGCGTTCTTTCTGGCTTTATTTCTTTTTTAACGGGTCGTAAGGATCTTGGAGTGATGTTAAATAGTTCCGAAGTCTTCCTCAAGAATTGTGTTATGATAAATGCAAAATAATTTTTCAAATCTGACCGGTAGTTCCAGAGATTAGCACGTTCAAACGAACTCTTTAGCTTTTTTACAGATTTGTGCCCGGTTGATAAGAATAAGCTCGCCCCTCTATTACATAGGACTTTAACCAGCTGGCGAAAATACAGGCGTCAAACATACCCAGCAACCCTTGGTGCAGAAACTACTGGACCAATGGTGCCGTTGAATATTCTTATTAACTCTTCTCCAAATTGAGCCCTAAGGAGAAAATAGAACAGAAACAAAATTTTAAATAGAAACGTACCATTAGGATCGAAGCTGATATTTAGAAATAACCTGTTTGAATAATTTTCTATAAGTACGTAAACAGGTAGGCGTCTCATTGCCGACCAGTATAATAACCTCCACTTATGACATTCAGTTTGTGATGATATGCAAGTTGTAAATTAAACGTTGTATTGAGGAAAATGGAAGGAAATCTGCATGATTATTAGAGATAAACGTATGTAGGTAATGTTTAATAGCAGTATCGTTTTGCTTATTTAATATGCATCGTAAGATAGTACCTTTGTCTTAAGAAATTTTATTAATTTTTCTCGTAAAATATATTTGTGAGTTCTGACCGACACGACTGGCAGTAATGAAGTAATAACAGCCACACGGGTCGATCCATCATGTTAAACAACACTTGCTGCGGCTGGTTTGTGGATTGGTAACCATCTTTACATACCAAGACCCCTCCGTGCTTCGCAATAGCACGTTAAGCCATTGGTCCCGGCCGTCATTCGTGATTCTTTAGTCGTTACGGGCCGTCAGAAGTCCGAATGTAGACAACCAATCTTACCAAGGGGTATCGTATTACCCAGTACTGTGGATGTCAGATAATCAGTCACTTCATGTAAAATACTGGTATTCAGCTGCAACCAGTTAAACTGGAAGCCGACCCCAAAATAGTTGGGAATAGGCAAGGCAGATGTTGAATAATTATAGATATTTCATAGAATATCCAAAAGAAACAAAGAAAATATGTTTATTCTACAAGCATACAAAATTGGATTATTTCTGTATTCGGGTTCATTTATTCTACTCATTTACATCTGAAATGAAATCAACCGGAATTGTAATTAATCAGTAGTTTATCATAACGGATTTAAATTACAATGTTTCAGTAAATTAATTCATCAAAAGCAGGCATTCATTGGGTGTACCAATATCAAGGGTTTTGCTTAAAACATTGATAAATTTAATTTCCTATGTAATTTAATAATATTCAGGACTCCAAATAAAGGGTTTTTGGAAGCTGGATACAAAGCCTAAAGGAGGTGATAGTTGATACCATTTAGAGCATTTTAAGCCATACAAGTCTTAGACGAAGTATGGTTTGCAGTTAAAAACAAAATATGCTTCGTCTAATTGTATGGCTCAAAATGCTGTAAATGGTGTCAAAGCTTTGCACTCAGCTTCCAAACACCTTGTATACTGGGAAAACACCAGGTCGATGGGAAACATCAAAGACATCTCCATAACTAATTCTCATCATCCTTCTCCTGAGCGTATCCCAATTTATTTATGATCGGCGCAACATGTCTTTTCCTTCCATATTTCTCTATTAGTCGTCACCTCGTTAGTCACTCCCTTTCAAGCCAATATCATCTTGCACACAGTCCATCCATTGTTTACATAGCCAGTTCTGAAAGAAAGAAAGAAAAAAAAACATCTAAAAAAACAATTCACACGTGGTAGAAGTAAACCTTCAAATCACTATACAATCCATCCATCCATCCATCCATCCATCCATCCATCCATCCTTCCATCCAAACACTCAAAACACTCAAAAACACTCAAAAACACTCATAAACACTCAAAAACACTCAAAACACTCAAAAACACTTAAAAACACTCAAGAACACTCAGAAACACTCAAAAACTCTCAAAAACACTCAATAACACTCAAAAACACTCAATAACACTCAGAGACACTCAAAACCACTCAATAACACTCAAAACACTCAAAAACACTCAAAACACTGTATAATGCTTTCTGTCTCATTTTCTCCCAAGTTAAATCTTATATGTATCTTTTTACTGTCGCTTTTTCGTTTGATAAAATTTCAAGTCACAACGATGCTAAAGAAGTTTTCACTTCAAAAATAACATAGGTAAACAAGAAAACACAAAAAATAATTAATTTGTTAGATCAATAAGCGATACTAAATTAACATTACCCAAAATTCAGATACATCTTACTAGAATAAATGAAAACTTGGCGCCATAAAAAGAAACACCCCACAACGAAACATCCGCACACCATCAAATCTAGTTCGATCTACTTCAAACTGGCATAAACTGGTTATAACTGCAGTAATGCAGATGCGAACTGGTCATTAAAGCGACGGATATGAGGCGTAGGTCTCATCGGGCACTTAAATGAAATGTCGACTGGACGCCGGAATCCATGGATATGGCATTTCATGGCTAAAACTGTAGTCATTAAGGGTGGTCATAAATAAATGTTTAAGTTGTACCTACCTTTTAGAACGGAGTTTAGACTAGACTAATTATATGTCAAACATCCATCCATCCATCCTCACAAACTTTCGCGTTTTCGCGTAAGTAGGAGTACCCAGTAACTGGGTTTGTGGAGGTCAGATAGGCCGTCGCTCCATATAAAATACCGGCAATTAGCTGCATCCGGTTAGACTGGAAGCCGACCTCAACATAGTTGGGAAAAAAGGCTAGGCAGATGATTATGAGTAAGAAGAAGTAGGATTCTTAGAAGCTTTTGCTTTCGCAGCAAAAGCAAGATAAGTAGAGGAAGACAATTAAAGCGATGGGAAGACGATTTTAGGAAAGTAGCAGGCCCATAGTGGTTACGTACCACAAAGGAGAGAAACAAATGGAAAGTCTTAGAGGAGGCCTTTTTCGAAAGACAAACTGTTATGATGGATCAACCGAATGCCGAGAATATGATTTAGTTTAAGGTAATTTAGTTTTCTTACCTCTATTTTCAACTTTCAAATAAAAAATAAAAATTGTTTATTCTGCTCAAAACTAAAACGCACTTAAAAAAAAAAAATTGTCAAATGAGGTAACAACTAACAGCAATAAAGACTTACATAATCAGCCTATAATGTTCCCACTGCTGGGACACTGGCCTTTTCTCTTCGGGAGGGAGGGCTGTAATTCACCACACGCTCGGTGCTTACTCTTGAATTTAATTCCGATAGATCGATATTGGAATTGTGACGTTTCATACTCTTAAGTTCGATGCTAGCGCCAAATAGTTTTTAAATTAGGTGTCCATTTTGAGGAACTAAGTGGAATTGGGATCGGGCTTGGCGTGGGGTAAACGGTAGGTACTCTTGAGTGTATTTTGACAGCTGTGTATTGCGTCAATAATATTGCGTTGGGTTAGTTTGTTGATTGTGATTTTTCGAATAACAAAAGTATAACATTTTAGAAATTGTTTTGCGTTTTAAGTGGTTTCCTGCGGGTTATAAGAGTATAAAATGGCACGATAAGCAGTAATATATAGTGCTGTACGTAATTCCCATAAAAAACAACTGAACAAAGACGAGATGAGCGTCTGATGATGCGTTATACGAACAAAGCGTTTTCTATGAATGAATACAAATTTAAAGCAAATTATAGAGTGAGCAAGAATTTTATTCCTCTTTCGTATTACCTAGCAATATTTTTATTCTATCTTTATACAGTAAAATCTTTCTAGAACATTAACTTACTCAAAGCGGACTTCGGCATGTTTTCATTATACAAAATTCTTTCTATCTCTAAAACCCCTAGACCGATTTACATAATTCAAACTCGAATAACAGTCTTAAACATAATCCACTCATTTGAAACTAAAATCTCGCAAATATTACTTTAAAAAAAAAACTCCTTTTCAAGTTTCATAATGATTCTATCATTTTTCTTCATACATTAAAATTCTACGTTAAATATTCCTATCAGATTCTAATCAGAAAACTAATAAAACAAGTTAGAAAGCTGATTAGAACAATACAAACACTTAAAATCTAATTCGAAAATCAAAACCTTACTCAGAAAAACAGTATTACTTACGCCCGGAGCGCGGATAGGATCTTAACTATCTACCTACCTACTACTTTCCTACTTATCCTATTCTACAACCTGCGACCTTATGATCTACAACCCGCACTGCAATAAAGGCTTATTTTATTTTCATTCTTAGAGTGGCAAATATCATTTTTCTTCAAAATACATTCACATGTATCTTTCTAAATTCCCAACTTTTGCCCTGATATACTGCCATCATATTCACACCGCTACCATGAAGGACGAACTCCTCAAAACATATCACTTTTTCCATGTTCATTGTTCCCGCAATAACGCGGGTCAGCTTGACAAATTATCCACATTCCCCGACGACTATACCGGGGGTAATGGCAACACTATCAAGTTTATTGTGGCGGCCATTTTGAGTTTCGTGTGTTTTGTTTTTGATATTTTAGGGTTCTGTTACGTTACGTACCTAATATATTTTAATGTATTTAATAAACTAAAAGTATTTATTTCAAATAAACCAATTACAGGCACTTTTGAATTGTAAGGGGTCGGTCAGTCAGAAAGATGAAGCTAGTTGCACATTCCAAAGCGTAATAGGTACCTATGAATACGAACCGGTTAAAAACTACACGGACACTCAAATTGTTACAAAATATTAGTTTAATCATTCATGTTGAAATTATACATGTGAAAACGATGTAAAATACGTGTGCGTTAAAAGTGTCTAAAAAAAGAATAAAATATGGTCAAATCGGAAATTAAAATAAGCCTTGGCAGCTAAGAGATGACCAGTCCCTACTGACGGCGCCCGTTACGAACATGGCGTAAGGATCAGCACCATTCAGCTCAACCATTTGGAAGGGAACTTAATGATTTAATTTCTAATACAATACATATTCATAGTGATGTTCAGAGAACAGCAATTTGTCAAATTATGCTAAGTAGTTTAGAATTTATGCGGGAACAGATGAACATACATACATACCGGTCAAAATCATAACTCTCCGTTTTGTTTCGCCGTAGTCGGGTAAAAAACAACAAATTCCATAATACAAGTTGCCAATCAAAAATTGGAGATCTAAACGAAGGTTTCCCAGAATTTCATCTGTGATTGACTACAACACGATTCAAAAACTCCCGTGATCCAAACAATCGCACATAGTTTCTAAAGCCGGCTACAAACGGCGAAAAGCATGAATAAACCAGACTACAATAAAATCTAGTGTGTATTGTCTGAAAAGTAATATGAACAAGCTATGTTCGGAATGAAATAACGATGTTGTGTGAAAAAGCTACACACTATCCATTTCAACGAACAACAATTTGGTTAGATCATGTTTTTGTCAGTGGTAGCGCATAAATAAGAACGCAACATTTTCTAAAAATAAGCCAAATTAGACCGATTTTAAATTTTCCATTAGAATCAGAGATTTCCAGTTATCTTTTTTTAAATAAGATTAATAAGATTACTGCATTGCGTGTGAAGTTTCATTAAAATCGGTTCATTCATTTCGAAAAACAAGGGCTTGAAAGTTTGTATGAAATGCCGTGCGGCGTAAACGCTCTTAAGTAGTTTCACTTCATTATCGTTGCTCCCAAAACGGTGAAGGAAACATCGTGAGGAAACCGGCATGTCCTAGGACCAACAATTCTAAGACATGTGACATCCACCAACCCGCACTGGGCGCGCATGCCCAAGCAGTCGGCACTGGGATTAGTATAGGCTGATCACGTTATTCTAGGGTTCCTGCCAAATCGATCTGTAACCCAGAATTAGGTATACATAGATGCTAGGATTTCCCACAACCAATAATGTCGGTACTTCCCCGTCGTTTGAGGTTGCATTCACGCCTCACTCCCGTTGTGGGATAAGTACGATTTATTGCGGCCTGGACGTAATTAAGTATCTCCTTAATCGGGTCCGTTATTTGGCGCAAGCTGCCCACTCGGTTAGGCTTGTATAGATGACCACTTTGGGCCTTTCATGAGGTAAATTACCCCTGCTTTATGAAAGCTTGTTTAATGCTGTCTATTCTGAGGACAACTTGATTGGTTTTTGGAATTTTTTTGTCAACCAATCACTGCTGCTGATATGAGATGAGTGGATTTATCTGGCTTACTGAATCCGAGGGTATATTTTTTAGTACAGTACATACAAACCCTTTATATAAAGACAAAGACGAAATAGAAGCGCTTTTTGGGGGTGGAACCGCGGGGCGCTGCTAGTCTTACATAGACAACAACATAATCATCTAAGAAAAAAGATAAAACATAATTTACAATAAAAACATAAACATATTAATAACACAATAACATATTAATTTACATTTTTTCAATATCTAATTTCATATTTTCGGCAGTTTACAACTGACTTCAAAAAAGGAGAAGGTTCTTAAATCGTCGGAATCTTTTTTATGTCTGTTTAACATAGAAAGAAGCAAGGTTTATAGTACTAAACATTCATTGAGGTGGTAGGAATTATATAAAAGTTAAAAATTTTTTTTGTTATTGTAACCGCCCCGTTGGTCTCGTGGTCGCAAGCGCGATTGCTGAGCGTGGGGTACTGGGTTCAATTCCCGGATCAGGCAAAGTGTTATTGGGTTTTACATCGGGAATTTCTTAGTAACAGCTCGGAGTTTGGAAGTTGGTGGTGTGATACCCCGTGTCTCGGAAAGCACGAGCACGTAAAGCCGTTGGTCCTGCGCCTGTTCTCTCCCCGGTCGTGTCGGATTGCCGTCCCATCGGATTATATGAGAGTAAAGGACCAGAGAGCGCGCCTGTGTTGACGCACTTACTTGTGCACAATAATAAATTTCCTGTGTACCTGGCTAATCTCCGTTGAGATCCGTTGTCCATCCTGACAGAAATCGGTCGGGAGGCTAATATAAAAATTGCACGGATTCATCCATCTGCGAAGTTAATCTCCGGTTTTTAAAAGCCTGGTCAAGCCTCTGATTGGAAAATCTGCCCTTTGATTGATTGAACAACCTTTTTTTTTGTTTGCGCGGGATAACCTTCAAAAGGCACCCGACCTCCGGCGAGGAAGGTCGGGGAGTGTGGGATTGTTACCTCACTAAAACCACCCCGGTGATCATCATCAGCACATAGGGGTGGTCCTGGTTTCTCTTAAGGGCATTACATTGCCCAATGACCTTGAGCATGCTGTCCCGTACTAACTTACGACGAAACGACGAGAGAGAGAGGGACAAGTGCGGGAGTGACATAGTGAAAGAATTAAAAGAAATAAGAGAAAAAAAATCAATACACATTGTTAAATACGTCATTACGTATTTTTTGGTATAAAATTCATGCCGAGTTATTGAGCCGTTATAGAGAAAATTTTCAATTTAGGTTGAAAAAGGACCTATTTGTTACGATTTTTTGATAAAATTTTAGTAAGTTTATTAAAATTTTAAACAATACAATGTAGGTATTTGTGATGACCTTTAGTTTAACATATATTTTTATATTGAAAACGCACAAAAGGATTCATCTACAAACTTCTTTAAACACACGGTATTTTCAGGATTTGAGCGAGGTAATCCCCTTAAAACACCAATTCCGGAACCCCCCGTGCAACGCTTGTAAGGCACATCCTAAGATTGAACAACCTAACGTTTGATATGAGATTTAACAACCACCCAAAAGTCACACACAAAACAAAAATCATCATGGCTTTAGACCCTTATCCTAATTTATTTAGGGTCGGTGCAACATGTTGATTTCTTCTTCCATACTATATTAGTCTTATACTAGTATTAACCTCGTCCTAATCTTAAATTAGTACTATATTAGTCTTATACTAGTATTAACCTCGTCCTAGTCTTAAATTAGTATTATATTAGTCTTAACCTCGGTAGTCACACCCTTTTTTGCCATATTATCTTTCAGATAGTCTATCCATCGTTTCTTTTTTGCCATATTATCTTTCAGATAGTCTATCCATCGTTTCTTTTTTGCCATATTATCTTTCAGATAGTCTATCCATCGTTTCTTTTTCGCAATATTATCTTTCAGATAGTCTATCCCTCGTTTCTTTTTTGCAATATTATCTTTCAAATAGTCTATCCATCGTTTCTTTTTTGCCATATTATCTTTCAGATAGTCTATCCATCGTTTCTTTTTTGCCATATTATCTTTCAGATAGTCTATCCATCGTTTCTTTTTTGCCATATTATTATCTTTCAGATAATCTATCCATCGTTTCTTTTTTGCCATATTATCCTTCAGATAGTCTATCCATCGTTTCTTTTTTGCCATGTTATCTTTCGGATATTCTATCCATCGTTTCTTTAGTCTTTCCATACTCATAAACTTATTACTTACAATATTAACACATACGATACTTTTTATCCCGATGTTGCCACTGGATGTCGCAACTAGTAATATTATAAATGCGAAGTGTGTCTGTCTGTCTGTTACCTGTTCACACTTAAATCGCTGGACCGATTTAGATTAAATTTGGTATAGAGATAGTTTGAGTCTCGGGAAAGGACATAGGATAGTTTTTATCCTAATATTCCCACGGGATCGACACTTATGCGGGTGAAACCATGGGGCGCTGCTAGTAGAGTATATAAAAGAAAGAAAGAAAAAGTATTTATTCCGACTCGTACAGGAAGATCACAAACTAAACTAAATACAGCAAAATAAAAACCAAGACTCATCTACATCTGTCTAGCCTTTTCCCAACTCACAGGCACTAGTTGTCTGGCATTTTTGCTGAACTGAGTCTTTTTGGCGCAGCCGTGAGGCACACCTAATTTTCTTACATCGGCCTTTGCATTTTTTTTAAATCTTAATTTTTATCCGATGCACATAAGGGTTTTTTGCTGATCTAGTCGGCCAAAAATCAATTTATAAGAAGTTGTCGCAGATAAAAAAAAACTGGTTCTTATAGTTCTTGAATGACTAGAGAACAATAGCCAACCCGTCCCGGTCTCTTATCGGATGCCCCTGGGCTCTTGTTTTGTCGCAAATTAATCATCGCTTCAACTGCACGTATCTTATGCGTTTCCTAAGTGTGATAGTATCTGACAAAAAGTTAAATATTTTCGTGACTACTAATTTCTTTCGAAATATTATTATGGATATGAATCAAGAAGGTAAGAATGCATATTGTTAAAATATGATATTGTATTTTTATAAAAAGGATGTTGCTATTTGACGTTCGAAAATATAATTTAAAATTCTCAAAATTTCTAACTCAATTTTAAGTTTAAAAAGGTTTTTGTTGTATTTCCGGTTTCTTCCCGGTTATAATGTTAATTGATGACGACAGGTTATAGTTTATATAAAATTATTATGGCCTAAGTAGCCGTACATACCCGCCCCCTTTTTTACCAGAGGTGACAGACCAAGAAAAAAATATAAAAACTTTATTTGGAATTTACACTATATTACCTTCGTAATTATTTGGTTTCAGGGTCACCTGGTCACTCAGGTGTTAGAGTAGTGACCCGTAGATCACTTTTTAATAAAATGAAAGTGCAAAATTTGACTAATTTTGAAGAAAAATTAAATTACTTCGAAAATTGGATTTTATCCAGCAAAAAATATTCCGAAGATGAATTAAAAGCGTTGAAGCACAAGTTTTCGCATATTAAGTCGGAATTTAAACAAAGGTGGAAAAAAGCTGATAAAACGGAAGCCAGATTTCTTCGTAATAATGACGAATGGCGAAAAAAACTTTCGAAATACCGAGAGCGCAGCCTAAAAGTTCAGGTCGACCATCAAAACCTTTTAATAAGCTAAGCAAAAGAAGTAAGAGGAAAACTGAAACCTTACGTATTACAGCGGATAATGATGTGTTGATACATGCTATGTAATGCTACCACACAGACCGCGTTAACAATGAGGTGCTACATTTGTGGAGCATCATCGAAAGAATTCAACAATTTAACTATCAAAAAAGTTCAGACTATCAGAAAATTCAGATTTTGATTTGGAGGAGGGTTCTGGAGGCACTGAAAGTGATAAGGATGATGAAGAACCATGGAACTCATCATCATTATAATTACATCAATTTTATAACATTTTGTTTAAGAAAATAATAAACATGGAAGTTATAAATTACTAAAATATATTTTTATTATATTTTTCCCGATATTTTAAGTCATTATTCATTAAAAAAGAAAATTATAGCTTATAGTTAACCAGGGCAACTTCCTGGAGTAAAAAAACTAAATAAATAATTTTGACCGGCTAGATCAGCAAAAAACCCCTATGTGCGATGTTCGACTATTATATCTGACTATCTGCGGTGCTATTCTGTAAAAATCTCACCGTGAAAACTTAGGTGAAGTGAGCGTGGAGTGAGCTGTCAATAATGTCAATATCTAGAAAAAACACAATCACTTCACGTAGTTTTCACGGTGAGATTTTTACAGAATCGACCGGCTGGTGTATTGTGTCTTTTAGTCTGTGCTAAATAAATGTATTTTCTTTCTTTCTTCTTTCAACTCTGTTGGGGTCGGCTTCCACTCTTACCGGATTCAGCTGAATATCAGTATTTTACATGGAGCGACTGCTTATCTGACCTCCACAACCGTCACTGGGTAATACGATACCCCTTGGTCAAATTTACTGTCAGACTTTCGGGCTTCTGACGACCCGAAGCTACTGTTAAACGGCTTAACGTGCTTTTCTTGTCACGGGGGGTCTCGGTATTTAAGGATGGTCACCCATCCACGGACCGACCGCGGCAAGCGTAGCTTAACCTGATCGATCGGTCCATCCGGCTATTATAACTTAGCCACGAGCCCCTCTATTTCTATTATCAAACCAAATATTTTTTAAAGGAGGTCCAGCCTAACAGAAATCGTTCATGCCGTTAAAAATGCAGGTCCTAGCAGTACTGGCAAGGCAATGGTACTTACTCGGCTAAAACCCCGTAGTTTATAGATAGTATCCTCCAGCTGAAGGTACAGTCAGCCTCAAAAATATGTAAAGTATAATCAGTCTATAACGTTCCCACTGCTGGGACACAGGCCTCCTCTCTCTGCGATGCAGTGGGCCATAGTTAATCCACCACGCGGGCCCAGCGCAGGTTGGTAGATTTCACACATGTCTTCGAACTTTTGGTTCTAGGACATGCCGGTTTCCTCACTATGTTTTCCTTCACCGTTTTGACTAAAGATGTAAAAATCGACAAGAATTCATTTAATCTTTGTTTCATAATATTGCATCGATGTGTAGCTGAGTGATTCTTGTTTTGCGTCGGTGTGTCGATTAGTACCCAACTTGTTCTGTTTTTGATTTGCGTCATGTTTATATGTTTGTGATCAGTGGTGGCCCGGTGGTAAGGTAGACTTATGGCTTGTAGGTCGTGGGTTTGAACCCAGGCAGGCGCATTACTTTGTTTAATTCATTTCACAGCCACTGCAGTGCTATTCTGTAAAAATCTCACCGTGAAATCTTAGGTGAAGCGAGCCCCTCAATGGGACCCATGGAGCCCATTAATACAATGAAACACAAATTGTAAACAATCAAAAGAACTCCTGTCGATGTTTACATCTGTTCTAGGCTGAGTGTACTTACTCTGCTAAAACCCCATAGTTTATAGATGCTACCTTAGTGGGAACAAGTACATTCACTACGACCTACCCGTACTAATTGAAATCGCCGTGAAAAACGCCTCTCTGGCACGACATTGTAGTACTATTGGTTTGGAAGATACTCGATCGAAACTCACGCGATGGTTTATTATCAAAACTACCTGTTCCACTCGATGAATTTTCTAAACTACTAGCTTCTGCCCGCGACTTCGTTCGCATGAAATTCCTTGGTTCCTGACCCACCTCGACGCATCGCATCGCCTGCTATTACTTCGTTTTTACTGGGATAGAAAAGAAAATTCTGATTTTGATTATTCTGACTTTTTTTTATTTTTGATCGGCTCCAAAGGGTCCTAGCGAGAAGGTCCTAAAGATCCTGGGGTGATGTTAAATATTCTATAGCCTTGCTCAAGAAGTAGGCTGTCATATGCAAAAAATATTTTTCAAATCCGACTGGTAGTTCCAGATATTAGCGCATTCAAACAAAAAAACAAACAAACTCCTCAGCTTTGTTACTAGTAGGTATATACATGGATTTGCAATTATTGATATAACATGAAAAAAATCACCCTACCTATTCTATTACACTTTCCCTCGAATTTTTATTTCGCTCAAATAAAATTTTGCGTCCTTTAAAACACGTCTGATTCCAGCGTTCTGCGTCTGATATAATTATGTAAGTTTAAAATGTGCAATGCCGTATTGTTAGGTTAGCATAATAGTAGATTTTACAACAAGTGCACAAAACAAACCATTTTTATCCGAGACTTTTAGCAGCCCGAGCCGAAGGCGAGGGCTGATAGTAATGTCGAGGATAGAAATGGTTTTGTGGACGAGTTATAAACTCTGCTTTTCACTTCGATTGCGAGGAAATAAAACAGTAGTATAACATAACATTTCTTTAATTAAAATTCAAAGTAAAATTAGAACAGTTTTGAATACTGAAGGAAATTATTTTTTTTTTAATCTTACGACATTGATATTAGGCTGCAGACCTATACAGCCTACTATTAAATTAATTCTGTAATAATAATTTTCTTAAATCAACTAACCCACCGTACTTGAATTAAAATTTTAATATCTATTATATCTTAAAAAACACATAAAGCAAATAAATTAAAGTAAATATTATATAACTAGCTTCTGCCCGCGACTTCGTCCGCGTGAATTTTCTTGTTACTCCGACCCACCCCGTCGCATCGCATCGCCTGCCCGCGCTATTACTTCGTTTTTGCTTAGCGTTCTTTCTGACTTTTTTTCTTTTTGCTCGGCTCCTAAAGGTCATAGCGTGATGTTAAAGCCTATAGCCTTCCTCAAGAATTGGGCTATCAAATGCAAAAAGAATTTTTCAAATCCGACTGGTAGTTCCAGAGATTAGATAATTATAATTATACATATATTACTATTACTATAATGCCATTGTGAACATAAAATAATTTATTTTGATAAGGATTAACATTTTGTTGTTTATATAATAATCATCCAAACGTAAGTATTATGTCGAAAAATTACTTTTTTAAAATTGAAAAAAGCAGTTTACTGAGCACAACAGTTTCGTATTAGGTAGCCTAGCCGGCCACCCGGCTGGGCCACGCGGTATAGTACCTCGCAGAGCTGCCGGCCGCCTTGCGGAGTTATTTTAAAACTATGATATCTCCTAAAATATTCATTAAAATCAAATGCTGTCAAGGGCAATTTTGTTCAAAACTAAATACTTGTGCTGAATAACGTATTTATTTGGATAAGGATCAATATCATGTTTATAAAAACACCTTCGCAAATAATGCATTATTTTAGAACAAATTTGATTACCATAAAAAAGGTTATAGTTAGTCAACCTTGACAGATAAACATATACTGTCGCGGACTTTTTTTTTGAACTTTTAAAGGCGAACAATTGCGTCATACATGATTTTTACGTAACTTTAACCGTTTACGCAGCGTACGCAACGGAAGCTCTCAAAAAGAAATAATTATTCCCATTTTTGCAACATTTTTCATTGATGCTCCGCTCCTTTTGGTCGTAGCGTAATGTTATATAGCCTATAGCCTTCCTCAATAAATGGACTATCCAACACAAAAAGATTTTTTCAATTCGAACCAGTAGTTCCATAGATTACCCCCTACATACAAACTTACAAACATACAAACTTACAAACTTTACCTCTTTATAATATTAGTATAGATAACAAATTCTATCTATGAACTTCTTATTGCATTTGGCTGTATGGCTCATTTTCTTTGCCTTAATATAATACATTTATGAGTAGATACGTTAATGCCCTTGTGCACAAAATTCGATTTTGTGCAGCCTATACCCTGCACAAAGAAGCACTTTCAGAGCATGAGAAGTGAAAAATAATTTAATCAACATCAAATGAAAAAACACTATCCGAACAAAAAGGTCAATCTGCTTCGAAGAACGACCCAGGGTATAGATATTTCTAGAATCATCATTAGGAAACAGATTAACTATGGATGTGCAATATTATGTTGGCTTGAGGAATATTTTTAAACACTCTTTCTTCAAAAGGGAGGCGGCTGTAATCTTCCACGCGAGCCCTGTGCGAGTTGATAGATGTCAAATGTCTTCGATTTTTGAAATTAAAATGCATACCTATTCAGCGTACAATATCCCACTGATGGGACCTGTGTCCCATCAGTGGGACATTGTACTCTGAATAGGTATGATATCCGCCTACCTACACTTGGCCCGCGTGGTGGATTATGGTCCACTCCCATTCATAGAGGAGGCCTGTGCCTCCTCTAATGGTGACGAAATAATTTACATAAAGTAAAGTACCACGACCTACAACCCTTACACTGCTCATTATTTAAACATAAGGGGTAATCCTCATTTATTGTCTACTGTACAAAGTTACTTGTGGTATCAAGAAATAGAAAAAGCTGCATCGGTATTTACCAGGTAAGCAGGTCACTCAATGCAGGCAACATACCACAGTAATTAGAAGCAAACTAAAAAAGCAACCACCAATAGTAATTACTCCCAACTCCGAACATAAGTACCAATAGAAATTAATCCTATTCGAAACCACGACCAATAGAAATTATGTATTCAACATTAGAACAACGGTAAGGGTTCTTGGCTTGCCCTGAACTAGCATAAAAAGGTATACCTTTTTTTCTCTTGGATAGAAAGAGTTGTAAACGTGTAGTTTAAATGTGCAGTGCCGAGTTCTCTCCCAGTAATTAATATCTATCGTGCAACAAGGAAATGTGGGGAATTGCTGGTGGAATTAATGGTGCTCTGACCAATTTATTGACTTTGGGGACTGCGGACGCCCCCCAGCTAGATGGACCATCGACCTTAAGAAGGTGGCTAGGACGGACTGGATGCAGAAGGTAGAGGACAGAGGGTTGTGGCGCAGCCTGGGAGAGACCTATATCCAGCAGTGGACTGCGATAAGCTTAGTTGATTGGGGATTGTGGTCAATGTGGCAATGTCGAGTTGGTCGCACACTTGCACAAGATTTCGGGTAGACCCCTTTACAGTCTCCTCAGAGATGTGGCTAACAGGTGTTGCATAGAGGGGGTTTCGCATCGGTTTTTCAATCAATAAGTTATTACTTTCACGGATACTATAATGGATTAATAATTACAGTAGGAAATCACAAAAAAACATCGACCTAATTTTCTAAAATACTTTTGTGTAGGTTTCAGCACACAAATCTTAGACCAACCCCTCACTTTGTGTGGGTGTATTAAAACCCACATATTATAAGACATTACATCACAACCGTGAACAGCAGTACTTTCTAGTCTGCTAATCTAACAACTAATAAATACCTACACAATAACATTGGCAAATGGAAAACTATTAAACCGAAGTACTTTAGTGATTAATATTGTTTATCCAGAGTATTATAAACTATAAATTATCTATCAGCATTTCCATGAAATGTGATCAAAATTACCGGACAAATCTCTCTTTGTATGGAATAGTCTGGGAGCTAACGCATATTATGCTAGCTGTACAAATACACTATCGTGTAACAGAAACGTGGTATCATAATTATTAAAATGTGAGTTACACTATTTGCGCTGTAGCATGGTGCGGGTGACAGTTGCCCGTATGACGTTGACATTTGTCAGTACCACGTACAATAGGGATGTGAGGTTATGCAATTCATTTTTATCGCTAACGATACTCGCAGCGTGAATCTAGTTCTCTTTAATATTGTTATGAAAATTAGTGTATTATTCAGTTGTGCAGTGTAACTACGTGTGTGCTACGTGTATAAACTTGTCAATATAAATGTTTTATGGCTACATAATTATCTTTGTACTTATATAAAATAATCAAAATCGGGTTTATGTTTTTTTTTTCGTGACAACATTTTTGTAAACATAAATGTTCTGTTGTATAATTAGACCTTTTAAAAATAAAAATTGACCTACGCACAATATACGTTTTTTATTATAAAAAATATCGACTATCCATCGTAGCAGTACATCCCATCACTAAATACGTCTATGGCGTTACGTTATACGCATAACACTTTGCTTAATTTTTCATTCAATTTGATTTTATTTCTTGATTAGAACATTCTGGTTGGGTTTAATTTAATTTACTACAGTTATTAATTATTTAATATATTACGAATGTGGTACAACTGAAATATTAAGTCATAAATTGTAAATCGCGGCAACTTTCAAGAGTGAAACGAAATGTTACTGAAACTGTCACCCGCACCATGCTACAGCGCAAATAGTGTAGGTACGGAGCATCAAACTGAACAATTTTCTCTATCGGAATCGCGAAAAAATATCAATTTTCCCATACAAAACTTCTATTATTTTTTCTCGATTACGATGTTAGTCCCATGGGGAAAGTTGTTTAGTTTTATGGTCTGTACCACACCCTTAAATTTGACCACACCTTTCTGGTATACGCTTTATATGACATGCCGCAGGGTTGTTAATTTTTTGTGTTTTTTTAATTCTTTTCTCGTTTTTTCCTACGGGAAGCATTGAGCCGTAATTTCTTTAATTTTTGCTGCCTACATCTTCTTTTCGCCAATATTTCTTCAAGCAAAAAGTCTTATTTATCTATTTGTACCCGTTTCTACAAACTTTTGTAATCATCACTTATTCATTTGTCATTTCGCCGTCCCCGGAGAATAAAATGATAACTACAAAAATGCAACTTTTCAGGAAAAATAAAAAACACATTTTCGTTGATGGCTTCTTAAATACTGGACGTAGACAGATGATTGTCAACTTTTAAAAAAGGTTATTTTTTGTTTGTTCTAAATGTTATCATCAAATACGCCTAAGTATCAAAATAGAGATATTATTTAAAAAATAAGAAGTTAGTCAAAATTAATCATCGTCCAAGTTGTATAATGTCGATTATCATTTTATTCTCCGTACAGCCTGACCAGGATCAAATATTGCACTCGTCACGTATCATTTTATTCTACGGGTTTTTAGGGTAAAAGTGATACTGATAATACTTTAATATCGTTTTATTCTCGTAAATATTGTGAAAAAAAAATCTGGTAAGGACTTTTAATTTGGTTTCCTAATAAAACTGATATGGTAATCAACATTAGTTTTATTCAAAATAATATTAAAAAACAACAGTATTTTTCTTAATTTACTATTATTAGTCTTTTTAAATTGGTATTAATTAAAATCAGCCTTATAATAACATATTATGTGAATTAATATTACAATACTAATGAAATTATTAAGTAATATAATCTGTTACACATTTTTTTTTTAATAAAACAGCCTCATTATCACATTTATCACATAAAATCAGATTCTTATAATGACTTTTCAAAAATAAAATAAAGGTGGGTGATTAATCGTCATTATCTTCCTCATTGTCGTTATTGCTACCAGAACAGCTACTGCCATAAGTCAAGGACTCGTAAAAACCATGATTGTAACTTGGAATATCTCCTGCCTTACAGAGGCTCATAAGATCATCATATAAAGCCTTGCTTATTGGAATAAGCTCAGTGTACAACGTTTGTAGTTCGGGCACTTAACTAAGACTTGGGCTTGTTATCTGTCTGGTACCCCGCTTGCTTCTTATTCTTCTGACAGGCTCCGTATTTAATTGGGAATAGTCGGAATCAAAGTTGTATTTATATTTTAAAATTGATGGATGTGAATGTGAGGCATTCACTTCCATGATTTGAGTCCATGATATTTTTTGGCTCTCCTCATTTTTTAACCAGTTCTTATTCTCTATTAACCTCCTTTATATTATAAAACTCTGTTTGCGTCATCTCTGTAACTTGATATTTTTTTCCATGTAGGTACCGTCGCGTTCATAATGATTGTGTACATCTGATCTGGCGTGCATACAACTCTGTGTTTTAATTCACGTTCAATGTTGGAATGCATGGAATCCCCCTCACTTTGGCCATGTCCGGTTTCAAAGAATCTATGTGTGATGTTCAATTGAAGCTTCTGTGCAGCAAAAATATATAGAGCGAATATGAATCTGTTTTTGTTTTGTCCGCAACAACCGTCGGAGTAAAATGATATGTTCTGGATGCCTCTTTGTTTTTCACTAAGTAGAAATTGCCATAAGCAACTATCAATTTCATTTTCCCCCCTTTTAGCAATCCATGAGCCTGTCAGATGAATAAGAAGCAAGCGGGGTACCAGACAGATAACAAGCCCAAGTCTTAGCAATGTGCCCGAACTACAAACTTTGTACACTGAGCTTATTCCAATAAGCAAGGCTTTAAATGATGATCTTATGAGCCTCTGTAAGGCAGGAGATATTCCAAGTTACTATCATGGTTTTTACGAGTCCTTGACTTATGGCAGTAGCTGTTCTGGTAGCAATAACGACAATGAGGAAGATAATGACGATTAATCACCCACCTTTATTTTATTTTTGAAAAGTCATTATAAGAATCTGATTTTATGTGATAAATGTGATTATGAGGCTGTTTTATTAAAAAAAAATGTGTAACAGATTATATTACTTAATAATTTCATTAGTATTGTAATATTAATTAAATTATTAAGAAAAATACGGTTGTTTTTTAATATTAATTTTAATATGAATAAAATGATAACTGCATTTATCATTATTTAGTCGAATATTTTTTCACGAGAATATAATTCTATGACTGTTTGTCATACTAACAAGTGGGAATATATTTTGATATTATTATATTAACACTTTATTCTCGTAATTTATGACCTGTTTTAAATCTTTGAATACTATTGTAATATTTTTTTGTTTCGTAAATAACTGTTTAAAAACTGCGAAAAAAATTGAGCAGATGTATTAACACCCACAGATCCCAAAAATGACATAACACTAAAACTAGGATTATGGCAGTTATCATTTTATTCTTCGGGGACGGCGATTTGTTTATTTTTCTACATTATACACGAAAATATAAATAAACTCAGGACTTCTTCCCATATGGGTAGGCAAAAACTACAGAACGCCACCTGCTACGATCTTTACATAGATTCTACATTAAATCTGTATTTTTTATTGTAGGTAAGCACATATAAAAGAGTATCCTATACTTAATTGTATGTTTGGTATCTACTGGCTCCCAAACTATTAAATACAGCTTTGTTCGAAAATTCAGAATAAAGTGATCATTTTCACATTAATTCCGAATGACGGCAAAATCAAATTGCAATGCATAAATTGATATTGCTTATTAGTAACAAATACACGAATTGAAGGCAAAATACAGCTCGTTCTGATATCTGTGGTTGTTGCCGATATTAGCCAATTTTGGTTACAGTTTACCGGTAATTGTGGTTAGCAACTTATCATACAAATGGTCTTCTAATGTTAAGTGTATGGTTTTGTATTGGTTATTCAATATGATGCTTATGAATTCGGTTGATAATGGGGTAGGCAGAAATATTGGTACACACGCACATTTTGTTGGTGATGGTATGGTGTTCAGTGCCATGTAATAAGGGCAAGTCTATTGTCCGCTATCGGAGTCAATTCAGACTGTCACTGGGAATTTTCTAAATGAAAATATCATACTTAATTGAAAGACTTGGTAATCGAATCTAATTATCTAAGACATGTAGTTTAGCTGTTTAGTTCACAAGGGCACCTTATGTTTGATGTTGATTCTATATGCCTACTTGAAATGCACATAAGCAAAAGTAGACCAGACCTTCTCTCTGTGAGTGGCAGTGGGCTGAAATCTACAGTGCGGGTTGCAAACATTGACAGGAGTTCATTTGATTGTTTACAATTTGTGTTTCATTATAGGTACTGTATTAATGGACAGCTACAATTAAGAGGCTTACAGGACCTAAACACAAAAAACGCAAGTTTTAGAATCAATAAAAGTATATGATCGACTACAGTGAACAAAATCAGAAAAATGTATATAATATTCTGCAGGATATATGCTAGGTAGATAGTGTGTTGAAAACATAATACAACTAATTTGATACGATAGAAAAAATCATGAAGATACCTCTAAAAACTTTCTTTTTACAATAAAAACCATAGTAATATACATACAATCAATCTGATTTTTTGTCAGATTATTCTACAAGCAACATACTAAAATACTAGTGTTTTAATTTTTTAGTCCAAACAATAGATTTTTTGTAATTAAATAATTGCTTCATATTTTGCAATAAATTACCAGCGTTGTGTCATCGCGCTTCTCTTTCTTTTCTATGCAGTCCAACAGTGACCGCGCTTTAGGTCATGTAAGCCCCTTAAATACGCAACGTGTAATAATTAAAAAAAAATCAAAAGAAAGTAAATACATTTATTTGCGGTAAATATGAGTATAATCATACAATATCATATAACATTCCCACTGCTGGGACACAGGCCTCCTGTTTTTGCGAGGAAGTGGGCTGTTATCTTCCACGCGAGCACAGTGCGGGTTGGTAGATGTCACATGTCTATGAATTTTTGGTTCTAGGACATGCCGGTTTCCTCACGACGTTTTCCTTCACCGTTTTGAGAGCAGTAGTGATGAAGTTATTCACACAAGGTAAAGCGCTTACCTGTGTTCGAACCAACCCAGGGTTCCACAGATTGTCGGCGGTTCGTACAATTCCTTCTTCTTGCGTATTCCTAATATAAAATTCGCGTTTATCTCAATCGAAAAATTTGGAAACCTAATAACTCAGTGTGTGGTGCCAAAACATTATGCTATACTCTTAAGGGGGATGCGCTAGGTAGCCTGCAAAATTAAAATTTTCTTACGGTGTTTTTGCAATTTGCTGGTCAATGACTTAACAGAAATATATTTAAGATCATCAATACAACTCTCTAAGTCCATATGATTAATATTTGAACTTAAGAGGGTTGTATTGATGATTTTAATGATTTTAAATTCTATAAAGTCATATTTGTTACGCTCGCGAATCTTATTTTAATTAACAATACAACCTGACAATGACTAGCAGGTCATTGTCAGGTTGTATTACAAAAAAACGTTAAAAAATTTGATTTTCGTGGGCTACCCTGATGCTTCCTTCGCCTTAAATACATCCACAATCTGCAAAATCATACAGCGTCTGCTTGGCACCATCTTACTTAGCTAAACGATTAAGTACGAAGCAATAATCTGTCGCTGGCTCCTTGCCCATAATCTTTTAACTTAGCACTTAAAACTTGTATACTTAACGCTAACTTAAAAATGTAGCGATGATGTATTACGTACTCTGTTTATGTATGAAAACGTATAGTGCCCGAGCGTAAATATGGCTCATTTTTAGAAAAACGTTGCGTAAAAAAGTTGTGGGGAATTCGTGACCGCGTGGGCGAGTTATACACAGAAGTAAGTTGTAAATAAGTAACGATTAATTTATTACGATATCAAGTAACTAAAGCTAGTAGTTATACTTGACACGAAAAGGTAAAATTAAATAATGTTACATGAAGAGTAAAACTAATAGACACACGAAGCTCGCCGTAAACTATTACGGCGAGCTTCGGCGAGTAAAATATGATCGGGGGTCAGAGAGGACCTCGCACGATCGTAGTTCAGCACAGACTGAAGCTCCGAACCAAAACTCTCCCAAATCTGCCGTTCACTAAACAAAGGACGCGGCAAATCCACATCTGCCTTTTAAAAGTATAATAAAACACGAGAAATGCAGATGGGTACAATACAAGACAACTGAAAATAACAGAACAATGAACCTTAACTATAAATAGCAAATAGGTACAATACAAGATAACTAAACATAATAGAACAATGAAGAACCTTAACTAAAAGTAAAGAATCATGAAAGACAATAGTACCTATAACTTAAATCGCTTGCAGATGTTCAACGTGGGAAAAACACAAAAATGAAACTTTCTAAAAATAATTACAATAAGTTCCTCTATAAAAATATTACATTCTTAAAACTATGCAAGGGATGGGTACGTAAGACACAAGTCCCCACAGTACCCCCCTACCAGTGATAAAGATCACGAAACACCTGCCTGATAGTAATCAGGAAATTTAAGTCGCCTACCAGAACGGCGAGGAATATGCTTGCCAGGCCAACTTAGGTTCCAGTGAGTCGGAACCGGTTGCCGCATAGTTCGCGGTGAGTCGGAACTGTCTGCGAAGATGTCCCCAGTGAGTCGGGGTGGCGCGGGCGCTGCGTTATGCTCCAGTGCGTCGGTGCCGCATAGTTCACGGTGAGTCGGAACTGTCTGCGAAGATGTCCCCAGTGAGTCGGGGTGGCGCGGGCGCTGCGTTATGCTCCAGTGCGTCGGTGCCGCATAGTTCACGGTGAGTCGGAACTGTCTGCGAAGATGTCCCCAGTGAGTCGGGGTGGCGCGGGCGCTGCGTTATGCTCCAGTGCGTCGGTGCCGCATAGTTCACGGTGAGTCGGAACTGTCTGCAAAGATGTTCCCAGTGAGTCGGGGTGGCGCGGGCGCTGCGTTATGCTCCAGTGCGTCGGATGTGGTACAGCGCCGGGTTAAGGCTGGCTGCTGCGTCGACCAGGAGAGGAATTGAGCTCTTCTTGTTGACCGGCCGAAAGTGCAGTGTGCTGTGCCGAGGTTGCTGATGAGGCTGAGGGTGATGACCAGGTATGCGCGGTCGCTGCATGCTGGTGGTCAGGATACCCGTTGAAGCCGTGGGAGCTGGCTGGCTGGGAATGCGCGTCATCCGCCGCTAGTGACTCCCGCTGGATCGGTCGCCATTTTAACACGTACTTTGATTTAGCACTCGCGAAACTCTTTCCGCACTGTCACGAACTCACGCTATTGATAGTTTTGATCACGTCGGGGTCACCACTGTGGGGAATTCGTGACCGCGTGGGCGAGTTATACACAGAAGTAAGTTGTAAATAAGTAACGATTAATTTATTACGATATCAAGTAACTAAAGCTAGTAGTTATACTTGACACGAAAAGGTAAAATTAAATAATGTTACATGAAGAGTAAAACTAATAGACACACGAAGCTCGCCGTAAACTATTACGGCGAGCTTCGGCGAGTAAAATATGATCGGGGGTCAGAGAGGACCTCGCACGATCGTAGTTCAGCACAGACTGAAGCTCCGAACCAAAACTCTCCCAAATCTGCCGTTCACTAAACAAAGGACGCGGCAAATCCACATCTGCCTTTTAAAAGTATAATAAAATACGAGAAATGCAGATGGGTACAATACAAGACAACTGAAAATAACAGAACAATGAACCTTAACTATAAATAGCAAATAGGTACAATACAAGATAACTAAACATAATAGAACAATGAAGAACCTTAACTAAAAGTAAAGAATCATGAAAGACAATAGTACCTATAACTTAAATCGCTTGCAGATGTTCAACGTGGGAAAAACACAAAAATGAAACTTTCTAAAAATAATTACAATAAGTTCCTCTATAAAAATATTACATTCTTAAAACTATGCAAGGGATGGGTACGTAAGACACAAGTCCCCACAAAGTAATTGTTGTAAGTTGTTTTATACTAGTTTTAGTTTGATAATAAGCATTTTACCCGCCTGCCTGAGGCGAAGACCAAAAGGTTGTTTTAAGGTGATGGGTGTTGGAAATTATAAGTATCTTCTTAATTTCTTGTAAAGCCTTCAAAATTAATTAAGTGAGGTTCGTGGTTAAGTAATAACAGCCGCACTAGTCGATTGTTTTTTTTTTTTCTTTTTTTTAAAACGTTGCCCCACACTAGGAATTTTTCCTGTATTGTGGTTGCGCTTATAAAATTTAAACTCACATACACAAACAGCCAGACTCGGTCGAACAGGTTAAGCTAAACTTACCGCGATCGGTCCGTGCATGTATGACCATATTTATATACCGAGACGAGGGTGCCACAGGAAGCATGTTAAGGCCGTTGGTTCGGGCTGTCATTTTTGGATCTTTGACAGTCGTTACGAGTCGTCAGAAGCCCGAAAGTCTGACAACTAGTCTTGCCAAGGGGTATAGTATTACCTAGTAACTGGGTTGTCGAGGTCAGATAGGCAGTCGCTCCATGTAAAATACTGATATTCAGCTGCATCCGGTTAGACTGGAAGCCATCTCCAACATAGCTCGGAAAACGCTAGGCAGATGATACCTTGAAACTTAGCCTAAGATTAACTAAGTATGGAATCTAATTCCAATCTTCTGAAGATTTGGACACCAAATTCAGTACCTTAAAATCAAAAGCACCCTTATGCAGGGCTTTTGGAAAAACACCAACAACCTCTTAAGAGGTCATTTTACTCAACAGTATGAATCGCGAAAAAAAAATTAGCTGTTCCCTAAATTTTGACGAGTTATACGAATATAAATGTAGGGAACAGCTGGTTTTTTTCGCGATTTCAGGTCCCATAGTAAAAGTTGTTCATAATGATGAGTACAATGACCTCTAAAGAGGTTGTTGGTGTTTTACCAATAACCCTGTATATTATGCTACTAATCAACTATCACAAATGCAAAAACTCAAAAATACGAATCTCTCATAAAACCATCTTCCCATACATTTCACAATTCAATTTCATTTACTAAAACATCAGAGCGTAATCAAAAACCAGTCAGCACACGGAAAAATCTATCCCACTAGCTATAAACCAGTGAACAGGCAAGCGCTATCGATAATTGACAACTTCCTTACTACCGTGACATCACTATACGAACAAAAAGTGCTCCGGTATCAATTAAAACGGACTCTGGAGCGATTAGTGGTGGGACACGACAAAAAAATGTCGATGTTTTTTACGCTTTTTCGACTGTTGTACACTAATTAATTTTATGGATTTTGTTTCGTGTTTACAGTTTTGTGGAACGTGGAATGCTTGTTGGGTTGCTTCCGGTTTTGGGAGCGGCCTTTGTTCAGACAACAAGGCTGGTTGTTATTCAACGAGTGACAATATCCATCTGGATATTGTGTCATAAAAAGTGGTTTTTCTTTTTGGTTGTGGAGAGGATGACTATGGTTTTAGTTGTAGGTTTTAGTTCTATATGTGACGCGTTTCCAAATGGAAGGTGACAATTAATAAGTATGTATTTATATGTCTGCGGATCTATCGGCAAAATCTGTCTAGCCTTTTCCCAACTGTGTTGGCGTCAGCTACAAGTCTAACCGGATGCAGCTGGATACCAGTATTTTACACGAAGCGACTGCCTATCCGACCTCCACAACCTAGTCACTAGGTAACACGAAACCCCTTATTGAGACAGAAGGCTAATTGTCTGACTACCCGTAACGACTGTCTAAGATCTACGAACGGCATAACGTGCTTTTCGAGGCACGGAAATCTCGATATGTAATAGGTGGCCACCAGCCGCGGCAAGCGTAGCTTAACCTGCAATCGACCCGATACTTGCTACAGATGCCAGCACATCAAGCTATCCGAAACTGTCAAATGTTCCCAATCAACTTTAAACTTTATGCTTTAGCGATAAAGTTGAAAATCTGTTAAAGAAATTTGACAGATTGTAGTAGCTCGATGTGCTGGCGTCTGTACTTACTTATTAAACCAGATTACAGTAAGTTGAACTATTTATCGACAGAAACAAGTAGCACTTCCCTGGACGATACCTTTTCCTAGCTATGTTTGTGTAGGTTTCTAGGGTAACCAATATTCTTTAGGAACGAATAATCCAACATTAAACGTACCAACTTAGTGTGAACCCAAAAAGATTAAAGTACTTAACCGTACATTAAAATAAAATCAACATAGGCAAATACTCGTTCAAAAGCTTAGATTTATACCCATTTATGTGTTACCAGCCCTGAAAATGCAAATTGAAATTCGGGATCTATCTAATTGAAATTAATAAAGAAAAAAAAAAAACAAAAAAAAAAACGAAAAACAAAAAAAAAAAAAGAAAACAAGAAAATCATAAACGAATTCTTTTAAAACGGTGATTAAACCTAGCGTTCTATTCAGGTTTACGTATGTATGTAATAGGTAGGTTTATTTTATTAACCATCTGTTTTAGTGTTACTAGGTATAAATTACGAAGTGTAATTCTGTCAACAAATGGTTAGTTAAACATTATGTTTATGGCATACCCGTTTATTTGAGTTAATCAGTTTATACCTGGATTCTATTTGGTAAATTATATAGGTACCTAACTATATAAGGGACATGTCGATAAACGAATTTTCTTTCTTTCATTTCTTTCTATGTCGTGTGAAAAGTTTTGAGTATGAATGTGGAATGCTAAAAATACCATAAGCCTGAAGAGTTCAAACCCAGACATGCGCATACCTTTGTGTAAATAAAAAAACAACAAAATAACATTAACAAATTATAAAAGAAATAATTACCGCGGTGGCAAATATTCTTAATAGTTACGGACATCTTTACGACATCGATTATAATTTCTATGACAGAGCTTGTAATTTCCCATAATTTTAACGCGCAACATAATTGACAATAATCGTATTATTTTCAATGCTATAACCACGGTAATAGGTACTTTTGTTTACTGAGCATTCAATAGTTAATGTCACGCGAGGGGGTCTTGCCAGTAATGAGAATAATTAGGTATAATAGCTGATTTTGTAAAAAATAATGTTTGGTTGTTTTAGTCCTGTCATTTACAGACAAAAATTTGGACTAAAAAAATAAAACAAAATGGTGAAATGTGGGTATAATATAGATACTCTTCTGGCTGGTAATGAATGATACATTGCATCCACATTGGCACGTGACTAAGTAATTACAGCCATCCGGGTCTATCGACCAGGTTAAGCTACGCTTGCCGCGGTTGGTCGGTGGATGGGTGACCATCTTTAGATACCGAGAATCCTTCGAGCGTCGAAAAGCAAGTTACGCCGTTGGTCCCGGCTGTCATTCGTGGATCTTTGACAGTCGTTACGGGTCAGAAGCCCGAAAGTCTGATAACTAGTCTTACCAAGGGGTATCGTATTATCCAGTAACTGTGTTGTGGAGGTCAGTTAAGCATTCGCTCCATGTTAAATATTGGTAATCAGCTGCACCAGGTTAGAATTGGAGCCGACCCCAAGATATTTGGGAAATGGGATTTATTCCGGTCTGATCCCCTGAACCCCCCCCCCTCCATCCCCCTCCTCGATCCCCTGCTAGTTCGTAGGCTAGGTAGATGATGATGACATTACATTCACATTATTAATCTGGGCAAAAATAATAATCGGACTACAAGAACTACATATTTTCTGCCTTTGTTTTGCATAATAACCCGGGTTGTGCATAATTAGTAGCTAAGCGTGGAGGTAATACCTTCATGCATGTGAGGGTGAGTGCCTCGTTATGCCGTTTGTATTAGATTTCCATACTGATAATGTATTATTTACTCGAGAACTTAGCACTGGGAGTCATAATATTGCAGAGTAATTAGTTAGGGATTATAAAATAGGAATGTAGCGATGCATTGAGTAACTTTATTTATTTTTGTGGGTTAGTTGTTTATGCTCAGGTCTTGTTTCGGATGGGGAAACATAACATAAATGTGCATAAATAAACACGAACCACACGCGACAGTCCATCTCATGGGTGAGCGTCCGCGTTGTCTCCTCCACTCCATCCTGCAAGACAAGGCGCTCCATAGAGTCACCCTCGTGCCTCGAGATGTGTCCGAAGTATTTGATGATGTGATCCAGAACAGATAGACGCTTTTTGATGTCGAGTTCTTGGCGTACTCATATAGAGGTGTTGGTTCGTGTACCTATGTACGTCATAATCCTGTCTTTTCAGCAATAATAATAATAATAATTATTATTTATTTCGAGCAACAAGACTCATAGTGTTAGTAACAATATTATACTTACAAACTATGTTAGTAATAAAACACATTTTCTTGCTATTGTCACTACATTAAGCATACAACAATGGTTAATGTAGTGACAGTCGAACCTCTCAGCCAACATCCTCAAGATGGTGTTGGAGCTGGCGCGGACCCTGCGCACCAAGGATGTGCACCGTTTCCGCATCGTCGCATAGAAGCAGTCGATGCGTGACTCAGCGAACATCCCCGACGCACTGCAGTGCCGAGGCAACCCCAACAATATCCTGTAGGCATTGTTGAATTGGACTCGTAGGGCGTTGTACTGTTTTTGTGTATAGTTAGCCCACAGGGCGCTCGAATAAAAACAGGTGCAATAGGCTCGGAAAAGAGTATTTTTTGCTTCCTTCGAGCATCGTGCAAACCTGCAAGCTATCATGTTCGCTCTAACAGACAACGCCCTACGTTCCCGCTCCATGTCTGAATCGTCTTTCAGGTCAGAGGTTACCAGATGCCCTAGGTATTTGAAGGTGTCAACCCTCTTTAGCGGTACATTATTTAATTTGATGCTAGGGATACTATCTGGACATTTACCCCTGGCCCGGAAAACCATACACTCACTTTTCTTGGTGTTATAGAGCAGACCATGACTGAGAGCATATTCCTCACAAACGCCGAGCAGCTTAGACAGGCCACAGACCGAGGCGCTCAGCAGCACCATGTCGTCTGCATAGCTTATGTTATTTACACAGACTCCACCAACATGACATCCGACATGCGTGCTGCTCAGCCTCTCGATGAATGCGTTTACATAAAGGTTGAAGAGCGTTGGTGAGGTCAACCCCCCAATGTAAATGCAATGTATATCATAATCATAAGAACATAATCCTGTTTAAGATCTTAGAGTTTAATTTAAATGGAGTCTTAATTGCATGATCAGCCTATAATGTTCACGCTAAGTCCACAGGTGAGGGGGGGTGGGCCATAAACACTACGCGGGCCTAGTGCGGTTCGAGTCTATACTACCCATATCTTTCCTTTAAAATATAACCTTGTCCAGTGCATGTTCAGTACCTACATCTGTCAGAATTCACTCTTTTAAAATTTAATTGTCCCGCTGAAAAGCTTTTCTATAATAATTGTTGTTTAATTTTCTACTATTTTGTCTTCATTAGCTTGCAACATTAGCAATTTAGCGCAGATATAAACGCGATTGTTTTCTTTTCCCATAATTCGCTACCTATTACCGTGACAAAGATGTGGCGTCAATCGTCGTCAATTTGTGACTGGAGATGTGCTAATTTTGTCGATAATACCAATTAAGTGGTATTAATTAATAAGGTGCTCGTACTTTTTATAGATAAGTATTTTATCGTCCTAATAGTAAGTATTTTATCGTCCTAAGTATGTCTGTGTAGCCTAATTATCACGTTAATAATCAATGCCTTGTTGCCTCATTAGTAAAATGTACCTGAGCTCATTTATCCATTAATAATACAGTTCCTCAGATCCGGAAAATGTTATTAAGGGTGCTCACATAAAGAAGCGGGTTTTCGGTCTCGACTCCCAGTACAGATCTCTGCAAGTTGATCTTCAGAAGGAAAAGGTTACATGTTTTACCTGTTTATTTATGTGTGAGCGCATAAGTTAAAGTGGGACTATTTCACCTGTACCGATCGGTACCGACCCGCACAGACTCGCTTGCACCGGAAATCTAATTCTTTATGTAAGCACCCTTTTTTTTTTCAGGATGGGTAATCATCAAATGACCCCTCCCGCACTGGGTGGAGTGGAAGGGAGTATCAGACTCTTACTGACTAAAACCCACGCGTGTTCCTTTCTTAGCCCTTTATGTTCCGGGCCAGCGTTAACCCTTTCGGACAATCCCGCTGACCCAGCAGGCTTCGGCCCTCAGGGGCCCCTTCCTTGATGCTGACATCTTTTTGAGGCGCGCGTGGAACACGTACGCACAGTCCGGCACGGGCCTGGTCCTGATCGGACGCTGAGCTACCCATTACTCTCCGTCCGCAGGTCCGCGCCTACGGTGGCCGGGAGTAAGCACCTTTAGATACTATTTTCGTAGTGATAAGTTACCACACATTAATAAAAGGGAACGGGTTTATTTAGATAAATGAAGGGAGATTTAAGGGACAATAAAATCACAAATGATACCAATTTTTTTATTGTATAGTGTAACACATAACGTTTTTTTATGTATGTCTATATTGTGTCCTACTGGGCAAAGGCCCATTTGCTAGACGTCAGAGGATATCGCTGTCGATGTAGCCCACAGCGAAGGTGGTGTGACGATCTGATAATGTTTGCAGGGCCAACATGGCCAGAGATCGCACAAGACGGGGAGGTTTGGAAGGAGGTTAAATTAAATTCGTTAATTTAAAACAAATAACCAATCATCTATGTTTCACGACTGGTATTAAATAGGTGCAGAACATTCTAGATTTACACTCCAATAAAAGCGATTTTACAACAAATCAGTTTGGAATGCTAAGATTGGTACCGACTTTATCGATATCGACTGTGTAATACCAGCACTTTATTGGTACGAAGAACTGACATTAAAATGTTGCAGAATTTATTATATCGAGTGGAGCTGACGATGGGAATTTTCATTCTGGTTTCGATGTAACGAATAAATGGATTAGGTTGATACATTTTCCTGTGCTCTTTTTGTACCCGGCTTGCAAAGCTAAGTGGTTTGAATTTTTTAGATGAACGTGTGTTTTTGAATGGCGTTGGTTTATTTGTCTGTCAAAAGTTCATAGCTCTATTTTAGACGATTGATGTTAGCGGTTTTTCGGATGTAGAACTTAGCTAAATAATGTTTTTTGTGCGTTTCAAGAAAGCTTTCGCTTGATAGACCATCATAATGCAGAGCGTCCTAAGTAACCTGTTTGCAATACCTGGTGATTCTGGTAATACTCTTAATTTGGTTTATATTTACAGGTACATGTAATATATTCTTAGAGACCAGAAGCGGAATATATTGAAAAACAAATTACTAAATTAGGTAATTTAGTAAGAAATGTAACTTTGTAGGAACGAAGTTACATTTCTTACAAATCATTTTGAATTAGCAGCAAGCACATAGGTAAATAATAAGTGCATAAGAATTATATAACGCGACCCTATTCGTCGACCCTAGAATATGTCCGTTGCATCCGAAAACCAAGCAGCAAGCAGACCGAAGCAGACCAAGTGTCCGTTGACAGCGCACCATGCCTTTTTACCCGACTGCGCCAGAGGGAGGGTTATGTTTTTCGAGTTTATGTATGTATGTATGTATGTATGTATGTATATTTTTTTGGCACGCTCTGTAGCCTGAACGGCTTGATCGATTTCAGCTTGAGAGGTGCCGTTAGATTCGTCTTAATTGTGAAAGTGACACTGACTATATCAAAGATCAAAAAAGAAAATAAAATGGACGATTTTTGGTGCCATATAATTGTATATAATATAAAAAATTCATATTTAATATAGGTTTTTTATCCCAAAAATAATTAAACTACGTAAATTACATTTACACTGCCGCTACACAGTACAACGAACCAAAATGAACGAAGTACCTACTACGCTAGACCTTACGTGTGCGAATGTGTGCGTGCGTACATTTGTAATGTGATCGCAATTTTCTCCAACAATCGGTATATATCCAACTATCCTACTAATATAATAAATGTAAAAGTTTGTGAAGATGTTTGGATGTTTGTTACTCAATCACGCGTTAACCGTTGAACAGATTTAAATGAAATTTGGTATACTTAGAGATAGTTTGAGTCCCGGGAAAAGATATAGGTTAGTTTTTATCCCGATATTCCAAAGGGATCGCAACTTACGAGGGTGAAGCCGCGGGGCGCTGCTAGTCATCCAATAAATAGAATCCTTCAGTTACCTCATACTTACTGCCGGTCGATTCTGTAAAAATCTCACCGTGAAAACTTAGGTGAAGTGAATTTGTTTTTGCTAGGAATTGACACTATTGACAGCTCACTCCACGCTCACTTCACCTAAGTTTTCACGGTGAGATGGTTACAGAATCGCACTGCAGTACCTATTCACGCAATACCGAAAATAATTTATTCTATTTCAGTTCTCCCAAACCATTTTCAACGGACACTAAATTGAATTCTGTATTTAATAGTACTCTCATCTGGTTTGACCTTGTTTATATAAATACAGAACTATGACAACTATTGAATACATTATCTATTTCGTCTTTGAAAGCGAATTAAGCATACCTAGCTCTTAAATAAACCAATTACGATTTTAGAGAACAAGATAAACTCGGTGACGCTATTAGAATTTTAAGAGGTAAAGGAAAACTATCAACTGGACAATATTGTTTTATTTTTCGTTGAAATGAATAAAATATAATTTTATTATGTAGGTGATTGGGAATCTTTAGCAAAATGTACCCCATCTGCCTAGCCTTTTCAGAACTATGTTCAGCTCGGCTTTCACAACCCATACATCCCCTACCCCCTACTACCCACCCTACCCTACCCCTACCCCCTACACCCCTACTACACCCCTACTTACCCTATACTGTTCCCACTGCTGGGACATAGGCCTCCTCTTCGAGAGAGAGGGGTCTGAAAAAATATAAAAATAATCTATCACGTGGGCTCAATGGAAGTTGGTAGATGTTACATGTCTTCGCATTGTTTGTTCTAAGACGTTTCCTGACGAGGTTACCTTCACCGTCTGAGAGCAGTGGTGATGAAATGATTTATATAAAGTAAAGTGCTTGCTTGGGTTCGCAAGACAAAAATGAAAATAATAAAAGGCAAACATCTGGAATATGATTTAGATAAACATGCATATTTTCAAGCCAGCTTTTAAATTTTTGGCTACTCTATCCATGTAATAGAAACCATGGTATTGATCAGCTTATAATGTATTAATTAGGTATATTGTTTGTACGCCCAAAATATAATTGACATATAAATTAAATTAATATCCACTTCGCTACATCATCGTAGACGATACGTGAAGTAAGTTAAGTATATCATCCAATTACAATTATGTAGAGGAAAATTAAGTTATTACATTAACATAGCACAGGGTTAGAGATTGCTAAGCTTAGCGTAACTTAGATGTTAAGTGACATCATAGCTAATCGATAGGAATGATTGTTAAAGAGTTCCAATAAGCTAAACAACTCGAAAACTCTTACGTTAGAAATTCTACACTGAAAAAAAAAAATTCTTACTACAGCACGTTCAAGATATTTCATTAGAATTACTGACTTTAGGTATACAGTAAGAAGAAATGTTTGTAGAACAGTAAAAGACAAAACAGCAACTTTTAATGATTGAACTTACTAAATACTGAAAAAAAAAAAGAAAACCACCATTTAGGTACTGTAATTTCAATGGTTTGAACGATATCATCAAATGAATGAAACAGTTAATTTTGTGACCTTTTAGCTACTTAAAACGTTAAAGTTTACTATCGTGACGGTAACATTTTGCTTCAAGCTTTCACTGTTTTCGGATCAGTGAAAAATACTGTATTGAACGTTAAGCTTGTAGCGGTATCTACAACGCCACAAGCAAACAACGCGTCATACTGACGTCACGCAAAATCCTGCATCGCGCAAGCAGAGTTTACCGCGCAACTAGCATAGATACCACGGCCCGACATGTATCATCGGGCAGTTGCCCGCCAGATGACGGGACGACTGACGATGGGGAGAATTCACATCTCGATGAGTCTTTTCTTGAGGGATAGAGGAAGATACTGATAATCTAAAAAATAAGTAGTAATTCTAATACAGCATGTATCAGGAGCTTGTGGGCTTATTTAAGAGTATGGTACAGATCATCAAACTAAAGAACTTTCTCCATGTTACCAACATTGTAATCGAAAAAAATGTATCAACTGGGTACGAAACTTCAATACCTACTCGACCCAGTGTGGGACGGCTAAATGATTTTTCCTGGTACCTTTCCACGCCTTAACGGCTGAAGGGAATTGGATAAAATTCTTTACACGGACAGACCATAGCCTGGGCGAGGACATAGGATAAATGGGGATTTCTGAACAAAAAGTTCACCAATACCCATTGATGGGGATTCTCAATGGATCTTTGTGAAATAACCCAAGATAAAAGAAACCCAGGATAAATTTATCCTGGTATAATTTCTGACCTTCAAGTGGGCGAAAACGTGGGGAAAAGCTAGTCTTATATATAACAACACTCAGACCTAGAATCTGTAATTTCCCTTAATACATCTGTCAATTAAGTGAAGTTATGTGGTCTGAGAAGTGAGAAGGTGTAAACTCGGGTTTGTAATCATAAAAAAACATTTATGCTAATGCACCTAACCACAGCCCTAAGAAATCGGTACCGAAACCGATACTGAACACACAATCACATCACTATTCAATCAGCTAACTGCAACACCACTTGTCGGTCAACTCGTTAATTAAAGAGCCAACAAACTGCCGACTGATTCAGTTAACTACTGTATTTGTCGGATCATTAGGATTAAATGCTAGGTGGGAAGAGTGGTGGATTTGGATAAAAATGGGGATAACCAACAAGCAAAGTTTTTGAATTGAAATTTTCTTTAGGCGGGTTGGGCATTTTTTGAGATGGGAAGAAACCATTGAACTAACGCCACTGTTACCGTAAGCGACACGCGCGTGTTTTGTTTATAAGTCTATTAAAAAAATATCCGCTTCGGATGTGTTCGGTTGTCCTCGGGATGTACTCGGTTTTAATGTATAAACCGATTTATGTCAGTGAGTGATGGCAAAATATTCTGTTTGTGTTTTTTGTTTTCACTTCTGTCGGCACTCTCGGAGTGCCATTGTTTTTTTGCCAGTTCAATAATTTGTTTATTTATTTATATATAGATTTATTGTATAGATAATTTACAGATTATATTAGATACAGACAAGATTAAAACGACAAGTAATGCTCCTTTACGAGTCTTATAAACACAAATAACGACTTTGCACGTTTTAATTAATTTGGTTTTAACGTTTTCCTGCTAACGGGGCTTCCAATCAAAGGTATTATTATCATCCCTAACATGAGTGGTCAAATGGAAATTGCAAGAATCACAGCGTTGGGGAAATACATAGGTAATCCCATCTTTATGTTATTTTTAGTACAAAGAGCTCCTGATAACATTTCTACAACCTATTTCCTGACTCCAGCTATGGAAAAATATAATACGTTTAGGAAACTAATGAAAGCTAGTACAGATATTGTTTCACGAAGTCTATATTCGATAAGATTATATTCGATTTTATTAAGTAATATTGTATGGTAATCAGCCAATTAGTAACTGCCTCACTGCTTCTGTTCTATTCATACGCCGAAAGAACATTTATTCACGACCACTTTTCCTTCCGGCATGTCAACAGTTTCAAGCCCGGTTCCACATTATTTTTCCAAACATAACGCTTACGCAAAAGTTAAAGTTTCATTCTAAAGGATGAACCCTACCAAGTGTAGCGGAAACGTAAACAAGTGGGTGTCACACATGCATTAACTTGAACCTCGCGTTTGTAACTCACATCATGCTGGTACATATTTAATAGGGTTGACGAAGTTATTTGCGTTGGTACTCGTCTAGAAAGTTTCTACACAATCGTTTGCAAGATATTCTATATATGGGTTGTATTCTTTTAAGGGTTCCGTGCCCAAAAAGTGCCAACGGGGTCCCGTATTACTAAGGTTTCGCTGTAAAACGTCCGTCCATCCGTTCGTCACAGCGCTGTATCTTTTAAACCGTAATAGGTAGACACTTGAAACACAGAGTGTATCCTACTATGAGCGCCATAATAATAAATAATTAAAATGAAATAAAGTTAAAAATTAAAGGGATATTACAAGAAACGTGTTATTTCGTGCTCGAGACTGAAGAATAAAAAAAATAGTGTTATGTATTGTTTGGTGGCACAGAACCCGTTGTGTGCGAGTTCGACTCGCACTTGGTCGCTTTTTTTCTTTTCTTTGTTGAAATAGTGCTACTGATGTCTGTTTTGCACGAAAGATGGTCCGATTCTGTTTCATCTTATGAATTTATTTATTTTTGTTTTTATTTACTGTGGTGATAAAAAAGGTGAGGTTATCTGACAATTCAAACTTAACGCATTCAAACATAACTTTTACAATTTTATAAATATTAGTTTGAGATAAAGGTAATGCTGGCTTTTGTAGCATTATTAAATCTTGTGATTCAGGTACCTATAATAAAAAGGAAAAATACGGTTGTGTTCATACTTGGTCCATTGTCCTTTTTGATAATATTGCATTGTTGTTGTTGTTACATGCAATGCAATTTAAATTGATTAATTAAAATATTCTTAATGTAACAAACGAAAATATTAGGTATTGCAACGTTACAAAAAAGAAAAACAAAAAAGCAAGCCGTAAATGACGCTGGTACTAAAAGAGCCACTATAAAAAAAATCTGTGTCAAATGAACAAGTAAACAACTAGTAAAGTGTTCAGTGGTCTGTTGACTAATTAATTGAATCGACTGACTAGCTTGCACCAGCATTCGTCGGGTTGGGTAGGGATGGTAGACTGTCGGTACCGATATCGATGAGATTTTGTATCGATAAATGGAACGGTCATGTTTTTCTTTGATGTGCGTGATTGTGGTTCAGTTTATTGTTGACCGAGTTGATTGATGCGTTGTTATATTTTAATAGTGTTAAATTAATTGCATTTTTTTATACAAATAGGAGTCAGATTCAGATTACGATTTTAAAAATTTAAAACAATTCTTCATAAACTATAGGGAGAGATTGTCTTGCAGAATAGAATAGAATGGAATGTTATTTATTGTTGATATTATGGTGGCATAATCAATTTATAATGTTTCCACTATTGGGACACAGCCCTCCTCTCTTCGAGAAAGCGTCTGCCTGGGTTCGAACCCGCGACCTACATCTCGTCAGTCTGGGCCACCACTGCTCTTACAATTACGGTATTTACAAATACGTTAGTCAAAATTAAAAATCGTAAATAGTGAAATACATATAATAAAAAATGTGCGTATTTTGTACTCCGATATTTTATATGAAAATATTTCATCTGTAATCAATAAAGAACTAATTTCACTCTTGAGGTAAGTATCAAAAATAAAAAAGCGTATACCGCCATAACCACTCGAACAAATTACGGTTCTCGACATATTGACAAACAAACTGATGCATTTAATAAATATTTTAACAAAAACCAACAGAAAGACATCATAAATAATTCATTGTCACGAAGCGCTTCAATCCAGTTCAATCCAGATTTTTAATTTTGATATTCAATTTAATTTTCGTCGTTCGAATTTCAACGAAGATGTCCTTTTGGTTACTTTATATTTTGTGCTACCTAATTGTTCGCAAAGTTTTTAAAGTTGCAGAACAACGGACAAAGGGTAATTAAGTCTTTCTTCCTAATCTATATTTTTTTAAGTTTTTTACTATTCTAATTTTACAAAATCCAACCGAGAAGTTTTCTTGTTTAAACTTCGTCGTGTCATCATTTCTTTTTGTAACGAAAATTCCCGCCAAAATATTCCGATAACAAAAATGAAACACTTCGAAAAGAACTCGAGTAATTAAACATTCGAACAGCACCGTGTAAGCCGTCTCTAATGAGAGAGAAACTTCATTGTCTCTGAAAAAGAAAAGATTATTATGCTTCTCTGAGATTTCGCTTCAGTTTTTATTTATAAAGGAAGAGTATTTTTTTGTTGAGAGTTTCCTGAAAAAGTGTAAAGTACGGAAAGATACTTGACCTGTGTAATGTAAAGTCCAAAGCACTTTGTGGTAATTTTTCCGATGTGTTTTTGTTTCTTTTGTGTACGAGTTCTTTAGTGAGAACTCTTAGAGAGGGTTCGATTAGTAGGCCGTGCAAAATCAAGGCTAGGCAATTCTCAGTGACGGCACAAGATCTAACGGTGTTTTAATTTTCATAAATGGGAAACCAACATTTGTTTCAAATTGTAAATGTGATTTTGACACATCATTTTACAATTTATACTGTTGTTGTTAATTTATGCTGCGTCATCCCACTGCTGTGCAAGAGCCTCTCCCCGTGACTTCCAGCTCTTTCGATCCAGGGCTATAGTGGACCACTGGTAACGACCAGAACCATACCGTACCGTAGAATATGGCAGGATGGAGAAAACAACGGTTTTCTCCATCCTGCCATATTCTGCGGTATCTGCCGCGAGGCCTTTTAACTGTGTCAGGGCTACACGTAGTGGTTATTTTGGCCCATAGCTCATTGGACATACGGGAGACATGGCCAGCCCAGTCCTACTTGAGCTTAGCGGCTTCTTAAGCAACATCAGTAATCTGTGTTTTGGAGCGCATCAGCGCAGTGTGATGTTACAATTTATATTATAAATATTTGCCTACCAAATATCTCTCTCGATTAAACCGCTATCAAACGTAACGAAGCGATACAAATCAATAAAACACAAATATGTATGTAAAACATCTTTGAACAAACAAAAATAAATTACAATAAAGTTAGAACAACGAAAAGAACGACTCAAGAGATTGGGCGCTCACCCGAATAGAGTTTGGACATCAATCAATTAAAGAGAATAAAATATAAATTTATGTTACACATTGCTATTAATGTTTACAATACGCAATTGAGGGGATTCGTGGCTCGGGGCAGCGGGATTGTCCGAAAGGGTATACCACTACCTCGGAACATAAAGGGCTAAGGAAGGAATACGGGTGGGTTTTAGTCAGTAAGAGCCTGACACTCCCTTCCGCTCCACCCAGAGCGGGAGGGGTCATTTGATGATTTCCCAACTTTAAAAAAAATAATGGGGTTCGTGGCTAAATGATAATGTCTGCACAAGGTTAAGGTAAGCGTGCCGAGGTCGGCCCATGGATGGGGAACCATCCATTACATATCGAGACACCTCCGCGCCTCGGAAATCAAGTTAAACTGTTGGTTCCGGCTGTCATTCTCTACGACAGTCGTTACAGGTAGCCAGAAGCCCGAAAGTCTGACAACTACCTAGTCATATCAAGAGGTATTGAGTTACCTAGTGACGGTGTTGTGGAGGTCAGACAGGCAGCCGCTTCATGTAAAATACTGGTATTCAGACTGGAAGCCTATCCCAACATAGTTGGGCAAAGGCAGGTAGATTGATTTGATTTTGTTAACAATATGCCTTTGATCTGATAAAAGCCGAAAATAGAAAATTAAAACGATATAGAATGAGCAACCATAAAGGCTCCTTCAAACAGACGCGACACGACACGCGACACAAAGGAAGTCGTGCAACGAGCGGTGCCTTTGTGTCGCGCGCGATTATATCGCGTGGCGCCTGTTTTTAGGAGCCTTAATTCTAAACTAAAACTTAATTAACATATTGTTCAAATAGATTGTAAGAAACTCGTATTTTTTCTGACGTAACGTTCTTTACAGTTGTCATTTGTTTCTGTTTAGTTTTTGTTTACCTCCTTGATGATGATGAATTTGTTGTTGTCCTATCTAAAGTAATTACACCTGTACCATCCACGTACTATCGCGAGTATGCCTACGTCACACAAGGCCATTTCACACAACTCATGAATAACATTTTCATTGTTGCAGGCACAAGACGTCGGTTGTAAGCAAGATAATCATCAGGCGACATTGATTACAATGCACCCGCGGTAATGACTGCCCACTAACCAGTCACGCGACAGGCCAGCCATGACCATCATGTAAACACAACATGAGCCACGTCGCAAAGAAAATGTTCGCGAAAACACACCGGTTTTGGGATAGACGGAAGCATAAAGTCGGACGATGACACCGCCGGGCGACTGCATAACATAAAAAGATTTTTCTTTAAAAAACAAGCTTTTAGTGTAAAATCGCTTTTTTGTGTGTACCCAAAATATCGTAACCTTCATTTGCAAATTATTTTAATTTTACAATCAGTGCTCTTTCAATAGTTTCAAGCAATAATAGATAAGGCCGTCGCGTAAGAGTAGGTACATATTGTGTTCGGATATCGCTTCTATTTCAACGTTCGGGTAAAACGGGTATTTAGTAATTGTTTATAAGAGAAATAATAGTCAAACACTTCCGTTCCTATAGGCAATACGTTTTTTTTAAAAAGGTAAATCAATTATACAGTTATTTCTACGGGGCCAAACTTTCAATCTGTCTAAACAATAAAATTAGATAGATGAATTTTACAAATCCGGTTTTGAGAGCCACAATGGTGCCGAACACGTCATTGTTGGCGAGGACTACCATGTCAGCGTATTTTAATACGACACTTGGTCCAAATGCGACGTTCTTGGTTCCAACGTACATGAGCCAAGAAGAGTTCTTTGCTTTACAAATGACGAATGGTTCTGACGCGAATACTACATTATCGAACGACACTACTGTAAATTTAGTTCTAAAGACGTGGTACCCGAGTGGGTACTCTCCCGCACATATTATAATAGCTTCAGTGGTTGTGACAGTGTTAATGATAATGGTGGTGGTGGGGAATATGTTGGTGATAATCGCGATAGTGACAGAGAAAGCCCTGAAGAACATACAGAACTGGTTCATAGCGTCCCTGGCCGTGTCGGACTTCTTCCTCGGGCTGGTGATAATGCCGTTTTCTTTGGCGAATGAGCTCATGGGTTATTGGATCTTTGGGTTCTGGTGGTGCGAGATACATTCGGCGATGGATGTGCTTTTGTGTACGGCGTCCATTATGAACCTGTGCCTGATCTCGCTGGACCGGTACTGGAGTATAACTCAGGTGAGTGATTTTTGCCAGATTATTCTTTGTTTAATGTTTTCAATGTTATCGACATAGCTCAAAGAATTAGCAAGCTGAAGTGACAGTGGGCCGGCCATATCTCGCGAAGAACCGACAACCGCTGGGGTAAACGAGTTCTTGAGTGGAGACCGCGACTCGGCAAACGTAGTGTAGGACGCCCTCCGGCCAGGTGGGATGACGATCTGCGAAAGACTGCAGGCAGATGCTGGATGCGTCAAGCTGAAGACAGGGCGCTATGGCGCTCATTAGGGGAGGCCTATGTCCAGCAGTGGACTGCTATAGGCTGATGATGATGATGATGAATGTTTTCAAGGAACTTGATTGATAAGCAAAACGGATTATTAACTTTTATTATATTTCTTATTAAGGCAAGCAAAGACGATGTCGACCATTCTGCCAATGTATAAAGTGAATTGGAAAAGTGAGAGTTGCTAAGATATAAAAATGAAACAAAATTGCAACTTTTATAAATTATCATCGAAACACACGAACAGTTTAACTCGATCTAAAATCTTGTGGAGTTCATTCGGGACTGAAGTTGTTAATTTAAATTGTCCGTAAATTCAAATCAAAAAGTAATTAAAAACGTTCAAAATCTAGTTGCAATTCTATCTCAGCGACAATTAATGTCAAAAATTTATAAACGACTGACAGCGAATTACAGTAACTGTAATTCGCTGTCAGTCGTTTATATCGAGCTAGTGTGTCAATCTGACAAATTTTTGACATTAATTGTCGCTGAGATAGAATTGCAACTAGATTTTGAACGTTTTTAATTACGAGAATTTTACTGCACTTCTGCTTAATAATTGAGTTCTCGAGCTGCACCTAACTTAGACGACAGAATTTATAATACGGTCTTGTTACCAATTAAAAGGACGAAATTAAATCTAGAAATACAGTCGGGATGTCTATGAGTAACTTAGGGCAAAGACTCGGAGTCTCCTCTTGTTTAGCTCCTCGGGTCCGTCTCCTGACCCAATTCGTCTGGCAGATTGAGTGACAAACTGAAATGAACCGAACTGAACGATTGACACAGAAAGTTGGAAAGTGATATTGGAAAGTTGGGAGTTCCAATTACAGACGCAAAATTTAAACTTAGTTTTTTAAATTCCGGAAATAGTTTTGTAACTACGAATAGGGTGAATTTTTTATTCGACCGTAGTCTGTTAAATACTCGTTCGAGAATACGTGATTTGCTTTAGTAAAAATGTTTTTATATTTGCCGTTGCAGTTTGGGAATTTGGTAAGGGTTCCACGAATTTTGTTCGTGTATTTTATAAATATTTTTTGGATGGGAAGAAGAATGATCATGAAAATATTTTAGCAGTTATTTTAAAAATTCTTAAATATAAAATATTCCTGTTCCTACTGTTTTATTTCAGCAGTATTTTTGTTGTTTTCCGGTTTCAATATAAATATATATTTGTTTATCGATTTCACGAAACGTTGTTCGGTTGTTTATAATGTCGTGAATTATAACTGATATAGTCAGTATTTCATATGATATGACATGTCTTAATATTCATTATCTGGCTCATTCTCCAAAATAAAGATTTATCGTTCTGGTCTCGAAAACAAAGCGTAATATTTCTAAAACTGCCTGGCTAAAAGAAGGAAGGTCAACGGTCAACGAAATAAGCTGATTTCAGAGATCATACCTTCTACACTCGGTAGATTATATTCGTAGCTATCAGCCACGAGAGTTTCAAAGATATTACTATTTATATCTTGGACTAAATAATCATGATATTATCTATATTACTTTTTATGATTCGTACATAACCTACCTCCATCTCTGTCTCCATCATTAATTAATTCATTTATAATTTACATACCTCTATCTCTCTCAACATTTGAATTCCCTGTCCCATCTAAAACCTTACCATCCAAAACAATACAAAAATCTTTTACCGAGATTGGGTTTGACCTGTTGTTATTGAAGCGAGAACGACCTAATATCGAGGTAACGGCAACGTAGCTTTAATTCTTTGTAACATAACACGGGTTATGAGGAGTTGGGCGTTATTTTAATAAGGGCGATTATGTTAGATTTTGTCTTACAACCTAACTTAAAGTCAAAGCATTTCAATTTGTGAGCATTGGTGACCCAGCGGAAACGGTCGCGACTAGGCGCTTCATTTTCTGTAAATTATTTCATCACCACGGCTCTCAAAATGCTGAAGGAAACCCTCGTGAGAAGTTCGGCATATCCTAGAGCCAAAAATTCGAAGACATGTGACATCTTCCAACCCGCACTGGGGTCGCGTGGTGGATTACGGCCCTTTCTCTTTCATAGACGAGGCCTGTGTCCCAGCAGTGGGAGCATTTTAGGCTGATTATGCATTTAAATTTAAATTTAACCTATGGAGAAGATGGGGCAAGAAACTCCATGGACACTCTTTAATGTTCTTACTCCTAAGATACAGGCCTCCTATCGGTAAAAGGAAGCGAGCCATAACCCACCACGCGGACTCAGTTCGGCTTAATAATCTGTATATGATGTAAATAATTGAATAGGTCACTACTCACTACGCCGCTATTTATGACATCTAATAGATGCAAATAAAATTAGTCTTAATTATTTTTTAGGTCATTATCCAAAGCGCGCCAAGTGTTCAACTGACTTTAACCTTCTTAAAATGTACCTATACTTAGTTTGTGAATGAATACGTACCTTGAGTTTGCGAGTGACCACTGGACCTTAGAGACCCTTTCATGAAACCTTAGTCTTTACCTTTAGGACAGTCTGTCGGCCTTTGACTTAAACAAACAATAAACATATTTTTCTTTACAGAAGAAACAGAAAGTTTAACGTTTCATAACTTGCCTGTTACCGGAATCTAAATTTTGGCAACAAAGCATATTGTACACAAAGCGGTCATGCTGCAAGTATAACTCGGCCTTCCCGCCCAACATTTCGGCGACATAAGTCACGTTTTCAAATTCCCATGTTCCCCAAAATTTGTAACCAAAATCATAAATTCGAGTCCATTTGCAAATCAATACACCGTAGCTTGCCGACTGCGTCTTGTTTAACAATGAATATTTCAAACAGCTTTGCCTATAGGCAAATTTCAATAGCGACAAACCGGCCAACCGGCGTTTACTTGTTTCGTCTGGTTACCGGCGGTTCGAACCGCTTCGAACCGGCTCAAACTAACTTATAGTGGCAGAACATCGGATTATTCTGTTGCGAAGCGGAATAAGGCAGTAGTTCGTACTTATTTGTGCGTGAATTTTGTCCATGGTTAAGATTTGCCGTTTAGGAAGTTGTGGTCGTGTAACAATGGTTAGTTAAGTGATTTAGTTTGTAGTTGCAGTGTTTAGGTTTGAGAGAATGTTTATATTCGTAGCTATGTTGTTTGTGTTTTATGCTTTGTGATCGAATTGAGAAACTAAAATGTTATATTTATCTACAAACTTTTAGTGTTTTGCTTTTGGTGAATTGTCTGAAGCTGATGTCTGTTTTTCCATCTTTATATCAAGCATATAATGTTCCCACTGCTGGGACACAGGCTTTTTCTCGCGGTGCGGGTCGGTGGATATGGTATAACAAGCAGTTTATTAGTTATTTACTTGACTGTTGTTGTAATGTTTCATGTTAGGTTTTCTCTGTAATATACATAAAATAGTTGAAAAAATGCTGCAAAAACATTTAGCAATCTGATTTCAATAAAACCAATTCATGCACAAAAATACATTTGTAAAAAAACAAAAGAAGAACTAACAATATCAGTGTAAAATAAAATAAATTAAAAGTCCATTGATAAATGTTACAATACTTGCCCTACCTGTTTCACCTGAATGAACGAATGGTCATTGAAAATGCGTCCACGTGAACAATAGTTTGCAGGACGTTGCAGGCTGGTACAAAATAATAATGTAAGGTATACATAGGTGTTTTTTATACGTTTTTTATTTAGCAAACAAACTTGGCGTCATAAAATTTTGATATTTACAAATTAATGCATTAATTTATAAGGGAGACAGTGTTTTTTCTTCGGAGTTTAGGCCCACCAAAAATTGTGGCGTAAATTAATGAAACGTAAGTTAATTTGTGCCTTACAATCTCTGAATTACCCTCGTTATCTCTAGATTACAGTGGAAGTCATAATTATACTCTTCGTCTAACAAGAATACTGAGAAATACGATCAAATCCTAAATATTTACTAAATTGTTTAGTGAGTGGATTGTAATGAATGCAAAGTTCAATAATAATAGTAGGCATCTAAACCGTTCATGAAAACCACATTATGTATACTTATCGAAACCTTTTTATTGCTTTAAGTACATAATTGTTCTGGTTTGGTAGTTTGTAAAGGGGGATTTGGACTATAGTTCAAGACGCTAGTCCAGTGCGGGTTGGTGGACGTTGCGCCAGAGTTTCGTTTCTTGGACGGCAGGGTGCACCACGGGCAGGTGAGGTTGGCTTGGGTCCTTTCTAAGATGTTAATAAGACCCCTTACACCCTAATTAATCGCCGTCGAAATAGACCACGGCGAAGGTGGTGTGACGATCTGATGACGTTTGTAGGGCCAATATGGCCAGAGATCGCAATAGACAGAGAGGTTTGGAAGAACAAAAGGGTAGGTCTTTGCCTAGCAGCCCAGTAGTGGGACACAAAATAGGCTAACAAAAGAAAAAACATAGTATTCTAAGTCGTCTACGACTTGGTATGTATTTCGTCTATATCTTTCGAAGCAACGTGGGCTAAACGTTTCCTAAAATGTATAACAATTTAAGGATACTATTCATCTACAAAATTAACAAAATAAATAATTTATATAAGCGAGTGCCTGAACAATCTGAACATCCATTATTTACGGATCGGTTGAAACGTATTCATGGTAATCCCGGTTAAGACCCGGGTATGTAATATTTTACCCGGTTTTTGTACCGCAGATTGATAATGCCATTTTAAATTCCAAATAATTAGCAAGGTAGACCGGAGATTTATGGACAATATGGCGGGTACTGGTATATGACCTTTTAAAGATATTTGATACCTACTTTCTTTTCCAAAATAAATACTAGTGATTTAGGAAGAAAGAAAGTGCCTCAGAAAGCACGTAAAGCCGTACCAAGCGGTAATAGTAACTCAAGGTGATTCCTTCGATATACCTACTCCGCCATATTTTTTTTTTGTAAGTATTTGCTTATCTTGCAAGACAGACATTTATGTTTATGAAGGCTGAGATTCAGCACTTTCGACCGTCAAGATAACATGAGACAGTCTTCCACAACGCCCGCCCTTCATCACTTCCTATTGCTTTAGCTGGGAAGAAGAAGTGCAGCACAGCTGTCTGTTCAGTCAGAAGAACTTGATTCTATACAGTAAAAAATCCTTCAGACCGAATTTCGGCCATGGCGACCTATCTCAGCGGAGACCAGCTTTCGGCGCGGGCGATATTATAGTGCACTGTCTGCGCAGACATAGGTGACACTCTCTTCCCCCACTCTCAGTCCGATGGGATGGCATTTTGAAATGACCGGAAAGAGATCAGGCGCAGGACCAACGGATTAACGTGCTTTCAAAGGTACGAGAGTATCACACCGCCAACTTCCAAACTCTGGGTTGTTAATAAGTAATTCCCGACGGAAAAAACGAATAACACTTTTATTTTGTAAAATAATATAATATTATATAAATTTATTTTGTAAATGTGAGGACTTGGTAGGCCTTGTAGACTTTAGATCTGTAGACCATTTTTTATTTTATCAAGTACCTGTTACTTGTTGACAGGCCTACGCTGTCCTCAATACGTACAATAATTTGAAAAAATTGTAAAGCTAATTATTTTAAAAAGAGTAACCGGGGAGTTTCTTGCTTGCTCTTCTCCATAGGAAACGACCAATAAATTGGAACCGTGCACCTAGCTTCAGACGTTTCATAAGTGCCCGTGTAGGTTTATGTGAAATAAAATATTTTGATTTTTGCCCGACCCGGGAATCGACCCCAGGACCACGGTCAGCAGTCGCGCTTGCGACCACGAGACCAACGGGGCAGTCAAAAAGTTAGTGTTCCTATATAATAGTAAGTAATTAGCATTACGAAACACAAAACATTACTTAAATAAAAATAATTTGTCACAATATGGCAAATCATTTTTATTTAATATTTTGTGTTTGTTTAACACTCTTGCAAGTTGCAAAATTTTAGTTAATACTTACACGTTGTAACATTGTACAGACGCCAGCACATCAAGCTACCCGAAACTGTCAAATTTTCCCAATCAAATTCGAACCTTATGCCTTTAGCAATAAAGTTGAAAATCTATTAAAGAAATTTGACAGATTGTAATCTGGCGTCTGTACTACTGTCATTTTGACAGATCATCTGTCAGTGGTTGTGTGTTACTGCCTTTTGCTAGTGAGAATAAAGAAGTCTTCGGTTTCGTATTCAAGGTAACAAGTGCGTGTTATTTAGCGTTCTTCCTATCCCTCATCTCCTGGAAATCAAACGAATAACGAATAACCCTAATAACGAAGGGTAATCGTGAGGGTTTGCTGAATAGTGCCACACACCAGTATATAACACCGCTGACATCTAGACCACACGCCAATATACCAACAAAAATGTACTTTACCTACGATGAAAACCTAAGTTACTTCGACAACCTGATAAAAATACAACGTAGAAATGTGTAGAAATATGTAAAACCAATAAGTCCTACACATAACATTCTATTTGCTTTTACAAACGGAATGAAGAGAAATGAAACTTATAGTTTACAAAGTGATTTATTCATTTCAAAAACGTCAGATGAAAATATTACCTTTATTTTGTTTTTCGTTTGCCAGTCAAAAGGGGAAAGTGTTAGCATTGATAAAATGAATATTTTATTGCCAACTGAGGTGTTTTATTTTGTTTCTATCATTTGTTAGTTTTGTTAAAAGAGTATCGTGAAAACTGAAGCCCTGTGTGTGAATGGTCTTCAAAGAAAAGGTTTTCTATTTAAAGGAGACCGAGATTTTTTTTTTTTTTGTAGAAAATGAATTTGTATTGAAGCGTGTAATTGGTAGCCAAGAGGTCCTATTGAAGGACTACGACTGACAACTTGGAGGAAAAGAAAACCTCTTCTTTAAGTTTCAAAACACAGATAGTGAGCAATGGTTGTTTTTCTCTTTTCCTTTAAGGCACCCTGTATATGCACAACGCAGCACAACTAACAACCCACAACAAAGAAAATGCTCGCTCTCTAAGTAAGGAAGCAGATAATCCCTTGAAAATGAAATCAACAACATACCATTCTAACTATATTTCTTTACCCTCTTTGCCCCCACAGCGCTAAATAGATGGGTACATACGGCTTAATACAACGACAACGAGCGAAAACAGCCGCACGCACACTCATAATCTTTATCTATATACTAACACCCTTCTAATAAACGTTGTCTAGCGTCTGTATAGTTACACAACGCTTTGTCTACTTCCGAAAGGCAAATTACTGACGACTGAAAGAGAGAAATCGGTGTGTAACTGTTCATCTGTCTATAGTACTATATAATATTATAAAGGTGAAGAGTTTGTTTGGTTGAATGCGCTAATCTCAGGAACTACTGGTTCGAATTGAAAAATTATTATTTGTGTTGGATAGTCCATTTATCGAGAAAGACTATAGGCTATACAACATCGCGCTACGGCCAACAGGAGCGGAGCATCAATGAAAAATGTTGCAGAAACGGGAAAAATTATTCCTCTTAAGAGTTTCCGTTTGCGTACGCTGCGTAAACGGTTAGTTAAAGTTACGCAAAAATCATATTGTATGACGGAATTGTTCCCCTTTAAAAGTTCTGAGAAAACTCCGCGACGGCATATCTTTTAAGGTTGACTCAATATAACCTTTTTTATGGTTATGAAAGTTCTAAAATAATGCATTATTTGCGAAGGTGTTTTTATAAACATATCGTCATCCAAATAAATACGTATTTAATTTTGAGAACAAAATTGCTCTTAACAACATTTGATTTCAATGAATATCTTAGGAGATTATCATAGGTTTGAAATAACTCCGCAAGGTGGCCGCTCATGCCGGTGGAATATATTTTAGTAGGTTTTTTACTCAAATTAACGCAGGTGAAACCGCGAGGCACAGCTAGTCTGATATATAATACGTTTATTAGTAAGAGGTAATAATAAAGCTGAAGCATTTGTTTGACCGCGCTAATCTCTAGAACTCCCAGTCGGATTTTAAAAAATCTTTTTGCCATTGATAGCCCAATTCATGAGGAATGCTATAGGCTATTTACCATCACGCTATGCTCCCCTTACGAGCCAAGCAAAAAGAAAAGAAGTCAGAAATAACGCTGAGCAAAAACAAGGTAATAGCGCGGGCAGGTGATGAACAAGTAATTTTACGTGGACGAAGTCGCGGGCAGAAGCTAGTAAATAAAATATTTTTAAGGCATACTGTCAAACCTTGTACACGTGCGGCTTATGTGTGAAATATACCCAGAGAAAATACAACGTACAGTATAGTAATCGACTTGGGTTGGTGATGGCGCTTCTGCGTTTCTGGGTTCCGGGAGGGTTGCGCGGAAGCTCCAACAGCATATATTGAGTACTAGCTTCTACCCGCGACTTCGTCCGCGTGAAATTTCTTGTTACTCCAACCCACCCCGTCGCATCGCATCGCCTGCCGGCGCTATTACTTCGTTTTGCTTAGCGTTCTTTCTGACTTTTTTTCTTTTTGCTCGGCTCCTAAAGGTCATAGCGTGATGTTAAATAGCCTATAGCCTTCCTCAAGAATTGGGCTATCAAATTAAATAGAATTTTTCAAATCCGACTGGAAGTTCCAGAGATTAGCGCGTTCAACCAAACAAACAAACTCTTCAGATTTATAATATTAAGTATATATAGTATAGATTGAGATTAAAAACTTTATTAGACAAAGTGGACAGTCCCTTTACATGGCACTGGGTACGGAAACACGTGCCGACGTGTGTTGGGTCACGTCATTTTTAGTTCTTTTAGTTTGTAAATGTTTACTAACATAGTTTTTATTTCAGTCATTGTTATACTACATGGAAAGTAAGAGTGAACAGGCTTGTTCTGGGTAAGCTCACTCCATCCTAGAGTTTGTCTCTGTCACCTCTGACCTAGACTAGAGTCAAGAGCAAACCCATTTCAAATAAAAAAAAATGGATAGTGTGTACTTGTAGTTCGAATAAAGGATAATATTATATATTATTTTAGTAATTTTCTGTACCAAAAGTATCTGAGGAAAGTGTAAACAAACCCAGTTCAGCACAATAATATTGCGTAACACACTCCCAATTACAATCTGAATCATTTTAAAGGATATTGTTAATCCATTGCTTCATATGTTCAGAAAATGTGTCTGCTCCACCACTTATAGAACGCAATGTATGTTGCTGAGTTGTCAAATGAAAGCCGCTGTTAGTATTACGCAATTACTCCGTAGGTTAAATTCTTTCGCAAGCGCTCACTAAAGGAAATTATTAACACATTCATCTGTATTTAGAAGGTTTCAATTGCATACAATAAACACACTTTCTTTCAAAGAATATTGTTTTAAAAATATTATTAAATTGTAATCGAAAAATCATCGACGTAAAATGAGATTATAGAATTAAAAAGGTAGCCCCCAAAATTCGATTTTTCTCAATTTTTTTGCTATTTTGTAGGTCGGTGTCAGATTAATATGATTCGCGTATGTAACAAATGTGTATTTGCAGAATCATAATCATTAAAATCATTAATACAACTCTTTAAGTTCAATTAACCCTATAAAATGACAATTTCGCGAAATCATAACATTACAGATCAATTCTGACCTAAGGCTGATTTTTCCAAAGCCAAATAATTTTATCTGAGAAATATTTTTGAATTTTTGACAGTGATTCCATACAGAATCTGTCAGACGTCAATTTTATTCGACGAATAAAAATTTTGTCGATAAAAAATGTTGTAGGTACTCAATTTGTTTGAAGTGACACTACAAATTGGCATCCACAGATACGTTTTCTGATTCATTTATTTACATTTTGATCAGATACTTTTCGAACAGACTATGGACGCATAATTATGTACGGCGATCTCAAACTATTTCAAACAAACGCCAGTCACAAGTTTGTGTGTGTGTTATATTGTAGATAAGGAGCCAACTTTCTGAATCTATTTTTTTTGTATCCATAGTTTCGTATAGTGTAAAACTTTATGTTTAATTCAACAGTATTCGGTACGGTATATCATTGTGCAGGCGTCATGACACCCCCGAGGGGATTCTGAAAAAAGCGAAAATAGAGAGACGGGTATCTTTTGTGACTTCTCAGGGTAGCTCAGTATTTTGTCATGTGGTTTGGGTTCCGTGGAGATAGATTTTAAACGCTTTGGTCAATTTTTTCTCTATAGGTTAGTTATTTGTTAGGTAGCTACGTGAGAGATATATTGCATACTAGTTGCGTTTTGTAATGTGGTTTGGGTTCCGTGGAGATAGATTTTAAACGCTTTTGGTCAAGTTTTTCTCTGTAGGTTAGTTATTTGTTAGTTAGCTACGTGAGAGATATATTGCGTAATAGCCGCAGTTTCCCCGAAGTCTCGGTCACGTTGGAATATCAGAATAAACAACAACTCCCTGTCCTCCGCCTTCCGCATTCAGTCTGGTCAATATAGCCGGGGACATCTCACTCTACGCTTGCCGATACGCGGTCTCCACTCCAGGACTCGTCTGCTCCACCGGCCATCGGTCTTTCGACAAACATGGCCAGCCCACTGCCACTTCAGTTTGATTACTCTGCAAGCTATATCGGTTACTCCGGTACTTTTCCGGATAATTTCATTCCTGATTTTATCCTTCAAAGTCCTATCTTTCTTACTCTGTCTTTAATAATAATACGAATATTTAAAGTAACAGCGTTCAATCTCTCCCAACCTCCAGAGCTAATCTGCCTCTGTCGAAAAGGAATGATTATGATAATAAGTGGCAGAATCGATTTTATGCCGAATTCCTCACAGTAATCGAACGACATAAATTTTCCGAGATATCTGTCAAAATTTGAATGACATGTATCTTCTGGTTATTGGAAAATTGGCAATATCTTGCCGGAGATTTTATTTTTTGGGAATTAAAACTTATGGTAAACAGGGCGATTTGCACGGTAATGTTCATCTTTGGAGTTGATTATATACAGGAGGTTATGATATCACACTAACATTATAAACACGAAAGTTTGTGAGCGTGTGTGTGTTCATATGTTTGTTACTTCTTCACGCTCAAACGGCTGGATCAATTTTGATGGACGTAGCTGACACTCTAGATTAACATATAGGGTACTTTTTATCTCATTATTCCCACGGGATCGACATTTACGCGGGTGATACCGAGGGGCGCAGCTAGTTTAAGATAAATAAAGCATTATTGCGTACTAGGTTTTGACAACGGTTTCGTCCGCATGGAGGTCTAAAATTATTCCAAAGGAATACACTACCGGGATCAATAGGATTTTATGTGTTAATTCAGATTAAAAACTATCTGTCTGCTAAATTTCATCCAAATCCTTTCAGCAAATGCGTGCTTTAGTAGCAAATATCCAAACATATAAACTGTCACAGTATTCATACTTTCTTATAATACATGTAATAAACACTGCAATTTTTTAAAGAATGGTAATATCAGCATTAATTTTGAGTTTAAGAATTTTTACTTTGACCTACTTGCATTTCTTTTAATAGGACTAATAACGTGATAACGATAACCAGTAACTGGATTGTGGAGGTCAGATAGGCATTCGCTCCATGTAAAATACTGGTATTCAGCTGCATCCGGTTAGACTGGAAGCCGACTGCAACATAGTTGGGAAAAGGCTAGACAGGCGAATCAGGCGATGATGATAATCGTGATAACGATACCTATATCTACCTACTGTTTGTTCCAACACTGATCAAAATTAGGTTCATCCCTTTACATAAACCACGCTTACCCCCCAATGGGGGTAGACAGATCCACGAACGACAGCCGGAACCAACGGCGTAACGTGCTTTCCGAGGCATGGTGGGGTCTTGGTATGTAAAGATGGTCACCCATCCACGGACCAACCGCGGCAAGCGTAGCTTAACCTGATCGATCGACCCGTGCAGCTGTTCTTACTTAGCCACAAGCCCCCAAAACCAACCAAACCAAATGAATGCTACCCAAATGTACTGTTGGAGTTAATTATGTTACTTAAATAAAAATAAATAAATCGTTGAGCTCCTTGAGTCTTGAGTTGAGCTACACGATTTCTGACAAATGCGTGCACTGACTGGTCCTCTTAATCTGTGTGGTTCTTGCCTCAAAAGACCATCGCAGACATCGATCTACATGGTCTTCATATAACTTGACCAAGATTATCTCTGGACTTTAAAAGAGACTGTGACCTCTGAGTTTGTTTCGGCCTTTCTTCTCAGAGTAGTCAGATAGGAAACGCTGACCTCATAGATCTAGTTTAAAAAAATATTATTGACGTGTAAAAGTGTTTGTAAAAACCTTCTTACAAAAATAAAATCATTTATCATTTACTGGTTTATTTTACAAGATTTTGAATAAAAACAAAGGTTTCAAATGGACTTAATTCGCCGCCTCATTTGTATTCCAAATGAATTTAAATGTGTAATACAACGGTGTACATTTGTATACCGTATTTTTTATCTGTGTGTGTATTTAAACTAGGGTAATAGAACAACATGTAAATTTTGGTAATTTTATTACACCATATCAAGTCGTTCAGGAAACCATTAATATAATATAATAAAAAAGTAAACTAACCTTATTCGAAATGAGGGTACATTTATCATGTCACTAGCATGTAAAATGGCGTGACGAAACGCATTAGCCAGCTTCCATGATGTCGGTAAAATATCACCCATTATCAATTTGGACAAACCTACCTTGCTCGCGATTTTGAACCTTGGTGAACAAAAAATTAAGGATTCTAAATTCGTGCGTAAGACAATTTATTAATGCATCTACCTTCAGGGGGTGAGACTCCCCTCCATTGAGATTTATTATGCTTACAACGTTATCTGAAATTAATCTCTGATTTTTCGTGAAAATTTTTTTTGTCGACACTAAAATGACCAGTTTTTTTGCTAACTGTAACTCTTGACGGAGTTTTTGTAAAGTGGAAGAATTAGGAAATACTGTCGAGTTCATTTTGTTGAAAAAAAAATGGAATTTTTCGTGTATTGTAGCGCCTAGAGCTTAGCGAGTCAACTTGCGGGTAACGTAGTGAAACGAACGGTCTAGAATTTTCGAAACCGGCCGCATTGCGCGCTTGGCGCCTTCGCTAGTCGCCTAGAGTGTGTAGAAGGATGTTGAGTCACTATGTTCTAGGCACTAAGCAAGTACCCTGTCATGTAACCTGTCAGTGCGTACGTAGCCTCATTACCAGTTGTAGATTAGATAACTAATTTTTAGGATTTATGGTTTTAATTTCAACTTGATACCTCCGCGCGTTTCCGAGATAAAGGGTCTTGACAGACAGACAGACGGACAACAAAGTGATCCGTACCACAAAACGAAAAAACGGAACCCTTATAGGTTCCGTTTTTCCGTTTTGTGGTACGGAACCCTGAAAATGAGTATAATATGAATTCACTGGCTCACATAATTATCCTTTAAACCGGAACATAGTAAAACTGTTTTCCGGCAGAGACAGTTAATCATCTGCATAGCCTCCGGTCTAACCGGATGCAGCTGAATAGCAATAATTTACATGGAACGACTGCCTATCTGACCTCCACATCCCAGTTACTAGGTAATGCGATACCCCTTGGTAAGACTGGTTGTCAGACTTTCGGGCTTCTGACTGACGAATGTCAAAGATCCACGAATGCCAGCCGGGACCAACGGCTTTCCGAGACACGGAGGGGTCTTGGTATATAAAGATGGTCACCCATCCACAGACCAACCGTGGGCCCCTCACTGACAAAATTCATATAATATATTAAATATCTCAAAGCCTAGGAGCTGACCTTGCAAATCCACATAAAAGTACTTTATAGTTGTGTAATGTGACAGTTAAAATGGCTGTAAAGCTATGGTTAATTATCATGTGAACACGTAAACTTTATTACTAACATCTGTCTAGTTATTGCTGTGGTAGTATCTCTAAATCTGGGTTAGTTATTGCAGTAATATGACTATGGGTGATGGAGGAAGGCCAAAGGAAGTATAGATGAATTGTGTGAGGAATATGAAAGAGAAGGGAGTGAATGATAGTATGACGGATCAACGTCTCAAACTATCGCTGTCCACTGCTGGACATAAGCCTCTCCCACACCTTGCCCTCCATCTTCCGCATTCAGTCAGTCTCTGCCACTTTTTTGGGTTCGTCGGTCCATCTAGCTAGGGGCGTCCTACACTACGCTTGCTGATGCGTGGTTTCCACTCCAGGACTCATCTGCTCCTGCTCCACCAGCCATCGGTCCTTGGACAAACACGGCCTGCAGCCCACTGTCACTTCAGCTTGCTTACTCTGCAAGCTTTGTCGCTAACTCCTGTTCTATAACTTCGCTTCTGATTTTATCCTTTAAAGAAACTGTGAGCGTGACGGTTGTCAGTGAAGTTTGTAAGGAGAAAACGTATTGCGCCAGCCCCAAGCAACATAAGACAAGAGCAAGAAGATGCTGGCAACTGATTATAGGGTAACTAGCTTTTGTTGCTAATGTTGATTATTCTGGCAATCTTCTTCGTCTTCTCATGTCGATGACTTATATTTTGTCCGATCAGTACGAAGCGACCTGGACAGCCATATCGCTAGCCTTATTCAATTCCTGGAGGATGCAGGTAGCTATGTACAACAGGCAGGAGAGACGTTTTCTTTACTGTAACAACTGAGACGTTATAGACATTCATTGGGAAAAGGGGCCCAGAGGATAATGACATGAGCATTGTTTCTGGGCAGGCAACGCACATGACTGCAGTGCCTTTGGCATTGCATAATGTCTATGAGCTGCGGTGACTTATTACTGTCAGGAGGGCGCCTCCCTTCTTTGCCTTGCAATAATATATAAAGATACTGTAGGTCAACAATTGCTAAGCAGAAGAATCAGGAGAATCACAAGCATCGTTCACCCGCATCTTCTCTGAAACTGGGCGATACTTATCAATATTTTAAGGTCAGACCAGCTATGTGTAGATCACGTTAACTCCTGGGGCCCGTCAGTTATGTGAAGTCAGGAACCCGATAGTCTAACCTATCGGGGTTCTGACTACACATGATCGGCCGGATCGGATCGGATTAGGCAGCCTCAATGTGTAAAAGCAGATGTGGTGGCCCAGTGCTGAGCAGTGGTGACCCAGTGCTAATGATCGCGACTTACAAGTTGAAGGTCGTAGGTTTCAACCCAGAATGGCGCTTTACTTTGTGTAAATTATTTCACCACCAGTGCTCTGAAAACGGTGAAAGAAAACATCGTGAGGAAATCGGCATGTTGTAGAACCAAAACCTCGAAGACATGCGACTTCCATCAACCCGCATTGGGCCCACGTGGTGGATTACGGCCCACTCCCTCTCACTGAGAGGAGGCATGTGTCCCAGTAGTGATTATAGGCTCATTATAATAAAAACATAAAATCACTTACTGACTTTAACAACCACAGTTTAACCACCTAACTCGATTGACACCGCTATCATTAAACCACACTCTAGATTATCCTCTCAACAGTTAATTACACCAAATAGTTATACCATACAGGTTTATTAACCACATATTATGAACAATAGAACACCTCTAATTACTTTACCACAGGAAGCCAAATTGTTTTTGTTGTGCTAACTTAGACAGGCATGGTTTGATGTGGGTAGATCATCAATTAATATTTAGGGTTCCGCGTGAGGGCAATGTCCTGTGGTCAATTTGGTACCCAATATTGATTTTGACATGTGTCAAAGTCACGTCATTTATATAAATTAGACCATCGTCAATGTCCCGGGAAACACTTGGATGAGGGACGCGCGGAGTCGGGAAGTATCGCTAAAAAAGGGAGGCTCAACAGTAGGTGATTCCGGGTTGAAATGATGAGGATGAGACCCTTTGTAGCAGATTTGTAGATACTCTGAAATGTCACAAAAATAAAAAAGAAATTAAAAGAGAGTTGCCTGTTCAAAAATATAGGTGCCTAGAAAAAAAAATCTTAAAAACTCCTTGTAAAGAATATTGTTATCAATATTTCATATAATTATAGCCTAACGAATCACGTTTAATACAATCGTTCTTTAGTTTTTAGGGTTCCGTACCTCAAAAGGAAAAAACGGAACCCTTATAGGATCACTTTGTTGTCCGTCCGTCCGTCCGTCTGTCAAGACCCTTTTTCTCAGGAACGCGTGGAGGTATGAAGCTGAAATTTATATCAATTACTCAAGTCTACTGTCCCTTGAAGCTGTGAAAAAATCAAACTTCTAAGCCAACGCAATCAAAAGATACAGCCGTTTATGCCGCAAATTTTCGACACTTGCAAGGGAATCAAAACCTACAGGGTGCTTCCCGTGAACTCAGAATCTTGAAATTTGGTACGAAGCAACGTCTTATAGCATAGATAAAGGAAAAATTACGAAAACCATAAATTTTTAGTTACATCACATAATATATTTTTTTTAATAATTTTAAACTTACTACCCATTTCCTCATAAACGCGTAGAGGTATTAAATTGAAATTCATACCAAATACTCAGGTCTATAATACCTTTAAGCTGTAACAAAATCAAACTTCTATGTCAACGCAATCAAAAGAAACAGCAATTTAAGCTGCATATTTTGAAACTCGCAAGTACTCGCAAGGGAATCAAAACCTAAAGGGTACTTCCAGTCGACCTAGAATCTTGAAATTTGGCATGAAGCAACGTTTTATAGCACACATAAAGGAAAAATTCCGAAAACCTTAAATTTTTAGTTACATTACAAAATATATATTTATTTTTTAATAAATATAAACTTATTACTTTTTTCCTCATGAACGCGTAGAGCTATCAAGTTGAAATTCATATGCAATAAAAATACCATAGTTATGACTCGATTGTCGTAATGAACGAACTTTGTAAACCTTGCAGGTTTGTACGGAACCCTCGGTGCGCGAGTCCGACTCGCACTTGGCCGGTTTTTGTTGTGTAATTGGTCCATAAACATTTAGCATGGATTGAAATATACCTGAAGAAATATTTACGAAATATTCTTTTTCACTGAAACCACTATATATAAATCCTAAATAATTTCTTCAGTTCGAACTTTCATTGCATTTCAAAGCTTTCCACGCTTTTCTTTATAGGTGCAGTTGAAAAATTCAGAAACACAGTTAAAAACTTTGCGCTACTACAATTTTCGTATGCGAAAACAGAACCCGTCGAAGTGGTGGAGTTTGCAGAAGTGGACTTCTTTCGATTGAAATGATGATGATGTTAATAGTATGAATTGAACTCAGCACAAACTTTACATTAAAACATTTCACGATCAAGACGGCAATTGCTGAACGCATTCAATAACTATCTTCTGCCCACGCCTTCGTCCGTGTGAAATTTGTTCCACTCCATCGCAACGCATCGTTAGTCCGCGTTATTGTTTATTATTTTTGAAGTGAAAACTTCTTTAGCGGGGCTGTACATTTTTTTTGTAACGGGTAAAAAATGTTAAACTCGCGTCAGGACACGTGACCTGATCGAAAATTCGTAAGACGGATGGCCGTAGCCGGTACCGCGCGTGTTTTGTTTATTAGACGATTCACAAAATACACACGTAATTGTACAAGTTTTCACTTCTGTCGGCACTCCCGGAGTGCCACTGTTTTTTTTTATTCCACACGTATTTAACAGCTGTAACGTCATTTTCGCTGAGCCCTCTTTCTGCTTTTTTTCTTTTTGCTCGACTCCTATGGCTTTTGGCGTGATGTTAAATAGCCTACAGCTTTCCTCAAAAAATGGGAAAATGCAAAAGAATCTTTTAAATCTGTATGATACTTCAATTACAGAGATTAGCGCGTTTACACAAACAAGCTCTTCAGCTATTTTATAACCTCCTTAATAATAAACGTATTATATCAGATGAATAGTTACACACAGTTTTGTCTCTTTCAGTCGTCAGTAATTTGACTTTCGAAAGAAGAAGACAAAACGTTGTGTAACTATGCAGACGCTATAACGTTTATTAGTAAAGGGGGTTAGTATAGATTTATAATCAGCGTGAACATATACATTATTCTGTCTATCAGATAAACAATATACGAGCACTATACCTTTTAAGTTAAAATACAATTAAATGTGCTTTGTCATTGGCAGTTGATATAATAATTTTGCAGTATTCTCAAGAATTTATACTTTATTTTTCTTTTATTTGGCTTGGTAAATCATCAAATAACCCCTCCCGCTCTGGGTGGAGCGGAAGGAAGAGTTAGACTCTTACTGACTAAAACCCACCCGTGTTCCTTCCTTAGTCCTTTATGTATAGTTTGACCCACAAATTCTTACTAAACATTTCCAGTCAAACGCTGAAGGAAAACATCGTGACGAAACCGACATAATCCTAGAACCAAAAATTCGAAGACATGTGACATCTATTAACCCGCATTGGGCCCACGTGGTGGATTACCCACTCCCTCTCACAGAGAGGAGGCCTGTGTCCCAGCAGTGGGAACATTATAGACTGATTTTGATATCCAGTGAAGGTTAAAAAAAACTGTTTATAAGCTACAGAACTCGCACGTTAAAACCCACCCCTGACCAGTTCCCACAACTTTTTCACTCATAATATAATTTTACGTGAGTTGGATCCCGAATAGTTTTACTTTAAACATTTTTGTTTTGAACGTAAATATGAATATGGAGTGGGCAATTTTTGTCAGTTTAGATTTTTTCAGGCTATTTTGTTGAACGTGTCATACGGTGTTAGTATTTTATTTTATTGGTGTTATAAATCATTCCTTTTAGTTTGGCTGACGTCGGATTTGGGTTGTGTTGGTTACGATAAGTTATTGTTTGGTTGGTAACAAAGCTTAGGTGGGTTTATGGACGGTGTGACAGATTAGGCTATCATTTTTCTAACAGTTATATATACCTAGATGCTGGTAGAGCATTAGTGGCCCAGTGGTGACGGCCGCGACTTACGAGTTGTAGGTCATGGGTTCGAACCCAGACAGGCGCTTTACTTTGTGTAAATTATTTCATCACCACTGCTCTCAAAACGGTGAATAAAAACATCGTGATGGAGCCGGCCTGGCCTAGAACTAAAAATTTATGGACATGTGACATCTACCGACCCGCACTGGGCCCGCGTGGTGGATTACGGCCGAAAGGAGTCCTGTGTCCCAAAAGTGGGCACATTATAAGCTGATTATGATCTACATAGGTATTAAAATACGTGAAACCTGTAACGTCCCCACTGATCTGCACTGAGCACCTGAACTGCCCCGTTGGTCTCGTGGTCGCAAGCGCGACTGCTGACAGTGGGTCCTGGGTTCGATTCCCGGATCGGCCAAAGTGTTATTGAGTTTTTCCATTAGGAATTTCTTAGTAACAGCTCGGAGTTTGGAAGTTGGCGGTGTGATACCCCCGTGCCTCGGAAAGCACGTTAAGCCGTTTGTCCTGGCTGGCATTCGTGGATCTTTGACAGTCGTTACGGGTAATCAGAAGCCCGAAAGTCTGACAACCAGCCTTATCAAGGGGTATCGTATTACCCAGTAACTGGGTTGTGGAAGTCAAATAGGCTGTCGCTCCATGTTAAATACTGGTATTCAGCTGCATCCGGTTAGACTGGAAGCTGACCTCAACATAGTTGAGAAAAGGCTAGGCAGATGATGATAAAATAAATCCGTAAACAAAAAGTCCCACTGTGCACTAAAAATGCACAGGAAAATAATAAATCAACAATAAAATCCCAATCTCATGAAACATTTACTTCACGTCTTGTGAAGTATAGTGGATTGATGAATAAAGGGAAAAAGAATATTGTATAATTATATAAACATATCCTAATTTATTTATCTAACCTATTTAACTTATTATTTTATTCATTATAATCACGATGCACTTACCATTTTTTTTCCCTGGACTGTAGACTTTGGTTCTCTTTTGAGTCGCCAAGTTTATTCACTTCATCATTTTGCACCTTATAAAATTCTAACACTAACTTGACAAACAACGTTTTACAAAAACCTTAGGCACCTACACAATCACCCATAATCTGTGTATAATGTACCTACTATCATAATTATCTTATCGTCCCATAACATTAATTATATTATAATGCACCATGTTAATTTGCTAATTTATAGCACGTCCAGCAGTAAGTCAATACGTCAAATCGATTTGTGACAGTTGCGCTCGCGCACAGATTATTAATAACCGGCGGCGCGAGTCGTTGCCCGGAATGTTACCAATTATATATTTCATGTTCATACCACTTTTTGTAATGTAGATTTTTATTTCTTATTTTTGATTATTGTTTTTATTAATATCTAATCGTATGCTGCACTGGCTGACGTCATCACGTCAATCACCGGCTGTCGCTGAAAACCAGCGCTGGGGCTCTGTCTCGTATAGGGTCTTAGCATTATGCTGAGCGTTGGCCGTTTTGCGTAGATGTGACGCATACTCTTTCCCAAATTGTTACTTTGTTTTTCTGTTGCTTGTGTTTTTTATTTTTATGCGTCATGTTTGCCGCAAATAAACGTATTTTCTTTCTTTCTTTCATTTATAAAACTCGCGCGCAGTGGTCCAAATTTTCTGAATTGTAGCCAAAATTGGAAGAAAGGAATTGTTGAACATTAACATAGATTACTTGATTGACATTAACTGCAGTTATAGTACAGGATACGTAGAAGAAAGACCTTCACCGATCGAGTAACCGGACGAAATGTGTTTTTTACGGAATAAAATATGTTAACGAAAGTAACGGTGATGGGTTGCCTAATGAAATCCTGTCAAGGATATTTTTAATTAATTATGTAATAGGTAATTTTTTTTCGATATCTTCACCGATAGCGTAACCAAAAAAATTTAATGCTAATCGAAAGTATGGAGTCTATAGAATATGCAAACATAGGGTTGCCTACCTTTTTCTTGTCAAGGCTATAGGGTTGCCTAGTTTAAAAAGGTGATTCGAAAATGGTACCTTCACCGATCGAGTAACCAAATAAATTATATATCAAAATGAAGATTATTTTTTTGCGAATACGATGGTACAAGGTTGCCTACGAAAAACCTGTCAAAAATCAGGGTTGTAAGGCGTTGAAATTTGAAAATTGAAACTTATGAAAGTGTGCAAGAAAGAGAGACTCCACATTATATCCAGTGCGATAAAAGAGGAAGCAGCATTGCAGCTGTTCGCGCCACATCAGATCCTTGAAATAGTGCGAGAGAGAGAGCCTATACGTAATATCAAATGCGGTAGAGGAAGACGCACCATAGCGACGGGCTCCGCCCCTTCTGGCCTATGAAAGAGAGTGCGCATGCTCTGTACAGTTGACAGATCTGTGTATGAATGTCAAGCGTTGTTTTGGAGCAACTTCCCGCCATTCTTATAGAAGTAATAGCGTGCTACGGAATATAAAATCGTGCTGTTTATTATTTTTTTTATTGAATTCATTAGTGAATTTTACTTACAAATTAAAAATCTCGAAAACGTGCTTTTTATGTGGTTTGAAAGAGTCCGTAATTGACTTTGATGATGAAACGCTAAAAAACTGCAAATTAAAGTTGGCGTTTCGGATAAAGCATTTAAAAAATTTAAAAAATATGCGTATAAAAATTAAAATAACTATAGGTTAAAAATTTTTGTCCTATATTTTTTATTCTATTTATAATAATTTATTTTCTAAAAAAAATGTGCCTAGTTTCTGTCAATTTCTGTTTTGTTACAAATAAAATATAAAAAATTTATTTCAGTAATAATTTGGAAAATTATGTATAAGTATCACTTATTTCTTGCTCTGCAATGAAATTATTGAATTCTTCAATGTAAGTTTTTTTTAAAACAGTTATTTTCTTGTAACACTGTGAGTGATAACCAACTAAATCGAGTGATATATCAGAGGGGCAATTCTCGTAATTTTAACAACGTTCACAGTCTGATCTCAGTCTCAATCTGTCAAAAAATACTTTTAATTTCCCTACATTTTGACAAGTTTTTGACATTTGCTTGTCGCCGAGATGAGACTGCGACTAGATTTTGAACGTTTTAAATTACGAGAATTGGCCTTCAGTTATGTTCACATCAGACAAACAGCACGATTTTATATTCCGTAGCAAACTATTACTTCTATGAGAATGGCGGGAAGTTGCTCCAAAACAACGCTTGACATTCATACACAGATCTGTCAACCGTACAGAGCATGCGCACTCTCTTTCAATTTTTTTTTTAAACCTTGCCCCACCTTAGGAATTACTCCTGTATCGTGGGTACGTTTACGAACATTTAAATTCACATACACAAACAGCCAGACTCGAAACAATTACCTGTAGGCAATACAAATATTTGTTCCGTGCGGGAATCGAACCCGCGACACACAGCGCAGCAGTCGATCGCTCAGCCACTGCGCCAACCATGTCGTCGTTTCATAGGCCAGAAGGGGCGGAGCCCGTCGCTATGGTGCGTCTTCCTCTACCGTATTTGATACTACGTATATGCTCTCTCTCTCGCACTATTTCAAGCATCTGATGTGGCGCGATCGGCTGCAATGCTGCTTCCTCTTCTATCGCACTGGATATAATGGGGAGTCTCTCTTGCACACTTTCATACATTTCTATTTTCAAATTTCAACGCCTTACAACCCTGATTTTTGACAGGTTTTTCGTAAGCAACCTTGTACCATCGTATTCGCAAAAAAATAATCTTCATTTTGATATATAATTTATTTGGTTACTCGATCGGTGAAGGTACCATTTTCGAATCACCTTTTTAAACTAGGCAACCCTAGGCCTTGACAAGAAAAAGGTAGGCAACCCTATGTTTGCATATTCTATAGACTCCATACTTTCGATTAGCATTAATTTTTTTTGGTTACGCTATCGGTGAAAATATCGAAAAAAATTTACCTGTTACATAATTAATTAAAAATATCCTTGACAGGATTTCATTAGGCAACCCATCACCGTTACTTTCGTTAACATATGTTATTCCGTAAAAAACACATTTCGTCCGGTTACTCGATCGGTGAAGGTCTTTCTTCTACGTATCTTAGACTATTAAGTTATTGAGTGCCTAGTAGGTGAGTTGAGGAGCGAAGTAGGCAATAAATGCTGGAGATGAGATTATGATCACCTGTAACTTGTAACCCTCGGGCCGTGGGGTCCGAGTGCTCATCGTCTTTTTAAAGAAATTTCGAAACGGCTGGATGACACTTCCCGTGTCCCGAGAGGTGGCTTTTACCTGGGCCAGAGGCTAAGCCATAGAACTTGGTAATGCCGCTAGTCTCTTGGGTACATTACCAGTCGACAGCGATGCGGATGAATTTTTCGATGCTATATTTTAGTTTTTGTGTAGTTTTAGTTAAGTTAGGATTTAATCTTGTTATTTTTATTAATTAATTAGTTATTATTTGCTTATTTATGTATTTTACCTGTAACGTCAATTTGTCGCTTTTTAAATAAAACTTTCGGAACTGGATGTTATTTTAGCTTGCCAATACTGTTATTCAGCTTATCCGTGACCCCGGCAAATGAGCCTTGAGCAACAGTTCTTTAAGTAAAAGTTGCTCCAAGATGCTATTTTAGAAAATTGTAAAGAAATAAATAATAACGTTTCATAAAATTAAAATATGTATACAAAACGAAAACGCGAAACAGTATACGTGTGTTAAATTAATGTCGCCATTAAAGCGGCTCGCTGTATACAACTGTGGCCTTAGAAATGAAATCTGAATTCCTAATTTGTTTACGATTGCTTCCCTTACATTTCAGTTAACAAAAGTCTTCACAAATTACGGCTATTCCTGTCTTTCACACTAAATTATGACAAATAGCAACCTTCCCAGTGTCCTCAATTTTGCTCCCCAATTAAGTCACTTAACATAATTGTAATTCCTAAACTTGGGAACATATACCCTTGTCTGGTTGGCATATTACGGTATTTCTTTGTCTATGTTGTGCGATGTTGGGCACTGTGCAGGGGTGTGGAGAAGGTTCGTGAGTCGATTGAGTTTGTGGGCATTTGTTTTACGGATCCATTTCTTTCTGTTTATTTCATAAATTAGTTTGTTCCTGTAAAAACCTTGGGTGGTTAAAATAATTTTAAGCCATTTTTTTTTCTTAGACACCTTAATATTAAAATTATTTGTCTCATTATTATTATTACTCAAAGTCAAAGTCAAATAATTTATTTCAAATAGGCACATAAAGACCACTTTTGAACGTCAAAATTTACAAAAAAAAAAACGTTCTGGTCACCCTTTGCAAAAGGTAGTTTCGTATGGAGAAGAATGGGGAAGAAACTCCACCGATACTCTTTTAAAAATGATTTGTATACATTAGTTATACGAGTATGTGAAGACGATGCACTTTTATTATTTAATTACTTTACCACATTATCACACTAGGTAGAAAGAATTGAAGATAAAGCACTCGGATAGTTACTTCGGGTCAAACAAAATCTACGCACGACCCAGGTGGCGTTATGAAGTCATACTAAGAGTTTCTTTTGAGATAGAATTTAGTCAGGTGAAAACAAAATTACTGACCACTGTGCTTCGGAAATACATACATAAATATCACACATACATACTTCCCATTAAATTCTCACATTTAAAAATCTAGCAGATTTTTAATTTCATACATACATAAAATTAATCAGTCTAGAATGTTCCCACTGCTGGGACTAAGGCCCAGGCTGGGACTGTAAATCTATAATGTACTACGCGGGCCCAGTACGCACTGATTTATAATTTCACCTTCTGTTTTGTAAATTCTCTGTGGCATACATCACCATGCTAAGGTGTATTGTTGTTGGAAAACATTTAATTAATTCGCTTCCCCCATGTTATTTTATGGTACGAGTTCGTAGCCGACTGCAGACAGCAGCAGCAGACGACGTGACGTTGCGACATGTCGCAGCGACACGTCGCAGCGTCATGTCGCTGCAGTCATGATTCGGAACCCAACTGCAGATGGCTGCAGCAGCAGACGGCAGCGCCGTATTCCAGTTAGTTCTGAATGTTCTGTGGGACGAGATGTCCGACCTGTTTGGGATTAGCGATCGCGATTTACTTTTGTATCTTTTGTTAGAAGAGGAAGAAGACGACGATGTTTTAGTATACAAGTATAGAGATATATACAAGTATAGAGAGATATATACTAGTATAGAGATATATATACTAGTATAGAGATATATAGTTTTTGTGCGATACATCGTACAGTACAGGATATTGGGCCACCCGGCTTATTAGTTTTTCTTCCTCGGAATCGGAAAAACTCATTTTTAGAGAAAGATTCAACGTGCTGTCGCTCCAGCGTCGGTGGCACTACTGATCTGCGGTCGTGCGACGTGTCGTCGGGTGACGTGTCGCTGGATGCGGTAGGTATTTCATAGAAATATATACAAACCAGTAGTGTTGCAGCGATACGTCGTCTGCTGCTGCTGTCTGCAGTCGGCTACAAACTCGTACCTTTATACTTTTAATAAAACAAACTTTATTCAGGGCCACGTAATTTAATATCCACGGATTATTATCCTACTAATGATATTATAAATGTTAAAAGTTTGTGAAGATGTTTGGATGTTTGTTACTCAATCACGCGTAAACCGTTAAACAGATTTAAATGAAATTTGGTATAGAAATAGTTTGAGCTCCGGGAAAGGACATAGGATAGTTTTTATTCCGATATTCCCACGGGATCAAAACTTACGCGGGTTAAACTGAGGAGCACTGCTAGTTATTTATATGTTCTTTATTGAGGTAATAAGGAAAATAGCTGAACATAGCTTAGTAACAAGGAATACTGCGCAATCAGAATGTCAATAGGAGAAAAATATATGTGTATTTGTATGAATTGGAATTGGTTATGTAAGGGTGTTTACGTGTTGACTGAAGACCACCAATTGCTCCTTTTTATTAGCCGTGATCTCTTATAGAATTCGCCCCGAATAAGGCTTCGGACAAATCTGGGCGGACAAAATGCGGCATAATTTCGCACGAGTAATTCAAGCTTTACTTTACCAGATTCGTGCCCTTGTATATGTGTCTTTTTGTCTCGACTGTATCCACGGGTAGCTTTGAACAATAGATGTTCTTCTAAGTTTGAATGTAGGTCCAGTAAACCAATAAAAATACAGAAAATAAATGATGTGGTCAACTGTACCCGCGGGTCCTGAAGCGACCGGGAACAGCTGACCGAAGACTCCCACTGTGCTACTCTGCGCAAGCGGTGCGCGTCAATGCTGAGCAGAGTACCAACAGTGATTTAAGTATGATAACCAGTAGACTTTACTGTCTGTACATCTTCATTTCAGCCGAAAGAAGTCCACTGCTGGACATAGGCCCCCCCAAGCACCTCCACTTCGACCGGTTCTGTGCTTCTCGCATCCAATGGGTTCTTGTGGCCTTCACAAGGTCGTCGGACCACCTTGTGGGAGGCCTTCCAACGCAACGTCTTCCGGTACGCGGTCGCCACTCCAGAACCTTTCGGCCCCGTCGGCCATCTGTTCTGCGAGCAATGTGCCGTACCCGCTGCCACTTAAGTTTGGCAATTTTTCTTCTTCTCTCTGGACATGGGTCCACGTATTAATGCTTACATGAGTATTGATACCTCGATTCAAGGGTCAGGCAGGGGGCGAGTAGATTAAGGTTTTATTACTAACACTAATATAAGTTATTATACTACCAACAAATTGGATCCCAGTTATCTTAAATAAACGTTTATCATTATTATTATTTCTCTCCGTGCCTCGGAAAGCACGTTAAGCCGTTTGTCCCGATTGTCATTCGTGGATCTTTGCCAGTCGTTACGGGTCGTCAGAAGCCCGAAAGTCTGACAACCAGTCTTACCAAGGGGTATCGTATTACCCAATAACTGGATTGTGGAGTGGAGGTCAGATAGGCAGTCGCTCCATGTAAAATACAGGTATTCAGCTGCATCCGGTTAGACTGAAAGCTGACCCCAACATAGTTGGGAAAAGGCTAGGCAGATGATGAATGGCAAACGACATTGCGGCAGGCCCACACAGATATGGCGGGATCAGCTGGACTTCTTTAATAAAGATTGGTCCTTGGCAGCTCTGGACTGAAAGAGGCGGAAAGAGAGTAGAGAGGTTTTTTTTCCAACAGTGGGACATTACAGCTAATAAAAAATAAACAAGATTTGTCTTCAGCCTAAGATGTGTAAGAACGGTGTAGTCCCATCTCTTCCCCTATGCGTTTTACCTACAAACATTTTTTTTTTGTACGTAAAACGCATAGGGGAAGTGACTATTGGTTTAAAGATTATAGGTTAGTTAGTGGAGTTCCTATAGGTTGGTTTAAGAATTATAGGTTATCTGATGGTAATGTTTTATCTTTTGATGATAATGGTGTCATTTTTGTAGGTAAAACGCATAGGGGAAGAGATGGGACTAAACCAGCACAACTTACGTGATACCGACCAATTCTGTAGTAGGTACCTACCTACTCAACGTAGACGTATAGAAGTTATAATAATGTGGAAGATTTAATCAATAGTGCAGCATCCTATCCTTCTACAAGTACAGTACAGTACCCGGCGATAAATATTGCACATCGACCTTTGGAAAGAGACAATCGGCTAATTTCGGCTTCGTAGAGCGTTATCTCTGTCGCACGAAATACAAACAGTCCGGTATCTATTAAATAGGAGCTGTTAAAACAATTATGATTTGCTTCTTTTGATAATTATTTTATTCTTTGTATAAAATACAAAAAAAGGTAAAGGTCGATGTGCAATATTTATCGCCGGGTACTGTAATACAATAGTCCTTCAGACCGAATTTCGGTCATAGCGGCCAATCTCAGAGGAGACTGGCCATCTACGCTGCAGATATTATAATGCACGAGTGTGTGCACAGACACAAGTGTACCCATTCTTCCCTCACTCGCAAAGCACGAAGGAACGGCAATCCGACACGACCGGAGAGCGATCAGGGGCAGAACCAAGGTCTTAACGGGCTTTCCGAGGCACGGGGGTATCACACCGCCAATTTCCTAATTCCGAGCTGTTACTGAGAAATTCCTTATGGATAATAACAAGTAGGTAAGCTACCTTTCTGCTATATTTCATAAAAATGTTTACAATATATTTTACCAGACAGAGACTGATATTCACGTGTTTAACTGTGAGGAGTAAGATTTGTGTGCCTCTGTCTCGTGCGCTCCATCCGTTCAAATACGTGCTTAGAAAATACAACACGCGCGTTTCTAGTGTGTGCATACCTTTATGTACCTACTAAATATTCAAATCTTTGTTTCCAAATTGATGTTAATACTCAATACTTTTATTGCATTCCACATGTAGGTAATCTTAGGTGGTAAACTTATAATTAGATCATTATGGTCGTAATGTCGGGCACAGCAAAATAAGTGAGTTAGGAGAGAGGAAGCATTTGTTAATTATATAACACTACCTGACCCGGCGAACTTCGTACCTACCGCCTCAGAATTAAATAATGTGACAAAGTTCAATAGCTAAAAATTTACAGAAACACCAAAAATACATTCCAATTTTTATAATATCGACATTAAATACAACACAATTAGGTACAATACAGTTAATAAATTTAAAGCTTTCAGAAATGACATATTTGTTTGTAGTCAAATATTTATAGGGCGTTCAGAAATTTATTTTGTGACTAAACATAGAAAGATATATCAAGCTACATAAAAAAATGTCTGTCTTTGATAATAAACTAAAATAGAAATAAAATAAAAGCGTAAAGGACAGACCAAACAATTGAATAAACCAAACTATACAATCTGTTGACAGGTAAGAACACTTTATGGGATAAGAAAAATGTTGCTTTAACTATTTTCCTTAAAACTTCTTCATATTTTCTCACCTTTTAAACCTTCTTTGGACTTCTACAAATATTTCAAAACCAAAATTAGCCAAAGCGGTTCAGCCGTTCTCGAGTTTTAGTGAGACTAACAAACGCTTAACAAACGTCATAAATTTTTTATATATGTATTACTTTACTTTATTTACTTAGCAAACTACTAGGTATACTATAATACTGATATAGGTATTTTCTGACATAAACTAATATTACGTCCACTTCAAGAAATATGAACTCTATGTCAGTGTAAATTCAGTTGATTTTAGAATTACTAGTACTATTGAAGCCATCAAAAAACTGAAGTAGTGGCGTAAACTGAACTTCAAGTGTGGGTATTAAAGTTCTTTTTTCCAAATGCTTATTTTTGTTTACACGTTTGGAAATTAAACTGAAAACGTAGGATAGATATGTTATTTAGCATGACTTTAAACGAATCTGATTTTACAAAAAATCTTTTAGAACATACCTATAAACTAATACAAAAAACTGTAAATACCATTCAAAAGAAAAACATCGAATTAATTCAGCTAAACAATCAAGTCTTGGATGAAGGAACATTAATCTAACATTATTGTTATTCAAAATTAGGCGCAATGTATTGAATAGACACAAACAGACATTAATCTATGTTTCGATCTTGACTTTACGCAATAATGGCCTTTCAAGGGCAATCCACGACGGATGCCCTTGATACGAGGAAAATAGAAAATGTAAGCTCTAAAGTTTGTCTTTAAAACTCAGCATTCTTATTGCGTTACACACTGTCAATCACAATCTGAATAGTTTTGAAGTATATTACTAATCCACTGCTTCATGTGTTCGCTAAATTTGTCTGCTCAACAATGGAAATAACTTGAACTGTCACAATGTAAGCTATTACGCAAAGACTAATTAGTGTGTTAATAATGAATGTAATATAAGACCAAAGATAGATCTGTATATGTCAGTCGCTTTTCGTGTTTGTCTGTGTGACTGCGTTGTTCTTTTAAACTACTACTATTTTGATGCGGTTTTCACCATAATTTAGAGAATTTCTTTATTCCGGCAGTTTTTAGGTACGCCCCGCAGTCTCACCCGCATAAGTATCCCTTGGGATAAAAGTCATAATTTGCCCATGTGCCAAATTTCATCCAAGTCCGATCAGCCGTTTCAGCGTGAGCGCATTACAAACAAACGTACAAAAAATCAATTAATCTTCTCACTTTACATACTCGTACATTTATGTACGCATGCGTGTAAAAAAAACGACCCACCCCATACTCTTCGATTTGAAACAATATAATAACCTAATATGTTGTATATTAAAATTAAAACCTTCCTGAAAGTATTTAGATTTCGTTAGTGAAAGAATTATCAAAACTGATTAATACGTTTTTGAGAAAATTGCGAACATGAAATAAACAGAAATAAACACAATTTAACGTTTGTCAATTTCATTGACAAAAAAAAAGTTACTTCCGCACTTTTCCGCGCAAAAGTGAGTGATGGGGACATCTGAAGAATCGAGTCGATCATGTCAAGAAAATTGCTTTTATGTATGTTCAAACATTTTGACATAATCATAATAATAAACCAACATATTAGTCCTATAACTAATAATTTAATTGACATTTTATGATTGTAATTGTATTTATGACTTTTTCTTTTTATTGTTTTCATAATTGACATTTAACTATTTTATTTTAATTTATCCAATTATTATGTTATATACTGACATTTAAATATTTGTACGCTACTTAGGCCAAACATGACTGATGTAATAATGTATTGTGATAACTTGCATGCTCTGTATTGAATCTTCAAATAAACTATACCTTACCTACCTTCACACAATATGAAATATTAATGTATATTCATTACGATTTTTGAGATATCGTCTCTCAAATGGAGAGCATGGGGTGGGTCAATTTTTTTTGCACGCAAGTGTATAATGGAGAAATCTCGATGTTTTGTCAAGTCGTAAAAACCGTGCGAACAGGGGCGGGTCGCTAGTTTATACATGAAATTCATTCAAATCAGACTGTCTTGTTTTGAACTCATTTAATAAAAAGTGGAAACAAAAAATGTGATTCCCCAGGAGTGACTGCTGTTGTCGAAAGGTGTATCATAAAGAATTCAGTTACGATACACTGGCGGCCACTCGCGTTCGGTTATTTATTGACGTCAGAGCATCTGATGTACACTGCCGGACAGAATATTTTAGTTAGCTTTTGAATTTTGGACGTGACAAGTGGTTAAAATTGTTTTGTTTTGTTATGCAAATGTTTTTCGATTTTTAAATATTAAGTGTCGGGTTTAATACAATATTGTGGAAAGATTGCTTGATTCTAGGAAATATGCAAAGGTGAAATCAATTACTTCATATCGCGTCATCAAACAAAGGAATTACTTATCTACAATAGGCGAAAAATAGGAATACGTTATTCATATCAACTTAATCAGAAAAGTGTATACCTGTTATGGAATATTTTCATATCCATTCTGAAATTACCATAGAAACAAGAATGTAAATAAACAGATTTTTTCATTCTGCCGATTTCAGATTCGATTCCAGAATATGAAATTACAAGTAAAATTAATTAATTAATTTAAGCAAAAAATTCGGAAACGATCGTTCTATCTCAAAAGGTGCGTCGTTTAATTTTGAAAATGTTTTTCTAAATGAGAAAATTTTCTTAGATTATACAAATGCTTTTATTATTGTATTTCTAAATCAGATTCTAGCTTTTATTGTAGAACTCTAGTATTATTCAATAATATCGGCGACTGACGACGATATAATTTTGAGTAAGTAGTTGTTTATTTGAGTAAACACATTGTACATATTTTATATTTTAGCTAGGTATAGTTATGGGCTTAAGTATCTCTTTGTAAACCAGTTTTTTTTTAAATATCTCTTTTTTCACCATTACAGTTGGTTTATTTTTTGATGTTTCGCTATATTCTGCTGATGGTACTTATTTATGCAGTGTTGACCCAGTGGTAACAGCCGTGACTTACGAGTTGAAGGACGTAGGTTCGAACCTAGGGAGGCGCTTTACTTTGTGTAATTTATTTCATCTCCACTGCTCTCGAAACGGTGAACTCTCAAAAAGACCCGCGTGGTGGATTATCGCCCACTCTCAGAGAGGAGGGTTGTGTCCCAGCAGTGGGAACATTATAATTATAATGCTGATTATGCTAGATATCTGTTTGTAAACTTTATTTTTTTAAGATTTTTTTTTTCGCAATTTCAATGTGTTTAATCTCTGAGGTTTTCCATGCTGATAATACTTATTTCTACAACGTCCCCAAATAAAATCGTTGCTAGAAATAGAATAGGCATTAATACAATGCAGATACTTAGATAGTTAGGTTTGGTCTAATCTAGGTATTTAGTTAATTATATCCTAAAGTTTTAAAACTCCTACAGTCTGCGTATAATTAAATAAATATTTATTTTCTCCATAAAAGCTTTTATTACAAGAAATAATTATCAAAGTTTAAAAATAAAGATAGAATTTATTAAGTTACTATAGTGAGCGTAATAATATTAAAACTGATCGCAATATCTTCAGTTTCGCTTTAGTTTTTATAAGCTAATAATTGCGCGAAATTTGCTTTTAAAGTGGGGTACTTAAAATTATTACTCTGTTAAGTTTTAGAACAATGTGTTTTTAACGAAGCTATGCTCTGTTCATTGAATAATAAAATGGAATATGTTTTTGATCTTCTTCTTGTGGCCAATAATCAAATATTTCTATTTATGTGTGAGATAATTAAAATAACTGGGCTGTACTTATTTAGTAATTCAAGTCAGTATTTTTCCCGTATGCTCCATTTGATATTTGTGGTTATTATTTATTGTCCAACTACTTCAACACAAAATATAGCAAGACATTGATATAAGCCTATGTATTTCAAAATTGACCCATTGAAGGACACTTGTCGAGACACAATAGAAGATTTATTGTTATTACGTCTGGGGCGTTTAGTTTCCCGCAAAGTGTTTAGTAAGATACGCAATTTTCATGATTGTTTCTTGGTAAAAATGCTTATTCCATATTTTTATGTCATCACTTCATTTCCATTTGGTTTTAACTCTTTTAACATGTTCTATTACTAAAACTACATTTATTTTTAACAGTGGGTCTATAATTCTGTCCCGACACACATTCACCCACACAGTACGATTGCTTCGAATGGAAAACATCGTAAAGTACGAAATTAAATGCAGTGATTTGTATCGCAAGTGCAATGGACTACATGTCAAACGGAATATATGGGCCGGAGACTATTAATAATGCTGGTGCTTTATACGTTTTTTGCACGTATGTGTAATCTCGTACAACATTCATTCCCCGTTACTAATAAATATTGTATAGCGTCTGTATAGTTACACAACGCTTTGTCTTCTTATTTATTTATTTAAACTTTTCGCACAAAAAGTTACAAAGGCGGATTTAATGCCTTAGGCATTCTCTACCAGTCAACCAAGCGTGGTGAAGAGATTGGATGGCAGGTACTTTGATTGAGAGGAACAATGACAAAAAAAGACTAGTAAGTCTAGGTACACAAATACATAAATAGGCTATAGGTATACACATTCATACTATAGTACATACTTATAATATATATATGTATACAAATTCAAGGGAGAGAAGTGTTAAGATGACTCTACGCTATTTGTTTTGAAAATAACTCTGCACTTTCCGCTTAAATAGCTACTGACTGATGGCCGTCCTGATATCAAGAGGAAGAGTTTTCTTTTTTCCAAAGTCAAATTACTGATGACTGAAAGAGAGAAATCGGTGTGTAACTATTTATCTGACATAATACGTTTATTAGTAAGGAGGTATGTGTTTTACTGTTAGCGTAATACATTTTTGATGGTACACTCACGTGCAGAAATACCTGACATTTATGAATGATTCAAAAACGATTTCCTCGTGTCGTACTACAGGGTTTATTTTCAAAGACCAGCCAAATTTTAAGGGTGTGGTACAGACTATCAAAGTGAATAACTTTTTCCATGCGACCAACATCGTAATGCGAAAAATGTATCAACTGTCCCATAGAAACCTTCAATACCTACTCAACATAAACATATGGGTCGGCTGAATTTTTGAATGCCCCGCGTTGAATGTTTCGTCAGTTATTAAAAAAAAAATCGCTGTTCCATACATTTCAACAGCGTAGGTATTGCACTTTTCTATAAAACAGCTGGTTTTATCTTGATAATTGACAAAAAATTGCTACAGTAGAGGGTCTTGAATCATATGCTGAATTCATGGTAACAACAGTTTGCGCATCCTGTATTTATCCGTTGTTGTACCCAAATCTTTAGTATGCATCACGCCTTAGAGACAAGGTAACAAAAGCACATGTCCATATTGCTTAGCAGCAGAAAGTTTGCTAGTAAACTCCCCCTAAAGGTAAAAGAAGCCCAAAAATAACAAATCAAAATCAAGGTTTATCATCGATACTTACAAGAGAATCACAATTACATAGCCATAAAACCGGTATCCTCACATAATGGTACAACGTTCAAGCTTGCTATACAGTAGGTAGTGGGCAGAACGCCAAGTGACATCAAAAGCGAAATGTTTCGGCATCGCATCAAACTGTGAACGGTAGTAACGGTTTAAGACAGCTGGGAGATGTGGATTAGGACCGTTTTCTGTGAATCATTGGTTTTGGTAGTTATGATGATCTGTATTGAAGGTTAGGTATTTCAACTCATAGGATAGTCTAGATATAGTCTGTTCCAAAAGCATCCGATGAAAATGTAAACAGATGGGTCTGTGTGACGTGGGAGTGCTTCGATTGGATTATTTGAATCCTTATACCATTCTACTTACTTCAAACAATCAATGAATCAACTAAGCCTATTATCGCAATCCACTGCTGGACATAGGCCTCTCCCAGGCTGCGCCACAACACCCTGTCCTCCGCCTTCCGCATCCAGTCCGTCCCAACCACCTTTTTTAGGTCGTCCGTCCATCTAGCTGGGGGACGTCCCACACGCCGATACGCGGTTTCCACTCCAAGACTCGTCTGCTCCACCGGCCATTAGTCCTTCGACAATCATGGCCAGCCCGCTGCCACTTCAGTTTGCTTACTCTGCAAGCTATGTCGGTAACTCTGGTTCTTTTCCGGATAATTTCATTTTTGATTTTATCCTTCAAAGACACTCCGAGCATAGCGCGCTCCATTCTTCTTACATTCTATTCATATTCTTCTCCATTCTTTATTCAATTTGCTTACTATATTACTTTTTTATTCCTTCATGAGAATTTCTGAGTCACAGCCCTGTCAAAGTCAAAGCATTTATTTCAAATAGACACATAAAAGGCACTTTGGAAGTTGGCGGTGTGATACCCCGTGCCTCTGAAAGCACGATGAGGCGTTGGTCTGCGCCTGATCTCTCTTCGGTTGTGTCAGACTGCCGTCCCATCGGACAACCGTGCACTTGTGTCTGCGGACACACTTGTGCACTATAATATCTCCCGCGCTGATGGCTAGTCTCCGTTTGATATTGGTCGCCAGGCCGTAATTCGGTCTGGGGACTATTTATTTATATTACTTAACACAAACGTGAAACTTGGTTGCTGGTAAAACACATGTCATCACCTGTCTGCCTTTTCACAACTATGTTGGGGTCGACTTCCAGTATAACCGGATGCAGCTGAATACCAGTATATTACATGGAGCGACTGCCTATCTGACCTCCATAACCCAATTACTGGGCAATACGATACCCCTTGGTAAGACTGATTGTCAGATTTTCGGGCTTCTCACAATCCGTAACGACTATCAAAGATACGCGAATGACAGCCGGGACCAACGGCTTAACGTGCTTTCCCAGGTACGGAAGGGTCTCGTAAAGTTGGTCACCCATCCAAAGACCAACCGCGGCAAGCGTAGCTTAACCTGATCAATCGACCTGTGCGGCTGTTTATTTAGCCACGGGCCCCTCCACTGGTGAAACACATGGACAGACGCCAACACATCAAGCTACCCGAATCTGTTTCTTCCCAATCAACTTTGAACCTTATGCTTTAGCGATAAAGTTGAAAATCTATTAAAGAAATTTGACAGGTTGTAGTAGGTTGATGTGCTGGCGTATATACAAACATAAAAGAAAGATAAACGTGGAGGACGTAAATGTTTTCAGTAATTTTCTCCTTGGAATATTCAAGAACTTGAAAATTTCCATAATATGCGGTGTCAATGTACGAGTACTCTACTGAAAACCGTACTTTATGTATATATTTTACACTGAGCTGCTCATTCTAATTCCCACAAACCGTGACAACTCAGAAATCTTCTTAAAATATAAACATCATCTGCCTAGCCTTATCCCGACTTGGTTAGGGTCGGCTTCCAGTCTAACCGGATGCAGCTGATTACCAGTATTTTACATGGAGCGACTGCCTATCTGACCTCCTCCCCACAACCCAGTTACTGGGTAATACGATGTACCCCTTGGTAAGACTGGTTGTCAGACCTTCTGGCTTCTGACGACCCGTAACGACTGTCAAAGATCCACGAATGACAGCCGGGACCAACGGTTAAACGCACTTTCTGAAGCACGGAGGGGTCTTAGGGGTCTTGGTATCTGAAGATGGTCACCCATCCACGGTTCAACCGCGGCATGCGTAGCTTAACCTGATCCATCAACCCGTGCGTTTGTTAGGTATTACTTAGCCACAAGCGACTTCTAAAACATAAACATTTAATACAAATTACAAACTCCCCCCACCTACATATGTGTTAATTACTGTCGAAAACAAGTGAATATAGCACTATATCCTTGTACATAAGTGTCAGATTTGCATGTAGAATTAATAATGTTAATTTTGCTGGATGTGTATGCCGTGCCGCAGAAATCAATGTGACAAAGGAGAGCTAGTGTCACCGGCAGAAGTGTTACTATTTGCTCTCGAAAATGTGGTGCTCATTTTGACTTTTGATTTGTGGTTTTTATCTAGTAGGTGGGTGTAAAAGGTAAATGAATATGTGTTGGGGATAAAGCAAGAATTGGAGGAAAGAAGGCTGTCTAGAGATGAAGCGAGATGACACGATTGTCCTGTAACATCAGTTAAGGGGCTTACATGACCTAAAGCTCGGTCACTGTCGGACTGCATAGAAAAGAAATAGAAGCGCGATGACACAACGCTGATAATTTATTGCAAAATATGAAGCAATAATTTAATTAAATTCTATTGTTTGGACTAAAAAATTACAACACCAGTATTTTAGTATGTTGCTTGTAGAATAATCTGACAAAAACTCAGAATGATTATACGTACATATATTAGCATGGTTTTTATTGTAAAAAGAAAGTTTTTAGAGGTATCTTGATGATTATTTTCTATCGTATCAAAATAGTTGCATTATGTTTTCAATACACTATCTACCTAGCATACATTCTGAAGCATATCATATATTTTTCTGATTTTGTTTACTGTAGTCGATCATATACATTTATTGTTTCTAAAACTTGCGTTTTTTGTGTTTAGGTCCTGTAAGCCCATTAAAGTTAGGTAGTGATTAGCGACTGTTCAACCATACATTTTTGACGTTTGAACGTCACTTCACTTTAATTATCGTTTATAAATAAACCCCGTTATGTATACTTAATCAATTGTCGTTTGGCCGATTTTACTCAGTCTTTTACTGTTAGGTTATTTTAACATTCAATGTTCCAACACTGGCTGTAGGTACCTATCGCTCCAAAATAAACATAAATCACCTAATAATTGTACAATAACAACGGAGACTACATTTCATCGCCAACCAAAATAAACCAAAGTAAGTAAACAAGACACTTTAAATCAATTGTGACGTTGTTCGTATACGCGCTATTACTTCTTTTTCACTTACACCCCGTTTTTGCTCGGCTCCTAAGGGTCCCAGCGTGATGTTAAATAGCCTATAGCCTTCCTCAATAATTGGGCTATCAAATGCAAAAATAATTTTTCAAATCCAACTAGTAGTTCTAGAGATTAGTGCATTCAAACATGTATACTTCAGCTTTATTATTAGTACCTATATAGATAATTCAAAAAGTCAGAAATTTATGAATATTATGAACAATTCGGACTTTTACCGGTGAGACTTGCTAAATTTTAGGATTTACCGGTAAATCCTAAGATTTACCGCAGTAGGTTTTTTACAGCAACAGATACATGACAGAATTTACACAAAAAAAAAAAACAGATTTTTTAAACTGATATTTCAAGTGGCCATAATAACTGCGCTCGATGACCCCACGAAAAAAAACTCATCGAGTTATGTTATTACTTTATTTTTCTTTTCGTGTTTAGGTACCAATACTCATCTCGTCTGCGGAGTTAAGGCTCCTTCAAACAGGCGCGACACGATACGCGACACAAAGGCACCGCAAGTCGCGCAACGAGCGGTGCCTTTGTGTCGCGCGCGATTATATCGCGTGTCGCGCCTGCTTGTAGGAGCCCTTGAACTAGCCAATTTTAAATAACCCTGTATAATCCAGTTTCATGTGACTAGAACTCCTGACAGAAACTCACTGCCTATTGTCTTTTCTCCCACTCTACTTTGATAAATCTTTTAACTGCATCCCAAATATTTATCCACAACTTCAAATGTATATTGTTCGCAATAAATATCTTCAGACCAAAGTACCTACTCGATACTTGAATTCAACGGTAGGGGTGGCACATTGTTGTAAATTCAAAATTTGAGTCACCACCTCGCCAGAGCGCCAGTTACAGAGCATTGTCGGCAAATTGTGAAACATTTGTTGTGTAGGCAACACTGGTGTCGACTGAGCTTTTGTTTCGGCGTTCATCCGTAAAGGTAGAAGTGACAACCCTATTTTAATACGGAATGCGATCTTTGGGTGAAAAGTGGGCTGTGGTTTTGTGTGAAGGAAAGAGGAAGAGATTTTCAGTAGAACGGCCGTAGCTTTTAAAAAAAAGTAATTCGATAGTCATTTGTTTTGCTAATCGTGGGGAATGTATTACCTATAGTGGGTGGAATCGATAAATGGGGGACTTACACTAGGTCGATTGTCGACGTATGGCTGGTCGCTTAGCCAATCACCGCACAAGCCGAATCACTACCCCATTTACACAGGTCGATAAAAATTGCAGGTGACTAGTACATTTTGCATCAAATTGTCGATCGCCCACGGGTGTACATTTTCGCGGTCGATTTTAGTCACCCGCCGCATGCGACCAGAGTAGGTTTCAACTTTTGCCGTGCGGCGACACGTTTTGGGAATTTGCGACTTTAGTCACCTGCGGCCTAGCCGAATTGCCATTTAGGCAGTCGATTTACCGTGCGGTTAAAATCGTGCAGCTATAATCACCAGTGTAAAGCCCGCATAACCTGGACAGACATGTTTTTCTATACATGACATATTTTGTGCCGATGTAAAAAAATAAATAAATGGCAAACTATTCCACCAAGTTAGTCGAGATTTCTGTATGTGCAAAAAGTTTTAGACGTAGAAAACCTTATTGGAAAAATCGCACGATGGCAGTAATAATGTCCTGAAATGCTACCATTATTTTAGACTAACTGCTTAGTAAATGTTATTCAGATGAGAGCAGTTTGCAAACTGCAAAAGCTTAAAAACGTTTTACCTATTTTAACGGTTCGTCCTAAATGTTTATTTTGAAAAATAACTCGAGCGTTCAGCAGTGCACATTTTTGGGAAAATAGTGCTTTATATTATTCAAGCTTTTCGCTTTCTCATACCTAGTTGAAATAATTGGTGGTGTTTTTCAGTGTTTTTCTCCGCTTTTTAGGTTTAATACCGCATTTTGTATTGACAAGTTTTTCAGCCATAAACTCTGCAACCAGTCTAACCAAGGGGTGTCGTGTAACCCAGTATCTGGGTTGTGTAGGTGAGTGGAGTTTCTCGTCGGCTCTTCTCCATAGGAAACGTATATAACTTATTTGTATTTATACAAGTATAATATGTTTAAGGTGTGCTTGTGTTTATTGAATATTATGTGAATGGTACACCTCAGATCTACAATAGTATCTCTCCTCCCTGAGTCCATCCAAAGGTTGTCTTTAAAAGATCGCTTTTAGTGATTAGACCGCCCTTGTAAAATTTCTACATGTACAGACGCCAGCACATCAAGCTACTACAAGCTGTCAAATTTCTTTAATAGATTTTCAACTTTATAACTAAAGCATAAAGCTCAAAGTTGATTGGGAAAATTTGACAGTTTCGGGTAGCTTGATGTGCTGGCGTCTGTACCTATATCTGTATTTTAATATCTTAGCATCTATCTATCCAATAAACAGCATGTATTAGAAAGATATGGTGATATTTAGGGTGTGGTACAGACCATCAAACTAAACAACTTTCTCCATGGTACCAACATCCGCTATTGTAAAGAAATTGTCAACTGTCTCATACAGAACTTAGGTACCTACTCGACCCAAATGTTTAACCCAAACAGACGCTTAACTTTCTGGAAATTATTTCATCACCATTGCTCTTAAAATGGTGAAGGAAAATATCGTACGGAAGCCTGCATGTCGTAGAACATTTGATTGAAGATATGTGAAGTCTCGACGTTTGATTGAAGACATTTGTGACGTCTCGACGGCCCACATCCTCTCACCGAGAGGATATCTGTGTACCAGCAGTGGTAGCATTATACTCTGAATATGCTAATCTCTCTTGGTTAGGTAGATAAATGAAACAATTAAAATGTTTAAATTTTATCAAAGTACAAAAACAGAAATCCAGATTAATTCATAAATAGTAAATCGCTTTTTAATTTTGAATAAAGTCAACATTTATTATAAAATTCAAAATGTCATTTATTAAATGTGGTTGTGCCACGCCTTCTGTTTGCCAATAAAATTGTAGTTTTGAGGGTTCACAAACAAATTATTTTGTGAACATGCAACATTTAATTAAAATCGCCTGTGAATGTCCGAAAGTAAAGTTCGAGGATTTTCGGCAAAGAAGAAAACTTTTAAGTTGTAACGATTTATAAATTTTTATATCGGGTATAAACTACAGCCAGTATTGTCACAAAGATTACAATCTAATCAAATCTATCTAATCTAAAACGGCCTTTGTCACTCCGTTCCCACGTTCCCACTGCTGGGGCAAATGCCTCCACTCTTCAAGAAGGAGTGGGCTATAATCTACCACGCGGGCCCAGTGCGGGTTGGTAGATGTCACATGTCTACGAATTTTTAGTTCTACGACATGCCGGTTTCCTCACTATGTTTTCCTTCACCGTTTTAAGAGCAGTGGTGATGAAATAATTTACACAAAGTAAAGCGCCTGTCTGGGTTCGAACCTACGACTTACAACTCGTAAGTCGCGGCCGTTACCACTGGGCTACCGCTGCTCTCCTTTGTCCTGCGACAGGACAAGATAGGTTTATTATCCTAGTGCATGACGAACACCTCCCTTTTCCTTTTCCACACAATTCTGACTTTTAGTAGCACCGGCCAGTCCTTTTCGTAGAAGTCAAGCTAATCCTTCCATCTTCGCCTTGACCGCGATATCGTCGTGCAGCATTACAAGTGTCTTAAGTATGTTGGAATTCAGTTTGGTCATAATTATTAAGAAAAAATGCCGCAATCACAAACTTTACATACCGCGAAGTTAATTTTTTGCAATTTTCAGGACAGTGTCATATTAAATTTTGATTAAAATATGATTCGTGAGCATAAAACATATGACTTTACGGAATTATAATCATTGAAATTATTAATACAACCTTCAAATTTCATATAATCCCGTTGATTGATATTTCATGAAATAGTCATTTAATAGGTTTTTAAGAACATTAATTTAACTTTGATTAATTTTGAGAAACTACCATTGCTATTGGACAAATAGTATAAAAATATGTTTTTAATTATTGAACACAAAATCAGTTACAGCCGTTATTTATTTCCAAACTAAAACCTAGTTTTGTCACCCAAACACCAAATTGAAAACTAAAACTCTAGTTGATTCCAAACCAAACACGAGAAAAACAATGAAAAACAAAGGACTTGCCAATTTGAAGCTAAGCTTTCTGCTAGACTTTGTATAAACAAAATTAAGCTTTTTTTACTTCACATTCATTATTATTCCGTTCAGCCCTTGTTCTAATTGTACAACTTTTTGATTCCAGACTGTGTTATATTATGTACAGACGCCAGCACATCAAGCTACCCTAAAATGTCAAATTTTCCCAATCAACATTGAACCTTATGCTTTAGCGATAAAGTTGAAAATCTATTAAAGAAATTTGACAGATTGTAGTAGCTTGAGTGCTGGCGTCTGTATTAGCGGCCCGCCCCATCTTCGCACGGGTGCAATTTTTTCTTCGAATTTCCGAAATTTTGTTTCATACAAACCTTGTCCTGGCAATTCCGAACACAACAAAATTAGAATTATCCAATTTCGTGCAGTAATGACTGCACGAAATTGGATAATTCTAATTTTGTTGTGTGGAAGTTATGCGCGTACAGACATTTCGGCGACTTTGCTATACTATGTTTCTGGATACACCATGGCAGCGACCCGCCCCTCTTCGCACGGTTTTTACGACTTAACAAAACACCGAGATTTCATTATAAAGTTCATAATTATTATGTATAAATGTATACACATAAACCATCCGGAATATATTCTCTAAATTATGGTGAAAACCGCGTCAAAATCTGTTGCGTAGAGAACAACGCACAGATAGACACGAAAAGCCACTTTGGAACTGGCAGGGGGATCGAGGGGGGGTGGAATAACTCGTTTTATGCTACGTATATATTTTTTTAGATTGTATTTGTTTCGAAGTGATTTTGTAAGCAGGGCTTGGAACCGGTATCAAAAGTCTGTATCGGTATTTAGCGGTTCTTACCATTTCGGTACCTGGATATCGGTTGCAAAAGGGTACCGCTTTCGGACGGGTATCGGTACTCCAATTATCAAGTCTCATATTTGTATGAGGAACCTCGTACGGTTGGCAACCTTAACCGCCACAGTCATTTTGACCGCCACAGTCATGTATAGATGACAAAACAAAATGTGCCCAGCACGCCACCTTTCGACTACATGACAAACTTGACGCCGAGGACACATTTTAGATTTTTTGACGTGTGGCGGTCAAAAGGTTAAAGTTATTTTTCTATTTTTTGTTATTGCTGAATGGGTCCGCTCTTGAACTTGATCACGACCGATGTAAAGCGATGCATGAGGTCTACGATGGAACGAGCATGCCCAGAAGATGCCTAAGGCACTGGAACTCCTGGAACTCCCACGCATCGACGAAACACAGCAGGCTGCTTGACGCCGGACTCCGTTGGGAGGGTGGTCGCAAACCAGGCGGGATTTAGCTCTACCGCTGCAAGGGAAGAATTGGCCAGTCAAATGACTGACTGTGACTGTCCAGGATGCGCCGAGCGCTCGGTTCAGTTGAGTAACTGGCGGAACAAACTGCGCTACACGAGAAGGCTTCTTCATGCATCCCAAAAATTCTAATGCCTATTAACTATCCTTTTTACGTACTGTTTTCTCACTCTAACTTACGGAAATATTGGATTGATACCGGTACAGTACCGATACTGATTAAAAATACCAATAGTACAGGGGGCCTAAACAGGTCACTTGGCAGAATCATTAAAGGATGACATTTCAAATAAATTTAATCTTAGTGTCAGGAAAAAGTCAAAATTATTCAATCAAAAACTTTTCGACTTGAAACTTAAGCAATATTTCTCTTGAATGTAAACACTTTTTATATTTTCGTAATAACAATGAAAAGTATAAAGTATGTATGGAACATACAATAATAGATCAATTTTATTATCTACTAGAGTTTTTTTTTGTGATTTCTTATATGCGAAGTCGTTATGACCAACGACAATGTTGATCATTACCTAGTAAAACTTACTATGGAAAATATTATTTTGGGTGACTAATATAGTAACCCTATCATAACATAATCAGCCTATAAGGTTCAGATTGCTGGGACACAGGCCTCCTCTCTGTGAGAGGGATGGGCCTTAATCCACTACGCGGGCCCAGTGCGGGTTGTTATATGTCACATGACATAAAATTTTTGGTTTGCCAGTTTCTTCACGATGTCTTTTCCTTCACCGTTGAGAGCAGTGGTGATGAAATAATTTACATAAAGTAAAACGCCTGTTTGGGATCGAATATACGACGTATACCTCATAAAACGGCCTTCACCACTGAGCCACCACCCTATAATTATCAGATCTAAATCAAATGTCCTTATGAAATTATCATTCTTAGTGACTACATCATGTATTGATTAATTGACTGATGACAGCAGTTATGAATTTGATTTATTATTAGAATTGTATACAAAATCGAATCACACAATATGTCATGCAAATTCTAATTATTAAGTTAAGTTATACAGGTTGGATTTTTGAGATGGGGCAGAAAGTGCTTTTTACCTACTACGAGATGTTTGATGATGTATGTGCGTCATGTTTGCCGCAAATAAATGTATTTTCTTTATTTCTTTTCTTTATGTACGAAATATAAAAGGTTTTTTGCGATTTCTGATTTTTCTAGTATTTGAACCTCAGTTGATCAAAAACACTACAGTGTTTTTGATCATTTTATGAAACAGGATCGATTGGAATAGAAAAAAGACTTTGTGAAAACTGCCCATTTTTTTATCTGTGAATGTAAATCAATATGTCTCTAAAAGTTAAGGACAGTCTCCTAAGACCATTTTCCTTTAGCTACAAGCCTACAATGGTTATACGGTATCTGCCCTTACCACCCCGTATCAAAAATACACCCTGTATATTATATCCTCGTGGCGAAGCACATATAATATATACATTTATTATTCCAAGTACGCTAACAAGAAGAGGCAAACAATACAAACAATAGAAGTACGCTCAACTCCACACGGAATCAATAAACATGTAGAAATAAATTGCAAAAATACGAGTACACTCTCAATTTTTCCATTCCCCCGATCAACAAGTAACCATTCTCTTATTTCCATTCGATCGTTCATTCATTCTGTCAGCGGCACGACGTTCACTCACATTGAACGATCCATCATCGTTCACTTCAATCAGTCTATCATTCAATTACCCTTTTCCGTAACATTGCCTAAGTTTTTTTTTGCATTTTCATTCCTATGAAGGTAGGATTAAATTGAAAAGTTTTGTAATCCAAAAGGGAGCCCTAAAAATGTTTTTTCTCAAAGGAGCATTCATTTTCATCGTCAATTACTGAAAGTTTTGTGGGAGTGATTAATTCTGCCATTAAAATGGCGGAAACGGGGAACGTGGAATAACATGTGGTGAGATTAGAGAGTTTGATGTTAGGTGAAAGTATTTTTGTAAGCACGTGTCATACTCGTAGAAATGCAGCAGTATTTTCTAAATATGTTTGTGTGTTGTTTATGTTTGTGTGTTGTGTTTGTGTTTATTTGTTTGTGTTTGTGTGTTTTTTGTTTATGTGTTTTGTTTGTGTGTTGTTTGTTTTTGTTTGTTTATGTTTTAGGGTGGATGGACTTAGAACTTGATTCTGAACGCCATTGTGTTGAAATAATTCGTCGGTTAATAAAAAAAAGTTGCTGTACCATACATTTTGACCGCGTAGGTATTGCACATATATGAAACTAGCTGCGCCACGCGGTTTCACCCGCATAAGTTTCGATCCCGTGTGAATATCGGGATAAAAAGTAGCCTATAAGTTAATCCAGGGTGTCAGCTACCTTCATACCAAATTTTATAAAAATTTGTCCAGCAGTTTGAGCGTCAAGAAGTAACAAACGTATAACCACACACACTCACAAACTTTCTCCTTTATAAGTGTGATATTAGCGTGAAGTGTGATAGCAAATTTTTTTTGATGACCGACGAAAAATTTCGGAGCTAGGGGGAGTCTAGAATCATGTGCTGAATTCATGATTACAGTTTGCGCGTCGACGTCCATCTACACTAATATTATAAAGAGGAAAGATTTGTTTGAATTGAATAGGCCCCGAAACTGCTAGACCGATTTGAAAAATTCTTTCATCATTAGAACCCTACATTATCTCTGATGAACATAGGTGATAGGATATTTTCAAAACAGTTAGGGATCCGTATGAAAACTTTGATAATATAACCCAAGGTGTGAAAAAAATACCAAAAAATTCCTTATATTGCGTACGCTGCGGAAAATATTGACACTTGAGCAAAGTGATATACTACAGTTTTATAGAAGATATCAATATCTATCAAAAAGTCCGCAATACCACACGTCTAACTATTACAGTTATGTCACAATAACTACTTTTCCATGTTAAAATATGCAACAGTAATGGCGAAAAATCCTATATCTTATGTTTGTTAAATACCAAAATCGAAGTTAAATTAATCTACCCGTGCGTAGCCGGGGCGAGCCGCTAGTCTTGTATATATTTAAATAATACATTTATTGGCATCCCCATAATGGCGGAATAATCATTATTATTCTGCCATTAAGGGGCTTACAGGACCTAAACGCAAAAAACGCAAGTTTTAGAAACAATAAAAGTACCTATATGATCGACTACAGTAAACAAAATCAGAAAATATATGATATTCTTCATGAGATATGCTAGGTTGATAGTGTGTTGAAAACATAATACAACTAATTTGATACGATAGAAAAAATCATGAAGATACCTCCAAAAACTTTCATTTACAATAAAACCATACTAATATACATACAATCATTCTGATTTTTTATCAGATTATTCCACAAGCAACATACTAAAACACTAGTGTTTTAATTTTTTAGTCCAAACATATGATTTTTTGTAAATAAATAATTGCTTCGTATTTTGCAATAAATTATCAGCGTTGTGTCATCGCGCTTCTCTTTCTTTTCTATGCAGTCCGACAGTGACCGCGCTTTAGGTCATATAAGCCCCTTAAAATGGCGGAAACGGGGAACGTGAAACGACATTATGGGTGCAATAAAGTTTGAATTGACATGTGGTGAGGTTAGAGTTTGATGTTAGTAGAAAGTACTTTTGTGAGCACGTGTCATGAAAGTGCAGCTGTATTTTCTAAATATATACCTTTCTAACTGAGCACGAGGCTGATATTACTTCCGAGTCAAAGAGTCTTAAACTTTCCATGACTAAACCGGCCAGCTGAAAACCGAGTTGTTGGCGAAACTCTGGGCTTGTCAAACATTAGATTTCATTTTGTCGAAGTTTTGTTATCTTTCTGTTCAGAAACATTAAATATTGATCCGAAAAAGCTATCTGTGGGTTACACAAATATTTGTTTCTTGTGGAAAACACCACTTGGCGCAGCAAATAATCGTTTAGCCACTGTACTAACCTTAATAAAGGATCAATCAACATAGTTTTAATAATGTACAGACGCTAGCACATCAAGCTACTCGAAACTGTCAAATTTTCCCAATCAACTTTGAACCTTATGCTTTAGCGATAAAGTTTAAATCGATTAAAGAAATTTGACAGATTGTGTAGCTTGATGTGGTGGCGTCTGTCCCCATGATTTTGTAATATCTTGATGTACGTCCTGGGAGTTTCGTGCGCGTTCTGCTCCATAGAGATCTTCAACTTTCTGACTAACTGAAAAACTCTTTGACAGTACAAAAGCGTCTATAAATGGCTTAATTTAAATAAATGCTTTGAGTTAAAGTTTAATACAACTATTAAACGATTTTTTAACTATTTTTATAACTATTGACAGTTTCATGAAAGAATTTAAAATAATTTGTTTACTCTCATGTTTAGTGCGCATAATGAAAAAAATAATAAAACACACAAACACAATAGTTGGCACATGCATGCAAAATGGCCATCGCTGAGCATAATGCTTAGACCCTTTGCGAGACACAGCGACAGAGCCAGTTTTCGGCGACAGCCGGAGTTGACGCGATGACGTCAACCGGAGCAGCATAAAAAGAGCTCACAGTTTACATTTTTGCATAACAATTTAGAACGAAATTAACTCTTCAACATCTACCTAGTCTTTTTCCAATTTTTTTTGGAAAAAGACTAGGTAGATGTTGACAGGCGTTACGGGCTTCTGACGACCCGTAACGCATGTCAAAGTTGACCGAATGACAGCCGGAACCAACGGCTTAAGGCCGCAGTCTTGCAAAATTCACTCGCGGCGAATATTTGCGCAACTTTGTATTTTTTTTTTAAACAAAGCAATGAAATAACATGAAATTTTATTATTGCACATAAATAACCACAATATAAGTAATAGCTAGTTATTTTTTTTAAGTTCATTTAGATGGGATAAGTTAGGTAAATCAAGCGTTAAATACAGCTCTTTCGCGCCCAACATCATTTAGAGTTCTGTTTGGGCGCTTAGTTTAGGGCAATGAAGAATTAATTTGGAAATCTGTTCAGCACATATTTATCTCAACATTCTCGTCTTCAAAATGTGCTGATTAGTTTTTTCTAATTATATTCCATTTTCTTAATTTAGACGTCACAATTTCATCAAAATTCTCTGTTTTTATCTCTTAATAAACGGTTTTTTTCATAATAAATATGCATCGTATGTATGTATTAATTAGATTATTTTAATGCCAAGAGTTCAATAAGCAAATACAAAAAAAAATAGCACCTAAATCACCTTACCCTAACAATAGTAATATTTTCAAAAGACCTACAAAAAAGGGGTTTATAAACAAGAATTGAGAGAGAAATTTCTTAGTGGCCACTGCACGGTCGGAGCGTTCAGACGTGTGGTCCACGACGAATTTTAACTGTTCCCTCTCGCTCTAACTTTGCTCCTGCTCTAACATAGGATGCGCATTGTTGTGTATCTAAAGTTGCTCTACTTTATTATTTTTTGTATATAATTTTTCGAGTTTTTTGTAAATATTTGTATATCAGTAATAGTTTTGTAAATATTTGTGTATCAGTAATAGTTTTGTAAATATTTGACTTCAAAATGGATCGTAAACGTAAAAAAAAATATGCCTGTACAAGAAAAAGAAAATTGGCCTCAAACGTAGAATTGATGAAGAGAAATAGAATCCAAAGGTAAGTAGAACTGTTTACAGTATTCATGTTTAGGGCCTAACTACAAGGTCAAATTAAATTAGCTAGCGAGACTCCACAAACGTGATGGATATTGATATCTCAACACGATGAAACAGATTTTATCAACTCACACTTCAAGTAACAATACTACCAGCGGTCATTGGCCCCAAAAAAATCATCAAATCTTTATTTTTTGTATTTCGTCGTGTTTAGATAATATCGTATACAGGGTGAAATTAAATTAGATAGCGAAACTCCGCAAAAGTGTTGGGTATCGATATCTAAACGTGTGTGGGGGGCGTGAGTGTATGTGGGGAGGGCGTGATTATGTGTTGATAGATGTATCTGTATGAGGTATCGGGAGTGAGTGTGTGGGGGTGTGTGTATGGGGGGTGAGTGTGTGAGGGGAATGTATGGGGTGGGTTGTGTTTTTGGTGTTTATGTATGTATTAGATCGCTAGTCTACTATACTTTAGGGCTATTTAGACCAAAGTCGGATATCTTTTAGTACGATGATTTTTTACTAATAGGTACTTCTGAAAACTCTGTTAATAATTTATGACTTTTTTATTTTCACAGGTCCACTGCTGGCTCTCGGCAACCTTTTTCAGATGTAACCAACTTGTCAGAAGCTCGAAATAAATAAAGTATATCGAAAAAAATAAAGTATATTATTTGAGCGTTATGCGGCATTTAAGAGAGCAAATTCGAAGAAAAAGGCCAGATTTGTGGAAAGAAAATTGTTGGATTTTGCACCACAATAATGCGCCTTCGCACAAGGCCATCTTTGTAAACAAATTTTTGACCAAAAGCTCAACAAATACATGATTCGTGATAATCGAGCAACCACCTTATTCACCAGATATGGCTCCAGCCGACTTCTTTCTTTTTCCTAACCTCAAATTACCACTTCGTGGCACCGTTTTCATTCGGTAAGACAAAGGAATATTCGCGGCGAGAACTAAACTCAATTCCGGAAAAAGCGTTTAAAAATGTGTTACCGAGCGCATACAACCTGAATCTCTTCAAAGAGAGAGTGAATAGGCTTCTTCTGGGTAAGCTCATTCCATCGTCGACTTTGTCTCTGTCACCTCTGAGCTAGACTAGAGTGAAAAGCAAACCAATTCCAAATTAAAAAAAAATGTTTTGATGATTGGATTATTCGTTGGCGTAAGTGTATCGTTTCTGAAGGAGCATACTTTGAAGGCGATAAAATATAAGTCTGCGATGAGCATGTGTTGGTGTCTGTGTTGTGTTGTGTCTGATGTGATGTGTAGTGTCTGTGTGAGCGATTTCATGGCGTTCTTTGGGACTAGCGCATTTTTTTTTTCTTGCGTTGAGGGAATTTTTCAATTTTGAATATAACCATCTCTCGACGGTTATATTGGGGTAGATTTCTGATAATTCTCGTGGTCTTGTGGGTGTTGTCATTTCACATAATCTGCGGTAAAAGACGTGGTTCTTATTTCTTTTTACTTTTTTCTCAATAGGTTGAATTATATTTATGGCGGGTCTTTTAAGGCGGGAATCAATTAGCTCAGGGAGCAGACAATGCAAATAAAATTTTGTCAATGGGCCTACCATTTTGTAGTGCCAGAACGTAGGGTCTCTTTTTATATTATTCGACTTTCATTGAGTAGTCCACTCCAGCCCATACGGCATATAAGCACATATCCATCTCCGTAATGTTTAATTGGCTCTGAGTATGGAAATAATAGACGTGGTTTTTGTCAATCGCAAACGTATTTCTCCTAATGTTACATTTCCATTTTTTTTTTCTTTTATCGTTTCTTCAGATTGCATATTTTTTGCAGAAAGTGGGCATTTTACTTCTACCAGTCCTGTTTTTCCATCTTTGTGTTTATAAATACCATCGGGACTGGCTCCTAAATATTGGACTGTTTGTTTAATATAAAGACCGCAGCTGGCAATTGTGACGTTTTCCTGCAGAGATAATGCTTTTTGTCCATTATCTCTACCATAATATGTGATCGAAACTTTGGTCTATCGTCTGTTTCTGTAGTTCATCTCTTTTTTGGTCAGAAGGTTCCGTTTATTTAAGGAGTTATTTTTTTGTCATCTGAAAATCTTCATCGGTCGTAACTTGTTTTTTGGTATTACTATCTAGCATGAACGAATTTATATAAAAACCGGAGGCGCGAAGGAAGAGCAACCCCCGCCAAGGTACCATTCAAATATAAATAAATATTGATTATTACTTAGTAGAGCAACTTTCCGACCGTGTCAAATATCGCTAGGTAAGATGAATGCGGGGACTGCAGGGAGCCCGGGTGCAGACGCACGGCGCGTGGACTCGCCGCACGCGATTCTTAAATTGTGCAATAGAAGACTAGGCCCTTAACGTGCTTTCCGCGACACTGAGGGGTCTCGGTATGTAAAGATGGTCACGCATCCACAGACCAACATCGTAAATAACGCAACGAATGTTGTTGACCTGTCAAAAATAAAGCCAACTGATGGTGTGCCCTGCAGTTTTATTATCCTGCTGCTTTTCTTAGCTAGTGGCTACATACTATGCTACCATAACCACTAGCTAACCTGCAACCGGTTAGATTGTAATCCGACCACAACTTAGCTGGGAAAAGGCTAGGCAGATGATGATTTACGATGTTGAGAAGAAAATTTTTTCGCACATATGAAGCAATGAATTAGCAGTATCTTTCAAAATGATTCAGTTTGTGATTGGTAGTGTGTTACGCCATTAGAATGCAGGTGCTCAACTAAGCCAGTACACATTGTTTAGTAAGACCTTTCAGTTCCGAGCTAGACCAGTTGTGCGCTCATTGGCACGAGTGACTGGTCAGCAGGGGTACAAGGACTACAGGATACAATGTAGGATAGACGTGTAAAAGGTATGAGTGATTATCTATTGGAACGAACTTCTTAAATGCGGTTTGCATAATCAGTCTATAATAATCCAATGCCCAATAGCCCAGTGCGGGTTGGCAAATGTCACATGTCTTAGAATTTTTGGTTCAAAGACATGCCGGTTTCCTCACGATGTTTCCTTCACCGTTTTAAGAGCAGTGGTGATGAAATTATTTACACAAAGTTAAGCACCTGTCTGGGCTCGAACCCACGAGCTACAACTCTTAATTCGGGGCCACCACAGTGTACCACTGGGCCTTACACTTACAAATTGAATGATAAAAACTATTGATTGCTTTAAAAACTCACAAAAAATCATAGACGAATTCACTTCCAGATTCATAAATATCAGTAAGATTGAATTACTTCAAAACAAATGGGGTATTCCTCGAAAAGCACCAACTTTGAAACGCACCAAAAGTAAACCTCCATAAAAAATAAAAATATTACAATTATATTCCTCGAAATGCATCAACGATGAAACATAGAGACGAGCATGAAGGATTCGTAATATGTGATATCTTTAGGCATTTCATTTGGTGCATTTCAAAGTTGGTGCGTTTCGAGGAATACCCAAAAAAATCACACACAGTACCCGAAAACTGGACATAAAAAAACTCAAATATAAATTCAACAATGAAACGTTATCCTGGCCGTGGCAAGGCCGGTCCTTATCACCGGCCGTCTGGCCCTTTGTCTGGCCTAACGATGTCCCACGACACGTGTCACGGTAACGGTAATGCTAGTTTATGGTGTTTTTGGAGTACGTTTCGATTTGTAGGTTTTAGTGTGATGTGTTTTCGATAGCGGTATCTGCAAACTGGATATTTTACTGTCCTTCCTACTGATTAATCTTGGGAGTAGTGGAGATAAAATGGCCTGGAATAAAAAGTCGTGGTATTTAAAATTGATGTAATTTGCTTTTGTATAGAGTTTTATCAATGTCAATATTAGGTAGAATAAAATAATAATAATCCCCTGACCGATTTCGATTACGGTGAACAATTTCAACGAAGATTAGCCAGGTTCACAAGATATATTACAGTGCACAAGTGTGTGCGCAAACACAGGTGAACTGTCTGTTCCTTTACTCTCATAGTCCTGATGGAAAGGCAATCCGACATGACGGAGGAGAGATCAGGCGCGCAGGACTAAAGGCTTTACGTGCTTTCCGAGCCACGGGGGTATCACACCACCAACTTCCAAACTCCGAGCTGCTATTGAGAAATTCCTAACGGAAAAACCCAATAACCCTTTACTTGACCTGGGAATCGAATCCAGGACCCCATGCACAGCAGTCGCCCTTTCGACCACGACAATCAGCTACAATTCTAGTAGATTATCCTCATCATAATTTCAGTCAGAAAGTCCACTGCTAGACATAGGCCCAAGCACCTCCACTGGCTACACACGCACGTACGCTGGCACAGGCTACTTTTCATCCCGATATTCCCACGGGATCGATACTTAGGCTAAGAACTCACGGAGCGATTTTCGCCCGCAACCGCCGCAGTCGTGGATCTGCGGTTTTATTTCAAAACTCACGAGACCGGTTATTCGCGCGGTTATGCGGCCGCCGCGGTTGCGATCATCGCCCGCAAACGTGGCGGGCGATGATCGCAAGATTGCAAGACGGGCGGTTAACGATCAGTTGAGGTCCCGCCGCGCCGCCCGCCGGCCCCCGCGGTCGCCCGCCAACCGATCGCAAAGCGCGCGGGCGCCACCCACCGAGGCTGCGGGTAACCGCGGCCCGCGCGATTCTACTAGTTGCCCGGCGGTACAGCGGGAGCCGCATACAACCGCGTACACCGCGGGCGTAAAACGCGCCGTGAAATGTGCTTTAATTTTTTATATAAATATTTGCATTCTATAGAAGCTGCGGGCCCGCAACCGCAGCGGACGCGGGCGAAAATCGCTCCGTGAGTTCTTAGCCTTATGCGGGTGAATCCGCGGGAGTTTATAATATTAGTAGGATGTGTACCATAGGTTGATGTTCCCTACCTCCAGTCGTTATCACCAAGTCCCACAGGATTCAACGCAGCAGCCATTTGTGTCCGTCCGAAACGAACACACACCAAAATTGGCTGAACCTCATTTATTTAATCGTGCCCCATTACCGCGAGCATTAATGACATTCTATCTACTTTAACTAGTTTTTCCCATAGGGTAACTGCCACAATCAACGGCCAATAGGGTAAATTCACATAATCACTCCACTTGGCATGCAAGGGATGCTTGTAACCCATAGCTTCGGAATAATCCTTGGGCTTACTTCACCTATTGGAACTGACAGGGTTTGCCTCACGTAATTTGAACAAGGAGTTTGTATAAATAATTAAATATAGTTTGTAAAAACAGTTATTCTAAGTAGGTAATTAATGTTTATTTAAATAGGAATGGAGATGGTATGATTTAACAATAGCCCCCTTACTAATAAACGTTGTATAGCGTCTGTATAACACAAACGCTTTGTCTTCTTCGTTCGAAAGTCAAATTACTGACGACTGAAAGAGAGAAATCGGTGTGTAACTAACTATTCATCTAATATATTACGATTATTAGTAAGGGGGTAAGTGTTTAATATTTAATTCTGCTGTGATGTAAGTGAATTCAAAAACAACCTCTATGAATTATGGTTGGCGCACCTGTGCCTGTCAGTCCCGCGAAAGCCTTGCTAATCTATTTTGGTACCGGCTCGCTTAAATTTCCTAAAGCAGAAGTGTAAAATACACCTACACGGGTGAGCCTGTCAAGTGCGCAACAATTCTGATTCCTATCTGCTATACTGATATTCCTCATCGAAAGACCTAATAACCTGATTGATTTGAGAATCAAACCCAGGAACCCAAGTTCGGCGTCCACTAGACAAACGAGTCGGTCTAGGGAGGGCATTTTAACGCAATGTAGATACAGCCGATTCATAATAATGACTTCAATAATTTCCCATACGACCAGAATCTCCCAAAAAGAAAAGCTAAGTAATAATAGCCACACGGGTCGTTCTATCAGGTTAAGCTACGATTGCCGCAGTCGGTCCGTGAGAAGGTGACCATCTTTACATACTGACACCCCTCGGAAAGCACGCTAAGCCCCTAGTCCCGGCTGTCATTCCTGGATGTTTAGCAGTCTTTACGTGTAATCAGAAACAAGCCCTAAAGTCTGACAACCAGTCTTGCCAAGGGATATCGTATTACCCAGTAACTGGGTTGTCAGATAGGCAGTCACTCCATGGAAAATACCGGTTTCAGCTGTATTCAGTTAGACTGGAAGCCTACCCCAATATAGTTGGGAAAAGGCTGGGCAGATTGACTAGAATCTCCTAAAACCCATTACAAAAAGATACCCTGACCTGACACTGAAAGATAAATCACAAAGCCAAAACACACGTCCTACCCTTGTCGAGTAAAAATGACAAGTGGCTCATTAACAATTCTACCCGGGTACACCCCCCACTAACTGAGCTATCGTAGCACAATTATTTTTACACCAATCAGAAAACAAAGTGTAAGATACAATGCTATTTGATATTCGTAACGGGGTCTTGTTTCGTTTGGCACAAACTTGGGACTGAGAGATGTTGCCAGGATAAAAAATTAAAGTAACATACAGTACCCGGCGATAAATATTGTACACCGACCTTTGGAAAGAGACAACCGGCTAATTTCGGCTTCGTAGAGCGTTATCTCTGTCGCACGAAATACAAACAGTGCGGTATCTATTAGGAGCTGTTAAAACAATTATGATTTGCTTCTTTTGATAATTATTTTTATTCTTTGTATAAAATCGATAGGATCGAATAGGTCGATGAGCAATATTTATCGCCGGGTACTGTAATATGGGGAAGATTAGGTTAGTTTTACGAGGGAAAATTATTGTGTCGAGAAAATGCAGAGGGGTAATTCTAATAATTTTAAGAACGTTCACAGTCTGATCTCAGTCTCAATCTGTCAAAAATACCTCTAATTTCCCTACATTTTTGACAAGTTTTTGACATTGATTGTCGCTAAGATGAGATTGCGACTAGATTTTGAAAGTTTTTAATTATGGGAATAAACCTTCTGATTTCTTTTTTTTGCTGTTATAATTGTTAGATTAGTATAGTCAATTATATGCATAGCCAATTTAAATATAAGCCAATCACACTCAAACTCAAAGCTTTTATTTTAATTAATCCATTTACAGGCATTTAGGAATTCTCAAGGAGTCGATTAGTCAAAAATATGAAACTAGTTGCCATTCCAAAGTGATTAGGTTCCTATTGTGAAAAACGGACAAGAAACTTCAAGGACACTCATTTAAAGTAAAATATACATAGTTAATGGTTTATCAACCCGCAATGGGCCCGCGTGTTGGATCACGGCCACCTGCCTCTTACCGAGAGAAGGCCTGTGTCCCAGCAGTGCGAACATTTGTGGTAGGGAGATTATGGTAATAGTTAGTACAGTACCCGGCGATAAATATTGCACATCGACCTTTGGAAAGAGACAATCGGCTAATTTCAGCTTCGTAGAGCGTTATCTCTGTCGCACGAAATACAAACAGTCCGATATCTATTAGGAGCTGTTAAAACAATTATAATTTGCTTCTTTTGATAATACAAAAAAGGTAAAGGTCGATGTGCAATATTTATCGCCGGGTACTGTACTAGTCAATGGTTTGGGTTGTTTACTTCTCGATTTTATTCCTCGGTAAATAATCAATCGATAGTTTAGCAGAAAAGGCGGAGTCTGCTTACACGTTGGAAGTGAAAACCTAGCGACTGGAGCCGAGGGTATGCGATTCAGCATCAACGACCGGTTAGAGCCGAGAGGTTTCACTTCAAAATGATAAATGTGCTGACAATCCCAAAATTACAATTATTTTTCAGATCCATATAGTATTTGCTAGTTACCAAAAAGCCCCAACCCAACAATATAGAATATAACTAGCTGCGCCACGCGGGTTCACCCGCATACGTTTCGATCCCGTGGGAATATCGGAATAAAAAGTAGCTTATATGTTAATCCAGGGTGTCAGCTACCTCTATAGCAAATTTTATTAAAATTGGTCAAGCCGTTTGAACGTGAAGAAGTAACAAACATATAAAAAAACCACACACACACACTCACAAACTTTCGCCTTTTATTAGTGTGATTAAAAAAAAACTTGTTGAACATGATTTATGTTTTTCTTTATGAAATATAGTTTTGTCATGCATCAGATACCGTTAAATTTTCCCAACGTAACTTTGTGAAATTCCCAGTAAACCATAAAATGTAAACTACCATGCCAAACATTGTTTGATCAAAAATAATTTTGAAGCAAAAATGTTTAGTACTCATACAATAATATTGTTTATCAAGGATTGTGACACACACACTACGGTGATATGGTTATGAATAGCGTTTGTGTTTCCGAGTGCATACAACCCGAATCTCTTCAAAGTAAGAGTGAACAGGCTTCTTCTGGGTAAGCTCACTCCACCGTAGACTTTGTCTCTGTCACCTCTGACCTAGACTAGAGTCAAGAGCAAACCCATTTCAAATAAAAAAAAATTGGCATAATCAGTATATTGTTCCCACTGCTGGGACACTGGCCTCCTCTGGGTGAGAGGGAGTGAGCCGTAATTCACGTGGGACCAGTGCGGGTTGGTAAATGTCACAAATCTTCGAATTTTTGGTTCTAGGACATGTCGGTTTCCATACGATCTTTTCCTTCACCGTTTTGAGAGCAGCGGTGATGACATGTCTGGGTTGGAACCTACGATCTACAACTCTTAAATTGCGGTCATTACTACTGAGCCACCATTGCTCTCGATTATGAATCCATACTAGTAATAATATAAATGCGAAAGTGTGTCTGTCTGTTTGTTACCTCTTCACGCTTAAACCGCTGCACCGATTTAGATGAAATTTGGTATAGAGATAGTTTGAGTCCCGGGAAAGGACGTTAGATAGTTTTTATCCCGATATTACCACGAGAGTGATACTTACGCGGGTAAAACCGCGGGGCGCTGCTAGTAAAAAATAAATATGCTCAAACTGATTTGCGTTTTATAGGGTTTAAGTTTTATAAAGAAAATGTGGATATCTTGTTAAGTTTATTCATTTACGACTTTACAAGTTAAACTTAGTTTCATCAAAGTATTTAAACAACTCATTAATCATACAAAATTATCACTTATCTTTTGACAAAACTGCAAGCAGCTTACTTCGGAATTAACAAAAAGCTGGATTATTTTTATCCATTTCAAAAAATCTAAGATCCATCATAAAATAACGTTCCCTCTTTAAATCATAAATGAATCTAGTTTTAAAATATGATTTTTAAAGAAAAGATGACAGCGATTAGACACGAAATCTTGTCCAGGTTTTTCAAATTTAGAGCCGGTTTTTTTATTAAAAACCTAGAGTGAACTTAGGTGAGTCTATGTAATCTCCTCAGCTGTTCGCAGACAAATTATATTTTTATCGATCATGTACAAAAACAAGTTATGGTAGCTCCTTGTCATAACTTAGAAACTTATATTTATGTTTATCGATCATGTAAAAAAAAACTTGGCTAAGTTCCCTGTGTGGTCAAACTTTTAAAAGATATGTTCCAGTTGTATGTTTCTAATAATCTTTTCATTTTGTTTCAGGTAACACATTTTCTACTATACCTAACACTTATCAAGTAAGGTATGTTAAGTTTAAATCTATACTAATATTATAAAGCTGAAGAGTTTGTTTGTTTGTTTGGTTGAACGCGCTAATCTCAGGAACTACCGGTTCGAATTGAAAAAATATTTTTGTGTTGGATAGTCCATTTATCGAGGAAGGCTATAGGCTATATAACATCACGCTACGACCAATAGGAGCGGAGCATCAATGAAAAATGATGCAAAAACGGGAAAAAAATATTCCTTTTGAGAGCTTTCGTTGCGTACGCTGCGTAAACGGTTAAATTTACGCAAAAATCATGTATGACGGAATTGTTTCCCTTTAAAAGTTCTAAAAAAAAGTCCGAGACAGCATATGTCTATCTTTTAAGGTTTACTCACTATAACCTTTTTTTATGGTAATCAAATTTCTTCTAAACTAATGCATTACTTGTGAAGGTTTTTTTTATCCGCACAATGTCCATGCGGTTCTTAAATTAATGAAAAATAATAGTGCATAGTACAATGCGTGCCACGAAAGATGAGACTTGACCCCGCCTCCCCCGCTCTTTCCACCGCCCCTATGACGTCCGGTCCCGTCCCGCACTCAGACCTCATACCGCTAAAGATACCTAAAATCGTGTACTGCGCATGTCAAACCACGTGGTGTCAAGTCTCATCTTTCGTGGCACGCATTGTAAATGTGGAATAGTTTTGTTTGTAAAAGGGACTAGTAACTAAACTCAATTACAGTTGATGGATTATTATTCTTGTTAAGAGTGAAGAGGGGCTTGCGGCTGAGAAATAACAGCCACACGGGTTAAGGTAAGTCACGTCGTTCCATCAGGTTAAGCTACGCTCTCCGCGGTTGCTCTGTGGATGTATGACCACCTTTACATACCAAGACTCCTCCGTGCCTCGAAAAGCACGTTAAGCCCGAAATTCTGACATCCAGTCTTACCAAGGGGTATCTATCTTATTACCCAGTAACTGGGTTGTGGAGGTCAGAAAGGCAGTCACTCCATTTAAAATACTGGTATTCAGTTGCATCCGGTTAGACTGGAAGCTGACCCCAACATGGTTCGGAAAAGGCAGGTAGGTGATGCAGATGATGGTGTATTATTCTTGTTAGGTAATGAATATTCTATTGGAAGATTTTTTAATTTACCCCAATTAAGGTAAATTAAAAAATCTTTTCTTTGGGAATAGTATATTTCATTACAAGTGCGGAAAGGTTGTCATTGCAAAGAGTTCCGACAAATGTCTACCCGAGCCGAGGCGCAGCCGAAGGCGAGGGTTGACAGTCGGAACAAGTTGCAATGACGGTTTCGCACGTGTACTGAACGACTATTTTTAATACAGTTGCGAAAAAATGAAGCAATTTAATGAAATAATAAAAACACAATAAACTCAACTAAGCAATGGCGCCAACCGTAGAATATAAGCAGAGATTTTTTTTTCTTCACCCATTCTGGTAGGCAAAGGGAACTATGCCCATACAGCCAAGTCTTCAGTAGAATTTTTTTATTAATATGAAATGAAAATGAAATTTAATGAGATGAAATGAAATGAAACCTAACCTAACTCATTCAATCAAATCATTAAATCTGATATTGAAACAAATTAGTAGCTTCTTTTTATAAATATACGTATTTGCATGAATCATAAAAACTTCTATGAATTTTTTTAGTAAAAACTTCATGGTTGGTTTTTCTTTTTAATAGAAATTATTTTGACAGTTGGGAAAGAGAACGCACGAGTTCGGGAAAGGTAAAAAAAAAGCACGAGTATGTAATAGCCCACATCCCGAACGCTATACGTCCCTGCAATACGCCACTTTTTGAGCAACTGTATTAAAAAGTTTTTTGTTATGATAAGTACACACATGTGTTTAATTATATTATTTTAGAAGAAGATTTTTTGAAAACTTCTTTAGGTGCGTTGGGTATTTTTTGAGACGGTAAAAAATCATTGAACTCGCGACACTGTTACCGTAACCGACACCGCGCTACATTCGGATGTGTTCGACTGTCCTTGGGATTCACTCGGTTTTAATGTAGGTATATCCGATATGTCAGTGAGTGATGGCAAAGTAATCTGTTTGTGTTTTGTTTTCAAGACGATTAAAAAAATACACAATAATTGTTCAAGTTTTCACTTCTGTCGGCACTTCCGGAGTGCCACTGTTTTTTTTTTTTGTTATCCATTAATGTCATGCTGGACAAAGGCCTCCCTACTCTCTTACCACATTTTGTCGAATAGGTAGTGTTTTTTTTTTTATTTTTATCATACAATGAAAAATAACAGTTTAGTGGTAACGGCCCCGACTTACGAGTTGTAGGTCGTAGGTTCGAACCCAGACAGGCGCTTTACTTTGTGTAAATTATTTCATCATCACTGCTCTCAAAACGGTGAAGGAAAACATCGTGAGGAAACCGGCATGTCCTAGAACCAACAATTCGAAGACATGTGACATCTACCAACCCGCACTGGGCCCGCGTGGTGGATTGCGGCCGACTCTCTCTCAAAGAGAGGAGTCTGTGTCCCAGCAGTGGGATTGGCTGATTATGTTATCAACAAGAGTAGCAATATTAATATGGGAAAATGTTGACAGGAGAATTTGATGATTGAAGACGATTTGATTTGATGAAATAAATATATCTTTTTAGCAATGGATACATTTTTGTTCGACGTTTCAAATTGTATTTGAGAAATGATAAAATTTTCGCCCGTTGGTAAATAAAATTGATTAATGATGTGGATGTGATTGCGCTTTATTTACAAATATGTGGAGGATTCTAAACACTTTTTTTTTAAGCACATAATGCTTATGATTTCTTTTAAACCTCAGTTTGGAAGTTCTGAACCAGAATTGACTATTTTTTTGACATGTAATTAACGTCCGCCGACATCGAGGCAAAACCAGGAGAAGATGACGGGCAAAATAGGTTCAAGACAGAGAGGAGTGGAAAGGAGAAAGGGACATCTTAGCTCTGCAGTGGGAAAATATGCTAAAAATTAATAAATAATTATGTATTTAAACGAACCTCTAATAATTCCCAATTTGAGAAATATTATTGAAGACTGGCAATTAATAATGACTCTTTTTGTGAACCTCTATTAATTCCTATTTTGGGGTCCTAAAAATACTAAATAGCCAATATCTGCGAACGACTTGGACTTAGCGCTCATCTGGCGCTCGCTCGGCGCTCGCTCGGGTCGCGCGCGGTTTGTCACAGTTCCAACATAACCTAAAGGCTCGTACACACAGGCGCGACGCGACACGCGACACAATGGCACCGCTCGTTGCGCGACTTGCGGTGCCTTTGTGTCGCGTGTCGCGTCGCGCCTGTGTGTACGAGCCTTAACTCGTATGGTAAGGGACCCTAGCTTAGTTTCTGCGATTAACTGTGAGAAAAGGCCAGAAAGTTAAAAAGAGGCTCAGTTCAATGCAAAGTAACCTAATGGCTCCTTCAAACAGGCGCGACACAAAGGCACCCCTCGTTGCGCGACTTGTGGTTCCTTTGTGTCGCGCGCGATTTATCGCGTGTCGCGCCTGTTTGAAGGAGCTTTAAAGCCTTCCTTCAAGAATTGTGCTATAAAATACTAAGAAAATCTTCCTTCAAGAATTGGGCTATAAAATGCCAAACAAAAAATTCAAATCCTAATCCTTGCGCTAATCTCTGGTAGTACCAGAGATGCGCGTTCAAAGAAACAAATTTTTCAGCTTTGTGATTAGTATAAAGATTATGGAAGTATACACATAAAAACAACGCGGTCACACAGACAGATACGAAATTAATTTATAATAATTATGTAGATATAGATTGAGGTTCATCCGTCAGAAACAATACAAAATATCATCTTAAATAACAACGAATTACTCATGCAAATTCAAAATATTATAATTAAATGCTCAGTGTGCCAGAAACTTTAGTAAGATTTTGTTTTGTCTTTATTAAGACGAAGTTAAAACAAGCAAACTGTCGGAATACGTAATTATTTGATGTAACAACGTTTTCATATTGATGAAGAACTTCGAATATTAATCAGCTAGAATTTTTTCGTAGAAGTTGCTTGTTAACGCTATAAGCCTTTTGGAAGCCCTTTAACGCTAACGTGGGGGGTGCGGGGAATTTACCAGGAAATGGAAGAACTGTCTAAACAGCTCTTTCCAGGCTTCTAAAAGCCTGGAGCGGTGATTCAAAGCCTTGCTATGAGAATCTGCGGTTTTGTGGACTGTAATAAATTTTATGTGGCAGCATACATTGATTTTGAAGGAGGCTAATTTGTGGTATGGAGAAACAGGAACAATGGAAGGACACAGGATGCAGCGTCTTACCTTTTTACAGAAGTCTGGAGTCGCCTTCCTGCTGTAAGAGCCTTGCACGTCCTGGATGTGCAGGTTAACCACGCGGCGGCCAGCGTGGTTCCACGGATAAAGATTCCTTTCCTTATGCAACACTTCAAATATCACTGTAGCTTGATATTTAGGTGGATCTAATTTAAATTATAGACCCGAAAACCTGGATTTATCACTGAATCTAGATTTATTTGCAGTAAAGCCCTGGAGAGGTGCTTTCGCGGCGGCGGAGTAGACGAACAATATCAACTCCAATATGGCGTCGGCCACATTCGGTCTTCTTCCAGCCTTGTATTGCTGTTTCGCTCTGACCTATGGTAGACGCTGCAGGAATGAATAGGAAGGAAGGAAACTACCGCCACATTCTAATAAAAGTTAAAATATTTACCCTTCTTTTGGGTTAGTCGGGTAAAAAACAAATAAAAAGATTTAAAGTATGTAGGTTTGGATAAAGCGATGTACATGGCGACAACATTCTCCCGACCTTAAAGGGTTGCCTTTAACGACGTATACCCTAAGATTTACAAATGTACTATAAATAACTAAGCGATAAGATCTGATCCACACAGAGTCAGTTTTAATAATTTATTCGCGGGATTGTCTGCTCTAAAAGGAATCAGAGAATTTAACCTAAATTTACCTATTTGTAATAAACCTATCTCTAAGCTAACCTAAGGTAATGAGAGTTGCACTCTCACTGGCTCGGTAAAAGGCACACACGGACCACTGGGCGGACTAGGCTACCTTTAGACGTTCTAACGGTAAGAGACCGCGTTGTGCCGTCTTTCGAGGTATGAACAGCCTCCACCACACCTAGAGGCCAAGCAAATGGTGGAGCATTATCGACTATCAATATAACTACTGATCCCAATGGGATTGAAGTGGATGGAGTATTCCACTTGGATCTAGATTGCAATTGATGCAAATATTCTACCCGCCATCGCTGCCAGAAAGACTGTACCATCTTCTGTAAGAGAGAATGTCTGTCCAGCAAACTAGAGTTCTCTACTTGGGGAGCTGGCAGAGAGCAGAGGGGCGCAGTATTAAGAAAATGAGCCGGCGTGAGAGCCGATGGCTCTGAAGGGTCGCTACTCATAGCGGTCAGCGGACGCGAATTTACAAGTGCCTCGATTTGCGTTAGCACCGTCAACAGCTCTTCATAAGATAATATTTGTTGACCGATAATCTTGAACAAATGAGATTTTACCACCTTTACCATGCTCTCCCAGCAACCTCCCATATGAGGCGATTGTGGTGTTATGCGTTTCATCTCTATGCGACTTTCTGAAAGCTCATATTCAAGATGCGCGCGATGCTTATCGAGGAACCTATAAAGATCGCGAAGGTAAGAACTACATCCGACAAAATTAGTACCATTGTCAGTGTAAATACACTGAACAGGGCCGCGACGCGCTAGGAATCGCTTCAGAGCAGCAAGGAAATTGGCGGTACTTAACTCCGAAGCGATTTCTATATGCAAACACCTGGTGGTCAGACACGTAAAAATACAGAGCCAAGCCTTGCGGCTTCTAATACCTCTTCCACGAACCGGTGTATACTGGAGAGGGCCAGCATAATCACATCCAGTATGCGTGAATGGCTTGTCAACTTGGGTGACGCGGAACTCGGGCAAATCTGACATGATTGGAAAGGATGGGCGTGGCTTTGCTCTGAAGCACGTATTGCACTTATGGATACGATGGCGAATGACACGTCGCGCTGCCAGTATCCAATACTGATTCCTAAGTATGGACATGAGCAATTCGGGGCCGGCGTGTAAATGCTTTCGATGGTAATAATCGATTAAGATATCGATCACGTGATCATGCCTAGGTAATACATAGGGGTGTTTCTGTGCGTAATTGATTTTTGCGTAAGTCAACCGACCGCCGACGCGGATAACGCCGTTTGCGTCTAAAAACGGTTTAAGTCTTTGCATAGCGGGGGAACAGTTCTTACTGTTTTTTAATTTATTTATATCGTCAATAAAATGAACTTGTTGTAACGCGGATATTATTTTAGTTTCAGCAAAATCTAAATCATATTTGTTAATGTAAGATCTGCGCGATAATAATTTTGAAAAGCGGTACATATAGACAATTATGCGGAGTAACTTCGACCATGAAGAAACACGTTGAGCGAGCTCATAAATAGGCGATGTTGATTCACCTACTGTTATAGCGTGCGCAGAAGCCTTCAGCTCTGGCACTTCACTGACGTCTTCGCGATCGAATTCAGAAATAGGCCACTCTGATGGATGCCTAGATGCCCATGGGGGTCCGGTAAACCACAGAGGGTGATTGACAAGTAGCGCGGGTGATAAACCTCGCGATAAACAATCAGCAGGGTTTTCAATGCCTGCCACGTGATGAAAACAACTTGCGGAAATATTATCGACAACTTTTGCGACGCGATTTGCCACAAAAGTTTGCCAGCGGTGCGGAGAAGAATTGATCCAACAAAGAACGACTTTCGAGTCTGTAAACGCGAAGATATTTGAAATTTTGTACCTTGGGTCAAAATTGTTTAACACATTACGCATAAGCGTAGATAATAAGACTGTAGCACACAATTCTAAGCGAGCAATTGAAATAGTTTTAAGCGGCGAAACTTTCGATTTTGAACACACAAGCCTAACGGTCGTATTGGCGTTATGTTTGACATGCAAGTACACAACGGCGCCGTAAGCACGCTCACTTGCATCTGCGAATCCTAAGAGGTTTGCTACACAACCCTGCACTACCCCGAGATGCCGCGGAACGCGTATCTCGTTGAGCGCGGGAAGTTCGCTACAGAACAGACTCCAGAGGTTTACGATGCGTTGCGGGGGGGCATCGTCCCAGTCGCACTTCAATAACCATAGTTCCTGAATCAGGAGCTTGGCATAAAGTATGACGGGGGCCACCAGCCCTAAATTGTCCCATAAGCGTGCCACGACGGACAAGATACTGCGCTTAGTACAGCTTGAGCCTGGCTCTGCAACCTTGAATTTGAAAACGTCATCGGATTTGTCCCAATGTGTACCTAGAACTTTGTCAGGTACATCTTTATCAATCTCGAGATCTGACGAAGCTCGATGCGAGGCGGGAATAGCGCGAAGGACAGCGTCCGAGTTACTCGTCCATTTCACGAGGTCGAACTGACCGCATTTAAATAATTGTATAAGTTCGATACATGAATTGATAGCGACATTCTCGTCTTCCTGCGCTGAATCATTTGACATAATGCTGTAGCAGACGTCATCCATGTACGTGGAAACCAATGCTATGGCAGCTGCAGTTGGGAATCTCTGACCTTCATCAGCGATCAGCTGATGAATAACGCGGATTGCATGAAATACGGACGACTTCATACCGAACGCAACGCGTGCCAGTTCAAAAACCGTCAATTTATCTTCCGGATGGAAGCGATAAATAAATCTTTGATATTTGCGGTCTCGCTCTAACATTCCCAATTGAAGAAACATTTGTCTACAATCTGCTGAAACAGCGATTTTGAATAACCGAAAAGTCAATAGAATATTATTCAAGTCACCCTGTAAATTAGGGCCAGAATGAAGAACATCATTCAAGGAAAAACCTGTGCTAGTTTTACAACTAGCGTCTAAAACCATGCGGACCTTTGTGGATGTCTTATCTAGACGCTGAACACAATGATGTGGTACAAAGTAGGAAGCGGCGTGGGTGGATATTACCTCATTACTGTCAATGGGCCCTACTTCCGTTACATAACCCTTCTCAATGTATTCACGAATGATATTGTCATAGGCAGTGCGTAGAAAGCTCGATGACTCCAACTTCTTTTCTAAGCACAAAAAACGTCGACGCGCTGTGGAGAAAGAATCTCCCAATTTATAAACATCGTCGCGAAATGGAAACGCAACGGTGTATCTACCACTAGAATCACGCGTAGTAGTAGTGCGGAAATGAATTTCGCATTCAATGTCATCTTGACTGGTGGGGGTTGGAGCGGAAATTTCCTCGAGTTCCCAAAAACGCTTAAGGAGGTGGTCTAAATCGCCTTCTCCTATAGCGCAACATGCGGCGGTAGAATTAGATAAAAGCAGTGCGGGCGCGGAACCCATTATAATGTAGCCCAACACTGTTTGTATGGCGGGCGGTATTCCATGCATGCTGCTATGTACCGTATCCGGCATCAACAGATGCGGAAAAATAGATGCACCGAGCAGTACATCAACAGCGGTGGGAGTGGCAAACGTACTGTCCGCGAGTGGCAATGATACGATGTGGGTAAAGGCAGCTTCGTCCACGGGAACTGTGGGCAGGTTATCCGTGATGCGATCTACGACAAATCCCGATACATCGAAAGAAACGTTTTTGTCAAAGCGAGAAAATATTTTAAAGTCAGTGGAACCTTTGATAGGTTTTTCTGAACCACCAAACCCTCTAACAATCATTTGCGTATTTTTATTATAATTCAAACCTAACCGGTTACAGCATTCTGTACTTATAAAATTACTCTGCGATCCAGAATCTAAAAGGCATTTTACAATATGGCTCTGTCCATTACGATCGCGAATAACAACTTGAGCGGTCGATAGCAATATCGTTGTGGGACGAATACAACGCGCGGCGCGGTCGCCTTCATTAGTATTAAACTGCAAAGGCACGGCAATGGATGTGTGCAAGGACGACACTCTCGGCTCGTTCGCAGCAGGCGCCGTTATCGGTGTGGACGGCGCCGCCTGCGGCGGCGTGGCGCACTCGCTAGGTATCGCGGGTTCGATTCTGGATACCGGCACCGATCCACTGTTATGAGATTGTGTGGCGGTTTGATTAGGAACCTTATTAAAATGCAATAAGGAGTGGTGTTTTTGATGACAGTTGCGGCATTTGAGCGTTGAATTACAATCGCGAGACTTATGTTTAATGCTTAAACAATTAACACATGCACCGTTATCTTTCACGCATTTAAAACGTTCGGACGGTGACATCTCAGCGAATTTTTGACACTTGAAAAAGTGATCGTGCACAATATTGTCACATAGGCATTTTTTGCTAGCAGGCGCGATGGCTACATAACTCTGCGGGTTCGGTACATTATTGCGAGATTTAACAGAACTACGCTTGGAAACACCCGCTGTGCTAGGCTGTGTGTTTTGATAAATTCTATGTTGACTCCTAATGAACTCGGTCAGCTGACTAAAAGTCGGCAACGAAACTTCACGATATTGTGACTCGAAAGCACGTATCGTTTCTCCGTCTAATTTTTTGAGTGCCATGTGCAAAAATACAAAATCTGTCAAGTCATCTATTCCCAGAATTTTAATTGCGTTTGCCGCAGTGACATACTGGTCCATAAAAGTTTGCATATTAGATGCAGAAGCGGGGCCATTTATTTTAAGATTGATCATTTGATCTAGATACGTAGAAGCGAGTATGCGTTTATCTTGATACCTATCCACGAGACACTTCACGATTACTTGATAGTTTTCAGGACACGGCGCGATGCCTGAAAATACCGCTTGCGCTTTAGTAGAAAGCTTTCCTATCAAATAGTACAGTCTCTCAGCGTCTGTCAACGATGGATTTTCGTGTATTGTAGACTTGTAGCTTTCATAGAATAAGGGCCAATTGCGAATGTCACCGTCAAATGACACAATTTCGATTGGCGCTAAAGAAGGCCGTTTAGACCTAATGACTTTCTGATCATCATACTGACCAGAAGCGTCAGCGTTAACCCGCGAAGGCACTGGCTCAACCTGCTTCAACACACGTTTGATACGGCAAAAAAGATCATCAAAGGAAATCAATGGTTGATAGTTAGGCTTCGCGGATGGATTAATTTCTAAAAGTAGCCTATTGTGCTCGCTGACGAGATCCCTAAATTCAGATCGAGTTTCATCAATAGTCTCAACTGAATCCAGAAAACTCTCCACCATTTCGCTTTTAATGCGGGCCTTTTGCGCCTTTTCGAATACGATTTGAATTGTTTCGAAAAGGGCATTTCGTTTTGCTTCTACAAGAATAAGTTCTGAATTGAAATGCGATGAGGCGGATTCATCAGTTTTGTAATCCTTATCATCAGCGGCAGGTCGAGGCATCTTGATTTATTACAATGAAGTGGGTAGGTTATAAAACTGTTCAAGTAAGTAGATCGGAATGCACAGAGTGAGCTCTCAAAACTAGCGTAAACAACCTATATTCAATAACTATAATATAATGCGCGCATGGTAACAAGCAGCTAATGTCTAAACTGATAATATTAAAAACCGGTTCTTTATAAAGGAATGCGTAGGTACTTTGTGCTAAAATACAATGCAACTGTGAATGAAGTTAAGTTATGTATAAGTACGTATGGCTGTTAGTAAGATACAACAATCAAACGTATTTTTATAATTATAACTAATCTATGGGTTTGTTTTATTATTAGATGAATTTAATAACACGAATGTAATTACTCAGGCGAATCTGAAAGAATTCAGATCCGAGTGCGGGGTTAACTAGGGAATAAAATGAAGCTCGTCTAATAGTGTATTTTAAAAATAAATCCAGCTCGTGGGACCAAATGTTAACGCTATAAGCCTTTTGGAAGCCCTTTAACGCTAACGTGGGGGGTGCGGGGAATTTACCAGGAAATGGAAGAACTGTCTAAACAGCTCTTTCCAGGCTTCTAAAAGCCTGGAGCGGTGATTCAAAGCCTTGCTATGAGAATCTGCGGTTTTGTGGACTGTAATAAATTTTATGTGGCAGCATACATTGATTTTGAAGGAGGCTAATTTGTGGTATGGAGAAACAGGAACAATGGAAGGACACAGGATGCAGCGTCTTACCTTTTTACAGAAGTCTGGAGTCGCCTTCCTGCTGTAAGAGCCTTGCACGTCCTGGATGTGCAGGTTAACCACGCGGCGGCCAGCGTGGTTCCACGGATAAAGATTCCTTTCCTTATGCAACACTTCAAATATCACTGTAGCTTGATATTTAGGTGGATCTAATTTAAATTATAGACCCGAAAACCTGGATTTATCACTGAATCTAGATTTATTTGCAGTAAAGCCCTGGAGAGGTGCTTTCGCGGCGGCGGAGTAGACGAACAATATCAACTCCAATATGGCGTCGGCCACATTCGGTCTTCTTCCAGCCTTGTATTGCTGTTTCGCTCTGACCTATGGTAGACGCTGCAGGAATGAATAGGAAGGAAGGAAACTACCGCCACATTCTAATAAAAGTTAAAATATTTACCCTTCTTTTGGGTTAGTCGGGTAAAAAACAAATAAAAAGATTTAAAGTATGTAGGTTTGGATAAAGCGATGTACATGGCGACAACATTGCTTTTTAAAACTTTTGTGACTAGCTACTCAAAATAAGGAAGAATTAGGCACAGTAAATTTCATAAATATATATATTTTTTTTAATTTACCACACAGTTATTGTTTTTTTTTTTCGTAAGGATTTTTCAGTAGTAGCCTTGTAGCCTGGATGTCTATAGGCCGACCGCTTAACTGAGACGTTGCCTGAGGTAACAGCGCGGTGCGGAGTGTGGTGACGTGATGCGAGAGCTCAGTGATTCGTCAACTTGTGACAACCATCACCCCTCCCGCACCGCGCTGCTCAGGCAACGTCTCAGTTAAGCGGTCGGCCTATAGCCTGTTAAGCATTTATAGACTCGCCCCTATTACATGAAAAAACATAATTGGTAATAAATGGATGAAGAAAGAAGAGTATGAAAGAGCAGTGTTTGCTCAATGATTACGGCCCCGACTTATGATTTGTATTGTAGGTCGTAGGTTCGAACTTCTTTACTTTGTGCTTCGACATGTCCTAGAACCAAAACTTCGACGACATGTGAAATCCGCCAACCTACACTAGGCCTGCGTGGTGGATTACGACCCACTCCGTCTCACAGATAGGTGTCCCATCATCAGTGGGCACATCATAGGCTGATTATGCTGGGTTTAGTAAACACCTATGTTTACCCTTTAAGTGAATACAGGTGTGATCTATAGCGCTTACATAAATATAAAAAGAAATCATCCAGGTTCACCACCTGACCAACTCCAAAACAAGAACTTAACCGTTTCAGTTTAAAACTTAGGATGGAATCCAGGTTCAGACTGTACCGTTATGGAACTCAGAGGTTAGGATACATGAGAAGTTCTGTGTTTTGGTATGCATAATTTTCAGGGAAGTTAGATTAGATGCTAGTGGTTAGTTTCGTGTTCTACTATGTGTAGTATACACACTACTTGCGCACCTTTGTTGAGTTTGGGCAAACACTGCTGTTTCAGTTTTCGAGAGAAAGTTAGGGGTCTTTTGAGAGTCAAGTTCGTGGTATAATTTTTAACGGGGTTATGTTTAGTTTTTGTTTAACTCACTTAGCTATTGATAATTTAGAAAGTAGGTCAGTAGGTAACAACTTGATCAATATCATCTTTATAAAAGAACTAGCTGCGCCCCGCGGTTTCATCCCCTTAAGTTTTGATCCCGTACTAATATCGGGATAAAAAGTAGCCAATATGTTAATCCAGGGTGTGAGCTACCTCCATACCAAATTTTATCAAAATTGGTCCAGCCGTTTGAGCGTGAAGATGTAACAAACATATAAAAACACACACACCCACACTCACAAACTTTCGCCTTTATAATATTTGTGTCATTTTGGTCATCATCACCAATTCATAATGGACTCAAATTGCCAACACGCGTCGGCAAGCGTGGTGATTAATCTGATCTAATAAAAAGGTACTTGTAGGTATTTGAACAACCTGCATGCTTTATATATCCCATGTTCCTAAATAAAGGCTCCTGCAAACAGGCGCGACGCGTGACGCGAATCGCGCGCGACACAAAGGCACCGCTCGTTGCGGGACTTGCGGTGCCATTGTGTCGCGCGCGATTTTATCGCGTGTCGCGCCTGTTTGTAGGAGCCTTTAAGAATCTCGTATCTTTTTTATCTTTTTTTCCAGTATATGAGGAGGTAGACCGTACTTGAGAATTAGTGATGTTTCAATGTTTCTTTGGATCTTTTTCCACAAAGGGTCTGCCTATGTCGTAAACGATAAACACTTTTTCAGTCATAATTATTTTAAATTACTTTGAGAAAAAGGGCCGAAACAAACTCAGAGGTCACAGTCTCTTTTAGAGTCCATAAGTACATAATCTTGGTCAGATCATGCGAAGACCATGTAGACTGGTATCTGAAATGGTATTTATTTTGAGGAAAGAACCACCCAATTTGCGTTGACCTGAAGTCAGTGCATGCATTTGTCAGTAATCGTGCAGCTCTACTCAGAACTTCAGAAAAATAAACAATGAGCCACTTAGTTTTCACATTCACAATAATGAAAATAATATTATACTTTACAAAATGGTAGGCATAATAGAAAAAAGAAATAGTGAGCAAAATAAAGTAAGTTTATTGGAGCAGGTCAATCCAAAGCCTTTTTGTCCCCAATATAGTCCTTAAGAGTATAAAAGGTTTTCTGGCATAGTTTCCGCTTTATAAAGATTTGAATTTATTAAGGCTTAGTTCTTGAATGTGGCTATAAAAACGTATACATTGGCATCGAAGCGATCCACTTATTTTCATGAGCCTGGTTTTAGGAACAACGAAATGTTTGTTCTTATTATGTAAGTAAAATTACTTCATATTTACTTCTCTAACTATTCACATTTCACGCCTCCTACTACTGAGAACGCCCGCTATAAACGCTTATCCTGTTTCAGCAATACACGACATCTATAACCTTTAACACAATGTTTTTCCTTTACTGGAATTACTGGGGAGTTTTATCGTAAGCTCTTCGGAGCCCATTCGACCCATCTGTCAGGGCGTAATAATGAAAATAATAATCTTAGACAAATGGCAGCTACGGACGCCCGAACATTTCTCAATATCAGAAGTTGTACAACCTGGATTAAGGTTGTGGTTTGAGTGATGAGCGGCAGCGAGTGATTGAGCGGAACGGGTAGCGATATCGTGTATACGTGTGATTTGAAAGCGCGGACAAAAAAAATAAAACTCTGTTAAAATAACGTTTTCAGTGAACGAAATAGATCCAATGTCCATCTAAAACTGCCAAAGGGTAAAAACGATATTCTATGAGGCGTCGTGAAAGTAGAAACGGACAAAAAAAAAAACTCGCAAGGCCGTTCTCCTTGTCAATCTGAAAAGGGGATGCTCATCTTTTAACACCCAAGTGCGGCATGCTGGAGTTCACAAAGAACTCTTCTTTAAAGCACTAGATACGTCAAATTAATAAAACAAAAACTTATTGAAAAGAGGTCCGTACATTTTATTTTATAGCACTGTGTGACCTAAACCCGCACTTAAGTCACGCTTTTCTGTAACCTAAGAAATCCATTTTTATACAGAAGTGCGGGTTTAGGTCATATGAGCTATAAAATTGTATCCGATATAGCGAGGATGCTAAACGCCTTGCATTAATCGTATCATAATGTAGTAATTCAAGATGGCTATTTGGCTACGTAAAAGTTATATCAAGTGGTGTCGCTGATTGCTTATGACTTGTCCCACACGATAGCCCAAGCTTAGTTTGAAAAGAGTTATTGGGACGGAAACGCTCAGACGAATAGAACAATTTATTGATAATCACACTAATATTATAAAGACGAAAGTTTGTGTGTGTGTGTGTGTGTTTTATATGTTTGTTACTTCTTCACGCTCAAACGGCTGGACTGATTTTGATAAAATTTTGTATGGAAGTAGCTGGCACCCTGGATTAACATATATGCTAGTTTTTATCCCGATATTCCCACGGGATTGACATTTACACGGGTGAAACCGCGTGGCACAGCTAGTTATTATATAAATAGTTAACTATATTAAATGATGCCTATAATAAGTTTTACAACTAATCTTCATTCTTTCAACTCAAATTGATTTACCGCATCAAGAAATTGATGGCCATTCTCAGACGATTTCCCATCACAGTTTCAATAATTCCCGATATTTTTATTATTTATTTATTTCTAAAAAATTAGCCTATTTTAAACAAACGGCGTCGTCGTCGTGCTGTAAACGAAGCAAAAGTAGTATGTAAGGATCGTATCAGGAGGCGTTCTGCAGTTTCTACCTACCCCCATTGGTTCCTCCATTGGTGTGAGTTTGTGTATGAAGGAGGTATTAAATGTAATGTAACAATAGTTTACAAAACGGTACATTTTGCTGATGGGAATAGGAACCAGGTAAAAATGGTCTCGTCTCATCTCGACGTCGCACCTGTTTGGCACAAGCTAAACTAGATAACTATTTGGCACAACCGACAGTGGGACATACAATTTTAGCTTCTATAAATTGGATGTGTAGTTCACTTTGTAATTATTTTCTTCCTATATTATTTGCAGCATATTATAGTATGGTCTCCTTTCTATGACATGTTAGATCTTTATGTGTAAGGGTGAGGAGATAAATACTACAATAAATTAAGCTTTTTATATCTAGCAATGACGTTCTCAGCCAACAAACCAAAATTCAATCAAATGCATAATATCCATTTAGTCCCTATAAATAGTCGGCTGACTCTCAAAACCCATAGTCGACTCATCACTACTATTAATTCTTTTCAATTTTGATAGCTGTTAGGTTTTTGATGGTTTCAAAAACTTTTATGTGCAGACGCCAGTACATCAAGTTACTACAATCTGTCAAATTTCTTTAATAGATTTTCAACTTTATCGTTAAAGTAAAAGGTTCAGAGTTGATGGGGAAAATTTGACAGTTTCGGGTAGCTTGATGTGCTGGCGTCTGTACTTACTAGCATTGCCAGTATTTTCATTAAATTGTTGTACTAATTTTTGCCTGCAGCTTCGTAGGAGGATAAAAACTATCACGGGGACGTACAGACGCCAGCACATCAAGCTACCCGAAACTGTCAAATTTTCCCAATCAACTTTGAACCTTATACTTTAGCAATAAAGTTGAAAATCTATTAAAGAAATTTGACAGATTGTAGTAGCTTGATGTGCTGGCGTCTGTACTATGCTCTAAGCCAGGTCATGGTCCTTCCGCGTGCAGCGTTACGCGGAAGGACCATTTGGATGAGGGCGTCCAAATCCCATCAGCCATAAAGGTGAAAAGGTAACAGACACGCAGGAGACAGAGTTACTTTCGCATTTATAATATTAGTACGGATCACGCTTTATAGATATAACAGAACTTTAGGTATAGAATGTCTGTGATAGACTGACAGACTCAAGAGGTTTTTGTCTTGATGAGCGAAACCCTGATAGGCACCTTTTTAATTCCCACAAGATCACGTATGATCCTAAAAAGGTTAAGGAATTGAACATCGTTTCACCGATACCGCCCCCCTCCCCGCCCCTTCGGTCCCAAGCACTATGAAGTACCATAGAACTAAAGATATTTTAGATATTGCAGTCCTTTTTGCCTTTTCTATCAAAGGTCCTCGAGGCATTTTATAGGGTGCTCTCATCGAGTATATCTGACATTCGGGTCAAAAATGGCTATTTTCAGTGTTGTTTCTACCAAATGTGTAAAATGCAACATATGGAATCGATTATTACCTTCACTTGTAACTAAAGAGGGCTAGATAATAAGCCTGTGGCTAAATAATAACAGCCGCACAGGTCGAAAGATCAGGTTAAGCTACGCTTGCCGCGGTTGGTCTGTGGATGGGTGACCATCTTTACATACCGTGACCCCGCCGTGCCTCAGAACGTACGTTAAACCGTTGGTCCCGGCTGTCATTCGTGGATCTTTACCAGTCGTTACGGGTGGTCAGAAGCCCGAAAGTCTGACAACTAGTCTTATCAAGGGGTATCGTATTACCCAGTAATTGGGTTGTAGAGGTCAGATAGGCAGTCACTGCATGTAAAATACTGGTATTCAGCTGCATCCGGTATGGGAGCCCCCCTTAACACTTTGCGGGACACTTAAAGCCCCTCGACGTAATAACAATAAAACTTCTATTGTGTCTCGTTCAGTGTCCTTCAATGTGTTAAATATTTATTTTAATGCTTTTTTAGTATTTGTTGTTACAGCGGCAACAGAAATACATTATCTGTGAAAATTTACTGTCTAGCTATCACGGTTCATGAGATACAGCCTGGTGACAGACATACAGGTACATGGTCTGATTGCACCTACCACTGTTTGTCTCTGCATCACCCAAAGGTTGACTGGTAGAAAATGCCTATGGCATTAAGTCCGCCTCTGTACATTTATGTGCTTGAAGTATTAAATAAATAAATAAATAAATACAGACAGACGGACAGTGGAGTCTTAGTAATAGGGTTCCGTTTTTACCCTTTAGGTACGAAACCCAAAAAATGACGAGAACAATAGAGCAGTCCAAAGATTTTTTTGAAAAACAAAGTAACTCATACACCTTCTTCATCCTGCCTTCGTCACATGTTGTTTGGTGTCAGTGCAACAAGTTTTCGTCTTCCATTCTCCCCTGTCAACCGTAACGCTACCATTCACCCCCTATATATTACAAGCAGACTTCCCCGTTGGTCTCGTGGTTGCGAGCGCGATTGCTGAGCGTGGGGTCCTGGATTCAATTCCCGGATCGGACAAAGTGTTATTGGGTTTTTCCACTAGGAATTACCTAGTAACAGCCCGGAGTTTGGAAGATGGCGGTGTGATACCTCCGTGCCTTGGAAAGCACGTAAAAGGCCGTTGGTCCTACGCCTGATTTCTCTCCGGTCGTGTCGGATTGCTGTCCCATCCGACTATGAGAGAGAGAGAAGAGAGAGAGCACACGCTTGTGCACTATAACATCTCCCGCGCCGAAGGCTAGTCTCAAGATTGATCGTCATGGCCAAAATACGGTCTGGAAGACTGTTTTACAAGCTCATCCCGTATATCCCTTGGCCTACAAACCCCTAAAACGATTTGCAGCTCCGGCTTGCTAATGCCCGGGCAATAAGAGAGGTCCCAATAAGTGCCTGGCCAGACTGCAAAAGCGGGCGCGGGGCGGGCGCGGCGCGGCGTGCTCAAACATAAGCACTTCATTTGAGCGTCCATAGTGGGCACGCAGGTGCAGTGAGCGGCATGGGCTGCATGGCGCGGGGACGCGCGGGCAACTCACGCCATTGCTCGTTCATACAAGTGGCCACAGTGAGTGCGCGGGCGGTTCGCGCGGGGACCTCGCTTCTCAAAGCAGTTCGAGCTTTTTTCTAGTAAAAATAAGTCTTCTTCATCCATATTATAATTTGAAAAACACCGGCGACAACACGCACCGCGTCGCTCCCCGTCCTGCGTTGCCAGTCTGGCCAAACACTAAGAGCCGGTATTCAGGCGCTTGATACAACATTCTCTTTGCATCGAAACCGCCTTGCTCGGAATTGCTACCTTTAGGCCGTGGTACATGTAGAAGCGGTAGCTGTAGCTAAAATTAAGAAAACGGTAGGAAGGGTATGTATGGGTGTCGGTGTAACAAGCTCGTGGCACATTTCCGATTGATCTCTGGGATGGTATCGTATCTGCGATGCCTGTGGTAATGCGGATGTCCATGGGTGACCGTAACCGCTTTAGGGCCGTCGGTCGGCTTGTTTAGGTACCTTCAATAACTAAAAAAGCAAAAAAAAAATTAGGATGAAAATTATTTGTCCATAACCTCTTTGTTTGTGAGTAGTGCATGCATGTTCAGCAAGTACCACCTTCCCTGCTTACCACCTTCCACTAGTTTTTGACTAGTATAAAGCAAAGACCCTGCTATTTTCTGACTATACCACACTATTTCAAGATGAGTAATAGGACGAGAAGAGGGGCCTGTGGCTAAATAATAACAGCCGCACAGGTCGATCGATCAGGTTAAGCTACGCTTGCCGCGGTTGGTCTGTAGATGGGTGACCATCTTTACATACTTTGACCCCCCGTGCCTCGGAAAGCACATTAAGCCGTTGGTCCCGGCTGTCATTCGTGGATCTTTGACAGTCGTTACGGGTAGTCAGAAGCCCGAAAGTCTGACAACCAGTCTTACCAAGGGGTATCGTATTACCCAGTAACTGGGTTGTGGAGGTCAGATAGTGTAAAATATTGGTATTCAGCTGCACTCGGTTAGACTGAAAGCCGACCCCAACATAGTTGGGAAAAGGCTAGGCAGATGATAATAGGAAGAGAAATTTTGAGTTTTTCCAATATAATTCGAGTCACTCGTACTAGGGTTGAGTATTTGTAAAATCGCTGTAAGCTTGCGTCTTGTACCACAAACAACTCACACTTCTGTATCTGGAGGCCTCTCTCAAAACAGTTAATACATTTGTAGGTGTAAATAGATCCTGCTGCAGACCAATTAAAATGTTTGCAGCTAGGTCACATAGCATCGGGGGACCGTCTCAATATTCGTCCGTCTCAATATCGTCTCGTTTTGCGTAGATGTGACGCATACTTTCTCCCAAATTGTTATCTTGTGTTTTTTTTGTTTGAGTTTTTATTTTTATGCGTCAGGTTTGCTGCAAATAAACGTATTTTCTTTCATATAGAATAGGTTACATACTGGTGATTTATATTATCCTTATTTTAATATTGTCAAATTGTGTGTTCCTTGGCTTGGACTACGATAATGGAAGAAAGACTGAGTTTATTTTAATGTTAGGGAATATTGAAAGGATTCTGAAAATTACAGAAGTACAGATGCCAGCACATCAAGCTACTGCAATCTGTCAAATTTCTTTAATAGATTATTAACTTTATCGCTTAAGCATAAGATTCAAAGTTGATTGGGAAAATTTTACAGTTTCGGGTAGTTTGATGTGCTGGCGTCTGTACATAAACTCACGCCTTATTCATATGTGGATGGGTAGAAACGAATGAACGCCATTTGTTACGATCCTCACATACGAGTATCTTTGTCCTTCTGCAAACTTGACAAAATATCGAAATATCTTTAATAATGTTAGTTTCATAGCTATGATATAATATAATCCATATAAACCTTCCGGAATAAATTCTCTAAGTGATGGTGAAAACCGCACCAAAATCTGTTGCGTAGTTTAGAAGAACCACGCGGTTATACAGATAGACACGAAAATCGAATTCAATTGATAATGAATAACATTTCCTGATTATGTTTTCAAATCCTGGAATACAGATTCCAAATAGACAAACTGTAAATATAGGCTATGTTTGGTCTCATAATGAACAACCTATATCTATCCAGCATATTATTAGTCCAGATTACACACCGCTCTATTAGCTAGATTTACACAGTAGAGTCGACATTGGTCACTACATTATTATACTGGCCGCCTCAGTTGGTAACTGAGGCGGCCAGTTCCGAATGAATAACTCTATTCTGTAGTTATGTTGGACTGGGAATATTGGCAATTTGTATTTTCTATGCGATAGAGAGAAGCTGTAAGTATTTCTCGGAACAGAATATATATTTTGAATAAGAGAAACGCTCGTCAAAAATCTATACTAATAAAAAGCTAAAGAGTTTGTTTGATTTTTTGTTTGTTTGTACTCGCTTATCTCTGAAACTACCAGTCGGGTTTAAAAAAATCTTCTTGATTTAAACATAAGTCTTGAAATGTCGGTGCTCTGCTTAACCAAAGGCCCAAAAGTGATGTTATAGAAGTATTATCACAAATTATATAAATATTATTTAATTAGTTGAGATAGATAAAATTACTATCACACTGATGCACTGATTGGAGGCATTTACAATTAAACACTGCATTGCAGTACATATCGAATTAGAGAAATATTTGAATAATTAATGCGGTCTAACCATTACCAGTTAGATATAATCACATTGTTGCATTAGATAATTATTTTGATGGGTTTTAAGATTAATATTTGATTAGGTGAAATCATTACGCTGATGCACAAATTAAACATAAAGCATACCTCCATACATCCTCACACTTGTAGCGGTATCTACAACGCCACATACAAACAACGCGTCATACTGACGTCACGCAAATCCTGCATCGCGCAAGCAGAGTTTACCGCGCAATTAGCATAGATAAAACGGCCCGACATGAATCAACGGGCAGTTGCCCGCCAGACACAACACCCGTCTGGTCGGAGGATCCTCACTTTTCTATGGAGGTTGAGTGAACTTTACACCCTGTTCCTCATACCTCTATACACCCATCACACATCTGACCATATTATATGCCATCCTAATCTATTGTAAAACAGCAAATTTTTTAATATTACCATTCATTAATTAATTATTGTTTTATTATTAGTGCCTTAGGCATCGTCTGGGCACGCTCGTTCCATCATAGACCTCATCCATCGCTTTCCATCAATCGTGATCGAGGTTAAGAGCCCATTCAGCAATAAAAAAATACTCATAATAATTTTTTTGTTCATAAAGTTTTTGTGTCTTTCATTTCATTTTTCAATTTTCTATTTATTGTTTATAAATCACCTGATTGTATTTAGTCTCAACCTTCTAAAGTTGATTCATGTAACTAGAGAAATCTCGACCTCTGTCATACATGGCTTAGTTTCAGATCTTCTTGATGTAACGCGTAGGTACAGACGCCAGCACATCAAGCTACCCGAAACTGACTAATTTTTCTATTCAATTTTGAACCTTATGCTTTAGTATTAAAGTTGAAAATCTATTAAAGAAATTTGACAGTTTGTAACTTTTGTAGTAACTTGATGTGCTGGCGTCTGTACCTAATAAAGTTTTGGAAATAAATTATTATTACTATATAGCACAACAATGGTACTCCATTACTCACTGTATGTTGATGATTTCTGACTTTAAAGTCCTGCATATTAATAGCGAAACGAACTTTCAAACATAGTCTCAAAAAAAATAGGATTAAAAAAATGCGTCTGCTCGTAAATAATACAATTACTATATATAATCAGGCTACAGCGTTCCCACTGCTGGGACACAAGCCTCATCTCTGTGAGAGTGAGTGGGCCGTGATCCACCACGCGAGCCAAGTGTGGGTTTTAGATGTCACATGTCTTCTAATTTTTGGTTCTAGGACGTGCCGGTTTCCTCACGATGTTTTCCTTCACCGATTTGAAAACAATGGTGATGAAATAATTTACACAATGTAAAGCGCCTACGAATCACGACCTACAATGTGACAGTCGGAGCTGATACCACTGGGCTGCCAATGCTCTATAAAGCAACTAGCTTCTGCCCGCGACTTCGTCCGCGTGAAATTTCACTCTCCTCCATTCACCCTCTTAGGGGTGGAATTTCGCAAAACCCTTTCTTAGTGGATACCTACTCTTCACAAAGAACACACCCCCCACATGTCTCTAGAACTAGCGGTTTAGGCTATTCGTTGATATATCAGTCAATCAGGACTTTGAATTTTACGTATATATCCATACAAATATAATAAATTCGAAAGTAACTCTGTCTGTCTGTATGTTACCTATTCATGCCTAAAACACTGAACGGATTTCGATAAAATTTGGCAGAGAGATAGATTGCATTCCGGGGAAGGACATAGGATAGTTCTTATCGACATATCTTGCGGGCGAAGCCGCGGGCGGAAGCTTGTGCATATAAATTGATTAATGTTGTTGAAATATCAAAATGAAAGGCATCATAATAATGTATTTATTTATTCAGATAACAGAGATCCATTGGGTTAGTAACAATAGTCTTAAACTATTTTAGTACTTAACTAATAACACGGGCAATATACAGTAATGCTATTCTGTAAAAATCTCACCGTGAAAACTTAGGTGAAATGAGCTGTCAATAGTGTCAATCCCTGGCATCAGGTGGAATGACAGCTCACTTTACCTAAGTTATCACGGTAATCTTTTTACAGAATAGCACCGCTGGTGACAAGTGACCTCACCAACGGGCTGTCATGTCTCCCGGTTATAGCGCGTAGAATGCCATTGGAAGTGTGTTACGCAATTACCCCGCTGATTCCTCAACCAAAATAAATCATTAATTTTCTTTTACGCTACTTTTGCAGCCAGCACGTCGATTCTGTAAAATTCAAGAGACAACTCGCATCTCACTTCGCTAGCCACTCTCACTTCGCGTAAGGTTCAAAATGACCTTGATTTTGCATTCTGTAAGCATTACCCAGTCACTTGCGAAGTGAAGTGAGCTCCGAAGCGACCAATATTGTACTAGTGACTGCCACACTCAACAAAATGTTAGTCGAGTTTTATCGATTCTAGTTTTTTGACACAATTGTTGAGTTTTTGGCACAGAATTTCAGCTAATATGATGTTTAAATTAAAATTTATTATTTCATTTTTTTATTTTGCTTATTTGAGGCAGCTAATATGCAAAAAAACAGAAAACTCTGAATTTGTGCCATGAATATAATCTATGCATCCCTTTCGAAAAAAAAAAAATGTCAACCGGGACAATATTTTGGTAGTGCGTGTGCGCTGCTTTGTTTTGTTTTTGTGTTTGATTTGATCGTTCAGTGCCGAAAACAATAGTGAAATAATCATGAAGTAAGTTTATATTTGTGGTTGTAAAGTTTAAAAATGATATTAATTAAAATAGTATTTATTTTGTTTTATAATCCAACAATAATGTTCCAGTCCAAATGAGCCACGTTCCTCTCATCCATCTTCGGCTTAGGTTGAAACTCTGGTAGTGTTTATGGAAAAGAAACTCAGCATGGCGAAGGGTTTCTTGAGAACTCAAAATGCCAGAGAGCGAAGTCGACGCCAGTGGGAGGAACTAGCCGTGCACCTAAATAGTATCAAAAATTTCAAACAGTCGACCAAGGTGAGCGTCACTTTTGTACTACTTGTCAGAACCACTTAACATTCCTCAAAGCAAACCACTAAAAATGTGCGACGAATCTTGGTCTTAACAGTTTCCCTGTCCCATGAGTCATATATGATTCATGCTGATTGTTTAACTATTGTGTCTACTTTATGGACAGTTAAGTTGTTAAGTGTGTTCCTTGGTTTCATTATCTTATTATTAATTTTACTCAATCAATGACTATTAATAATAAGAAAATGGAGTTTCTTAAATATAGTTTGGTAAATACATTGTGCATAACAGCATTTTTTTATAATTTCTTTAATTATAATGTCTGGTTGTAGTATTGGTCTGACTGGTGGTCTTGGTAGGACTGGTGGTTTCCGGTAAGAAATCTAGAAATGCTAAAATAGGTACTAGCTTTTTTGCATCAATCCTGTCTGGCTGGTATTGTACAAGAATTGGGAAATCTATCTGTTTAAAATACATATAATAATGTAAAGTGTATTTTTATTTGAATTATTTGGCAAATTTTATTATTACCTGTTTCAGGAAAATGATACTCTATCTCCATCACATGAAGCACAACCAATACAAGATGCTGATACTGACTATGTATGATATTTAAATTTAATTCATAATTGTATGTGATTAATTAATGATATACTCTTATCTAGCATTTATCCGTTATAGATTCATGTACACAACAAGAGTCAGGCACCTACAGAGGAACCACCAGTTATTGTGATTTATGTAAGTTAATATTATTCTACTAACTACTAGGTACATACCCACTATTATAAATCTGATGTGTCTAGATTCTATTAGATCTAAATGTAGTACCTATCTATATTAAAATTAATTACTAATATAATTCAAATACTAATTTAGTTTTAGGGTACTATTTTCAGTCTAAATATTTTTGTCTAATTTTATTCCATAAGGAAGATATAGAAAAGAAAGAAAGAAAAGAAAGAAAGAAAATACGAGTAACATTAGTTTAGTATATGGAGTAACATTTTATCCAATTTACTTTTTAGGGTTCCAAACTGATTGAGGATAGTCAAGAACACAATTACAGACTACCTGATCCTGCAATTTCAAGAACACTGCTTCCTCATCCAGCGCAACTGTTGGAACAAGCCCAAGCATTTTGCAGGTATGTGTCTGAGTGACTGTGAGCTATAGTTTTGGGAGATAGCAACTTAGCTACTTTAGTTTCTTATTTTTGTTGATTATTATTTAATAACATCTACTTTCACTTTAGCGACTTTCCTTGGAATTATCAATATGTATTTAATTATAATATAGGTAAGTGGGTTTCCATTTTAGGATTGTTTCTGTTGTTTCAGAATATCCAGTAAGAACACACTCCTCCAAATCCTCATATCATCTAATCAGTCAAATCATCGTAGCCTGTCCCCTCCACCGATAACACTTTCACACACACCCACCCCTCCTTCACGCCGCAGTTCCACCCAACTAGTACAGATTTCTGAGGGTGGAAGAACAGCAGCTGGAGATACAATGACTTTATGCACAAATCCCGCAGTCCTTTCTGGAGAGGAGTGCGGAAAGAGAGGATTTTAGCTGAAGCTGTAGCTGTAGTGGGGAAAGGGCTGCAAGCATTCGCAGCGGCTAAGAATAGAGATAGAGTGTAGTCATGTAAGTTAATATAATATATAATAAATAAAACTATTTTAAACAGATATTTGAGCGGTTTTATTCAAAGTACATTGGTGATTAGTTTGGATTTGGTTTGACTGAATTGCGAGCAGTTAAGTGACGGTCATTGTAGAAAGCTTCTGGGGAATTATCTTCAGCACCACTAATTGGCGTCACAAGGTAGGCACGCTGAGCATATCCTGAATCACCTGAAAAAATGAATAAGTATCAAATAATTACATAGGGTCCTTATACTAACATGAAAACATAGCTAGCAGGGCAACAACCTAAGAGATTATTTTTTTTTGAAATGGGTTTGCTCTTGACTCTAATCTAGGTCAGAGATGACACAGACAAAGTCTACGATGGAGTGAGCTTACCCAGAAGAAGCCTGTTCACTCTTACTTGTATTATATGAAGAATATTGAATATTCCTATGAAGTGTTTACATGAGAAGCAATAAATTATGGTGGTGTGCTTGTTTACAAATCTATCAGCTATAAACTGTATAAATACTTACAAAAGTAACTTTATGTACTTAGTAAAATGAAGCACTTACTTTTACACGAGTTGAAAGTCCTTTGCCTCGACGTTTTGTGGGCTTTATCAGAGGCACTAACTCATATTCCAATTGGTCAATTAGTTCCTTTGACAATCTATATAGGTACGCTCACATAGTCGTCATCTCGGGTTAATAAAAATGAACTGCGAATTTGGTTAGATTGTCGACGCTTTTCTAGTTTATCCAAAGCATGAGCCTCTTCTAATAAAGATTTAAACAAAAACATTCTTGCTATCGTTATCGCTGTATTCACTATATACAAACGCCCAAAAAGTAGTTTTTAACCACTAATTATGTACCTAGTTACTGTACTAATTTTTAACACTGACATAAAAATATTATTTTAACACTATTTATATAGGATTTGTTCTTCTTCTTCTCTTCGCATATAGGATTTGTTGTATTTTCACTCGTAAAATAGATACTTATTATTTGACACTTTGATTCGGGTTCGAATGCGAAGTGAGTAAAGCTGTAGCAAACCGTATGTATTCGTTACTGAGTAACGGGTGCGCCGTCTAGTACCGAGTAACGAAACGTTACTCACGAATGCATTTCGTTACTCGCATTTTTCGTAGTACGGGCACCTATATGTACAGACGGCAGCACATCAGGTTACTACACATTGACCTTGAACGCGTTATGAGCAACAACAGCGAGAATCGTGCGAAAGAGATATATAGCTTTTTGTCTGTTCTTACTTGTAATGTTTCGTGCTGCAGCGCGTACGTGAGAGTGTGTGCGTAAGGTCATTCGTTGTGTAGAATAAAATACTGTGCGATAAAAAGTAGCGTAGCAGGTTGAACACTTGAATCGAATCGAAATAATTTCATAGTAATAAAAGCGGCGGCCCGCGCAATGCCTAAAATATCTATGAAAGCTTATAATCGATGTTTTTTATTTCAATGATCTTTTACTTAATCCTTCATTTTTACATGGTTAGGTATTATTGGAAAATTACTTACCTAAGTATAACATTTAAACAGGTAGGTAAGTACGGTGCACATTACACAATTAATTAGCGAAACTTCACGCTCTCGATGAATATTGTTAAGTAGACAGACAGGTAGGTATAATCTGATGTCAGAAAAACATTTCTTTTTTTTTAAATAGACCTTTTCCGACTTTTGTTACCTACTTACTGACGGGCTGGAGGTCACCTGTTTTAACGCGTTCCTTGCTCTTCTATTCTATTATTGATAGTTGCGCCACTGTTATAAACTTCTGTAGTTATCATCTATTAACTATTTTTATAATACCTATTCTGCCGTGCTAAACGCAAAAGCGGTATCTCAGGAAAAGCTAGTTTCGAGAAAATTGAAGTTTTGTTTTTTATTCTCTCAGTGATTTGAGGTAAAGCTGAGATAGGGAACACTTTTCTAAGGAGTTTTACATTAAGATACCGTTATTTGGCTGAGCTCATTAGATGCATATTTCTTTAAGCTATCCGATGCCACAAAAATCAACTTTACAAAGTTTTTTGAGGTACCGCTTTTGTGCTTAGCACGGCAGTATTGTAGGTATCCGTTATTGTTCCGAAATAAACGATTTTTATTTTATTTTATTTACACGAAATTAAATGCTAAAAAGTAAAAACCCATAATACAATCTGCTTGAAATTTTGAAAAAAATATGGATACTTACCTACTTACCCCATCACGAACGTGTCACGTGTGTGAAGTTTAGGCAATTAATTATACCTACAAACAGCCTTTTGTCAGTCCACCGTCGCAACACGATCTTATTACTAAAACGATAAGGTTGAACTTTGTAAATTACCTATACCTACCGAAGTTTGCTTTTACATGAAGTTCAACATTATTGCGCTAGTTATGAATTTTCAAATCAAATTCTAATCTATTATTATCCCAGATACGGCGGAGCTACCCCATGCTTTTGGTGCCATATTAACTACACAACCGATCATCATGGAATTTTGCACACCTACCAATCAGAAAAGGATATAGGATAGGTTCCTACAGGAACGCGTGTGAAACAGCGGGAAAAATATCATAATAAAATACACAATAACAATCAATAATCTTTTTATTCTTAAACATTAATATACTTAATTGGAAACATAAAAAACAAATACCTACTTGAAATTAAAATACATATAGCGGCCACTCATTTATTACGTAAGACTATTTTTGCTAGTTTTTGACTCCCACCCCCATTGTATAAGAAAAAATAAGAATCGGCTGACCCCCACCCCCCTGTACTTATAATATTTAATACGTGAGAATCTAAAGGAAAAAATGAATAGGACACGTTTGGTTTATTGTAATGTTTATTTTCAAAGTAACAATTTTTAACTATCTACAATATTAAAATCATTAATGAGTATTGTTTACGCAAAAAGTGACAACTAGTTCACAAGCGGCGAGCTCCCTGAACCCCTCAGCCGCCGCCGTCGCCCGATGCTGATGCCGCAGCCCGCGCGCCCCCTCAGCCACCGCGCGCCTCCAATCGTAGGCATGCCATGCATAGACATGCTCCCAGGGTTGATGTGGACTTCAAAGAGGGAGTGGACAATTAATGTTGTTAAAGCCGCGCCGAATTGTCCCTCTCTTCGTCTTCAGATCCGCGACCCTCGTGACGCCATCGCGCGCCTCCAATCGTAGGCATGCTATGCATAGACAAAAGTACTTATTGTATTTTACCTTTGCACATTTTTGTGATCTTACGTAAGAACTATCAAGACTCCCTCCCAACCCCTTGGAAGAAAAAATAAGACATGGTCGACGCCACTCCCCCCTAAATCGTCTTACGTAATAAATGAATGGGCTTACAACAAACGTTATAAAACCAAAAAGATAATTTGTTTGCGTAAAACATGGTATACACAGGTTTTATTAAAGCATATGAGATTATATGTTTTGCTTAAAAATTAAAGCATGCAAACTTCACAAATAAACACATTTGAATTTATAAACATAATTTATGTTCAAAAAAACTCCTTAATATTATAGAAATTATATTCATTCAACCATTTATATAGTTTAATTCTGAATAACCTACAATTTAATATTTTTAATACATTAGGTAATTTATAATAGGTATACATGCTTCATACATAAAAGTTTCGATAACCTATTACGTCAATAAAGAATTTATTTCTATTATTTTTAAAATGTCTTTGACACATCTCGGAGACCTTTGGAAGGCGTTATTATTATTATTAATAGATATATTAAAAACAAGTACTTAGATAATATTTATTTGTTACAAGCTTTTCTTTTATTTGTAACAGATTCATTATACAGTTACATCCAACAATGGCTGCCAAGCAAAATCAAATGCGGTAGCATTTGATTGCCTAACAAAAATAATTAAGCTTTTAACCAGATTAGTATAATTTGACTGGGCTATATGTATAAGGTTCAGCACCCACTGGTGGCACGGCACGACAAGGGATTTTTGTAATACATACTTACAGATGCTTTCGAATCTAATTTAACATTATTAACACTCACATTGCATTGAAATGCCTGCTTTGGTATCCTTCGGCACGTTCTGGCATGCCGAATTGTGAACGCTAACCATGATAAAATAAGATCTCAAATCATTTGCGCTTACTAAAATCACTTGTCGTGCCATGCCGCCAGTGAATGACGGCCCTAACTCAAATTATCACCAACAATAGTAAAGAAAAATTCTCAAGAATATAACAAAAACAATGGTGTGAAAAGAAATATAAAATTTCAATTTATAATATTATTATCAATTATCTTTATCACTATATTAGAAGATCCACACTAATTATAAATGCAAAAGAACTTTGTGTGTTATGCCTTCGCGGCTAAACCGCTGGGCAATTGTGATGAAAAATATGGAGATAGTTTGAAACCTGGGGACATCGTCTTTCAGGCGCCTTCTGACTGTGTCCGTTGATATCTAAAACAAAGAATTTTTTGTCAATTTCAATACATACATAGGATTCTTTGTTAAGAGCTTAACTTATCTACATTCGCGATTTATTTGCCAAAAATCGTAAACAAAAAATGACTTTAGGGAAAAATAACTTTAAATCCTACATAATAAAGTTTAGTTTACGCTAAAACTGTAACTTTTTCAATAGTGCTAGTCACTGAAATCAACTTAATTGCCATTAACATAAAGTTGATATTTGTTTAACTTCAAATAATATTAATTTGAAACAAGTTTGAATAAACTTTAAATTAGTATGAGACGGTTAAAAAAATATTCTACAAAATATAAACATACACAAATAAACAATCTGCCGAATTGACAACTTCCACCTTTGTTGAGGTAGGTTGTAAAGAACTGAACCGCAACGAGCGGTGCCTTTGTGTCGCGCGCGATTATATCGCGTGTCGCGCCTGTTTGTAGGAGCCTTTACTCAGGACGCACACTTAGCTAGTAGGTAGGTATTATTTTAATCAATTTTGTTATTCACTTTTAAAGGAAACTAGGTTTTATGTTAGTGATGAATAAGTTAAGGTGATAGGTAAGTGTGATTATTACAATCTACACATGGACTCACGCTGTACGAAGTTGAGGTTACTCGTGTGCTTAAAAAAGGATCGGCAGAGTGGATCGGCGGTGATGAGCTATGCTTCCGCTTTCTTCCCACCGCCGAAGCCAGAAGTAAACTGTTTTTTTCTGGAACGAAACAAATAGCTGTAGTTTATTTGCCCATTATTATTACTCAATCACTATAGGCAGAGAGAACCTTGATTTTAAGCCATTTTTACATGTAATTTTCACACACACACACACACACACACACACACACTGACACTTTAAAGCCCTTTTTTTTATTTCTTTATGCCTGTTCGTTACAATTTCTTTGTATTGTGTAGCCTATGTAATCTTCTTTCCTATCCTATCTCTATACAATAAAAACTTTCTAAAACATTCACTTACTGAAATCAAACTTTGGCATGTTTTCAATATACAAAATTCTTTCTATTTCTAAAACCCGTGGACCGATTTACATAATTCAAACGGGAATATCAGTTTTAAACATAATCCTCTCATTTGACACTAATGTCACGCATACTTTCCTATAAACGAAAAGCCACGTTTTCAAGTTACGTAATTATTCTACCTATAATTTTTCTTCGCATTAAAATTCTCAAAAATTCCTGTCAGATACAATGGAGCTGAAACTAGCGGCGATACACTTAAACAATTTCTGTACAGGTTGATTCTATGAGATCTAACCTTTTTTCGATAAATAAATGTATAGCAATGATTCAGGAGGAGAATCAATGAACTTCGAACATGCCTTCTATTTTTTTTATTGAATAAAGTATTCCTGAATGTCATCAGCAAGTGATAATTATACTTAAACAATTTCTGTACAGGTTGATTCTATGAGATCTAACCTTTTTTCGATAAATAAATGTATAGCAATGATTCAGGAGGAGAATCAATGAACTTCGAACATGCCTTCTATTTTTTTTATTGAATAAAATCCCTCTAAGTGTTAAAGCGATTACAACGATTGAGACGAAATCTGTAATTGCGTCTTATCAATCGATATTGTTCATTGAATATTAGTATAATGCGAAAATAAGATGTAATGCAGACGTAATCAATTTTTTAGGGTATTTTAACAACAAATGTTTACTGGGGCCCCTCGATTGTTTCGGCCCTGGGTTTTCCGCGTTCGACTGATACCTATCGCCGCTAGTTTCAGCTCCATTCAGATACATACTAATAATAAAAACAAGTTGGAAAGCTAATTAGAATAATACAAAATATTTAAATCGAATTAGAAATTCAAATCTAGTAAGATTTGAATTTCTAATTCGATTTAAATATTTTAGCGTAACTACATATTACCTACTGTTTTACTGAGTACAGTAAAACAGTAGGTAATATGTAGTTACGCTAGTAGTTTATAATAAGTCGATGGTTAATAGTCGGTATCAACTTGTGCCCTGGAGCGCGGATAGGGTCCTATATAACTATCGTATTATATTCCTATACTATCACTTTTATACTATATAATCATTCACTATTCGCACGCCCGGTGTTCGTTACAGTGCTTAATTGCGTAGGTATTTAGGGTAGGTAGGTAGGGAACAATTAGTTGAAATAGAATATTTTAACCATAAAAATAATGAAATCGAAAAAATCCGATCATATAGTAAAGCAATTAATGGCTCAATTCCTCAAGGAAGTGTCATAGGATGCCTCTTATTTTTACTTTATATTAATGACCTACCTAAGACCATAGAAGGGCCACGTGTCTTATTTGCGGACGATATATCCATATTGGTCTCTTCCCAAAACAATGAAAATATAGGAGAAACTCTCAATTCCATACTTACTAAAACATGCAACTGTATGAACAATCATAACCTCGAGATAAACTACTCCAAAACCAAATTAATAACTTTCCACCCTTACCAAAAACACCTATAACTTTAGATTTTACTTTCAATGACTCTAAATTAGAAACCATTAACGAATTTACTCTACTAGGACTAGTTATCCATTTATTTCAGGTGTCAAGGCCCATATAAAACACATACAATACAATAAACACACACACACAGACACACATATAAACTGGAAATCACACATACAGAAAACTCACTCAAAAATTTCTAAATTCTCTTAAGCCCTTCGTGACATAAAAAAGACCACCAATTTACAAACAGCTCTCACCACCTATTATGCTTAGATGATAGAATCCTGGTTAACATTGAGCAAACAGATAGTGGCAAACCTTTCTTTCAAAAACGTAATATTTGAACCCTTCCCTGTATATTTTAGAAACATGCAAATTTGACCGGAAACATCAAGAGTTATATTCAAAACGTGAAGACATTCAGACACGCTATCTATTCAGACAAGTTCTCAACTAAAAATGCACTCTACAAGTCCCTATGTAATGTCCATTAAATTATATAATGAACTACCCGCACTAATAAAAAAAGAAGAGAAAATTAACACATTTTTAAAAAAACTTAGACAATTCTTGCTGAATAAAAGCTACTACTCGGTAAACAAATATCTAAGTGATAGACTTAAGTCAGAACTTAAGAAGAACTTGATACTTTAAATTTTATTTATTTATTACTAGCAGCGCCAACAGACAGACACACTTTCGCATTTATAATATTAGTATGGATTATTACATCTCTTAATATTTATTGTTTATATTTTATATAGAAGCTATTAGTTTATCTCTAAAAATACCTACATCATTATTACCTATAATATAGTAGTTTGTTATGTAATGTTATAAAATTAACAAATGCTGCCTCTCTCCTAACTCACTTATTTTGCTGTGCCCGACAGGGTCCATATGATCTAACTATAAGTTTACCACCTAAGAATGCCTACATGTGGAATGCAATAAAAGTATTGAGTATTTACTTTAAAATCCCATCACTACCTACTGGAATAACTTTTGTTTAGAATGTCCCATGACAATGCAATCAAAAACAATAGATCATCGAATTTTGTTTACGTAGTTATAAATCTGAATATAAACTTTCTGTTACTTAACCTACATTTTGATGACGCTTGGAACAGCGGGCACTCATTAGGAAAGAACACAAAGAAGATACCTACTTATCTACCTACCCAAATTCTATAGAAAAACACCATTGACACTATTTTTCAATACTTACTAACCTTTATAAAATGATAATTACAAAAAATATTACTCACCGATATGCCCGTCTGCCGACAAATATCAATCTCGTCATCCACTCAATCGAAGGGCTATGATGCCTTTCAATTTGCGTCGATAAGCATATGCATTCGATAATAAGACAAACTTGTAAAATAATAAAATTAAAACACAACCGACTGAACCGACACAAACACGACTCCACCTGACGTAATGAATAAACGTCAAACGAACGATGTCAAATTGTCAATGTCATGAGTGACATTAGCGTGGGTGTGGCTTATTCCTAGTGAGATATGATAATTGGCTGCCAATTATTAGTATGTGCAACCATTGGGCAATATTAGAAACGTTGAAAACTCCACCAATCAAACCAAGAGTACTTTCTTTCTAACACTATACGGCGCGTCGTAGTTATAGATATGTATAGAGTTTACATCGATGTGCTGCCGTCTGTACATTGGTTCAGTTCACGCAAGTATCGTTGATGCGTATATTATTGAAACATTTGCTGGTCGTATGTTTTACGCATGCGCGCACTTATTCGCTGAATTTAAAAACGTACGTTCTAAAGAGCGATGTTTGTTTATGTTTATTAAAGGTACCTATTGTGTGTGTAGACGAAGTTTTAAATTGGATGAGAAACAAATAAACAAGGTAAGAAAATATTTTTTACAAATTAAAAATATGTAAGTATGTATGTTTTTGTTTTTTTATTATCGCGTATTTAAACCAAATTCAAATTTAGTAGATTCTAAAAAAAACGGAAAACCAATTTCTAGATTCCGTCAACAGTTTACTTGTAGTTCTACAGTTACCTATTATAAATCAAACTAAATTTAGTATAACTTTAACACAACTCTGTTTCAAAATACGGAAAAAATGCACCTTAGGCAGCTTGGTATGATGTATAAGTATGTTTTCTACAAATTACGAATGTTGCGATGAAGCCGCGACGTCATACTGTACGCGTACGCAATACGAATACGACTTGATTCGTTGCTCTAACATAACATAGCATGTTATGAGGTATCAGAAGTAACGAGTAACGTAACGATACGATAGTAACGAGTACTAATTTTTATAGTAACGAATACATACGGGTACGTTTTATTTCGTTACTTTTACACCTTTAGAAGTGAGCATCGAAGTGACGGCGGCAGAATACAAACTCTTACGTCATCTCATACTTTACTTGTCAAAATCTCACGTTCAATTTAGTTCAACTCGCTCACACGCTCGCAAGTGTAGCGCTAGTGTAAATTCGAATTGTCAACCGAGTTTTTAGAATGCCAATCAAGCAACTCACAGCGGATTCAGATGCGAAGTTTGGAATGAGGTCTTACAGAATCGCACTGCAGGTTTCTCAAAGGTTAAATATAATATAAAATGTCATGAAAATAATTCTGCTTCTGGATTTGTAGGTATTTACATGTAGGTTTATACGAACATTTTTTCACGTCAGACATATTTTAAAACCTAGATGAGATAGCGTTTTCTATCTGGCTACTCAGAGAAGAAAGGCCGAAACAAACTCAGAGGTCACAGTCTCTTTTAAAGTCCAGACATAATCTTGGACAGATCATGTGAAGACCATGGAGTTATATATAATGTTGCGCGCCACAAATAATGCTTGATACATGGCGACATTAGTTACCACTAGCGCCATCTAGTATCGGGTAGCGGAACTATTACCTTGGTACTAGGCCTTGACCCTACTTGACCTTTTAATAAGTACTAGTAATTCCGAGAACTATCGACGTCGAGTCAGTCGGGACCGGTATGTACTCGAACGTTCTAGATGTTTATGTACTAGCTCTGCGGCACTATATAAGGCCGGGTGGGCCGCGAGACACACATAGTTTTTCGAATAAGCGATACGAGCGAACATCGAGAGCGATCTTCAAGTGCGACTAAGAGTGATCAGTAAGTGAAATTGTGTTTCTTAATTAGTGTGTTTGACTTGTAATTAGTGTTGGTGAGTAAAGTGTCATTTTTTTGGTTATTAAATCGGCAGTTTTTATTGTCACGAACCCCAAGCTCGTAACAATAATATCAACCACTTATTATAGGTTCAAAGACTTTGCCATGTTTTAACCCAGAATCCTCGTGATTAACTTCTTGATCATCTATATCTTCAGCTCAATAAATGTGATAAAAAGATATCGTTTGCAACTTCAAAGTTATATCTTTGTTTGTTCTTTCTAAAACATTTCTTGCAAGTTAAACTACTGTTTTTCCTCCTCAAATCAGCAAAGGAATTCAAACTATCTGGCAAATAGCTACTCTAGTAATTCCAGTCAGCATTGAAGCGCTGAATCGCTTTAAATCAAAGTCTAATCAGGTATTAGCCGATTTATTGGAAGCGCTGCGTCGCGCTGACAATTCTTGGAGCCATTTTTTGCTGACATTTACCCACAAGCTGGAAGCTGGTTATTTTTGTTACCTAGTTATTCTGTCTGTCATAGTAGTATTGAATGATGATTACCAAAAAAGGGTCAAGTAAAATTAGCTAGCGAAACTCCTATACGCGATACCCATAGGAGTTTCGCAGTGTCAACGAATACCAATCATGTATGTGTAGTTTACACAATTAAAAACTGATTAGGATTAGAGTCTGAAGTGGTCTATTGAACACTAATGGGCAGGTTTTAAAGGGGATTGAAAATTTTTATATGGAGCCTGGCATACCTGTCCGCCATTTTGCTTTTTTTTTTTCAAAATGGCGGCCACACAGGATATTTATTTAAATCGATAGTTGACATCAATGTAAACAGAAAACATAATAGGACCCCGTAAAGCGTCACGTTTCAGAGATATAAACGTTCAAATTTGATCACGTGACATCTCCATATTTTTTGAACTTGTTTACATCTTGTTGCATAGATGTTTGATTTTAAGCATTCAGAGTGATTATTTCACAATAACAACAACAAAATGGCGAACAGGTAAGTATGCCACGGTCCTTCAAAGCCCTTTGATTCTGATTCCAGAATTTTATCAGTCTCCATACCTCCTCCAAAGATCGAAATCTCACTACCATAACCCAACACTTAGTATGTGCATTAATAAATAAATCACCCCTAAAACCAATTTGTATACCGCACGGCAGCGCTAAATCGCTTTAAATCAACCCTAATCAGATGTGAGACGATTTATCGCGAGCGCTGCATCGCTTTCCATTCACGGCAGTAACGCTAATAACTCTTGTGTGACGATGAGTTACCGGGTGTTAGTCCTGAGCAGTATTACGGAGGTATGTAACTTGATATGGGAATAAATGGGCCGATATCTAACTTGGCAATCTAACTTGGTGTCCATTATTACTGCTAAGTACTACGTTTTGTGACATTTTAGCGGTATATTTGTCGCGTTTTAAATAATAGCAGCCACATAGGTCGATCGATCAGGTTAAGCTAATTATTTCTATTGAGATTGTATGCCTAATAATTGCATGAGTCATGTTACTTGATTGATGAATAAATAATGATAATAAGCTACGCTTGCCGCGGTTGCTCAGTGGATTGGTGGCCATCTTTACATACCGAGACCCCTCCGTGCTTCAGAAAGCACGTCAAGCAGTTGGTCCCGGCTGTCATTCGTGGATCTTTGACAGTCGTTACGGGTAGTCAGAAGCCCGAAAGTCTGACAACCAGTCATACCAACGAGTATCGTATTACTCAGTAACTGGCAGTCGCTCCATATAAAATATTGGTATTCAGCTGCATCAGGTTAGACTAGAAGCCGACCCCAACAAAGTTGGGAAAAGCCTAGGCAGATGATGATGTTGATGATGAAGTCGCGGGCAGAAGCTAGTGTCTAAATAAGGTAGAAAGGCCAACCGACCAAAAGGACTAACCCTATTTTTTATCGTGTCGAAATCCTCATGGATGGAGTGGATGGAGGTGTCTGTCAGACTCTTACTGAATAAAACCACACGGTGTCCTGCTACCTTTAGCCGGGTTCTGGAGTGCTTGCGCATTTCGTCACGCTCCCCCGGCCAGGTGTTGGCCCGCATGAATCCATGCGGCTAACCCTAACCTTATAGACTCCTGTCTGAAATAAAATTTTCTATTCTGTTCTAAAGGAAAGTGGTCATTGTTGCCTAAAGATGTCTAACATCAATTCATCGCAGGAGTATTGTTATTCCAGAGACAAAGCTGAAATGTCCTCATATTATTCAATACGATTATAATTCGCCTCTTATGATTCAGATAGAGTATACTTCTTGTACGTTAAGAGGGAACAAGGCGTGCGATTCTCCATACAAAATATGTATTCCCCATTTTTCTTTTCTAAAGCAAATTTTTTTTTCTAAAAATCAAGGTCAAGGTAAACACGCCCCTGTCATTTTCTTTTTTTCAGCAACTAATTAGTAAAGAAATATGACCCTCTAAAAATTAAAAAATGCCCTATTTTTACCGCCGTGATTAGAGGACTACCAAACAAATTAGAAAAGTTTTTAACATAAAAAAATGATAGGAACTTAAACATACTCTTTCTTAAAATGTTAATGTAAAAAACAATTAAATCGGCTCAGTTTTCGAGGAGAAAAAAGGGGAATACGAAACGTCGATCTCGTCAAAATTTTTGTGATAATTTCGGTCTGAGCTGCAGCTGTCCCTATCACACACTACGGGGGATGACTTGAGGTACCTCAACGCGACGGCAATAGTTTCTTCAAATACCTATTTTTCACAGTCAAAGGGAGGAAATTGCAAAACTGCTTGTTTTTGACAGCCACGCGCATTGGAACATTGCGGTCTACCGGTATGTGTAAAGAAGAAACGCGGTTTCACAAAGCAGGGTTGATACATCTTTGGTAAACATGTACTTAGGTTAATTTGCATGTTTTTGCATGAAGGTAAATCGACATTCAAAATTTAATTAAATCGATTTAATTGTGAATGATGGGTGTCGTAAAATGCAACTGGGTTTATGTTAGGAGGATGAGTCAATGGACAGTAGTATTGTCTGTTCCAAAAGTATATTTAGAAAAGATAAATAAGCCCTGATAAGAATAGAAAGGATAGGATACCCTTTATAATGTACCTACACCATATAAATTACATAATTTAAATTCTTACGCAATCACTAACTAAAGGGAATTTGAAACATGTATCTGTATTTAAAGGTTTCAACTTTATACGTCACCACTTTTTCAATTAGATAATCGTCGACAAAAACAAATTGAGCTTATAAAATAGATAATCAATTCAAATCACTCTCGCTCTCTTCTTTCCACTCAATTTGTATGTGACTACGAACTTGCATCCACAGGTACGTTTTCAGATCCGTTTGTTTACATTTTCATTAGATACTTTTAGAATAGACTATAGTTAACTTTACGATGGAATATATATTAAATAAATATATATGTTATATAATTATTAATATATATTTTTATACCTACTATTGATTACCAGTTTCTCAAATTAGCATGTTGAATAACGTATTACTTTATTCGATATCCATTCTTGTAAACGCGCTTTATGAGATTCATATTTTTAGCAGTCTATGCAGGTTCAAAAGCACAGTCATCATTTTATGCAAAAGTAACAAGGCTGCCACCCTTCTAGAGCGCGGTGTCGGTGTGTTTGCTACAATGGATAGAAAATTCAACAGCTTTATTTCGCAATGTTGGCAGCGCCTGGTAACAAAATTGATCAATTTTTATTGTCTCACTGGTTTGTGAGATCTGTGTTATGTATGTATTTCCTTTTACTTTGTTTGCTGACATTTGAAATGTAACTTGACAAAGGAAAAAATACTTGTATGGTTTCAGATCTTAAGTTTTAATAAAGATTGTGACAAAGGCGCTACTCAACCAGTTTTCAATAATCATTAATGAAATGTCAGGTTTTGTCTCAGACATTAAAATGAACCTAAACGCATTAAAGATATTGTTGGCAAGGGTCTTTCATAAAGTCTAAAAAAATGGGCTGAAGGACAAGTTAGTGTCTTTCAATATATTTTTTGGAGGTGCAGGCCACATTTTTGTCGGAACAGATTAGGTGGTGTTTTGTGAAAAAAATATCAATTTAATCAGAACAAATGTTGGATTAAGAATATTTTTTACCAGTGGTAGATTATTGCTGTGGTTTAGATTAAATTATTCACCCATATAAACATGAATAGAAACAATAAACATCTCAAAATAACACCAAAACAAGGTAAAATAAGTTTGACGCGAGCGAGGTCAGGTAGTCGCTCCCCGGCTCACATAGTGCGCTAGGCAATAAGTCCAACTGTTGTCGACGCGTCGGTTAATGCTAACACACGGGTAGGGAGGATGCATTATAAAATATAACTAAAGGCTTTTTAAGTTGCTTATGAAGAATTACCTACCTATACTGGGTACCATATCGTCATCGTATACATATAGCGTCGACGCGCAAACCGAAACCATGATTTAGACCCTAAGCATAGAATATTTTAGCAGGAGATCAAAAAAAAAAATGTTGTTCCATACATTTTTACCGCGTGGGTACTGCAGTTTTCTCTGAAGATGCTGATTTTTTTTGATACTGCCTGCCATTCTGTTTAGAGAGATGGAAAAAAGAATACTTCGTAAAGAAGCGACAAAAGCAGTACTCATCAAAAGCCCCGAAGTTGTTGATAAAACAGTGATTCTAAATATCTTAATTGCCAAACTTAAGTGGCAGTGAGCAGGGCACATTGCTCGCAGAACAGATGGCCGATGGGGCCGAAAGGTTTTGCGACCGCGTACCGGAAGACGTAGCGTTGGGAGGCCTCCCACAAGGTGGTCCGACGACCGTGTGAAGGCCGCAGGAACCCGTTGGATGCGAGAAGCACAGAACCGGTCGAAGTGGAGGTGCTTGGGGGAGGCTTATGTCCAGCAGTGGACGTCTTGCGGCTGAAATGATGAAATATCTTAATGTGTGCTTATAAAAATACATCAACTACCCTACCAGCAGGCCGTAATTATTATTGCGTTACATACTTTCAATGACAATGCCTTTCGCTTTGACCATTCAACAACATTCATTACGTTATTTCAAATTTATAAAGCAATGAATTAGCTATTTCCTTCAAAATCTTCCGGATTATGATTGAAGTGTATAATAAAATTAGGGTGCAAGTATTTTTTTCCAAAATGACGGTTTCATACCTTAGTTTTTTTGAAAAATCAAGTACATGACTTAATTTATAATGTCATACGGGTCGTAATTATAGGAGTTTGTTGCGCCACTTCTCCCCAGCGAAAGCACTAGAAATTCGTGAAAAGCGGGCGTTTTGGGGGACTGTCTTTTGTTAATTTTAATGTTCGAAAAGTGCTGACTCTCAGACCAATTTGAATGAATGACTTTTGATTTTGATACTTTCAGAATTTGCCCCAGAAAAACACCCAGTGATCTTAAAAAAAAAACACCTACTTCAATGTGCTATATATCATTGTATCACAGTAAATACGCAACAAACAACCCCTACTACATAAACATCCAACTACCTTACAACCATAAAACACCCTTAACAAGACAGCAGATTATAAATCAAATCAGGTGGCCATCTTACACGCCGGTGTGTCTCTGCAGAACAATACATAATGCATGTGAACTTAATCTTTACTGGTAGATGTATGGATCCCAACCTGTGGAACAGATTTAGATGCAATCCCGGCTCGGATGACTTGGATCTTGCTGCATTTGGTATTACAAAGGGGATAGAAACGGCTGGTGGGTAGATGGGAAGATGTTTTGGCTGATTCGGAGTTGTAATGCATGTGTATGTGTGTTGTTGCATGCATGTTTGGCATTAAGTCTGCCTTTGTAACTGTTTGTGCGAAAAGTTAAAAAAAAAAAACCTTTTTTTTTAACTTTTTTACATGTGGGATGTGGACTCAGCGATCATTGTGCCGATAGTCGTGACAGCCAATGGATTAATAGCCAAGAGCCTCGACCAACACCTGAGGAGGCTCTCGTTGGGCAGCTGGATCAAGGGCTTGATCCAGAAAGCGGTACTTCTGGACACGGCCCGCATTGTTAGGAGGTTCCTCTCTCTGGAGCCCTGACCACCGGTAGCTTGGACCCTGTTCCTGATACCGATGGGCTACTATTTTTTATATTTTTAAATGTTTTTATATATTTTTTAAATACTAATATTTAAAAAATATAATTTATAAATGTATTTAGTTAAATAATGGAAAAAAGAATGAGTAGTTTCTGGTTGGTTTTTCCAAATACAGCTGACAGGATTGGCTAGTTCAGAAGATCAATTCACGTAGTCTTTGCATTCTAACGCACTCATAATCTGTCAAAAATAACAATTATTTGGTATGGAGGTAGCCAACACCCTCGATTAACACATAGGATACTTTTTATCTTGATATTCCCACGAGATCGAGACCGCGGGGCGCTGCTAGTTCACAGTAAATCTGTATGAATTTTAATCCATTCTGATATATTATGAAAGTTATAAACATTAGTCATTTATTGTCCAAACCTGTTTTAGCTACATTGTTTATTTGCTAAGGGAAATAAACATTTGTCTCTCAACGATCAGTCAATGTAACTAAAACTAATCAATCAGTGTTGTTAATTGAACTTTGTAATGCTTATGTGTGTAGGTATGTTTATTTAGAACTGTGTCAATTTACCGTGGTATTCAAAAACGAGCAGTTTTGACCCAGTGGTATCCCCCTAACTTACAAGGCCGACATTAGTTTTACTTTCTGTAAATTATTTCATCACCATTGCTCTCAAAACGAGGAAGAGGAAACCGACATGTTCTAGAACCAAAATTTCGAAGACATGTGACATCTGCCAACCCGCACTGGCCTGCATGGTGGATTACGGCTCACTCCCTCTCACTGAGAGGGGGCCTGTGTCCCAGCAGTGGGAACATTATAGGCTGATTAAGTAATAAGAATAGTTTCTAGAAATGAAACATCAAACGCATAAAAACTGTAGATATGAAATAAATCTGTATGTATCTGTCTGTATGTGTCTGTATGTCTGTACGTCTGTATGTCTGTCTGTGTATCTGTATGTAATAAATCTTTATCTTTATCTTTAGATATGCTCTGTTGGAGAGCTAAGAAATCTCAGACAAATAAACAAATGAACAAAAGTCTCTAACTCATATTTTTATGCGTCAGCTTCAATAAAATTGGAAACCATAACAAAGTTGTGAAACGATCAATCATTAATAAAAACCCCAGTAAAAAAATTATGATAATATCACTCATAAAAGCGACACTAGGTATATCTGTTATGTCAGCTGACCTCTCAAGGTTGTTTGGGCTTAAAATATATCGGCTCTAAACTGCGATAAAAATGGTCAAGTTCTTGGTCGGGTTAGTAAAATTAAACCTTCGAAATAGGTGACTGTGGCGTTGTGCGGCTGCCGAACACGGTTGGGTCGGATCAATACCCGTCCTGGACTATTCCGGGATGGTTATTGAACCGAACCAACCAATGATTTAGGATTTTTCAAAGGAAATCCACAGCAGACCGATATCTGGATGGGTGCCCGGATCATGGCTTGCTCCTCATTGCATAAGACTCAAAACTTAACTGACGAAATGATTGTGTAGTTAATACTTTTGTGCTAACCCCTTTGGGGAGTTAAGGCTCTCACATACAGGCGCGTTATTATCGGTCGATAATATCTGGTGCGTCATTGCGATATTGCGTCCCGATTCCTTGACATACAGTTCCTTTAATATCATCCGATATTTCTAACGTGTGCGTGTACCCTACACTACAGCAGTTATTAACGCAGGTCTGTGTAAGATCGTATGCGTCCTAATACAAAATGCTCTAAGAACTCATATCGAAATATCTCAGGACAGAGGAACGCAAGCGTCCTATTTCTATTGCGTCGTTATTATCGCAGCAGTGTGTGACTTCGTGGCCGTCCTGATACAAAAAGTACTGAAAACAGATATTGCAATAACGTATCCGATATTATCGACCGATAATAACGCGCCCGTGGAGGAGGGCCTTAAAGGTGTAATATTGTGCTATGTTAATTACATTATCTAATATTTGGATGTAAGTAACATAACCCATAATAGAAATGCAATGGCGATTATGTTATACAAACCATTGGTATTGTCATAAAGGTAATCATCCAATATGTTTATTTATCAAGTAGCTAACGGATACATTTACATAATATTATATGCAGCCAAGCGACTGAAGAATATTTATAGAAATAGTATCTACCCTCTATTTCAAGGTTTCATTGAATATTGAAAGTGCAACGGTGCAATATGTATGCAAACTAGTGTATTATTGTGTAAATAGAATAGTATTTCTCTATTGTTTTCAGACATAAGAGGATTAGACCGGAATAACTCTGATAAAACGTCTTATCGCTCCTTAAATAGCGAATCGAGTTGAAGAAGATACCAAAATTATATTAGTTTAGATGCCTTTTTTTTTGTTATCATGTGGAAATCCTCATTGGTGCCCACCACTCTGGGGTGGGTGGAGCGGTCTGTCAGACCCTTACTGAGTAAAATCACACGGTGTCCTGCTGCTACCTTTAGCCGGGGTGCTGGAGCGCTTGCGCATTTCGTTACGTTACCCCGGCTAGGTGTTGGCCCGCATGAATCTATGCGGACCCCGTCACCCTCAGCGGCTGCATACGGCCACCATTCCTCTATAGAGAGGCGCGCGGAACACGGCGTACCAGACCGTCTCGGGCGTTTCACTGTTCAGGCAACGAAACCCCCAAGTCTGTTGCCTGCAGGCCTCACCCTAAGGTGGCCGGAGATCGTTCCGCGTTCTCCGGCGCCCGTAGTTTAGATAACTATAGTATATGCTGACTCATTTTCCTTTGAGTAGGTTATTTTTAAACTTTGTTTCCGTTTAATGTCAATAAGCTCGCCCCCTATTAAATGGTACAGACGTCAGTACATCAAGTTACTACAATCTGTCAAATTTCTTTAATAGATTTTCAACTTTATCGCTAGAGCATAAGGTTCAAAGTTGATTAAGAAAATTTGACAGTTTCGGGTAGTTTGATGTGCTGGCGACTGTACTTGAAACATACCAAGCGAAATGTGGGTGTACCATAGGTACAGCTCTGCCTTACCTTTGGGAATACAGGCATAGCATAATGTTCCCACTACTGGGAATGGCTTCCTCTCTGTGAGAGGGAGTGGGCTGTAATCTACCTCGCGGGCCCAGTGTGGATTGGTAGATGTCACATGTATTCGAATTTTTGGTTCTAGAACATGCCGGTTTCCTCACGTTTTCCTTTACCGTTTTGAGAGCAGTAGTGATAAAATAATTTACACAAAGTAAAGCGCCTGTCTGGGTTCGAACCTACGACCTGTGACTCGTAAGCCGCGGCCGTTACCACTGGGTCACCACCGCTGCTCCACCACCATTTCTTCATTCGCGGCGAGCCTATTCTCACTATCGAGGCACTAATCCAAACTACAGACTGCTACTTAGAATTTCCAAATTAAATTTCCAATTATATTTCCTGGATTCCGGGGATTGAATTCAATAACCCATGCTCAAATGTTGCACTTGAAACCACTAAATCAATGAGGTTATATTCTAGAATTCCTGAGAATCCGTTAAAATAAATTGGATTTGTTTGCGATTGGAGTGGGTATACATAAATAGTGCACCGGGCAAGATTGGATCTCACGAACCCTGCTCACCAGTGTAACGCGCATTGGAAATGGGTGGGCAAGAGTTCGTAAGAATTTACTCTTCCCCGTAGAAGTAAAAGCGGTGAAGGAAACCATCGTGGGGAAATCGGCATGTCCTGGAACCAAAAACATCGAAGACATGAGAGTCATCCGCTAACTAACCCGCACTGGGCCCGCGTGGTGGATTATGGCCCACTCTCTGTCACAGAGAAGAGGCCTGTGTCCCAGCAGTGGGAACATTACAGAATGATTATGATCAAAAACGCCATAAAAATGCTACATAATTATGGTGACTGATACAGACTCATTTCCGTCTTATGACAAAACGAGTTCTAACTTTAGATCTAGCCTAAGCCTTGGAGCCAGTTACCGTATTTCGAACTTCATTCCGACAAAAGTAAAGTTCCTAATACAAAATTGACAACTTAGACGTCAGTTTTTGTAATAAGAACTTTAATATTGTCCGATTAGTTCGAAATTTAAAAATGGCTCGATTGTTAACATGGCTCGATGGCTTAAACCTGGGTCTAAAGATAAACCTTGTTTTGTAATAAGGTCGAGTGCGTTGAACAACAATACTAACAGCTTCGCCTCTTAATAAAAACATTTTGTGAACACAAATCCACCTGCCAAGTTAACGTGGCCTTTTCGATCAGTAATTAGGTGACCCATGGTTGTGTGAAAGATGATATGGCTAGTAAGGGGGTAACTACTGAGATGACGACAGACACGTTCACTCACTCACACACACACACACACACACACACACATATTTTTATTCTTATTTCTGCTTTTTAGGGTTCCGTACCCAAATGGTAAAAACGGGACCCTATTACTATGACTTCACTGCCCGACTGTCTGTCCGTCTGTCTGTCACCAGGGAGTATCTCATGAACTGTGATAGCTAGATAGTTAAAATTTTCACAGATGATATATTTCTGTTGCCGCTCTAACAACAAATACTAAAAACAGAATAAAATAAATATTTAAGGGGGGCTCCTATACAACAAACGTGGCTTTTTCGGGGTTTTTGCCTTCCAAAAAAAACACTACCAAGTGAAAAATAACTTTAATTTCGGAAGTCGGTGTCGTTGGTTCCGCATTTTCCATTTTTGACACTGACTTCCGAAATTAAAGTTATTTTTCACTTCGTAGTGTTTTTTTTGGAAGTCAGTTGTTTTTTTTTTTGTAAAAACGTTTTTATTTTTCACTTTTTAGTTGCACTAGGTCCTTGCTATGTAAATATCAGTGACAGGAAGCTATTAAAACATCAACAATATAAAAATAAGTGGAAACAATTCGCATTATTGAAGCTAACTCAAAAACTACCTTTTAAGCAAAGTTAACAACATTTATATGGCACCACCCCTGAGGTACCCTATCCATTAATAATGTCAACTGCTCATCACCTGTTACAAAATATTACGATTCCCGATGCTGTGACGTTAATAAATTGTTGAGGAGTTCTCCTGGTAACAATTAAGAGAACAGGAGCTGATGCTGAAGTCACCATCGGCTCCACTGCACTATACGCATTATGACGAGCATAAATTTCTTAGCAACCATATTAAAGTAATCGAATCGCAACCCGTGAAATATTTACCATTGAGTAGTTTTGATGGCCATCTGTGGTCTTCATCATCAGTTCCACTTTACCAAATGATGATTTCCGAGAGCAAATGCACGAGTTACTTTAAAAATTACCCAAATCGCTATAGGTGTGCCTATAAAACTCGAGGGTTTCCCCCGATTTCTATGCGATCCTCTCATCAGATTCTAACTTGGTAACAATGGGACCACCTCGAGAGTATACCCTTTCAAACAAAAAAATAATTTTCAAAATCGATCCACAATCGACGGAGAAATCGGTGAACGTACTTACAAAAAATACAAATACATAAAGTCGAACATAATAACCTCCTACTTTTTGGTAGTCGGATAAAAATAAAAACTTTGCCAGACTTCAACATCCAGACAGACTGATCTTGAACTGACCTTTCGTGTCAAAGATATCGTCTTCAAATAAAATATTCAGGCGCTCTGAACGAATGTCAAGACTACTACGGATATAAATACGGTGAATTCAATAACGGAGCTAATTTTGGAGTTAAAAAGTGAATGTAAAATCTAAATTTTAACTGTTTAGCATGTACAGACTATCCGGAAAAGTCGACATCCGCGATCGTCAATTGTATACGTTTTTTAAAATAACTTAGGGCGAGTTCCACCAAACTTTTTTACCTAGTATAAGTAAAAAAAGTTGAGAATAAATTTTGAATTTTTGATAGTTCTTCCATACCGTCAGACGTCAATTATATTCCATGGATAAAAGATGTTTGACTTTGTTAAAATCAGCGTTGCTATTCTGTAAAAATCTCACCGTGAAAACTTAGGTGAAGTGAGCGTGGAGTGAGCTGTTAATAGTGTCAATTCCTAGCAAAAACAAACTCACTTCACCTATTTTTACACAATCGACCGGCAGCGCTTAGAAACCTATATTATTACCATTCAGGAGCGAAATAGTAGTGTTTTATTTAGGATCTTGTACAGGGAATTATAGAGAGCAGTGATGGGCCAGTGGTAACGGCCGCAACTTACGAGTTGTAGGTTGGTTCACACCCAAGCAGGAACTTTACTTTGTGTAAATGATTTCATCACCACTGTTCTCAAAACGGTGATGTAAAGATATCGTGAGGAAACCGGCATGTCAGTTTTTGTGTTCAGTTTCGTTCACTATTCAAAAAGAGCGCAAAATCCGCCTAAAGAAATGTTTACTTCAAAAACAATGTAGAATCATAAGATGTATCGAATCAATTATCTCCCCTATCCATATACTAACAACACAAACCCTAAAGGCTCCTACAAACAGGCGAGACACGCGATATAATCGCGCGCGACACAAAGGCACTGCTCGCTGCGCGACTTTCGGTGCCTTTGTGTCGCGTGTCGTGTCGCGCCTGTTTGAAGGAGCCTTAAAACCAAATCCACCATATTTCATCTCAAATCCAAAAAGATCACCAAAGAACATACACACAGCCCCGCCACATTATCATACAGTAGACATAATATATGACGAGCGTTTACTGACAATCAATCATCGTCGCCGACATATGTTTGGGCTGTGCTATCTCGTTTCAAATCACAGAATTTGCCCATATGAGGATATTTTCCCTTGTCAAAGGTTTTATATAGCAATTTTGGAAGCAGATAAATGATTTGTTATGCTCGGATGTGTGTTATTTTTGGAAATATTGAAATGATATATTACGTACTGCCTCGTTGGTTTAGAGATCGGAAGTGCTACTGCTGAACTTGAGGTCCTGGGTTCGATTCCCGGGGCGGTGTTGTTAGGTTTTATATTTGGAATTTTTAAATGTTGTGCCCGGTAATAGTCTCGGCTGGTAATAAGCTCGCCCCCTTATAACTTGCGATATATGGGTTACTATTGGTATACCTCTGCTTAACCTGATGGGGAATATAGGCGTGGTGAAATTTTACGATATATTAAGCAGCGCCCCGCGGTTTTACCCGCATAATTTTCGATCCCGTGGAAATATCGGGATAAAAACTATCACATGTCCTTTCCCAGGACTCAAACTATCTCTATACCAAATTTTATCTAAGTCGGCTCAGTGGTTTAAGCGTGAAAAGTTGACAGACAGACACCCTTTCGCATTTTTAATATTAGTGTGGATTTAATGGATTAATTTTCTACAGTGTAAGGATTATTGAGTGAGCAGTGGTGGCCCGGTAGTAACGGCTGCGACTTTCGAGTTGTAGGTCGTAGGTTCGAACCAAGACATGCGCTTTACTTTGTATAAATTATTCTATTACCACTGCTGTCAAAACGGTGAAGGAAACCATCGTGAGGATACCGACATCCTAGAACCAAAACTTCGAAAACATGTGGCATCTACCAACCCGCACTGGGCCTGCGTGGTGGATTACGGCCCACTCCCTCTCACTGAGAGGAGGCCTGTGACCTAGAAGTGGGATCGTTATAGGCTGATTATGTAAGGATTACTTGTGTATCTGCTTTTTCTGAAAAGCCTGATTTTCGGATGAAATAGTTTTGCCTAGGCTAAACTATGCAGTTTGTCTGAAACGAATTTGAAACAACTTTGTTGGCTCGTTTGTAGAAGTGAATGTGCAAAGGTGGAGAAGTATGTCGGCTATCTACCGACCAAAACCAGGCTATGACCGTACTATATTTACATAGGTATGTCGGCTTTTGGATCTCTAAAACGCATCATCATCAACTTTTGCGTGTTTTTGGGCCTTCGTCACACGTACGAAGGTGTCTTCGTACGTCTGATGGACGTCATCTTGGACGGTCAGCCTCGTTACGAACTTTGATTATTAGAACGTAGATCTTTAACGCGGCTTGCAGTAGCAGGATCCTGGTAGAAATCGTCGCGTAACAAAGAAGCGTTAGGTTAGGTTCCATGCGACTTTTGATAATTTTCAATGTTTTCGGGAGAGCTAAAGCCGATTGGGTGGAAAAAATCCAAGATGGCGGCTGCGAAATTCTAAAACAATGTTCGTCATGGGTGTCGTTTTCGTGGTTTCGAGGGTGCTGAAGCCAATAGTAAGGTCAAAATAAAAATCCATGATGGCGACAACTTCATGAGAGCTTCTAAAACTTAAACATTCTCTCTCTTTCTCTTTATATTCCTGACGGGGGTCTCCGACCGAACACGTTTTTTTTTTGTATGTATATCTCGTTATAATCCATTATTGTAAAAGAAATAAGAACATCAATGTTGTTTTATGATAGTTATAGAACATCTGTTTGTTTCTTACGACAAACGTTTAGGAACTGGTCAACAGTATCGAAATCAATAATCATGCTCATCCGTCCGCCTGATCTTGTCATTTCTTTCCCAGTTATATAAAACGACGTATCAATACCTCCATTTTTTCTATTATAAGACCTATTCCAATCTAAACTAATGCTAATAGGAGTGAGCGAGACAACGATATATAACGTGTCGAATCTTCTAAAGCATCAATATCGTACCCAGAATGACATTTCTAATCTACGATATCGAGTAAATTGAGGATGTGTCCTGTTGAGCGAAAATGGACACTATGATGTGTGAAAGAAGGTGTTGATTCAAGTGGGGGAGTATGGTCCTGTGTGTGGATAAGGGTGACTGTCACACCGTTTGGGTTTTAGTCGTTGAAATTTCTATTTTTATCTGGAATTATGTATCAAGTATTTTTTGTTGAGAAAAAAATGCAATCGAAAGTTCTATCTTATTCTAAAATTAATTTAGCAGACTAAGTACATTTTTTTATCATCGCTGGATGCGAGAAGCACAGAACTGGACGAATTTGTGGTGCTTGGAGGTGGCTTATGTCCAGCAGAGAGAAATGATATTATTAATGCTTTTACCATAAGGTGGTGTCTATTTTATGTATTTTTAATTACTATGGAGCATCATTTTATAAACTATGACCTAATAGTATCTAACTGTAAACATTCAAAGAAGCCAGAATAGCCTAGTTAAGTATTTTAGTAGCGCATTTGCTGCTCATTCGTACTTATACTTTAAATGCGAAAGTGTGTCTGTCTGTTACCTCTTCACGCTTAAACCGTTGAAGTGATTTACATGAAATTTGGTATAGAGATAGTTTGAGTCCCGGGAAAGGACATAGGATAGTATTTATCCCGATATTCCCACGGGATCGAAAGTTATGCGGGTGAAACCGCGGGGCGCTGCTAGTTATTTATAATAATTAAAATTACATAACGTCACGCCAGTAATCCCCAAAGGGTTAGGCAGAGGTGTACCTTTGGTAACACCTATATTTCGCCAGTTATTTTTAAAACCCATAAAATACAATAATAATGCTAAAATAACTCACCCAATATTCTGAGCTCTTTACTATAATAATGCTAAAATAACTCACCCAATATTCTGAGCTCTTTACTTTTATTTGTTTCAGGTAAGTTCCAGACAAGCCATTCAATGTTAACCTTGGTCAGAGGGTAAGTATTGCCATACAACGCGGCAATGCCGCCAGTCTTTTGGGTACTTTACCAGTCGACAGCGATGCGGAGGAATATTTCGACGTAATATTTTAGTTTGTTTATAGTTTAAGTTAGGTTAGGTTATAACATTTTAATTTTAATAGTTTGTTAGTTTATTTAGTATTAGAATTTTGTCCATTTAATTTTTTATTATAAACTGTTAGCACTTGAAACCCAATATTCTTAATTCACTCAGTAACTTTAACAATTGAGTTACTTGGAACAACACAATATCTATTTAAAAAATTCATGACGCAATAAAACGGTGTGATACACAGCCTTCCGATGTATGGACACATGAAATGATTGAATTACCAAATCGAATTGCTCGATTTATTGCACTTCTGACTCTGAAGATCTATTCACACTGAAAAAATCCGACGATCAGTGGTAGCTGAGTGGTAAGTGGTAGAGTGACTTACGAGTTTTAGGTTGTGGGTTCAAAGCCAATCAGGCACTTTACTTAGTGTAAATAATTTCATCACCACTGCTATCAAAATGGTGAAAGGCATCGTGAGGAAACCGGCATGTTCTAGAACGAAAAATTCGAAGACATGTGACAACCCACCCGCACTGGGCCCAAGTGGTAGATTACAGCCCACACCTTTTCGAAGAGGAAGGCCTGTGTCCCAGGCAGTGGGATCTTAGAATCATTAATACATCTTTCTAAGTTAGATTTATTCTGGAAATATGCTTATGGTACAAATCTAACTTAAAGAGATATTTTAATGACTATAATCCTGTAAATACATATCTATTATAGTCGCGAATCATATTTTGATCAAGATACAACCTGACACTAGCCTGAAAATTGCAAAAAACGTAAAAAAAATTGAAATTCGCGGTCTACCACTGCGTATTCACCATGATCTCTCAAGTTCCGCTAATGAGACACAATTGATTTTCTATTGTATCGTACTACATAGGGTACGCGCGAGGCTTCACCGGTTAATACAAATTTCATACCATATTGTTAGACCACTTTAGACTCACAAGTCCAGATGTTTACGGCCATCAATGTTCACAAGATTCTCAGAAAAATGCGAATCGGAGTGGAGTTGTTTGCTGAAGTAAAGCAAATGAACATAATAAACAATATTTAGGAGCAGTTGTGACCCTGTGGTAATGGCCACGATTTACGAGTAGGTCGTGGGTTCGAACCCAAAGAGGCACTATACTTTGTATAAATAATTTTTTCACCTGTGCTCTAAACAACAAAAAAAAAACATGGTGAAGGAAAACATCGTGAGGTAACCGGCCAGAACCAAAAATTCGAAGACATTTGACATCTCCTCTTCTCTCCTACTCCCTCCTACAGAGAGAAGACTATGTCCCAGCAGTGGGAAAGTTATAGGCTACTAATGCTTATATGACTAACATAATTATCAAGAAACTACTTAATAATGCGATGCAATGCAAAAAACTACTTAATAAAATTATTACACTACGGTGTGACACACATCCAACCGGACTGTATAGACACATGAATGATTGAACAACCAAATGAAATTGTGAGTAATTCTGAATGTTAAACCGAGTTTAGAGTTAGCAAACAGTTTGTTGGAAAACCGAATTAGGAGTACTAATTTTATTTGACTGTGTAGTTTGTTTACTACAACAAAATTAATGAATTTAGAACAGTTGATTCATAATAAAAATGATGTGTGTATGTTTTGGGCAGTCAGAACCCCGAAAGTCTGACAACTAGTCTTACCAAGAACGTCAAATGGCGGTCGCTCTATATAAAGCTAGACTAGACCTAGGCTAGAGCGGTTAGACTGCAAGCCAACCTCACCATAGTTGGGAAACGGCAAAGAGATTTAAGATACAACAGAGAGGCTATCAGGAGAAATGGAATGACAGAATAATAGCAGCCAACCCAACATGGGAGGTAAGACAGAGAATGACGTATAACAAATGACGCTCTACATCTCGTGTGCAAGTCAGACTCGCACTTACCCATGACTCCCACCATCATCTGCCTAGCCTTTACCCAACTATGTTGGGGCCGACTTCCAGTCTAACCGGATGCAGCTGAATACCAGTATTTTACATGGAGCGACTGCCTATCTGACCTCCACAACCCAGTTACTGGGTAATAGATACTCCTTTTTGGTAGGGCTGGTTGTCAGACTTCCGGGCTTCTGACTACCCGTATCGACTGTCAAAGATCCACGACTAACTGCGGCAAGCGTAGCTTAACCTGATCGATCGACCTGTGCGGCTGTTATCATTAAACCACGGGCCCCTCATACCCATGACTCCCAAAAGAAAGGAAAAAAATTCCTGGAACTAGGTACTGAAATCCCCAGAAAATTGCCACTAATAAGTACCCTTTTTGCTATATCGTCTATAACCACCGTAATATTGAGAAGTCTTAGCCACTAACACAACAATCTACCATCCAACACGAGAATTGAACTCCCCACAATTTCAGCGAATGACCCTTGTAACTACTTAGGTACGTCGCAAAGGGGTGATTGTTGTGCTCTGAGACAATAGACTTACTATCTGAGCTAGCTGTGACATCAGAGTAATTAGTGTCAATTCTCCCCCTGCGAGAGGAGTAATATTTTATGGTTACCTATCATAAGTTCGAAAAAAATTTGACCGACTACTTACTCCGACGTTTCATTTGGTCGAAAAACTTTTTACCAAAGTTCCACTTACCAGAAATCACATTTGTTTGAAGTATTATGTTTTCGAACATTCATTAGATCATTGTTTTAATTAACATATTTTCATTTCACCAAACGCCTAGAAAGTTTGTGCACACTAATTTATCTATCAGCATGCAAACAAGAATGCTTGCTTCAGGCATGCAGCATGCAAGTAGACATGCAGCGTGCAAGCAGGCATGCAGCGCGCAAGCAGGCATGCAGCATGCAAGCACGCATATGGCAGCATATGGCACGCATATGGCATGCAACATGCAGCAAGAATTGTATCTGTCACGGCTCCAGCGCTGCGGGGTTTGGGCGGCCCCACGCGAGCTTGTTGTCGCAGATGGTTTTAACGCTTACCACCGCAGCTTCGGCTTGCGGGCCGGCTTCGCCGGCCTGCCTCACCCACAGCGGCGGGCCTTCAAACCACCTGCTCCTTAGCTGGCGGGCCGCCCCACACCTCCGCGCTTACGCGGGCTTAAATTATACTCTAGGGATAGGACAGACAAGACTGCGTGACGTCGGTTTTACAGCGATTCATTTCTGTCACTAAATTTTGTAGCACAACTTATTGACATTTTTTGGCACTACTTTAATTTAATATTAAAAATGCTACTAAGTAACCGGGGTTTCCCTTGTTTCATCAAAAAAATATTGACAAATTATCACTTCCCAAACAATTTTCCGCATAATTTCAGTTGCCAAATGATCACTTAGCAAATAAACTTTTCACAAAAAATTATAACGCAAACTTAATGTTTGGCAAGTGAACATTTAAACAATAACTTGCTTACCAACTGGTACTTTTACCAATTTTAATGTAGTCAAATATTTCAGTTGGTATAACATATTTTACGCAAAATAAAATAAGCCAAATATTTAGATAGTATCGTCGGGGCCCCTATTTCTGTCTGCCTATGATTTCGATTGGCCCTGTTTAATAATGTCCGTGACTACCGCCGGACCACCAACGCCAATCGCTTCCATATTTGGTAAATAATTAGTGCTCAACTGGTACTAATTAGTACACGAACAACAAAATTGGTACCTTAGTAGTTTTCGAGAAAATCGATTTTGAAGGTGGTCCGGCGGTAGTCACGCTCCCTTCAGCAGGACCACCATGGGTGCCGAAAAAGGGGGCACGCTACAGCTATTCTAAGAAGTCTACAAGTAATTAGGACCCATAAATGTGATTTATTTCATAAAAAAAACAGAACTAACATTTGTATATACCGAGAAATCAACAATGATAACTTTCTCGCAATTGTTCAACAGGACCACGAATTTGAATGTTGAATCCAAGTTGGAGAAGCTTGTAGCTTTCCTCAAACCTACGTAGAAAATTAGTACCCTACAAGATAAAATTATTCAAAATTAGTACTCCAGTAGTTTACGTGATATACCATGCCATTGGAGGGGTGGCGGTAGTCACGGTGCCAAATTTTCATTTCAAGATTTCCCTATTAAAAACTCTGTGATTTCTTAGTACTCCTAAAGAAGTTATAGCGACCAAAAATTCAGATTCCTAAGTGTTGTAATTTAAGAGAAATTAGCTTTCATTACTTTCCATACTAAATCTCCGCGTATAACCCGACCAAATTAAGTTGTCAATGGTAAAAACAAAGGTATTAGAGACCATTGGTAGCGATAGGTTATTTTTTTTTTAAAACACAGTTTGTGTAAAAATTTTGATATTGAACTGTTGTTAATACTATTTCGACATCCATAAATTTATGTGCACGAGTGTACATCTCTTATACAGCTCAATACCATTGACAACTTAATTTGGATAAATAAATAAGGGTCGAGCGTAGTAGGTACCTACTTCGACTATTTTGCTTTGTTTTATTTATTTAATTTATTTTACAGTTTTTGGCAAACTTACAGCTAAACACTTTTGCACGATTAACTGTATTAAAATTAAATACAGCTGCAGCTGTCGTCAGCTGCTTCAAGTCGAGTTCATTTTGGCATTAAAAAAATACCTATATTAAAAATTATAGAAATCGATTCCGAACAAGCTAGTTTCATAATGTGCATTAATTCAGCTACACATTGATTACACAGGCGCTGATTAATTTGACAGGACTAAACTAAAATTTATCTTCTGTCCTTTTCCTAGTGAAATAGAAAAAGAAAGACGCACTGAACTGAAATTTAGTTTAGTTTGTGAACAACAGAATCGGCACCATTGTATATGTTATCATTTATTTACTTTTTTTCTGATGCTTTTGCATTCATGCATAGTTATAAAGACTAGCTCTATCAATCAACTGATTGATTCTAGCTACTGTTACAAAAAGTTTATTGAAGTGAAAACTTCTTTAGCGGCGCGTTGTACACTTTTTTTGTAATGGGTAAAAAATGTTAAACTCGCGTCAGGACACGTGACCTGATCGAAAATTCGTAAGACGGATGGCCGTAGCCGGTACCGCGCGTGTTTTGTTTATAAGACGATTCACAAAACACACAATTTGTTGTTTTTCAAGTTTTCACTTCTGTCGGCACTCCCGGAGTGCCACTATATTTTTAGGCTAGCTCTATCAATCAACTGATTGATTCTAGCCACTGTTATAAAAAGTTTATTTCTGAGGAGTTCCTATATCTCACTCATTTTGTGAAACAAACACACTCAATTTCGCATCTGTAATATGAAGTTCCTCCATAACACTGTATCATGGACAATACTGTCTCATTATTGTGATTTATTTCCCGAATAAAATGTAACTCAAACATGTAGGTACTGTGTATCTTATTTATGTGGTGTTTTTTGTCAATAGGATGGGAGGAGAATGTATACATTCGGGGAAATTCATTGTTTACCAAGATGACAGACTACCTCAATTTCTCCGTCGTATAGCTATTTCATACAACTGTGCGATTTGAATGTTTATAGACAATTTAAGGCGGTACTCACTTTGCTGTACAATCAATTCCCCTGACTTTACATTAGATCTCACACTGTTGATTTTATTTTGCTTTCTTTGTTCTCACGCTGATGGCAATGTTTACTTGAAGTTTTTTGAAGTGAAAACTTCTTTAGCGGCGCTGTGTACTTTTTTTGGAATGGGTAAAAACTTCTAAATTCGCGTCAGGTCACGTGACCCTGATCGAAAATTCGTAAGACGTGACGCGCGTTGTTGAGGACAGCGCCATCTATGCACATCGGGAAAAACTACGAGGGCCTCGCGTACTAACTACGTAGGCCTCGCGTACTAACTACGTAGTTCATCCAACAACGACGAGATGGCGCTGAACCACGGATATATAACTGACGACGAGCAAATCTGAATACATTCCTTTCACGAGAAGAATAAACCAGTCACTTTGGTCATCATACCTGATTTGCAAAAAACCCTATAAAATAAGGAACACACCTTAACACGCGTGTTTTGTTTATAAGACGATTCACAAAATACACTCGTAATTGTTCAAGTTTTCACTTCTGTCGGCACTACCGGAGTGCCAGTGTTTTTTTTTTAAATTTCAATTGATTTTAGTTTCGTTTAATTTTAGTTTTCGTTTTCCTGTCATGCAATAATCACTACGTACCACACTTTGAAAATGTCACTAAATACTCTGACTCCTAAGATACAGGCAAATGCTGATTTGGGAGTCACCGTCCAATCTATTCTTGTACATACAAATATGTGTATGTTCTATGTATGTACTTATTTATACCCTATGTACCATTTACAGGGTAATATGTCTTTCATTGACTTGAATGTGCCCTGGCGGCTGATAGTATGTCATGCTCACACAAATGTCTCGCTGACGGTGGCGTGTGTGTTGGATCATTTATTTTAGCTCCCTTCAAAATGGTTGAGCTGAATGGTGCTGATCTATGCGTCATGTTCTCGAACGGGCGACGTTAATTGGCGCTGGTCATCACTTAGCTGCCTCGGCTTATTAATAATTATTTTAATTTTGAATTGTTGTTTTCTTACTATTTGCTGTACTCTGGACGCTTGCCTTTTTGTCGTGCGCGATTTTATCGCTTGTCGCGTGACTCGGACTCGCGTACCGAGGGTTCCGTACAAATTTGTAGGTATGTAAATAGTTTACAACGGGATTTTTTTTTTGTGTAATACGTAACTACAAATTTATAATATAAGTTTTCAGGTTATTTCCTTTTCTTGTGTTACATGACATTGCTTCTTGCCAAATCTCATGATTCTAGGGCCACGGCAAGTACCCTATAGGTTTTAATTACGGAACATAAACGCCCGTATCTTTTGATTACGTTAACTTAGAAGTTTGACTTTTTCACTGCTTCAAGGGATTGCACCCTTGAGTAATTTTCCTTGATATTAATTTCAACTTGATAACTCTACACGTTCTCGAGATAAAGAGTCTTGACAGACAGACAGACAACAAAGTGATCCTATAAGGGTTCCGTTTTTTCCTTTTGAGATACAGAACCCTAAAACGTAGTTGTTCACTACGTTTTTCCAACAAAATAAACGTAAACTCAGTCACCCGTATAAGCTTTCACAGTGCATAATAATACTGCTTATCTCCTTGCAAAAGGGAAGTTTCCATTCACACATTTTCTTCTCTCCCTTCATTCTCTGCTCCCTATTGTTAACCGGTTTTCCTTCAAATTGCTAGCTCATTAGTGTAGACCGGTTTTATCTACGTTTATAATAATGTGAGTTCTAGTTTACACGGTGCTAGTCGTCTTTTGAGATTCGTGTCTTTGAGAAAAGGAGTTAGGTGTGTGATGTGGATGCTTAATGCTGTTGAATCTAAAAAAAATGGGGATAGAAATAGATTTTGATTAAGTAAGGAAAAGTGCTGGGGTTTATGTGGAAAGATTTTCTAATAAAAGTATGTTTAAATGCTTTTAAAAAAAGAGTTGCCAGAAAATTATACCTACACTAGCTTCTGCCCGCGGCTTCGCCCGTGTGGATGTCGGAAATTATCCCACAGGAACATGCTACCGTGACAAAAAGCCTATATTGTTCCCCAGGATGCCATCTCTCCTTGCCAAATTTTATCGAAATCCGTTCAGTAGTTTAGGCGTGAAAATGTCTGTGCTAAATAAATGTATTTTCTCAATTTCTTTTAACTTATCTACAAATACAAGAAACACCTGTAATCGGAGTAGGTGGCGGTGGTGGTGGTGGTGGTGGTGGTGGTAGGTGGCGGTGGCGTGGTGGTGGTGGTGGTGGTAGGTGGTGGTGGCGAGAAATCATAAGGTGGATCACATCAACCTTCAGACAACTACTACATGAGGACCACGACCGCTCTGATAAGAGTGCTACGAAGAAGGAAAGGTCTAATATCGTTTTGTAATTTCTGCCATGGGACGAAGGTGTGTGTTTATGTATGTATCTATGCATGTATGTAGTCTTCTAATAAATTGTTATAAATAGGACACGAATTAAAAAATGTTCGAAATAGCCATTTCCCATTTATTTACTGCAAAGAACGCAAAATATCACAAACTAAAAGATTCGATTTTAAAACGCTAATTAAAAACTCCGAGTTTCGGAGTTTTTAACTCCGAAACTTGCTGGCCAGTTTGAACTTTGACCAGCTCGAGCGGTCTACATTTTGTTGTAAGTTCAAAGTTTGTAAGTTCTTAAACTATGTAACTATGCAGCACTTCAACTTCTCGCGCAAGAAGCCAAGTCGTATTTTATTTAAAAATATCTTAGTATGACTCCATGGGGAGCTAAGTTTGTTGCAGGTTTTAAAACTTATTCTTATAGTATCTTATCCTCTGAAATTGTTAGTAAAACTGGCGTTAAATATGTATTATGATACTCTTTCATTTTACTTTTGTGTCAGCTTTAGATGCGAAAAGAAACAAACTTTAACACGAGACATTTCAACTTTGTCTCTTGAATTGATAACACATTGTGAACTTTTTACACCCGGTTTGCTAAAGGCTCATAAACTAATTTGCTTTCAAATCGCATGCCAATATAATAATACCAGTGACTAAAACCCACCCGTGTTCCTTCAGTTGCCAGTGCCAGGGGCCACGGTATCTCTTTCGAACAACCCACGACCCTGGCAGGCATCGGCCCTAGCAGACCTCGTCAGTTAGTGCTGACATCTCTTTGAGGCGCGCGCGGCGTCGACCCGGGCCTGGTCCATACCGGGCGGAGAGCTGCCCATTGCTCGTCGTCCGCAAGCCCGTACCTACGGTGGCCGGAAAAGGGCTGTAGATTCCCAAATAATAATCCTCTGACAGATTTCGGTAACGGTGGCCAATCTCAACGAAGATTAGCCAGATTCGCAGGAGGTATTTTAGTGCACAAGTGTGTGCGTAAACACAGGTGAACACTCTCTGTTTCTTTACTCACATAGTCCGATGGGACGGCAATCGAACACGACCGCAGAGAAATCAGGTGTTGGACCAACGGCTTCACGTGCTTTCCGACGCACGGGGGTATCACACCGCTTACTTTCAGTCGCGCTTGCGACCACGAGACCGGGGAAGTCATACGACACTTGTACTAAGGTAGTCATTGCTACTCAAGAAATGACTATAATTTCACATACAAGCATGTGTTACGCAATAACCCCGCTAGAGTGGAGACGTGTATCAGCAAGCGTTGTGTGGGACGCCCTTCAGCTAGATGGACCGACGACCAAAATGAAAATGAAAATTAAAATTAAATTTAATTAAATTAAAATTAAACTACAATTAAATTAAATAAAATAAAATTAAAATAAAATAAAATTCAAATAAAATTAAATTAAATTAAAGTTCATTTATTTCAGGCAAGTTTTTTTTAATTATTATTATTTTTTTATATTGCCAACAAAACAATTCAAATGGCATAAAATCACACCTCTAATCCCCGAAGAGTTAGGGAATGGTGTACCTATAGTACCTACACACATTTCGCCAGTTATGTTTAAGTCCCATGTAACAGGGGGCGAGCTTATTGCCAGCAACCGAGCACGAATCCAAATTCCGGGCTGCTGCTGAGAAATTTCAGATGGAAAAACACAATAACACTTTGCTCAACCTGAGAATCGAACTCATGACCTCATGCAAGGTGATTACAGTACCCGGCGATAAATATTGCACATCGACCTTTTTACACAAAACCATTTTATACAAAGAATGAAAATAATTATCAAATGAAGCAAATCATAATTGTTTTAACAGCTCCTAATAGATACCGGACTGTTTGTATTTCGTGCGACAGAGATAACGCTCTACGAAACCGAAATTAGCCGATTGCCTCTTTCTAAAGGTCGATGTGAAATATTCATCGCCGGGTACTGTAAAATGATTTACCTTTTATCTTCATAAGTCTTAAAACAAAGCTTTTAAATAATCCCAAAAATGACTATGCATCGTTAACAAAACTTTTAATTTGCAAAAACATTGTAAAACTTTTTAATGTTAACTAAAACCGGGATATTCCATTAAACAAAAACGATACGACTGAACGAGTTAAGCCGAAACCTATTAGGTAGTAGACTGTACAAGTGTACAGTCAGACGCAAACATATCAATCATTCAAATTCATAATAAATATTAATGATTTAAAACGAGTTATCGAGGATATAAATAAATAAATAAATAAATAATAATCGTTTATTTCTTAATTCAAAATTACAATATGGAGGTATTGTTGGTCCCAAACTAGGCACGGCCTGTGTCTTGGGCACCATTACAAAGTTACAGCATCTTGATAATTTTTTTTCATACAAAATAAGTATAGTAAAGTTGAGATTGGCTGTAGTTAAGCTAGTTAGCCTCATCGGAACTACAAGACTAAATGTACAAACAAATAGACTAACTAATTAAGGAAAGCTGAGATCAAATAATAAAATAAAAATTGAGATTTAGAAGATAAAAACAGTTGGTATGATTTCCGTTTGTGCACCATTGAACAGTTATGATAATTTTTGGAATAAAATAACATAGAAGTTGAAATTGGTACAATTGAGCTAGTTAGCCTTATCTAGACAACGAAACTAAGTTTATTAACAAAATAAGTAATTAAATGAAAACTAAAAACAATACAATTCTCATAATTAAAATTATAATGAAATTTAAAATTTAAAAATAAAAGTAAATAAATAAAATAAAGGTAAAACTTGGTTTAATTTCCGTTTGTGCTGCTGTTCTGTAGTGTGCGTCTGTGTTTGAGTGTATGTGTGTGTGTGGGGGGGGGGGTGAGAGTGTGTGTATGTGTGTAAGTGTAACGGTGTATAGTACGCGTCTTTGTGTTGATGCAGTGTGAGTTAAGTTTATTTGGTTATACTTAGGATCTTTTCAGTAGAAGTGTATGATTGTTCCAAGAGCCAAATTTTAACTGTGTGTTTCATATCTGTTTAATTATTGAAATGTGATGTAATTCACAAAAGTATAAGCGGGAAGATGCTAAAATACACAACACCTTTTTCTAATTCTTTAATTAAAACGGTATAAAATCAAAAACAAAAATTAAAGACAGTTCGTACACATGAACATAAAACAGAAAATTTAAAAACATCTAGTTCAGGTAAAAAGTTAACTACACTTTCATAATTAAGTCACCGTACTTCTGAAATGGCGACAAAATCTTCGTCCATTCTTCTGCAAACAGATGGTTTGTTAGACCTTATAATTTTCAAACAATTTTTATTTTTTAGGAGAAAATAATAGTTGAATCTCCCTAATTGTATCTAACTAGCCTGTATTTCCCACTGCAGTGCAAAGGATTCCCCCTCCCTTTTCCACACAATTCTGTCGTTTCCTAGTCCTTTCGGTAGGAGTCAAGTTCGTCCTGCAGTTTTCGTCTCGGCCTGCCGCGATGTCGTCATGCGTAAACGCATGGCAACGTGGGGTCCAATCGGTGGTTCTCTTAGCCCATTTGTCATCTGACATACGGCAGACATGTCCAGCCCAGTCCCATTTAAGCTTTGCGGCTTTTTGCATTAAATGTGTACACGTATTTTTGCTGAGGGGCTCGTGGTTAAATAATACCAGCCGCACGGGTCGATCGGAGGTTAAGCTATGATTGCCACGGTCGGTCTGTGGATGGGTGACCATCTTTACCAAGACCCCTCCGTGCCTCGGAAAATACGTTAGGCGGTTGGTACCGGCTGTCATTCTTGGAACTTTGACAGTCGTTGCGGGTCATCAGAAACCCGAATGTCTGACAACCAGTCTTACCAAGGAGTATCGTGTGTGTGTGGGCTGTGGAGGTCGGATAGGTAGTCGCTCCACATAAAATACTGGTAATCAGCTACATCCGGTTAGACTGGAAGCCGACCTCAACCTAGTTGGGAAAAGGCTAGTCAGATTGATATTTTGTACATATTTTTGCTTTAAACTGTACAGTATACACTGTACTTAGCACTTAGAACTTCGTCTGTATACCGCCGAACGAAAGTTTCGATGTTCGCATTGTATATTCTGTTTTATGAAAATTATTATATTACTAGCTGCGCCGCGCAGTTTCACCCGCGTGAATGTCAATCCCATGAGAATATCGAGATAAAAAGTAGCCTATATATTAATCCAGGGTGTCAGCTACCTCCATTCAAAATTTTATCAAAATTGGTCCAGCGGTTTGAGCGCGAAGAACTAACAAACATATAAACACACACACTCACAAACTTTCGCCTTTATAATATTAGTGTGATGTGTATTATTTTTTGGTTTTAATAATAGGCTTTTGTTATAAACTGTGTGTATAATATTATGTAGGGCTATTAGAGCTTTGATGATGATGGCATTAATTCCGATTTTGGTCACGTGTTATAAGATTCTTGTACAGGTAAGCTACCGCACCCCCAGTGCCTATATATGTTGGTACTTAAAACAAAATTTGTAAAATGTATGCAACCAATCCACACCGAGCCAGCGTGCTGGGTTATGGCCCACTCTCTCTATCCCAGCAGTGGGAAAGTTGCAGGCTGATTATGTTATATTTTATGAGTAAAACACATTTCCGCCTACCCCTTTGTTAGAAAATAGGCGTAATGTAATGTTATTTTAAAGTACAGACGCCAGCACATCAAGCTACCCGAAACTGTCAAATTTTTTCAATCAAATTTGATCCTTATACTTTAGTGATAAAGTTGAAAATCTAATAAAGAATTTTGTCAGATTGTAGTAACTTGATGTGCTGGCGTCTGTACCTTTCAGCCTTATCAAAGTAGGTTTACAAGTTTTGCCATAAAATATCACAAACGATACAGAAAATCGTTGTGAAAATCGGCAAACTAAATCTAGCTCCATTGAATATAATATCGACACCTGTTGGAGATAAACCGTCATTTGTTACGGCCAGTTATCTGCTACAGTTAGACGATAACTGTCCTAATCGACAAGATAAATATTGATATTTAAGCTAATGGTTATTCAAATACACTCAGGGTTCGTTTAATGGAGTTTGTTTGGTTAGATTCGTAATAGAAATGAATAGGTACTCAGTTTAACGTGACAATAATTATTTATTTTCTAGATCATTAAATCCAATTTGTTAGTATATATATAACTTAAAAACTAGTGTTGGTACAGACGCCAGCACATCAAGCTACCCGAAACTGTCTAATTTTTGCAATCTTTTTTGAACCTTATAATTTAGCGATAAAGTTGAAAACCTATTGAAGAAATTTGACAGATTGTAGTAACTTGATGTGCTGGCGTCTGTACATACAGTCGGCAGATTTTGGTAACAATTAATATTAATGTCAAAATCATTAATAGTAATTAATCAAGCCTCCTCTCTGTGAGAGGGAGTGGTCCATAATACAACACATGGGCCCAATGCGGGTTGGTAGATGCCACATGTCATCGAAATGTTTTGTTCTAGGACATGCCGGTTTCCTCACGATATTTTCCTTCAGCGTTTTGAGAGCAGTGGTGATGAAATAATTCACAAAAAGTAAAACGCCTGTATGGGTTCGAACCGACGACCTATAAACTCGTAAGTCGCGGTCGGTAACACAGTGCGGTTGATGTAGGTAGTGTGTCAATATATTCTGTTCAACAATCAAGTTCTCTGACTGTATAATTTTTTTGAAATACGTAACACTAAAAGAAAAAACTACTTGATCCTAACTTTTAAAATTAGCTTATAAAAAAACTTAATCTCTTTATTTTTGCATGTCTAGTTTTTATCTGTTTGAAACCTAAGTGCTTAATTGTTTAGTATAACATCGAAAATCAATGTTTTCATAAAAATATAACCGTAGTCCGTAGGCCAGTGCTCTACATCGCAATCAGGCTACAAAGAGCTAACCTCGTTGCCTGTGGAATACTGACTCTATGGCTCTATGCTGTAACTTCGTAACGTATTCGGCTGTACATTTTTCTTTTTTAAGCTTTTATTTTCTGTTCCTCTACAATTTTGTTTGTGCTGTTTTTCAATATTTTTGTTGAACATTAATTATTTTTTGCAGTGGAAGTTTAACGGTTAGAGTTAAGAAAGCCAATTCTCGTAATTTAAAACGTTCAAAATCTAGTGATTTTGAACGAAGTGAGTTGGTACTAACCTAGCAGTCTCATCTCGGCGACAAACAAATGTCAAAAACTTGTCAAAACTGTAGGGAAATTAAAGGTATTTTTGACAGACTGAGACTGAGATCAGACAGAAGGCCAATTCTCGTAATTTAAAACGTTCAAAATCTAGTCGCAGTCTCATCTCGGAGACAAACAAATGTCAAAAACTTGTCAAAATGTAGGAGAATTAGAGGTATTTCTGACAGATTGAGACTGAGATCAGACTGTGAACGTTCTTAAAATTCCGAGAATTGCCTTTCAGTTTTCAGGTTTTAGAACTATTTATATGTTGTCCAGACGCCAGCACATAAACTTACTACACATCTGTCAAATTTCTTTAATAGTTTTTCAACTTTATCCCTTAAAGCATAAGGTTCAAAGTTGAATGGGAAAATTTGACATTTTCGGGTGGCTTGATGTGCTGGCGTCTATACATAATAAAGCGTATTCTATTCTATTCTAACAAAGCAAACGTGACTTTTTGTAATTCTAATATTTACTAAATTCGGTACATACGAAAACGTTGAAAGAAAGAAAGAAAGAAAGAAAAGAAAGAAAATACGTGGTGGTGGAAAATACGTTGGTCTAATGTTTGCAAGTGCATTAAGTCCTGGGTTCGATTCCCGAATCGGGCAGAGTGTTAGTGGGTACTTCCGTCAGGAATTTCTCAGTAGCAGCCTGGAGTCTGAATTTGTGCCCGGTTGAGGGCAATAGGCTCACCCCCTATTACATGGGAAAAAACACATAACTGGTGAAATCTAGGTGTACTATATGTACAGACGCCAGCTCATCAAGCTACTACAATCTGTCAAATTTCTTTAATAGATTTTCAACTTTATCTTTAAAGCATAAGGCTCAAAGTCTATTGGGAAAATTCGACAGTTTCGGGTAGCTTGATGTGCTGGCGTCTGTACATCTCCGCCTTATCTTTTCGGGGTTTACAGGTGTAATAATGTTATGTTATATAAAAACACTAGTCTTCAAATGATCAATGATTTTTATTTCTGTAAAAGGTCTCCATACAGACCTATATTGATGTCCGTGGTCTAATATAAAAGGGTTTGACCTTTAGTTATACTGCTTTATATGACCTCGAGTTAATAAGCGGTGCATTTAAAAAAAGACTATCTGTGTGTGTGTGGACAGAGGAGTTTGTGGCTAAGAACCGCCGCACGGGTCGATCGATCAGGTTAAGCTACGCTTGCCGCGATTGGTCTGTGGATGGGTGAACATCTTCATATACCAAGACCCCTCCGTGCCTCAGAAAGCACGTTAAGCCCTTGGTCCCGGCTGTCATTCGTGGCTCTTTGGCAGTCGTTACGTGTCGTCAGAAGCCCGAAAGTCTGACAACCAGTCTTACCAAGGGATATCGTGTTACCCAGTAACTGCGTTGTGAAGGTCAGATAGGCAGTCGCTCCGTGTAAAATACTGGTATTCAGCTGCATCCAGTTAGACTGGAAGCCGACCCCAACATAGAAAAACGCTAGGCAGATGATGAAGTAGGTTTGTACAAACACTTTTACACGTCAATGATATTTTTAAAAACTAGACGAACAAACTCACAGTTTCTTTTAAAGTCCAGACATAATCTTGTTCAGATCATGTGAATCCATGTAGATTGGTGTCTCAAATGGTCTTTAGAGGAAAGAACCACACAGAATGAATGGACCTGTCCAGTCAGTGCACGCAGAAGTTCACTTTTATTGCCCGTATTACGTAGGTACTAAAAAGAAAACTCAGACTACCCTTTAACGGTAAACTTGCGTTTCTGACCCAAACTCGAACTCAAAGCATTTATTTCAATTAAACCAATTACAGGCACTGAAGCTAGTTGTCCATTCCAAAGCGTAGTAGGCTTCTATGGAGAAGAATGGGTAAAAAACTCCATGGACACTCTTGTGTGTTAGTAATGGTAGGTGATACCCTCTCCGCATAACTTTTTAACTAGCTCTTTCATCCTCAAAGGCTCAGTAGACAGGCGCGACGCGATAGCGACGCAGACGCGACTGTAGTAGAATAATTTCTATGAAAACTTCATGGATAATATTTCACCAGAATTGCGTCGCACCGTTACGTTACGCCTGTCTGCAGAAGCCTTAAGTAGTAGGTACAAAATCCTCTCAACAACCGACACACTCTCTTGACACCGACGAATGTAAAATAAATAAAATATCAAGACACGTTGACACTCGTATGACATTTGACTGATCCCGGGGATAGTGCAAAAAGCACGGATTATCCTAGTTGAGCCGAACAAGTGAGGGATGTACAAGTTTTGATGCCAATGTCAATGCGTATGTTCGTGTTGAAGGTAGAAAATATTGATGTTTATTGATAGATAGTTTGTGGCTTCAGCTCAATACAACCTAGGTTGAGGTCACCCTTCAATTATTATTGAGGCTTCAATTATTATTACTATTTCTGCCAAAATGATAGAATTGGAAAAGGATTGATTTAAATAGACCCGTCTAGGACATCGACGCGCAAACTGTAACCATTAATTCAGTGCATGATTCTAAACGAACGTCAACGCAGAAAAAAGAAATTTCAACGCCCCCTGCGTTGAAATATCTGGCGGATATTAAAAAAAAATGCTATAAGTATCAGTAGCGAAGGGTCAATTTTTGTAAGAGGTAAGCCGGAGTAGGTATCTTTAATATCATTATATTAATTGTCTATAGAATACAGGCTGTGCCATTTTTCAAAGGGAAGCCGGTAGGAATCGGGTTTGTATGGAACCTTCGCCACTGGTAAGTATACCTAACCGTGTAGGTATTGCACTGTTCTATGAAACAGCAGATTTTTATTATTTATTTATTTATTTATTAAACATACACACACTATCTTAACAGGATGACCCCAATACAATAGCGGTTTGCAAACACATACCTACAAAATGAAAAAATCTACTTACAGCTAATACTTAAAATAAAAAATCTAAACTTTAAAAATACAAAGCACTCGCACAAAGCACTTGTTTCTATAGCCGGCGAAAAATTTCTACGCTAGGGTGTCTAGAAAAGAAAGATGGCTGGGATGGACTGGATATGGAAGGCGGAGGACAGGGTGTCGTGACGCTGCTGGGAGACGCGTATGTTCAGCAGTGGACAACCAGCCTATCGATAGGCTGAGTTGATTGAGGGTGTCTAGTACCATGTGCTGAATTCATACCCAGTATAAGAGTGTCCATGGAGTTTCTTGCCCATTCTTCTCCACAGGTATCTACGCTTTGGAATGGGCAACTAGCTTTATATTTTCTGACTGATCGACTTCTTGGCAATTCAAGTGCCCGTAAATGGTTTAATTGAAATATATTTTGAGATTGAGTTTATAAAAACCGGTTATGTCATTTTAGTAACAGATTGTCCTAGTAAAGCCGAACAAGTCTCGGGATATACAATTTCTGATGCCAGTGTCAATATGTATGATAGTAGTCAAAAAATGGAGATTTGATGTTTATTAATAGAGTATAAGCACAGAGTGGCTCAGTGGTCACGGCCGCGACTTACGAGTTGTAGGTCGGGGGTTCGAATCCAAGCAGGCACTTTGCTTTGTGTAAATTATTTCATCACTAGTGCTCTCAAAACGGTAAAGGATAACATCGTGAGGAAACAGGAATGTCCTAGAACCAAAAATTCGAAGACATTTGACATCTACCAGCGCGCACTGGGCGTGGTGGATTACTGCCCACTCCCTCTCACAGAGAGGAGGCCTGTGTCCCAGCAGTGGGAACATTATAGACTGATAATGCATAGCACAGGCTGTATTGTTTTGGTACCTACAGCAGTGCGATTCTGTGACAGCCCACTGCACTCTCACTTCCCCTAAGTTTTCACGGTGAGATTTTAACAGAATTGACAGGCAGTTCTAGTCAGTGGATTTTTTCAAATTGTTGAATACATTTTTAGTTATACACCAATAAAAGGAGTGATTTATATAAAACCCGGGTTATGTCATTTTTGTTACGGTTTATCCTAGTTGAGCCAAAAAAAGTGAGGGATATACAAGTTTATCAAGACTTGTAGAGACTCCAGCACATCAAGCTACTACAATCTGTCAAATTTCTTCAATAGATTTTCAACTTTATCGCTAAAGCATAAGGCTCAAAGTTGATTGGGAAAATTTTACAGTTTCGGGTAACTTGATGTGCTGGCGTCTGTACATCCCTCACTTGTTCGGCTTCCGAACATTGACACTGATATTGCAGATGAAATCTTTGTTAGTTAGATTCAGCGTTAGTTTCTATGCTGTCTAGATAATTATAGGTAGATATGTACTGGACGCAGTACAAATCCCTAGACGCGGGAACGCCCCGCCGCTTCAATTTAAATTAATTAATCAATTACACTAACAATTCAATTAATTCTAACTGTTGACAGATGACACCACAGTTAATTTCAATTATTTTGTTTTTATATTCATTTGTTTCATGCTGTCACCTTAAGGCGACTACATGACCTAAAGCGCGGTCTTTGTCGGACTGCATAGAAAGGAAAGAGAAGCGCGATGACACAACGCTGGTAATTTATTGCAAAATATGAAGTAATTATCTATTTACAAAAAAATGTATTATTTAGACAAAAAAATAAATAAAACACTAGTGTTTTAGTATGTTGCTTGTAGAATAATCTGACATAAATCATTATGATTGTATGTACTCGTATATTAGTATGGTTTTCATGATTTTTTTCTATTGTATCAAATTAGTTATATTATGTCTTCAAACACTGTCTACCTAGCATATATCCTGAAGAATATCATATATTTTTCTAATTTTGTTTACTGTACTCGATCGTATACTTTTATTGTTTCTAAAACTTGCGTTTTTTTGTGTTTAGGTCCTGTAAGCCCCTTAATGGAAAATTATTATCACGCACTTTAGAAATTACTTAAATTAAGTGAATTCTAATTTATATACTGTTTGCAATCATAATTTAACATTCCAATTCATAATATGCCCGTTGGTGAGGTCACTTGTCACTTGTACATTGTCTGTGTTATTAGTTAAGTACTAACATAGATTAAGACTATTGTTACTAACCCAATGCATCTCTGTTATCTGAATAAATAATATTATTATTATTTATTCAGATAACAGAGATAAAGGAAATAATAATATAACATTATTGTTTTAAGCAAACTCGTTAAACATTATTATAGTACATAATACTTATCACAAATTAGGAACTGGGTGTTCGCAGGAATGAGAAAAATGTCGTGAGGAAAGTTTTAAGTATAAATGTCGATGGCTGTAAGAGTAGGGGAAGACTAAAGAAACGATGGATGGTCAGTGTGAATGAGGGGGTGACTGTCGAGACGGTGGCTGAAACTCAAACTCAAACCATTTATTTCAATTAAACCATTTAAAGACACTTTTGAATTATCAAGAATAAAGGCTAATAGAGAAGTATGGAAGAAGAGGACATGTTGCGCCGACCCCAAATTAATTAAGGGCAGAAGAAGTAACAAACATACAAACACACACACACTCACAAACTTTCGACTTTATAATATTTATAATATTAGTGTAATCACTTACGTGTTTTCATTAATTTCTCAAATCATTAATTTGATAAAACCAGATAAAATAGTTGTCATTTATTATTTGAAAATGCAAAGAAACGTTTTTATGACTTGGCAGTATAAAGTACCTAAGTCGAATGACGTCATGTTGAAAATAAAAAAAATAACTTTTCAAAAGTTTCGTGGCGGGAATTAGCTATTCTCTTCTTCAATTTTGCAACATTTTAGAACAGTGAAAATACTGTTATATACTTTATACCACATGTCCCGGAATTAACGCATACCTTCTACCGACACTCCAAGTGAAATATTATGTTATAATCATAATATACATACCTAATACTTAAAAAAAAAAACTAAATTTTTGTTATTATGTATAAAACATTGTTTTTTTAATAAATTTGTGATACTGATTTTGGGTCTAGCGTAGCAGGTCCTTCATCTATTTTAGTATATGTATTTTGATTGTACAATGGAAGTGTGACGGTAATTTACATAGTTTTAATTATTTTTGGGAAAAAAAAATACCTAGGTACAATAATAATGTCAGAAATCGATTCAGTAAACGATTCTGAACAAAATACTTTGATAATGTGTTTTCATTCAGTTGCACATCGTATATACCTTTTGTACGTCAGGAAATACATAATACAATATAAAAAATAGTAGATTGTACAACTAGTTCATAGAAGAAGCCATTGTAAAATGGCTCGTTTATGCCTCACTTATACACTATGTTTTTCACTTCGATTGCGAGAAAATGACTCAAGCATAAAAAATAAACAGACAATTCTTGTAAAAATTAAGCATTATTTTGAAAGAGAAACATCATCATTTTTGTCCTATGTCATCTTCTCTCCAGTTTCATAAATTGACATACCATAAAACTAGTAAAAATGAGAATCTAATATGGACTGTTGTGTATCTGCACTTCTTGATATGAAAGTAGGTAAATCCACAGAAAATAGGAAAGTAAGTAACAAATTTTAGAATACAATATGGCGCGTTTTGTTCGCCACACTGTGACTACGTGGAGCTGCGACCTCTGACGTCACTGCTGCATTTTTCAATGGTGTAGGAAGTCTGGAAGAGACGTTTGGTTTATTATAAGTTATGAATTTTCTAAATTCTTATTTTATTTTTTATAAGGTCCTTAAAATGCTTACGGCACGCATTTTGATTGAATTTTAGTTAGAATTTGTATTATGTTTGCTGTTGATTATAATTTAAAGTGTATTTAAGAGTTTACGCACAGATTTACTCAATGAAAAACATTGCCAAATGTAGGTCTTGGGCCTAAAAAAATGTCTTACATGAAAAACGCCAGAAGTTTACAAAACCCAATACCATTGCAATCAGGATTCTAACGGAAGCTTTCGCAACCGTACTTTGCGTGCGCTCAAATTCAACCAAAACCACGCTCTTACCCCACCCAGTTCCACTCTATACCACGTACAAAGAAACTCTGCGTCTCCGCTGAAATATGAAATTTCGCCGTTTCGACATCTCTTGAAATGGCAGCTGTGATATTTTCGGTGTAAATGTGGCTCCAACTGACAGCAGCGCTGTGATGTGGAGGAAACTGGGCTTTATTCACTCTTTATATGACATTCAATTGTATGGAAGGTTACAGTTTTAAGTACATATTTTATAATATATCATCACAATCAGCCCATAATGTTCCCACTGCTGGGACACAGGCCTCCTCTATGTGAAAGGGAGTGGGCCGTAATCCACCACATGGCCCAGTGCGGGTTGGTGGATGTCAAATGTCTTCGAATTTTTGGTTCTAGGACATGCCGGTTTCCTCACGATGTTTTCCTTCACCGTTTTGAAAGCAGTGGTGATGAAATAATTTACACCAAGTAAAACGCTTGTCTGGGTTCGAACCTACGACCTACGACTCGTAAGTCGCGGCCGTCACCACTTGGCCACCGTTGCTCTTTTGATATATAAGTAAGTATCTATTATTATAACCGAGTATTATACAGGATGGATTTTTGGGACGAGGCGGTTAAGACCTGCGGTTACCGCCCGTCTCAAAAATCCACTTTGTATAATGTCAGCATCATTCTGCAGATTAGTATTATTTCTATAGGGTGGATATTTGAGATGGGGCAATAAGGAAAGGTAACTTAACCTTTGCAGCTACAGAAAAGCGCTCTTAAAAATCTGTTAATGGCGATCAAAATTTTTCAAAAAGTTAAGTTGCCGGCGGAGCATGCGTAGTTCATACAAATGTAATACTAAAATAATTTTTAAATCAAATATATTCTTAATGTAGTGTGTATTTATTCCGATTGGAGTACAGAATATTTAAGTTCCCAAACATATATTTTGAATGGACACTGATTTAAAGACGAGTTATGAGAAAAATAAGTTTTCTATAGAAATTTGGAATTTCTCATATCTCGTCTTTATATCAGAGTCCTTTCAAAATATATATTTGGGAACCTACATAGATATTCTGTTATTAAATCGGGACAAATACACACTACCTTAAGAATATGTTTGATTTACAAATTATTTTGGTTGTACGTTTGTATGAACTACGCATTTGCATACGTAGTTCGCCGTCCCCTTAAGGGCAGTCTTCTAAGACCATTTTCCTGTAGCTAATCAAATCAAAACAATGTATCTCTAGCAAATAAACGTTTGATTATTTGCTAGAGATACATTGTTTTGATAAAGGTAAGATCTTATAAACTAAGTGTCATTGTATTCTGCCTTCAAGCAAGCGTGCAAATTTTATTAAGTTTACATACATTCTTATTATATTACTATTATTATTATCTACTACATCGGTAAGGGTACCTGTCCTTACTGCCTCATCTCAAAAATTCACCCTGTTTAAAAATACTAATTTGTGGTAGAAATATTTTAATGCAGAGACGAAAAATAAACATTCATAACCGGGCTAGATTTATTTTACGTTAAAGTATTTACAAGAAATATTAAATTAAAAATGTGGTCTTATTTTAATTATTTTCCAGTTGCTTGAGTACCTACCTAATGACATTTAGGGTCGTTTATTACAGAACCTTACTCAAGACTCAAGAATTACTTAAGAGTCTATATTATGCTGTTTTGGTGATATTGGGCGATCTAGATATCGGTATCTGTAAGACTTGAGAGTTTGCTATTTGGACACATTAAACTTGGACTTATAATCTTTAAATTTGTAGAAGCGAAAACACGATTGGATAAAAAAATCTCGATAAAAAAAAATAACGAAAAAACCTCGTTTTGCACTTATTTTGAGTTAGATCTCTGAAACCCTATGGAATTTAATGATGATTTTTAAACTAATAGATAGGTAATAATATTATCTCAAATCGTGCAGAATTTTTTTTTTATTTTTCTACTCGTTCTCCTCGTAATTAGCAATTCAGAGATTTGGCGCTTGCGTCATTTTATTCTAAGCGAGCATACTCTCTTTCTGTCTCTTGTTTTGCACGCGGTAGTAATAGCGCTATCCTTTTCAATTTATTCAATCAGTCTGCTACGGCATCTCTTGGAGGACAAACCTATGTTTGGCGACATTACAGAGAGAGGACTATTTTCGACATTTTTATTTTGTTTAGTGGTAGGTATTACCTACTGTAAAAAGGAGTTAAACCTGTTTGGTGTAAACATAATAAATTATTATCATTATTTAGTGTAAATAAAGATGGGCAAAAAGAAAACTCACGGTAAACACGACACATGGTTGGCGCCACGGAACAGAAAAAACAGTTTTTTCTGTTCCGTGGTTGCCGCAGTGGCTGAGCGATCGACTGCTGCGCTGCGTGTCGCGGTCGCGGGTTCGATTCCCGACCGGAAAAATATTTGTATTGCCTACAGGTAGTTGTTCCGGGTCTGGATGTTTGTGTATGTGAATTTAAATGTTTGTAAACGCACCCACGATACAGGAGTAATTCCTAGTGTGGGGAAACGTTTTTTAAAAAAACAAAAACAAAACAAAACGTTTGAGGGAACAACTCCGTATTCTGAACGAAAGAAAGAAAAAAGTAAGTACAGACGCCAGCATGTCAAGCTACTACAATCTGTCAAATATCTTTAATAGATTTTCAACTTTATCACTGAAGTTTAAGGTTCAAAGTTGAATGGGAAAATTTGACAGTTTCGGGTAGCTTGGTGTGCTGCATGGCGTCTGTACCTAACTACCGATTTATATAACGATATCAATTCTTTTATTTCCTTAGCTACTTAGGTATTTCGAATATCTATTGCCTAGGGAAAAAAAAGTAAGTAAATTTTTAATTCCCGTTAATATTTTTTTTACCTGGCTCGTTGGTCTAGCGGTCGCAAGCGCTACTGCTGAGCTGTGAGGTCCTGGGTTCGATTCCCGCACCTCTGCCCACCTCATCGGGCAATACAGGCGTGATGCTTTGTATTAATGTATGTAAATTTTAAATCGCATAATGTAACATAATTGAATCTTTCCCGTACAATGAGAGGTCAGCTTATATACTGGAAATGTATAGCTTAATACGTAGCCGTGTGTACCTACCTATCTATCTATATAATGCGGGTAAAAATACAATAAGTATCAAAATAATATCATCCTAGTTCAATCACTGATATTTTTACTAATTAATATTACTTATTCAAAGTATTCAAACTGATGAATTTTATTTAAAGAAAAAAAAACTTTTTTAGGGTTCCGTAGTCAAAAAGGAACCCTTATAGTTTCGCCATGTCCGTCCGCAGTTTAGCTCAGAGGCTCTTAGTACTATTATTAGAAAACTATAATTTGGCATGGATATAATTATGTACAGACGCCAGCACATCAAGTTACTACAATCTGTCAAATTTCTTTAATAGATTTTCAACTTTATCACTAAAGCATAAGGTTCAAAGTTGATTGCGAAAATTTGACAGTTTCGGGTAGGTTGATGTGCTGGCGTTCGTACATTATTAATCACGCCGACAAAGTGGTAAAATAAAATCTTGAAAAAAAATTTTTTTACGCTATCGGTTTTTTTAGGTACACGTAAAGTGGGGAAGTTTTTGAAGTGAAAACTTCTTTAGCATCGTTGTGATTTGAAATTTTATGTGTTTTTGTGGATCGATGGATGGATGGATCGATGGATCGATGGATCGCCGGATCGCGATGGATCGATGGATTGATGATGGATCGATGGATCGAAGGATCGAAGCATCGATGTATCGACGGATCGAAGCATCGATGTATCGACTGATCGACGGATCGATGGACCGATGGATCGATGGATCGATGGATGGATGGATCGATGGATGGATGGATCGATGGATCGATGGATCGACGGACTGATGGATCGAAGGATCGACGGATCGATGGATCGACGGATCGACGGATCGATGGATTGACGGATCGATGGATCGATGGATCGACGGATCGATGGATCGATGGATCGACGGATCGACGGTTCGACGGATCGATGGATCGATGGATCGACAGGTCGATGGATCGATGGATCCATGGATCGACGGATGGATGGATGTATGGATGGATCGACGGATCGATGGATCGATAGATGGATGGATGGATCGATGGATCGACGGATCGACGGATCGATGGATCGACGGATCCGTGGATTGACGGATCGATGGATCGACAAATCGATGGATCGACGGATCGATGGATCGACGGATCGATGGATCAACGGATCGACGGTTCGATGGATCGATGGATCGACAGGTCGATGGATCGATGGATGGTTGGATGTATGGATGGATCGACGGATCGATGGATCGATGGATGGATGGATGGATCGACGGATCGATGGATCGATGGATGGATGGATGGATCGATGGATCGACGGATCGACGGATCGATGGATCGATGGATCGACAGATCGGTGGATTGACGGATCGATGGATCGACGGATCGATGGATCGACGGATCGATGGATCGACGGATCGATGGATCGACGGATCGACGGTTCGACGGATCGATGGATCGACAGGTCGATGGATCGATGGATCCATGGATCGATGGATGGAAAGAAAGAAAGAAAGAAAGAAAATACATTTATTTAGCACAGACTAAGAGACACACAATACACCAGATAGTTAGATAATAGTCGTACATCAGATAAAACTAAGATAAAAATAAAAAGTGCAAGATCCGATGTAAGAAATTAGCAGGAAAGTGTGCCTCACGGCTGCGCCAAAAAGGCCCAGTTCAGCAAAAAATGCCAGACAACTGCTGCCTGACGCTGGTTTTCAACTGGACCTGGTGTGTGAGGTGACGGATGTAAATCAGTTTTATACTGCATCGTGATGTGTGTAATGTGTATGCATAATTGAATAAATAAATAACAATAAATTAGTGTCACATAAAACAGTAACGAATAGGTAGCTATGTATAAAAAGCGTGATATTGAGTAACATTGCAAAACTAAACAATAAATAAATAAATACTAATAAATAGATAAGTGACATAGCCGCATGATAGACCTTCTTATGCAAATAAGAAATTCTCCGAAACGAGTCAGAACAGAAACCTGTTTTAACTTAAAACGATGCCTGACTTGCCATGCTCGGACACATTGTCATAATAATTTATTAATCCGTGCACTGTAATGTCATCGCACAATACGCTGCAAGCAGCCGAGCGCGGCGGACTATTTTCGAACAGTTTGCATCTTGTGTGTGTGTGCTTTGAACTTGTATTAGCTGTTGTTTGCATTTGGATTAACCAAATACGAAGGATATGACATCTTTAAATAAGTCAGCTAAAACACTATTTGCGAAAGTGGAAAAGAAATTAAAAAACAAACAAACGAAACATAAAAGGATGAAAGGTAAGCGCTAGTCGATAATAGAAATATTTGATGTACTTAATTAAAAAATAATGAATGCTGGCATAATGTGAGATATGAAAACTACCCACTTTCAATTTTCCGTCTCACTTTCACAGCCTCATGGATGTCAAATCACAAACTGCACAGAGGTTCGCCCAGTGCCCACGCAGTTGGTGAAGGATGGGTAAAAATGGCGCCATCCCGACATTGTACGTCTCATTCATGCGCAAATAGGCCAGGCAACATTTGGTACGTTTACAAGCGAACATGGTTCAGCGATGCATAAGTGGGAAGGTATAACAGAAGGTATAACATTAGTTACGAATGACCTGGATGCCTGTATGCTGGATGCTGGGTGAGGAAGCCATCCTGACGCCGCTCCACCTTTTGTTAAAGTCGTCGCGTGCAAGTGGGCCAGGCATTTCGGGTAAGTACGTGCGCCTGCGTTGCTACAAGGCATATTATGTGAATAAATAAATATATATAGGCGGTTATTTTAGTGTGCTATTTTTCATACCACAGGTCTCACAAAATGCGACATGACGTTGCGGCGGCGGCGCGGCGCGCGGCCCTTTTGTACATTATATAATTGAGAAATTCAGTGCGACCATATCCAACTTCCGTTGCGATTCTATTAGATACTGCCGTAAACGTGTTCTAAAAGTGTCTATTGTGCTGATTATTCTTATCGGTGGTGGCAGGTTATTCCACACTTTGGATGGATGTATGGATGGATCGACGGATCGATGGATCGATGGATGGATGGATCGATGGATCGACGGATCGATGGATCGCTGGATCGACGGATCGGTGGATCGATGAATCGACGGTTCGACGGATCGATGGATCGATGGATGGATGGATGGATCGATGGATGTAGTATGTTACAGTCGTTTGTAATTTCAGCTACGGAACCCACTATGCATGGCCCGACTTGCTTGGCCAGTATTTTTATTTATAAGGAAACATTTGTTCTAGGTACATAGTTATTATGGTTATGTTATGAGTTTATTTTTGTAGGAACATTACTTTTTGTTATTACGGTAATACGATATTTGTATTAGGTACATACATAGGTACCTTCGAATGTTGCGCGTCGCGTAATTTGTTGAAACCTTGTGAAACCACTTTGACTTTAATTTTTTTATGGGATTTTTATTGTTATTGTAATGGTATTATATAATTTTGAATATTAAATTGTTTAATAAATAAATATTGATGAATATTTACATATAATATTTTATTTCATACTAACCTTTTAGGTAAGTACATAATATATAGATTGAGTACCTACGCGAGGACTGAATAACGGATCAGACTAGATAGTCTCGAGTCCACGAAAAAAAAAAAACACGAGCTTCTAAATTTCGAAACTCGCGTCTCGGGATGGAAGCCCTAGTACCTATTTACCTACTATATTGATGGTATGTCAGTTTGTAGGTCTATGAACGGAGCTTCCAAATAATTATGTATTTACCTATACCGACAATGAGCTCGTTTGATTATAATCAGCTATGTTATGCTTTACCTACACATCGCGATCGATCCGTCGTACCAAATACTTCCGTGAATTTGAACTTTATTTGAATGACATAATTTTTTACGAATACATTTTTATTGCCATACGAATCAAGTTCAAATTCACGAAACGGCATATTCACGGCCCGTCTTCGGCACAGAACGCTGTTGATCGCCTGGGCACCGCGCAGTTTAAACTCGAACTCGACTCACGCACTCGAACGCGTTGCCGCGCGCCGCACAGTGGTCCGGGTTTTCAAAAAGGCGGACATAGGATCGAAAATGCATATTTAACGTAACAAAAAATAGTTTCGTATAGGAAATTTAACGCTGATTAATACTTATTACTACAACTTTTCAAAAAAACAGCTCCTTCACGTCAAAAAAAAATATTGAAAATAAAAATGTATGGGAGAAAATCTATTTTATTTTTTTTCTCCGTTCAGTATCAAAGTGTAGCAAGCAAACCTTATATTCTGGTAAGTACCTATTGTTCTTAATACGACAACATATAAATTGCTTGCGTATCCCTGCGGCCTTGACGCCTACGATGCTTCAAAGTTTAAAATTTCAATTGGGATTTTTTTAAATTATTATCGAGGTTTTCAATTAAGCTGAATTCAAAATATAATTTTTTAATTATATAAGAATTAAAACATACGCATTCAAGCATTTGGCAAGTATTTGTTTATTTTATTTTAATAAAAAGTACTAATAAAAGTCTTCAACTTTAGTTATGTAATAAAGGACACGTGCTGATTCGTAGCCTATTTGTAACTGACTGAAACGACTCCTGTGGTAAAAGAATCATTTACCCCCACCACCGGAGATTTCGACGACGCTGATTGGCTGTTGAAGATGTGGTACTAATTTCGTCAGTCACTACTTGCGAGCGTGTGTTTGTTATTAATATCTGTGCATGAAACAATTAAAGGCACTTGTTTCTCAACCCTTGAGGAAGCAACATCAATTATCCGTGCTGTGTGAAAGTTTAGTGAGTTTCGTTATGGCTGCATTTGTTACAAACTTGGACATTTTTATGTTCCTCCGTGTTGAAGGAGACATGAAAAATTGGGCACGACTCTATGAAGCTATTATTCTACATATCCCAGTTGAAACATGTTCGGAAGATTTAGAAATAATCAAGACCTTTTTGAAGAACTACATGAGTAATATCAATCGCAGATGGGCAAGTGCTTCTAGAAATCAGAAGACTTTCATGAATAGACATGCTGCGTGGTTAGAATCAAATATTAGTTGGCCAATTTGCACTACTGTTAATTTATCCGAGATTTTTCAAGCCCAAGATGAAGTTATCGAAAACATATCGTCAGACAATACTTCAGTTGACATCGATACTACAGCAGCTGTGATTCCGTCGACATCAAGTACAGCAACTGTGGGCACATCTACCGAAGTTCAGATTAGGAAGCCTTTTGTTGACCTCAGCAACAAACAGAAGAAAAGACGTTCAGAGTCTCTTTTGGACTATTCGCCGGAAGAACTTACTTTTGCATTAGTCGAAAGACTTAGGATAGACAAGAAGAATGACTTAGCTTGTGTTATTGATCATATAACGAAGAACCCTGATAGTGTTACTATTGTTCAAGCCACATTGTTTAAGAAAAATAGGAAAAAATCTTTAGATGAAGATCATGCTCTTGGTCTTTATACATCATTGAACCTGTCAAAATGGAAATACTTGTGTTTAAGGAAAGCGCTGTTAGATTGTGAAGTTCCAGTGTTACCATCGTATCACAAACTCCTTGAAGCTAAAAAGAGATGCTATCCACATGATTTAGAAATTACCGAGAGAGGAGCCAGAGTGAAGCTTCAAGCCCTATTGGATCTGACAGTCCAGAAGATTCTTCAAATTACCGGTACCCAGATTGATTCGTCAACTGAAGGATTGAAGTTAATTAGTAAATGGGGTTTCGATGGAGCTTCTTCACAAAGCACCTACAAGCAAAGGAGTGAAGATGTAGACTTCAGTGATTCATCGGTTTTCATGTCAAGTCTTGTCCCTCTTAAATTAGTTTCTAATAATAGCACCATATGGGAAAACCCAACACCTTCGTCAACACATTATTGCAGGCCCATTAAGTTCGAGTTTTGTAAAGAGACAGCAGAATACATCAAGCAAGAAGAAGCTGCATTGAAGGAAGAAATAAAGAACATCAATTCTACAAAATGGGTCGGGCTAGAGATTAGTCACGAGCTTCATATGACAATGATCGACGGAAAAGTGGCCACTATTATAACGGATACTTCGTCTGCATCTGCCTGCAATATTTGCCTTGCTAAGCCGACTGAGATGAACAAACTGTCAGAAGTATTTTCAAGACCTGTTCGAGAAGATGTTTATAAATATGGACTTTCTACTCTTCATATGTGGATTCGTTGTATGGAGTGTATTCTACACATATCTTACAACATGGACTTTGAGATGTGGACTGCACGAGGTGCTAACAAGCAACTAAAAGCTGCGAAGAAACATTTTACACAAGAAGAATTCAAACAGCAAATGGGAATACTTGTGGATTTTGTGAAGCAAGGCTTTGGAACCACAAACGACGGAAACACAGCCAGAAGGTTTTTTAGAGATTATGAGAAATCTGCCGAAATAACCAATATTGACAAAGGCCTACTGAAGCATTTTACGGTTATTCTTCAAACGATTTCATCGGGATGTGCCATAGATATAGAAAAATTCAGGACTTATTGCAGAGAAACAGCTGAGATCTTTGTTCATCTATACCCATGGTTTTATATGCCCGCAAGTGTGCACAAGCTACTCATACACGGTGCAGACATTTGTCATCACTTTGGCCTCCTACCAATTGGCATTCTTTCCGAAGAAGCGGGAGAAGCAAGAAATAAAGAATTTCGAAGAGTTCGTGAATATCACACAAGAAAATTTAACAGGATGAAGACCAACGAGGACTTGCTCCATAATTTTTTAATTAGTTCAGACCCATATTTATCCCATATTCGACCAAAATACAGCAACTCAAAGCAATTCGATTTTTTTCCAGATGTTAAAGAGCTTTTGTTGTTGCCTGAGGTAGTAACAGAAGAAACTGAAAATATGGATCTACAGGAGTTGCAGCCTGAAGATGATCCATTAATGTAAACGTGACAGATTTAGTGATTTTGTTATTGTTAGAATTGAGTTTGTTAGTAGTAGTAGTAGTTGAGTTGTAGTCCTTTTCAGGACCACTTAAAATAGTCCTTTTCAGGACTTCAGAAAAAGCCCTTTTAAGGGCTACATCTATTTCTAATTGTTTCTTTTAAGATGAGTCACGTTAGTAGTAAAACCAACAATATCAACCATGATTTATCAATAGGAAATATCAACAGATGAAAGAATAACCAACAGATGATTATTAAAAAAAAAATAAGCAGAAATGCTTATTTTATCATAACATCACGCTTTATATTCCCCGAAGGGTTCGGCAAAGGTGTATACTACACTATAGTACACTGTCATTTCGCCAGTTATATTTAAGTCCCATGTAATAGGGGGCGAGCTTAATACACGGATGAGGCGCGCGGGGGGCTTGTTTTTATTAAAAATGATATTTTGGATTAATTTCAATTGAAAAACTCGTTAATAATATTAAGATAATTCAACATTAAAATTTTAAACTTTGAAGCATCGTAGGCGTCAAGGCCGCAGGGATACGCAAGCAATTTATATGTTGTCGTATTAAGAACAATAGGTACTTACCAGAATATAAGGTTTGCTTGCTACACTTTGATACTGAACGGAGAAAAAAAATAAAATAGATTTTCTCCCATACATTTTTATTTTCAATATTTTTTTTGACGTGAAGGAGCTGTTTTTTTGAAAAGTTGTAGTAATAAGTATTAATCAGCGTTAAATTTCCTATACGAAACTATTTTTTGTTACGTTAAATATGCATTTTCGATCCTAAGTCCGCCTTTTTGAAAACCCGGACCACTGTGCGCCGCCTGCGCCGGTGGTGGCGCGCCGCGCGCTATGCCATCGCGTATTATTGTAGAGGGGGCGCGGGCGAGAGGTACGAAATTGCTCGCGTTGGGCTGCCAAGGCGCGCTCTTAAAACTACTTTTAAGCAATCAAATGGGTTTAATCGAGTTTTAAGAGCGTTTACGCCGTACGGCATTTCATACAAACTTTCAAGCCCTTGTTTTTCGAAATGAATGAACCGATTTTAATGAAACTTCATACGCAAAAGCAGGTGACTTAGGTTACAAAGGTCTAAAAAGTTACTTCAGAAATTATTCGAAAAATAGTGATACAGCCAAATTACGGTCTAATTAAAATTTTCCATAGAAACAGAGATTTCCAGTTATCTTTTTTTAAATAAGACATTTCAACTAATGCAATCCATTTCCCACCCGTTCCTCACATATTAACATGAACTTCATTTATCTAATCAGCCAACAATAAAAACTTCAACTTAAAATCAGCCATCAAACATAAACGGAGCATCAAACAATATATGACTTAGTGTATCAACTAAAGTTATCAACTTAATCACTTCCACTTCCCAAGTTTAAGCGTCAAACGTGAAACGGTTCAATCTAGATTGAGACACGACCCTACCAAATTGCCTAGATGGACTGAGAGTTAGGCGCGACTCACACGTACAGACGGACGATAAAAAATTATGACCATACTTAGAACCTTGTCATACTAAAAGTTAGGCGTCATCGACGTAAGGGTAGCGACACAACTGTCGATAATTACGCGGAAATTCTGTATTTTACGAAAATTCCACGACGTTATTTCTCTCCAAAACACAGATCGCCGACGTTACCCAAAAAGCAGCTAAGCTTAAGGCTCCTTCAAACAGGCGCGACACGACACGCGACACAAAGGCACCGGAAGTCGCGCAACGAGCGGTGCCTTTGTGTCGCGCGCGATTATATCGCGTGTCGCGCCTGATTGTAGGAGCCTTTTAGTGCGACTGGTCCGGACACGCTTGTCGTATGTCGAACGAGACATGGGCCAAATCTAACACCGTGTGGGTGGGTCCCAGAAAACGACTGGTGACATCCAGGCAAACCCGGGAGAAGTTGGTGGGATGAGCTTAACTGATTGGTCCACACTAGCTCAAGACAGAGAGGAGGAAAGGAGAAAAGAAGTCGTTTGCCTGTGTCCTGTTGTGGGACATTTTAAACTAAAAATTTCGGCTTGATGGGTAATTTTATAAGAATTGTCGGCGTAAACACGCCGAACGTTCACTGCGTAATACATACAGTTGACAAGTACTAGTTTCGTGTAACAAAGTCCTAAAGTGGTCAACGTTTTACGTAATGTTCAATAATGTCAGTCAGTCAGTTCAATTCGCGACTGCGACTATTTTATGGATGATACCTGGCGTTTGTCGCCAAAATCGATGGCAATGTATCAGGTAAATGACCTTTTCCATACTATTTTGCTATATCCGATCAAATCAAACCACAACACATTTATTCAAATGGCTGAGAGTCAATACTTTTCGAACGTCAAAATTACATAAGACAGTCTCCCGCCCTTCACCACTTCCTAGTGCGTTAACTGAGAAAGAAGAAGTGGCGCAACAAACTCCCCAGCAGCACAGCACTGATCATTATAAATCCAGTTGAAGGATGGAACGTTAGAAAGTTGTTCGTATGTGCCGACCCTAAGTCAAACTGAGTACACAGCCGACTGGAGTAACATTCGATTAAGGCGCTCTACGACGCATCTTTGAGCCATTTGAACGTGGATAGATGGTGAAAGAAATTGCCGAGTGTTTGGGGACTGGATTTTAGCGTTTGGATTGCCTAGAATTGTATTTTATCCCCTATTTTACTTTGCTTAAGGCGCGGTAAGGAGTAAATTTTTAGATAATTGACAATATTTAAGTATTTTTGATAGCTACACGGGTCGATCGATCAGGTTAAGCTACGCTTGCCGCGGTTGGTCCGTCAGATGGGTGACCATCTTCACATACCAAAACCCCTCCGTGCCTCGGAAAGCACGTTAAGCGTTGGTCCCAGGTGTCATTCGTGGATGTTTGACAGTCGTTACGAGAGTGAAAGTCTGACAACCAGTCTTACCAAGGGGTATCGTATTACCCAGTAACTTGGATGTGGAGGTCAGATAGGCAGTCGCTTCATGTAAAATACTAGTATTCAGCTGCATCCAGTTAGACTGGAAGCCAACCCCAACATAGTTGCGAAAAGGCTCGGCAGATTATAATGACAATAGCGCATCGTGACAACAAACAACTTTCAACACAGCGATACGTTATGCGTTTGATGGATTTATTCCGGTTAGTTGAATCGAATGATCATCAAAAGGTAAAAAAGCAATTTAGCAGTTTTATTTAAATTAAAAAAATAAATGCACAGCTCAATGGAATAACTTTTAGGTATTTCTTTAGTTGATTGAATTCCCTTTATTCATAAAATACGCTCATAGTTTTCGCTCATAATTCTGAGTTTTATGCGACGAAAAATATTCTTTTGTGCTTTGTTTTACGATTTTATCATGATACAATTTTATTTTTATGAAACACTAGCTGCGCCCTGTGGTTTCACCCGCGTAAGTTTCGACCCCGTGTGAATAGCGGGATAAAAACTATCCTATGTCCTTTCCCGGGACTCAAACTATCTCTATACAAAATTTTACCTAAATCTGTTCAACGGCTTACGCGTGATTGAGTAAGAAACATCCAAACATCTTCACCAACTTTCACATTTTGAATATTAGTAGGATTTCGTAAGTGATAAATAAAACATCACGTGCGCGAAAATCCAGACTATTTTCTTTAGATAAAGCGTTGTCATGTAAGTAGATATTTTTGTTTCGTGCGGGAATTGACCTCGCGACCCTATCAGGCTGTCAAAACCAATTCATATCATGACATATCCACATACCCAGTTCTGATATTATTTGCGCCTTCCCTCTATTTGTTGTGATGGTTACATAATAACAACATGTTACGTCATAATAATAACATGTTACGTCAAATAACATGTTACGGCTCTAAAATAAATATTTGGCATGTGTCTTGCAGTTCATTCATCCCCTGAGCTGGTCGATGGCAATCTAAATAGACGCTCTTTAAAGCTAAAGACTAACATAATGCAAGGACCCTGATGCAACACACAAGACCGAGCAAAAACAAAACAAGTCACAAAGACCGCAAAGCGAAAACGTAAAAATAGTGGCAGGCGATGCGATGCGATGGTGTGGGTCGGGAGAACAAGAAATACGTGGACAACGTTGTGGGCAGAAGTTAGTCATTGATAAAGGATGAATGTATTCCAAGCTTGCTCTATTATATCGATTTATTCCTACTAAAATATCACCATCGTATTAGCCAAAAGATGTCCACCGCTGGACACATGCCTCCTTAGTGCTTGGCCAGACTGACAGCGCGTGGCGGGGAGTGGCGCGGGTGCGGGAATGCGCGCGGTCTGCCTGTCCGCAGTCGAACGCGGCTTTGTTCTGAGTGTTTTCGTGTCCAGTGTTTGCCAAAATACAATATAGATGAAGTAGACTTATTTTACTAGAAAAAAGCTCGAACTGGTTTGAGAAACCCGGTTTCCGCGCGGGTCGTCCGCGCACTCATCGCGACCACTTGTATGAAAGAGCTATGGCGTGAGTTGCACGCGCGCTCATGCGCCAAGCAGCCCGCGGCGCTCACCACGCCCGCGTGCCCACTATGGACGCTCAAATGAACTTCTTATGTTTGAGTACGCCGCGCCGCGCACGCTTCGCGCCGCATTTGCAGTCTGGCCAAGCACCTAAAGTGTCACCACCTTGACGGATCCAAAAGTACCTATTAGAACTCTTCGGCTTGGTCTATCATGTTGAGAGGATGAATGCAAGGCGACTAACAAAAGGTATTTACAAGGCAGATGTGAGTGAAAAAACCGGGAGGGGACGCCCTAGGAGGACATATAGTGACCTTATTGGTGATGTTCTTCAGAAAGGTAGGCGTAGTGCTTGCAACCGGCGTGCGTTTATGACCAGATGTATGAATGTAAACGTGGCAAAAGGAGTATGTAAAGATCGTAGCAGGTGGCGTTCTGTATTATCTGCCTACCCCATAGAAGGATAGCGTGAGTTTATGCACCTACTAGCAGCGCCCCGCGGTCTCACCCGCATAAGTGTCGACCCCGTGTGAATATCGGGATTAAAACTATCCTATGTCCTTTCCCGGGACTCAAACTGTCTCTATCCACGGTTCCGCGGTTTAAGCGTGAAGAGGTAACAAACAGACAGACAGACAGACACACTTCCGCATTTATTATAATACTAGCTGTGCCTCGCGGTTTCACCCGCATAAGTGTTGATCCCGTGGAAATATTGGGATGAAGAGCCTATATGTTAATCCAGGGTGTCAGCTACCTCCAAACAAATTAATATAAAAATTGGTCCATCCGTTTGAGCGTGAAGAAGTAACAAACATAATAAACACACACACACAAACTTTCGCCTTTCGCCTTTCGCTTTTATTAGTGTGATTACTATTGATGTAGATATTATGTCTTCCGCTAAAAAAAAGGTTTTATTTTACATAAACAGTACCACATACCTGTACCTATTCTGTAGATACATATTCAGCCATTTCGTGATGATATCGACTTGTCAACGTATTACTTAGACAGACTGATATCATTCCTGCTTTGCTCTTGTGAGAGAAGGTTTATGAATATGTCGTATGTTGCCAGTTACAAGGTGTTTGAGAATAAGTCAGCTTGTCAAGTTGTTCGTTTTTGCTTTCTGGCGGTTTATTGGTTGTAATTTTAGGATGAATGTTGGTTCCTTAAAAATCGCAGCACTCACTTCCTGTGAAAAGAAAGTAGTGTTCGAAAATCAAAACTCATTGCGTTTATTTCAATTAAACTAAATTATATATTTGAATTCAGAATCTTAGATAATTATTAAGTTTTGGAACAATAAACTTGATGTCACACAAAACAAAGTTCAAATTCCATTGCAACCAAAATTTATTCAGGACCTTTTCATTAAAAGTAGTCACTCAAAAATCAACTTTAGAATATACAACCCGAAAGAAGATAGTTGAGTAAGTGGCAATGGACGCAAATTATATCTGAGATTATGAATTTATTGACAATTGCAGTCTTTCTAACTGACCGACTCCTTGACAATTCATGTTGATGAAGCTAGTTGCCCATTTCCCAGCGTAGTAAAAATGAAGGAAAACGGGCAAGAATTTACATATTCAAAATAATAACATTGTTACCAAACAAAAAAAAATATGTTGTTCTGATTGAATACAAAACATACTCGTAACACATGTTTCCGCTAATTAAATTACGTATTCAGTATTGTTGGGTTCCATAAAAATCTTGATTTTTACTATAGCATAATTAGATTATAATGTTCCCACTGGGAGACAGGCCTCCTCTCGGGAAGAAAGAGTGGGCCGTAATCCACCACGCAGGGCCAGTGCGAGTGGGTACTATTAAACTCTTGGTTTTTACTATTAAAATATTTCATTTTGAAAGCTTTTCACGTTTTTAATATCCGCTTAAAATTGATTGTAAAACACGTGAAGAAAATACTGGCCTTAGTTTTCTGAGTACCTACTCAGGTACACTATAGTAGTCAGACTCTAATAATACTGAATATGTTTTGTAGTTTCCCTATAATGCCTCGTCGGTGTAGTGGTTGCAAGCATTACAGCCGAGCAAAAGATCCTGGGTTCGAATCCTAGGTCGGCCAAAGTGGTATTGGGTTTTTCAGTGAAGAAAATCAAGAATTTCTTAGTTGTAGACTAAGAAATTCTTGCTGGATAAACCAGTAATAACCCGGAGTTTGGATGTATGCTCAATTGAGAGCAATAGGCTCGTCATCTTTTACATGGGGCTTATTTAAAAGTTGTTTTCTTTTTTGATCTTTTGCTAGTTATGTTTAAGGGGGAAGCGCTAAGTCAGCCCGCGAAATTCAAATTTTCTTACGTTTTTTGCAATTTGCTGGTCAGTATTAAGTTGTACGTCGATCAAAATATGATTTGCGGCCGTAACAAATATTTATTTACAGAATTATAATAATTAAAGTCATCAACACAACTCTCTAAGACCACGTAACCCCAAAGAACGACGATTTCATGAAACAGTTATTCATTGGGGTTACGTGGTCTCAGAGAGTTGTGTTGATGACTTTATTGATTATAATTCTGTAAATACATATTTATTACGGCCGCGAATCATATATTAATCAACGTACAACTTAATACTGACTAGCAATAGCAAAAAACGAAAAAAAAAAAATTGAATTTCGCGGACTACCCTGGCGCTTGCACCTAAAACATAAATGGCGAAACGTGGTTGTACAGACGCCAGCACATCAACCTACTACAATCTGTCAAATTTCTTCAATAGATTTTCAACTTTATCGCTAAAGCATAAGGTTCAAAGTTGATTGGGAAAATTTGACAGTTTCGGGTAGCTTGATGTGCTGGCGTCTGTACTAGAGGTAGGTATACCTCCGGCTAACCCTTTGGAGATAAGAGGCGTGATGGTATGTTTATGTGTGTTTCTTTATAATTAGATAATTAGTACACAGTCAGTGTACAGTCGCTTATCCTAATGTAGTTTCACTCCTAAGCAAACAAACATACAAACTAACTTACACACCTTTGCTTACGACGACCTAAACTACCTCTCAAGTCAAATAACTACGTTCAGACTTACCTCATTAGTAGTCAGACAAATGGAACCTAATCATGACTAAGACTAGTCTGTCTCAGTTGAAGTCAGACTAAACTGTACTTAGTATATTTTAGTTTGCTCTATATATGGAACTGTTGCATGATGAATGAGCTGAAAACAGACTGGGTAGCATATTCTGTTAGTGGACCGGGTTATAGCGAAAGCGCCAGGGTAGCCCGCGAAATTCATTTTTTTTAGGTTTTTTGCAATTTGCTGGTCAGTATTAAGTTGTACGTTGATTAATATATGATTCGCGGCCGTAACAAACATGTATTTACAGAATTATAATCATTAAAGTCATCAACACAACTCTCTAAGACCACGTAAGTCCAAAGAATAACTGTTTCATGAAATCATCATTCTTTGGCCTTACGTGGTCTTAGAGAGTTGTGTTGATGACTTTAATGATTATAATTCTGTAAATACATATTTGTTACGGCCGCGAATCATATATTAATCGACATACAACTTAATACTGACCAGCAAATTGCAAAAAACCTAAGAAAATTTGAATTTCGCGGGCTACCTTAGCGCTTCCCCCTTAAGAACACAGCAGTCCGTTCCATCACTAAAATAACTGATCTCGTTTGGAAAGCTGCCATGCTTAAAGGGAATTGAGCTGGACACATCTGCCGCATGTCAGACGATCAATGGGCCAAACTTATGACCCAGTGGGTCCCGCTCAATGGCAAACAACATTGCGACAGGCCCAGACGGCGATGGCGGAATGAGTTGGACTCTTTTGATGGAGGCCTTTGCCCAGAGGAGGAAGATTAACGGCAAAAAAAAGCCTGTTCTGCGTTTGCAATTACTTAAATTACTTGCACTACAAAGTGATAAATTACTTTAATTTCGGAAGTCGGTGTCGTTGGTTCCGCATTTTCGTTTTTTGACACCGACTTCCCATAACAAAGTTATTTATCACTTTGAAGCGTCTTTTTTAAAGTTAGTTGTTTTGTTTTTTTGTAAAAACGTTTTTATTTTTCATTTTTTAGTTGAACCTACTCTACACAAATTCAATTAACACTAGTACATTGAAGAACTGAAGACACCGACTAGAAGAATCATCTCGCATTGAATTGCCGGAGATGCAGTACATTTATGCGTGTAACTTCGTACATAAGAATAATTACCTAATGTATTATATACTAAAACCTTCCTAAAAGTATGTAGATCACAATGCAACAGCATAGAGAATTTTCATCTACTGATTACCAGTTTCCGAAAAAAATATGAAGTATGTTCTGAAAAGCAGTGATAAAATCTCTTGTTAGCTGTTGTAACTGGCTCACCAAAATAATAAAAACAAATCATATAAGCTGAGATAAGTTTCGACAACGGATTACCAGTTTTTTGCAGCAAAGTTTTACAGTGTCAAAAATTAATTGTATTAAAAAATTGACACACTGCGCCTATTTGCCGCGTTATTACTATTTTGTACAACTGCCAAAGAATTACAATTTGAGATTTGAATTTACAGACAATTTAACTTTTTTACATTCGTCTGACTTTACGTTGTTTGCTTACAAATTCAAATAACCTTTCATTGGTATTATTTGTCGAGTCGTTGAGCTCTACGATTAATGACAAATGCGTGCACAGATTGAACAGGTCAACTCGAATCTGTGTGGTTCTTTTTTCAAAAGATCATTAATTCAGACACCAGACTACGTGACCTTCACATGATCTGACCTAGATTATGTCTGGACTTTAATAGAAACTGTGACTTCTGAGTTTGTTTCGGTCTTCCTTCTCAGAGTAGTCAAATAGGTTAGTGACATCGAATTCATCTAAATTTAAATCATCATTTATTTTTTACGTATATAAGTGTTTGTACAGACGCCAGCACATCAAGCTTCCCGAAACTGTCAAATATTTCCAATCAACTTTGATCCTTAAGCTTTAGTGATAAAGTTGAAAATATTTTAAATAAATTTGACAAATTGTAGTAGCTTGATGTGCTGGCGTCTGTACAAATTTACTTTTTTTTATTTAGCCGACACTCTCCCACTGCTGAGCAAAGGCCCCCCAAATCCTTCCAGGCACTCTTTTCTAGAGCCACCTCGATCCAACCCTGGTGGTATGCGTCTGTTTCGTTTCGCCCCCTCTTCCTCTTCTTCACAAACTTACAGAAATAAATTAATTTATCTTTTAACGCTGCCTAACCCATAACAGCAATACAGGCGTGATTTTATGTTATGTTTTCCGAGGTATTTTCATCAGTACAATCAGCACAGATTATTATTAGCGTTACAAACCCAGAGTCACAAACAGCCAATCTCCCCATCTCCACTATAATATAAGGCTGACGACACACGATGTCAAGCGGCGTATTAAAGTTACCCGGAATTCTGCAAACTTTGCCCGAATATATGCAGCGAGTATTAGCATTGCATATTATAATATATAATAACTAGTTCAGTCTCAGATTGTTAGGGCACTGATTTCGGTGTTATATTTGAACTTTGTTTTGAAGTTATGATATAATATAATTGGGGCCCATGGCTAAATAATAACGGCTGCACAGGTCGATAGATCAGGTTAAGCTACGTTTGTCGCGGTTGGTCCATGGATAGGTGACCATCTTTACATACTAAGACCCCTCCGTGCCTCGGAAAGCATGTTAAGCCGTTGTCATTCGTTGTCCCGGCTGTCATTCGTGGATCTTTGACAGTCGTTACGGGTAGTCAGAAGCCCGAAATTCTGACAATCAGTATTATCAAGGGGTATCGTATTACCCAGTAATTGGGTTGTGGAGGTCAGATAGGCAGTCGCTCCATGTAAAATACTGGTATTCAGCTGCAACCGGTTAGACTGGAAGCCGACCCCAACATAGTTGGGAAAAGGCTAGGCAGATGATATAATACTTATAATAATAATAATAAAAACTTGATTGCTCAATAGATTACAGAGATTTTAGTTGGTCCCAAACTAGGCAAGCCTGTATCTTCGGCACCAATATGGAGGGTTTACCATTTAAACATTTATTTTAAAAACATTTTCGGTAAGAAAAGTAAAATATCTTTGCTTCAAATTACAAAAGAAAAACTAAATAAAATCTGAGAATCAAAATTAAAATGTAAGATAGCGCGAAAGTGGAGAATTAAAAGAAAATAATAAAACTAGAAAAAGCAAAACACTATTATTATGATAATGAGTATGAGATCATGTGCTTTGAATGAGTGTGAGTGTGTATGATCATGTGTTGTGAATGACTGTGAGTGTGTGTGGTCATGTGTTGTGAAAGAGTGTGAGTGTATGTGATCATGTGATGGTGAGTTTGAGATTGTGACAAACAAAAGAATTTTATATGTGCAAAAACTATTTAACCACTGTAATAACCTTTTGTGATGATGTTAGGGTATTTTTATTTGTTTAGCGATACACTCTACGCAAGTTATCAGAACATCAAGATCTTTGTGCTATATATTTTCTATACTAATCTATACTTAATATCATAAAGCTGAAGAGTTTGTTTGGTTGAATGCGCTAATCTCTGGAACTACCAGTCGGATTTGAAAAATTATTTTTGCATTTGATAGCCCAATTCTTGAGCAAAAAGAAAAAAAGTCAGAAAGGACGCTAAGCAAAAACGAAGTAATAGCGCGGGCAGGCGATGCGATGCGACGGGGTGGGTCGGAGTAACAAGAAATTTCACGCGGACGAAGTCGCGGGCAGAAGCTAGTGCTAATTATAAAGCTAAAGAGTTTTTTTGTTTGAACGCGCTAATCTCTATAATTACCACTTGGATATGAAAAATTATTTTTGCATTTGATAGCCCAATTCGTGAGGAAGGCTATAGGCTATTAAACATCACGCTAGTGCCCTTAGGAGCCGAGTGAAACTACTAAAAAGTCACAAGGAACGCTAAGCAAAAACGATGTAATAGCGCGGGCAGGCGATGCGATCCGACGGGATGGGTTCGGGGAGCAAGAAATTTCACGCGGACGAAGTCGCGGACAGAAGCTAGATAAATCATCACACAAAATACAATGTGAAGTTTCGAAGATCGAAGCAATCACACAGACAAACCCGAAAAACTACTTTGTTTGTTATTATGTAGGTACAGACGCCAGCACATCAAGCTACCCAAAACTGTCAAATATTCCCAATCAACTTTGAACCTTAGGCCTTAGCAATAAAGTTGAAAATCTATTAAAGAAATTTGACAGATTGTAGTAGCTTGATGTGCTGGCGTCTGTACCTACAAATATTGTTGGGTCAAAAAAAAGTTCCAAATTTTGTCCCTTGATCGTCGTATAGTAGACTGTATGGCTTATTTATTAAACGATAGACTGGACTAGGCCATAGATTCTCAACGTGGCCGATAACGCCCCCTCGTGGGCGTTTGAGACTTTCAGAGGGGCAGTAGACGACCAAGACAAAATTATACAAGGTTTAACGTTAAATGCACAAAACCTCTTAAGGGATCATTGTACTTATCATTATGAACAACTTTTACTATGGGACCCAAGCTGAAATCGCGAAAAAAAGAATCAGTTGTTCCCTACATTTATGCTCGCATAACTCGTCAAAATGCACTAAACAGCTGATTTTTTGCGTTTTCAACTTTGGTCCTATAGTAAAAATTGTTCATAATGACGATTACAATGACCTCTTAAGATGTTTTGCACATTTAACGTTACACCTTGTATATCCTGTCTTGCAACCATAATAATATTAGGTACACGTTTGGATAGAATCGTGACAATAGCTGTTTCAGATTCGCGAGAGATAGTAAGTAAAAAAAAATTGGGGGCTCTTGTAAAAAATATACTCTCAAAGTGAGCGATGGGCAAAATAAGGTTGAGAACCTATGGGCCGAGACCTATAGCCCATCGTCTAATAAATTAAACTGTAAGTACTACGTACTAAAAAACATGCGCAGATCGCCGAACGATCGATTGAAAGGTAATAAAATTATTGTACTTTGGTAATGACATTTTGATGACAGTACACAAGTGCCTCGTTTGTTTTATACCTACTTACTATATTAATAATGTATTAACGAGAAAGAATAACAGCAAATGTGATTTTTTGTTTAGCCACGTACAAGAAAAGCCTTGTGTTTTAATTATCTGAAGGCTATTTAAAACGTTAAAAATCTAGTCGCAGTCTTATATCGGCGACAAACAAATGTCAAAAACTTCTCGAAATGTAGGGTAATTAGAGGTATTTTTGACAGATTGAGACTGAGATCACACTGTGAACGATCTTAAAATTACGAGAATTGCCCCTCTGGAAACAAACATATTGTGAGACAAAAGTCTTTAGAAAGAAAGAAAGAAAAATGCGTTACAGCAAAAAAAAATACACCTTAAAACTATAAAGATTAGAAAACAATGACTATCATGCCAAAAGGGCTTCAGCTCAGTATAATGTCACATGACAACACAACACACCTGACACACACACACACACGCTGATTTTCAGCAGCAACCCACGAGTGCCATACGCTAGAATAATAAACACATAGGGAAGTGTGTGTGTATTTGTGTTTACCAAATAAAAGACGGATGCATGGATTTTATAAAATAAAATATTACTGTGGCTTGAAAAGCATTGAAGACTAATTTTACCTTTTGAACGCCACACGTCAAAAAATCAAAATTGTGCCCGCGGCGTCAAAGTCTGTCACGTAGTCAAACCGTGGCACGCTGGCCACATTTTGGGTTGTCATCTTGACATGACTCACGGTCAAAAGATTAAAGAATAACTGTCATTATCTAAAGAATAACTATTATTTTACAGGTGAGCTAATATATGCGACGAAAAAACATTAAATGAAAAAACGTTGTATGTATGGAAAAAGACATTAAATGAGCCAACTAAAAATAAATAACAAAAAGGCAGGATTTTCCAGTTAAAATATGTAAATTTTCGTATTCGAAACATAATATAAACTGTATCGGGAAAATAGAAAAATCTAGATATTTCTATCTTACTTGAAACTCTGTCTCTAGACTACACTGAGCTGCAAATATTTTAATATCGCAATTCTTACACGAATTTCTCAGCAAATACTGTGGTAGCGATGGTATAGTTTTATTATAAGAAGGAACGAATAAGCTGTTTTAAAATAACTTAGAAAGTAGAGGGGAATTCTCTTTAATCATTTTTGTAGAATAAACAAGCAATTTTACTACTTCACGTGCAGTAGAATGTTTCTTAATATTGAGTGTTTTTCATAGACAGCTTCCATTTCTTCTTAAGTTAAAGGTTTTTGTTAAATTCATCTACGGTAAATAGTGGCCAGTTTACTTTGACCCTTCAATTACTTATTTTTTTTTATTAATATCTTAGTCATCATCTCTAGCCTTTTTCCAACTATGTTGGAGTCGGCTTCTAGTCTACCCGGATGCAACTGAATACCAGTATTTTACATGAAGTTACTGCCTATCTGACTTTCACAACCCAGTTATTAGTAATAATAATGAATTAAGTAATAATAATTAACAATTTTTAAGCAAGTAAAGAAATAAGCAATATTAAATATAATTAAATAAATAATAAATGAATAGATAGACCTGCAGTCCTGCATATAATATATTAAATAATAAGTAAATGAATGGATATATAAACACATAGATAGTAGGATATAAAATAATTCTAATGGATAAATTCAATATTTAATAATAATACATAATTATGAATAACAGATATATTTTAATAAGTAAAACAACAAAAATCAATTATAGCATAATACTTAATAACTATAGGTATTACACTAATAAAAATGAACAAGTTAAATTAAATAAAATAATAGACCTGCATATAAAATCTAATAGAAAAGTGAATGAATGGAAATATAAAAATATAGGTAATAATAAGATATAAAATAATTCTAACTAATTAGCAAGGAAAATTAATAAAGCGCTCTTCCTCTCTCTACTTCCTTAAAAAATTTGCTGTGCCCGACAGGGTCCGTAATTGATTCTAGATTTTTTATTTACCTACCACCTGTAATTACATTATGGATTGCAAATAAACGATTTGAGATTTGAGATTTATTGGGTAATACGACACCCCTTGAAAAGACTGGTTTTCAGACTTTCGGCCTTCTTTCTGACCCGAAACGACTGTCAAAGATGAAGAATGACAGCCGGGGTCAACGGCTTAACGTACTTTCCGAGGCACGGAGGGGTCTTGGTATGTAAAGATGGTCACCCATCCACGCACCAACCGCGGCAAACGTAGCTTAACCTGATCGATCGACCCGTACGGCTGTTATTACTTAACAACATTATTCCTAATTCAGCATGAACGTACATTGTATGAGTATGTTCATGCTAAGTTAGGTATAACGTAACTAAATTATTATATTACTAGCAGCGCCTCGCGGTTTTACTCGCGTAAGTTTCGATCCCGTGGGAACATCGGGATAAAAATTATCCTATGTGTTAATCCAGAAAATGGCCTATCTATGTGCTAATTTTCATCCAAATCTGTTCAACGGTTTACGCGTGATTGAGTAACAAACATCCAAACATCATCACAAACTTTCACATTTATATTATTCTGTAGTAGGATTATCATGTTTTGGCCATGTGGTCTGAGCAAAAAATAAACCAGCTAAGTAGTTTGTCCTTCATTAGATAAAAGGGATATTGTACATTACGTGCATTACACAAAGTGACAGCACGTGTATTATGGTTTATTATTACATTATTCTTTTACGGTTATTATGGCACACGAAGTTAAACCATGTAGGTCCACTAGAAAGTCATTCTACTAATAATAAACCCGAAAGGATGGATGGATAGATGTTTGTTACTCTTTTACGCAAAATCTACTGAACGGATCATGATGAAACTTTACAGTAATATAGATTATATATCAGAATAACACATAGGATACTTTTTATACCGATATTCCCACGGGATCTTCACTTATGCGGGTGAAATCGCGGAGCGCTGCTAGCCCTACTAATACATATTATAAACGCGAAAGTTTGTGACAATATATGGATGGATGTTTGTTACTCTTTCACGCAAAAACTACAGAATGGATTTGAATGAAATTTGGCACACAGATAGTTTATAAACAGAATTAACACATAGAATACTAATTATCCTGATATTCTCCCGGGATCGTAACTTATGCGGGTGAATCTGCGGGGCGCTGCTAGTCCTGTTACAAATGTGAAAGTTTATATGATTTGATGTTTGTTACACTTTTACGCTAAAATAGCTGAGCGGATTTGGATGAAATTTGGCGCATGTGTAGAAGATGACCTAGATTAGGACATAGGATACATTAATTAATGACGATATTCTTAGCTTGACTTTTTAGAAAGGCAGGCAAGGAAAAATTAATTGAAGAATTTCAGTTCTCTTGTTTAAAGTTTTTCGAATAATTTCTTGATAGGACCAGTAAACTATATAAAGACACTCACTAAATTCGTTACACGACAAAAATTATGTGGGTATCTACGTGTTAAGAAAACAAGAATGAAGAAATGTTTATTCTGTAACACACTAAAACAACCCATGGTCAATAATTAAACCAAAGAATTAAAAAAAAAAAAAAAGTTACGCCTATCTAAATAAAAAAAATTACATCCAATTAAGAACCAAACCAACCATTTATAAACTCCAGATACCTAATTTTCAGCAAAAAAATCACGATTACCGAAAAAAGATATATTTTTTCTCTCATCTCCATTCCCAAAAAGCATTTACAATACAAACGAGTATCTACATAGATCAGCTCGCCACAAATTGCCGAGCTTCGGCACTAAACAAATTTAATGCCTCCGCCGGGACTCGAACGCGTGTACCCTCCCAACTGCTGTTAACAAAATGCTTAACCTTAAATTATAAAGTTAGGATTGTTTTGAAGTTTCAGTGTGCCCCAGAGTCTGGGTTTGTTATAACTAGTTAGGTACCATTCGTTTAATATGGGAACAGTTACCAACTTCATTATAAAATATTTTTTGACCATGATTTTGAACTTTGTTTCGATGTGAACTTTTTGTCACTCATGCCGCAGGTATAGTTGCACGAAGGCTGCGCTGACGTTCATACTCGGGGTCACCAGTATGAGAAACAGGGTGTAAAGTTCACTCATTCTCAATAGATATAAAAGATAGGATCGTCCGACCAGGCGAGTGTCGTATCTGGTGAGCAACTGCCCGATGATTCAAATAGGTAAACGCGCGGTAAACTCTGCTTGCGCGATGCAGGATTTTGCATGACGTCAGTGTGATGCGTAGTTCGCATGTGGCGACGTAGATGCCGCTACGTGTGCGTTAGCATTCCAGAGACAAACGCATATGCGTTACCATCCCAGAGACAAAATTGTCTCATCTCCCTCTAAATACACCAGCACCTATACCCACCCTTCCCATGGGAGCAGTGGTAAGTAATGACTTAGAAGATCTATGTCGTAAGTTCGAACTCAGGTTATTTTACTTTGTGTATTTAATTACATCACCACTACTCTCAAAATGGTGAAGGAAAACATCGTGAGGAAACCGGCTTGTCCTAGAACCAAAAATTCAAAGGCATATGACATCTACCAACCCACACTCGGGCACGCGTGGTGGATTATGGCCCACTCCCTCTCACTGAGAGTAGGCTTGTGTTCCAGTAGTGAGGACATTAGGTATAGGCTTCTGCAAAACCCACTGTTTATAATATTTCGTAGTAATGTTCAGTGTCAATCCTTATTTTCGTCATTACAACAATGACTGGACATAAATAAATAAGGATAAGTCGATAGAAATATTAATTTCTATCGATTTCTCCGTTAATTAATCCTTTCAATGTTTCCAAAATCTCTTATGATCTCAAAAAGATTTTTCCTAATCACTTCTCAACACTGATTAACAGTGATATAATTTTCAACGAAAATTCGAAAACAATTTTTTCTCTCACAATTAAAATTAACTTTGCTAAGACTGTCAAAATTAGTTCTCATGATGGATTGTGAATTAAATTATATGAGATCAAGAAGCAAATCCGAAGTTTCATTTATCAGAAGGCTTCATTGGACAGAAGATAAAAGTGACACCTGAGGATGAGTGGTTTATTGTTGCAATGTCTTTACATAAATCGTTCTACGATATTTCGTGCATTCTTTCATCGTTTGGTTCTTGAATATTGTAGTTGTAGAATAAAAAACTTTTTCGGTGGCAAAAATTTAAAATACAAAATAGAAGACACCGACAATTTATTTTTCACTTTGTAGTGTTTTTTTTTTGTAATGAAGTTTTTATTTTTTACTTTTTAGTTGGGACTATCCCACGCAAATTCGTGTACCTTCACTTGCTAAGTAAATAACAGTGACAGGAAATTATTATAACGTCATCAACATACACTAATTGGAAGAAATACGTATTATTGAAGCCAACTCTAAAATCTCTCAACAGAACTTTACAAAATTTATATGGGACGACCACCCTATAATATACCTATTCAGTATAAAAATGACGGGGTTCTGAGGTAATAATCATTTAAAGAGAAAACAACTGAATTGAGAACTTCCTACTTTTTTTTGAAGGTTGTTAAAGTTAGTAAACATTTGTTATTGTAAAACGAACTATGCCATAAATAAGATATCTATTAGTAGAATTATAACGTTGTTCAAACTAAGATAATGATTAAAAAATAAATCCTACATCTTTAAACGCTCCAAGACAACTATCGATCACAATAATAAATCTTAGAACTATTAAAAATTTAAGGACAATATTATCTTATACATATTTATTACGAGCATATAAAACTAAGAAACTTAAGCTCTAAAGTACTTTATAAACTTGTTTTTAACTATCAGACTACATTTTCTCCAATAAAACTGTAATTTTGTCCATTGTAACATCTAAACCGCGTTGTAATTTCAAGTAACGAATTTATAATCCACGTAAAAAACTTTAAAGGAACAATTAAAAGTTTATAAGGAATTAATTTATTGCTAACCAGGGACGAAACTTCGGGTGTTTGTCGACTTTTAACAAAACTTTTTGGCTTAATTTCATTTGTATTTTGTTTTGAAATTTAACTCGGGAAGGTGTCCGTGGTAATAGTATTAACTTTGAAAAATTGATAAATGCGATTTGTGAATTCAGTGATGAGGGAAAAAATCTTTTGTAATATTATCTTTTATAGCTTTTATCAAACCGCTCTAGGGACATTCTTTTAGGAATCTTTTGGTCGTTTTGTGCGAATTTTTCAAACAAAAGTAAACAATCGTTGAATGGGATAAACAATTTAATTAAAATCTTAAAAGGGCGTTTTAATTAGGTAGCAGTAAACAATTACTTTGTTAATAACTTGTCTGAATGGTTTTTAATTAAAACACTTTCTGTCAATTTGAAGTATCAAACGGACAGAAATTGTCTTGATTAAAAACCTTTACAAAAAAATAAGAATAGTAATAATACAATAATGAAAAAAAAAATTAAATATATAATTAAATATAGACTTTCTGCTTCTAAATCATAATTGAATCGCAAAAACATTTACATAACTCGTAACACTTTATAATCTATAACGGTTCGGGAACCCATCTCATTACGAGCACAGAAATTCCTCACCACCAAATTTACTATCTCTTTCTCTTATACTATTTTTATCTCTCTCTAAGTATTAGTTCCAAAGAAATTGGGCTGTCTTCCTTGTGGACGTGAAATCGGATAGGACAGGATGCTGTCAGGACTAAGTGCAGTATTAGGTATTGTAGCGAATAAGACTGCGGTTACAGTGCTAGCGGATAGCGAGACGCATTGTATAGCGAGAAACATTATGCATTTTTAAAACTATAGGTAAGGGTTAGGGACCTTAAAAAAAAAAAAAAATTAAAAAAAAATTAAAATTCATTTATTTCAGGCAAGTCTTTTTTTTTTTTACACATACACCCATAGTATCAGAAAAATTAAATTAAATACAAAATAGATATAACCTAAAAACCTTTCTTAAAAACCTTTCTTATAGAATGGCTATAAAAATAATGATATTTAAATGCTTATGCGTTTTTAAAATCAGCCTATATTGTATTGGAAACATTATACTGCTGGGATATAGATCTCTTCTCACAGAGAGGACTGGACCGTATTCCACCACGCGAGTCCAGTGGGGGGTACCTACACAAAGATTTAAAACTCCTACTACCTCTACAGCGTGTACAGAAACACGTGGCCATATTTAAGGGTGTGGTACAGACCATCAAACTGGAAAAACTTTCTCCATGGAACCAACACCGTAATCGAGAAAAAATATCAGTCGTCCCATATATAAATTGGTCTAGTAGGTATTGAAACGCACCGTTCAAAGGGAACCAAAAAATTAGAATTTTCTTTGAAAAAAAAAGTAGATGTTTCCTTCGAACTTAGTTGTGGCCAGTACATTTATCTATTCAGCCACGTGTAAGAACATCTCAGATTTAACAAACTTTATATCAAAACTCCTTGTTTTTCTTTCCAAAGACTAACAGCGTGGAACAGAATAAACATAATTATATCATAGAGAACTTCCCTACTAACCCGACGCGAGCTCAAAACTTTTTACTGTTATAAAAGAAGGGAAATGTTAAAAAGTTGCAACTAACCTCTTTTGAGACTCTGGTTAGATGCTTGTTATTTAAAAAAAATAAGAAAACTAAAAGGCTAGCAAGACAAAATCGTCTTCCCTTTAGTTAAAATGCTTTGTGCAATTTCTTCACGTACCGAGACCCTAGTTGTGTTGCTGAAGATAAGAAATTGGAGCAGCTTTTTTTTATTTTTTAGGGTTCTGTAAGTTGTAATAAGATGGCTGAAATTTTAGGGGATTCATTTAGTGTGTGTTTTAAATGGAAAGAGTATTTTTGTTTACTAACATCTGCTGGAGTACCTTCTTCAGTTGATTCATGTACAAGCATACAATAAACAACTGCCGCTTTAAATCGATCACCATTAAATCAATCGCCAATTTGATTTCCTGGTCTGTAGTAGTTAAACGTTAAGCCTGAATTCCTCTTACACTGATATCGGTCGCGTATGCCGGTCGCACGTGCGAATATTATTACATTGTGTTCTATAAAGCACCATACTGCGACGCTGATTTCAGAGGCGCGTACGTTGCTACGCGCCGCATATCACGCGCGTAGGTCTCGCTCGTCAGCGCCGACGAGCATGGAATTGTGCGAGTGTCTCACAGTCTCAGTCTGTTACCGGCGACGATCAGCTGATGCCACGCGTGCGCAATTGTTGCTATGAATATCGATATAGAACGTGTAATTGCTGAGGTGCGCCAGCGACCTGTACTATGGGATTTTATTATGTATTTCTCGCTGACGTACACGACCGATATCAGCGTAAGAGGAATTCAAGCCTTAGCGATCCAAGTCACTTGCCTAGCTGTTTGATTGAATGGCTGAATAACATTTAGGCTGCTAGTTGAACGGCGCCGTTTGGTTAAAAGGCTAGACAGTTAATTGAATGACTAACTAAGTCAGTTGACTGCGACATATACAAGGTGAAGATGACTATACACAATAATTGAAACTTCGTATATTTAATGATGTTCCCCGACTGCATACGAAAATGCAATCAAATAATTATATCCGATAACTTATTCTATAACTAGTCAAAGATTGGCAAGAACCACAGTCGGCCTATCACTGTTAATTAGTTTTTTTTTTTTAAGTCATTGAATTTATTTCATCGCAGCCTATCCCAGTCCACAGCTGGACATAGGCCTCTCCCAGGCTGCGCCACAATACCCTGTCCACCGCCTTTCACGTCCAGTCTATCCCAGCCACCTTCTTTAGGTCGCTCGTCCATTTAACTGGGGTCCCACAATACGCTTGCCGATACACGGTCTCCACTCTAGGACTCGTCTGCTCCACCGGCTTCTGCAAGCTATGACGGTAACTCAGATTCTTTTCCGGATAATTTCATTCTGATTTTGATTTTTTTGTATTCAATGTTATTTCTTTGATCGTTTCAAAATTCTATTATACGTTAGCACTGCCGGGGTTTTCATTTGTTGCCGTATTGTTTGCCTCCACATTGTATAACTGTTATAAGCCGTCAAAAGATTTTAAACTTTTGCTCAATACGGAACCCATCAAACTTTTACGAACACTTAGCTGGTTTTGCTCTGTCTCTTTTTATTACAGTATTGGGTGTTAGTTTGTTGATGAGCTCAAAATGTGCAAGCTCTGAAGCTGTCCTTTTGTTCAAGCTTTTTCTTTACCTAATGTAATTCTCTTTGTTTGAAGATACTAGCTCTGCTTATTAACTAAGGAATCTAGGTCGCTTCTTGTGTCTTTTATTCGAAAGTTTAAAGGACTTGTTTCCAAAGTAAAAGTTTTAAATCCTGGCAAATGCTTATGCGATTTTCTCATCCTGATTATATTGAAATTCTAAGTCGAATTACAGTAAAGGAAAGGATTTATTTTTCGTTGACGTCCTTCAAACCGGACTTTATCAAATTAAGGAAAGGAATCTTGGAGAAAATGATAACTAACTTTAACAATTCTCAATTATTGCTTTTTCCATCTTTATTTGTCAATCTTTTCATTATACATAATCAATCTATAATGTTCCCAATGCCCCCTCACTGTGAGGAGTGGGCCGTAATCCACAACGCGGGCCCAGTGCGGGTTGGTAGATGTCACATGTCTTCGAATTCTTGGTTCTAGGATATGCCGGTTTCCTCACGATATTTTTCTTTACCATTTTGAGAGCAGTGGTGATGAAATAAATTGCACAATGTAAAGCGCTTGGCTAGGCTCAAACCCACGACTACAACTCTGCTCGTTTCATCATAATGCACTTATAGAGGAATGAGGAATAAGGTATAAAGTCCACTCATACTCTATAGAAAAGGGAGGATCCTCCGACCAGACGGGTGTCGTGTCTGGCGGGCAACTGCCCGATGAGTAATGTCAGGCCGTTGTATATATCCTAGTTGCGCGGTAAACTCTGCTTGCGCGATGCAGGATTTTGTGTAACGTCAGTATGACGCGTAGTAAGCATGTGGCGTTTGTAGATACCGCTATCTACACCCTTTATTTATTTTAACATAAAATGGCTAAGGCCAATTACATTACTTTAGATACAAACACGTTTCTCTGCGTGATCGAATCAGAATGAGGAGATCCGCAGGAGAACCATGGTAACCGTCATAGCTCGAAGAATGGTCAAACTTAAGTAGCAGTAGGCAAGGTAGAACAGATTGCCGATGGGGCCGAAAGGTTCTGGAGTGGCGACCGCGTACCGGATGACGTAGCATTGGAAGGCCTCCCAAAAGGTGGACCGACGATATTGAGAAAGCTGTAGCAACCCGTTGGATATGAGAAGCACAGAACCACACTCTAATTGCCTAACACGCTATTACTCTCAATTTTAATAATTTTGGAACATATTTCTAATCCATTGCTCCATATGTTTGAAAAATGTGTCTGCTTAACAATGCAAATAATGCAATGTATGTCGAACTGTCAAAATAAAACCAATTGCTAGTGAGAGTATGTTACGCAATTACCCCACCGGTCGAAGTGGAGGTGCTTGGGGGAGGCCTATGTCCAGCAGTGGACGTCTTTCGGCTGAAATAATGATGATGAGACACAAACACATTCATCATCGTCATGATCCACAGCCCGACTTCACCCAACGCTGAACGCCAACGCCAACGCCAACGCTCTTTTCTTGTGCCAATCCCCACGCTCCTGCTCCAGCCTCATTCAGGTTCTACCCGCGACAGCAACAATATCGTCCGCTCATCTAACAAATACATTAGCCTTATGAACACTTCCCCCTCTTTAAATTACAAGAACAAAATGTTTATGTATCTTCATAAAAAAACTACTTTCAAATTGGTTCTAACACACTTCCTGAATGTTCTGTTAAATTGTGTAAAAAGCATTCAAATAAGTCAAAAGTACGTTAAAACGGACGAAACCTTACAAATGACTTATTACACTTATTCGAATAAAAAAAAAGAAATTAGTTTGGCCCTAACATGAAAAATACAATTAAATTTTCAACAAAAACTATCCAATGCACTCCATAAATCCACGTTATTTTAAATTAACTTCGGATTTATCCAGCGGTACCTAAATCCAATCCATTTCGGCCGGAACGAGTATAAATGAATTCGTACATACGTCATCATTCTAGCCGGAAGTACGTCACTACAGGACATATACTGTAATGGATTTTCATAATAAATGGCTCGGCTTGGCAAGTTTGCCTGGTTCGTCTGTTTTTAGTATTCTCTTGTGGCCTTTACCCTTAGTTTCAAAAGGTACTATGAAACTCTAGATGGGAGCTTCACAATATAATTAAACAGCGATAAGCTTATATTATATTTGTCGCATCCGGTCATGCATTTGACTATTCGGAACGCTAGCGCCACCCGGCGGCGCTTGACAGAGTCTAGCCTGAGTCCGTGGGGGTTAGAAAACAGCTCGTTTGTGCGCAATGTGGAGCTCACTTTGGACTTTGGACTTAGACATTGGACATCGTACGGACAACATGTGCTTAGAAACTGTCCAGCGTTCCGTATCTGGTTGTGTCGTGTACCTACAGTGTGTAATTTGCTAGTGTGACTAAATTGTTCGTGAAATTATAATCTTATTTGAACTGCAAACGGTTTTTCTATTGCGCAATAACCAACACTACCCACTGTACGCCCACAATAGTTAAATATGGCTGATAATAACGAGACACACTATACCTTCTCCGTCATATTTATATGGTGTCATTTCTAGCACTGTCTCTACTAAACAAAAATACCTTATGAGAATATTTGACACTTGCTTGAACGTTCGAACGGAACACGCCGACAATTATAATCAGTCTGTACTGCTAAAGGTAGGGCTACATACATACATGTATGGGTATGCCTCTAAAGTACCTCAGCTTGGAATATAATACCAGTTTGGTACTGTCCCACTGCAGGGAATATGCCGCTTCTCATACAGAGATATCATCATCATCTGCCTAGCCTTTTCCCAACTATGTAGGGGTCGGCTTCCAGTCTACCTGGATGCAGCTGAATACCAGTATTTTACATGGAGCGACTGCCTATTTGACCTCCACAACCCAGTTTCTGGGTAATAGGTAATACGGGCTGGTGTCCACAACTCCACGTCAATGAGCGTATTTTGCGTACGGCAGTTTCTGGGTAATACAATACCTCTTGATAAGACTGGTTGTCAGGCTTTCGGGCTTCTGACTACCCGTAACGACTGTCAAAGATCCACGAATGACAGCCGGGACCAACGGCTTAACGTGCTTTCCGAGGCACGGAGGGGTCTCGGTATGTAATGATGGTCACCCATCCATAGACCAAGCGCGGCAAGCGTAGCTTAACCTAATCGATCGACCTGTGCGGCCGTTATGGGGCCCCCCTCATACAGAGATATAAAATATGAAATGTGGATGAGTTACATATACCTACTCCTGTGTCCACTGTTTTGGAAAATGAAGGAACGTTTTCTTGCACTTTTCTCTGGAACTCTTTTTTTCTGTTCCACTACTGGGCAAAAGACACCCCCAAATCCATCCAGGAACTCTTTTTCTGCGCAACCTCGAACCAGCCGTCGCGGGACGCGTCCAGGTCATCTGGCATCTCTTTCTGGGCCGGCCTCGGTGGCACCGTCCAGCTTCTGGCACTTATTGTGTTGTGTAGAGACTTTTGCCCAGTCGTCATCGTGCGTGCGGCTGATGTGACCCGCAGAAACCCATTTGAGCCTTCACTTATAAAAAGAAATATATATTATTTTTAAACAAGTAAACATTAGACTTATAACTACAACTTGGTTTTCAATGTTAACGTTTTATCGAAAGTGATTTTGTAAAATTTTCCATGCTTTAAAACTTCAATCTAGACATATGTTAAGTCAAGAGCTGAAATTTTTTAAACTATATCTAGTGAAGATCTTCTCCCAGATACTTAGGAGTCAGTGACTTTACATACAGATCGGTTTATTATCATAACTACCACGTTACACCTGAGTAGCACCTACACTAACCGCCATACTCACAGACATCCAATAAAGTTAATATGGGGTTTTTTTTTGGGGGATGTCTATTGAAATCATGATAGGAACTGGACTGCAATAAATATAAAAAAACTAACAAGTTTTTTTTCTACACATTTGATTTAACCAAGCTGGGTTTGTGTTAAATAAAATACAGCGAAGACTTAAATGACCTGAATGCTTTGTTGCAATGCTGAAATTACAATTAACACAAATATACCTACACATGATAAAACATGTAGATGTACATAAGAATATGACATTAGCATCAGATCGGAGGGCTGACACAAGTGGCTGTCGCTTGCAAAGCGTTTCGTATGTCGATTACAACAGGATTGACATGAGTATCTCGCTAGCATAAGTCCAATACAGTTTTGACTTTTCGATCACCGTTATCGCTACTAGAATGTTGCTTTATCTAAGTCATCTGATAAGTAAACTACATAAATTACCTGCCTAAAAATGGTAACGGCAGTGTTATCTTTAGTTGATCACTCATTAACTTAGAATGACATCTGTGAGTGCGGTCGTCACTAGAATAAACTGTCCTATCTAAACGACTATTGTTGGTAGAGTTTAGGATGTAGTGTAGAGCTCAGTGGTATGGGCTCTAGATAGAGACTATTGAAATACGTTCGATCTTGTTCGCGGAGCGTCAGCAAAATTGATTTCGTATTAGATAAATGTAGTTTGTTATTTCCTCTAGTTTTTTGTGAGATAAATGTGTCTGTTTATCTCATAATATTAGGCGTATATTATTGGATACCTTTATTATGGTTGGGGGTTCTATGTTAGAGGTTTTAGTTTCCGCGTTTATTCCTTCACGTGGACCATTATGCGTGGGCTATTGCGGCTGTCGGTGGTTATTCCAACCAGCCCAATTTCCTCCAGAAGACGATTCCATCTTTAGGACTGTTAAGAACACCTGTGTAAGATCTGAGTGCCCCGAGGGTGTTTGTCCTTATATTATTGCCTGGGGTAGGATACCACATTCATTTAGCCACTTATGGTCCAATTAATATAATAGGCGAATCTATTGCCATTAACCGAGTCCAGTCACTGCGCTGCTACAGAGAAAATCTAATTGTAAAAACACAAGAACTCTTTGTCCGTCAAAATCATAATGAATACAATTACACACACAATATAATTTGGCTATTTCTTTAGTTTTTAGGGTTCCGTACCTCAAAAGGAAAAAACGGAACCCTTATAGGATCACTTTGTTGTCCGTCCGTCCGTCCGTCTGTCAAGACCCTTTTTCTCAGGAACGCGTGGAGGTATGAAGCTGAAATTTATATCAATTACTCAGGTCTACTGTCCCTTGAAGCTGTGAAAAAATCAAACTTCTAAGCCAACGCAATCAAAAGATACAGCCGTTTATGCCGCAAATTTTCGACACTTGCAAGGGAATCAAAACCTACAGGGTGCTTCCCGTGAACTCAGAATCTTGAAATTTGGTACGAAGCAACTTCTTATAGCATAGATAAAGGAAAAATTACGAAAACCATAAATTTTTAGTTACATCACATAATATATATTTTTTTAATAATTTTAAACTTACTACCCATTTCCTCATAAACGCGTAGAGGTATTAAATTGAAATTCATACCAAATACTCAGGTCTATAATACCTTTAAGCTGTAACAAAATCAAACTTCTATGTCAACGCAATCAAAACCTAAAGGGTACTTCCAGTCGACCTAGAATCTTGAAATTTGGCATGAAGCAACGTTTTATAGCACACATAAAGGAAAAATTCCGAAAACCTTAAATTTTTAGTTACATTACAAAATATATATTTATTTTTTAATAAATATAAACTTATTACTTTTTTCCTCATGAACGCGTAGAGCTATCAAGTTGAAATTCATATCAAATACTTAGATCTAATTGCCTTTAACCCGTGAAAAAAAAAAATTCTAAGTCAACGCAAAAACGCAAAACGCAAAAGTACAACCATTGATACCGCATATTTTGAAACTCGCAACTACACGCAAGGGAATTAAAACCTAAAGACCACTTCCCGTTGATATAGAATCTCGAAATTTGGTAAGAAGCAATAGCTTTGTCAAATTAATGTTGCAATAGAATGTATAAATACAACAATATTCGGCAGCAACCTCAATATGTACACTTCATCTTCTCGTCTGATTGTTGTGGGAGACTTCAATATAGATTTTAGAATGAATCCCCAAAATGGAATTTCCACATATTTTTCATCCATAAACATGTTTCCGTTAATAAACAGTAGCACTACACGAAGTTGTACAACTATTGATAACGTTTTTTCGAACTTCAATGTTCAATGTGGTACTATTCATAACTTTTTCAGTCACCATTTACAGGTCTGGTTCAAATTTAATACTTAATTAATATTTTTGAACCAGATTTCTAAATAGTGACTAAAAAACTTAGTAAATAAATAACTTTAATAAAAGAACTTTCGCAAGTCTGCTGCAAGGCTAGTATAAGTGTTTCAGTTATATTATAGATAAATGATATGTGTTAATATAAAATAAAGGATTACTTAAACGATAAAGAGATCTTTGTCTTAAATTTATGCTCCTCCATCTTTCCCCATTGTAATGTTATGAATTTCATTTTGCAATAAAAATACCATAGTTATGACTCGATTGTCGTAATGAACGAACTTTGTAAACCTTGCAGGTTTGTACGGAACCCTCGGTGCGCGAGTCCGACTCGCACTTGGCCGGTTTTTTTAAAATTAACCAACAGTTAACTAACCTAAACCAAAGGATCAAACTCAGGATTCCTCTGGTGATATTTGACGAAAACTTATAATTTAATATGTGGGCGTGGAGTTTTTGCCGGCTCTTCTCCATAGAAAACAAACAATTGGAACCGTGTACCTAGCTTCTGACGTTTCATAAGTGCCCGTGTAATCTGCGTTCGCGATTTATTTGCCAAAAATGTAAACAAATATGAATAAATGGAAAAATAACTTTAATTCCTTTAGAATAAAGTTCAGTTTACGCTACAACTTCAAACATTTTTATAACCTTTTCAATAGTGCTAGTCACTCTGAAACCAACTTAACTGTCTTTGAAATAAAGTTGATGTTTGTTTAACTTAAAATAGGGTGGAGGTGTGCAGCACTGCGCACTTTTACTATAGGTCTTATCATCATCATCTACAGCTTGACTTCACCCACTGTTGGGCATGGGCATCTCTTTTCTTGTCCCAATCCTGTGCTAGCCTCATCCAGGTTTTGCCCGCGATAGCATAATCTGCATTTGGCAAATAATCTGCATTCGCGATTTATTTGCCAAAAATGTAAACAAGTATGAGTTTATGGAAAAATAACTTTAAATCCTACACAATAAAGTTCAGTTTACGCTACAACTTCAAACATTTTTGTAACTTTTTCAATAGTGCTAGTTACTCTGAAATCAACTTAATAACCATAAAAATAAACTTGATATTTGTTTAACTTGAAATAAGATTAATTTGAAACAAGTTTGAAAAGATTTTACATACATAAACTCACGCCTTCTTCCCATGGGGGTAAGCAGAAACTACAGAGCGATATCTGATACGATCCTAACATACTCCTTTGGCCTCGTTTACGATCATACATCAGAGGGGCAATCCTCGTAATTTTGAGAACATTCAAAGTCTGATTTCAGTCCCAATCTGTCAAATATTTATAATTTTTCTACATTTTTGACATGGATTGTCGCTGAGATGAGATTGACGACTAGATTTTGAAATTTTTTAGTTGGGGGATCGGGAATTGGCCTTCAGAGGGGCAATTCTCGTAATTTTTCAGGTGTATTTTTACGTTTGCTCTTTTCTAAAAATTGAGGAGCAATTCTCGTAATTTTCAGAACGTTCACAGTCTGATTTCAGGTGTCTAGATTTTGAATTTATTTAGTTGGAGGATCGAAAATTGACCTTCAGAGGGGCAATTCTCGTAATTTTAAGGTGTATTTTTACGTTTGCTCTTTTCTAAAAATTGAGGAGCAATTCTCGTAATTTTCAGAACGTTCACAGTCTGATTTCAGGCGTCTAGATTTTGAATTTATTTAGTTGGAGGATCGGGAATTGACCTTCAGAGGGGCAATTCTCGTAATTTTAAGGTGTATTTTTACGTTTGCTTTGTTCTAAAAATTGAGGAGCAATTCTCGTAATTTTCAGAACGTTCACAGTTTGATCTCAGTCTCAAACTGTCAAAAATACCCCTAATTTCTCTACATTTTGACAAGTTTTTGACATTTTTTTGTCGCCGAGATGAGACTGCTGTTTTGAACATTTTAAATTACGGGAATGGGCCTTCTGGTCATACACGCGCGCCGGTTGTGAGCGAGTATGTATGTAGTTCGCGTAAATTACAATATAATTAAGCTCAACTAGGTAATAGGTATTAGCAGTTGAAATTAACCCTTTGCAACAGTTAACTAACCTGCTATCGGTACTAAAGTAGTGTTACATGACGCGAACTACAGTAAACTTAGTACTAACTGTCAACGTTACTAGAAGAGGAGCTCGTTCAAGTTAGGGGTTACAATTATTATTATTACAATGTCTGATGGAGTATTGTTGAAGAAGTCGTTGTTAATATTAGTTTTGCATTTTCAGTACGAGGAAATGTTGTAGGAATGTGGCCATTTCGTGACTTGCAGTAGGAGTAAACTCGTAGAAATCGTCACTTGACGTGTAAATGGTGTTTTCCTGAAAAGAAAATCATTATTATTAAAGTCCGGTGGCGCGTGAGTTGTTGCCCGGAATGTAGCCATATTATAAATATTATGTAAAATAAATAAGTATATAAAATAAATATAAACATTAATAAAAAAAAATATAAAATATAAAAAAAAAAACATTTAATATTACAAACATTTAGAAGTACCGCAAATAAACATATTACCATCTTTTTTCTTTTTATCGTGAGGAAACCTGGAATAATGGTCTATAATTCACTTTACTATCGATAACAGGCAGTGAGGAATCGTTGTTTAAAAAACTCACTAAAGAAAGTTCCTTTTAGTTTGTTTTCCTAATCCTTGACTAGACTTGGCTTAGATCATACATCCGAATTCGTGGTTTATTATTAAATTCATACCGCTAAATGACCTCTAAAACCACCACGATAAACAAACTTGGCAAACGAATATTAAAGATCACCTCTACTTCAAAATAAATATCCCATTAATACACAAATACAGCTTTACAATCCCATAAATAAATAAACTCTAAAACCAATACATAGTAAACTCACCATCAATACTGCCAGCCCTCTCAATTAAAATACCTTGAAGATAGCCGACTTTTCAAATAAATCCTCACAATTGGCACCGGGTAGGTACGAGGATAAAATTTATCACTTTTGTTAGAATTCGTAACATTTAATACAACGCTAGGCATTTTGTATCAATTTCGGCTGACGTTAACTTTCTGACAATATCACCCAACTTTTTGAGTTAAAAGAAGTAAAAATTGGGCAATTTTGTGGGTAGTTATAATTTGTGGTGTTCAGTGTAAAGGGGCGGGAAAAGTGTTTTTTTTTGTGCCTCCAGGGCCGTATTAAGAGTTTGAATTAGATTTTTGGAAAAATAAACTGGACGTAAAAGGACAAAAATAATTTTAAACTTTAGCAAGAGCGATTTTGCTAAAAGTGGATAATATTAAATTGTAAAATATAAAATAATGAATAGTTTTCAGTACTTACCAAATAAGTTTTGTAACTCGGTGTCATGATGTGTCGGTAAGCACAATAGCTAAGTTGACCTAGAATCATGAAATTTGGCAAGATGTCATGTCGCACAAGTAAAGGAAAAAGTCCGAAAACCGTTTTATACGGAACCCTCGGTGCGCGAGTTTGACTCGTCCTTGACCGGCTTTTTTGGAAGCAAGATCATGTAGCACAAATACAGGGAATAATCCGAAAACCATAAATGTGTAGGTCCATTAAAAAAAAACCGGGATAAACTATTTACATATCTACAAAATACGGAACCCTTGGGTCGCGAGTTCGACTCGCACTAGACCGGTTTTTTTTTTTTTCAAATTGCATCTCAATCATAACCATATTCCTGACACAGTCCTTTCACAATCTTCCGTCACACTACCATTTCTGCCTACACCCTCCCCAAATACAAGCGTGATAATCTACGTATACAATTCCGTACATTTGTTCGCCCTGGTCATTCGCAACGCTTACGTTTAGTTACTCTGTCTCCTGTCAGTTCATTAGTGGCTATTAGAGAGATACATAGGTAATGGCTATAGTGGCTATTTTGCTATACATTCGGTGTACATCGTTTGGGGTGTTTGTAGTGGTTGTTTAGCAAGCAATTTAAGTAGGGATGAAGAAGACGTGAATTTGCCAAGTCTTAAACTCAAACTCAAAGCATTTATTTCCATTAAACCATTTACAGGCACTTTTTAATTGTCAAGAAGTCAGTCAGGTAGGTACCTATGAAGAAAAACGGGCAAGAAAATCCATGCACACTCTTTTAAATTATATTTTTACAAAAACATTAATTACATCATTAATGTTGAATGCATAATTATATGTGAGAACGATGTAAAAAAGACGTACGCGTTAAAAATGTGTTATTTGTTGTTAATAGTTTAAAATTCGCCATTCGAGCCTGGAGGCAGCTGGTATAGGACCAAAGCTTTCCGTGGCTTCACCCGCAAAGTATGTCGATAACAATTATGGTATGTCCTTCTCCGGGATGCAATCTATCTCTCTGCCAAATTTTGGCGAAATGCGTTCAGTAGTTTAGGCGTGACAAGGTAACATACAGATAGACAGACACACAGAGTTACTTTCGAATAATATTAGTATGGATAAAATATTTTGAATTTCAAAGTGATTAGCAGTCCAATTACGTTACGCAGTCGTAATTACAATCATTTTACGATTCAACTTTATTCGGTTCCTAACCGTAAATATGGCACATCGGGGATACCCGACCCTTTGGGCATCAAAATATCTCCTTTGCAGAGCGTCGTCTCCTGGCACTAATACCTCAGAAAGAAAGGCAATCATACAATTTGGTTTTAGTAGGTTTTTATATTTTATTATTTATTTATCATTTTGATAGATTCTTATTTTGTAAATGATTTGTAGCCCATGTAAACTATTAGATCTGTAGATCATTTTTTATTTTATCAAGTACCTGGTACTTGTTGACAGGCTTACGCTGTCCTCCCATACCTACTGTAATTTGTAAACTTTGTAAAAACTAATCTTCTTTACACAGTTCACTAATCGCTATGACAGTTCATTTTTCCTTGTTTTCTAATCAATTCAGTAGTATTGTAATGCACGTGTTTCTATTCCATTTAAGATACAGTTGAGTAAAACCTTGTTTCATTCGATGGACTTTTCTCTAAATTGTTGCGTTGGCAATACCTTTGCTACAATTGGTCTGACAATTGAATTAAAGCTTAGAGCTGTTAGTTTTTTGTTGATGAAGTTCATTTTGGGCCCTATTCAATATAACTGAGGGCAAATTTTTTATCTTTATTTTTGTTTTTATCTGATGTACGACTATCATCTGACCATCTGGTGTATTGTGTGGTGTATTTTGTCTGTGCTAAATAAATGTATTTTCTTTCTTTCTTTCTTAATTTAAACCTAAACCGTTCAAAATCTAGTCGCAGTCTCAATTCGGCGACAATCAAATGTCAAAAAATTGTCAAAAATGTAGGGAAATTAGAGGTATTTTTGACAGATTGAGACTGAGATCAGACTGTGAGCGTTCTGTAAATTACGAGACATTTGTCAAATTTTTTTTTTTTTTCGAAATGGGTTTGCTCTTGACTCTAATCTAGGTCAGAGATGACACAGATAAAGTCTACGATGGAGTGAGCTTATGAATAAATATGACATAATTGACAAATTTTTACGACAGGTGGTGTTTTATGAAGCAGAAAATGTATGAAAGAAACTTATAAACTTGTCAGGTTGTAGCATGTAGTCACTTTCTGTCACTGTTTTAGCAGCTTTGCTGGAAAGTTTCTTCGCCATTAATGACATTAAGATTTGATTATAGAAATTTTGATTTATATTTTTAACTTTTAACAAGCTTACACCACGAATAATTCTAATCAACGTAGTATTAATAAAAGTGGAATATTCATTTCTGAATCAGCAAAACATTTTTTGAGATAAAGCATATTCTATCTGCATAAAACGCGCATGATTTTTAATTTATGAAAACATAACCATGTTAATGTTAAATGAATTTGAAATATATTCATAGTATTAGGGATATCCCTCACATCCATAATCAAAATAGGGTCACCCCCAATATCGGGCAGTAACATCGAAATAATAGCCCTAAAGTCTATGCGCATAATTTAATTTATAGACAATATAATACGCTGAAACTTGCTAGAATGCGGTCACGGGGAATATTGCACAGTTGGCGGTATTGCCTTGTTGGCGGTACTGGGTTGGCGATATTGCCCTAAGTTCGGCCGTCAATTGGTGCGGTGTCGAATAGTATATTTAGCTATAAAGGGTCCATTATGTAAATAGAATAGAAAGTGCTACGCAAACCTATTGCCGATTGATAGTGGATTGCAGTAGGTCAAGATGAATCAAACTGGTTAAAATTTCAGTAGTGTGAGTAAATTATAGATTTATTTTAAGTGGCAAATTTTATGTATAAAATAAACATCCAGCTGCTCGATTCTGTAAAAATATTACTGTGAAAGTTTTGGGTGAAGTGCGTTTGAAGTGAGTTGTCTCTGTGATTCACTTCAAACTCACTTCATCCATGTTTCACACTGAGATTTTTACAAAATAGACCTGAGATGTTACTTGATTATGTTGATATAAATAATAATTAATAACACCTATTTATTTCGCTCCGCACATAATATAAAAATTAAAAGAATAAATAATTTATTTTGTATAAAAGCTACAAAACCCAAAAAAAGTGTATTTTTTACATAACAAATCTTAAATACAATAAGTATATAATAATATATTATGAACAAGTAGATAAAGAAAAAAAAATAGCTTAAAATTTAAACAGAAGCTCATAATCTTACTGTTTTTCTTCTTGAGATACATTATTACCAAACAAACACACATCCTGAGTTAGGTAACCTTATCCTAGCTAAGTTTACATAACTCAGCAATAACTAACACCAACATTGACATAGCTGTTACTTCACTTAAATAAATACTTCTTTCTAATTAACCTTCTGCAAATATATTTACTTTGCTCCTCTTATCTCTGATATAGCCCTTCTCGTAGCACCGTAGCACCGTCGTAGCTAGGTAGCAGCTACGGCGTAGCGCATACATAATATATCATTCAGCAGTTTTTAGTGGTCCTTAGTGAAATGAGAAAGCTCTATATTTTTGTTTGCTTTTAGAAGAATATGTTTAGTGTCTTTTGCTGTGATTTATGAGCCTGTAAGTTAAAGATGAAGAAAAGGTAGAATTTTTAGGCAGTCGTATATTTGAATCTAAGACAAAAATATTCTGTAACGGACGAATTTTATCGTTAAAACTGATTTGGCTAAGTATTTTCTGTTTTTGAAGTGAAAACTTCTTAAGCGGCGCTGTGTACTTTTTTTGGAATGGGTAAAAACTTCTAAATTCGCGTCAGGTCACGTGACCCTGATCGTAAGATTCGTAAGACGTAAAACGAAAGACGCGCGTTGTTGAGGACAGCGCCATCTATGCACATCGGGAAGAACTACGAGGGCCTCGCGTACTAACTACGTAGTTCATCCAACAACGACGAGATGGCGCTGAACCACGGATATATAACTGACGACGAGCTCCATGGGCTTGCTTCTCTTACCACTGCCGCGACCAACACCACGAACTGAAGTCTATCCTGTGTGCTTATTTGTAAATCTGAATAAATTCCTTTCACGAGAAGAATAAACCAGTCACTTTGGTCATCATACCTGATTTGCAAAAAACCCTATAAAATAAGGAACACACCTTAACACGCGTGTTTTGTTTATAAGACCATTCACAAAATACACTCGTAATTGTTCAAGTTTTCACTTCTGTCGGCACTACCGGAGTGCCAGTTTTTTTTTTTATGCGCCTAATTCTGGGTCAAATATATATTATTTATTCTTTTTTTATTCTATGTCATTATACAGGGAAAGCAGTGGTGGTCCAGTGGAAACGAACGCGACTTACGAATTTCAGGTCGTAAGTTCGAATCCAGACAGGCGTTTTACTTTATGTAAATTATTTCATCACCACTGCTCTCAAAACCGGGAAAGGAAAACATCGTGAGGAAACCGGCATGTCCTAGAACCAAAACTTCGAAGACATGTGACATCCACCAACCCGCACTGGGCCCGCGTGGTGGATTATGGCCCACTCCCTTTCACAAACAGGACGCCTGTGTATCCAGCAGTATGAACTTTATAGGCTAATTATTATGGAACGACATCGAAGCACAACACACCCTGTGTTGTTTACAAAAATAGGTATCGCGTATGGGGTTAATTAACCCCATTTTCTAGTTATTATGGCTACATACAGACCTTTTATTAGGTATTATTATGGTAATAAATTTTATTAGATACTAGCTGTGCTTCGCGGTTTCACCCGCATACGCGTCGATTCCGTGAGAATATCGGGATAAAAAGTATAGTAGTGATGTATACTCTATCAGAATATCACCTAAGATACTTTTTATCCCGATATTCTATTCGATAATATAGCGTTATTACTGTAAACTTTCATCATAAACCGATCAGTAGTTTTTGCGTGAAAGGGTAACAAACATCCATAAATCCATCCTCACAAACTTTCGCGTTTATAATACTAGCTGCGCCCTGCGGTTTCACCCGCATAGGCGTCTTTTCGTGGGAATATCGAGATAAAAACTATCATATGTGTTATTCTGATGTATGACCTATATTAGTGTAAAGTTTCATCAAAATCCGTTCTGTAGTTTTTGCGTGAAAAACTTACAAACATCCATCCATCCTCACAAACTTTCGCATTTATAATATTAGTAGGATTTTAAGGTACTAACTTTTGTTCGCGGCTTCACCCGAATTGATGTCAAAAAATATTCCACGGGAACGTACTACCGGGATAAAAGTATTATATGTTATACTCCAGGTTATAAACTATCTGTGTGCTAAATTTCATCCAAATTCCTCCAACCGTTTTTGCGCCAATCCAGAACATACCTCCAGATAAACAGACAAATATATTATACACGGTGATTTTAAATTGACTAGCCAAACTCCGCAAAGAAAAAACTGGACTACAGTAACTGCGGTCGTTGACCGCACAAAAAAAAAATCCAATATCGAAATTTAAAATAACCCTGTATGTATAGATACATAATATATAACGTGTTACATAATTAACGCAAGACCTCATAAACCCCAATTAGAGTATTGGGTTAGAAGCATAATACAATGAACAAAACTTATTTTTTCCAAGCTAACTATTATTAGAAAGAAAATAGTGTTGAACCCAGCATTATTATATGCATTTAAAATTGAGTCTTATTACCTTGAAATATGAATTTTTTTAGCTCAATAGGCAGTCAGTATGGCAAAGCTAACTATTATTACAAAGAAAATAGTGTTGATTACAGCATTACTTTAATCATTTAAAATTGAGTCTTATTGCCTTGAAATAAGATTTAATTTTCTTTGGTTCAATCGGTAGTCAGTATGGCAAAATACATCATTTAAAAAAATACCTATATCAAAATGTACTGAATACGATTCAGTGTTCCGGACGATATACACAAACTTCGACCAGTTGTTCAGCCCATAGAAATAAGCATTTTTAATTATGGACACATTAATTAATTCTTATTTTTTGTTAATTTTCATACAAACTAAATACTTTGACGTAAATCACCCGATATGCATGCCTCTTTGACCGAATTGGCAACGACGTATTTTCATTAATAAGATTTGACGGGCTGAAACTTGTCAACACTAAGTTAAGACCCTTTCTTGCTGCATATCTCAATCAAATTTCATTAAATGAAATTACAAATATCTTTGCAACAAAGCCCTTTAAGTACTACTTCTTTTGTTAGATTTAGTTTGTAAAAGCTATAAAAGCGTTTGACAAAGTTTATGGATAATGTGAAGAACGCTTTGTACCTATAGTATATTTGATCATAATATCCTCGGAGGCTACTGGCCTACCAATTCTTCCCACCCTCTTTTACAAAGAAACGTGAACTTTCCCACGAAAAAACTTATTACTCGTCACGTCTCAACTTAAAAGCTGTTTACATTGTACTGAAACACTTAAATACAATGTACAGGGTGTCTTAGTACGAGTTATTCCATTAATGTTTTATTTGTGCTGTATTGTGTACTTTAAAATCGTCCATGTTTTAAAGAAAGAAAGAAAGAAAACACGTTTATTTTCGGCAAACATGACACATAAAAATAAAAAAATAAACACAAACGAAATAACAATTTGGGAGAAAATGTACGTCACATCTACGCAAAACGGCCATCGCTCAGCATAATGCTAAGACCCTATACGAGACAGAGCACCAGCCCAGGTTTTCAGCGACAGCCAGCGATTGACGTGATGATGTCAGCCAGTGCAGCATACGATTAGATATAAATAAAAACAACAATCATAATAAGAAATAAATAAAATATACATACATTACAAAAATATGGTAAAACATTTTCTTTGTGGTGAAACTCCTTAGAATAGCCTTTTCTAAAGACAGTTCTAGCACCGCAGATAGAATATATCTACAGTATAAGCATATTCAGTCTATATCCCACTGCTGGGACACAGGCCTCACGGTGAGAGTGAATAGGTCGTAATCCACTACGCGACCCCAGTGAATAGGTCGTAATCCACTACGCGACCTCAGTGCGGGTTGATAGATGTCACATGTCTAGGACATGCCGGTTTCCTATCTATGTTTTCCTTCACTGTTTTGAGAGCAGTGGTGATGAAGTTAAATACACAAAGTAAAGTGCCCGCTTAGGATCGAACCCTCGATCTACAACTCGTAAGTCGGGACCGATACCATTAGGTCACCACTGCTCTCCTGTAATTACTAATTTAAATTCTGACCATCCTGATGATAATGTTTTATAAAATAAAAAAAAAACATTTTCCTTTATTCTGTTAATTAGTCCTGTTTAATCTTGGTCCCCGATTAATTACACCCACGTATTGGCTGTGAAATTAACATTTTTAAAGTACCCTTGAATACAATACATGGTTGACTGCTGTCCAATGATAAACACCATTAAAAAATTGTCAATATTAATCACAGTCATCATGATTGGGTACTTTATATTCATGTTCTTTTAATGAAGTTCATAAATTACTGTTCATGTTGATTAACATCATTTTTTGAAGTGAAAACTTCTTTAGCGGCGCTGTGTACTTTTTTTGGAATGGGTAAAAACTTCTAAACTCGCGTCAGGTCACGTGACCCTGATCGAAAATTCGTAAGACGTAAAACGTAAGACGCGCGTTGTTGAGGACAGCGCCATCTATGCACATCGGGATCATCATTGGTTAAAAGCCCATCAAGTAATGTCAATTAATTATGAAAATTATTGTGTAGTTAGCCATTTCAGCCGAACACGTATGATACATGGCGGATCATTAATATTAGTTAAAAATTCAATTAAAGCAAAGGAACGAAAAGACATCACCGGGCTGTCTGTTGAACACACTATTGAATTGTCCTGTGTTGAGCTCGATAAGCATGTAGTAGTATGCGTATACAGACCTCCAAGTTACCAGAATCTAGCTTTGTTTGATTCTGTAATGGAAGATGTGCTAAAGAAACTTTCTGCTAGTAGTAAGTCAATAATAATATGTGGCGATTTTAATATTAATTTATTAGAAAATAGCACGAATACTATCAGATTACTAAGTCTTTTTGGGTCATTTGATTTGTCAAATGTTTTTATTGAACCCACTCGAGTAACAGCTTCCACTGCCACTTGTATAGATAATATTTTCTGTAACTGTGATTATTTACACAAACAAATTGTAAATAAGTTGCCATCTGATCACAGTGGACAAACAATAACATTTTGCTCCCACATGCCTTTACAAAAATTCTTAATAAGGTTTAGGCCAATTACATGTAAAAATTTAGAAAAATTTAATAATTCTTTGGCCAGTAAATTATGTGTTCAGAGTTTTAATAATTTATGTGACCCAAATGAGTTCTACGCCGACTTCTTTTCACTATTAAACACGCAATTTAATGACGCTTTCCCACTAAAGACTAAAAGTATTTACGCAAAGTTTTTATTTAGTGATTGGGCGACTCCAGAGGGGCAATTCTACTAATTTTAACAACGTTCACAGTCTGATCTCAGTCTCAATCTGTCAAAAAATACTTCAAATTTCCCTACATTTTGACAAGTTTTTGACATTTCTTTGTCGCTGAGATGAGACTGCGACTAGATTTTGAACGTTTTAAATTACGAGAATTGGCCTTCAGGTATTCGTAAAAGCAGGGAAAACCTTTTTGAACTTTATGGCCTGAAGCAATATATGAATAACACAAGCTTTCATCAGTATGTTGCAACATATTCTAAGACTTTCAAAAGAGTATGCAAAACAGCTAAAGCTCTTTATATTAGCAATAAAATAAAATCAGCCGATGATAAAATAAAAACTACCTGGCAAATAATAAACAATGAAACAGGTAGGAAAAAACAGCGTAATACTGAATTTAATTTAGAGACTGCTCGTGGCCCCATCAATTCAAATATAGAAATTGCTCAGGAATTTGAAAATTTTTTTGCTAATATTCCCATTAAAACTACTGAAGCTTTAAATTCCTCACCCACGCTTTCTGCTGACTTACTTAGAAAGAATGTTGAGGCATGCCCTTCGGAATTTGGGTTTCAACATACAAACCCCCAGGCTGTTATAAAAGCTTTTAAAGATCTTAAAATTAAATCAACAGAAGATCTCTGGGGAATGTCTGTAAAAGTTTGTAGATCTATCATCGAAACGATTGCGCCCTATTTAGCTTTCATATTTAACATCAGTGTAGACCAAGGAGTCTTTCCAGATCTCATGAAACACAGTAAAGTAGTTCCTTTGTTCAAATCCGGTGATAGTAAAGACCCCAACAATTTTAGGCCTGTCTCGATTCTGCCGGTTCTCAGTAAGGTGTTTGAAAAGTTGATGCTCAATCAAATGTTACGCCATTTTAATAAAAATTCCATCTTTCATGAACACCAGTACGGTTTCACCAAAGGGCGTTGTACCACTGACGCCGGTGTCAACCTAATAAAGAACATTTTTAACGCCTGGGAAGAGGCACAAGATGCCATTGGAATCTTTTGCGACCTCTCTATGGCGTTCGATTGCGTAAACCATGAGACACTTCTGCTGAAACTTGAGCATTATGGGATTAGGAATTTAGCTCTTGATTTACTGAAGTCATACCTAAAAGATAGAAAGCTTAAAGTTCAAGTAAACGGCGTAAACTCATTAGGGTCTGAAATAGCAATGGGCGTTCCTCAAGGTTCGATATTGGGTCCATTCCTCTTTTTAGTTTACATTAATGATTTACCCCAATTACTTCAAAATCAACCGAAGATGGTGTTATTTGCAGATGACACCTCATTGATCTTTAAGATAGACAGACGGGCACAAAATCTTGACGACGTGAATAACTCTATTCTTCAGGTCCAAGATTGGTTTACGGTAAATAATTTGGTACTAAATGAAAAGAAAACCAAATGCATTAGATTTAAATTACCTAATGTTAGAAGTAGTGAATGTGACATCATGTTGAATGGAGAAAAACTGGAATTTGTTGATCGAACTGTTTTTCTGGGAATCACGGTAGACGACAAATTGCAATGGGGACCTCACATAACATCTCTTGTGGGGCGGCTTAGCTCGGCCGCTTATGCTGTTAGAAAGATAAGACAGTTAACTGATGTAGAAACCGCACGTTTAGTCTATTTCAGCTACTTTCACAGCATTATGTCGTACGGCATTTTACTATGGGGTCGAGCTGCTGACATTGAATCCATCTTTATTTTGCAAAAAAGAGCTGTCAGAGCCATTTATAATCTACGTCGCCGCGAATCTCTCAGGGAACTTTTTAAAAGGATTAATATTATGACGGTACCTTGCCAATTTATTTATGAAAATATTATGTATGTAAGAAAAAATCTACATCTTTTTAATAAAATAAGCGATAGACATAATTTTAATACTAGAAATAAAGATAAAATACATCAACCATTTTTCAGATTAGCCAAGGTACACACATCTTTTATGGGGTACTGTGTTAAATGTTACAATAAAATACCTTGTGATATATTGCAATTAAATGAAAGAAAATTTAAAACTCACATTAAACGTACACTTTGTAAACAAGCATACTATAAATTAGAAGATTATATCCAAGATAAGAACGCTTGGAAACATGCTGGTCCTGCTCCATAGGACAATCTAGAGTCTAGACAAAATCAAACTGGTTGCTAATTTAATTGTAAAATATATTCTTTTTTTGATATTGATTTACATTCTGTAATAACTTTAACTTACACCCTGACTTATTACTTGTAATTTTTATTTTATTTAAATGAAAATCGTTTACTTTTACCATGTTTGTAAATATGTGAGCACCATGCATCTATCAGATAATTAATTTATATGTCATGGTTTCATTTTTAATTCTTTTACCTATTGTGGTATAGTAATTTTATTTTAGGTGCATCGTCTTCACATATTATTATGATATAATTAATGTATACAAAATATTGTAAAACATTTTAAAAGAGTAACGGTGGACTTTCTTGCCCATTCTTCTCCATACGAAAACTACCCTTTGGAATGGGCGACTAGAATCAATTCTATTTCTTGTAATTTTTGACGTTCAAAAGTGCCTTTAATGTGCCTATTTGAAATAAATGCTTTGACTTTGACTTTGACTTTGGGAAGAACTACGAGGGCCTCGCGTACTAACTACGTAGTTCATCCAACAATGACGAGATGGCGCTGAACCACGGATATATAACTGACGACGAGCTCCATGAGAGCGGCTTGCTTCTCTTACCACTGCCGCGACCAACACCACGAACTGAAGTCTATCCTGTGTGCTTATTTGTAAATCTGAATAAATTCCTTTCTCGAGAAGAATAAACCAGTCACTTTGGTCATCATACCTGATTTGCAAAAAACCCTATAAAATAAGGAACACACCTTAACACGCGTGTTTTGTTTATAAGACGATTCACAAAATACACTCGTAATTGTTCAAGTTTTCACTTCTGTCGGCACTACCGGAGTGCCAGTGTTTTTTATTATTATACGTTAAAAGCAGTTGGGAAGGTATACCAACTTATTATCAGCTTGTAATGTTCCCACTTCTAGGACACAGGCCTCCGGGATCTCTTAATTTCCTACTACCCTTGGAAATATACAGGATGTACCAGAAAGGGGTGGTAAAATCCAAGGATGTGGTACAGACCATCAAACTGAATAACTTTCTCTTCTCTGAATAACCCACATCGTAATCGCGAAAAAATTACCAACTTTCCCATACACTACTTCAATACCTACTCGACCCAAACGTTTGGGACGGCTGATAATTTTTTCGTGATAACTACGACGGTCCCACACCTCGAAGCAATTACTTTTTTTCATTTGAATGAAAAAACTGTACATTGATGTACAGTTTTGACTTCGTTACTATTTCATTATATGTATGTATGTGTAGACATGGATTTTCACCGTAAACGCTAAATAGTCCCACATATTTATTCTACCAAACAATGTAACAATTGTGTAAATGGATTCGTTGTCGCTTTGTTGCGACTGTTTTTTATTTTATTTGTTATTTTAACACGCACCCTGACACATAACACACGATCAATCACAATCTGAATTATTTAGAAAGATATTGCTAATCCTGCTTCATGTTTCAAAACTTTGTCTGCTCAACAACGTAAAATATTTGTTTTAGGTCACAGACTACAATACCAACATCCAACACACATCTAACTTTAAACAAAGATAATTTTTTTACTTTTTTTCTCTAGCACAGACAAAACCCTTTCTCCGTTTTTTTTTTATTTATAGTTTAAGATCCCCTAACGAATTGTACACACTGAGAGCGAAGACGGATTGTGTTTTTATTTTTTTAGTTCACAATTAGTGTGTAGCTGTTAAAGCGTGTTGTTATTTTTGTTGGATTTCTTTAACTTACGGAGCGTTATTGGTTAAAAGTTAAAAACACGAACAAAACTCGCAGGAAAAATCTTGGTATTATTTCAAATGTTGTATGTGGCGTTCCGTGAAAAAAACAAATCTTTAGCATTGAACGTTTTTAGTTTCATAATATGGAACAATCGAGACTCTAGAAAAGGATGTCTGCCAGTCTATTCTGTAAAAATCTCACCGTGAAAATGTAGATGAAGTGAGTTTTGTTTTTGCTAGGAATTGACACTATTGACAGCTCACTCCACGCTCACTTCACCTAAGTTTTCACGGTGAGATGGTTACAGAATCGCACTGCTGAAAGGATTTGGGGGAGTGCTTTGCTCAGTAGTGGGACAGTGTAGGATAAGTTTTGGGATGCATGAAGAAGCCTTCTCGTGTAGCGCAGTTTGTTCCGCCAGTTACTCAACTGAACCGAGCGCTCGACGCATCTTGGACAGTCACACCCAACATCTCATTTAATTTTGAATTCTTCCCTTGTGGTGATAAGGCTAACGCCCGCCTGGTTTGCGACCAACCTTCCACTGGAGTCCAGCGTCAAGCAGCCTGCTGTGTTTCGTCGATGCGTTGGAGTTCCAGTGCCTTAGGCATCTTCTGGGCACGCTCGTTCCATCATAGTCCTCATCCATCGCTTTCCATCAGACGTGATTGAGGTCAATAGCGGGCCCGGAAATCTGATAACCAGTCTTACCAAGGGGTTTCGTATTACCCAAATACCCAATAACTGGGTTGTGGAGGTATGAGAGGCAGTCGATCCATGTAAAATACTGGTATTCAGCTGCACCCGGTTAGACTGGAAGCCGACCCTAACCTAGTTGTGAAAATGCTAGGCAGATGATGAACATCACGCCTGTTTTCCTCGATAGGTTAAGCAGAGGTGAATCTATGTAAGGTACACCCATATTTTGCTAGTCACCTTTAGGTCATATAATAGGGGCTAGCCCATTAAATAGCAATTATTACGTACCTAACCCTTCTTCCGCCCCTAAGACGACCCACTGAGCCTTCTTTTCACTATGTACTCGTGTGAATGTTCTAAGGATCATACCTACGAAAAGTTAAGACCTTGACCGCAATGAAATTCCACTATTTTCCTCTCTAACGTTTAATTACAGCACCAGAATACCCACAACCTAATATAAAACCCATCTCATTGTGTCCTCAACCGAGGCCACGTTCCAGTGCTTTTTATTTCCGTCGATTGAAATTTATTTGACGCATCTCTATCTCGACAGTCGACATTAACGCCAAGTTTTATCGACAACGACTTATCGACGCGCCCCGCTCTAGTGCTGACGTAATTATGGCGTTTAATGTTTTATTTTTTTACTTGAGTTTTCTTGTTTTATTTTTTTTTGTAATTTGTATCTGGATTTTCTGTTTTTACTTTTTTTTTGGTTAGCAGTAGCTTACTATTAGATAATCAAGTTATTAATCTAATTACCTTTAAGGCGAATGTTGTGATATTCTGACACAAATCAATGAAAACTATGCTATATTCGTAACTGACTCATCATCTGCCTAGCCTTTTCCCAACTATGTTGGGGTCAGCTTCCAGTTTAACCGGATGCATCTGAATACCAGTATTTTACATGGAGCGACTGCCTATTTGATCTCCACAACCCAGTAACTGGGTAATACGATACGCCTTGGTAAGACTGGTTGTCAGACTTTCCGTGTTCTGACTACCCGTAACAAGTGTCAAAGATCCACGAATGACAGCCGGGACCAACGGCTTAACGTGCTTTACGAAGCACGGAGGGGTCACGGTATGTAAAGATGGTCACCCATTCACAGACTAACTGCGGCAAGCGTAGCTTAACCTGATCGATCGACCTTTGCGGCTGTTATTATTTATCCACGGGCCCCTTCTATAGCTAGTAAACTGACTATCTACTTGAATTTAATAGTATACTCGTAGTACAGTCCATTTATTTGTCAGAATATTGTAACACAATTTATTATTTTATAACTTTGCGTAAAAATCCTTTGCCCTGCCATTGTGTCAGTGAGTACAGCCCTTTATTATAAAGTGAAAACTGACAGCCGTTATTTCGGGAAAAGCAATCTGGCTGCGTCTTGAGAGTTTTTGTCATGAGCAGCGTTAGTAAGCATTATTTTTAAGGGAAAAATAACTCTTTTTACAAAATATAAATCCGACGTCAAAAAGTAACACTGCGAACTGAAAAATAACGGAAATGTTGAATATTTTATAAGCAGGACATTTTTAGTATTAGACTTTATGTAGGGTCATGTTCGTGAACGGGCGCCGTCAGTTGGGGCTGGTCATCACTTAGCTGCCTCGGATTATTTTTAATTATTTTATTTTAAAAATTTTTGTTACTATTAGTTGTATTCTGGACGGTTTTAACGCGTACGTCTTTTTTTTACGTCGTTCTCAGATATAAATTCAACATTAATGTAACTAATATTTTTGTAAAAATATTATTTGAAAGAGTGTCCATGGAATTTCTTGCCCGTTCTTCTCCATAGATACCTACGCTACTAGCTTCATATTTTCTCACTGACCGACTTTTTGACAATTCAAAAGTGCCTGTAAATGGTTTAATTGAAATAAATGCTTTGAGTTTGTACAGACTACTCGGACGCAGAATTTCTATTTCGCAAAATATCCTATTTGCTGAACTTTCACTTTGCAAAATGTTCCCTTCGTAGTCAATTTAATGTATACAATGCACTCTGCAAAATGACCACTTTAACATAATATACCTATTTATTTTCCGAAACTTTTCACCCGACTACTCCACAAGTAGGGTATTACTATAATCTATCGTTTAACTAAGCTTAACAGAATAGAACTCTTTATTACGTACAGAAGCTACCCGAAACTATCAAATTTTGCCAATCAGCTTTGAACCTTATGTTTTAGCGATAAAGCTAAAAATCTATTTAATAAATTTCACAGATTGTAGTAGCTTCATGTGCTGGCGTCTGTACACTATACGAGATTACAGATTTAAATGTAAAAATTTTACATAGAATGACACAGTGGGTGGTCTTATCGCTAAAATCGATATTTTAAAGGCAACCTTTGGTTGGATTTAAGGGAAGAAAGTGAGTCGGTATACTAATTCGTTTTTAATTTATTTTACAAACATCGTAACATTTACTAACCATCCCCGTATTAACAAAAAACAAAAACAGCTGACATGCGAAAAACAAAACACAAACAAAATCCCTTCCTTTTTAATAAGTAAGCATTAAAAAATCAGACAGTAATGGTAAACATTTATTTTGCCAAATAACATCGCAGCGTTTTGATTTTGCAGACCTTTCTTAATTAATTTTATTTGATGAGGAAGCGACACGTTTTGGCATTTTGTATCTAGGCACCAGAATTATGTAACGAGTATGCTTTAGTCACAGTTCTGGAAAAGAGTTTCGTTATTATCTGTGTTGTTTTAATTTTAAGGAGGAAAGCAAAAATCCGAGTTGTAGTAGCTCAACTGTCACTAACGAGACACAATTACTTTTTCTATTGTTACCGATCTGTAGGAGATTTCTTGACAGTTGAAGGGGCACGCCCACAGATATAGATAGACCTAGATACGCAAGTATCACGATCTGTATGAAAACCTAGCGTGCCATTTTTTACTACCTACTATGACGGCCCAAGCACTATTTAGTGATGGGAAAATCAAATGGCTTCAAAGACGTCCCGTCTCGTCCCACGCTTGGGGCCTAGCGCCAGCACTCACGCTCATCCTGCCAGCAGTACACAGGACTGAGCGCGAAAGTGGTGGCTTATGATTTTTTACAGACGCCAGCACATCAAGCTACCCGAAACTGTCAAATTATCTCAATCAACTTTGAACCTTATGCTTTAGGGATAAAGTTGAAAATCTATTAAATAAATTTGACAGATTGTGGTAGCTTGATGTGCTGGCGTCTGTACGTAAGCTGGTGCGATTTTTGGCACGCGAAGTAGTTAAGCGTTATCTAGGTGTATCTATATCTGTGGGCAGCCCGATCCTGGTCCACTGCTGGGCAAAGGCCTATTCCCACACAGAGAAGGCTCGAGCATTGATCACCACGCTTGCTCAAGAGGTTGGTGATTTCAGACTTATACGTTGTGCTTTCAACGATGTCAGTAATGTCTAAGATAACCTCAAATAGAACATAATTTGAATATTGAAAAAGTCTCACTTGTACTTTCCTGGGTTTTTTTATTTTATTTTTTTTTATAATACGATGATGGTAACCCTGACTTCTGAACTAGGTAAAAACCTGTGTTGCAGTTTGAATCCACAACTTCGTGCATAAGAGAAGGGGCGTTAACTGGGTTATCCCAATTTTTTCGAATTCCTCTTGTCTACCAATTTAAGTTATCAGTTTTTTTTAAAGTGAAAACTCCTTTAGGCACATTAGGCATTTTTTAGATGGGCAAGATCCATTGAACTCGCGACACTGTTACTGTAACCGACACCTCTGTTTTAAGTTTTGGCCATTATAAAGACATCAATGCGCGGTACATTTTCTTTGGGAAGATTGACCTTCAAACATATTTATAAAATTACTATGCTTTTTCAAGTTTTCACTTCTGTCGGCACTCCTGGAGTGCCACTGTTTTTTTTTTGTATAAAGTATCACAGTCGTTTTTACTGTATTTAAGTACATTAAAATCTAGCTATTAAGCTAATAAGTAAATTAAATATAACTTAAACTGCTAATTAACTATAAAATTAAGAAATCGTTCAATAACGTCTTTCTTATTAACTACTAGCAGTGCCCCGCGGTTTCACCAGCGTAATCTTCGATCCCGTGGGAATATCGGGATAAAAACTATCTAATGTCCTTTTCTAGGACTCAATCTATCACCATACCAGATTTCATCTAAATCTGTTCAATGGTTTACGCGTGATTAATAATAATAATAATAATGTTTATTTCCAGAAAATGTTTACAAAATTACTAGTACAGTAATATGGTACAACAAAGTGCATTAAGTATAATCTCCTGGCACCCAAACTAGGTTTATAGCCTGTGACTTGGGGACCAGTGATTCCATAAGGGGTGATAGTTCATCAGAGTTATAATAAAACTGTTTTCACCAGTAACATGGTTTACATAATAATATAGTTATTATTTGTGTACAAAGAAGGAAAGAAAAAATAATTAATAATAAAACTGTTTGTAAATGTATGAGTGAGAGTGAATTGGTCATGGTAGGTGTAGTAGGTATGTTGTGTATGTGTAAGATTGAGTCACAAACATCCATGCATCTTCACAAACTTTCACATTTTTAATATTAGCAAAATGTTAAGGGGTTGACTGAAATATATGATTCACATGTTCTTACTCCTTCGGAATTACCCCTTCGGAATTACTGAACCGATTCCGGAAATTCTTTCAGTAAAGCTAGTATTGCCAAGTGTCATATTTTATATTATGTTGAAACATTAATTCGAAACGAACGAATTCGCGGGTAGAAATTAGTCGGTGGTATTTCGTCCCCAGATTTGTCAGTAGATTTTTTGCCTACCAACTTCTGCAGTCTAAACGATAATCCGATTTAGGTTAAGACGATATTATTCAAGCATGGGTGCCACTGCTACCTAATCGATCTCAGGACCAGCAAAAATGTAATAAACAAAATATTTTTCTTCAGATAAATAGAATTATACTTTATTACCATAATATATGAATTATAGATATATATGTAGGTAGATTTTTTTACAGTGAGATAGTGGGCGGTCTTATCGCTATAAGCAATCTTTTAAGGAAGAAGCGCGATGGTAGCCTGGTAATTCAAATCTTCTTAAGTTTTTTGCAATTTGCAGGTCAGTCTCAGGTTGTTTGTTGAAAAAAATATAATTCGCGGCCGTAACAAGGAATCAATCAATCATTTCAAACTAATTACGAAACAAGAGCAAAGAAGTATATAATGTTGATGTTTAAGGAGAGAGAATTGTTATTAGACCATAATTTTAAAAGCGGACAAAGATTGAGCACGCCTTACAGCCACGGGCAAGGCATTCCATAACTGTTCCGAAAGGTCAAAAGTGATCCAATCTACGAACGCCCTTATAAAATAATTCGCGCAATTTATTCAAAATGAACGCCAGATAAACTATGATGATAAGCCAATACAAAAACAGTTTATCCAGGTTTCTGAGCGGGTTTCATAGTCCGCTTTAGATGAAACCTCTTCGAGTGAATATAATCTACGGATTAGGAATGACTTGTTTAGTCTTGTATTGATCTTTGTCATTTAGATGAACACTTGAGCTGTCACGATGAATATAGAAGGATTGGTATATTTTCAAACTATTTAGGCTGTGGATATAAATTTTGGAAGCGTGACGGTATGACTGAAAGAAAGTTTGAACGCCTATAAGCCTGGTTAAAGATAGTGGAATTCAGTTTCACCATAAGAAATGAAATAATATTTAGTACAGAAATCGATTTAGGCGTATCATATGCTCCGGAACTACTGTGTTTCTACTAAATATTATCTTTAGAATGTTTTCCATCACGCCTACAACATGACATTTACATGTATCCCTTGTAATTAAGCCTATTTTCCTGAGGCAATATTGCAAATTATGGTATGTTGATATTAAACTCACAAAGTAGTATGGGCAGACTGAAGCTTCGTAAAAAATAAATAACTAACGGTATGATACGCCTAAATCCATTTCTAGGCTAACATGCCGTAGGCTAAGATGGCAATTTTAAAAGTTTTTGGGTCGTTCGATAATTTTGACGAATCTGGATTACATCTGCCCGATAAGTACAATCCAGAATAGTATAAATAAAGGTAAACCCGGGTAAAACAATTTTTACGCGTCTGTATCCGCCGTTTTATACAGGTACCTATCATTCAAATGAATGTCGTTGCAATAGTGACTATTAAAACCACTGAAGGCTCTTACAAACAGGCGCGTTACGCGTTAAAATCGCGCGCGACACAAAGGCACCGCTCGTTGCGCGACTTGCGGTGCCTTTGGATCGCGCGCGATTTTATCGCATGTCGCGCCTGTTTGAAGGAGCCTTAAAACGGTCTGTAAGAAGATTTATCATTAGCAATAAATATAAAACGATAAAAGAACGATATGATGGTGTCAGTGGTGGTAGATTAATAAATTTATCGCGTAATCGCGTGGTGGACTACGGCCCACTCCCTCACAGAGAGGCCTGTGTCCCAGTAGTGGGAACATTATATAATGATTATATTAGTTTTTTAAAGTTATCTATTCGACCATCCTCATCAAATATCATTCTTTGAATATTGTTTATTGTTCCCTTTCAGCACCAAGGTAAAATATTTATTGGTGCTCAAACCTTTGATGCTCTAAAAATAGGTGCTCAAACAGGAATACTCCTTAGTTTTTTAACTAACACAATAATTGTGACAATTTAATAATTTAAAATACTTCAAGGATTTAATATGATAAAGTGGTCCTATCCTTATGCCCCACTACACCTATCTGTCGATCACCCTCCATTTCCTACCCCCAACTACTTGTAAATCAACTTACGCCCCGAATCAAATAAAGGCTCTGCCCAAATAAATAAGATCCCGCACGTAACTTCAAGTGATACTTGAGCAGACTTGTGTTTACTTGAGCACGATATTTTCATTCTTGTGAAGAGGCACGTCTCCAGTGAGTGCTGCCCTTTATTTTAGATTAACATAATGGAAGATGGGGAAAATTGTTAGATTTTAGAGGAAATAGGTTTTTTTTGGGGACTTCGGCGGGTCAAATTTGGCGTCATCCTTTGAAACATTTTTGGAACATTAAAAGGGCACTTTGAGACGAAGCTTTTAAAATGAGAAGGGCGTATTAAATGTCCAGTGACAATCATTATTGGAACTATCTTCTGCCTGCGACTTCGTCCGCGTGAAATTTTTTGTTTCCCCTGATCCACCGCGTCGCATCGCATCGCCTGCCCGCGTAATTACTTTGTTTTCGCTTATCGTTCGTTTCTGACTTTTTATTATTATTTTTGCTTGGCTCCTGAGGGCCTAAGCGTGATGTTAATATAACTTATAGCCTTTCTGAAGAATTAGGCTATCGAAAACAAAAATAATTTTTGAAATTCGACTGGTTGTTCCAGAGATTAGCGCGTTCAAACAAACTCTTCAACTTAGATATATACATAGATAGGAGCCCCATTCTGATCTAGACTGGTGGCCAGCAATATACGTTGGTTGTCTTGGTTGATGGTAAGCTAATAAGATTAATGGTGGTGAAAGGAACCGTGAACTGACGATAGTAGTCGTTCGCAAAATCACCTACTAATGCTCGGTTCCTATAAACAAAAACGATGGTTTTGCTTACCAGTAGTAGCATTTTCTTGTTGCCAAACTGGGAATATAAATAGATCCGTAAGCTAATTGTACCTGTGATAGCTGCTTCCATAGTTATGGGTCTACTATGCAAAGCTCTGAGGTCTTTGCTTTATTATTGGTAAAGATAAAAGAGTCTTAATTTTAACCTTTAACAGTCCATAAGTTATAGGAATCGGCCATAAGTGTATACCTTAGCTGTAGTAATTCGATATTCAGTATGTCGATTCTGTAAAAGTCTCACCGTGAAAACTTGCGTGAAGTGAGCAGTCAGCGTCATCCCACCGATGCAAGGGGATTGACTAGAAGCAAAATAATATTTTTCATGCGAATTCCATTAACTATTTTATATATTTCAGTTGTCAAAACATTACCATTTTGTGGGGTTTTAAAATAAAATAGCAAAACAGAAACTTAGTCAGAATCTCAATGTTGTTTTTTTTTTCTTTTTTCTTTGCCTAGACTTGTCCTTATATAGCCTGAGGCGCGAGCGCGACGACAAAAATACTAGCTTTAAAATGTATATAAAATGATCAATAGAATTAGCATCAAAAATATTATTAAAATCCCGATTATGATAATAAATTTATGCTTGGTCAATCCCTAGTATCAGGTGGAATAACACTGACAGCTCACTCCACGCTCACTTCACCTAAGTTTTCACGGTGAGGTGGTTACAGAATCGCACTGCTGGATACTACTAGTTTGTGAATGCTCTAGAATCAAACTCAAACTCAAAGCATTTATTTCAATTAAACCTTGTACAGGCACTTTTGAATTGTCAAAATTAAATAGTCTGTAAAGTATTAGAACCAGCTTTTGGTTGTGAGTGACGAGTCGTAGGTCGTGGGTTCAAACCCAGCAGGCGGTTTACTTTGTGTAAATAATTTCATCACCACTGCTCTCAAAACGGTGAAGGAAAACATCGTGAGGAAACCGGCATGTCCTAGAACCAAACATTCGAAGACATGTGACATCTGCCAACCCGCACTGGGGCCGCGTGGTAAATTACGGCCCACTCCCTCTCTAAGAGAGGAGGCCTGTGTCCCAGCAGTGGGAACATTATAGGCCGCTTTTGTCACAGGCTTCGAAATTCTGACAAGTGTCAGGAACGAAAAAACTATTTCAGTTACATGTTGTGAAGTGACGAAACATTATCACGACGTCTGCCTTTGTGCGGAAAAGTGGAACCGCTTTAATTACCTCATCCCCTAACTGTCATAAAACTACCCACTTCTAAAATGTCCGTTTCTATTTAGTTCAACCAAGTATTAAAAGGGTACTTTTTATTGACGACACCTTCACTCCTGCTGACCTCCCAGGCCGTGTCATAAACTACAATGTTCTGCGTCCGGTCGACGCATCGAATCCCCTATCGACACTTAAAACTGGCTGATGGTAGCTCGTAACTGACTGCTATCAACAGATCAAAACTATTAGTGGGGTGTGTGGTGCAAGAGAAGAGAGATTTGCAGTTTTATTGAGTTCTTTAAATGATAAATGATTTTATTTCTGTAAGTTGGTTTGTACAAACACTTTTAAACGTCAATCATATTATTGAAACTAAATGGGGTCGGGGTCGGCGTTTCATATCTGACTACTCTGAGAAGAATGGCCGAAAGAAACTCAGAGGTCACGATCTCTTTGAAAGTCCAAACATAATCTTGGTCAGACCATGTGAAGATAATGTAGATTGGTGTCTGAAATTATTTGTTTGACTCGCTTGGATAGAGTGCTAACCACAAGCACACCACCTCGCAGTGACAAAATGTCGGCAGGTAGTGGTTAATAGTGTCGCTGCAGCTTCTAGCAGTTGCGTTGAGGTTGCGTTGTTGTTAGTAGTTGCGATGTGGTTACGTTATGGCTACAGTTTGCAGACAGAAGATCGTTGTGTTTGCGATGTGGCCGGCTGCTAGTGGGTGGTTTTGCTAGTGGTTTCGTTGTAGCTACGACGTGGCCTTTATGTGTATCGCCCATACCGTTGATTTTGACGGCTAAAACGTGATCTGTAAATGTTTCATGATGGCATTTTACCTGTCTATATATTTCTGACCCAAGGGTTCACAGCCCGCGTTTGGTGGAGCGTGTCACGAAGAAAACACATTATCTGATCTCACTGGTCACAGCCCGCGTCCATGAAGAACGAACAAAAAATCTGTCATACACTTTTGATGAGAAATACTATTTAAATCTACTCTCATGCACCATTATCATCTATGCAATTTAACCCTTTGTATGCCGGGAACGTAGATCTACGCGTGACACAATGGTTTTTAATTGTTTCTGTAATTACGGCATTCAACCGGTTAATTAAAGAACGTCACAGCAAAGGCATATTGTAACAGTGACGATGTTCTCCTCAAAGACACTGTTAAAAACATATTTTAAAATGACTGTTTATATAAGCATAATGGATTTTAAAAATTACATTACTGAATATACATTTTAGACACACAAACATGTTATGTAATGTTTGTGTGTCTAAACTCAAAACAAATTCGATAACAAACACCAGTTCAAACTAATTAAAATACAACAAAAATAAATCACTATCACCCCGCCACCTTTCCTCAATCACACCGCACCGTATCATACCGATTCTAAATTCGACACGTAATTCGCAATATCATAAACCAACTCATCGATTGTGTGGGATCAGCATAATGCTAACGTTACGCAATTTCAATAACACCCAAACAGTATTGTAAAATATACGACGGTGTAAATTCGGACATGTTGATTTAATATTAAGAGAGGATTGTGAGAACTATGCGGTACTTTCAGAGTAGGTCGGTTGGAAATAAATTTTGTAATATTACATGAATCATATGAAAATAGTTGGTCTCTAAATAGACTTTGAACCTAATTCGGCCGGAGCAAAGACAATCTCCACATATGGGGGTTCATGGACGACTTAGAAAATGTCACAAATGTCCTGTCTTTGATATTGTTCGTCGAGTCGTTGAGCCTCTCAAATTCTGAGTTGAGCTACACGATTACTGACAAATCCTTGCACTGACTGGACTGGCCCACTCAAATCTGTGTAGTACTTTCCTCAAAAGACCATTTCCGAATTCTATCTACATGGTCTTCACATGATCTGACGCAGATTATGAAGAGACCGTGACCTCTGAGTTAGTTTCGGTTGAATTAGTCAGATAGGAAATGCCGGCCTCATGCTTATTTTTAGGGTTCCGTATCTCAAAAGGAAAAACTGAACCCTTATAAGATCACTTCGTTGTTCGTCTGTCTGTCCGTTTGTCAAGCCCTTTTCCTCAGTAATACGTGGAGTTATCAAGTTGAAATTAATATTAAATACTCAGGGGCTGCAATCTCTTGAAGCAGTAAAAAATATCAAACTTCCAAGTCAACGAAATCAAAAGATGTGGACGTTTATGTTACGTTTATGCCGCATATTTTGACACTCGCAAGGGAATCAAAACCTATAGGGTACTTCCCGTTGACCTAGAATCATGAAATTTGGCAAGAAGCAATGTTATGTAGCACAAGTAAAAGAAAAAGTGCGAAAACCGTTTTGTACGGAACCCTCGGTGCGCGTTTAAAATATAATATGACGTAAAAGTAATTCCAATTTACAGAATAAACGATTTAATTTCATATCCTTCCAATTTACGCCGCATGCCTTATTCCAGTTCATATTCCAGTTCCAGTGTGCCTGTACAAAGTTTAATTGAAATTAATGCTTTGAGTTTGAGTTTGAGTGTAGGTACTTGATGACCTTACCGCGTCAGTGAATGCAGTTCACGTAGCTGACTTTTGGGCTAAACATGTTACTTGACCTTTTTACAATCGATACGCTTCTTCTTCTTCGTGTTACGTTGGTTTTTTGTAGGCCTAGAACTTCGTCACTTTCACGGCGTTATTGGTGGCAGCGCAGAGGACACATTGACTGGGTGTTTTGGACAGTATAGTAGGTGGAGCATTCGTGACACAGTTCACACATCGGCACGCTAAGAAGGCTTTGCATTAAAAACACGTATAAATTTCACTGCTCTAAATTGTACTGCTCTCAAAAACGGTGAAGGAAAACATCGTGAGGAAACCGCCATGTCCTAGAACCAAAAAATCGAAGATATGTGACATCTATTAACCCGCACTGGGCCCGCGTGGTGGATTAGAGCCCACAAAGATGAGGCCTGTGGGAACAGTATAGGCTGATTATGATAAATTTCATACTTTCTCTCTCTCTCCCTGCCTCTTTCTATTATCATACGAGTGTGTGTGTGTGCGTGAGAGTATCGCGTATGGAACATCGTTCTTGACGGGGGTCCCCCGATCGCACACGTTTTTGTTCTTTAATGATTTTGGTAATAAAGTAAATATCTTCTGTGATACGTTTTTGAAGAGATCATTTGTGAATCTCCGTTCAACAATCTTTTGTTGGACCGAGATTCACAAATGATCTCTTACACGATAATATCAACATCTAGAGATCTTTCTCTAGACGTTGCTATTATCGTGTCTCATCGATTTTATTGAGAGTAATTTACAAGACCTGATGGCCAATCAATCAACTCCGTTACAATATTGTTGAAAACAGTCTTAGTTTTGGAAGGATAGAAAGAAATAAAGGAAAATGTTTGTTCGTTGTGTGTCTTATTTCTTGTAACACTGGGTGACACCTAAATGTAATGATGTTTAGTCACTCCTCAGGGCTAATCAAATAGGAAATAACGACTCCAGCTATCTTTTTTTTTTTAGCTTATATTGTGTCCCACTTTATTCCAAACCTCCCTGTCTTGTGCGATCTCTGGCCATTTTTTTCCCTGCAAATGATATTAGATGGTCACGCCACCTTCGCCTTGGTCTACCTCGACGGCGATGTCCTGCCTTAGGCGTCCAGTGAGTTGCGATCTTTGCCCATTTCTCCGGGTGCATTCGTGAGACGTGTCCGGCCCACTTCCACTTCAGCCTGCCATCTAGCTTAATTTTTTATTTAGAATCTAATTGTGTTATTTTTATTAATATTGAGAATCTATGAGAATATTTAAGCCTTTAAAATTTTAAAGGTCACATGTTTTTTAAATATTATTCAATATACAAATTGATTTTTTATTTTAAATATTACGTTGTGGCGGCGGCATCTAAATCGCTACAGTACCCGGCGGTAAATATTGCACATCGACCTTTGGATTTTATATTTTGATTGGTATTTTATACAAAGAATAAAAATAATTATCAAAAGAAGCAAATCATAATTGTTTTAACAGCTCCTAATAGATACCGGACTGTTTGTATTTCGTGCGACAGAGATAGACGCTCTACGAAGCCGATTGTCTCTTTCCAAAGGTCGATGTGCAATATTTATCGCCGGGTACTGTACATGTGAACTACGCATCTCACTGACGTCATCATAAAAAATCCTGCATCTCGCAAGCAGAGTTACCACAACGTCAGTTACCCACCAGACACGACACTCGTTTGGTCGGAGGATCCTCCCTTTTCTATAAAGGATGAGTGAACTTTACACCCTATTCCTCATACCTCTATAACGTGTTAACTTGATTTCGATATCCTATTAACAGAATAAAGAAGTTCATTTCAATGCCTTAATATTATTGCACGTTGGATTTTTAAGTCTCGGGTCCTGGGTTTAGCGCTGAAAATTCAACAGAGCGCTTTTGTTAAAGTATTTTATTTAAGTGTCACCTAGTGTTAGTAAAAACAGGTATACAACTTAATATTTATGTATCCAATATTTTACCCGCTGCGAAAATCCACAAAACTAGCAAATTGTACTCCATTTGAAATAAGATTAGACATTTAAATAAACTTAGTTTACAGTCCGTTCAACCGATTTTAACTTCTATACAGTAGGCATAAGGTTGGTATTAAAAGCAAAAAAGTGGTTACAATACCAACTGTTTACTGCAGCTGCCATATGTCATGCCACCAACGTAATAAAATTCAAAATCGGTTGAACGGACTGTAAAAAAGCTTTATTTACCTAAATGTCTAATCTTATTTCAAATTTAGTATAGGTATTCAACATTGTAAAAGAGACGTTATATTATATTCGCAGTCTAGGATCCAATAATTACGTTGACTCAACATACACGTTGTCAGTTGAGCATAAAAATTACATTCTTGTGGTATCTATTCAATATTATTATTTATATAAATAATGGGTAATACTACATTTTCGTTTCACCCACGTATTTTTCAAATAACCGCGTTAGTATTATATGCGTAATATTTTTGCCGGTTTGGTCCCATTTCACGACTACAGTACCAAACAAAAAGAAAATAGTATTAAGTATTTGTGGTTAACATAACGCGAAGAAAGAACAAAAGAACAACTTGGAGGAAAATATAAATTATCCACACACAATAGCCATCGCTCAGCATAATGCTGTGACAGAACGATAGCGCTGGCGTTGGCGTGATGACGTCAACGGCCGGTACAGCATACAGTGAGATATAAATAACAGAATGAGGAAGAAAAAATAAAAAAATATAAAAAATTATATAAAACTGGGTAATGGTAGTCTATTGATTATTAGGCTGAGAATCAGCACTTTTCGAACGTCAAAATTACATAAGACAGTCTCCCAAAACGCCCTCCCTTCACCTACGCGGGCTGAGTCACAAACTATAGCTTTATTTAACCTAAAAGTGACCCGTAAACATTCCGTTGCTTTAAAATTTTTGGAACAGTTGCTTGAGCGGTAAAATAGCCAATTGAAAGGACCCTCTAGGGATATCATAAGGTTTGAAGTTCTAAAACCAGACTTTAACTATGAATAAAGTAAAGCCTCCTCAGCTTATGTCTATTAGTAGTTTAACAAAACCATACTACAAGCAGTTTTCATTTCTTTTCGTCGATAGACCGATTCAAACTCCTCCAACCAATGTATATAGCAATCTGAATGGCTTCATCGTGAACCTCATTGAAATCCCTAAGAAATCCTCATCTGTACGATGAGACGCACCTACAAAAGCCTTTCATAATTAATGATCTATAATTTGTTTGTTCCTATAGAAAATTCAATCAAATTCTCAATTAAAGCCGACTCCTCATCAACTATAACTTAACTCCATTAGTTTAACAAACGCATCGATTACAAAATTACAACACCGAAACCGCATAATACCAGTCGAAACCGAATTAATTTAGATAAAACCAGTTTAAAGCGGTTATATTGGAAAACACAAAACCTATTTGGCCCACAATGTTGGACAAATATTGTTTTTGTCGTGTTTAATTTTGGTTTAACAATATTAATTGCCGTTTCAATTAAAGCTATTGTTACTGTATAGTTTTTGCTATAAAGTAGGCGTGAAAACTTGTTGGTTCGATAAAATGATGTACCTACTTAAGTACAAAGTAATTCGATCGGAAGACCAACGATTAAATCAAATAATTGACAATGTTATTATGTTTTTGATCATGGTTTTACGTGGCTGGCGCGTGTGAGGAGGTCCTCGGTTCAATGACAAGATTCAATCAAGTCAGCCTATTGTTGTCCACTGCTGGACATATTCTTCTCCCAGGCTGCGCCAGAACCCCCTGTCCTCTGCCTTCCACGTCGTCTGTCCCAGCCAACTTTTTAAGGTCGTCACCCCATCTGGCTGAGGGGCGTCCCACACTATGCTTGCCAATATAAGGTCTCCACTCCAGGACTCATCTACTCCACCGGCCATCAACATGGCTAATGACAAAGTTATGCAATCCAGTATTGGGTGTTTTGTTCAAAACTTTGATTGTTCACATGCAATTAAATTCCACTCCAACTACAAATCTAAAACAGTAAAACACCAACAGCATTTACATGCAAACGTTTCTGAGTTACAACTTAACATACAAACAAAGGGGCTATAAAATTTTGATAGCGCATGACGGATGATCGCTGAGAATTCGCGAATCGTAAATTTTATGACTTTGTGCCTTTGAGTAGATTGAGTCCTGATTGACCAGCTCCCTGCAGACCTATCAGGGTTTAGGCAATTATTTTGGTTGTTTAATGTGCTTTGTTTTAGCGGTTTCTTAGGTAATTACAAGAGTCCTCTACTAACTAGTTTTAGGCTTGTTTAGACAGCAAGCCAAATCGTACATTAAGTTTTTTCATAGTTTGTCGGATTACTGACCCTTCCAACAGCCAGTACGAGTTCGTTGCTTCTGATAAGACCATGCCCCACTTGCGGTATTGTCCTAAGTGACCGTTCACCTGCACCTTGGATGACCTAAAAAATTCCACTGATGCCGCAATTCACGTGGCCACATACGGGGAATCAACAATATAAAAAAAACAACGAGGAAGTATCATTGACGCGAAAAAAAGTTTTTTTAAAGATACAACCAGCATGTAGCAGTAGCTTCTTAAGCTAGATTTTATAAAATTAATATAGCTCAGTCCAGAGATTAAATTTTAAGGCCATTAGAAACCAATGATAATGGGAACTTTAATATAATACACAAATTTTCATCGTCTACTTAACTTTCGATAACAAGCTTGTCGTAACATAAGGCCATTTTTGTCAAGCTTTGGCCTCCTAAAACCCAAGCCGTTAGACACATTGAAATGATTTTACAAAAACAATTGCAAGAAAATCAAATGAAGCAAGCAGAAAGTTTGAATATTTCAAAACGTAATTTCAATTTCGAAAAATAACCCAGACAGCAGAAAATTCAATAGCATTTTGCCATGTTCATAAAACCTCTGCACCTGCATTTTTCCAAAATTCATCGTTCCCAGGAATTGGTGCCTTTGGTCAGCAGTACTTTTTACTGAAAGACCAAAGTGGACTAAAGGAGCAAATGTTGCAACAATTCGTCGAACACTTTGTTTGCACTAACAACATAAAATTGAAATTTGTCACGATTTTCGAACGGTAGTCAAAACCGACACCATGCCTAAAGATCTTAAAGAATCTTAGAAGTCAAACTTTGATGTTTAAAACGGTTGAATTTATGACTGTATTACAAGTGTACTTGATTGTGTGTGTGGGATGTTGCCGATTTGTGGAAATGAGAAAGCCTTGAACTGCAATATCAAAAAAAAAATGGTAGGTGCAAAATATTCCCATAATACGCATAATTAGCCTAAAACCTTCCCACTGCTGGGACATAGGCCTGCTCTCTATGAGAAGGTGTGGACCCAATGCGGGTTGGCGCATGTCACAGTCATGTCTTCAAATTCTGGGTTCTGGAACATGCGGTTTCCTCACGATGTTCTTCGTTGTTGTTTTCATTCACCGTTTTAAGAGCAGTGGTGATGAAATTATTTACACAAAATAAAGCGGCTAAGTCACCAAGTCGGGGCCGTTACCACTGGGAAACTACTGCTCTAATATTCAGCAACTCTCAATATTATAAATTAAAGTCGTTTTTCATGTCTGTCTGTGTGACCCCGTTGTTCTTAATGCTTTTCACCATAATTTAGAGAATTTATTCTGGTTAAGTTTATAATATTCAATTCATCTATACATATAATAAAATTGTAGAAAAGTGGTGTCTGTACAATAGAAATATATTAAAAAAAAGTAGCAGGAGTTGTTATTATATCGATGCCGAATCCGAAATTGTAATTACATTTTTTTTTGTCTGTTTGTCTGTTTGTCTGTGTGTTTGTGCACGCTAATATCAGAAACGGCTTATTCGATTCAGATGCGGTTTTCACTAATATATTGTAGTAAGCTTCACTTAACATTTAGTGTTTATTTTATGTCAATCGGTTCATAAATAAAAAAGTTATGTCAATTTAAAGAATCATGGCGAACATTTGTTAAGGTATTCTATCAGAGTACGTACACGACACGCCTCGCGCCCGCGCGTCCGTGGCTATATAGGCGCTGAGAGCCACGCCGCTGCCCGCCCCACCGACGCTTTTTTTTTTCAATATGGGAAATCGTCAAATGACCCCTCCCGCTCTGGGTGGAGCGGAAGGGAGTGTCAGACTCTTACTGCCTAAAACCCACCCGTGTTCCTTCCTTAGCCCTTTATGTTCCGGGCCAGCGGTAACCCTTTCGGACAATCCCGCTTACCCGGCAGGCTTCGGCCCTCAGGGGCCCCTCCGAATGATGCTGACATCTCTTTGAGGCGCGCGTGGAACACGTACGCGCCGTCCGGCACGGGCCTGGTCCTGATCGGACGGTGAGCTACCCATTACTCACTGCCCGCAGGCCCGCGCCTACGGTGGCCGGGAGTCGTCGCGCGGCTCCCGACGCCCGGAGCGTCTCCCGCGGCGGTGGGACGGGAGGCTCTCTCCCTCAGCCGTCTCGCCGCCTCCTTCGCTAGCATGACTGCTTCGCAGAAGGAGGCGACTGCCCCCCACTCCCTCTCGCCCCGGACCATGGCTTGAAACAGGCCCGCACGCGAGAGGTCGCCGCCGCTGCCGATCGCCTCAACGAGGACACGTCGGTGCTCCGCCCAAGCGGGGCACACCTCCACCGTATGCTTCACCGTGTCCTCTGGGCGATCCTGGCAATGGTGACACCCGGGCGTTTCCTCCCGCCTGATTATGTGCAGGAACCTCCCAAAACTTCCGTGTCCGGTGAGGACCTGCGTCAGGCCGTAGGTGAGGGCGCCATGACGCCTCTCTAGCCACTCCGCAGAGAGGGGTCTTACCGCCGCTATCGTGGCGTGCCCTTTCCCACCGACCCTTGCTCGATGTAGTGCCAGCCCGCGCCGCAGCTGAGCCTGTAGATTTAAATTCCCGACTGTGACCTCTGAGTTTGTTTCGGCCTTTCTTCTCAGAGTAGTCAATTAGGAAAAGCCGACCCCATCGTTCTTAAATAATCAAAAATCGATCCAGCCTATCTCAACTTGCTGCCTTCTCCCCAGCGATGCCCTAAGCCGAGGTTCGTACCCCACTGGGGGTGCCCTTAGCGTGTAGTCACTTAGTATACTTAGTTAATTTAAGCCCCTGGCTGGAGGCTTTGAGTTCTCTCAAGGCAGCCACAGGATAGTCCGGTTAAGTAGTCACGACCTCTCAAGGTCAACTACGAGATGCCATAGTTAAAAAAAAAAAACACGCCGCTGCCATAAGGATTCAGTTATTCGTAGCGAACGCACGTATAACGACCAAGCAGCAGCAATAAACGCTGAAATTTTGAGCTATGTTCCGGGGGATTATGTTGAGTATATCTCCATTAACAGAGTCATGGAAGAAGGGGAATCTACAAGCTACCCAGTAGAATTTTTAGAATCCCTCAATGCTCCTGGACTACCAGCACATAAAACAAAATTAAAAGTAGGCGTACCCATAATGCTTCTTAGAAATTTAAGCCCCCCAAAACTTTGCAATGGCACCAGGTTAAAAGTGACCAATTTACAACGAAATCTGATAGAAGCAGAGATTTTAACAGGGTGTGGAAAAGGTGAAAGTGTTTTCATTCCTCGGATTCCTCTCATTCCAAACAATTTTCCATTTAGTTTTAAACGAGTCCAGTTTCCAGTCAGCCTATGTTTTGCGATGACAATTAATAAAGCCAAGGTCAGACGCTGAAAGTTGTGGGTGTAGATCTAAGTATCAGCTGTTTCTCGCACGGTCAGTTGTATGTGGCTCTGTCACGGGTTAGCAATCCTAGGAGCCTGTATGCTTTCATGCCCGATGGCCATACGTCTAATATCGTATACAGAGAAGCATCACTGTAAAGTAAATTTTTAGCTACCCAAACGACGGTATATGTAATTCAAAATATGCTGCCCGAAAAGTCACTATTACACGCGGACGAAGTCGCGGGCACAGCTAGTTAATAATAAATGTACAGACGCCAGCACATCAAGCTACCCGAAACTGTCAAATTTTCCCAATCAACTTTGAACCTTATGCTTTAGCGATAAAGTTGAAATTCTATTAAAGAAATTTGACAGATTGTAGTAGCTTGATGTGCTGGCGTCTGTACATATAATAAAGAAATCTCGATGTTTTGTCAAGAAGTAACAACTGTACAAAGAGGGGCTGCTAGCTAGTAATAAATACTGCTGGGACGCAGGCCTCCATTCTTCGAGAGGGAGTGGGGCTATAATCCACCACCCGGGATCAGTGCGGGTTGGTGTACGTCAGATATCTTCGAATTTTTGGTTCTAGGACATGCCGATTTCCTCACGATGTTTTCCTTCACTCTTTTGAGAGCAGTGGTGATGAAATAATTAGTTTAAAAACAGTTAATTAGTACTCAAGTTTTAAACCTGGTCTTTAAAAATTCTGTGTACTCAAGTTTTAAACCTGGTCTTTATAAATTCTGTAAGCTATTTTGCACAGACTTAACAAAACATCTTTTATCTCTACCACAAGCTAAACATGCAGTGCCCTGTGGTTGCTGTATTTAATTAGCGAGGTAGTCGACGGACATTACCTTTTCAAAACTTTCTGTGTAATATGATTAGCATCCTGATCCTCTACACTTTCATATACTTTTGAAATGCTGTGTTTCTCTTGCAGAATATACATATATATGTTCAGTGCTTTATAATTACTTGCTACATAGTTTATTTAACGAAAAGTGTAGGTTTTGTAAAGAGAGAAGAGTTTGATAGAATTTTAGTTGTTTGTATATGAAAAAAGAAAGAAAATGCAGACTGAAAGGCACACAATAACAAAAAAAAAAAAAATGTTTTTTTAAAGAGAGCATGAAAGTTAAAAAATATATACAACCAAGAATGGTCATGATCACCATCAAACAGTTTTTGATTATTTTAAAGGGATTATGAAACCCCTGGTTTGTTCCCATCGACATATTTTTGTGTAAATCACATCCTGCTTTCCTGTCTTCTTCTTCGATCGATCCTTCATTACTGAGGATGACTGTGGTCACTGGACCCCTTTAAGCGGCAATCTGCTTCCGACTCAGGTCCAAAGTTGCTATCACCACATGCTGAAATTTGCTTGAGGACGTAGCTTCTTTTACTTGGTTAGACCATCGTGTTGGCGACCGGCCTCGTGCTCTCTTTCCTTCGGTATTACCAACAATGACCAGCTTTTGAAGGCTGCTATCTCCCCTTCACATTATGTGGCCGAAATAGGTCAAAATACGATTTCCTGTCTAGCAGAGTATTAACATTTTAAAATTAATTAATTACGGCAGGAACTAAATTATCATTCGTAATTTATGCTAAAGCTATTCTTTGAAAGTATTTTCTAGTTTCTACTCTGTAATAACATGTTACTAAAACTAGATTTTCAAAAGTTCTCATTCGTAAACTATTATTTTAGAGAAAATTTCTCTTGCAAATTTGTTACAACTGCTCCAAATTCAACATTATCCCTCCTTTGTTCCAACATCTAGAGATAAACATTATCATTTAGCATAATCAGCCATTAATGTTCCCACTGCTGGGACACAGGCCTCGTCTCTGTCAGAGATAGTGGGCCACAATCCACCACACGGACCCAGTGCGGGTTGGTGGATGTCACATGTCTTCAAACTTTTGTTCTAGTATATGGTTGGCATGTTCTAAAAACAAAAGTTCCTCAAGCTGTTTTCCTTCACCGTTTTGAGGGCGGTAATGATGATGAAATAAATTACACAAAGTAAAGCGCCTGCTTGGGGTCGAAACATTACCATTTACTTCATCCAAAACACTATCTTCCAATTATTTTTCCAGCCTACACAAGAACCCTGCCTACCCCGTCAGTTAGCTAGGTAATATTATTAATATCACGATATGTTCTCTCCGACCTCATTCGCGGAATGTCGAATTGTTTCATATGATTTATTGTGGTTGCGTACCAGTCTGTGTGCTGTCATACACACGCGGCATACGGAGTTAGGAACGGCTAGAATCGGTTCGGAGCGGTTAGAAGTGGTTTGAACTGGTTCGGAGTGGTTACGAGCAGTTTCAGGCGGCTGTGTTCGATGTAGTGTGGATTTAGATTGGTGGAAATGGTTTGTTTTGAGCTGGTGCTCACACATAAACCAAAATCTTTATATAGGGGTGATAATTAATTTTCCCAAATAAATAAAACAATGAGACGGAAAAGGCGTTAAAAAAAATCGGTTGGTTATTTCGTTTTACTAACCGATAATATCCTCAGTGTTGCTGCTTTTTGTAGTTCGGAATAAGATTATAGAAACTTTTTTTTTTGCCTTTAATGTGCCACTGTTGGGCAAGGCAGTGGCAAAAAAATGTATGGAAATACTCGTTGAGATGTTGCTTTACTATAAACAGTTGTGTTATAATCAGTAACATAGCAAAGAAATACATTTAATAAAGATTAAAGAAATAGAAAAAGGACTTTTTGGTTAAATAACAGGGGCAATTCTCGTAATTTTAAGAATGTTCACAGTCTGATCTCAGTCTCAATCTGTCAAAAATACCTCTAAAATCTCTAAATTTTTTTAACAAGTTTTTGACATTGATTGTCTTTGAGATGAGATTGTGACTACATTTTAAACGTATCTAATTACGGGAATTGGCTTTCAGGTTATTAAGAGGAAATACGGTCGGAGAGACTATTGAAAAATCCTAAGGAAAAACTCGTAATTCGAGGTTTGGCTCTAGGCTAATTCCTCCTCCAATATTGGACCAATTTAAAAGATATTTCATAAACTGAATAAGAAAGATATATACTGTCCATATGATTTTTTTTCATTAATTGTTGTCCCAAGCCTCTATTTTTTCAGCCTTAACACTAGAGTTTCCGATTACAAAACAAGACAAAAATATTTACAACTTTCAAATATCAGCACAAAAATAAATCATAAGCCCCTTCCAGTCAAACCCAAGTGCGCTCAAACATCCTTGTCCAATATTATTTTCTATTTTACCATAACATCGCTTGACTTATTCTCGCTGTAGGCCGGGCCAAACACATTACACCGCCAACGGTTTGCGGAGTCGGGTAACGGGTAATAGTTTGTGAGTACACTTTACTCAAGTGAGGTCGCGTTTACCGTGATATGTGACCGTTCTACGAGTTAAATAGCTGTATAGAGGTAGGCATGTTTTTACATGGCATCACGATTGTAGTGCCTGAAGTTATTTAAATAAAAAACGCTCATTTCCATGCATGTCTTAGGTTGAGACTTCGGATTCCAAATGAGAATTTTCTCCTAATAACACTTAACTGTCCAAGGGATTATACCCAACACGCGTAGTATGATATCCGTGGAAACGGAAGAAATGAAAGCCAAACATACAGATTGTGGAACGAATTCCATGAAAAAAAAAATAAGAAAGATTTTTTTTGAAGAGAAAACTATCTATGATAGGAAAAAGTAAACAAAGATGGAAAATGCGTTTATTTGCAGTAAACATGACACAAAGAACACGAACACAAACAATAACAAATTTAAACTTTTCCCAACTATGTTGGGGTCGGGTTCCAGTCTAACCGGATGCACCTAAATATCAATATTTTACATGGAGCGACTGCCTATCTGACCTTTACAACCCAGTTACTGGGTAGTACGATACCGAGGTATTCCACTCAGAGCACTGATTTCCCTTGGTAAGACTGGTTGTCAGACTTTCGGGCTTCTGACAACCCGTAACGACTGTCAAAGATCCACGAATGACAGCCGGGACCAACCGCTTGGCATGCTTTCCGAGGCACGGAGGGGTCTCAGTATGTAAAGATCCACAGACCAATCGCGGCAAGCGCAGCTTAACCTGATCGATTGACCTGTGCGGCTGTTATTATTTAGTTGCGTCCCCCTCATAAGTACCTATTGCTTTTATTATATGAAAGCAGTGGTGGCTCAGTAGGTAGGTCGTATGGTCGAACCCACACAGGTGATTTACTTTATGTATATAATCATCACCACTGCTCTCAAAACGGTAAAGGAAAACATCGTGAGGAAACCGGCATGCCCTAGAATCAGAAATTCAAAGAACATGATTTCTACCAACCCGCACTGGGTTCGCGTTGTGTATTATGGCCCACTCCCTCTCACCGAGGGAAGACCTGTGTTCCAGCAGAGGAAGATTATAGGCTGATCAACGACAAGACCCATCGTCCAAATCCTATCCTACTAATATTATAAATATGAAAGTTTGTGAAGATATTTGGATGTTTGTTACTCAATCACGCGTAAACCGTTGAACAGATTTGGATGAAAATTGGCACATATATAGACCATAAAAACAGTGTTGATATTCTGTAAAGTTGCCAAAAAAGGACCGCGTGCAGTAAATATAACTACTAGAATACTGTTTGTTTGTTGTTGTTACAATACTGTTTTTTACCCGACTGCGCCAGAAGGAGGGTTATGTTTTGCGAGTGTAGGTATGTTTGTTTTATGTAGTGGTTACTTAGCCCACTCTTTTCTGGAAGTGGGAAGATCTAAGAAAAGACTATTATACTTAGGTTTGGACTTCTGCACCATGATGACACAGCCAACTTAACTCCATTGATGATACAGCCAACTAAATATTACCTTAACTTCATCCTAATCTAGAAATACCCTGACATCTACAGATGCCTTTTACTTCCAGCAGAATTCGTCCGAATCATCCAAGAATTTGATCAAACATTTTTTAAAGGGATTCTTAAAGAGAATTTAAAAAATGGCTCCGGACTTTTTTCATCAAATATTTAAAAAGGAAAATGAGAAACTGTTCTTTTTAGCGATTTGTAAATATTTAGCCGTGTTAATTGTATGGGTGGGCGAGTTTTCGTTGTGTCTTTCCAAGTACTCTTTGTGATCTCAGGGATAAGACGGGTCTGAATTAATAACTGTTGTATTTGCAGTTTTCGGGGGAAAATACCCATTTCAAGTAATCGCAGCTTTTTATATAAGAATGGCCTTTGCCTTTTTAATTAAATCTGCCTTTTTATTTTCATTTGTCTAAAGGGCGAACAAAAGGATACCAAAGATTTAGGCAAGGCGGCTTATGGCAATTAAACCGCAAATAAACGTATTTTCTTTCTTTCATTCTTTCAATTCTCGTAATTTTATTAACGTTCACAGTCTGAACTCAGTATCAGTCTGTCAAAAATACCTCTAAAATTCCCACATTTTTGATAAGGTTTTGACATTGACTGTCGCTGGGATGAGATAGTGACTAGATTTTGAACGTTTTTAATTATGGGATTTGGCCTTCAGGTCGACATCATCATGGTTCAGCCTAACGATGTTTACTGAAAGAAAGAATTAAATATATATTCTTAGGGATCAGATGCCTAATTAGTTTTTTAAAAGAAAACACGACACAGCCTACAACTATTTATTTAAATTACAAAAACCGTAACAAGAAAATAATTCAATACGATCACTAGTACGCGTCCGTCCCATCCGAGCTCCGCAGCAAAAGTGATAGAGGCGAGTGAGCACACGGCTCATGGTGTGTCAACCCCTCCACTGACAGCGTCATCGCAGCGACTTGATGTCCCTGCCCTTTCTGCTGTCAAAACCTCTAAGAATATAGAGATATATAATATAGATATATATATAATTTAATAAAGTAAAATAATGTTTTAACAACAATATTGTGTGCCTCACGGCTGCGCCAAAAGGGTTCATTTCAGCATTAATGCCAGACTGATGCTGTCTGACACTGGTTTTCTAATGAACCTTTAGAGACAAGTGACGGGGAGTACAAACAGTTTCGAGCTACCTACGTACCATATATTCATCAAAGTCAAAGTCAAAGCATTTATTTTAAATAGGCACATAGGCACTTTTAAACGTCAAAAATTGCAACAAAATAGAATGAGGGTATTCTGAAATGACGTTCGCTAGGTGGCAGCACTGACACGTCAGGTCCAGGCATCTGTCAAAGAGCCTATATTTTCTTTAGTCATGATAGAATGATGAACGAATGAATGAATTGAATGATGAACGTCATCATGTATTTTATATTCATTGTCGGGATGAAAGACCTCTTGTCAAAATGGTGCCAACTGGTGTTGTAAATTTTTACGAAAACCCCCATTGATTCTAGTCACCCATTCCTAAAGGTAGTTTTCGTATGAAGGAGAATGGGCAAGAAACTCCACCGTTACTCTTATCTTATCATAATCATCATCCAGTGAGTAGTGGCAGCCCAGTGGTAACGGCCGCGACTTACCTACTAGTTGTAGGTCGTGGGTTCAAACCCTGCCAGGCGCTTTAGTTTGTGTGAATTTTTTCATCGTCACTGCTTTTAAAACAGTAAAGGAAAACATCGTGAGAGGGCTATGCTTGGAGTTTTCCTGCGTGATAGAATCGGGAATGAGGAGATCTGCAGGAGAACCAAGGTAACCGACAATTTTTATGCTTATAAATAAATCTATTTAAATAAAATTCAAAGTCCTGACTGAGTGATTATATCAACGCACAGCCTAAACTGCTGGTGCTAGAGACTTCAAATCTGGAGGGCGTGTTCCTTGTAAAGAGTTGGTATCCACTAAGAAAGGGACTTTCTAAATTCCACCCCTTAGAGGGTGAAGGGGGTGAAATTTCACGCGGACGAGGTCGCAGGCAGATCCTAGTTCCTAACTTTTAACAGCTGGACATAGACTTCCCCCAAGCATCGCCACATTGACTGGTCCTGTGCTTCGCACATCCAGCAGGATTCCACAACCTTCGACTGGTAGTCGGTCCATCTTGGAGGGTCACCTACCCGCGCTGTCATCCAGTAAGCGATCGCCACTCTAGAACTTTTCTTTTTCGACCATCTATTCTACAAATAATGTGCCCATCCACTAACTACATCATCATTTGCCTGGCTTTTGTCCAACTATGTTTTCACCTTCCAGTTTGACCGAATGCAGCTGAATACCAGTATTTTAATGGAGTGACTGCTCATCTGACCTCCACTTTCCAGGAACTGGGTAATATGTTACCCCATGGTAAGACCGGTTGTCAGACTTTCGGTTTTCTGCTTTCGCGCATTGCAGATATCAGCACTTTTTCGTCGCCTTGCACAAATTATAGTGTAACGCGACAGTGCACGATCAGCGTTCATAATCAGCTGTACTCATTCACAAATTATTAATGTAGCATTAGGTACGTGGTAGTTATACATATATATTCAATAAACCATCATCTTTGACTATCTGTGACTTATCATTCAAGCTAATATCCAAGGTGTGTGCGATCCATTCAGCAGCGCATACATCTTTTTGGTACTCCGATAGACCCGTGCTGCTGTTATTATTTAGCATTGAACCCCTCTAATTATCTTATCTACAGCAATCTAACAGCCCTCTCTTCTTGTTACAGGCAGTAGACTACCTAAAGAAACGCACACCAGCGCGGGCTGCGGTCATGATAGCTGCCGTGTGGCTGATGTCCGCGCTCGTGTGCATACCGCCTTTATTGGGGTGGAGGGTGAGCAGACCGCCGGAGCAGTTTCCACAATGCAAGGTAAGGTTTAGTCTAGCAAACCTGTGTAGAAGAGAACTAAGTTGACGTATTCGTTGGATGAGGAGATGTGATAAAGTATGGCGTCCTAAAAGAGTGTGACTATTTGGCGGCATCTACACCGCCCGCGCCACATGCAAACTACGCATCGCACTGAAGTTACGGAAAATCTTGCATCGCGCAAGCAGAGTTTACCGCGCAACTAGCATATTATATACAACGTTCCGACATCAATCTTCGGGCAGTAGCCCACCAGACACGACACCCGTCTAGTCGGAGGATCCTCCCTTTTCTATAGAGGATGAGTGAACTTTACGCCCAGTTCCTCACACCTCTATAACTATATAATATGTTAGACACTTGTGATGCCTTAAGGCAGCTTAACATCCTGTTATCTGTATCAGACAGCCTCCCTTTATCTTGTAGTGGAACAGTAACAGGCTAATACTATAACATACTAGGATATGCCTGCACAATTTTGCATTTAAAATCTAACTGTGTAATATACAATCAGGAACGTCTTAGGCTACGGACACGAAGTCGGCGGCGGCGTGAGGACCGGTGTGTTTCAATGCATAGATTTGGAACTGGCCTCGAAGGCAGCGGCGCGGGGAGGGGCGTACGAGCGATGCGCACTAGTCTAGCGGTGCCCGCGCGTCTGCAATGATGTAGTGTTGTGCATTTTATTTTTTGCTTTTTAACAACCGACGTTTCAAATTGTTGTATCAAAAATATGTCGTCGCTGTTTAGACGTTTCGTTCGCGAAAAAACACACTAATTTCTCATAACACAACACTACGCCATTCTAGCGCCGCATGATCTGCCCGTTGGCTTCGAGACAGGGTTGCCGCGCCGCTCCGCGCCCGCTGACTTCGTGTCCGTAGCTTAAAACGTTAGTTGCACTAATGGTCCATTGTGTACACGCGAATATTCAGAGAGTAAAATCCTGCAAAAAAAACTTTTACGCTGGCAACTATGCCCAGCTTATATCATTTAAAGTTCTATTTAGAATAAAAATTAACATATTGAAGGACACTGAACGACACACAATAGAAGTTTGATTGTTATTACGTCGAAGCGCGTTAAGCGTCCCGCAAAGTGTTAACAAACAGTAATTTCCCAACTTAAATCCCAGGTTTGAAAAACAAAGTATGGTCTTGTTTTGGGCTTGGGATTGAACATTATATCGAGGACTAAGCACTTCGTATTATTACAATAGAACTTCACTTAGGTAAGTCCGTTTAACCTTTTGACCGCCACACGTCAAAAAATCAAAAACGTGCTCTCGGCGTCAAAGTCTGTCATGTAGACGAACCGTGGCGTGCTGGGCACATTTTGGTTTGTCATGTAGCGGTCAAAAGGTGAATCTAGTAATTATACTCATGCTTAATTCTCGATAAATATCCTGATTTAATATGTAGATGTAGTAGAGATGAAGTTGGAAATAACAAACATGGTTGGCACCACTGAACAATTTTATCATCCAAATTACATAAAATCAATATTTTATTGTAACTGTAAAACCTTTCAACATGTTAAACTTAATTCTCTACTCATTATCAACTAAGTATTCAGTATAAACCTTTGGCTTATTATTATTATTATTATTAACTAGCACCGCGCCGCGGTTTCATCCGCATAAGTTTCGGTCCGGTGGGACTATAGGGATAAAAAGTATCCCATCAATCCTGGTTATAAACTATGTGCCCAATTTGCTCACAAACTTTCGCGTTTATAATATTAATTATAACATTTAGGTTAAATAATATAGTAGGATTTATGACAAACTCAAGGAGAAAACTGATCATTGAAACTTTGAAACTCTGGCATTATGAATGGCGAGTATAATTGCATAGTTATAAACATCCATCGATACATAACTTTAAGGAACACACAAATCCATGGAAAGGCTGATGTTATGGCAGCAGAAAACTGGCTGTTAATGTGAGTACCATCCAGGCTAGATTGAATACCATGATTTTATAACTGTCTAGCGGTTGTGAGTATTTTGCATATGGCCTACGCAAAGATCCTGCAGATCTTATAGCGTCGTATGACGGGTCGTTGAGCTCCCTAAATTAGAGATGAGCTAGGTCAGTCTGCTAGGAAATGTCGGCGCCATCTAATTTTACAATATTGTCCAACAAAATACTGACGTGTAAAAGTGTGTTGAAAAGATTTCATTTCATACTCGTTCATTTCTTGTAGCAGACACTCAAAGGACAGATTTTGTGTTAAGGCTCCCATTGACAGGCGCGATACGACTCCAGTAGAACAATTTCCATAGAAATTATTCTAAATACTAGAGTCGTGTCGTCCTGTCTGCGGGAGCGTTTAAACTAGTTAACTTTGAAAGAAAATCCTTATCACACACCATCTATTTTCACCCCCGATATCACAATCCAGCCCTAAAAATACCCTATTGAAAATAGTACCTTTAATAAGATCCCGATATTCGATCGTGTAATCTAAGTTTTAACTTGAATTTCTTTACGACGGCTTCCCTACCTTTTTTTATCGTAAAATCATTCTTTACGTGAATATTAACGACTTTTATAGCATTTCGGAGAGTTGGTTCGTGAGAGCGTTGGGCCTTGAAGTAAGGGAGTTAGGGAAATAGGTGGGGTTTTTAGTGGCTAAATGGGTAATTCGTTCAACTCTGTTTGAAAGGTACTATATTTTCCTACCTATTTAACTAAGTTCTTAACGTCTCGTAATATTATTCGGTACTAGCTTCTGCCCGTGACTTCGTCCGCGTGAAATTTCACCCTCCGCCATTCACCTTCTTAGGGGTGGAATTTCGAAAAACCCTCTCTTAGTGGATACCTACACTTCACAAAGAACACACCCTCCCAATTGTGACTCTAGGAACAGCGGTTTAGGCTGTGCGTTGATATATCAGTCAGTCAGGACTTTGAATTATATTTAAATAGATTTATTCACCGTGTTCTTCACGTTATCGCGTTATGCATAAACTTTGGCAAACGCTTCTATAGCTTTTACAAATCAAATCTAACAAAGGAAGAAAAAAGGTTTAAAAAGGCTTCGTTACAAAGATATTTGTAATTTCATTTTTATCACACCTGCTCTGAAAATACATACTAATTATATCAATTAGAGGGAAGAAACGCCTTTATCCCGCCCTTCAAATCCTTTCATCCCAAGGTATGGAAGTTTGTATGAAAATCCTTCCGACCCAAGGGTGGGAAGTATGTATGAAATTCCATTACATACCCGGTTTTTCTTTTTTTTTTAATTTGTCAGCAGTCATACTGCCAATAGACTTTAACTGTCTACTAATTAAATTTCAAGTAAATTGTTACTGGCCACATACAGTTTTTTTTTACCAGTTACCATACCTCCTTGGTGCATACAGAAAATTAAAAACGAAATTATTTTTGTATATAAAACGCGGACTTCTTAACAATTCAAAAGTGCCTGTAAATGGTTTAATTGAAAATAAATGGTTTGAGTTTGAGAACAGAAAGGAGGCCTGTGTCTCACCAGTGGGAACATTATAGACTGATTATGTATGATTTTGATACACTTCAACGTGTACCTAAGTATTTTTTGTTACTAAGGCGTCGTGTAAAAAATAGCTGCACTTTTAATAATTGTACTTTTAACTAAATATAAAAATTTCTATGCATTTATGTCCATAATTTTCCTCGTAGGTGTAATAAAAAGCACTATACATCCCTCAGGATAAAGTACAGTTCCATACCTCAAATGGTTTGCGCCCCTCGCAAGCTCGTGGCGCAAATGCCATAATCTCGGTATGGAACTGTCACTTTCTTCCCTCTGAAGTAATGTACTATTAATGAAATTTAATTGTGCTATGCAGTAAGAAAGGGTCTTAACTTAGCTTCGACAAGTTACAGCCCGTCAAATCTTATGAATGAAAACATGACGTTGCCAATTCGGATAAAGAGGCATGCATATCGCGTTATTTTCGTCAAGGTATTTAGTTTGTATGAAAAATAACTTAAGAATTCATTAATGTGTCTATAATGAAAAATGCTTATTTCCATGGTCTGAACGTCTGGTCAAAGTTCATGTATATCGTCCGGAACACGGTGTATAGATAGATACTGGGTAAATATAATAAACTAGCTGCGCGCCGCGGTTTCACCCGCATAAGTTTCGATCCTGTGGGAATATCTGGATAAAAAGTAGCCTATATATTAATCCAGTGTGTCAGCTACCTCCATACCAAATTTTATCAAAATTGGTCCAGCCGTTTGAGCGTGAAGAAGTAACAAACATACATATAAACACACACACACACACTCACAATCTTTCGCCTTTATCATATTAGTGTGATAATAATATTAAGGTATTATTTTAATGTCTGGCCAGACTTTTTGTCTCCGGCTTAAACTCAAAAAAAACATATTCAAAGAAGGCTACATAGAGCTCTGCTTGTCAAAGTAATAAAAAAAATATTTACTATTTATAACAACAAAAAACAAAAGGTAACAAAATACGGAAGGCTCCAAATTTAACTCCAGCGAGAATGAATATCAAAAACATGTCAACAATGTAGGTAATTTACACACACAGGCTTTTTTCACAAATCTGTCTCAAAAATACGGGAATATTGTATAGGCCAGAGGCTATTCTCGTATTTTTGAGTTCCCGTTTAACGTGGGTCCACTTAATAACTTAATATGACAATGACCTCCTCAGGTCATTAACCACATTACAATAATTAATTAAAGCATGCGTCTTTGTAGTTGACAATTAGACAATCTCTTAAACCCGCTGGTTTAATGACCTTACCTCTCCTGGCACAGAATCTTCTCTATTAGTGGACTTTTAATTACATCTTTAAGAATGTACCGTCCCGACGTGACTCAGCATTTTAAAGACTTTATGTTAATATAACAGAAGGCCAATTCTCGTAATTTAAAACGTTTAAAATCTATTCACAGTCTCATCTCGGCGTCAATCGTCATAAACATGACAAAATGTAGGGAAATTAGAGGTGTTTTCACAAATGATCGACGATTCACAAGGATTGTTGAGCTCCTTAAGTCTTGAGTTGAGCTGCACGATTTCTGACAAAAGCGTGCACTGACTGGACAGGTCCTCCCCAATCTGTGTGGTTCATTCCTCAAAAGACTATCTCAGACATCGACCTACATGGTCTTCATATAACCTGCCCAAGATTATGTCTGGACTTTAAAAGAGACTATGACCTCTGAGTTTGTTTCGGCCTTTCTTCTCAGAGTAGTCAGATAGGAAACGCCGACCTCATCTAGTTTAAAAAATATGATTGACGTGTAAAAGTGTTTGTGCAAACCTACTTACAAAATAAAATCATTTATCATTAATCAAACCAAATAAAAAGTCAATACATAGCGATGCGAACAATACAGTAAAGGATGCAAAAACTACACCTCCGCTCTGTGCATACATGCTCACACGCACACATTTACAATCAAACTACACCTCACTATGTGCACACATGTTTACGAAACCGGCTTCACTTTACTGTTGACAGCCCTCTGTCTTGGTTTTTATTTGGATTGAGGGTATTTTAGACATATTGAGACTGAGATCAGACTGTGAACGCTCTTAAAATTACGAGAATTGCCCCTCTGATGTTTGTAAGATAATTAACTTTGCTTAATTTTAAGTTAATGCTTATTTTTATTGTTCTCACTTTAAATTGGTGTTTCGTGACTGTGTATAATTACAAGTTACAACCTTTTAGAGTATGTTTAAGGGGCTTACATGACCTAAACGCTGTCACTGTCGGACTGCATAGAAAAGAAAGAGAAGCGCGATGACACACCGCTGGTAATTTGTTGCAAAATATGAAGCAATTATTTAATTACAAAAAATATATTGTTTGGACTAAAAAATTAAAACACTAGTATTTTAGTATGCTGCTTGTAGAATAATCTGACTAAATATATGATTTTTATTGTAAAAAGAAAGTTTTTAGAGGTATCTTCAAAATTTTTTTCTATCCTATCAAATTAGTGGTTTTATGTTTTCAACACACTATCTACGTATCTACCTAGCTACTATCCTGAAGAATATCGTATATTTTTCTGATTTTGTTTACTGTAGTCGATCATATTACTTTTATAGTTTCTAAAACTTGCATTTTTTATGTTTAGGTCCTGTAAGCCCCTTAAGGATTAATTGAGTTTAATAGAAAAGTGCTATACCTACGCGGTCAAAATGTAGCATAATCATAAATAGTCATAATAGTCTATAATCATAATATTCTATAATGTTCCCACTGCTGGGACACAGGCCTCCTCTCGGTGATAGAGAATCAGTCTATAATGTTCCCATTTCATTGCTGCAACACAGGCTTCCTCTAGGTGAGAGGGAGTCGTCTGTAATCCATCACGCGGGCCCAGTGCGGGTTGGTAGATGTCACGTTTTCAAATTTTTGGTTCTAGGACATGCTGGTTTCCTATCGATGTTTTCCTTCATCGTTTTGATAGCAGCGGTGTTGAATTATTCACGCAAAGTAAAGCGCCGGTTTGTGTTCGAGCCCATAATCTAACACTCGTAAGTCGGGGCCTTCACCACAGGACTACCATTGCTCACATGTTTATAGCCGATCATTGAAAGCTTTTTCCTTGAGTCTACGAAACTTACGAATCGACGAAAACTAGCGGACACTGGAAATGGTCTAGGTAACGCAACTGTTTAAGGGGGAAGCGCTAAGGTAGCCCGCGAAATTCAAATTTTCTTACGTTTTTTGCAATTTGCTGGTCAGTATTAAGTTGTACGTCGATCAAAATATGATTCGCGGCCGTAACAAATATGTATTTACGGAATAATAATCAGTAAAGTCATCAACACAACTCTCTAAGACCATGTAACTCCAAAGAATGATGATTTCATGAAACAGTTATTCTTTGGACTTACGTGACTTAGAGAGTTGTGTTGATGAATTTAATGATTATAATTCTGTAAATACATATTTGTTACGGCCGCGAATCATATATTAATCAACGTACAACTTAATACTGACCAGCAAATTGCAAAAAACCTAAAAAAATTGAATTTCGCGGGCTACCCTGGCGCTTTCGCCTTAATTGGAAAAAAAATACCAATCAGTGAAACTAATTAATCAACGAAACTGGCGAATGAAATAAACTGACGACTGAAGGACACTGACCTGTGATACGCGAGCTCCTTAAAAATACCATTTCCTTATTGACCTTCATAATACTAAATCAATTCGTGAGTAGCTTTATTCGAATAGGTTTTATTAATGTTTTTACGTTCTTCGTGAGTAATGGCCAAGAAACCTGTCATTAGTGCATTGTGATCACTGATAAATAGTGAAGCATTTGCTATAGACATTAAGGAATCCATTTCTTGAGTCAATTTATAGTTTGTCGACATAATACCTTTGTAATTTATATCGCGTTTATTTTTTCTTTTTTATTCCTAGAATATTCTGGTAATGTTATCGTTATTGTAATAGCGGATTAATTCTTTGGATATTTTGAAACCAACGATTCTTTTGTATTTTATCTATGGCAATTTATCTAGAGACGGCAGTAGCTAGGTTCAAATAAAATTCATGGCGCTAAGTTCTTAGCCAGACTGGCAGCGCGGGGCGGCAAGCGGCGCGGGTGCGGGAACGCGCGCAAATTACCTGTCCGCAGTCGAACACGGCTTCAAAATATAATATGGATGAATTAGACTTATTTTTACTAGAAAAAAGCTCGAACTACATAGTTTGAGAACCCCGGTCCCCGCGAAGATCGCCCGCGCACTTAATGCAGCCACTTGTATGAACAAGCTATGGCGTGAGTTGCCCGCGCGCTCCCCGCGCCATGAAGCTCGCGCCGCTCACCGCGCCCGCATGCCTACTATAGACGCTCAAATGAAGTTTTTATCTTTGAGTACGCCGCCCCGCGCCCGCGTTTGCAGTCTGGCCAAACACTGAAAGTGTGTTGGGCACACAACTTCTATCATGGACCGCTTTCAAAACTGTCGGTGTCAATACGTCTTTAGTGTTGTAGTGCGAGTAAAATGTGACACTCTTGGTTTACATGGAAAGCACTGGCAATGCCGTCTCGAGCACTGAGTACCGAGAGTTCCCTTGGCTCTGTGAGTGAAACTAAGCCAAAAATTTTCTTATAAACATCAGTACACTTATTTATTATTTCACCCAGTTTACATCCCATTAATTCCCGATCAAAAGACGGCCCTCAACAAGACCCTAACGGCCACTCTGAGCCAAAATATTTGTCTCAGCTTACTACAAGCTTCCGTTATCAGGCCTAATTTAATCTATGAAGGGTTGGCAAAGAATACTAATCTTCCTTTGTGGCTCGTTAAGGCTATAAAGAGGATTGATAAGGCCGCGATTGGGAGAACGATGAGTGTCTGTGTGACTTTTGGCTATTATGTATGTGTACATTGAGTTTGTGTTTAACACATAATCAGCCAATAATGTTCCCACTGCTGGGACACAGGCCTCCTCTCATTGAGAGGGAGTGGGCCGTAATCCACCACGCGGGCCCAGTGCGGGTTGGTAGATGTCACTAAATTTAGACGATTACAGACCGAAGTTCAAAGCTTCCTCACTATGTTTTCTTTCACCGCAACCACAGTTTTATATCTCCCCTTTGCAGGTTAATACTTTGCGGGACACTAAACGCCCCTCGACGTAAATCAATTAAATCAATCAACTCAGCGTATCGTAGTCACCTAATGGACATACGCCTCTTCCATGCTGCATCACGACACCCTGTCCTCAGCCTTCCGCATCCAGTCTGTCCCAGCCACCTTCTTGAGGTCGTCTGTCCATCTAACTGGGGGTGTAGATACGCTTGCCGATACGCGGTCTCTACTCCAGGACTCGTCTGCTCCACCGGCCATCGGTCCTTCAACAAACATGGCCAGCGCACTGCCACTGCAGCCTGCTTACTCTACAAGCTATGTCGGACTTAATAACAATAAAACTTCGATTGTGTCTCATTCCTCTGAACGAGACACAATCAAAATTTTATTGTTTCGCGGTTGATGAACCCATTGAAGTACTCTTACTTCAATGGGTTCATTAACCTCTTTAGAATAGGTAGATCAAAATAATTAACACAAGCTAATTTAGCGCTAACTGCACTCAATTACTCCGTTGTATGCAGCTCAGCTATGATCTAATTTAAGACAGCTAATAACCCGATATTAATGCTGAACTAAGAATACCTAAGTGCCATTAGTTTAATATGTATGAAGTTAATATGCCTTAACGTTCTTTGAACAATGCTGTAATTGAGTACATCTGCATTTTTGCCTTAAGCTTTATTTCACACTTAAAGTCATCAAATTAACATGAAAGACTCACACTTAAAAAAACCGGGTAACAGCGAGCTGGACTCGCGCACCGAGGGTTCCGTAACATCATACGTTTTTAGATTTTCATCAGCAAGGCCTATATTCGTCAGAGAACTTTAACACTGTGCATTGCAGTGTAGAATATTGCTGTTTTATGTCAGCGCCATCTCATGACCGATAGTGGAAGTAATGTAAATTTTGTTGATGATTTCTGAAAAAAGTGTGCTCTTTAGAGACTTCGTTTTATTTTTCCTGTAATCTTTACATACATTTCTATCACATAGAATATTTTCAGATTTTTCTCTTTGCAAACTTCGGAGATAATTGGGGGAACGGTATTTTTTTCACATTCCATCAAAAGTCGAAAACTATGCGGCCTAAAGGCGGCCTAAAAAATGTTTGAGAATGTGCAAGCTGCGCTCTTTCATATGATAGCGCCACTTGCCCTAGTAGCCCCACTTCGTATTTTTCATACCCCATTTCAGTCTCTATTGCAAAAAATATACATATATTTTTAATTCTTTCTTATTTGAAAAATAGTTGGGCAAACGTCAACTAAAACTATTCCAAATTTCAAATTGATAGCATTAGTAGTTCTTGAGATATCTAGCTGTGACAGGCAGACAGACAGACAGAGTCTCACCATAAGGGTTCCGTTTTACCATTTTGGTACGGAACCCTATGATGATGATGATGATGATGATAGGATTCCCTTTTCCGCACTTAGACTCCCATTCGGTCCGTTGTGCGTGGGGATTCTGGCTAACAGAGCCACCCTAGCTCCGCCCAGTAGCACAGAAGCTTCCTGGGAGCTTCACAGGCTTCGCGGAGCGACCTCATTGTTCCGAGGATTTCTTCACGTTGAGAAGCCACGGCCTCTCAATCCAGGATGACGTGGGCGGCTGATTCCTCGGCATCAAGGCAGCCCCTGCAGAGGGGGCTGTCCGTGGCGCCTATGTTGAAAAGATGTTTGTTAAGGAGGTTGTGGCCCGTAATTGTACCTATTATTATTCTAAGGTTATTCCTACTCAGGTTGAGAAGTTTTTTGGTTAATCGCGGGTGTATCATTGGTAGAGCCAATTTTGACTGTCTACAGTCTGTTGCCCGTGACCATCTGTTGTTATGGAGTTCGGTCGATCTTTGGCGAATCCACGCACGAAATTGTGAGAAAGGCAAAGGGAGAAGTGGGTACGGGCCTAGCACTCTCATGTCAGAGCCTCTCTTCGCAAGTTCATCTGCAGCATCATTGCCCAGAGATTCACTGTGCCCCTTGATCCACTGGAGAGTAATACGATTAGACGTCGATAAACTCTCCAGAGCTAGATGGCACTCAAAAATTAGCTTATTGTTAGTTTGTTTGCTTGCTAAAGCTTTGAGCACAGATAGGCTGTCGGATAGGAATTTAATGCCATAGTTCCGGATGCCTAAGCGCTTTACTGCTGTTGCAGCTTGTGTTAAGGCAACACATTCGCATTGAAAGATCGAACTATGTGTGCCTAGTGGTATGTGAAATTTAATGTTGAGGTCAAGGGAGTGTACGCCAGCACCTGAACGGGTACGGAACCCTAATAATGAATTGAATGGCGTGCAATAGGAGAGGTCTTTGACCAGCAGTGGACTGCTGTAGACTGATGATGATGATGAAAAAAAATAAAGGAGATAAAGATAATTTTATTTTGCAAATATGGGTATAAAGCTTCACAACATTATTACAAGATCAGCCATATTTTACTATGTAGGCATACAAAAGACACACAAAAACCTACTAATTTAAAAAAATCTTTTCAATTAAAGGCTCCTACGAACAGGCGCGACACGACAAGCGACACAAAGGCACCGCAAGCCGCGCAACGAGCGGTGCCTTTGTGTCCCGCGCTATTATATCGCGTGTCGCGCCTGTTTGTAGGAGCCTTAAGACTTTCTGAAAATATTTTTCACCAGTTACCTACGTAAAGAGACTGAATAGTTCCTCCAGAAAAGCTATTCATAACCGTTTGAAACACTTCCGTGCCGAATCGAACATCAATAGATATTATCAAAAGAGTCCTATAATAGCTGATCACTAATCCAAAACCTAAAATTTTGTTAGTTTAAATCAAATGGACGACCGCTATTCTTCCGATAGTTATTTGCTATCGTGCAAATTATTATTTAACTTTAACTTTTATTTCGTTTTTTGTAGCTTTGCAGTTTGGCGAAGGAAAATACTCGTATATTTTGTAAAAAAAATTGTTTCTGTGAATGAACACTTTTTCATTTAATTTTTTTTTTCATTTAAAAATGTCTCATTTTCGATTCGACAAGCTATCGAATGGTTGTGAATAGCTAAGCAGTTCACCAATTTATTAGTCTTCAAGGTGTGGTGATTATAAAACGTTGTCCTTTTCTTGTTTGTCATTGTAGCGGTAATTTTAAGATCCTAATCTTGAAGAGTTGAAAGGCCCTAGGTTAACCTAAAGCGCGGTCTTTGTCTGACTGCATAGAAAAGAAAGAGAAGCGCATTGACACTGCTGGTAATTTATTGCAAAATATGAAGCAATTAAGTATTTACAAAAAATCTATTATTTGGACTAATAAATTAAAACACTAGTATTTTAGTATGTTGCTTGTCTGACAAAAAATCATAATGATTGTATATATGGTTTTTATTGTAAAAAGAAAGTTTTTAGAGGTATCCTCATGATTTTTTTCTATAGTGTGAAATATTATGTTTTCAACACACTATCTACCTAGCATAATATATCCTGAAGAATATTTTTCTGATTTTGTTTACTGTAGTCGATCATATACTTTTGTTGTTTCTAAAAGTTGCGTTGTTTGTGTTTAGGTTCTGTAAGCTCCTTAAGGACAGACGCACTCTCGCAAATCAATAGATGGGTCGCTTATAAATTACTTACGTAATTCCTGTCACCAAAACTAGTCCAACTCCTTTTTACCACATACCGTACTGTCCGAACTGGCTGATACGGGGGCGCCACCCCCGCCACAATACAGAGATTTTTGGTCCTCAAAACTTTTGTGGTTACATCCTAGGTACAACGGTGTTTAATGGAAAATTCTGTTTAATTAAAATAGTTTGGACTTCCCCGTTCACCTTCAGGTTTCAGTTTCAATAAATGGCCAGCTGTGAGGATTTAAATAGGAATATGTTTTGAATGTGGGGGATATAATTCGTGTAGTTAGTAGATTTGTGACCAAATAATTAATGACAACGAGAATTCCAAAAATTAGGTTTGTATGTAGAGCTAGTATTATGTTTTGTATAGTATATAAGTATAGTCAAACTCAAACTCAAAGCGTCTATTTCAATTGAAACAAGCTCTTTTGAATAATCAAGGAGTCGGTCATTCAGAAATATAAAGCTAGTTGCCCATTCTAAGGCGTAGTAGGTATAGAAAAACGAGCAAGAAGCTTCATGGACACACTTTTAAATTATATTGTCACAAAAATATTAGTGGTGTTATAAATGTTGAATTTGCGAGAATATGTGAGAATGATGATGATTCCAGAAGGACAATTCTCGTAATTTTAAGAACGTTCACAGTATGATCTAAGTCTCAATCTGTCAAAAATGCCACTAATTTCCCTACGTTTTTGACAAGTTTTTGACATTGTTTGTCGCTGAGATAAGATGGCGACTAGATTTTTAAAGTGGCCTTCTGGTCATACACGTACTCCGGTTGTGAGTACTACGACCCTGACCTTCCTGAAGAATATCACCATTATGGTCACTATATCATTCCAAACACATTATGCCTTAAACATTTCAACATCTGACTTCCTCCTCATAAGCAGATTTGCCACAACAATCCTAAAACTACCATATTGCTCAGCAGCAAACGCGGGCAATACATAAATTAGGCGGGTCGTAGCCCCAAATGATCCATTGCCCGTCGCTCTGTGATGTATTGCTCGTCTGATATTGTTGCTAATGTTAACGTTAGGGGCAGTACACATGAGTTGGTTAAGTTATTCTTAATTGAATTATTTTTTGTAGCACAGGGTCATAATAATCATCACCATCTCCTTACTTGTGCCAATTTCCACGCTCAGGAAAATTTTACAAAACAGCATTTGGACGAGATCAAGCAACGGAACAGAAAGGCCTATGAAAATACTGTATTACAATCCTCACTAAAATTCCTTAAGGCGAAAGCGCCAGGGTAGCCCGCGAAATACAATTTTTTTTAGGTTTTTTGGAATTTGCTGGTCAGTATTAAGTTGTACGTTGATTAATATAAGAATCGCGGCCGTAAAAAATATGTGTTTACAGAATTATAATCATTAAAGTCATCAACACAACTCTCTAAGACCACGTAAGTCCCAAGAATAACTGTTTCATGAAATCATCATTCTTTGGACTTACGTGGTCTTAGAGAGTTGTGTTGATGACTTTAATGATTATAATTCTGTAAACACATATTTCTTACGGCCGCGATTCATATATTAATCAACGTACAACTTAATGCTGACCAGCAAATTGCAGAAAACGTAAGAAAATTTGAATTTCGCAGGCTACCTTAGCGCTTCCCCCTTAAGTGAAAGAGTTTGTTTGTTAAGCTTTCACGCTAAAACGACTGAACGGATTTTAATGAAATTAAGCAAATGAGTGGACTATGACCTGGGTTAGGACATAGGCTACTTTTCATCCTGGAAAGCAGACAAAGTCGCGGGAAACAGTTAGCATTATAATGATGATACTACTACTGCAGGCTTTTGACCAAATTAAATTAACAAAATTAACTACCTATATATTATTAATAATATCGTTTATTTATAAAAATGGTGCAGATTTACAATAACTTATCTTAAAAATTATAGAGGACACAGTTGCTCATTTGCCTGAACTAGGTGGAACCGGTGTTTCAGGCTAGAAATAATGATGTGCCAGCCCGGAGGTGAATCATCATCCTGCCAAACCTTCTCCCATCTATGTTGGGGACGAGTTCCAGTCTAACCGGATGCAGCTGAATACCAGTATTTTACATGGAGTGACTGCCCATCTGACCACTTTGTCTAATAAAGGATGCTGTTGGAGGTTGCGCGCAACCTACCCGTTATTATCACTATTATCTTTATTATCTTTCTCATAATATCATCTGCCTGCCCTTTTCCTAACTTTGTTAGGGTCGGCTTCCAGTCTAACCGGATGCAGCTGAATACCAGTATTTTACATGGAGTGACTGCCCATCTGACCTCCACAACCCAGTTACTGGGTAATACCCCCTTGGTAAGACTGGTTGTCAGACTTTCGGGCTTGTGACTATCCGTAACGACTGTCAAAGATCCACGAATGGACCAAGGACCAAGGGCTTAACGTGCTTTCCAAGGCATTCAGGGGCTCGGTACGTAAAGATGGTCACCCATCCACAGACTAACCGCTGCAAGCGTAGCTTAACCTGATCAATCGACCTGTGCCGCTGTTATTATTTAGCCACGGGCCGCTCAGCCTTGTTAAGCACGATGCTGTACCTAATTACAAATTATGGCAAGAACCAATGACTATAAACTCTATGCTCTTTCCTAGCATATACTCTAAAGGCAAATCAAAAAGTCATAACAGCCGTCGAGAAAATGAATTCCTGACACCTGTTCATGCGGAAATTCTAGTAGCTAATAAAGATCAAATTCGCAAAACACGTATTCGTTTGTATGAAACTGACAGGTGTAGCAAACAGCCTATAATGTTGACACTGCTGGGATCAGGCCTATCTTTCGGCGAGAGGATGTGGGCCGTAATCCACCATGCGGACCCAGTGCGGGTTGGTAGATGTCACATGTCTTCGAATTTTTGGTTCTAGGACATGCCGGTTTCCTCACCATGTTTTCCTTCACCGTTTTGAGAGCAGTTGTGATGAAATAATTTACACAAAGTAAAGCGCCTGTCAGGGTTCGAATCTACGACCTATATCCGTCACCACTGGGCCACCACTGCTCCATCAGAAGTAAATAACACAAATTCTCTTGTCGGCCGCTCTGTAGTACAGACGCCAGCACATCAAGCTACCCGAAACTGTAAAATTTTCTCAATCATCTTTGAACCTAATGCTTTAGCGATAAAGTTGAAAATCTGTTAAAAAAATTTGATCGATTGTAGTACCTTGATGTGCTGGCGTCTGTACATAGGTTTATTGTGGAATTGTAAACACTCAAAGAGCAATCGTGATCAATGCTCTATATCCTTCTCTAAGTTTACTATAGCAATCCGTCAAATTGATCTTCCCTCGCGAACTAGTGGAAAGCATTCGATTTAATTAAGAAAATGTAGGTGTTCTTCACACAATGGCTCGCAACAGTTTGTAACGAGTGATAAATGGTTACTTCGTGAAATTGCGTTTTTATCAATAGATAGGTACTGTGAACTCTTGAAATACAGTCTATTTAAAAATGCCGCCTTAAAACAAGTTGTATTCATTATTGCGAACAGACATTTTTAGTGTTCTAGGTTATTTAAATCAACAAAAAATTACCAGAAAAATTCGATAATGGCTAAGGAAATTAGATAGATTTAGGTTAGATGAGATGAGAAGATGGTGTATCATCACATCATCTTCTCATCTTTATGTATATTTTGGTTATAATTAAAATCATAATTTTACCTACCCTACCTTCGAGATTACTTTGCCAATTTAGTTTGGTTATTCCCATTTTCCACCTTTAGACTTGGCTCAGTACAAAGGTCCAGATCGATGTCGAGAGCATGACCATTTCGAAAAAAATAAATAATAAAAAAGGTGAAAAATGAGGCAACCAGAAAAAAATATTACAATCATCCCTTTTGGCATTTCTCGGGCCCCTGGGATCCCGGACCTTTGGAAGGCGTACGGTGGGCCGAAGCCAATAGCCAACTCGCAGAGGCTCGTTAGACGTTCTAATGAAATGTGGCACCAACCTACGATAATCCCTGTTCGCACTATGCAAGTGCGCCAAAGGACAACTCCCGGTTGGTGTAGGACTATTGAAGGATATGGAAAGTTGGAAACCAATCATTCCTTATTGTTAAGTTATGAGCATTAGAATGAGCATAACAACAACAGCTGTGAAAAGAAGTCGGCACAAAAACTTTTATTTTCCTTGTTTCCCACATAAACAAGTTATTGTTATGATAAGCCAGTATTGCCTCACTGCAGGAGAAATCTACTCTTCCTGTAACTCTACAACTATTTAAAGAAACATAATCTTGTCTTCTTTTTATCTTCTCTTCAGCCTTTCGCCACCCAATGCTGAATATAGGCATCTTGCAATGCACGCCACTCTTCCCTGTCTCTAGCCTTCCTAAGCCAGAATCATCCAGCAATCTTGACCAGGTCGTCGGTCCACCTCATCGGCTGTCTGTCCACACTTTTACGACCAGGTCTCGGTCTCCAGTCCAGCACTGTTCTACCTCATCTGCCATCTTTTCTAGGCCCTTTGTGGCCCGCTTTCTTCGCGTCATCACCGCGGCTAAGAAACATAATTCAAAATATAATATGGCGGTATCGTTGGACCCAAACTAGGCACAGCCCTGTATCTTGGGCACCACTACATGGATGACAAAAGGCACTATAAAACATCAAAATGTAGAAGAAAAATACTCTTACAGTGTACAAGGAAACTACAGCTTTGAGCCGTTTGGGTTCGAAACGCTCGGGTCATGGGGCCCGAGTGCGCAGTGCGTATATAGTAAGTTATTTAGTCATTTAATTTAGTTTCTAGAGAAAATAGTTAGTTACAAAAAAAGTACAAAAAAAATATTGATAATTATTAACTTTGTCCAGGTTTCCTCACAATGTTTTTCCTGAACCGATGTCAGAAATGTCCAAGATAAACTCAGAAAGCACAAATGAATTGAAAAAGTCACATTGGTACTTTCCCAGATTTAAACAATGTTAAAAAAATTTACCATCTCTCCTTGAAAATCACTTAGGTACCTCGTCAATCTAAACCCACCCTAACAGGCACTAATGTGTATAAAAATGTGCGAAACGACCGACCGCGGCCACTTTAATGTGCCCTGTAGCAGCGCGGAGCTGTCCACTTGAAAAATAACCTCCGCTCCTAGTTTTGATGTATGTGACATAATATTTATAGTGGTAGTGAATGACTCTGTGGTTTAAAATACGAAGAGGATTCGCGGTGTATTTTAAAAGTTATTTTATTCCGTCTTGGTGGTAATATGGCCCAAAAGTCTTACCAAGGGGAAATGTATAGAAATGAAATAGTTTATCCTTGAAAAAGGATAGCGTAGTCACTTTTACACATCATATTTTACAAAAATAAGCTAGATGAAGTCGACACTTGCTATCTGACTACCCTGACAAGAACTGGCGGAACGAATTCAAGGGTCAAAGTCTCTTTTAAAGTCCAGACATAATAGTGGTCAGATCATTTGAAGACAATGTATATTAGTGTCTGAAATGGTCTTTTGACGAAAGAACTACACCGATTTGAGTGGACCAGTGGGGTATCATCATAGTATCCAGTTACTGTGTTGTAGAGGTCAGATAGTTGCGACTATGAAATTCTGGTATTCAGCTGCGTCTTAGTTAGACAGGAAGCTGACCCCAATTAGAAAAGGCAAGGCGGTTGATGATGATTTTTGCTAATATAGGTACTAGGGATAGTGATTACTCAGTGGTAACGACCTCGACTTACGAGTTGTATGTCGTGGGTTTGAACCCAGAGAGGCGCTTTGCTTTGTTTAATTTATTTCATCACTATTGCGCTCAAAACGGTGAAGGAAACATCGTGAGGAAACCGGCATGTGCTCGTCATACATGAGATTAAACCCTGATGTACGATACATAATATAAGTTGAAGCAACAATCAAAATTGCACCACCTAAACAGTATTATAGACGAGTTGTTACATCAGTCCTATTGTATGCCAAAGGTAAGAAACTTGCGCGGTATAAATGAGGCTTTAATAAAACTGGCGAAATGCTGTTATTGTTTAAATACCAGTAACAAAAAAGTACCTCACTTAGGTGAAGTGAGCTGACATTCCACCTCATTCTACGGATGAACACAACATAGGTATATTGGCAGTTTACTTTAAGCTCACTTCACCTAAGTTCTTTTTTAACCGACTTCAAAAAAGGAGGAGGTTCTCAATTCGGATGTTTTTCTTTTTTAAGAATGAATTCACCCTTTAGGAGAATAAAGTCGTGATACAACTATTTTTTTTTTTTTTTGTATGGGAGTTAAATGTTTGTAACCCACAATACAGGAGAAATTCCTAGAGTGGGGCTACGTTTTTAAAAAACAAAAAAAAAATATTGTGACAAATCTATATTATGCAAAGTGGAGACGACAATACTACGATACGAGTCGCAATAAATACTTTTTCTTTCTTTCTTTATAAATTAAACTGTGTGTATATGATGACGTTCACAGTATGCATAAGAAAATTTAATCGGGAGAAAGTAGGTAGTGCCCTTGCGCTTCGCTTCGCTCGTCTTGGCCGGCACTACCGTGCCCCTAGATCAAATATATCTAATAGTTTAGTCACTATGGCTAGTCAAATATTGGCAAAACCCATAGTCGGCACATCACTACTACTTAATTTGTTAGAAAAATCTGTTTTTAATGTCAATGCTAGATTTATATGAGACTCCCAAAATACTCTAGCATTAATCTTGCCAGTGTTTTAATTTATTGTTTTTTTTTTTATAGGTTCGCAATTCGGGTAGTACACAAAAAAAAAACAACTCCGCATTGTTGTACCAGCAGCGCCTCGCGGTTTCACTCGCATAAGTTTCAATCCTGTGAGAATATCAGGATAAGAGTATCCTATGTGTTAATCCTAATTATAAACTATCTACCTATGTGTCAAATTTCATACAAATCTGTTCAGTAGTTTTTGCGTGAAATAGTAACAAACATTCATCCATCCTCACAAAATTTCGCGCTTATAATATAACTGGCTGCACCCCGCGGTATCACCCGCATAAGTGTCCATCCCGTGAGAATATCAGGATAAAAAGTATTCTATATGTTATTCTGATGCATAAGCTATATAACTGTAAAATTTCATCAAAATCTGTTGAGGAGTTTTTGCGTAAAAGAGTAACAAACATTCATCCATCTTCACAAACTTTCGCGGTTTATAATAATTGTTGTATTATTGTCTCCACATTTTGTAAAATCTACTGAACCATTTTCTGTTTGATCTTAGCACAAACTGTAACAATAAATTATATTCACTAACAGATAAATAATACCTAGTTAAAATAAAAACGAAATTATCTTGTCAAAGGGTACTAATGAATCCAACGCAATTAGAACGCTGAAAAGGTGGGTTTAGACTATCAGGGCGGGGATATATTAAACAAAGATTCATACAAAGAGCAAGTTTATTTTTCATGTCGAACCGGAGTTTCAGTCCAGATTTCGGCAATTCACAATTTACCAGTTAGGTATAATTAACCGGGTGAATGCCGTAATTCAGAAACAATTGAAAAAATCTTTATGTCTCGCGTTGATGCACGTTCGGCATAGGAAGGGTTTAGTACCATATAATATACTAGCTTCTGCCCGCGACGTTGACCGCGTAAAATTTCTTATTCCCGACCTACCCCGTCGCATCGCATCGCCTGCCCGCGCTATTACTTCGTTATCGCGTTCTTTTTTTCGGCTCCTAGGAGTCCGAGGGTGGTGTTAAATAACAAAATCTTGCTCAAGAATTGGGCTATATTTGATAGCTCAATTCTTGAAAAATATTCTTTCAAACCCGAACAAACAAACAAACTCTTCAGCATTATTATTAGTAACTAAAGATTCTATTCTAATATCTACTGATGTTTATATTGTCAACGAAACAAAATGCTATATTATTCCTTTTGAAGAAAACCGTGATTAAAATAGCTTAAGAAAGGGTTGTATGCAAAATCCACGGCCACGATACGGTACCAAGTTTAAAGCAGTAAATTAGTCTTGAGTTTAGATGTTCAAGATGTGTTTTAAACAGTAATATATTAATGGTATAACTTTAGATGTTCGTGTATGGGGGTTTATATCCGGTTTAAACTGGCTTATATTGCCCATGAGACACGTACTACTAATTGTGGGTCTAAAAGGGTAGTCTTGAATTATTAACACGACTATAATTACCGTCATAATAATTACTTCTATCTTTAACTACTTCTATCTTCTATCTATAATTTTTAGTCCTAGATATACAGGGTCGTATTAAATTAGCTAGCGAAACTCCGCAAACAAAAAAAATATTTGTGGGGTCGTCGACCTCTGGTAGTGTTGTTACTTGAAGTATGAGTTGAGAAAATCAGTTTTATTTCGATATCCGTGGTCGTGTGAGTTATTGATACTAATCACATCTCTCAATTTAACACAAAAAAAAAACTGATTTCAAAACTGATATTTCAAGTAAATACACTAACAGCGGTCGATGACCCCACAAAACAAATCATCAAATGAAGTTATTTTTTGTGTTAGTTGTTAAGATCCGTCTCGTCTGCGGAGTTTCGCTAGCTAATATAATTTTACTCTGTATTATTATAGTGTTCTCTTAAAGGTATTAGATACCCAATAAACCGCCAAGTCTAAGCGATACACACCTTTGACCCTTTTAGTCATAATCCGATTTATTTAGCCGTTCGCCAGTGGGTCCATATCCTTAATTGTTAGCTGTATCGGTGAAAACCGTAATTATAATAAATGGGCTATTTTCCACTCCGCGCCGTGGAATTATTATTTCAATTCCCAAAGCTATAAATTTATTTAATAAAACAGAGTTTTAGTGGGCATTATTATTGTTATTAATGTTATTAATCCGATAATTTATTTGGTAAGTGTTTTTTTGTTACTTTCTGATCATGAAAGAAATATTTGAGTTTGTGCCCAAGTACCTATGCGTACCTTGTACCTACCTTGTGCCTATCATTTTGATGACTTAGGGTTGATGTTAACGATTGGCTATTTGCTTTGGGTTTCGGATTCAGTGGGCATGCCACGCGCGGAGTAGGTAAACATACAGACTCCTGCAAAAAGGCGCGACGCGCGACGCGTGACGCGAATCCCGCGCAACACGAAGGCACCGCTCGTTGCGCGACTTGCGGTGCCCTTGTGTCGCGCGCGATTTTATCGCGTGTCGCGCCTGTTTGTAGGAGCCTTAATGCAAATTGGAACAAATTTAAAACTAAAAATACTCGTTTCGCACATGAGATTTACTTAGTTTTAAAGAATTTTTCATGTTTTGGATTCGCAAATATTTAAACCAAAATGCTTTGCGATAATAAAATTGTATTTTCTACTTCCCTATTTTTTTTGTTGTATCTACAGTATCCATGAGAAAGAGAACAAAATACTAACAATTTTTAAACAATGAGGGCCCCGTGGCTTAATAATACAAGCGCACAGGTCGATCGATCAGGTTAAGCTACGCTTGCCGCGGTTGGTCTGTGGATGGGTGACCATATATACATACCGTGACCACTCCGTGCCTCGGAAAGCACGTTAGGCCGTTGGTCCCGGCTGTCATTCGTGGATCTTTGACAGTCGTTACGGGAGTCAGAAGCCCGAAAGTCTGATAACCAGACTTACCAAGGGGTATCGTATTACCCAGTAATTGGGTTTTGGAGGTCAGATAGGCAGTTGCTCCATGTAAAATACTGGTATTCAGCTGCATCCGGTTAGACTGGAAGCCGACCCCAACATAGTTGGGAAAAGGCAGGCAGATAATGATGGAGGAATTGCATCACCAAACTTGTAAAATATGAAATTTACTTGCATAGCTATACCATTCAAAATACCATCAATCCCGGCTTATTTCACTCCCAAAACCTGCATAAGCCTTCAAAAGCAAAACAATAACGCCATCTTGGATCTTCAAAGACGACTCGAAAGCGGGCTTAAACACCTCTAACTTTAAATAAAGACCAGTAGTGTAAAGATTTAACAATCCTACCTGTGCCAAGTCCCGGAGACTCTGTAATGAAAGAATAACAGAACTTGCTTATACCTGGAGGATCTTGCAAGTTATGAAGCAACTGCGAAAGTTCTGATATGCTTCGTATTTCTTGCTGCTTGCAATTTTCTTGGCTTAACGCTGTGACGTGAGAAGGAAAGTAATATTATCAGTACCATAACTCACTGTGTCGTCAAACGGGATTTCTGGGCTTGGTTTGGTTTGAAGTTTCATCGTCAACTCAACTAAACTCAAAGCATTTATTCAAATTAAACCAATGACAGACACTTTTGAATTTTCAAGGAGTCGGTCACTCAAAAATTTGAAGCTTGTTACCCATGCCTGAGCGTAATAGGTTCTTATTGAGAAGAACGGGGCAAGAAACTCTTTGGGCACTCTTTTAAATCAAAATATTGTTGTTTTTGCTATCAACCGAAAGTAGCCCTCTGCCGGCTATAGACCTCTCTAATCTTCTTAAATTGAACTCGATTTTCAGCTACTCTGATCCAGCCGCTATCCTGTTAGCCACTATGCAAATATCATCCGCCTGACCCATGAAACATCTACATTTGATGCATGATCAGATGGAACACGGGAGTCCGGGATATTCCGACCTTAGGGCTTACACAAGACGTGGCAATCGCTTTCACAGCGTTTTGTATTTCTTTAGCGATCTTTCAAACAGGCGCGACACGCGATAAAATCGCGCGCGACTCAAAGGCACCGCTAGTTGCGCAACGAGCGGTGCCTTTGTGTCGCACCTTTTTACAAGAGCCTTTAAGCTTTTCGGTAGCGTATGTCACTCCAAAAGATTTTTGTCTTTTCCGTCATCGCTAGGCTTTTGTCCTGCTCTGGGAAAAATACCTACAATACAGGCTAGTACTATTGAAATTCTGATTCCCAATATGCACTGTGAATGATAGTCATGACTCGTTCCTACTCTTAATTAAATTCACATGAGAAATTTCTCCCATTACAGGGAAAACGTGATTCTGGTAGAATAGTTTTTTTTTGGGACATGAAGAAGCCTCCTCGTGTAGCGCAGTTTGTTTCGCCAGTTACTCAACAAAACCGAGCGCTAGGTGCATCCTGAACAGTTACACCCAACATCTTATTTGATTGTCCAATTCTTCCCTTGCGGTGGTAAGGCTAACGCCCGCCTGGTTTACGATCACCCTCCCACCGGAGTTCGGCGTCAAGCAGCCTGCTGCGTTTCGTCGATGCGTGGGAGTTCCAGTGCCTTAGGCATCTTCTGGGCACGCTCGTTCCATCATAGACCTCATCCATCGCTTTCCATCAGGCGTGATCGAGGACAAGAGCTGAATGGGCCCCATTCAGCAAATATAAAATAAAGACAACAATAAAAAAATGAACAATTTCCATGAAGTTTTCATAGAAATTGTTCTATCCCAATCGCGTTGCACCGTCGCATCGCGTCTGTCTGCAGGAGCCTTAAGAAGCCGCCTTTTCCCTGTAAGGGGCCAATTACTTACCTGAACTTATTTTTATCTCAGTTAATTATTAAAGCCAATTTATGAACAGTAGGTAACTCTGCCCACCCCGTAATTGGAAAAACTTGAACGATCCATCCACGTGTATCTATATTTTTATTAAAAAAAGGAGACATCGGTAACTTTGTAATAACGTCTCCGTTCGATGGAGTATTAAACATTAATTAATAAACTTTTCTACTTAATTTTAAATTACTTTTTCCATCAGCACTATAATATTTTATGTCAATAATATTGACTTAGTTAAGACTTTTTTACATCGGTAAACCATTTTAAAAGCAAATTGTGGCAAACCATTTTAAAAGCAAATTGTGACTCAAAAGAAACGCCACAGTATTTGAGCTTTTTTTTAGGTATGTATTAGGTACCCCACTAGCTACTTTATCGAAATTGATGCAGCAAATTTGATCGAAATTGATCCAGCCGTTTGAGTGTGAAGAAGTAACAAACATATAAACACACAAACACACCCACACTTAAGCCTTTATAATATTAGTGTGATGTGATTATGTAATACGGGAAATATTTCATTGATAGTCTAAAAACTTATTGACCTTCTTATGATGTACTGTTTTTTTTAAATAAATGAGCCTCTAATAAGTTTTTGTGCTTCAAATGATCTAATGATGTAAGCCTTTTTAAATAAATGTGCGATTTTTAACGATAATTTACGTGGCCATTATTCTGTTGATTGCACCAAGGGACTAAGCAAGTACTACAGTATTATCAAAAGGGAAATATTTAATTGACACCCCAACTAGCAAAAAATAATCTTACAAATATCCTAAGACCATATTTTTTTCACTCTTAATTCACACTTATAGACTGTTATAAGTGTGGATTTGGGCGCACTTTATAAGTATATTCACCCTTGCAATTGACTTATAAGGGTCTCGCGAAGAGTAATTTCAATCTTACAAAACTCTTGCCTGATACTTTTATAATGACAAACACACTTACAAGTGACTTGCAATGGCATGCTTTAAGGGCAAACAACCTTAAATTCCTCTTACTAATGCTGTTTTAAGTGTAATATCGCTAGTAGTCCTCTTTGCGATGTTCCAGTAAGCGTATAATTTTACAAACTGCCGTGAAGTCGCGAAGTGAATTCAAAACTTTAAAAAATAAAAACACGCATCAAAAACGTTTGATTTCACTTTTCTACAAAATTTCTAGTTTCTTAATCATGTATTTGTCAGGAACTCTATGTGAATATTAGGTTGCGAAGTAGCTTTTGTCGATTATTTTGAAATTTGAATAACAATATTTTCACGGGCCTTTTCAATAATGTAACTTATATTATAAATTAGTTCAAAGAATTCGTGAATTAATATCAAATTATCGCCATTACGACCAACCATGACTTATAAGTGCTTTATCAGAACAATATAAGTCCAGTATTCTTATGTAAGGTTTATATCGCACTCAAAAAGTCACATTAAACTTAAAACATATATTCTACACGGCCATTATTACTGATAAAAATTTTAGGGTTCCTTGAAATGTAAAAGAAAGCCAACCGACGAATTCATTATAGGTATCAATTAATTCACGCTTATATTGTTTTAGGACAAATATGGTTGCAATTATGAATGTCGACTGTTTCTTAAGCAAAAAAAAGATCCGAATGCTTAATAATGAAAAATGGCGATGGGACATAACGCACTTTGTATTGTGTGAAAACTGTATCGCCTGTGGATATCCCACTTCAAAGTTCCTGCCCCAACATTTCACAATCACCCAAAATGATATACTTAATTAGTTTATTGTATTTAAATTTCTTCTGGTGCACAGGCTGCCGTAAATTTGCAATTTACGACCACTACTCAAATGATGAATGTGAAGTGTGTTAACTAATTAAAACAAAAAACTTCTACTGATTATATACGTAAATAAAATTATAAATATATAGTGATATGCAATTATAGCTCACTTCCAAGCTACTTATTGAAAAATTTTGGGTAGGTACACTTTTTACTACTTACGTACCTACTTGTAGTTTAGGCATTATTAGTATTAAGTATTTATCTATAGATGATGTACAACATTATTAAGCATTCGTACTTATGCGTAAATATAACGAATATTACAGGAAAAATAGTACAGTTCGAACACGCTGGCAACATTCGTGGCTATAATGCTTTTTGGGTATTCCCCCTAATAGACACGCGCCACTGGCGTACATTTAGGTACTTGGGTAATATGTGTTGGATTCTTTTATTCAGAATCACAGCAAGTTCATTATAAGCTAAGTGTGATATATTATTATTAATGACCCATTTTTTAATATCTTCCCGCAACTGTAATTTTTTTTTCATAATCCGTAATTTCATTTTCAGTACTTCAGTAATTGCAATCACTATTACTACTTCGTTCAATAATGTCAACAAAAAAGTTGTCATTATTTTGTACGGAACCATCAAAAATACAACAAGGAAAATAAATAACGCTTAATAGCGAATTGTTTAAGACACTTGTAGGAGTTTTAAATTGCTTCTACTCTATATTATGTCTTAGGCGAGAAAAATCACACGTTTTACAGAAGTCTATTATAACACTTAGTATAGTCACTTCTAAGATCGAATATACTTACAAAATGTATTTATAAGTATTAATTAAGTATCAAAGGCAATTATACTTGGAAAAGACGCTTATAATGGCACTGCTCCTATTAATATTATATAAGTCTATTAAAACACTTAGTATAGTCACTTCTAAGATCGAATATACTTACAAAATGTATTTATAAGTATTAATTAAGTATCAAAGGCAATTAGACTTGGAAAAGACGCTTATAATGCTACTGCTCTTCTTAATATTATATAACGTTTTCTTACATACGTCTGTAAGAATATGTTACAGGTATGAATACTCTGAAAGCTTACATAGTTCTACAACATTACACTGTTAAGGGCTCTAGTTTAATCAGAACACATATAAATCTTATATGAAACCATAGCTCTTACAAGTTTTTGTTTGTAAGAGTATCTAGGGTGTCTGGCTTAATCAGAACACATATAAGCTTTATATGATACTATAGTTCTTACCATCTTTTGTATGTAAGGGTATTTTGCTAGTTGGGACTCTAAAACCTTATTGACATTCTAATGATGGACACTTTTTAAACTAAACTAAGGCATCGCAACACACCTGCACACCTCACATCACACATCTGCACATCATCAGGCGGGAGCACGGGGGGGAGGAAACGCCCGGGTGTCACCATTGCGAGGATCGCCCAGAGGAACGGTGGAGCATACGGTGGAGCCCTGCGTGCGGCCCTGGTGCAAGCCATGGTCCGGAGGGAGTGGGAGGCAGTCACCTCCTTCTGCGAAGTAGTCATGCTAGCGAAGGAGGTGGCGGGATGACTGAGGGACAGAGCCTCACGTCCCACCCGCCGCGGGAGACGCTTCGGGCGTCCGTTGGCGCGGGCCTACGATCAGGACCAGGCCCGTGCCAGACGGCGTTTACGTGTTCCATGCGCGCCTCAAAGAGATGTTAGCAACAGAGAAGGGGCTCGCTAGGGCCGAAGCCTGCCGGGGCTGCGGGATTGTTCGAAAGAGTTATCGCTGCCCCGGAACATAAAGGGCTAAGGAAGGAACACGGGTGGGTTTTAGTCCGTAAGAGGCTGACACTCCCTTCCGCTCCACCCCGAGCGGGAGGGGGTCATTTGATGATTTCCCATACTCAAAAAAACAAAGGAACCCCGACCATATGGGTGAGTTTAGGATAAAACAGTGACGAACCGCTATATCCAATTTGGCCTCAATCAATGGCTATTTAGTATTTTAGAACAACAAAACGGGAATTATTTGAGGCTCGCTAAGGGAGGTATTAAATTAGAGTAGGTGTTCATTCAAGTTTAGGAAATCAAAATGGCAATTATTCGGAGTTCGATTTTTATACTTGCCATGTAACGCAACCCCCCCTATGTGCCCCTAGTATCGTAATTTACTCGTCTGTATCCGGACTTATGATCGGTTCCTATAAACATAAATTAATCATTTTGGTTACTAAAATGGCAGCTTTTTTATTGCCAAACTGGGCATGAACAAAGATTCGTAAGCTAATTTTACCTTATTCTTCTTCTTTGCGTGTCGATAGCAATCTAAATGAACTCGGCCCAGAATTTGGCTACTTCTTTGGCGCCATCACCAGCGTTCACCATAATTTTACCTGTGATAGCTACTTCCATTGAGGGTCTAATATGCAAAGTCTGATGGAAATAAAAATGGTCCGGGTATGGTAAAGATGCAGTAGTCTTAATTTTAACCAATAACCGTCTGTAAATTCTTGGAATCAGCCATTAGACACTAATGTATACTAGACACAATGAAGACTTAAAAAATCCATTTGTTGAAAAAGAAAAATACAAAAAATAGACCTAAAATGTCCACGTCTTGGTCACAACCGATGGTGCGTCAAAGCGCTACTTAAAGAAAAAAGTAACTCCTACCGCTTCAGTAAAACTTTACTTCGAAGACGTCCGAAACATTAATAACTTTGTACATTTTTATTTTCCTTTCATCAGAAGATTGGTCACGGCCGTGTCGAGTGCAAGACACTTTGGGGTCCTTAGTATTTAAGACTTAGATACACAGGCCTTAAAAAGTTATCAGCGGAAGCTGACCGATTATTTTTTGGAATAAAACTTTTAATTTTTAGCTTTGTGTGTCACTAGTAAGAGTGCTAGTAACGAGCTGCTTTGCAAGGTTTTTACAACTAGACAAAACATTGAGATTTCTGGTTTATTTAAGTTATTTTTATTTTGTTAATTTTTAAAGATAATCTTTACATAATATATGCTAACATTTAATATAATAATATGTATATGCATATGAAAAAAGAAGTAAAACAATCACAGGGTGTGAAAAAATCCGTCCGCATCGCTGTCAACAGGAACAGTGTCCAAAAGGCTGGCAGTATTGCCACGTTGCATGGCGATGCTAATTCTTTGGCCAAGAAATAGGCCAGTCTTCTGGTCACGTGAAGAGTCGGCTAACTGCTTGGCCACTCCATGGCCCTAGTGTTTCATCCCCAAACGGCTCGAAGATATAACTCCCAATCAGGTTGGAATATTTTCGCTGTTTGAAGTTTTCTGCACCTGCAGCAGCCTCTCCAGCACAGCCTACCGTGCTAGGAAGATGGGATGGCGCAAGGGTGTCAGTTTAAATGAATGTACCTATTATACCTACATGTAAACCTTCAAGAATATGTATATTCTCTTCTCTTCTTCTTCATTAATTTAAAACCGCATCAAAATCTGATTCGTAGTTTAGTAGAAGAACGCGTTCACACATACAGACACGAAAACGGATTTCAATTTATAATATGCATGTATAGTTTTTATCGCTTTTTTGTCTTGAAATCTAAAACAGTATTAAAAATGACGTTGACATCGTAAAGCAGACACCGTTTTCATCGTTTATCTACAGAACCCTAAGCCCGAAAATTACGACCGAGCCACAAAACTTCCCCAAAAAGGGGGAAAAAATTACTCTACTTGCCCTCTAGCAGGCCTATTAAAGTTAAAGTAAGTAAGTAAAATTCAGTCTAGCCTTAACTTAGATTAGAAATAAGGATTAATTCTTTGTTGGCGTGAACTTAGGAGCCAAGAATATAGCCGCATAGCCCGCATGCCTCATTTTATTACACATCTGTGTGAGGCATGAGATGTAGCGATTAGCGGGATTGGGAAACCTGTTTTTGTGGACATAAATAGTCAAACTCAAAACATTTATTTCAATTAAACCAATTACAGGCACTTTTGAATTCTCAAGAGGTCAGGCAGTCAAAAAGATGAAGCTAGTTACCCATTCCAAAGCGTAGGTACATATGGAGAAGAACGGGCAAGAAACTCCATGGACACTCTTCACTCACATTCTAGTAATACTAATTAGTCTACGTTATTAAAATACAGACATCTTTATGTGGATTTAGATTTTATCAAATTTAAATAAGGTTAACACATTTAGGTATGTAAACGAAAATTTTAAATGAAGAACCTATATTTAGTTAGTACTAATTTACAACTCGCACTGGGCCCGCGTGGTGGATTATGGCACACCTACGAGAGGAGGCCTGTGTCCCAGCAGTGGGAACTTTATAGGCTGATTAGTACCTTCTTCTAGCAATAAAGTATGACAAATATGATACAAATATAAAACTTAATTTATTCGTTTCTTATAATTGTTTATGTGAACAGAATTTACTAAAAAAGGTTTTCTTGTCAGCCATTTATTAAGCAATTTGTTTGCCAAAAGTTTTAGCATTATTCACGTACATTTTATTCTGCAGCTGCTGCTCATTTTTAACCTCTTCTAACCACAGCACTAGCACAGTAGTAGAACAATATATTCATACTTTTGCAACTTTTTTAATGAACACCCACCCGCTTTCCGCTTACAACATCCAACACCATCCATCTTAAATAAAAGAGAAGCGCGTTCCTCACGTAGCCGGCATCGACCTCTAATTCTGCTGCTCCTTCCTACGTGAAATGGGTTGTTGCACCCGTTAACTAGTTCAGGTCCCGGGAGACGCACTTCGGAATTCATTCGTCATATTAAATATGAGATGTCTTGAGATGCATGGGAGATGAATAGTCGATGTATGTAAATAGGACAAATGTCATTTGACTTTTGTTGTCTACCATAATCGGCCTGTAATGTTCCCACTGCTGGGACACAGGCCTCCTCTCAGTGAGAGGGAGTGGGCCGTAATCCACCACGCGGGCCCACTGCGGGATGATATAGATGTCACAGGTCTTCTTTGTTAGTCAAAAGAAGCAGAATTACTTACTCCACAACAAGGATCATTTGACGCTCGTATGACGTTGACAGGGGGGCGCTGTTGTTAACATTTGTGCAAGATGGCGGCGTTAGTTCCGATTTTGACCACGCGCCAAAGATCTTAGTAGCTTTGTACTCATCTTGACTGATAGTTTGTTTTTTTCCTCATTCTAATTAGGAGGGACGTCGCGTTACTGTAGTACGTAGCGAGGGTGCTGGTACGTAGCGTCGGCTGGTGCACCACCCAGATGTGCTGGAGACCCCGCAGCTGCGTGTCCCGGATTGGTATGAGGGGGCGCGCCGCCGCCCCGCTTCGTTAGATGTGCCATGGGCTAGGACGAATTTACTAAAGTTTACCCCTTTGTCAGGGGCTGCACTATATTATAAATAATACGCCGTCGGAGATGGTTTAATAGGAGTGGTATACACTCCTATTAAACCATCTCCGACGGCGTATCGTCTTGAAACACTGTAAGATGTTGTACATGGTGTGAATAAATGAATAAATAATTCTGTTGTCAGGGATGTGTGCATATCCCACCGTATTAGGTTGCTGTCAGATGTAAAATACTGTATACAGGGTGGCAGGAACATCATCGCGCAGCCACGGATTCAGTAGGCACATGATTCTGGACCCCCAAATTTTTCGTCAGTTATTATAAAAAACGGAGTGGGACGGAACCACGTATCGGCAAGCCTTGCGTACGCCCCTCAGCTAGATAGACAGCCGACCTCAAAAAGGTGGCTGGGACAGACTGGATGCGGAAGGTGGAGGACAGGGTACTGTGGCGCAGCATTAGAGGCCTATGGCCAGCAGTGGACTGCGATAGGCTGAATTGTGATGCATGAAGAAGCCTCCTCGTGCAGCGCAGTTTGTTCCGCCAGTTACTCAACAGAACTGAGCGCTCGGCGCATCCTGGACAGTCACACCCAATACCTTATTTGACTAGCCAATTCTTCCCTTGGGGTGGTAGGGATAACGCCCGCCTGGTTTGCGACCACCCTTCCACCGGAGTCCGGCGTCCAAGCAGCCTGCTGTGTTTCGTCGACGCGTGGGAATTCCAGTGCCTTAGGCATCTTCTGGGCACGCTCGTTCCATCATAGACCTCATCCATCGCTTTCCATCAGGCGTGATCGAGGTCAAGAGTGGGCCTATTCAGCAAATATAAAACAAAGACAACAATAAAAAATGAACAATTTCCATGAAGTTTTCATAGAAACTGTATTAAAAATAGTCGTTCAGTACACGTGCGAAACCGTCATTGCAACTTGTTCCCAGCCCCGGATCTAAGGGGGCAAACCGGGGCACTTGCCCCGGGCGGCAGTTTCATGGGGGCGCCAAATCCTTGAGACAAGAATTCGAAATATCGAACAAATGAAGCCGAAAATCGAATCTTAATATAATATGTTTGTAAAACAAACTTTTCTATTTCCATACGCCCAGTTAGTTTTTGAATACATACTAAGTGATTTATGAACACATCTTAACAGATCAAGTAAATTTTTGAACGCGTGCGTAGTGTTCGTGATCTTTCTGCCAAGGGGAATCTCCGTCACATATCTATACGAGCCGAGCCGAATAAATTCAAATAGTTGAACGTCAAGTGACAACACTGTTTGTTTATGTGGTTGATTGCGAGTAATCAGCGTTAATAAAATAAGTAATTTATTAGTGAAATCATATATTATCGTAGTGGAAATCAACAATTTGCAAGTTTTTCTCAAACACTGAAGGGAGGGGGCGCCACTATCAAGGTTTTGCCCAGGTTCGAAAAAATCGTAGATCCGGGGCTGCTTGTTCCGACTGTCAACCCTCGCCTTCGGCTGCGCCTCGGCGCGGGTAGACATTTGTCGGAACTCTTTGCAATGACAACCTTCCGCACTTGTAATGAAATATACTATTTTCACTTCTCATGCTTTATAAGTTCGTCTTTATGTTGTGTGTAGGCGACATAAAATCGCTTTTTATGCTCTAGTGCATAGAGTTTTTTTTTTTTCTAAGACAGGTAATCAGACCAACAGAAAAAAAAAAACGCACAATAGAACGTCGCAGATTAAAAACGTTATTTTATTGCATTTGCTTTAATTTATATCACTTCCATGTTTTCTATCGTTAATTTAATAAAACCGGATAAAATAGTTGATATTTATTAATTTCTCGCAATGGAAGAAAAAAACAGAGTGCATAAACGAGCCATTTTACCTCTAGACTAAATGTCTCGGGGTAATATGACTTCTTTTATGCACTAAATGAACAATCTACTATAAGGCCCACACAATAAAGTTCAGTGTGCGCTACAACTTTAAACATTTTTATAACTTTTTATATAGTGTTAGTCACTCTGAAATCCACTTAATTATTAAAATAAAGTTGATATTTGTTTAACTTGAAATAACAACAATTGGAAACATACATTTGAATAGATCTTACGTAAGTAATTGTTGTCACAAATCGATAAATAAACAATTAATAAACCTTTAACCCCTCCATTCCTCCGGGCTGGGCGGGTAACCCCCTTATCAGCAATTTAACAATTTATTTCCAAATTAGAAGGCCCAACACAAACTGATTAAAGCTTTATCTCACGCCGGGTGTCAGTAACGCAATTACCCCGTACGGAGGTAATTACCCTAGTTTTGTTACCTATAAATAGGGAATCGTACTTTTTATTAGTTGTGATTGGATGCGTAATTTACGGAGGGATTTAATGTTGCTATTGCTATAGTTATTTACAAACTAAAGTAAAAGGGCGCAGTGCTGCACACCCCTACCCTATTTCAAGTTAAACAAATATCAACTTTATTTCAATGAAAATTAAGTTGATTTCAGAGGGACTAGCACTATTGACAAGATTATAAAAATGTTTGTTAGCGTAAACTGAACTTTATTGTGTAGGAATTAAAGTTATTTTTTTATTAATTCATATTGTTTACATTTTTGGCAAATAAATCGCGAATGGACGGTAGCTGTGGCCTCGATATCGTTCGCATGCATGTCGGAAAATATAATATTGGATTTCATGGATTAATTTTTTTGCACGGTGAGCCTAAGTTACTCCATAACATTAGCTATCAGTGAAAGTCCCGACAAAATCGGTTGAGACGCTTCTGAGATTAGCCGGAACAAACAGACAGACAGATGGACAGACAACAATTTTAAAAGTTGTTTTTTGTTTTAAGTACCGTACGGTATATACTTTCGTAAGCATTTGGTAAAACATACATTTGTATGCATATATTACCTAGTTATTTTGGTGTACTCTTTTGGTACACTCAGATCGTGATAATTATAGAAAACTTGGTTGGTGTTAGTAAGTTTGTTGGTGTGGTTAGGTTGTTGATAACATCGACGCTCAGTTGCTGCGACGCTGTTACCTTTCACGTTTATAAACCACTGAACGGATTTCTATAAAATTTGGCAGGGAGATAGATTGCATACCGGGGAAGGACATAAGATAGTTTTCATCTCGATATTCCCACGGGATTGTAACTTATGTGGGTGAAACCGCGGGGTGCTGCTAGTATTATTATAGATTAGAGAGTAACTCTGTCTGTATGTTACCTTTTCACGCTTAAACCACCACCATTGGATAAAAATGGTTAAAATTGTAATATGTTACAGTAAATTGTCTGGTATATCAAATCCTTAAAGGTGGACCACTACTTACGCCACACCCTGTATATTTACACGAGTGAAACCGCGGAGTGCAGCTTGAAAATAAATAAAAATATTGAGCAAAGAGAATGAGTTTGAACAATATATCGAGAGAACTAAATTATCTTGCCAGTTCCCTACCAAACCAATCAAATACAGAAAGAGTGCAGATAAACACAATAGCATCTTATTGAATAAATTGCCTCCAAGTTAATAAGGGTATGTTTATTTCAGGTAACATTTTTCCTACCGTGCCCCACTTGGAGGCCCGACCTCTATGCTTGGAGGCCTCCGACCCGTACTGGGAGCCTCGGGCCAAATTGATCGCGAAAGGATACCGGTAAGCAGAGAAGCTAATCGAATGCTAGTCATCAGTAAAAGTGTATCTTGTACTATGTTAGTAAATACTCGTACATTGCGATGTAGAAAAGGATGTTATGTTCCCCGTTCTTATATTATACGCGGTGGAGCGGTGAAGAATATGTGAGTCATAGAGTACGAAAGGTTGTGTTTCGGTATCTACCTACTATGGACTGAGATGAGAGTACTCGAAGTCACTTTGAGCATACTCAGTCTATAATGTTCCTACTACAGGGCCGCGAACCATATTTAGATCAACATACACCTGGGGGCCTAAAAAGGCCACTTTGGTATAATCATAAAAGGACAACATTATCTATACTAATATTATAAAGCTGAAGAGTTTGTTTGGTTGAACGCGCTAATCTCTGGAACTACCAGTCGGATTTGAACAATTATTTTTGCATTTGATAGCCCAATTCTTGAGGAAGGCTATAATAGGCTATTTAACATCACGCTATTTCCTTTAGGAGCCGAGCAAAAAGAAAAAAAGTCAGAAAGAACGCTAAGCAAAAACGAAGTAATAGCGCGGGCAGGCGATGCGATGCGACGGGGTGGGTCGGAGTAACAAGAAATTTCACGCGGACGAAGTCGCGGGCAGAAGCTAGTGAATCATATAATGGACAGTTAACTGTTTACAGTTTTTTTTTATTTGTCTGTGCTACAATACCAATACACATCCAATCTCAATCTCTTTGGTTATACCTCCGTAGTGCAGCGAAATAAGAAAAACACGGACTGTCTTCGCAATATTATGATTCATAATGTTATCCTTATAAGATTCTGCCTAAGTGACTTTTTTAGGCCCCTCATATCATCATCATTGTCCTTAGGTGCGACACTGCAGTGACAGACAAGTTACATAATTATAGTGTTGCTCGTAAGAGAGTCTAATGTAGTGAATATGATTTACTTATGATTGAATATGAATTTGATTCATCTAATTTGTGTATTCATGTTGTATAGGCATATATACGTTTGTATTTATTGATGCGTGATTTATTTATTATTGAATTATTTAAAGATGTTTTCTAATATGGATTATATGGAACCGGAATTAAATGAAAATTTAAAATTTAAATCATCTGCCTAGCCTTTTCCCAACTATGTTGAGGTCGGCATCCAGTCTAACCGGATGCAACTGAATACCAGTATTTTATATGAAGGGACTACCTATCTGACCTCCTGTAAATCGATACTCCTTAGTAAGACTGTTGTCAGATTTTCGGGCTTCTGACTACCTGTAACGACTGCCAAAGATCCACGATTGACAGCCGAGACCAACGGCTTAACATGCTTTCCGAGGCACGGAGGAGTCTTGTGTATGTAAAGATGGTCACCCATCCACAGACCAACGGCGGCAAGCGTAGCTTAACCTGGTCGATCGACCTGCGCGGCTGTTATTACTTGCCACAAGAACCAAAAATCCACAAATACAACATACAACCTGATAATGACCTGCAAATTGCAAAAAAGCGTAAATAATTTGAATTTCGCGGACTACCCAGACGCTTTCGCCTTAAGTATCGGGAGAAATTCTATTAATAACTTACTTACTTGTGTTGTCATTTCGTTAGCTTTGAACAGCGCCTAGTCATCCAATTCCTCTAAGAGCGGCTTTTGTACAAGCATATTACTCATTACTCATAATGAACCATTCTTCCTTACTTTAACCGTCATTAGCGCTTCTTATCCCATCGTAATTAACGATAAAAGACACGCGTACACATCTCAACAGCTAAAGTAAATATAATTAACGCAAGCCTTATTGTTTTTGATGTATTATAAAGTTGCCATAGTACATAATATATATAATAAAGAAGTTTTACAGCAAATAACTGCCATTTTAGATTAGTTTCACGAATATTCATATAAATTGTGTGTATAATTTTTTTTTTGTTTTAGATGAATTTAAACAAACTTTTCGGCAGCACTACTCAGTAGTGTAATGACCTGGGGGCCTAAAAAGGCACTTTGGCAGAATCATAAAAGGATAACATTATGAGTCATGTCATCATGTTTCATACTTTCTTTTCTTTATATTGTGTGCTAGTGAATCTTCCGTATATATACTACTAGCTAAAACTATCTTATGTCCTTCCCCAGGATGCAATCTATTTCTCTGCCAAATTTTATCGAAATCCGTTCAGTGTTTTAGGCGTGAAAACGTAACATACAGACAGACAAACAGACAGAGTTACTTTCGAATTTATAATATTAAGTATGGATGTAGTGTTAACACTTCCACTGTCAGTAATAAATTCAAGTGAAACGCTGATAGTATTAACGTATTGCGTATCACACAAGCTGAATGAGTACTGCCGACACGCCTGTGATCATCGGAAGGCAGATTTGTGTGATAACGTTGTTAGTATCTGTACTAACAGGTTCCGTACGTTAGGACCAATTTATTTTTGGTCCTTTGGGAGCGTAAAACGGCTTAATGAAGACGTTTATATTCACTAATGAGGCGCTTTGTGTCGTTATAATGTGTAAGGATTTTTTTTTTTAATTTTAATTAAATTCTATTCTGAGAGCCTTGGTTAGGAGCAACCGCTTTCAAAGCGTTTCGTATTTCTACAACCATTTTAAACAGGATTGACTTTAGAAGCTTTTCGTCAGTCTCATAAATTTTAGAGTTTGCATCATCGTTATCGCTCATAGAACGACACTATGTTATGAAAAGAAATTGTTTATTCTTTAAACAGAACATTGGATTCAATTTTACACCTCATATTATAAAATAGTAGATTGTTTGCCAAGGGAGCAAACAACTATGAGCGCAGCGAGGGATTCAAAGTACGTCACTCGAGCTTAAAATAGTGTTTCTCTCGAGGTTGACACTCTACTTTTTATCACCCTCTATGAAAAAATATGTAAGTGCAACTAATGAATAAGAATAGTATGTTTCATTAATGAGCAAAATACACTCATTTTGTATAAAACTAAGTAAAATCCTAATTTGAGTAAACAATTACGAACGAAGGCAGAATGCTTTCCTTTACTTAACTTTTTATTTTGCTCGCGCGCATTTTACTTTATCATACAGCCTGTTACTTGTTCATACAATGTTCGTGATTGATCTCTTTGGTGATTGAAACTTTTACTAACAATACCCACATTCCAAATTCAAATCACTTTTAGTCCCTAGAGATTTAAGAGCTATTTTTAGTCCCTGTTTACGAAGAATACACCAGGTCTTATTGAATAGATGTGATAAAAATAAAATTAAAATAAGCTAGATGCGTTCGGCGTTTCCCATCTGACTACTCTGAGAAGAAAAGCCGAAACAAACTCAGAGGTCACAGTCTCTTTTAAAGTCCAAACATAATCTTGGCCAGATCTTGTGAAGACCATGTGTAGTCTATTCAAACTTACATTTCAAATTATGTAATTTCAAGTTAAACTAATATCAACTTTATTTCCATGGTAATTAATTTGATTTCAGAATGATTAGCACCATTGAAAAAGTTATAAAAATGTTTGAAGTTGTAGCGTAAACTGAACTTTATTGTGTATGATTTAAAGTAATTTTTCCATAAACTCATATTTGTTTACATTTTTGGCAAATAAATCGCGAATGTAGCCTAGATTGATTGTCTAGGCCCTCTTCTTCTCTTTTTCGATTAAAAAGTTGTCTTTAAAATATCGCTTTTAACGATACAACCGACAATTGTGTCACCCACAGACATAGATAGACCTAGATAACGCAATTATCACGATCTGTATGAAAACCAAGCGTGCCATTTTTTACTACCTACTATGACGTCACAATCACTATTTAGTGATGAGAAAATAAAAAAGATTCATAGATGTGTGTAGCACCCGTCTCGTCCCACCCTTGGAGCCTAGCGCCAGCGCTCACGTTCATCCAGCCAGCAGTACACAGGACTGAGCGCGAAAGTGGCGGCTTACGATTTTTGTACGTAAGCTAGTGCGTTTTTTGGCACGTGAAGTAGTTGCGATTGCGTTATCTAGGTGTATCTATGTGGTGATTTCTACATTTACATGTCTGTAGTATGGGTAAGAGCTACAGCTGAGCACGAGGTTGATGTTCGAGTCCCAGATCAGGCAAAGTGTTTTTGGGTTTTCTATCTGGAATTTCTCAGTAGCAGCCAGGAGTCTAGATAGGTGCCCAGTTGATGGCAATCCCTATTACATACATGGGACTTAAGCTCTGCCCAACTCTTTGGATAAACAAAGCTTGATGTTATTTTATATTTTATATCTGTAACAAGCTGCGCCCTGCGGTTTCACCCACATAAGTCTCGATCCCGTGGGAATATCGGAATAAAAAGTATCCTATGTATTAATCCAGGGTGTCAGGGTGTCTCCTTACTAAATTCTATCAAAATTGGTCACGCCGTTTGTGCGTGAAGAAGTAACAAACCTACAAACACAATCACAAACTTTCGCCTTTATAATATTAGTGTGATTTTTATGATGTTGTACATACCTACTAAAGAGTATTTTTATTTTGGTTTTTTAATTGTAATTGACCCGTAAACTTACTATGAAAACTGTATGCAGCTAACATGGGAATTCACAGCAGATTTGGATCTCAATTTTTAATTGAATGTGACTGGCTGACCACGATTGACCGAAGAACAGTGAATCACATCATTTGACATGAAGTTTGATAACAAATTTGAATGGGCTTTCAAAATTGAATGGGCTTCTATAGCCGGTGTGTAAGTTCATAGCACACGTATCAAATCAGAAAGGGATCGGCACCGTATCGCCTTTCGCCTCGCCGTTTGCAAACAGGCGTCAACCTAACGTAAGCACCAAAGCGGATCACAAGCTCCGATGCGTCGACTCGGCTACGGCTAGGCGACGCGCGACGCCGCGCTTACGGCTCGCCGATGCTGGATGATGGTGCAGCAGGCAGGCCGGAGGGGTGAGAGGGGCAAGGGTGGACGAAGAGACGTAAGCTCGGATACGGAGAGACGTAAGCGCGGGGACGACCAGCCGTAACGCACCCCACCGCAGTTCGTGCGCTTTTCCCGAGGCGAGGTGATTACAATGATTATAATTATGATGATTACATTACAATTGTACGTTACGATTCCGATTAGTGTGCGTTGCAGTAGGCAGTTTCATACAAAGAATAGCGAATACGCCGGCTAGGTATATCAAAATGTTCGGTTTACAATTGAAAAACTAATGTCATTTCATGGAAAAAAAGACTCATCGATTGCATAACCTCCTATTTTTTAAGCTGGTTAATAAAAATCTTGTGCGAAAAAATAATGAAAATAATCATTTTTTTGTTATTTTTGTTAAATATTTGTGTGCCTTACTTAACCTGGGTCAAATAAACTTATTTTCTTTCTTTCTTAATATAAATAAAATCAAATTTTAATGTTGTTTGTAGGTAACTTAGAGAAGGGCTTGACTGATTTGGCTATTTATTGTTTTAAAATGTTCGTAATAGGCCGAATTAGGTTCTAATGCAAGGAAAAAATTAAAAAGTTGCCCGGAAAATTTAAAAGTATTTTTTTATGGGATCTTTGTAAACTGAAGACCATATTGAAATTTTAAGCGGACAACGTGTGTCGGGTCAGTTACAAAAAAAATTAAAGGAAGTAAACTTTATAAAATTTTCTGTTAATTTTTTTTTTCTTTTAAGGCGACTACATGACCTAAAGCGCAGTCTTTGTCGGACTACATAAAAAAGAAAGAGAAGCGCGATGACACAACGCTGGTAATTTATTGCAAAATAGGAAGCAATTATCTATTTACAAAAAATCTATGTTTGGACTAATTAATTAGAACACTAGTATTTTAGTATGTTGCTTGTAGAATAATCTGACAAAAAATCAGAGTGATTGATATATATTAGTATGGTTTTTAATGTAACTATGGTTATGGTTATGTTATGTTATGTTATGCGCTATGGTTTTTTTAAGTATTGATATTTTAGCTGAGTCAATGTTTTTAATGTTTATAAAGAAAGTTTTCAGAGGTATCTTCATGAATTTTTCTATTGTATAAAATTAGTTGTATTATGTTTTCAACACACTATCTACCTAGCGTATATCCTGAAGAGTATCATATATTTTTCTGATTTTGTTTACTGTTGTCGATCATATACATTCTTTTATTGTTTCTAAAACTTACTTTTTTTGCGTTCAGGTCCTGCCTCTTAAGAATACAAACGTAACTACATTTCTTGGCACGCTAATCGAACAATGTAACCGTTCGTCGATATGTACCTCGATATGTACCAGCCGATGGAATCGGCCTTTAGGAAATTAAATCTCTTCGACGCTTCCTCGAGACTTTACATTTTAATGTAGAAAGTTGTCACACCGTTCCGTACAGACACTTTGCTCGGTAAATTGGTGGAAACTTTCAAAGAAAAGCTTCTGTTATTTATCATCATTCTTTGTTCTTATTCCATACTAGTGGCCCGCCCCAGCTTCGCACGGGTGAAATTTTTTTTCGAAATTTTCTTGTATACAAACCTTTTCCTGGGGGCCTAAAAAGGCCACTTTGGCAGAATCATAAAAGGATAATATTATGAACCATAATATAGCGAAGATAGTCCGTGTTTTTCTTTTTTTCGCTGCACTACGTAGGTATAATCAAAGAGATTGGGATTGGATTTATTGGTATTTTAGCACAGACAAAAAAAAATTTACTGAAAAATCCTTCACCAATGGGATTTGATACGATTAACTCAACAATTAACTGTCCATTATGATTCATAATGTTATCCATTTATGATTCTGCCAAAGTGGCAAAGTGGCCTTTTTAGGCCCCCTGGTAATACCGAACATAACAAAAAAAGAATTGTTCAATTTGGTGCAGTCGTTCGGAAGTTATGCGCGTACATACATTTCGGCGATTCATTTTTATTTATAAAGATTTTACCTTACTGTCCTAGAAGAATTTAATTTAACAACTAGTGAATCTGACAGAGGTTGTTCTGCCTGAACAGCGCCACCCAACCTGTATTCAATTGCAAATCTAAACTATCCAAGGACCCACTATAACACACACACACACACCCCCACACCCCCCCCCCCCACACACACACACACCCACCACGCACACACACAGACAAAAAAATCCATCAAAATAGGTCTAGCCGTTTAGTAGAAGTTTAGTGACATACACACATACAGAAGAATTATTTATATTAAAGATAAGCATAAAACTATCTTTTTAACTAGCCTGTATTGTCCCACTTCAGAGCAAAGGCGTTCCTCTCCCTTTTCCACACAAGTCTGTGCCAGTCCTTACGGTATCTGGAATCATTAAAAACCTTCTGTGACAAAAAGGGTGCCCATTGGTAAAAATCTCGACTAAATTACACTACGGTGTGACCGACGACGCCCCAATTTAATGTATTTTCGTGAAACCTCGCGCTGAACGGTTGGTATTAAATGACGTGAGAAAAATTATCGTTCTCTCTCTCTAACCTATTGCTCCCTCGCTCTGCCGATACACTTATGTGCGACGGTGCTTCAGTCGAGTTTTAAATTGTTCCCGTAAAACAGAAAGGGTGATTTTAGGATCGATATTTCGCGCTATGGTTTTTTTAAGTATTGATATTTTAGCTGAGTCAGTAATGTAGGTATGGTATTTTTAGAAGAGAATGTGTAAATGGACTGATTGTATTCACATATACCCAGGAGAAAGTTGCGTATCGCTCCAACTATACGGTAGTAATTTGTAACAACTCCGTTGCCAGAATATCGAATTATGATCTGTAGATATGCACCAGTGGGAACAGATCTTTGTGAAAGTTATCTTTCTGAATACCAGCGCTGCGACATTTATTTTTTAAATGTCGCGGCATCATGCTGAGATAAGAGCCTTTTGGCCACGTATAGAACTTTCTGTTTCATTTTTCTTTTTGTTACTTTTTTAGATAACTTGGTTTTTTATTTTTGACTGTGTTTAGTTTAGTTTGTGATCTTCCTGTACGATTCTCAATAAACACTTTTTCTTTCTTTCAGAGTTAATTTATCTCGTCAAGCAGCATTGCTTTAAATTGATATACATTATTACAGAAATCAGCTGCTTCATAGAAGAGTGCAATACTTAGCAAATTTTTATTTTAATAACCATTATTGGAGTGAAAACTTCTTCAGGCGCGTTGAGCATTTTTTGAGATGGGAAAAACCATCGAACTCGCGCCACTGTTACCGTAAGCGACACCGCGCGTGTTTTGTTTATAAGACGATTAAAAAAATACCCGCTTCGGCCGTGTTCGGTTGTCCTCGGGATGTACTTGGTTTTTATGTATATCTGTGTCAGTAAGTGATAGCAAAGTATGCTGTTTGTGTTTTATTTTCACTTCCGTCGGCACTCCCGGAGTGTCACTCTTCTTTTTTTTTTAAATTATGGTTTAAGAATCTTATCAGGTTGCGCGTCGAGTCTCCCTGTATATCAAAACAAACAAAGTGATCTACTAAAACACATTTGAGTTTATATTAGAGTGTATCCAATGTCTAACAGTTAGGGGCAATTTATGATACTAGATTCAAAGACTATAATTACTTGCTCTCGAACATTTGATACCGATACTAAAAGGGGATATTTAGCCCCGATTTGCGATATAATGTTGATCGTTTGGACAACGATGGATCGATTGTACATTAATTGTGACCGCTATTATAAGATTGGATTTCAGTTTCATTTTAATCATATTTTGACACTCTGCTTTGATTATAGCAGTTTTGGTATAGAGTTTATCATCATTAAATTTTATATACCTAGTGGAGTTTCTTGCTCATTATTCTCCATACGAAACTACATTTTGGCAGGGGTGACTAATCACGTCTATGTTCTTCTGAATTTTGATCTTAAAAGTGCCTTTTATGTATCTATCCAAAATAATATTATAAATTCGAAAGTAACTCTGCCTGTCTGTCTGTATGTTACCTTTTCACAACTAAACCACTAAACGAATTCCGATAAAATTTAGCAGAGAGATAGAATGCATCCCGGGGAAGGACATAGGATAGTTTTTATCGAGATACCTCGCGGACGATGTTGCAGGCCGGAGCTAGTTTGAAATAAATAGCTTTACTTTCACTCTACAGTAAAGGGTACCACAGGAATGATGAAAGAAAACTTGTTCAGGTGGAGATACATAGACAACTCCACCTTGGAGTGTAAATGTGGTGCTGTTCCACAAGCTATGTGACACTTAATATAATTTCCTGTGTGTCCTGTTGCGTTACGTGAACTGATAGACTTTAGTGATGGCGCCAAATACGTAGCCGAATTCTGGGCCGAGTCCATTTAAATTACCATCGACACGCTAAGAAGAGGAGTCGTTTTTTAATCCTTTTCATATCTTCACAACAAATTAATTTGCCAACAGCGACATAAAAATAACCTCTTAAAAGCAGGGTTTTATAATAAAAAGTAAACAACTCTAAATGGAAGCTGTGGTGAAAAGAGCTACCCGCACCTCTGTTTGGGCAAGTTGGGTAATTTAATAACGTACCGTAGTACCCCTGATAAGGTCTATCGATTTGCAATATTTATCCCCAAATGGGTAGACTGGACATAGATTATGTATCAGAAGATGTAGACGCGTCGGTTTGCTATGATATTTAGTAAATTTATAAGGTACAAGCTTCCGCCCGCGGCTTTGCCCGCAAGATATGTCGATAAAAACTAACAAGATATGTCGATATAAACTGTCTTTCCCCGGAATGCAATCTATCTTTCTGTCAAATTTCATCGAAATCCGTTCAGTGGTTTAGGCTTGAGATGGTAACATACAGACAGACAGAGTTATTTTCGAATTTATAATATGAAGCAGGAAGTAGCTTCCTCCCGCAGCTTCGCCCGCGATGTATGTCAATAAAAACTATCCTATCTCCTTTCGTTTTATCTATCTCACTGCCAAATTTTACCGAAATCCGTACAGTGGTTTAGGCGTGAAAAGGTAACATACAGACGGACAGACAGACAGTTATAGTTTCGAACTTATAATATTAAGTATGGATTAGAAAGAAAGAAAAATGTTTATTTGGCTCAGTATATGCAAGGAACACATTGAATTGAATTTTGAATTTGATAAAACTGGGATAAAAGTAATCCTTGATTTCATCAGACTACTAATATTCCTACTAATATTATTAACGCGAATTTTTGTGAGGATGGATGGATGGATGTTTGTTACTCTTTCACGCAAAAACTACTGAACTAATGTTTATGAAACTTTACAGTGATGTAGATTGATACATCAGAATAACACATAAGTTATTTTTATCCCGATATTACCACGGGATCAACACTTATGCGGGTGAAACCGCGCAAGCCGAAGCCTGCAAGCTAGTTATATTGTAAACGCGAAAGTTTTTGGGGATCGATGGATGTTTGTAACTCTTTCACGCAAAAACTACAGAACGGATTTGGATGAAATTTCGCACACAGATAGATCTTATTGTTTTAGACACATTATTGCATCACCACGAATGACGATCAGACACAGCCGTGACCAAACATTTTTTTTAAACTTCTATTATCGCGCTGCTAGGCAAAGGTTTCTACTGTTTCCTTCCAGCCAATCTACAAACATTTCTAAGTTGATCAACCTTTCTCAAAAATGTCGCCAAGAAGTTGTAAAGTTGCTCCCAAACAAAATGTCCTATCTACCACATTAAACTTCTCTCCATAAGGGTCTGTTACCAAAATGCAGATTATTGGTCTCCAACCTTTGGTCCTTCACCCATTTTCATTTTATTATGGCGCGGCCATAGCTCCGCAAAAGTCGTTAGTTCGAACCCCGGAATAATGTTTTTCAATTATGCATGCAATTCTGAACTGTCATTAGAGTTGATGAGGGCCTGGGGAAGTGACAATTTTAAATAGAATGGTGGTCGATTGGTTTATGGAGCTACGAATATGGATTTTTATATAGATAAATTATTTTATTTCTATATGTAGGTTGTTCAAACACTTTTACACGTCAATCATATTTTTAAAACTGGATGAGATCGACGTTTCCTATCTGACTACTCTGAGAAGAAAGGTCGAAACAAACTCGGAGGTCACAGTCTCTTTTGAAGTCCAAGATCTGACCAAGATTATGCCTGCATAATCTTGGTCAGATCATGTAAAGACCATGTAGATTTGTGATTGAGTGGTCCAGTCAGTGCACGCATTTATCAGTAATCGTGCACAACGACTCGGCGAACAATAATAAAGAAAGGACATTTGGGTAGGCATGGGAGGAGCATCTTGGGGATTCAGGGCTCCTTCAAACAGGCGCGACGCGCAACGCGAATCGCGCGCGACAAAAGCACAGCTCGTGGGCGACTTGCGGTGCATTTGTGTCACGCGCAATTTTATCGCGTGTCGCGCCTGTTTGAAGGAGCCTTCAGTCTTACCATCAACCTGGCTGACTTTCTAATCTATAAATCTGACACCAAGTCAGGATGTTTTGTGTTACAGAAAATGAGTGGCTAATTTCTGTTATGTTACTTACATATGTATTTATTGGAGAACAAAAAACTGGCCAAGTGCGAGTCGGATTCGCACACTCCGTACTACAAGGCATAAACGCCGAAACAAACACGTTTGTTGTATGGGAGCCCCCTTAAATATTGATTTTAATCTATATTTAGTACTTGTTGTTATAGCGGCAACAGAAATACATCATCTGTGAAAATTTCAACTGTCTAGCGATCACGGTTCATGAGATACAGCCTGGTGACAAACGGACAGACGAACAGTGGAGTCCTAGTAATAGGGTCCCGTTTTTACCTTCTGGCTACGGAACCCTAATAAAAATGGCGTGGCCCAACACATGTTGGCACGTGCCTCCGTACCCACTACCCAGTGCCTTGTAAAGGGACTGTCCACTTTGTCTAATAAAGGATGCTGTTGGAGGTTCCGCACAACCTACCCATTATTATCACTATTTTCTTTCTCATAATATCATCTGCCTAGCCTTTTCCCAACTTTGTTAGGGTCGGCTTCCAGTTTAACCGGATGCAGCTGAATTGCAGTATTTTACATGGAGCGACTGCCTATCTGACCTTCACAACCCTGTTACCTACTGGTTAATACGATACCCCTTGATAACACTGGTTGTCAGACTTTCGGCCTTCTGACGACCCGTAACAACTGTCAAAGATCTACGAATGGCAGCCGGGACCAACGGTTTAGCGTGCTTTCCGAGGCACAGTGGGGTCTTGGTATGTGAAGATGGTCCACGGACCAACCGCGCCAAGTGTAGCTTAACCTGATCGATCGACCTGTGTGGCTAATATTACTTAGCCAGAAGCCCCTCCTTTTTTTCTCTTTCGTACCGTATGTAGCAGGATATCTACAATAGACAATCAATTGTGTCTCACTAGCGGAGCTTAAGAGGTCATTTTGAACAAATACTTTCTATAGGTACCTACTATTTAGCTTTTATCTGGTCGGCCATGTCTTAACTATGTTCGGGTTGACTTTCGGTCTTTAGAAGAAGAAGTGCCTCATTTTATTAAAATATTATAACCTATCTCTTTTCTTGCCTGGCTCGGCATGCTGTGCTGGCGCTGCTGCTGTGGCTGCGGAAAACCTCAAGCGGCGAAAATATAATAACCTTATCGGAAATTATATTTTCGAGCCGTTTGGGGTTGAAACCCTCGGGCCGTATGGTCCGAGTACTCATGGTGTTTTTCAAGTAATTTCGAAACGGCTGGTTAACACTTCCCGTGACTCAAGGGCTGGCTTTTACCTTGGCCAGAGGCTAAGCATCGCCATACAACGTGGTAATGCGGCGGCATTACCAGTCCGACTAGCAACTAGGTATTAGCAGTTACAGACTAGTGATGTACCCAAGAGACTGGCGAGTCTCTTGGGTACATTACTAGTCGACAGCGACGCAGATGAATTTTTCGACGCTATTTTTTTATTTAGTTTCCGTATAGTTTTAGTTAAGTTAGGTTTTAATTTTGTAAGGTAATGATTAAATAAATGTAACCTTTATCAGACTTTCTCTTTTCCACGTATTCGACAATATGAATCAACTGTTTAAGAAAATGACGAGAAATGGAAAAAAAAATGAAATGATGACGACAGGTTTTGAAGATAATAAAACCAGGGTTGAAGTGTACATTGCAGATATATTTTGTTTCTTTATTAGCATAAAGATTCAGACAATATAAGTGTAAAACCCGACCATGACATTTAGTTGACATCTACTAGAGCGCCACTAGTGACGTATTACTGAACTAACATGACATTTAAACTGTTTGGCATAAACGTTCGTTCCAACAAGAATTTGTAAAAAAAAAAAAAACACTGGCACTCCGGTAGTGCCGACAGAAGTGAAAACTTGAACAATTACGAGTGTATTTTGTGAATCGTCTTATAAACAAAACACGCGTGTTAAGGTGTGTTCCTTATTTTATAGGGTTTTTTGCAAATCAGGTATGATGACCAAAGTGACTGGTTTATTCTTCTCGTGAAAGGAATTTATTCAGATTTGCTCGTCGTCAGTTATATATCCGTGGTTCAGCGCCATCTCGTCGTTGTTGGATGAACTACGTAGTTAGTACGCGAGGCCTACGTAGTTAGTACGCGAGGCCCTCGTAGTTCTTCCCGATGTGCATAGATGGCGCTGTCCTCAACAACGCACGTCTTAAGTTTTACGTCTGACGTTAGTACGCGAGGCCCTCGTAGTTCTTCCCGATGTGCATAGATGGCGCTGTCCTCAACAACGCGCGTCTTACGTTTTACGTCTGACGTTTTACGTCTTACGAATTTTCGATCAGGGTCACGTGACCTGACGCGAATTTAGAAGTTTTTACCCATTCCAAAAAAAGTACACAGCGCCGCTAAAGAAGTTTTCACTTCAAAAACACTATACAACAACACAATTTTTGTTTTCAATATCTTTACACTATTTGATTCTCAGGAAGGAATTGATATAACCACAAACAAGTTATATGTCACCCAACAAACACTCCTATCGACACAATTAAAACAAGCATAACATACATAGTCACATTAAAACTTCTCCGGTCGTCCCAGCAGAATGTCGCGGGACATAACAAAAGTCGGTGTTATGCAATCTTGTCTTATAGTTATGTATTTTTCGTATCTCCAAATAGGTCAGCACTTCCTCTTATGAAATCTTTTACTATTGGCTGGAAATCTTGTAAAAATGGGGCGGTTTCAAATATTTTTTGTTGGTACTTTTCTTTTGGGGATGTTCAAATCAAATCATTTATTTTTGCAAACATGGGTAATTGGATGTTTTCTTAAGATATAGTCCTCCATATTCTACCATCTTATGGGCATGCAAATAATATGTTTATAATTATATAACAATATAATATATGATGTTGGCGTTGTATATGCAAATCTCATGGTCTGTTTCACCATCTTCGTATAAGTTTTATTTAAGTTATCTAAAACAGTGTTCCTAATCTCAGATAATTACATTCCATAGTTACATAATCAGTTATCTACTTTAGTGAAATGTGTTCCAAGTTGATTTTTCAGTGGACTTGTGTATCAAAAATCTCTTAATAAGTTTTTGATTGCAATGGAATTAGAACTTTGTGGAATACGACATTTAGTTCGTTGTTAAATAACTTGATCTCAAATTCTTGGCTCTAATATGTAGGTATTTCATAAAAAATGTCCTATTTTTTTGTATCATAAAAATGTGTAGTTGGCTAATATTATTATCAAATATAGGGACCACTTGAAACTAATACAGATATATGGAAGAAAAAGACGTACTCTGCCGACCCTTGTATTACTGAAATAAATAAATAATTAGTGGTAGGTAGACCTTTAAAGAGCAGTTTTTTGAGGAGCAGCTTTTGGGAGCTGTGCTGGTGGCCAAGTGGTAACAGCTGCGATGTACAAGTTTTAGGTCGAAAAGGAAAACATCGTGAGGAAACCGACATGGCCCAGAACCAAAAACTCCAAGACATGTGACATCTACTAACCGGCACTGAGCCCGCGAGCTGGTTTACGGCCCACTCTCACCGAGAAGTCTGTCTACCAGCCGGTCGATTCTGTAAAAATCTCACCGTGAAAACTTAGGTGAAGTGAGTTGGGTTTTGCACTATTGACAGCTCACTCCAAGCTCACTTCACCTAAGTTTTCACGGTAATATTTTTACAGAATAGCGATGCAGTAGTGGGAATTTATATACTGATTATGATATGACACACCTTTAAGAGCAGGAAGCCATCTATATGGTGCCCATATGAACAGTGAAACAGCACTTTAGCTTTAGGTAGGTATTCAAACGATCATGTAGTTATGGGTAATGATCAATAAAAATTGGAAGATATTGCCTCGCCTTGTGTGGCAAAGTCATAAAATGCTGTATAACGAGCGACAGAAAGGACATAAAATTAGACACGCGGATGTATGCTTTAAGATACGGCTCACTGAAGATCTTCGCGCTCAAAGGTCGTTATAATATAAATACATACATTGCATAGCTAATGTCATTATTAGTGTTTAAAATTTAAATTTCAGGACATCTATACTAATACTTAATATAAAGACGAAAAATTTGTGAGTTTGTATTTAGGGATAATCTTCGGAACTGCTGATCAGATTCTGAAAATTCATTCACTAATGCGAAGCTATACCTAGTATTGCCGAGTGTCAAAGAATATTTTCTGTAAAACAAAGTAATTTACTTAAGCTAGAAGTTCATCGTTAAAATCGATTCATCAACAACAACTAGATACTCACCTGCATAGAAAAAAATCTGCTGGTGTAGAAGTTAATAGGACCTGCGGGCCCAGTGCGGGTTGGTAGATGTCACATGTATTCGAATTTTTGGTTCTAAGACTATCTGGTTTCCTCCGGATTGAATGTTGCTGGCATCTAATAAATTGGCTCAGTTATCCGATTTAAATTTTGCTTCAAAAACAAAAAAAAAACATAATGCTTGATTTTTTTCGTAAGTGCTACCGTCTGTGTTTTGCCTTATATAACAGTACTACTGGCGCCACTAGACTTGTTCTAGCACCTATCTAACTGCCAAAGCCAGTAACTATCTCCCAAAGGCCCTATAACACCATTGAGCTAACAATAGTCAAGTTAATCTGCAGTCTAACAGCCACTGTAGCGAAGTAAGTGAGTACTTGAAACAATGGTTTAACCTCTGCCGCTGACGTTTTTCGCCAAGACAATGGAAATTGGTGTCTCATTGTGATTATAAAGTATACCTTAGATCCGCAAACAGTAGTTAAGATTTTTGGCCCTTTGATACTAAAAGATTTTACTTTTGGACTTTTGGTCATGTTTTTATGTAACGGCGGTTGTCTGAAAGCATAAAAAGGGATGTGATTAATGTTGATTAAAGATGGTTCCGTAGAAGATAGCTTGATGAGCAGGATAGGTTTCGTCAAAACTAGAATGAGGACCCACGGGTTCGCGACGATGGAAGGAGTGGAGGGAGGCCTTGGCCGGGAGTGGAACAGTGAAAGCTAGTAAAAAAAGAGGGTCCACCAGTAACGATACTGATGCCTAAGTGTATTCGCCCTATAAAAACATTGGCCATACTTAGAACCGGCTTGACATATTATTACTATAAGATGGAAGTAGCGTCGTCAATACTCCAATATCCATAATATAAATACTAGAAACAAACACAAATTTGTTGTACCTGCAACAAGGCTCAAGAAAATAGGTGGCTCGTTCAGATGCCAATGTATACGCTTTTATAATAAACTACCAAGCCACGTTCAAGATCTTAGCCTTAATAAATTTAAATTATTAATTAAACGTAAGTTGTGCAAGAAAGCTTTTTATACTGTTAAAGATTATATTGAGGATAAAAAGGCTTGGGATTGAGCTGCTTCCAATTTATGCATTTTGAGTGTTTTTGTTGTTCTTTTGTTGTTTTTTTTTTATATAATATACATATTGACATTAATATATTTTTTTTAAAACAATGACATTTGCTTACTTGTAAAGTATTACATTATTTTAATTTTTGTGAATATGAAGACGATGTGGGTCATTTATTTTATTCATTTTATATTTTTTATTATTCTCTCCATGGTCTGGCAGTTTGAGTAATTTTTGTGGCCTACCCAAATGTCCTTTCTTTGGTATTGTTCGTCGGATCGTTGAGCTCCTTAAGTCTTGAGTTGAGCTGCACGATTTCTGACAAATGCGTGCACTGACTGGACAGGTCCTCTCAATCTGTGTGGTTCTTTCCTCAAAAGACCATCTCAGACATCGACCTACATGGTCTTCATATAACCTGACCAAGATTATGTCTGGACTTTAAAAGAGACTATGACCTCTGAGTTTGTTTCGGCCTTTCTTCTCAGAGTAGTCAGATAGGAAACGCCGACCTCATCTAGTTTAAAAAATATGATTGACGTGTAAAAGTGTTTGTACAAACCTACTTACAAAAATAAAATCATTTATCATTTATCATTTATCATTTATCATTTACTATTTTTTTTTCTCTCTGTTCTGTTAGTTTGTGTCATGGTCTGGCAGTTTGAGTAATTTATGTGGCCTATATAACAAATGTCCTTTGATATTGTTCGTGAAATCGTTGAGCTTCTTAAGTTTTGAGTTGAGCTACACGATTTCTGACAAATGCGTGCACTGACTGGACAGGTCTACTCAATCTGTGTGGTCCTTTCTTTAAAGACCATTTCAGACATCGATCTACATGGAGTTAACATGATCTGACCAAGATTATGTCTGGATTTTAAAAGAGACTGTAGCCTCTGAATTTGTTTTGGCCTTTTTTCTCAGAGTAGTCGGACAAGAAACGCCGACCTCATCTAGTTTTTAAAATATGATTGACGTAAAAAAGTGTTTGAGCAAACCTACTAGAAATAAAATCATTTATGAATGAAAAGAACGCGTCAGCTACTAACGTAAATATAGACGATTTGACAAGTGATAGCACATCAATTGACAAGGATCTTTTGGAGGGTGGCCAAAATCGGAACTAACGCGACCAACTTAACACATTTCACAAAACAATTGCACAAATATTTACCAACAGTACCCTCTTGTCAACGTCACTCGAGCGCCAGTTAATCCTTGTAGCAGACTAATTTATTGTCATGATCATCTGCCTAGCCTTTTCCCAACTTTGTTGGGGTGGGCTTCCAGTCTAACCGGATGCAGCGGAATACCAGTATTTTACATGGAGCGACTGCCTGTCTGATCTCCACAACCCAGTTTCTGGGTAAAACGAAACCCCTTGGTAAGACTGGTTGCCAGACATTCCGGCTTCTGACGACCCGTAACAACTGTAAGAGATCCACGAATGACAGCCGGGACCAACGGCTTTACGTGCTTTCCGAGGCACGGTGAGGTCTTGTTATGTACAGATGGTCACCCATCCACCCAACTGCGGCAAGCGTAGCTTAACCTGATCGATCGACCCGTGGGGCTGTTATTACTGAGCCACCACCTCGTCTGTCCAGGTTGCACACATGTTCTCTTTTTAAATGCACCGCTTTTTAACTCAAGGTCGTATAAAGCAGTATAACTGGTGGTCAAACCCCTTTTATATTAGACCACGGACATCAAAACATAAACACGAACTTTTATTTGGTATTTAACTTGCTCTAACTTTGGTACGAAAACAACTGAACAAAGAGACAGTGAGTGCCAAAGTGAGACATGTTGGAAATATATAAAATTGTGCAATTTCAACAATATGGTAGTTGAAAATGATATTTCTTTGAATGAATATAGCTTTTTATTTTGAAGTTATTGTGGGTATTGCTGAGATGGAAGATAAAGACCTAATTAAGTAATAGTTGTAATGTAGGCTCTCAACCAACTCAACCTATCGCAGTTCAATGCTGGACATAGGCCTCCCCCATGCTGCGCCACAACACCCTGTAAGAAAGAAAAGGAAGAAAATACGTTTATTTGCGGCAAACGTGACGCATAAAAATAGAAAACACAAAATAACAATTTGGGCGTCACATCTACGCAAAACGGCCATCGCTCAGCATAATTCTAAGACCCTATACGAGACAGAGCCCCAGCGCTGGTTTTCAGCGACAGCCGGCGTTGACGTGATGACGTCAGCCAGTGCAGCATATGATTAGATAGATATAAATAAAAAACAACAATCAAAATAAACAAAAAAATGGTATGATGTTCATACAATTTTTTTGTAATATATGTTTTATTTCTTCTTTTTTTATCTAGCTAAGGAGACGAGAGAAAATTTAATTTTTTACTGGTACAACAATAAATTGATTCAAAGTAAATTTTATCTTTTTCAGTAAAAAATAAAATTTTCTCTCGTCTCCTTAGCCAGATAGTAAGTCGGTAAAACGCGGCTGTACCTTTTACATGTGGTGGCTCTTTTGTTGCTGCTCAAAAGCAATGTCGTGATGGCTCAATGGTCATATCCTCACGAGGTTGTGGGCTCAAATCTGGACATGTACCAATGTGACCCTTTCAATTGATATTATGTTCTTTCTGATTTCATCTTGGAAAATTACTGACACGGTGAAGGAAAATATCGTGAGGAAACCTGGACTTATAATTGGATTAAGGCTGAAATCGCCAATCCTTCTTGAGCAAGCGTGGTGACCAAAGCTCGCGCCTTCTCTGTATGGGAAGAGGCTTTTGCCCTGCATTGGGGCACTAGTAGGCTGCTTATTAATAAAAAAAAAAAACAGTGGCACTCCGGGAGTGCCGACAGAAGTGAATACAAAACAACAGAATACTTCGCCATCACTCATTGACATATCGGATATACATTAAAACCGAACATCCCGTGGACAGCCGAACACATCCGAAGCGGGTATTTTTTTAATCGTCTTATAAACAAAACACGCGCGGTGTCTCTTATAGTAACAGTGGCGCGAGTTCAATGGTTTTTTCAATATCTCGAAAACGCCCAACGCGCCTAAAAGCTCCTTCAAACCGGCGCAACACCCGATAAAATCGGCACCGCAAGTCGCGCAACGAGCGGCATCTTTGTGTCGCGCGCGATTTTATCGCGTGTTGCGCCGGTTGAAGGAGCCTTAAAGAAGTTTTCACTTCAATAAAAGCAATTTATTATTTGTGTCATAAATAATTATGATCTGAAAAACATTATATTTTCCCCCTTTCAAAGTATCGTAACAACGGTCACCGTTACAACAAAGAAAGTACTATTTTAATAAGCCAAAAGCCAAATAAAGACTGTGAAACACTTATTACACGCGGAACTATTTACATCGTTTCCGGTGAAAAACGCAAACGGAAACTGTTACCGCGGCCGTTTCCGGCGGCGACAGGAAGCTTGCGTGTCCGCGATAATGGCGGCTTCCGGTTCCCGCCGCAAATCATTAATGGACATATTGTTCAACGACTTTCTTTTTGCCTGTCGTTACTAATAATGCACAATTAAGGAATGGGGAATAGTTTTTCGTAGGGTTTCGTTTTGCTCGCTTGCAGGGTAGGTGGTGATTTGTATGGAAATGTTAATACAATGGGTATTTTGAGCAACAAAGCCGTACCTAACTATATTGGGCTGTGCGAAGATTTTTCTAGTCATATAACCCTCAATCAAAATTGGCAACATTACCAACTTTTGTATAGCATACGAAATTGTGGGATGGAAATATTAAATTCTAAAATAATCCAAATGATAAACAATGTGCAATTTTCTGTACAATTCAAACAAATCAAAATTACGACACATGAGCCTGATGGCTCATATGTCGTAATTTTTTTTTTGTGTGTATCATTATTTTGTTTTCTGTTCATCAGAACACAGATAAATGATACACATTAACATTAATTAAAAATAAAACATAGTCAACCCATTTCATGTCCCATAAACCACATATGGTTCAGGTTGATTGTATAAATTATTGTGTCTACTTTGTGGACAGTGAAAGTGTTAAGTAAGGAGTTTTGTATCAAAAAACTTTCACACAAAGAACCAGAAAACATTCCCTAAACATACCTAACAAAACTACATCACTAAACGAAACATTGTTAAAGTATGGACACTTTAACGATGTTAAAACAAAGAGAAGACTCAAGAGCTTCGGAAATTTCGCAGCAAAAATATAGGAAAGGATGAAACAAAGGAAAGCGGAGGACCCCGGGCGGGTTATAAGGCAGATTCAATAATTAATGCAATAAATATCGGGTGCCGTTCCGCTATTAACTTTGCCGGTCAAACACCTTGTAGTAGAGAGGCGGAAACGGGAAAATTTTAAAGTGAAAGGGCGGTGATAAAAGTGTTGTAAAAGAGCATTTTATGATAGCGACAATGAAAGTTTAGAGGACGTATTACTTAATTTGATTGTCAATAAGATAAATTAATATATAATAAATAATTGCCTTATAATTAAAAAGTCTAAACTATATGTATTAATATATACATATAAATATTGATTGATTTATTGATTGTTTGTTTGAACCGTTTGGGGTTGAAACACTAGGGCCATGGGGCCCGAGTGCCCACTTAGTATTTCGAGACATCGCCAAGCGGTTGGTCGACTCTTCACGTGACCAGAGGGCTGGCCTATTTCTTTGGCCAAATAATCAGTATTGCCATACAACGTGACATTGCTGCCAGACTTTAGGACACGTTTCCATTCCTATCATTTTGAATTTGTTTTGTTTATTTTTAAGGTTTTTTTTTGCCAAATAAACGCAATTTTCTTTCTTTTCTTTCTTCTTTCTTTCTAGCGATGCGGACAAATTTTTTGATGCCCTTTAAATATTTCCCCTCTTTTTTATATACTTGTACATATTATTATTTCAAATAATAATATTAAGAACAAGTCCAAACTCAAGGTTTGCCAAAGAGCGATGGAGCGTAGCATCTTAAAAATTAAACTCAAATTTGGTCGATCCAAATTTGCAACACCGCAATACTCTCCAAGACAGGTATTGCCAATGTTCTATTGCGCTATGTCTGCGAGGCTGAAGTGGAACTGGGTGGGTCACATATACTGGATGCATCCGGACAGATGGGCCAAAGTCGTCACACAGTGGGTGCCTAAACACGCTGGCGTGCCGATTTGGACACGTTTCTAACCAATTGGACGAAGAAGGCACAACACAAATAAGAGTGGAAAAATATAGGGAAAACATTAACCTAGCAGTGGGACAATATCAGGTAAAAAAAACAATGTACAGCCAGTGCTGCAACAATGCCAGCACATCAAGCTACCCGAAACTGTAAAATTTTCCCAATCAACTTTGAACCTTATATTGTAGCGATAAAGTTGAAAATCTGTTAAATAAATTTGACAGATTGTTGTAGCTTGATGTGCTGGCATCTGTACATTAATTTTGAGTCTAAAAATGTATAGTTTTTGAAACAAATCGCTCCAATATATTCATCATCATCATCATCAGCGTATAGAAGTCCACTGCTGGACATAGGCCTCCCCTAATGAGCGCCATAGCGCCCTGTCTTCAGTCTTGTCCTGTCTTGTCTTCTCCAATATATTCGTTGCATATTAAATCAATAGGCGTAAAAGCTCCCAGTATGGCGCTATTCATCACAATATCTTCGAATGCCTTCCAACAATAAAGTTGTTTTTCTTTAGATCCAACGATATTCACAGACATATTCGCCATTATTTATATCATATCTCTTTATTTATCATCACTTATTATTTTAGTTACGGCTATACATTTGAAATAAAACGGCTTAGAAGGTCTTGTCTTATTTATTGCTTCATATAATATATCATCTGTTTTGAAGTTTGGTATTGTTATTGGAGTTTTCATACTGTCTGAAACTTCGATGAATCCAGCTATTGTATTTTTAGTCGTCGGAATTGAAAACGCGTCTTTTGTTTTGTCTTTCAATGCGAAAAAAAAGAGTGGAACCGATGTTTTGTTTGCTTGTAAGATGTAGGTTGTAGCTAAGTGTTCGTAGTATATAGTAGACTATTTTAATAAAATAGGCTTTAGGTTTGTTCACTTTGAATTCTCGTATCTTCAAAGGTTTTCCTTACCCTTTTGAATTTCTGTAAGAGATTATTTATCGACTAACATTGAATGTTTTAAGTCTAAGATTCAAAGCATTTTTACCTTCCACCCAACAAGGAATGGTTTCAATCCCGTAGCGATATTAAAATAATAGGAACATCAACGAGGAACGAGTTACTTAAATTAAAACTAATGCTTGCTTTTTCGTCCGTCCGACCGTCTACGGCAATAACTGAATTAAATATTTCGTACAAACTAAAGAACAAAGGGCTTTGAGAATCCGTGGCATACCTAAAATAGCACCAATTTGTTGTTTTTTCAAAATGGTTGCCACCTATAAGACCTTTATATATCGATAGCTGACATCAATGTAAACGGAAAAAATAATACGCCGCCCTTTTGAAAAAAACCGGTCAAGCGCGAGTCGGGCACACGTACGGATCTGTACGTAGGTATGTAAATAGTTTTAATTTTTTTTTTTGTAATGTGTTTACAAAACGGTTTTGGGATTGTTCCCTTTACTTGTGCTGCATGACATTGCTTCTTGCCAAATTTCATGATTCTAGGTTAACGAGAAGTACCCTATAGGTTTTGATTTCGGAACATAAACGCCCGTATGTTTTGATTGCGTTGACTTAGAAGTTTGATTTTTCACTGCTTTAACGGATTACAGCCCTGAGTATTTGATATTAATTTCAACTTCATAACTCCACGCGTTCCTGAGAAAGAGAGTCTTGACTGATGGACAGACAGACGGACAACGAAGTGGTTATAAAAGCGTTCCGTTTTTCCTTTTGTGGTATGAAACCCTAAAAAATAAAAATGTCACAATATTAGGTATGCCAGGCTCCATAATTATATAAATCTTCGATCCCCTTTTGTTGAAATATCAAAATTGTCATAAACTAATAATCATAATGTTGTTCACGTAATAATTTTACCGACAAGCAACCCGTTAACTGTTATATAATATTCATACTTATTTAGGTGTATACTGTAGAGGCTATCTATGTAGCCTTACCTTTTTTAATGCAGGCTATAATTCAGCTCGTGTTCCATTCGAAGTTCGAAAAATATTTGACACCTGCTTGAAACGTTCGAAATATTTTTATTAGGTATTTTTATTGTTTAGTAGAATCAGTGCTAGTTTTAATATGGTAATGTAAAGTCTTCCTATAAATGTAATATAATTCGAGTCGAAGCTTATCGATGCTTAATTATATTGTGAAGCTCTCATTCAGAGATTCACTGCGATGTGGGGGAGAGGAGGGGTTAAGTAAACAACATGATGTGTGCTACTCCGAGGGTCAACTGCTAAACTCCCAGCAGCTACTACTCATATCCTTTAATTGGTGACATATTTATATTCATATATGGTACGTGACACTATGCTAATACTAAAGTTACGAACACAGCTTATTTACCTTAACTTAAACTATGTACTATACGTGACGTACTGATGCACAATATACGTGCCTCCACACCACATCACAGTACCTGTGAAAAGTTATGGTTTGTACTCTTCACTCTATTGTTGTCACCTTGTTATTTTTTCTATTGAAAAGCTACTCGGTCCAAATAAATAAAATTCAATACTTTTCTTTTAACAAGCTTATTCTTTCAACATTAACAATAATAAAATCATCGAGGTAAGTAAGATCAACATTTATAGAATTCTGTCGGTGTGTCGCGCGCGCTGTTTCAACCATGGCTGCAGACCGATTGGAATAGAACCAAATCGATCTCATCTGTCCCTCCGAATGTGTTTTACCTCTTTCGCCTCAAAAGGTTTCATCAGTATCTGGTGTAAGTCATGAGCGAGGTCTAAATATATGTAGATATTGATTTTCGCCAGACATTCGAGCCTGAAAATATCAACAAAGGGATTGGATACAAAAATGGTTAAGATATTTATTTTGCAATCTATATATAGGATGTTTGGAAGCTAGATACAAAGCCTTAGTATGTTTTTTATCTTTTCCCAGCTAAAGTTGGTATGTTATCTTTGACTTAATGTTTGTAGTTAAAAACATAAAAAAAAACATTCTTCGTCTAAGACATGTATCGTTTAAAATGCTATAAATAGTGTCAGCTATCACTCCCTTATACCTTTGCACTCATCTTCCAAACACCCTGTATATTTTTTTGCAGTGAGCCTTAAGTTTCAGCTGTCTTATTTGATAAAAACCATTGACTAGGTTTTGTTATAATTTCTCTAGTTATCTGTTCTTGGAAAGTTTCCTTTGTAGAGCTTTCTAAAGCGTTTATAAAGCACTTGAAGTATCTTTATTAACATCAAAGAAACTGAGACTCAATCTATTATTTCCAATGTAATTAAAATAACACTCTGCTTCACTTAACATTTGCACCACAAAATGATTTCTGTCTATTATTCCGCCCTGCAGTATTGTATTATTATATATCGTCGACATCTGTGACCCGTTCGCTTCGAAAATTGTCGCTCTGAGTTACAATAACCTTGGGTATTTCAATTTCAATCGCTGCTCTCTCAATATAGGCAGAGAATACATTTTTTCATCAGATATTAGATAATGTTATGAAACGATTTGGTAGAACATAATCATATTATTGGAGTATTGTACGAAAATTATATATAAGTACCAAGTATACGTAGGTACTTGAATGTTGTATTATTTCTAATCGATTGAACTCTGCTTCGAAAGCTCTTGAGATTTCTATTACCATTATGAAGAATAATATTTTGTGTCAGTGTTCTTATAGAAGATTACAAATGCAAATTTATTATAATTTGATAAGATTATCCTTATTACTCGTATCTTTCCTTTTGAATTAATTTATGGTATGTCATCTTTAAAAGTTGTTATGAAAACTTCATCGAGCATCAATTTTTCTTAGCGTACAAGTTTAGAAAGAAAATAATCGATTAAAAATAATCCAATTATTATGCAGAATAATGGTTTATTAACTGACTTCAAAAAAGGAGGTTCTGTATTCGACCCGTATCTAAGTATGTATGTTTGTATGTCCGCGATTTGCTCAAAATCCAATGAAGCAATTTTGATAATTCTTTCATTAATGTGATCTACATACTTTCAGGAAGGTTTTATTATATAACACATTAGGTAACTATTCTTATGTACGAAGTTATATACATAAATGTACTGCATCTTCGGCATTTCTATCTGAATTTTGATGATTCTTTGAGTCGGTGTCTTCAATTCTTCAATGCACTAGTGTTAATTGTGTGCGGTAGGTACAGCTAAAAAGTGAAAATAAAACCTTTTTCCAAAGAAAAAACAACCGTCTTCAAAAAAAAAACACTACAAAGTGATAAATTACCTACTTTAATTTCAGAAGTCAGTGTCGTTGGTTCCGCATTTTCGTTTTTTGACACCGACTTCCGAAATTAAAGCTAATTAATTATAACTTTGTAGTGGTGTTTTTTCAAGTCGGCTGTTTTTTTTTGTAAAAAAGTTTTTTTATTTGTTAAGTATATTTTAACATAATCATAATATACACCTAGTTTCCCTAAAGGGTTAGGCAGGGACGTGCTTATAGTACAACCTCATTTCCCAGTCATTTTTATGTCCTTTGTAATTGGGGGCAGGCCTATTGCCATCGATCAGACAAATCCAAACGCAAAAAAAAAATCTGCTACTGAGTAATTTCAGATGGAATGACCCAATAACACTTTGCCTGACCCCGAGAGAGGGCCCCGTGGCTAACTAATAACAGCCGCACGGGTCAATTGATCAGGTTAAGCTACGCTTGCCGCGGTAGGTCTGTGGATGGGAGACCATCTTTAGGTACATACCGAGACCCCTCCGTGCCTCGGAAAGGACGTTAAGCCGTTGCTCCCGGCTTTCATTCGTGGATCTTTGACAGTCGTTACAGTCGTCTGACATCCAATCTTACCAAGAGGTATCGTATAACCCAGTAACTGGGTTGTGTAGGTCAGGTAGGCAGTCGCTTCATGTAAAATACTGGTATTCAGCTGCACCCGGTTAGACTGGAAGCCGACCCCAACATAGTGGGAAAAGGCTAGGCAGATGACGACTGCTTTACCCGGGAATCGAATCCAAGACCAGTAGCAGTTGCGACCATTATAATATCAATGAGTCAGTCACTGCCATATTTTAATTCACTAGCAATCCCTCTGTGACTGGTTAATTTTATTATCCCTGGCAACACATTGCACCAACCATACAAATAAGCTCTCCTGCCAAAAATAACCAGAAATACAGGCTCTTCGCAATAAACTGCCTTAAGGGGCTTACATGACCTAAAGTGCGATCACTGTAGGACTGCATAGAAAAGAAACAAGCGCGATGACACATCGCTGGTAATTTATTGCAAAATATGAAACAATTATTTAATTACAAAAAATCTATTGTTTGGACTAAACAACTAAAACACTAGTATTTTAGTATGTAGAATAATCTGACAAAAAATCAGAATGATTGTAAATATAAATATTAGTATGGTTTTTATTGTAAAAAGAAAGTTTTTACAGGTATCTTCATGATTTTTTTCTATTGTATCGAATTTTATGTTTTCAACACACTCATATCCTGAAGAATATCATATATTTTTTTCTGATTTTGTTTACTGTAGTCGATCATAAACTTTTATTGTTTCTAAAACTTGCGTTTTTTTTTGTGTTTAGGTCCTGTAAGCCCCTTAAAAAACTGTGCCTGTTTTAACTCGTCCATCGACAGTGTCCCAATAAACAATCGGTCTTTACCGGCCCATGCGTTTTGGTTCATAAATTTTTATTCTTACACAAAAGTATTTTTCAGCGCATACGGTAGTAAAATAAAGTGCATTGCTGTTTCCATTAAGCGGCAGATATTGTTTCAAAGGATTAATGCTTCGATGGATAGTGAATTGCGAATTTCGGTTTTTATGTAGATTCATGTTTCGTTGTTAACGCTTTTTGGTGTTACTGTATTTTTTTTTGTAGATTGGTGATTCTTAGGAACGTTTTAACAAATAGACGTAGGTATTTACAAGGCAGATGTGAGTGGAAACGCCGGGAGGGGACGCCCCAGGAGGACATATAGTGACCTTATTGGTGATGTTGTTAAGAATGTGTTAGTTTTTTGTAAGCTGCATTCGCGATTTATTTGCCATAAATGTAAACAAATATGACTTTATGGAAAAATCACTTTAATTCCACTTTTCTTTCCTGTTATTATTATCTTTTTAGGGTTCCGTAGTCAACTAGGAACCCTTATAGTTTCGCCATGTCTGTCTGTCCGTCTGTCCATCCTCGCTTAATCTCTGTGACCGTTAGCACTAGAAAGCTGAAATTTGGTACCAATATGTATATCAATCACGCCGACAAAGTGCTAAAATAAAACTTGGAAAAAAATGTTTTATTAGGGTAGCCCCCCTATATGTAAAGTGGGAAGTGATTTTTTTTAATTTCAACCCTAACGTGTGATATATTGTTGGAAAGGTATTTAAAAATGAATAGGGGTTTACTAAAATCATTTTTTGATAATGTCAATAATTTCGGAAATAATCGCTCCAAAAGTAAAAAACAATGTGTGTCCCCCTCTAACTTTTGAACCATAAGTTTAGAAAATATGAAAAAAATCTGAAAAGTAGAACTTTATAAGGACTTTCTAGGAAAATTATTTTGAACTTGATGGAAACAACAGTTTTTGTACAAAAAAGACAAAAATTATACAAAATAATTTCTGAACTAACTTTGTAGTATAATCGTATATGCAAGCATTTTTTTCACTTCGTTTACATAATTATCTTATTGTGACGGACGGGAAACTACGGAACCCTACACTGAGCGTGGCCCGACACGCTCTTGGTCGGTTTTTCTTTCTACAATAGCCCTACATCTCTTACTTGCTACATTTTTTTGTGATAAGTCTAATCTCAGCGAGGGGGCCAGAAGTCCATAGCACCGGGTATCCTAGTTTGGATTCCTGACTCCCACAAGTCCTAGTACCTACTTACCTCCAATATTTGTAACACCTCTGTACTGTAATTATACTTTGTGGGATGAATAAAATATTTATTATTAAAATATTTATTTGTTATTATTAATGATATAGACAAAAATGATAGGTATGGAATCCATAAAATAAGTATGTAACACAGTATGTAACATAATAACAATCACCAGTCATAAAAACCATCATCCCTTTAAACACAGTAGGTAATACTTTTCAGCTATAAAAACCTCATCCGATTGTTATCTCACGAAAGCTGTGAATCGGAGGAAATGGGCTCCAGTAGCACCCTTAACCAATTGATTAGCTACCTGTTACTCATCTGAAAGCGCCTCGTTCAATAGAAACTAATTTCACGGAGAAAGGCTTTCTTTTGAATTGACTGCTTCGTTTTTGAAGCTATGAGACTTTTTTTCTTGTGTTGTATCGACGTGACCTGACAGTCGTTAAGCCCAAAAAATCAACAGCAACAAACAACCAGTCTTATCAAGGGGTATCGTATTACCCAGCCTGATAGGCAGTCGCTTCATATAAAATACTGGTATTCAGCTGTATCCAGTAAGACTGGACGCTGACCCCATAGTTGGGAAAAGTCTAGGCAGATTGTTTTTTATAGACTTGATCCTTAAACACCTTAAGGGGCTTACAGGACCTACCAAAAACTACTGAACCGGTTTGGGTGAAATTTGGCACACATAACCAGGATTAACACATACAATTGTTTTTATGCTGATATTCTCACAGCATTGAAACTTATGCGGGTTTTCACCCGCATAAGTTGGGGTGCTGTTAGTTAATATTATATGCTTTGAGTTTGAGTTTGAAAATATTTCGCGCTGAAGACAGAATAAAACAGTTTCTAATCTTAATTTTTTACTAAAAACTGCCGTGTTTCATAATGCTGGTGACTGTCTTTTAAAACCGTTGTAAAAGAAAAGTTTAAAGAAAAAGAAAATTACCCGCATCGCTTTGAACAAATAGTGCTCATAGGTCTTTAAAAGGTTTTAAGCGCATCCCTCAAGCGTTCCATTACATTAACATAATGAATCTGCAAAAACCTAACGTTTTGACTCAAACTCTGTTAAGAAAAATAGTAGAGGGTGTGTTATGTCCATATACTAAGGGTTCCGTACATATTATCAAAAAAATATATATCATGTCAATCATACATTTTTTTTTAAATATCTTTCATAATATGAGCAAACGCGCAACGTTTGCTTATAATATGGTGGAAAAACAAATAAAATAATAATATTGAATTATCCACTCAAACTACGAGTGGATAATTCAATATTTATACCTATTTCAATATTTTTATTTATTGTTATTATGTTTATTGTTATATTATAATTCATAGCAAACGTGAGAAAACTGTATTATTTCATAATAACAATAATATCCTAGAACAAGTTACAGCTCACAAAAATGCTTATTAATACGTATTCCTTAAGGAATCGAAACGGCTACCCATAACGTAAAACTTTTCTTCTACATGTGCTACTTCTTGCCACACAGAACCCTAATACCCTCAAACCTCATTATGGCATTAAAATGTTCAAAACAAATGGGTACACATCCATTTAATTGGTCATGTCATTTATTTAGCCGCGAGAAACTGATGCGTTCACTAGATGGATAGATATTTTATTTTTAGGGTGACATTATTTTGATAGGTAACCTGGGTCGTGTTATGTGACCTAGGTTTAAAGCCGTTTTTATATGACAACAATGTCCTTACAGAGCATTTATATAGCCTTTACCAGTATTTAAAGTAAGTCAAACGTGTCCTAAGCCATGCAGCCCTGCATTCAGCTTACTGACTGGTTTATAATGTTACCAAAATATTAGCTTCTCTCAAACAGCCCTTGTTAATACGAGAAAAGAAAAAGCACTGTTCTTTAGCACGTACCTGAAGGTACCTGTAATTAAAAACGTTCAAAATCTAATGGCAACCTCATCTCAGCGACAATCAATGTCAAAAACTTGTCAAAAGTGTAGGTATTTTAGAGGTACAATGCGTGCCACGAAAGATGAGACTTGACACACCACGTGGTTGGACATGCGCAGTACACGATTTTAGGTATCTTTAGCGGTATGAGGTCTGAGTGCGGGACGGGACCGGACGTCATAGGGGCGGCGGAAAGAGCGGGGGAGGCGGGGTCAAGTCTCATCTTTCGTGGCACGCATTGTATTTTTGACAGATTGAGACCGAGATCGGACTGTGAACGTTCTAGACTGTGAATGTTGAGGAGCTCGTGGCTAAATATTAACAGCCGCACAGGTCGATCGATCAGGTCAAGCTACGCTAGCAGCGGCTGGTCTGTGGATAGGTGACCATCTTTACATACCAGAAAGCACGTTAAGCTGTTGATCCCGGCTGTCATTCGTAGATCTTTGACAGTCCTTACGGGTAGTCAGAAATCCTAGTCTGACAACCAGTCTTACCAAGGGTATCGTATTACCCAGTAATTGGGTTGTGGAGGTCAGATAGGCAGTCGCTCCATGTAAAATACTGGTATACAGCTGCATCCGGTTAGACTGGAAGCTGACCCCAACATAGTTGGGAAAAGGCTGGGCAGATGATGATCAAACTGTGATCGTTCTTAAACTTTCGAGAAGTGCCGTTCTGGTGTGCCTCAATTTTAGTCCCTTTTTTTTGGTCAGGTGAGAGATTTATTCAAGTAGTATGCCTGTTGGCAGCTTCTCGTACTCACCATAAACCAGCACCCTTCTCCGTGGCTGGAAATCGTTAAGCACTCTCCAGTGTTGCCATGTGTCCATAAGTGGGTACCTATACCACCCACCCATGTTCCTTCCTTAGCCCTTTATGTTCCGGGCCAGCGGTAACCCTTTCGGACAATCCCGCTGAGCTGGCAGGCTTCGGCCCTGCCCGCGTGACCTTGGTTTTGATTTGGAGTGGTGCCTTAAGGTTACAAGTACCTAATGTGCCACCATTTTGTTGTTGATACTACGCAGATGTTTACGGTTAACTCAAAGGTTGTGTTTTAATAATTGCAACAATGAATCGGTTAACTAGTTTTAAAGGGGATAATAGTGGGGAGTGGTGAAGGGCGGGCACTAAAACACGTCATTTAAACTCCATTTTTTTTATTTTATATTTGTTTTGGGTTTGCTTTTGACTCTAGTTTAAATCAAAAGTGACAGAAGCAAAGGAAAAAAACATTACATTCCCATTTATTACCAAAGTTATTCTATCTTGAAAATTTTACTTTTATTTTTATTGCTGAATGGGCCCTCTCTTGACCTCGATCACGGCTAATTCAAAGCGATGGTTGAGCAAAACACAGCAGGCTGCTTGACGGACTCCAGTGGAAGGGTGATAGCAAACCAGGCGGGCGTTAGCCCTACCATAGCAAGGGAAGAATTGGTCAGTCAAATAAGGTGTTGGGTGTGATTGTCCAGGATGCGCTGAGCGCTTGGTTCTTTTGAGTAACTCGCGGAACAAACTGCGCTACACGAGGAGGCTTCTTCATGCATCCCAAAATATTTTAACTCTATCTTCAAAACTAGTCTTTCCCAGCTACTAGCTTGAAAGTAACAAAAAATCCAGTTCACACCTAGTTTTTTCGTGTCCGGATCCACGTTTTACCTTGAATTAGTAGTAGCACATAGATTATTATGTAGCGTCACAAACTTTTCCCATTTACCATAGTTTTGCCAACGGTAGCGACATAATTTCACTAACTTTCCACCCCTCATTTACAAACGGTCCCAAGCATTTCTCTCTACAAACAAAACTCTACTTTAGACGCTTACGTTAGGGTTCTAAATTGGCTGTCACAAAAAGTAAAAGGGTCTTTTAGTAACAAATTACATTTTTACAGCACATAGCGAGATGAAAAGTTGTCGGGCTTGTGAAAAAGTGCCTTTTTTCGGCATTATGAGATTGTGATTTTCAGCTTTAGACTCTCGCTGTCTTATCTAATGAGTGATAACAAAGATTGGACACGCCGCCGTTTGTTTCTCGGTTTTATTGCGACGAAAATGAATGTAGTGATAAAGAGTGATGAGATGTCGGCGAAGTGTCGGCGAAAGTCGGCGTAAGGATGTATTGTCGGTGTAAATTGGGGGTGTAAGGTGCACTAAAATTGATAGCTTTTGAGATGGGTCGTTACGATTTTATATTGATGATTCCGTGATTTTTATTAATTCGAAAGTACCGACGTTTCTGTCAGCCGGGTAGGTTTTATTTCCAGGGAAGATTGATTGATAATCACCACGCTTGGCATTTATTGATTTGAGGTAAAAGTAATTCGGTTTACGGTCTTTTATTCCGTATCATGAAATAATCACAATCACACAATCAGCCTATAATGTTCGGTTCAGTGCGGGTTAGTGTTAGTGGATATCACATGTCTTAGAATGTTTGATTCTAGGACCTGATGCCGGTTTCCTCACAATGTTTTCGTTCACTGTTTTGAGAGTAGTGGTGATGAAATTAAATACATATAGAAAAATGCCTACCTGGATTCGAACTCACGTCCTGCAACTCGTAAGTCGGGGCCGGTACCACTGCTCTCGTGATGTCCCTTTTTATAGATATTTTCAGTTTCTTCTTTCATTATAAATATCTTGTAAAATAAACGAGAAAAGAGAATGGCCCTTTCCACTTCACTGGTCGAAGATTGTTATCAAAATCGTTGCTCTTGAAACCCTTAATCGATGCCCACGAGCTGTGCTAGAATAACAATTTATTTTAACTGAGCAAACACTTTTTAATCGCTTCTTAAGAAATACAGAAGAGTTGAAATTAAAACCAGGTAAAGGAAACCCAGCATTCTCAGGAAACCATAAATAAGCTGTCATAACTATAATATAATACCTTATTTTATCTTTTTACATGTCGAGTAAAAATTTCTTACCAACGATTTATGTTCTGAGAAAAATAATGGACAGTTCACCGCTTTGGTCTTATGAAATTTTTGCAATCTTTTTCTTGCGAATGAAGGAGAGAAGAGGATTTAAACTAGGTATTAATCACTGCTAGAATCCGTTTGCGATTCTCAAGAAGAAAATACAGAATTTTTACTACTATTGTAACAATTTACAGATGCCAGCACATCAAGTTACTACAATTTGTCAAATTTCTTTAATAGATTTTCAACTTTATTGCTAAAGATTAAGGTTCAAAGTTGATTGGGAAAATTTGACAGTTTCGGGTAGCATAATGTGCTGGCGTCTGTACTTAAGTATAAAATTTAGTTGCAACATTTTGGTGTATTCTTTTTTATTGTTCTGTTTTTTTTTGAGTTCTCGAGCTCTTTATTTAAACGTACTTTGACATAAATAAAACGGTCTTTATTTAAACGGTAGGTACAGTCAGCAACAAAAGTCGATTAACACTTCAGTTTTTTTAATCGCGGTAATTGAGCAAAATATTTGTTCAAAATTGCAGCAGACAGTACAATGGAATTTTGAACAAATATTTTGCTCAATAACTGAGATTTAAAAAAAACTGAAGTGTTAATCGACTTTTGTTGCTGACCGTACAATAATGCAATGTGCGGCTTATTTTGAATATCGAGTTACTTTTCTATACGGTTGAACTTAGGTTCAAACGACATAAAAAAGTAAATGAAAGTATTTTAAATTTTCGTCAATGAATTCCCCATAATATTATCATTACAAAAAATATACATTACGTTACATTAAATATAGTTTAGGCCCACATTTTGGGAGGTATGTGACGACTTTTTTGTTTGAGCTCCGTTTTAATATTGTTTTATTATGATAATATTTTATTGTTATTTTGAATGAGTCTTTTCTTTGAACATTTGGCAAATACACTGAATTTTATTCTAACTTGTAAAATATACTCCTAATACGCCATATACGCCTTACTATGCGACAAAAAACTGAGCGTTTTACGGTGGGCAGCGCTCTAATTTCTCTTACATTACTAGATAGAACGTCTCTCTCTGTAGTCGGTCCCTCACGTCTCTGAGGATCGTGGTCAGCTTCGGATTTGTATCTGGAGCGGATGATCCGCCTCCACCGGTTTATAACCAACGCATCCCTTACCACCGTTTAGAATTTAGAGACGATGATTGCTTCACCTGATCGGTCCATCGTGTGGGTGAACGGCCGCGCGATCGTTTGCCTTCGGTGTTCCCAACCACGATCAGTATTTCCAAACTTTCATCGCCTCTGCGTACGATGTGGCCGAAATTGAAGATAGAACGTAGACCATCTTATATTGTGTGCCATTTGCCCATGTACAGACGCCAGCACATAAGCTACCCGAAACTGTAAAATTTTCCCAATCAACTTTGAACCTTATGCTTTAGCGATAAAGTTAAAAATCTATTAAAGAAATTTGACAGATTGTAGTAACTGGCGTCTGTACCTTCATAATATTATTATGTAGAAATAAACCATACCTGCGTGTTAGTGCTCACCCTACCAAGATACGTTCCGCCCTTAATTTATCTTTACCCAATGCCTCGTTAACTTTCAGAACTTACTCAATCGAACTCGAAATAATATACAAAAAGCACGTACCTTTGTTTACATATGAATTCTTCTGTTCATCCAAATAACATAAAAGGGATAGATTGCTATTCATGAAACAGATCACACAGTATTAAAAATCTCTGAGCCATGTACACAATGTTCCCAGCAATCATGAACATAGATTTAATTTCCCTTTTGTCTATTTTTACCAAATTAAACACTGCGCCCATCGACTCGGAATCAACATTACCTTTTTTACTGGATACGTTTATTTTGCTCACAAAATAAAGTTGAATGCACACTGTGCGGTGTTGTGCTAAACATTTATGATTACATTATTTTGCTCGTTTTGAACGGTGTGCAATTAATAATTTTTTTAGCTGGAGTGCACAGTGAGCAAAACTTTGTTGTGTCGTGTAATTTACATGTTAAGTGTTAGCTTACGGGTACCTGGTTGCCTGGGTAGTTGTAATAAACGTTATTAACAGTAAGTAATACGGTAACAGTTTAACTTTTTGAGTTTACGTCAGCGGTAAGTTGGTTTTAACGTTTACAATGTGCATGTGCAATGTGCAGTGGTGCTATTAATCCCTCCAACAAAGCCTTATTATTATGCTTGTGCAAATCGAATTCGTTCTTTTGTGCATACTTGTACAAGGTAGATGTTATTGTGGGAATCTCTGTGTCCTGCCCAGGAGCAATGGTGGGCTGGTGGCTCAGTGGTATCGCCCCCAAATTACCAGCTGTAGTTCGTAGGATCGAACTCGGACACCTTACTTTTTGTAAATTATTTTGTCACCACTGCTCTCAGAATGGTGAAGGAAAATATCGTGAGGAAACCGGCATGTCCTAGACAGCGATTAAGATAACGTTATCAAAATACAATTATTTGGAACAAAGTTTTTTAACGCGGCTTGCTGTAGGAGTAAACTTGTAGAAATGGTCACGTAGAGCGATCGGTCAAGAAAAAGCGTTATGTCCCCTTCATGCGACTTTCACCCTCTCTCTGTACATCTTTCATATATGAGTGTGTGCGAGCGAGTATCGAATAAGGAACTTAGTTCCTGTCGGAGGTCCTCCGAGCGCACGCTTTTTTTTCATACAATATTAACCCAAAGGGCGAAGAAGCACTCACTCGACTGACTGGAGACCGGAAGGTCGTGAACTCAATCTCTACGTGTAGCACTATTAGACGTGAATCCGCCACTGCCATTGCACAGAATAGGTCACGAGAGTCATCGACCTGCAGACCTGCTTGCTAGTCGTAGGTAATAAAGTTTTAGTTGATTGAAAACCGTATGCTCCAGCGGACTGTCGCTTTGTTAGGGGCCCGTGTGCTGATTGGAAAACTCCAAGGGAAAAAATGTAGAAGGCTTCGAAAAGATTTTATGAAATTTACCGCTGTGACAAAAATGTGTGCGTTTTTTAATTACACAGTATATGCTTTGCTCAGCTATTTTTCGTCTCTAGTGTTCATAATATAAACATTCTATGTTCACGTGTTCGGGTTGGCTAATTAGAAGAGTTAGCAGTGATCTGACTGTCTAGAGTTGGAATTTATTAATTTATGAAATATCAAAGGGTTGAATGCATCTGTCTTATACGATGTTTAATTATTGTTTTCAAAGACAAAATGTCCGAACTTTCATCACCACGTTTGCTTATTGATTGTTTTCCTATTTATGTTTTCCAACGCCTTGAATTAGTAGCTTCCTATGATAACTTTAACAATACACATGAAATGATGTGTGCCCATAATCTGAGTCGAATTCAATTTTCTTTTTTTCTTTTCAAAATGAAAATGCCCCAAGGTTATGAACCTGCAACTTAGTTGGTTCCTTAGACTTCCTACCTACCTTCCACAGGCTTTTTTTTTCAGGATGGGAAATCATCAAATGACCCCTCCCGCTCTGGATGGAGCGGAAGGGAGTGTCAGACTCTTACTGACTAAAACTCACCCGTGTTCCTTCCTTATCCCTTTATATTCTGTGCCAGCGGTAACCCTTTCGGACAATCCCGCTGATCCGGCAGGCTTCGGCCCTAACGGGCCCCTTCACTTGATGCTGACATCTCTTTGAGGCGCGCGTGGATCACGTGCGCGCCGTCCGGCACGGGCCTGGTCCTGATCGGACTCTGAGCTACCCATTACTCTCCGCCCGCAGACCCGCGCCTATGGTGGCCGGGACTCGTCGCGCGGTTCCCAATGCCCGGAGCGCCTCCCGCGGCGGCTGGGACGAGAGGCTCTCTCCCTCAGCCGTCCCGCCACCTCCTTCGCTAGCATGACTGCTTCGCAGAAAGAGGCGACTGCCCCCCACTCCCTCTCGCCCCGAACCATGGCTTTAACCAGGGCCTATCGATCACATTCTAACGACAAAAGCACTTAACATCTAGCTGCGAATCAGTCCCTCATGTTGGCGCTTTTCTTGGCGCCCTGCCAAGGTCCACTCTGATTAAAGAAGCTGTTCAAGCCCTTGTTACTAAGTATACACATTTTAGGTATTGATGACTCGACCTAGGTACAGATTTTTTTCATTTTTTTTTAATTATTTATTTACACACACTTCTATCATTACAGGATATCCCAGACGATAGGGTGGTTACTTAGCTTATACTTATTTTATAAATTGTAACACAAATGGTATGCAGTTATTTTTGCGAATTCATTCAATGAACAGGAAAAAATGTCAATCCTTTCGGCGACTTCATTGAGTGTACGTATGGCGCAAGTAACTGGTGCTTTTAGAAGCAAGTCAGTCCGGCCGCGCGGCACAGCCAGCAGCTGCGGCCGTCTCCTCCTCAGTTAGTCCTGCCGCGCGGCACAGCCAGCAGCTGCGGCCGTCTCCTCCTCAGTTAGTCCTGCCGTGCGGCACAGCCAGCAGTTGCGGCCGTCACCGCCTCAGCACGTAGTTGTCGGGCACAGACAGGTTTTTTAATTTTTTTTAAATTTCAGAATTGGCATTTCATTGTGTTCAAATTAATAAATCAATTCTGCAATATCTAGCACCAGACAAATAAGTGGTTTGCTCGTTTAAACTACAAAAAAATAAACTCACCGTAACATACGGAACTTGTGGTTCCTAGACAGTGATTTGTTTTTTTCCCCGCCGCATTCCTGTTGCAACCCACTCCGACTGACTGTGTAAACTCTCGTATTTACTATTTAACGAGAAACACTATTAAACTTTCATTGCGAATTGAAAACGTTAAAAACTTTGCGCTTTCATTTGTTTCGAATTATTTCAGTTTGGATTTTTACGCACGTTACAAAGCGGTTTATCATCCATTTGAAACGCAGCGAATAAAGGCTCGTACACACAGGCGCGACGCGATACGTGACACAAAAGGCTCCTGCAAACAGATGCGACGCGCGACACGAATCGCGCGCGACACACAGGCACCGCTCGCTGCGCGACTTGCGGTGCCTTTGTGTCGCGTTTCGTGTCGCGCCTGTTTGAAGGAGCCTAAAGGCACCGCAAGTCGCGCAACGAGCGGTGCCTTTGTGTCGCGTGTCGCGTCGCGCCTGTCTGTACGAGCCTTAAACCTGATTAGAAAAATACACATAACATCTGAAAGCAGTATAGTGACCCAGTGGCAGCGGCCCTAACTTACGAGTTGTAGGTCGTGGGTTCAAACCCAGACAGGCGCTTTACTTTGTGTAAATTATTTCATTAAAAAATTCCCGTGAGAACTGGTTTTTTTTATGTATTTACAAATTTACGGTTTTCGGATTTTTTCCTGTACTTGTGTTACACGACCTTGCTTCTTGCCAAATTTCATGATTCTAGATCAACGGGAAGTACCCTACAAATTTTGATTCCTTTGATAGTGTTGAAATATACGTTTTTTGCCGTATAAACGGCAGTATCTTTTAATTTACGTTAACTTAGAAGTTTGATTTTTTCACAGCTTTATAGGAATGTAAATTTGAGTATATCGTTTTAATTTCAACTCGATACCTCTACCCATTCTTGAGGTAAAGGGTCTTGACAGACAGATAGACGGACAACGGAGTGATCCTATAAGGGTTCCGATTTTTCTTTTTGAGGAAACTTTTACGGAACCCTAAAAAGATTGAGTTTATGTATGTCAACATCTGCCTAGATTTTTCCCGACTATGTTGGGGTCGGATCTAACTGGATGCAGCTAAGTACGATTTAACATGGAGCGACTGCCTATCGGAGCTCCACAACCCAGTTACTGGGTAATAATAATAATATATTTATTTCAGATTAAAAATCCATAAAAACAATAATATCAAAAATAATATAATATGTTGTTAGTAAAAAATCTTAATCTAATATTAGTAAAAACACAAAATTGAAGCGACTGACACCTACGTGTGCAGCCGAATCCAGTGAGCCAGAATGGGGCTGCCCCACCTATCACACAACACACTCAGAATACTACCCCTTGGTAAGACTGGTTGCCTGCTGGGTTTATGTATGTTATAAATCATATATTACGTTACAGGATGATATTAAAACATACTATAAAATCAATGAGACCACCTGCAAAATCACTTAACACCACAAACAATTAGAAATTGGCACCCTATTTAAACAGGCGTGAATAACCCACTCACAGCCTCGCAAGCAGTTACATAATAACCTTTAATGCCAAACGTCTGGCAATCTGCCAAGCATGGCCCTGAACTTACCAGCATAGTTGGCACAATTTATGGCAGCATTGCGTAACCAGGAATGTACGACGAAAAACATTCGTAAAAAATGTCTTAGGATATAGGGCTTGTGTTTGCGATGATTGGCCGTATGAAGGATCAAATCGGAAAGTATTGCCGCCTTTTACTGGGTAATAAAGAAAGGGCCATCCCTTTCTTTCTTTAACAAAGATTGCAGATGTGAAATTAGGATCAACATCGCCCTATTTTGGTAACAGGTTGGCAATACATACCAATCTTTCTTTAGATTTGTAGACCATTTCCTATTTTATTAAGTACCTGGTACTTGCTGACAAGCCTACGCTATCCTCCCATACCTGTTAACACTGTAATTTAAAAACATTGTAAAAGCCAATTGTTTTTAAAATAGTAACCGTGGAGTTTCTTGCCAGCTCTTCTCCATAGGAATCGACAAATTGGAACCGTGCAACTTCTGACGTTTCACAATTGTTATTGTTGCATGCACACATAAGCGCAATGTAATGCCCGCAATACATTGTGCATGTAATAACGGTGTGTGCGTGCGTAATATTGCGCACTACCCTAAACACAGATTTTTCACACCAAGAATAGAACTCGTTGTTAGCAATAACTTTACTTGGTTTCTTGTACAGAATGCGTATAACGGTTTTGAGATGACTTTTTATACTCTGTGCAATCCGTATATTATTAAATGTTCCCAGCGCTGGGTTACAGGCCTCCTCTCTTCGAGAAGGAGTGTGTTGTAATCTACCACGCGCGCCCAGTGTGGGTTGGTTGATGTCACGTCTTCGAATTTTAGGATCAATGACATGCCGGTTCCCTCACGATATATTCCTTCACCGTTTTGAGAGCAGTGCTGATGAGGTTATTTACACAACGTAAAGTGTCTGCCTGGGTTCGAACCCACGACCCTCGCAAGTCGGGGCCGTTACAACTGGGTCACCACTGCTCCTCTGTACATACCTATAAGATTCATGTATCACCGGTATCCACAGCACTTTCCAGTGTCTCGGAAAGCACGTCAAGCTGTTGGTCCTGCGCCTGATCTCTCCCCGGTCGTGTTGGATTGCCGTCCCATCGGAGTAAAGGAACAAGGAGTCCACCTGTGTTTGCGCACACACCTGTGCAATATCTCCTGCGATCTTGGCTAATTTCCGTTGAGATTGGCCACCGTGACCAAAATCGATCGGGAGGCTATCCAAAGCAACAGACCTTGTATCATTTTTTTGCTTATCAAGCATAGTAAAAAAACTCGAATATTCATATTATTCATTCTACGAATCAATATCATCCTTCCACGTTTGATGCTGATATTTTGAACTGAATATAATAATGTTTAAAGCGACAAGAGTACAATGGTTATATAGCGGTCGTGACTGGTGCGATCGAGTGCTCGTTCAATACCTTGTTGAACCACTCGTGGCACAGCAAAGGCTTAGCTCAAGAGTTTAATAAAATAAATGCTTTTCTCAACATTATACTTTGAGTGAAAACTTTTAAAAATAATGTTACGAAAACGAAATTTTGAAGGAACATTCGTGATGACTTGAGAACCATGTTCCCATGGTTCTTAAATCATCACGATTGTCCCTTCAAAATTTCGTTTCGTTTCGTTTCATTTTGTTTCGTGACAGGGACAACCCTGTCACTCTTTCAAAATGAAATCCATACAAGCTTAATGTCCCAGAAATTTCGAAAACAAGCCAAATACATTTGTTTTTGAACGGGATTACTGCGGGTCTAAGGGTTGACCGAAAAACGTTTCAACTTGAATAGAATTATGTGTAATCCAGTGTAATCACATTGTAATTCAGGTAACTATTTAATCTTAACAAAGCCTGCAAATATTGTGATTTATGCGGATGTTCTGGGTCTGAACTTAAAGTATGTTCAGGGGGAAATTGCGGTGTTATGTGGTGGTTACAGCCCTTGGTTCCCACGATGTGACAAAGATTTAGTAAAAACATAAACCCTATATTTGCTATCGCGCAGTCGGGTAAAAAGGGCATTCAACCATAAATAAAGACAAGAAAATTTCATCGTTTTCTTCTGAATGTCATCCACCCATCTGGATGTTCATAATTTCTTAGGATTATTACATGCTGAAAATGCCCCACTGCAGTGCCCCGCGGTCGCGATTTAGCTCGCTACCTCGATGTCACCTACATGTAAAACAAATGCATGCTAAAGGTCAAAGGAGTCTTCGGTCAGCTGGACCCACCCGAACTGGACCCGCAGGTCCAGTTGACCTAATCACATTCACATATCAACTCGGAAAGGGATCGTCACCGTATCGCCTTTCGCCTCACCGTCAAACAGGCGTCAACCCAACGTAAGCACGTAACCAAAGCGGATGAGAAGCTCCGATACGTCGACTCGGCTACGGTTAGGCGACGCCGCGCTTACGGCTCGCCGACCGCTGATTGATGGTGCATGCATGCCGCGGGAGGGGTGAGAGGGGCAAGGGTGGACGAAGAGACGTAAGCTTGGGTACGGAGAGACGTAAGCGCGTGGACGACGAACCGTAACGCACCGCACCGCGGTTTGTGAGCTTGTCCCGAGGCGAGGCGATTACGTTACGATTCCGATTAGTGTGCGTTGCAGTAGGGAGTTTCATACAAAGAATAGTGAATGGCCCGAGTTGATACGGTAACGATCCCTTTCCGATTTGATACGTGTGCTTTACGTGTACCTTTATAGATACCACTGACCTCTATTAAACAAGACTTACATAATACAGGTCAGTGATAAACACGCACGCAGATGCCGAAGGATACCTCACTGCGATACATTGCGGCTGCTTTAATGCTTGGCACGTATCCTTCCTACTAACACTCCACCATCTTCAAAAACCTATTCAACCCTATAATTTCACCATTATACCAAAAATTTCGGAGGTTAAAATAGACCTGGAAAACAAGAAAACATGTTCAAAATCCTTTTAAAAAGGTCCTTGGGTAGGCTTAGATTATTTAGGCGTGTTGCCAGGTCGGACAAACTTTTGAGGGAACCTAATCATGAATACAAAATAGTACTTGAGATTGTGGAATGTTAAATGGGACCCTAATAGCATAGTTCTGTATATTTGAATGGGGCATTCGGAGCATCTTGTTTTGGTGGTCTTAAAGGGTCAACGGTATTGTGGGGTTGAATCCGAGATTCGGCAAAAAATATGATTTAACGAATTAGCAGAAAAACATCGGCCTAGTGCGAGTTGAACTCGCGTGGAGAGGGTTCCGTATTATGTGCACGATATTGAGAGATTTACCATGTTGTTCTAAGACCACAGACTTCTTATAGGTTTTCCTGTAATCTATAGGGGTAGAACTATTTTCTGTATTTTTTTTTAGAAATTTTTGGCTCAGTAGTTTTGGAAATAGGGGGGGGGGCGGTGGTGAATGGCTAATTTTCGTCTATTTTCTTAAATAACTTTAATACAACTTACTTTAAAATTATGAAAAAATATATTTATCCTCACAGTAAGCCCTTTCATTTGATATGTCACTCGGCACAGATTGTGATACTTTATATATTTTTTTCTATTTGGCCCCTCATATTCAAATTTCATATTATATTTACGTGACACGTTTGTGTTTGGTTCACAGAGATTCATATGTGTGCCAAATTTTAATTTATTTATTTATTTTATTTATTAAACTTTATGCACAAGTAGAAAAAACTGTACAAAGGCGGACTTAATGCCTTGGTTAATCGGTTCATTAGATTCGGAGCAAATTGACTGTGACAGACGGACGGACAGACAGACACACGAGTGATCCTTTAAGGGTTCCGTACCACAAAAGGAAAAAGAAACATAATTTATCATTGATAGGATAGTGTAATGAAATGAAACACTGGAATTACGTTTATACGTTTTAGAAAAATAAAAAAAACATAACCGTCCTTCTGGCACAGTTGGGTAATAAGTAAGATGGAGTCGACATTTCCTATCTGGCTACCCTTGAGAAATAGCGAAATAAACACATTGTTTCGCCATTTCTTCACAGTAGTGACAGCAGGTAGGACCAACTAGTTTACATCTTCACAACATGCTTGTAAATCTTAGGCTTTGGTTGTTTCCGAAATGATTTGGGAAAACCCCACATTAAACTTTTGACCGCCACACGTCAAAAAAACAAAAACGTACCCTCGGCGTCAAAGTCTGTCATGTAGTCGCACCGTGGCGTACTGGGCACATTTTGGTTTATCATCTATATGTCGCAGGTTTTTCATAAAATTAGGTTTTTGATGAAAAACCGGAAGATGACACATTTTGAACTTAATTTCATCGTAAACCTGTAACAATCCAGAGTTTTGATCAAAAACCTGAACTAGTTTGGGTTTATGACAAAGTTCGTGTCAAAATCACGGGTTTGCTTGGTTTTATGACAAATAAATCTATTTAAATGAAATAAATAAACACAATCTAGTTCAGGTTTTTGATTAAAAATCTGAATTGTTACAGTCAGGTTTTTACTCAAAAATCTGGATTGTTACAGGTTTATAATAAAATTTAGTTTAAAATGTGTCATCTGCCGGTTTTTCATCAAAAACCTAGATTTTCGACTGTGGGTGGCGGTCAAAAGGTTAATGAATCTGTACTTCAGTAAAGAAAGACTTCCTTACTCAAAGACACTTTGAATGGCCTACCAATCGAGTGTACAGACGCCAGCACTTCAAGCTACTACAATCTGTCAATGTAATAGATTTTCAACTTTATCGCTAAAGCATAAGGCTCATAGTTGATTAGGAAAATTTGACAGTTTCGGGTACCTTGATGTGCTGACGTCTGTACATGAGAAACTTTGAATATATATTTAAATACTAGCGACAAACCCCAGCTTCGCACGGTTTTTACGACTTGAAAAAACATAGATGTTTACTTAATACTAGCTGTGCCCCACGGTTTCACCCGCATAAGTGTCAATCCTGTAGTAATATCGGGATAAAAAGTAACCAATATGTTAATCCAGAGAGTCAGCTATCTCCATACAAAATTTTATCAAAATTGGTCCAGCCGTTTGAGCGTGAAGAAGTAACAAACATATAAACACACACACTCATAAACTTTAGCCTTTATAATATTAGTGTGATAATAAATACATGTACGTTCAATATTAATGCACATAAACTATCCGAATTAGAATTTCTAAATGATGGTGAAAATTACACCGAAATCCGTTCCGTAGTTTGGAAGAACAACACAGTCAGATACGGAAAGCGATAAAAACATATCTTGACATTTTTTATGATATTTCCTTTGACAAAGCAAACCCTCAAAACAATGTAGGAAATTATATTACCATGATATTTTTGGCCGAAACTGATTTAAATTGGTATGCGCGTGCTATACCTGCTCATGCCAGCAAAACGCTGGATTACAAATCGCCGCATTTGGACATGGCAAAAATATTTAAGCCTGAATTTTATGGCAGAATATTCACCCACTCCCACAAGATTTTCCCTTAATATTTTACACATTCTCCTTTGAAATTTGAGTTCTGTGTTAACGTGATAAGTGTTGGAATCGTTTGAATAAAATCTCGGCCTATTCAAAAAAGACTAAGGTCGCCTCAGCTGTCTACATATCCGTTTGCAACGGAACTGTTCGTCTGAACCGACCGAGTCTCAATTTCACTCTCATTTCCTATTTCAGACGTTTTTCTGACGTATTTTCGTTCTTTTCAGTCATTATATTATTTACACGAGTCGTTTATTTTCAGTGTAAATAGATTATTTTGTAAACAATGGTCGGGTTTGGTGGTCGACTTTTTAGGCGTGTAAACTTGATTAAATGATTGCTGTTTTGTTTTAATTTTCCTTATTTGGAATTTCACAAGCCGAAAAAATACTTTACTGGTTTTATGTTTTTTTATGTAACACAAAAATAATTCATAATCAGCCTAAAATATTCCCACTGTTGGGAAACAGGCCTCTTCTATTCGAAACGGAGTGGGCTTTACCACGCAGGCCCAGTACCTACGGCTTGGTTTTCGTATTTTTGGTTTTAAGACATCCCGGTAACCTCACGATGTTTTCCTTTACCGTTTTGAGAGCGGTGGTGATGAAATAGTTTACACAAAGTAAAGCCCCTTGGTTCGAACCCACGACCACGACAAAAAGAATGCGGAATTCCATTCTATAGGCATAATAGTTTTAAATAATATATATTAATCAATATTTGGGCATTATAAAATTAGTCTGCATCGCTGTCAATGGGATAAGTGCCCAAAAGTCTGGCAGTGTTGACACGTTAATTACAACTGTATTTTTTTACAGTTGTGTAAAATGGCTGCAACACTTCAAAATTCAAGAAACTCCTGTCGTCGTTGCTGATAGAGAAATATTATTACTCTGTTGCCGATTTTATAAATGATGAATTGTAATGTTTGCTTCACTTTGTCTCATTTACTATGTAAATAATTTTAGAATTAGCTGATCCATGATCTCATTTTGAATTTAAGTGCCTAGTTTCTAAATTATCTTTAAGTTAACCATTATATTTTTGTATGCCAACAGGCAGAATGTACTGGGAATATATTTGAAAGTAACACCATTATTGTAACACCTGCATTCTATACAAATAAAGAAATTATTATTATTATTATTCATTTATTTATTTAGTTTTCTTATTTTATTACATTTTTAAATATTTCTTAAAATATAAAAATAAGTAAAAAAAACATTTAAAAATATAAAAAAATAGTTTTCCGCCGGTGTCGGGACCAGGGTCCAAGCTACCGGTGGTTAGGGCTCCAGAGACAGGAACCTCCTCACAATGCGAGCCGTATCGAGGAGTACTGCCTTCTGAATCAGGCCCTTGATCCAACCGCCTAACGAGAGCCTCGATAGATGTTGATCGAGGCTTTCGGCTATAAGACCATTGGCCGACACGACAATCGGCACAATGATAGCCGAGCTCACATTCCACATGTCAACAACCTCGTGTGCTAAGTCGAGATATTTAATTTGTTTCTCTTTCTCAGCTTTCACGAGGTTATTATTATTATTATTATAACACGAACAATTGACGTAATATGTCAATTTTAGAAATATCTATGAATTTCCCTGACTTTACATTTAAGCAGTGGTGAACCAATGGTAACGATCCCGAATTACAAGTTGTGTAGGTCGCGGGTTCGAACCCAGGCAGGGGCTTTACTTTGTGTAAATTTTATCACCAAACTTTATCACCACTGCTCTCAAAACGGTGAAGGAAATCATCGTGAGGAAACCGGCGTGTCCTAGAACCAAACATTCGAACCAAACATTCGAAGACATGTGACATCTACCAACCCGCACTGGGCCCGCGTGGTGGATTACCCTCTCGAAGAGAGGAGTCTTTTGTCCCAGTAGTAGAATCATCTTAGGCTGATTATGTTGCATTGTATTTAAGTGTGGTTACTCTAAGAGGCTATTCTTAAATCTGATGATAATTCAGTCTATCAAATTTCCATAGAAAATAAAACAACAACACCATATTATTATGCCAAAAAAAAATTCAATACACTTCGATTAACAATATCCATCGATAAATCATGGGTTTATTGTGAAATTTAACAAAGAATCATACCTTCTATTAGCTATAAGAATGAAGATTATTTAAAGAATTATGATAATCATTTACACAATACGCCCCTGCTGTGTCGAACAGCGTTGTAGCGAAGTCAAGGCACCTATTGAATTTGTGCTGTGTATTGAAACACGGCGCTGTATTGTTCACGTTTTAAAAAGGCGTTGAAGCAAAAGCATTTACAGCGTGTTACAGTTTTATTGTGCTTTCTATTAATATGCTAATAATTGGTTTATTGTATAGGAATTTGAATTTATTAACATTATTGTGCATTAATGTAACGATGATTAAATACTCTACGAGCTCCGTTTTGAAGACGGATCATTTATCAGAATATCGTGGCTTTTGTTGTAGGCTAACCATTTAATGTTTTCTGTTCTAATAAGCCTTTAGTTCAGCTAGGCATTACATAGAATATTCCAGTATATTAACGCATATAATCCCTGTAAGGTTAGGCATAGGTGTGCGTAATAATACACCCATTTTCGCCAGCCATGTTTAAGTCCTATATAGGTAATAGGGGGCGACCCTATTGCCATCAACCCGACTAGTAGTTCCAGAGATTAGCGCGTACAAACAAACAAACTCTTCAGCTTTATTATAAGTATAGTATAAGTAGATACATATATGTCTGGTTAAATAAAATATTTTTTGGCAAACAGGTTTTGGGGAATGATAATAAGCGATTCTCAGTAGCCTGCCAGTGTTCAAAATTGCCAAACATAGATGAAGGGTGGTGAAAGTGAGCTCCCTTTCTACCTGATGCTGGGGATCTACAGCTCACTTCAAGCTCACTTCACGGGTGCAATTTCTACATAAATGATCGGCTGGGTAGGTACATACTTTCCTCTCATCTGCCTAGCCTTTTACCAACTATTTCGAGGTCGGCTTCCAATCTAACCGAATGCAGCTGAGTACCAGTATTTTACATGGAGCGACTGCCTATCTGGCCTCCATAACCCAGCTACTGGGTAATACGAAACCCCTTGGTAAGACGGTTGTCAGACTTTCCGGCTTCGGACGACCCGTAACAATTGTAAAAGGTCCACGAATGGCAGCCGGGACCAACTGTTTAACGTGCTTTCCGAGGCACGGAGGGGTCTTGGTATGTGAAGATGGTCACTCATCCATGGACCAATCGCAGCAAGCGTAGCTTAACCTGATCGATCGACGCTTGCGGCTGGTTGGTTGCCTCTATAAAACGCATTTGGCGAAATGTGAGAGTACAGACGCCAGCACTACTACATTCTGTCAAATTTCTTTAATATATTTTCAACTGTATCGCTAAAGCATAAGGTTCAATGTTGATTGGGAAAATTTGACAGTTTCGGGAAGCTTGATGTGCTGGCGTCTGTACCTTAGAACTTTGCCTACCCCTTCGATGAATAAAGACGCGAAGTTATTACATAATCATCCTATAATGTTCCCACTGCTGTGACACAGGCCTCCTCCCTTCGACATTCAATTCGGGCTGTAATCCACCACGCGGGCCCAGTACGGGTTGGTAGATGTCACATGTCTTTGAAGTTTTGGTCTCAGGACATACCGGTTTCCTCACGATATTTTCTTTCACCGTTTTGAGAATAGTGTTGATGGAATAATTTTACACATAGTCAAGCGCCTGTCTGGGTTCCGACCTTCGACATACAACTCATAAGTCGCGGCCGTTATCACTTTTTTTTTAGGCCGGGTTAGAATATTCCCATCGATGTCCGCCGCCCTGGATCAGGCTGTGGGGTCTGTCTGACTGTCAGACTTTTACTGACTAAAAACCATCCCGGTATTCCATCTCACACCTACGCCGGGGATTATGGGAACGTACGATCCTTCCGGCCCGCCACTACGGGCCTCCTCGGGTCAGTGAGGTGTTTGACTCCTCCCACGACGTCTAAGAGGGGAATACTACGTGTCGCGACCTCAGGTCCTGATGTGTGGGGGGCGACAGACGACCCCCAGTCCGTCGCCCCTGGACCCATTTAGGGGGGCTGGAAGAGGGCGTCATCCGACCTCGTGAATGGACGAGATCTCCCTCTCCCTTTCCGTAGCCTCCCTTTCTGAAACCACGGCTTTTATCACTGTGCTATAAGCTCTCCAAATTATTAATTGATCAATATCTTTGTTTACAGGGGTAAACAAAGATATTTATCAATTAATAATTGATAATCTTAATAATTCCCTCTTAATTACTGAAATCAAAACGGAATCACTACGATGACTACCATCAAAACATTTGCGTGGGCGATGGAAAACTTCGCTCACCTCTGCTAAGTGCCCCGAAAATAAATCCAACCATAATTTAATAAAAATAATACCCTTTCTAAAACAGAAATCCAACCCATATTAATGTGGTTTAATTAAAAAATGAGGAAGCTATAGATCAAACCCTTGGCTCTGCTTGCTCCAGAATATATTTATGCTGACAAGTAAGGATTTTTTAATGTACCTATAGAAAGCGGATGGCTGAAGTTTTTATGAAAACACGTTATTGTGAATATTTTTTTAATTCTTCACCATACATACAACGCGGCAATGCTGTCAGCCTTTTGGGCAGTTTTCTCGTTGACAGACAGTCTTTACCGTTATTTTGTTTTATTTTCATGTACATATTACTATCTTAAGTCTATTAGCTTATATACAGGATGGTCAAAAAGTCGTGGATCAAACGAAATATGGAGATAAAGGAGTCCATTTCCAACGCTTTTAAAGTGAAAAAATAATTTTTGGTTACGCTGCAAAATTTTTTTCACCGTTTTGGGAAGGGTTGTGGGGCTTTTAGGACCTATAAATATAATCATTATTTTGAAGTAGTATTTTGGGACCACAAATAAAATAAACAAAAATATGTCTTGGGAAAGTACGGTCAACCAAAAAATTTAGAAGTTATACAAATAAAACAATTTTAATAAAACGATAAAATATTTCTTTTATTTCAAAAATGGCAGCCATCTCTTAGCAGTAGTGATGAATAAATTACACAAAGTTAAGCGCCTGCCTGGGTTCGAATCCATGACCTACAAACTCGTAAGTCGGAGCCGCTACCACTGGGCCTCACTGTTCCTACGCTCCCTCATCGGTCCCCGCTGTCTCTGTGAACACATCCCAAAGTCTCACAAAGAGACTGGCAGAACGCTTCGTTGTTACTTTCCTGATTGAGACGCGGAAAGGAGTCTTTCAAATGAAGTTCCCGAGATATTAAAAATTATTCAACTGTAGTTAAAAGTAAAGGTTCTCTGACATTGCGATTGTCATTTACATTTTTATTTTTCTTTGGGGAATTAATTTTTGTAGCGGTCTATGATTGGATGTGATAATTTATATCTTCTTGTTTTTTTTTGCATTTATTTGTCGCAACTGTTGGTCCCCGGGTTTCTGATGACAACACACAACAACAAAGTTAGATAACTGCTATAATTATTATTATAACAGTTGGTCCCGGCTGTCCTTCGTGGATCTTTGACAGTCATTACGGATCGTCAGAGTCCCGAAAGTCTAACAACCAGTCTTATCAAGGGGTGATGATGATGATGATGATAATTGTGGAGGTTAGATAGGCAGGCTCTATGTAAAAACTGGTATTCAGCTGCATCCGGTTAGACTGGAAGCCGACCCCAACATAGTTGGGAAAAGGCTAGGCAGATGATTAAATGTAGCAGAAGCTGTGAGGTTTGGTGAAAACCAAGACTTGATTGTGTCACCCCCTGTAAACTATCTACATTGAAAAAAAAAGTTAAATTACTACATTTATATCTATAATTTTTATGGTTTATATGAATATTCCACCAAAGAATATTCTATCTATCCATGAGGAGTAACTATGTAGTAGGTAGGCTATGTTTATTTTAGAAAACTAATTAGAGTTCCGCTCAAAAAATCCATGAAATCTAATTTGTTTTCCGTTCAGAATAAATAACACAAAGGTCACCCGAAAGGTCAATGTCACATAGCGTGGATTTCACGTTTTTTAATTAAACCAGCCTTCTGCGTGGCCGCCATATTCCGGGTGTTTTATTTTCTAAAAATAATTTACGACTCTATTCCAAAATTTGGTAGGTTTTTTACTTGATTATGGTTGAATAAATAAGAATGGAATGTTTTATGATTTATTTTGCGGTTCCCATGACAAGAATAAAATGTACTCACTAATTAACACGGCCGTTGTTTTATCTTATTTTAAGAATAAACAATTTCATTTCATTGTTCATTTTTAGTAGGTATTTGTAGGTACATATGTATAATAAATAATATAGTAACGAAAAATATTTGTCCATTCGCCTGGATGTGAAGGAAAACATTGAGAAACCGGCACGTCCTAAAACCGACCATTCGAGGACATGTGGCATCTACCAACCCGCACTGGGCCCGCGTGGTGGATTACGGACCACTTCCTCTCATAGAAATGAGGCCTGTGTCCCAGCAGTGGGAACGTTATATCAAAAACGCCTAAACAGATTTGGATATTTGATTCACAGATATTTTATAACCTGGGACTGAAACTGAACCTGATATTTTATAGCATGTGAACTGTAGGCACTAAAGTTGCGTGCATTCTTCCATACATTGATCACATGTTATGGCAACAATTAACGTCCGTTGCCAGATGGTTGTTCAGCTGCCAGAAACTAATGCAATGATTGCCAAATTCATTCATTTGTAACCACGGATTCACAAATGTTGTGGTTTTGAGTTGTAAACTTACAATGCATAGTTATAAGGTTGCCAACCCATCTACTATTTCAGTAATTGATCGTTTTGAAGACTAATTATGATATATGGAAGAATGAGACACATTTTTCCTTATATAAGCACTTACTTATACACATAAACACAGAGTACAAAACTGTTTCACGTTCGTAACATCACCATCTCAGGGCCAGTTGAAAACCAGCGTCGGGCACTAGCTGCTCGGCAGTTTGCTGAACTGGTCCTATTTGGCGCAGCCGTGAGATGCACACACTCTTTTTTCTTCAGTTTAGTTTTTTTTAGTTTCTTTTACATATTTTATTGTTTGTTGTGTGCACTTGTGGCTTTGTGCTAAATAAACACGTTTTCTTTCTTTCTTTCAGACATGTAGCACCGACCACTGACTCCAAATAAATTGTGTTAAGAGTAGCAGAATGATGAGGATCGTTTTGATCGTAGGTTCTCAACCTTATTTTGCCCACAGCCCATTTTGAGAATATTTTTAGAGTTACGTATCTCAAAAGGAAAAAACGGAACCCTTATGTAATCACTTTGTTGTCCGTCCGTCTGTCTGTCAAGACCCTTTATCTCGGGAACGCGTAAAGCTATTGAGTTGAAATTAAAACCATATACTCAAATCAGCAGTCCGTTTAAGCTGTAAAAAAAAAAACTTTTAAGTTAACGTGAATAAAAGATACGGCCATAATATTTATGGCGCAAAAACGCATATTTCGACACTCTCAAAAGAATCAAAATTTATAGGGTGCTTCCCATTGGCCTAGAATCATGAAATTTGGCAAGAAGCAAGATCATGTAGCACAAGTAAAGGAGAAAATTCCGAAAAGGAATTTGTAAGTTTGAGATAATTTTCAAGTTATGGAACAAGAACCTAAATGTCATAACTAAACGAAGTTCAAATTTCATTGCAACCAAAAACTTATTAGGTCATTTTTGTTTCAAATGGTCACTCAAAAATAAACTTAGAATATACTTCATTAAATTAGATAATTGATTAAGTAGGGATGGAATGTAAATTATTTGAGATTGTGAACACTATACTATCGTTGCCCCTTCCAAAAAAAAGGTAGTTAGTTTCATATGCAGAAGAATGGGCAAGAAACATCCATAGTAACTCTTTTAACCACTATCAAAAATATTGTAAAATCAAAATATTTTATTTCACATAAACCTATCTAACCTAGGTGCACGATTCCAATTTGTCGCTTCCTATGGAGAAGAGCTGGCAAGAAACTCCACGGTTACTCTTTTAAAAATAAAAGACTTTTACAATGTTTTTAAATTACAGTATTAATAGGTGTTAGGACAGTGTGCTGTGTAGGCCTGTCAACAAGTATGTTCTCATATTCACAAAATATAAAGGAATCTATCAAAAAGATAAATAGATTATAAAAAAAAACCTATTAAAATCAAATGTTAAGATTGCCATTATAACCACTAATGAAGACTTGGATAAAGATTTGTCGTTTTAACCCCATAACCACTGTACATAACCCAAGATCAGTTAAATCACATCTTTATATAATTTGAGGATGAATGTATGTACGGAGACACGGTTATCCGGGTCTAACCGGGTAATCCAGCTAGGTGGGAGTTCTGGTTTTACATATTTTTATTTTCCGTCTCGGCGCGTGTAAGCAATTATATTACCTATATTACACGTGTTTACTATTATACCAGTCATGTGCTCATGTCTGTCACCTCACGCTGTTTTTAACCGACGAAAAAAACGGAGGAGGTTCTCAAGTCGACGCATTTTTTTTATGTATGACCACGTATACCTTTTTACAGAGTAGTCCGATTTTGATAATTCTTTTTTTCCTTCGCCGTTTTGAGAGCAGTGGTGATGAAATAATTTACACAAAGTAAAGCGCCCGTCTGGGTTCGAACCTGGCGAATTTCACCAAACTTTTATACCTGGACTTCCTACCTAGAATAATATCCTTGAATGTTTGACAGTAGTTCCATAATAGAACAGCCAGATGTCAATTTTATTCCACATCTGACTTTTGGTGAAATCAGCCCTAATAAAAGTAATATTTAGGGCTGATTTTTCAATCGACAGATAAATTCATCGGAGGAATAAATTTGAATTTTTGACAGTTCTTCCATACAAAATCTGTCAGACGTCAATTTTATTCCACGAATAAAAATTACCTGTCGATTGAGAAATCAGCCATAAATTATATTACTGATAGAAGTCTAACCAATCGATTCTGTGGTTTCGTGGCTAATTGACTACCGTAGAGCACAATTGCACGGTATTGATAAGTTGTAATTTCCTCAATTATTGACCCTCCGGTGCCTTTCCATAAGAATAGCATTAAAAATCTTGAGACGTTCGAACGCCTTTTGAATATCGGTAAATAACCTTCAGTAATTGGGTTGCGGAACCCAGATGGTGGTTTATCCGTGTGAAATACAGAGTTGTAGTTACTTCAATTATGACCCAAATATATTAAGCAAGTCAAGTCTTGACTACAAGAGTAGGGTAAGACCAAAGAAATGATGGATGGACTATGTAACAGATGATACGGCCAGAAAGGGTATAGTAGTGACTAATGAGAAGAAGACTACTAAGAAAAAAAATAGGTATAAAAAAAAAGATCATGAAAAAATTATTAGTTTCTCAATTCTAGGCAAAGTCATTCATAAGTTGTAAGTAAGTTACAGACCAAACACCCTCAAAAACATTCTTTTGCTGCGGCACTAAGGTGAAAATTCCAACTGAGCAACAACCGAAAAACAAAAGAAAACGTGTAACAACAATTCAGCCAGAGAATTATATTTATGAGTCTCAAGCTGGCCGTCGAAAGGTGTATCCGTTAATACTCAAGAGCATCATACACGCTTTCAGCTCAGTTAACATAAGGTAGTACGTAATTACGCTACCAAAACCGTCTGGGGCCATGTAGACTTTTCATGTATATTTTCCCGAAAAAAAAAACTACGTAATACGCGGGTAGAATACTAATTCTTTGTTATGCCAAAAGGGAATTGTGATTGTCTGTAAAGGTTGGTAATAGATATTATGGTGATTTAGTTGAACAAGGGAAAGATTTGGGGAAAAACTGTGTGTCTTATTTGCGTCTGGGTAGAGATTTCGTGTTCATAATGTTGACAGGAAGATAAAAAATTCTTGCCTTAAGTTATTTTTCACACACATGAGACATCGACTCGCAAACTGTAACCAAGAATCCAGCACATAATTCTAGACCCTCTAGAATCTACCCCTAGCGTAGAAATTTTCAGTAGTATAATAAAAAAAATCTGCTGTTTCAAAGAACAGTACCTACGCGGTCAAAATGTATGGAACAGCTAATTTATTTTTAACAACCGATAAAAATTTTCAACGCAGGGGCTTCAGAATCATGTACTGAATTCATGGCAGCAGGGTCGCGTCGACGTGCCTGCCACCCTGTATAAGAAGAAAAGAACTCTTTAAACATGCCAAGTAGCCATGTTTTGTAGATTGGATGCATGAAGAAGCTCCTCGTGTAGCGCAGTTTGTTCCGCCAGTTACTCAACTGAACCGAGCACTCGGCGCATCCTGGAAAGTCACACCCAACACCTTATTTGACTGGCCAGTTCTTCCCTTGCGGTGGCAGAGCTAACAACCGCCTGGTTTGCGACCACCTTCCCACCGGAGTCCGGCGTCAAGCAACCTGCTGTGTTTTGTCGATGCATGGGAGTTCCAGTGCCATAGGCATCTTATGGGCACGCTTGTTCCATCATAGATCTCATCCATCGCTTTTCATCAGGCGTGATTGAGGTTAAAAGCGGGCCCATTAAACAAGGAAAAAAAAACACTGGCACTCCGGTAGTGCCGACAGAAGTGAAAACTTGAACAATTACGAGTGTATTTTGTGAATCGTCTTATAAACAAAACACGCGTGTTAAGGTGTGTTCCTTATTTTATAGGGTTTTTTGCAAATCAGGTATGATGACCAAAGTGACTGGTTTATTCTTCTCGTGAAAGGAATTTATTCAGATTTGCTCGTCGTCAGTTATATATCCGTGGTTCAGCGCCATCTCGTCGTTGTTGGATGAACTACGTAGTTAGTACGCGAGGCCTACGTAGTTAGTACGCGAGGCCCTCGTAGTTCTTCCCGATGTGCATAGATGGCGCTGTCCTCAACAACGCGCGTCACGTCTTACGAATTTTCGATCAGGGTCACGTGACCTGACGCGAATTTAGAAGTTTTTACCCATTCCAAAAAAAGTACACAGCGCCGCTAAAGAAGTTTTCACTTCAAAATTTGTTGAATACCTTTGGTCATGAATGCTTGTTGATTTCGAGTCATTTGCCAGCTCATGTCCATCAGAGGACAAAACAACACTATCAAAAAGTCCACAACAAATTAATAAAACGATCAACTACCAAAATATAAACGGTAGCACTAATACATACGAAATGTAACAAATTAATGGCAACGGGTATTGGAAACCGATTACCGACAGATCGTTGCTCGATTAGTCACTAATGGGTTAAATTATATCCGAACTTAGGCGTGTGTGACATTACAACTTCATGATGCCGGTATTAGGAATTAGGGGGGCTCCTTGTGACTTGGGGAAAATATATGACATTACTGTTGACAATTTCACGAATGGAGAAGAATGGAAAAGGTGTATCAAGGCAGTGATCTCTATTACGTATAATTTTAGGGAGTTCTTTGACATAGGAGAAATATAGCAATTTTTTTTTGGCTTTTTTAAGAGGTTTCCGTTCTTATATAAACGCATTTTATATTTTCTTGTTTTATATTGTTTTGTTTATATTTTTTATATTCCTAAAGGATTTTTTTTTAATTTATATTGAACTAGCTTCCGCCCGCGATTTCGCCCGCAAGGTATGACGATAAAAACTATCCTATGTCCTTCCCCGGAATGCAATCTGTCTCTCTGCCAAATTTTATCGAAATCCGTTCAGTGGTTTAGGCGTGAAAAGGTAACATACAGACAGAGTTACTTTCGAATTTATAATATTACTAGCAGCGCCCCGTGGTTTCACCCGCATAAGTGTAGATCCCGTGGAAATATTGGGATAAAAACCATCCTATGTTCTTCCCCGGGATGTAATCTATCTCTCTGCCAAATTTTATCGAAATCCGTTCAGTGGTTTAGTCGTGAAAAGGTAGCAAGACAGACAGACAGACAGACAGAGTTACTTTCGAATTTATAATATTAGTATGGATAGTATGGATGTGGGACACAGCAAAATTTAAAAAAAGTAGGAGTAATAATTTTATCATGCTTCGCCCTGATTAGCTTATTTTTTATTGTTTAAAGACTTTAAACTTTTTTAACGAGAAGGATAACTAGATGGGCTTCATCGACAATCTTAGGTGGAAAGAGACCCTTTTTTTAGGAATTTATATTATATATTACTAAGACTCCACTGTCCGTCTGTCTGTCACCAGGCTGTATCTCATGAACCGTGATAGCTAGACAGTTGAAATTTTTACAGATGATGTATTTCTGTTGCTGCTAAAAACTGAATAAAATAAATATTGAAGGGGGGTCCCATACAACAAACGTGTTTTTTTCGGCGTTTTTGGCTTGTGGTACGGAACCCTTCGTGAGCGAGTCCGGCTCGCACTTGGCCAGTTTTTTAAAAACAATGTAACTTGCCAAAAAAGGAAAAATATGTACCAATGGTCAACTTATGTACATCGTTTAAAGCCACCAATTGCACTATCGACGTGATCTTATTCTTGGGGATTCTAGTAAAGTGTAACCTGTAAATAGGTTCACCCGAAAAAAAGACGTGGAAAATTACAACACAACAATTTTTCCCAAGTCAACACCAGACAACCACCAAAAACGCTGCCACCGTGGCTCTTAAAAAGGGTAAAGGAAAACGTCGTGAGGAAACCGGCATGTCCCAGAACCAAAAAATTCGAAGACACGTGACATCTACCAACCCGCACTGGGCACGCGTTTAGTTAGATTACGGCCAATTTCTTCACACGGACTCCTAGGCCTGCGTAACATCAAAACCTCCCCTAACGACCATCACATAGATAAGATCTACGAAGCTATACATTACTCATTAGCCCGATCACTACCACTTAGACACATTTTATCCTGTTAGTAAATAAATACGACAAAGGACATAATATTATTAAGGCATAATATCATCAATCATTCTTAATTCATTTGGAATCCATCACATTGGACACTGAATAAATAGTTTCAGAAGGACAACTTCTATGTTATTGGCATGAGGAATTCAATAAAAGCTCATGTCGCGACGTGCTAAAATTTTTTTTTTTCATAAATATTATACTGACATTTTTTAACTCATGTTATTGATTGTTTCAGGTAATTAAAATAACCAGTGTTGCTGTGTGGCGGTTTGATGGGTATGGTACATACATAGCATCAAGTGCTCACGACACACGAGCGACATGCATCGACGACGGCAGCAACTGCACCAGCGACACCTGTCGACGTCCGCCGTCGACGCGTCGGCGGCGTGTATAAGTACGGTGCTCAAATACACGAGCAGCATGTTGACGACGGCTGCATTTACCTCTGTAGGCGTCGCGTATCGTTTGTGTGTATGCACACTTAGCTTATTTAACCCATGGGAGCTGGTGTAATTACAGAAATTTAAGCTCCATTTACGCGGTGCATGTTTCTTGTCTGTGCCATACCATACAATTGAAGCAACAATTTACTGGCACCGACTAAACAACACGTATAATTGTTGCACTAAAACATGATAAGAAGAAGGCATCTGTAATATTTAGATATCTATAACCTTGCTAAATGTCTCCATTTGAGAGTAAAAAGTTACTAGAAAACACCTCCCACGTCGCGGCGTCCAGCCATCGCGTCGCTATGCTTTGTTTTGATACCGACGGACGCGTGAGACGTGTGAACTTAGGCCGTCGCAACTGGATGTCGCGGCGTTCGAGCGGGACCGCGCCTGTGTATTTACGAACATAGCATTCGGCCGTCGTCGGTAACGGACGACTACACGCCACCGGCCGCGGTCGGCGTGTGGTCGTCATAGATATAAGAAAGAAGTTTTTTACGTTTCTATGGGTCAGATAGACCGCAGACTTTTACATCTAATATTATGGAGCTATCCAAATACACGCGGCAAATATTACAACTAACAACAGCTGTCCGCCATCGCCTCTGTCTGAACAAAGTATTAAATTTAAGTCGAAAAACATTTTGAACACACCTTTTGTAAATTGCTTCTCTGTGACACAAATGGCTATTCCGGAGAAATACTCATATTTTTGGTTTCACACGCAATATGGAAATACATCACGCACACAATTATAGACATGTCTGTTGTGTTTATATTGAGGTTTTGTGTTTAATGTAGATGTATTCTTTAAATGATTGCTCGTATTTCTGAATGGTAAATGGATCTTGATTTAAATATGGATAGGCAATCGTTTCTTGTAAAATAATGGTATTCAGCTGTATTCGGTTCAACTGGAAGTTGACCCAAATAACATAATATATTGGAAAAAGGTTCGGTGGATGATGATTATGAATGATGTGAATACATTAACAAATCTATTAAAACTTATGTTTCAAATTAATATTATTTCAGGTTAAACAAATAGGTATCAACTTTATTTTAATGGTTGGTTAATTAAGTTGATTTCAGAGTGACTAGAACTATTGAAAAAGTTATAAAAATGTTTGAAGTTGTAGCGTAAACTGAACTTTATTGAGTAGGATTTAAAGTTATTTGTCCATAAACTCATATTTGTTTATATTTTTGGCAAATAAATCGCGAATGCAGGTTACATACGCATGGCTTCTTCCCATGGGGTATGCAGGGACTGAACCTGCTACGATGCTTATATTCCTTTTGTCTCGTTTACATTCCTACATCTGGTCATCATCACGCATGCCGATGATGTTAATTTCGATTTAAAACCAGATTTAAGTAGACATTAGAATGAAATCTGTCGGCATAGAAAGGGGACACTTCATCCCAAAAAAATCGAATATCAGCTACCCATGTCTATGTTAGAGACAATTTTGCCAATACAACCTTCTTTGAAGTATAATAAACCCAAATAATACATTAAATGGAAACAGAAATCACCGGTCAAAACTCACAAAAACCATTATCGGTTTATCGGTTACTCCCCGCCCTAAACCGAAAACGGTACCGTAATTGTATAGTTCCACAAAACCGCTGAACTAAACACATCAGCGACGCACATCACTGTTCGGCACACGGTTCCGCATCACTGGAGCAGGTAGCAGTCACATGTGCCGATGCACATCACTAACCCCACATAATTAACGGTTAGCTATTAAATACGCGGTATTTTGTATTTGGGACCCGTCAATGTTGTAGTGTTGCACCTGAGGCGTTGGAGCGTTTTGTGGTAACCAGAATTATATTTGTAATGATAAATAATGAAGAACGAATAAATAGAAATGAGGGGCTTTCGACTGAGTAATATCAGCCGCACGGATCGATCGATCAGGTCAAGCTACGCTTGCCGCGGTTGGTCCATGGATGGGTGACCATCTTTACATACCAAGATCCATCCGTGCCTCGGAAAATCACGTTAAGCCGTCGGTCCCATCTGTCATTCGTAGATATTTGTCAGTCGTTACGGGTCGTCAGAAACCCGAAAGTCTGACAACCAGACTTACCAAGGGTTGTCGTATTACCTAGTAACTGGGTTGTGGAGGTCAGATAGGCAGTCGCTCCATGTAAAATACTGGTATTCAGCTGCATCCGGTTAGACTGGAAGCCGAGCCCAACACAGTTGGGAAAGGCAGATGATGAAATAATAAATAAAAATAAAATCATTTATTGGCATAAAAAATGTCTACATACAAAGTGAATCCCTGACTCTTGCACTAGGTACGACAACACCTGTATTACAGGAGCCAGTGTCTTCTCCCAGTCAGAGTTATTCCGGTCTGTATTTTACAAGGGCGACAACCATCTGACTTTTCTACAATCTAACTACTGGTCGAGGTTAGCCCAGTTTTCAAACTTTCAGACTTTTTGAGTATCTGTGAAACGAATGATGTGTCTTACCCTACATATTTTATACATACTTGTTCAATGAGAGTGAGAAAGAGTGCATCTGTGTCTGCGCACACATGCGCTGAATGGGCCCGCTGTTGACCTCGATCACGCCTGAGATCTAAGTATGATGGAACGAGCGTGCCCAGAAGATGCCTAAGGCACTGGAACTCCCACGTATCGACGAAACACAACAGGCTGCTTGACGCCGGACTCCGGTGGGACGGTGGTCGCAAACCAGGCGGGCGTTAGCCCTACCACCGCAAGGGAAGAATTGGCCAGTCAAACAAGGTGTTGGGTGTGACTGTCCAGGGTGCGCCGAGTGCTCGGTCCAGTCGAGTACCTGGCGGAACAAACTGCGCTACACGAGGAGGCTTCTTCATGCATTCCAAAAAAATGTCTCCCGCAGCGAAAGCAAGTCTCCGTTGAGATTGGCCGCTATGGTCGCAATACGGTCTGGAGGACTAATTTGCATACTTTCTATTTTATTTGTGTAACGTATTTATGTCTGCGTCGGTTACCTTATCCCTTTTTACTTCAAAATTTACCTCCACAACATTCTTCATAAATGCATTTAGCTTAAATCCCCTCGTATTTTCTTTTTTCATATTTCTGTATTGCGAACAAATTGCAAAAATTTTATTTAGTATATACTTGAAATAAAATCCATTAGACGTCCACATCAAGTGTTATTTTATAACATATCTTTCAGTAATAAGATCGAAACTATAAGAGATCGCTATTTCATTTTATGTTATTAATAATACAACTTGAGTTTATCGATAAACACTCTTTTACCCATAAACACTTTATAAGTTTTACCTGCTCAAGGTATTACCATTTTATTCATCATAAAACGTAACGACGATGAGATCATATAGAGCCTTCCAATTTGATCGTTCTGATGTAGAAAATATTGAAATAATCTTGAGAATCGTCAATGAGGCTTGATAAAGTATTTAAGTCCCGATTCTCGAGAACTACATTTTTATTACGAAACCATAGCGTCTAGCGTCTACCAATGCTACTTATTTATGTTTTAACTTTTTCATTATTGAGTACTAGCAGCGCTCCGTGGTTTCACCCGCATAAGTGTCCTGAGGAAAATGTCGGGACAAAAAGTATCCTGTGTTATTCTGATGAATAAGCTATATTACTATAAAGTTTCATCAAAATCCGTTTAGTAGTTTTTGCGTGAAAGAGTAAGGAACATCTATCCATCCTCATAAACTTTCGCGTTTATAACATTAGTAGGATTTACAAGACAAATGTGAGTGAAAACGCCGAGAGAGGACGCCCTAGGAGGACATATAGTAACCTTATTGGTGATGTTCTTCAGAACGGTCAGGTGCGTAGTGCTCGCAACCGGCGTGTGTGTATGACCAGATGTATGAACGTAAACGTGGCAAAAGGAGTATGTAAGGTTCTTGGCAGGTGGCGTTCTGGAGCTTCTGCCTACCCTCATGGGAAGAAGGTGTGAGTTTATGGGAAATTCTTCTGACTAACGGTAAGAAAAATCTAGAGAAATCTTGACTTGTCTGAAATCTCTAAATGCCTTGTTTCTTCTCTTTACGAGTCGAAGGTTTTGCACTTTGCATTGCAATGGGATGGTTTTAGGCTGATCATTAAAAAAAACTCATTAAAATAGGCTCGTCCCCCCACCCCCTTTATATGGGACTTAAACACAACTGGAGAAATGTGGGTGCTACCCAACCCTACGAGGAAATAAGGCGTGATGTTTTGTAATGTTATCAATTATTATTGTATCGAGTGAACAGGTTACTTCGAAGCAAGCATGTTCTATGTATGTAAGCATCGTCGCTTACAAATAAATCTGCCTAGTCTTTTCCCAACTATGTTGTGGTCGGCTTCTAGTCTAACCGGATGCAGATGAATACCAGTATTTTACATGGAGCGACTGCCTATCTGACCTCCACAAACCAGTAACTAGGTAACATCTCCTCTCATCACCTTGACAAGACTGGTTGTCAGACTTTAGGCTTCTGACTATCGTAACGACTGTCAAAGATCGACGAATGATAATATCTTGGTTGATATCCCGACGAGTCGTAGGTACTCAGCGCTTCTCCTCCACGTTTATTATGCGCACAGCCAAAGTTTGGAACTCTCTGCCGGGATCTATGTTCCCTCCCACATTTAACCTGCCTTCAAAGCAAGTATGAACAGGCATCTTCTGGGCACGCTCATTTCATCATAGACCTCATCCATTGCTTTCCATCAGGCGTGATCGAGGTCAAGGGCAGGCCTGTTTAGCAACAAAAGAAACAAATATATATATACTACGGAATCGACAACTTAACGGGCTGTTCGAGGCACGGAATGGTCTCGATATTTAATGAATGGTCACCCATCCACGAAATGACCGCGGCAAGCGTAGCTTAACATTCCTTTTTTTTTTAGAAAACGTTGCCCCACACTAGGAATTACTCCAGTATCGTGGGTGCGTTTACAAACATTTAAATTCACATACACAAACAGCCAGACCTGGAACAACTACCTGTAGGCAATACAAATATTTGTTCCATCCGGGAATCGAACCCGCGACACGCAGCGCAGCAGTCGATCGCTCAGCCACTGCGCTAACCGTGTCGTCAAACGAATTCGATCGATCCAAGCGGCTGTTATTATTTAGCCACCAGATGATATAGTGGCTAATAACGATTATATCACAATACAGAAGACTGTTTTCACTAAAATTATTTATGCTTTTACACACGCCCTGTTTAACCTTTAACAGATTAAAAACTTTGATATTCTTTTCGTATCCGAAGGGTATGCCCTATGCTTGGCAAAACACGAAACAGTAGAAGGTAATGTATCAGAAAGTGGATATTTGGAACACAATCCAGTCCGGGTCATTGCGTTTGTTGATTTATCCATGAAACATGAGACGGACAGCCGATTTTATCTGCTACTAGTTTCTAGTTTGTGGATTTGCTTGTTGGTTTTTGAATATTTTTATGAAAGGTATAGACTTAGGTGGTAGGTTCAAACCCAGCCGGGTCCTTTACTGTATGTAAATTACTAACTGCAGCCTCGCGGTTTCACCCGCGAGAATGTCGATCTCCTGGGGAAAATCGGGATAAAAAGTAGCCTATATGTTAATCCAGGGTGTTAGCTATCTCCATACAAAATTTTATCAAAATTGGTTTAGCCGTTTGAGCGTGAAGAAGTAACAAACATTTACGTTTAATAAGTTTGGGGAATGCTTTCCTTAACCGAGCACAAAACAAAACTTTAGCTATTTACCCGACCAAGGAATCAAACCTACGCTATCCTACTCAACAGCTGTACTTGCAACAACTAAACCGGGCAACTAAAAAGAAGTTTTTCGAAAATTACAATGCGTTAAAGTTTTTGTCATTTGGCAAATGAGCAACCTGTGTCCTCTATAATTTTTAAGGTATGTTATTGTAAATCTGCACCAGTTTTATAAATAAAAGATATTATTATTTTTTTTATAAATAAACGAAATTATTATTTCTTTAATTGTTTTTAATAAAAAAACAGTGGCACTCCGGGAGTGCCGACAGAAGTGAAAACTTGAACAATTACGTGTGTATTTTGTGAATCGTCTTATAAACAAAACACGCGCGGTACCGGCTACGGCCATCCGTCTTACGAATTTTCGATCAAGTCACGTGTCCTGACGCGAGTTTAAATTTTTTCACTCATTACAAAAAAAGTACAACGCCGCTAAGGAGTTTTCACTTCAAAAATATATTGAAGTAACCGCCTCTTACTGACCTATATCATTAATGAATTTACCATAGGTTTGAAACAGAGAACGTTGAATTTTATCATACTTTATTATTTCAGCCCATCTTTTCCTCTTAAATCTGACCTGAGAAATGCATCTTGTGTTATAAAGTAGATACTTTCGAGTGTAAAGTTGTTGGAAGCAACAAGTAGGTCATAAAGTCTGTTATTATATCTTCCTCATACGAATGCAGACACATAGGTACTCATACATCATGTCTATAGCATTCGGGGCTACAAGTCGTATTGCTGTGTTTTCCTATGAAATAAATGTTACTTTACATAAGGTTATTATAATTGATCTGTTGTGGGGATGACTTTTCATAGCAGAGAGTATTAAGTTTGACAAAGCTCAAGAAATCACATTCTGCTACTTCAAAGGCAGAGTTCAATGGCAAATTGCACCTATGTCATAACAAAGCATAGTCTTTGTTACTTTGAGTAGTGAGTTCATTCATACAAAGAACAATTAAGGCAAAAAGAAAATCTTTCTAAAGGACCAGTTTGGTTCCTATCAAGTACTAGTACATCTATCCTTTGATACCAAAATAACTGGTAAAACGAATTTTTTACTTGATAGACGAAGAGCAAGTTAACCAAATAATGTCGCAAATACAGCCTACACATACTAAAAAGTGAAGCTAAATAAAAACTAAAAATACTACTGTTTTATAATTCAAATCAAATCAAATTTATTTCTGAACCAAAAAGTTTTACATTAGTTGGTGATTGGAGCCTCCTGTTAAGCAAGTAATGCCTGTGTTAAGAGACTCCGCTCTTCCTTCATAATTACTTCATAAATGAATGGTTTCTTTTTGTTATTGTTCTGTCAATTTTCATTGTACCTACTACGATTTTTCAATTAATTAATAAAATCGATATTGAATTCCTTATTTCCCCTGTGCCAATAAACATCAATTTTTTTGTAAATAAATAATAATACATAATTAAGTATTGTAAATCGAAACTAATATTATAAAGAGAAAAAAATAGATTTTTTGTATGTTTGTTGCGCTTTCATGTTAAAACGGCTGAATGAATTTGGATAAAATTTGGCGCATGGGTAGAAAAATATAGGCTACTTTTCATCTTAGATCGCAGACGAAGTTGCGAGAAACAGCTAGTCATAATCATCATCATAATCAGCCTATAATGTTCCCACTGCTGGGACACAGGCCTCCTCTCAGTGAGAGGGAGTGGGCCGTAATCCACCACGCGAGCCCAGAGCGGGTTTGTGGATTTCACATGTCTTAGAATTTTTGGTTCACCGTTTTGAGAGCAGTGGTGATGAAATAATTTACACAAAGTAAAGCGCCTGTCTGGCTTCGAACCTACAACTCGTAAGTCGTGTCCGTTACCACTGGGCCACCGCTGCTCTCAACAGCTAGTAATAAATATAAACACAGACAGACAAACTCTTCCCCACGGATTATGAGCACTATGTTGTCATATGAGCCTTCGTGTTATTTTCCGGCCGACAGACTCCGAATCTCACGAGTTTCAAGTACAAGATGTACTCATCGCAGGGTTTTATTGAGTATTTCGCTACTGTTCAAGATTTGAGAGTAATCATAGCAACCGTTTATGTGTGAAAATGTGTTAACAGTAAAAAATAAAGTGAGCTTTTTTTATTTACGCGCGTTTGAACTTAACCTAGCCTAGGTATTTGATGTAGATAGAAAATACAAAACCCGGCGATAAATATTGCACATCGACCTTTGTAAAGAGACAATCGGCTAATTTCGGCTTCGTATATATTAGGAGCTGTTAAAACAATTAGGTATGATTTGCTTCTTTTGATAATTATTTTTATTCTTTGCAAATTACAAAAAAAGGTAAAGGTCGATGTGCAATATTTATCGCCTAGTCAAAGATCGATGTGCAATAATTTTATCGCCGGGTACTGTAAGTTTTTTAGCCAGAGGGGCAATTCACGTAATTTTAAGAACGTTCACAGTCTGATCTCAGTCTACCTGTCAAAAATACCTCTAATTTCCCTATATATATTTGACATGTTTTTGAAATTAGTTTGTCACCTAGATGAGACTGTTGCTACATTTTGTACGTTTTAAATTACGAGAATTGGCCTTCTGTTTTACCTCATCAGATCGTTTCACCACCTTCGCCGTGGTCTACCTCGACAGCGATATCCTCCCCACAGGTCTCATTAGGTCAACATGGCCAGATATCGCACAAAACAGGGAGGTTTGGAAGGAAAAAATGGGAGGCCCTTGCAAAGCAGTAGTACCTACACAATATAGGGAAACATAAAAACAATTAATACAAGTTTAAAAAATCCGTTCTTTTATTGATATCCGTTTTTTTTTTTTGTGTAAACTTGACGAGTATATGAAATGGGTACCGATATCTAAACACGATAAAACAAAAGAAAACGATTTTCTCAACGAATACTTCAATTAACTACAAAAGCAGCCGAAAAAATAACATCATAATTATCTTTATTAACATCATAATTATCTTTATTAACGTCATAATTATCTTTGTTTTATCATGTTTAGATATTGTATCCCATCGCGTCTATGGAGTTAAGCTAGCCAATTTATAATAACCCTGTATATGGCCCATAAACCTTTGTATCCCAAAGCCATAAATAAGTTTCTTGAAATGTAGGTAAACGTAGTAAATCTGGCTCGGTGCCTAAAAGAGAACAAATTGCTTTTAGAGATTAACTCTTACACAGCACAAGTAATTTAGCTGCAGTAGTAAACGGGTAATAAAATGTACCGCTGCGCGCTGACCGTTTACCGTCGTAAAATCACGGTTATCGCTAACGGGGTCGGTTAACTTCTACGTTGAAGTGAGATTCTGTATTAAAACTGTTTTATTAGCTTCGTGTGGTCGCTAAGATGAGCCTATTGGTTGTCTTCGAGTCGTATCTTCTAGCTTAGCAGAAGATTAATTGGTTTACGATCTGCGATCCACGGTTTCACCTGCATAATCCAAGTCTCTTTACAATTTTTACTTCTACCAATGTCAGTGAAACACATGCTTAACTTACATACATTTAAATTATTATTAAATTGAAAAAGCAGAAAACCGTTTACATAAACGGTTCATTCATCTATACTAATCCTAATCCTAACAAATGTTATAAATGCGAAAGTAAGTTTTTTTGTTTGTTTGTTACCTTTCACGCCTAAACCACTAAACCGATCATCCTGAAATTTTGCATATACCTTGTCAGGTGTACAGTCTACAGAAACGAATATAGGATACATTTCATCCCGCAAACAAGTGCTGTTCCCGAGGAAAACAACAATAACGTTATTATGATAATAGATGGCGCTACGTGTCTTTCGAATCAAAAACAGGACAACGTCTATCTGGGTTAGGTCTTCTTATAATCCTTCCTTAGCTTCTTTTTTGGTGGGAAATTGTCAAATAACTTCTCCTGCTCTGGGCGGATCGGGAGGGTGTGTCAGACTTTTACTGACTAAAACCCACCCGTGTTCCTTCAGTTTCCTGTGCGAAGGGCCACGGCATCTCTTTCGAACAACCCGCGACCCTGGCAGATCCTTCCTTAGCTCACTTACATTATGTACAAGAACTATTGTGCAAAATTTAGTGCTTCTAGACCCAGCGGGTTAGGATGTGCGTTGTCTGTCAGTAAGTGAATTTAGACACTTATTAAGTAGATAGGCTATTTGTTAGTCTAAACTTACTTATTATACAGAGAAAATATTTGATTTTATGTATGGTTGTTTGTTACGCTTTCACACTAAAATGGCTGAACGGATTTTGATGAAATTTGACACATCGGTAGACCATGGATACTATTTATCCTGATATTCTCACGGTATCGAGACTTATGCGAGTGTCACCGCGGGCTGCTGCTATTTTTTTTAATGCCCTTTATTCTGAATTTCTTTTTTCTCTTCTGTTTAATTGTTACAAAATGTCCCTTAATTCAGTGTGCCTTTTGGCAAAGGCCTCCTCTAGCTCCTTCCATTGTTTTCTGTCACGAGCCACTCTCCTCCAATTGGGGCCCGCTTATTGTTTCAGTTCATCTTTCCATCTCCTTATCTGTTTCCCCTTGCTGCGTTTACTTTCCCTTGGATACCAGTCAGTTATTATTTTACTCCATTTCTCTGTATCTGCTCTCATCATGTGGCCAGTCCATCTCCATTTTTGTTGGTCAATCCTAGTTAAGATGTCTGGTAGTTTAGCTGCTATTAGTGTTATAATAATACAGGTCATCTTGTAAGCTTTTCTAAAGATACTTAAGACATGGTGTAGACGAGATAGTCAGACAAGAAAACTCAGTACAGATCAGCGTTTTCTTAGCAAAAAGAGAACTGAGATGAGCTCTAATATAAGTACCACTAATTAACGTGGACATTTGACCTTTCAACAAGTAAACATTTGCTGAAAACCTGACAGTACCTAAGGTTTATTTTACAATTCTTCAAGCTTATGAATACTTAGAAGCTCCTTTTACTATTGCAGATAGTGTTTATGGCTCAACATTTTTTATAGCAATAGGATTTCATGGTTTACATGTAATTATTGGAACATTATTCCTATTTATTTGTTTAATTCGTACGGTATATTTAAACGTGAACCTTTGACCTTTCAACAAATAAACATTGGCTGAAGATCTGACAGTACCTAAGTCGCAAAAAATAAATAAACTAAAATGAGGGTCCTTCGTAACATAATCTTACTTGGTTAATGTTTGTTAATCTTTTTACTTCTCGTTAACTCGGCTTATTTTCTTTATTTGCTCTGGTCCTTTTTGACCGAGTGGGAACGAAGAGGTTATGGGTTTGACTGTGAAAACATTTACTGCCTGTTAACAACTTAAAAGGCAGTAAATAAAAATAAAATTCTAACCTTACCAACCCAACGGTTGTTAAAGCAAGGCTGGCAAACGTAATACCAAAATAATTTGTAAATCAAACATTCTGTATTTATTCTGATTGGATTACAGAATATCTAGGTTCCAAAATATATATTTTGAATGGACACTGATTTAAAGACGAATTATGAGAAATATAACTTTTCTATGGAAATTTTAAATTCCTCATATCTCGTCTTTATATCAGTGTCCTTGTAGTAGCTTGATGTGCTGGCTTCTGCACACCCAGGACGTCATGTTCAGCAGTACCGCTTGTGACCACTACTCCAGACCAACAAGTCAAATTCTAAATAGGTACTACATATTCGCTAGCACCTTGCTGTCGACTAATATTTTTACCACAGCATAAACTAATCTTGTATAATATTTGAGGAAACCAGAGCAGATAACTGTATTAGTACTTCCGCTGTTCAGAAACAGACAGACACAGAAATCCATTTGTAACATCAGCACGAAATTCAGCATTTCATTTACACTATTAATTTCAAACATTCACCCGAATCCTTGATTCAGATATCCCAGCTACTTCATTACCGCTACAAAACACAAGCGTACCCTGGAAGTGGGTCTAAGTGCATTTTAGTGTTTAGGCCACTGACGTCGCCGCGGGCGCACGGAAATGTTTAGGTGGTACAAGTTGTGAGAAGTTTCGAAATTTGTGGTTAAATTGTAGGGGTAATTCAATCACACTACCACACTAATATTACAAAGGCGAAAGTTTGTGAGTGTGGGTGTGTGTGTTTATATGTTTGTTACTTGTTCACGCTCAAACAGCGGGACTTTTATTTTGATAAAATTTGGCATGGAGGTAGCTGACATCCTGGATTAACATATAGGCTACTTTTATCCCGATGTTACCATGGGATCGAATCTTCTGCGGGTGAAACCGCGTGGCGCAGCTAGTATACTAATAAAACATTGTAAAAGCCAATTGTTTTAGCTCTTCGCACATCGAGTGTACACAATGTGTACCGAGAGCAATAAAATTTATATTGTGTCTGCTAATTAGACGCACGACGGGTTAGAGTAGCCGTGGAGTTTCTTGCCGGCTCTTCAATGGTTCAAGATTTTTTCAACTATGCTTGTTCACTGTGTGTTGGCGATTTAGGGACCTACTCATGTAAATTCCTTGTGTAAGTCGCTAGCGTATTATGTTAGCTTGAAAAGTGGTTGGTGATAGTATGCATACATAACCAGCCTATAATGGTCCCATTGCTGGGAAACAGCCCTTCTATCGGTTAGGATTGGGCCGTAATCCACTCGCGCGCCCAGTGCGGGCTGATAGATGTCAAACGTTTCAGTTTTTTTTTTGTTCTAGGACATGCCGGTTTCCTCACGATGTTTTCCTTCACCGTTTTCAGAGCAGTGGTGATGAAATAATTTACACATAGTAAAGCGCCTGTCTGGATCGAATCTACGACGTACAACTTGTAATTCAGAGCAGGATTCGTTCTATATTCAGCCCAGTGAACGGTCAGTCGTGACGGGTCGTCAGAAGCCCAAAAGACAACCAGTCTTACCAAAGGGTATCACATTACCCAGTAACTGGTTTGTGGAGGTTAGATAGGCAGTCATTCCATATGAAATACTGGTACTCAGCTGCATCCGGTTAGACTGGAAGCCGACCCCAACATAGTTGGGAAAAGGCTAGGCAGATGATGACTCAACCCAGTGAAGTAATGGAACTATGCGACTGTTATCATACAGTATGTTGTGTTATTTTGAACAATAATAGATGCCTCATTAAAAAGTTATTTCCAATTCATTGTAAACATTTTTCATGATGTAAAAGTTTTTACGTCTATATAGGCATATGTTCGTCTACGTAATTCATTCACGACGTAGTTAACACTTCCGGTATAATTAATGCCAAAGTTTCGAAAACGCTATCTCTTTCAGTTTGCTCCGCAATGCGAAAATAACGTTAGTGAAACTTAGCGGTACAATCAGTAGCTATTGTCTTGTCTGCTACTCCGAGACTCCTTACAAACTTATGTTTGTCAGTCCTACCGAATTTAGAAACACGTACAACATTATGTATTTACTTATTTATTTCTAATTGAATCTAAGTTTTGGGTTGTTCTATCAACTTGGAATTTGGTGTGGAAACATGGTAATTACGAGAAAACGAATACATGCATAAACTTACACCTTCTTCCCATGGGGATAGGCAGAAACTACAGAACGCCACCTACTACCATCCTTAAACCAACCTTTTGCCTGGTTTACGTTCATAAATCAGAGGGGTAGTTCTCGTTATAATTTTAAGAACGTTAACAGTCTGATCCCAGTCTCAATCTGTCAAAATTACCTCTAATTTCCCTACATTTCTGACAATTTTTTTACATTTATTGCCACTGAGATGAGATAGCGACTTTGAACGGTTTGAATTACCGAAATTGGATCTAGTGCTTGGCTATAAAAAATGTACTTTGGTTTAGATTTAATAAAATAATCATAAAAAACCACTAGTAATGCGTCGTTGCCAGCCCGCGCGGGATGAACGCTCATAAGATTATATTATACACAATAGCTGTAGGTGTACCTTAATAAATAAATAATATTATCCTTTTCTGGGCCAGAAAAAAAAAACTATACAAGTAAAAGCCACATTCTATGGGGACAAACTTAAAGTAGGAAACGTTATTACCCTTATTGGTGTCAATTTGAGGGACATTACCTGACAGCGACTTCCTGCAGGCAGGCGACATTTCCCGCCAGTGTCACCGTCTGAATGATATCAAACAGTCAGGTAGATAATGCCGCAGGGTGATGGTGTTCTCTATAGGCTTTTGAGATAGAAAGAGCAGTTACGTCAATGCGATCATGATTTTGTTGTTGCATCGACATCGCCACATGTGAACTACGCATTACATTGACGTCACGCAAAATCCTGCATCGCGCAAGCAGAGTTTACCGCGCAACTAGCTTAGATATAACATCTCGACATCAATCGTTGGGCAGCAGCCCACCGGACATCACAACCGTCGAGTCGGAGGATCCTCCCTTTTTTTTGGAGGATGAGTTCCCTGTTCTTCATAACTCTACAATTTTGTCAAATTATAACATTGAACTTGGTATGTGAATTCCGATTGTAAAAAATGGAACAAGTCCTCATTAACTTTTGCAGATGAGAGATTATTTTGACAATAAGTTCCAGTGAAAATGGAAAATTTACTGGATTAGATACCACAAAAAATGGGTAGTCGCATCGTAAACCTGATCGCCAATCAAAGGTTGGATTATCATCTACACTGGTAATTTGATTCATCGCAGAGACCAACCTGAGGTTTGAACCAAGGCAGGCGCTTTACTTTGTGTATTAGAATAAAAAATACCTCTGAAAGTTCATAGTTTGGTTTATATTTTTTCCTAAAGGTAATATAATTGTACGATTTATCCAAAATCAAAATCAACAAGAGTGGAAATATTTTGTATGTTTACGAAAAAGAAATTATGTCAACGCAAAAATGTTCAACTGGCTATGAAATTCCGAATTCCGGTCTGAAAAAAGGAGCGTAGAAATATTTTGGCAGAACAAAATAAACAATTGATTTGTTTTCATTTTCCACACAGCATGATGTAATCAGATCCGAATGCCACAAAAAACACAGAGATTGCCAGCTGTGTTGTCCCACGCAAGTTTGTACTGGGTGCGAGGGTAAGCGGAGAAGAAGCGATAGTAGGAACCGCAATTTTAATTTTAACAGGGCCTTTTTTTAAAAACTGACGCATCGCCCACTGCTGGGACACAGGCCTCCTCACTGTGAGAGGGAGGAAGCTGTACTCCACCAAGCGGGCCCAGTGCGGTGGATGTCACACGTCTTCGAATTTTTGGTTCTAGGACATTCCGGTTTCCTCATGATGTTTTCTTTCACTGTTTTGAGAGCAGCGATGGTTAAATTATTTCCACAAACTAAAGTGCCTACTTGGGTTTGAACCCACGACGCGCAACCCGAGGCTGTACCACTTAACTGCTCTCAACTATATGACAATATAGATGCGAATAAAACTGACAATGCGACATAATTAAAAAAAAAATTAATAAATTAATTGAGAACAAAGTCCAACGACACTCTTTTAAATTAAGATGTTACAAAATCCTCTAATAATCCTGGTGACCAGTGCGAGTTACCTCTAACCATGAGAATCTACCAACGTCCATTATGGACAAACTTACAATCCCATATTACAATTTCCAAGAACCCGCTCTCACTACGACACAATCTCAAATCGTCGCCCAAATGTAATTCAATATACAGTTTCTCAGATTGCCATCGAGGTGAGAATTTGAGCACAATGCTACAAGTGTAGATTCGACGATTCTAACCAAATAATATCCCATTTGAATGCTACTCCCAGCTACTATTGAAAGTCGATTCATCATTGTCTTCGTCGAAATTAGAACGTTTATGCCTGGGGTAGAATTGTGTATGGAAATATTTGTACTTAATGGGTTTTGGAACGATTTTGAGTGTTCTTCTAATAGGCATCTTGGGGGCTTCCATAGGTTCTTCATTTGTTATTGTTATCATTGAAACACTGATGAGTAAATTGAGTCACGCAGGTAAAGCCGGTTCCTCACTCCATCTTCTTTGGCTTCAATGAATATTATTTATGTACTATATAAAATTGACCATCATCATCATTATCATCTGCTTAACCTTTCCCATTTTTGTTAGTGTCAGATTCCAGTCTAACTAGATGCAGCAATACCAATTTTCTACATAGAATGCAAAACTGCCTGTGTTATAAATTAGAAAGAACAGAAGACACCTAAGCTCATAGCATTTTATAGGTGTAACATTGGTCTTAAAAGATATCAAAAATACTAATTATGTTAAAACAATACCCAACATGCTTGCATAGCAAAGCTGCCATAATACCTATAGAAACGACATTTATTAATGAGAGAACGACCAGTTCAATTAAGCATAGCAGCACCCAGAAAAAACGGATCGATAAAACGTTAATACCAAAAAAAGAAGAACTATCTTTGTCTCTGCTCAATAGCTCAATATTAATGCATGAGATATTTAGCAGCGACGATGGCAAGAGAAAGAAAAAATAAGGTGTTAGTGTAATATTTCTGTTTATAAAGCCATTCGTCAATTACTTTGTTGTTTGTCGTAGGCTCAAGGATTTTTTGGTATGATGGATTGAGATGAGAGATTTAGCTCCATAAAAAAAGAACACTGAAAAGAAATACAGTAAAAAATGTACTATCTACAAAACACGTGCCTTTCAGCCTACTAAAATAGGAAAAAACCATGAGTAGTAGAGAGTATGTAAAATGAAATAATCAATAAGCAACAATTATAATAATTAATATTACTTACACATATTTATCTACACATCTATACATATATGTTCATAAATACAAATAATAGGTGTACAAATAAGTTTCCGCCGTTTTTTACAAAAAAATAGAGGTTTATTCTGAAAGCACAGTACATTATGTTTTATTCAAAGGTATTTTATTATTTTTTATTACTTGTAATGTAGGTGCGAGTTCTTCTCCCGTTTGGCGCGAATCTTCCATTTTTCATTCCTTTGTCTTCCACATCAAAATCACAGTTTTTAAACTTTTGAAACCACTCACGACAACTTCTCTCGCTCAAAGCAGCTTCACCATAAGCCTCTACAAGTAATCGATGGGCCTCGGCTGCAGTTTTCTTCAAATTAAAGAAGTAATACCAGTTCCCACAAATGACGCTTATTCGGTACAAAACTTGACATTTTTGCACAAAAAGAAATATGTAATATGGATAAAGAGTCACTAATACTCTAAGTGTATGTTGTTACTAGATGTCCAAACTCACGATATCACATGTTACATCTGACGATTTTTACGTAACCTCTTAGTGAGGACATCTTTCGTTAAACGGCGGAAACTTATTTGTACCCCTACTTAAATAAAAATGAAATTTCTGTTCATAATGTCAAATGAAAAGCTTTTGGCTAAATGCATAAATGAAAGGTACGGTACTTATAACAAAATAAAAACACTTTTTTAATTTTTGTCTCTCTTTATTCCGTCTATTCTTCGAAATGGCTAATTCGATGTTGACGGGACATTCACTGGCAGATAGCTAATTTTATAAGGAGTAACTAAAGATACTTTTATTTTAGAAAAAAATTAGGGTTCTGTGCAATAAAAATAACTTAAAAAGAGAAATATTCTTCTTTTTCAATGGAAGAGTGACCACTCTTCCATTGAAAAAGAAGAATATTTCTCTTTTTAAGTTATTTTGTCGATAAGGTGTCGCTTAGAGGAAGTGTAGGACCCTACACTTCCTCATTTCATCACCACTGCTCTCAAAACTGTGAAGGAAAACATCGTGAGGAAATCGGCATGTCCTAGAACCAAACATTCGAAGGCGAGTTAGGGGAGCCATATTGGGCACATTAGAATAAAAAACACCTCTGAAAGTTCATAGTTTGGTTTATATTTTTTCCTAAAGGTAATAATAATTGTACGATTTATCCAAAATCAAAATCAACAAGAGTGGAAATATTTTGTATGTTTACGAAAAAGAAATTATGTCAATGCAAAAATGTTCAACTGTGAAATTCCGAATTCCGGTCTGAAAAAAAGGAGCGTAGAAATATTTTGGCAGAACAAAATAAACAATTGATTTGTTTTCATTTTCCACACAGCATGATGTAATCAGATCCGAATGCCACAAAAAACACAGAGAGTGCCAGCTGTGTTGTCCCACGCAAGTTTGTACTGGGTGCGAGGGTAAGCGGAGAAGAAGCGATAGTAGGAAACCGCAATTTTAATTTTAACAGGGCCTTTTTTAATAAAAACTGATGCATCGCCCACTGCTGGGACACAGGTCTCCTCACTGTGAGAGGGAGGAAGCCGTACTCCAACAAGCGGGCCCAGTGCGGTGGATGTCACACGTCTTCGAATTTTTGGTTCTAGGACATTCCGGTTTCCTTATGATGTTTTCTTTCACTGTTTTGAGAGCAGCGATGGTTAAATTATTTCCACAAACTAAAGTGCCTACTTGGGTTTGAACCCACGACGCGCAAGTCGGGGCTGTACCACTTAATTGCTTTCAACTATGTGACAGTATAAATGCGAATAAAACTGACAATGCGACATAATAAAAAAAATAAAAAAAAAATTAATTGAGAACAAAGTCCAACGACACTCTTTTAAATTAAGATGTTACAAAATCCTCTAAATAGTCTAAAATCGCCAACATGGCTAAACTGAGCAATCTTAGTGACCAGTGCGAATTACCTCTAACCATGAGAATCTACCAACGTCCATTATGGCCAAACTTACAATCCCATATTACAATTTCCAAGAACCCGCTCTCACTACGACACAATCTCAAATCGTCGCCCAAATGTAATTCAATATACAGTTTCTCAGATTGCCATCGAGGTGAGAATTTGAGCACAATGCTACAAATGTAGATTCGACGATTCTAACCAAATAATATCCCATTTGAATGCTACTCCCAGCTACTATTGAAAGTCGATTCATCATTGTCTTCGTCGAAATTAGAACGTTTATGCCTGGGGTAGAATTGTGTATGGAAATATTTGTACTTAATGGGTTTTGGAACGATTTTGAGTGTTCTTCTAATAGGCATCTTGGGGGCTTCCATAGGTTCTTCATTTGTTATTGTTATCATTGAAACACTGATGAGTAAATTGAGTCACGCAGGTAAAGCCTGGTTCCTCACTCCATCTTCTTTGGCTTCAATGAATATTATTTATGTACTATATACAATTGACCATCATCATCATTATCATCTGCTTAACCTTTCCCATTTTTGTTAGGGTCAGATTCCAGTCTAACTAGATGTAGCAATACCAATTTTCTACATAGAGCGCAAAATTGCCTGTGATATAAATTAGAAAGAACAGAAGACACCTAAGCTCATAGCATTACATAGGTGTAACATTGGTCTTAAAAGATATCAAAAATACTAATTATGTTAAAACAACACCCAACGTGCTTTCATAGCAAAGCTGCCATAATACCTATAGAAACGACATTTATTAATGAGAGAACGACCAGTTCAATTAAGCATAGCAGCACCCAGAAAAAACGGATCGATAAAACGTTAATACCAAAAAAAGAAGAACTATCTTTGTCTCTGCTCAATAGCTCAATATTAATGCATGAGATATTTAGCAGCGACGATGGCAAGAGAAAGAAAAAATAAGGTGTTAGTGTAATATTTCTGTTTATAAAGCCATTCGTCAATTACTTTGTTGTTTGTCGTAGGCTCAAGGATTTTTTGGTATGATGGATTGAGATGAGAGATTTAGCTCCATATAAAAAAGAACACTGAAAAGAAATACAGTAAAAAATGTACTATCTACAAAACACGTGCCTTTCAGCCTACTAAAATAGGAAAAAACCATAAGTAGTAGAGAGTATGTAAAATGAAATAATCAATAAGCAACTAATCATAATAATTAATATTACTTACACCTATTTATCTACACATCTATACATATATGTTCATAAATACAAATAATAGGTGTACAAATAAGTTTCCGCCGTTTTTTACAAAAAAATAGAGGTTTATTCTGAAAGCACAGTACATTATGTTTTATTCAAAGGTATTTTATTATTTTTTATTACTTGTAATGTAGGTGCGAGTTCTTCTCCCGTTTGGCGCGAATCTTCCATTTTTCATTCCTTTGTCTTCCACATCAAAATCACAGTTTTTAAACTTTTGAAACCACTCACGACAACTTCTCTCGCTCAAAGCAGCTTCACCATAAGCCTCTACAAGTAATCGATGGGCCTCGGCTGCAGTTTTCTTCAAATTAAAGAAGTAATACCAGTTCCCACAAATGGCGCTTATTCGGTACAAAACTTGACATTTTTGCACAAAAAGAAATATGTAATATGGATAAAGAGTCACTAATACTCTAAGTGTATGTTGTTACTAGATGTCCAAACTCACGATATCACATGTTACATCTGACGATTTTTACGTAACCTCTTAGTGAGGACATCTTTCGTTAAACTGCGGAAATTTATTTGTACACCTAATATAAATAAAAATGAAATCTCTGTTTATAATGTCAAATGAAAAGCTTTTGGAAAAAGAAGAATATTTCTCTTTTTAAGTTATTTTGTCGCTTAGAGGAAGTGTAGGACCCTACACTTCCTCTAAGCGACACCTTATCGACACCCAACCCCCAACGCGGACGAAATAGCCGGCACAGAAAGTTTATTCATAAGAAGTTACAGTTTTTTTGCCAAATAAACGCAATTTTCTTTCTTTCTTTCACAAAACACATAAGAGGTTCACTGAAAGTGGGTTCATCTAGACCTGCATGTTTGCATATCTATATGAATTTATCACACTAACCAAATATTAAAATATTTGTGGCACCACAAACCATTTTTAGCAAAGGTAACTTGGCTCGAGCATAAAGTTATAGAGAATTTAATTTTTAATTAAAGTTAAAACAGCTTTTGGAGCAGTGCAGTGGTAGCCCAGTGGTATTTCATCACCACTGCTCCCAAAACTTTGAAAGAAAACATAGCAAGGAAACCCGCATATACTAGGACTAAAAATTCGAAGACATGTGACATCTACCTACTAACCCGCACTGAGTCCGCGCTAGGCAGTTGTTACGGGTCATCGGAAGCCCAAAAGTCTGACAACCTCTACTAAGGGGTATCGTATTGCCTACTAATTGGGTTGTGGAGGTAAGATAGGTAGTCTCTCCATGTAAAATACTGGTATTCAGCTGCATCCGGTTAGACTGGAAGCCGACCCCAACATAGTTGGAAAAAGGCTAGGCAGATGATGACTCAAAAACCTTAAGTTGTATGCTATTTGAAGAAAAAATCATATAACAAGAAAAAAAACACGGTGAAATACAAAAAACAACGTTTGTGTATTTTCACAGATACAAAAATATCCTACCAACAAACAACTAGAAGCGATAACGCAATTACTCTACGAACCAGAAATCGTGATGATACTTTGCCACCTAGGATTAGGGTGTAATAAGCCCCCTGAACTCTGGTAGGATTCCAAATAGGGGTGGCTACCACCCTATGGATATTGGTTATGCAAATATCAACGGTGAGCGAGGCAGCCAGGAAATTGAGACTTTCGCATTACGCTAGGAGAGTGTTAATTTTTGGAATGAATCGTCATATATTTTTGGTCTAAGAATGGATTTCTGTTAATGGCAGTTTTTGGCATTAGGGGCTCGCGAGTCTCTTAGAAACAAATTCAAAGAAATTGATATACTAACTCTGCCTTATCGTTATATTTTAGAAAGTATTTTGTATGTTCGCAAAAATTTTGGACTTTTCAAAATAAGAAGCGATTTCCATAATATAAATACACGTAGTAAAAATGAAATTGTGATACTTAAATTTAGAATAACTAAAATTAGTAAGTCATTTCTTGTGAACAGCATCCGTTTCCATAACAAGTTGCCAAAGCCGGTTACAGAACTTAGCGATGGAAAGTTCAAAACGCTCATCAAACGTGTCCTTATCAAAAAAGCATATCATAAGATTAAAAGACTACATTGAAGTCAAGGTAGTTTGGCAATAATGCCTTCTGCACATGTGGCTTCCCTGGCACCTCATTAACGTCTTATAAAAATGTCTATTAACTGCTCACAAATTATGATGTTTATTTTTTATTTATTTTTATACATACTTCTTTGACATAATATTTTTATTATTTTACATTATATACAGAAAATTCTAATTTTTCATCTCTTTATGAGTGGTTGTAATGGCAATCATATCACTTGGTTTCGGTAGGTTTTTATATTTTATTTATCCTTTTGATAGATTCTTATTTCGGTACGGGTGACAACTTTGTAGGCCTTATAGACTTTAGACCTGTAGACCATTTTTTATTTTATCAAGTACCTGGTACTTGTTGACAGGCCTACGCTGTCCTCCCATACCTACTGTAATTTGAAAACATTGTAAAAGCCAATTATTTTTAAAAAGAGTAACAGTGGAGTTTCTTGCAGGTTCTTCTCCATAGGATACGACCAATTGGAACCGTGCACCTAGCTTTTGACGTTTCATATATGTATATGTAGGTTTAACCAAATATTTTTTTTTGATTTTGAAAATTTAAAGTTTATTTTTATTTGGAAATCATATAATAATTATGTTTCTCCGTTTGGCTAAGTCGGACTCCTGCAAAAAACCACCTGATGGTGGATGACCCTTTTTTTTTAGGGGAATCATCAAATGGGAGGGATTCCCGCTCTAGGTGGAGCGGAAGGGAGTGTCAGACTCTTACTGACTAAAACCCACCCGTGTTCCTTCCTTAGCCCTTTATGTTCCGGGCCTGCGGTAACCCTTTCGGACAATCCCGCTCACCCGGCAGGCATGACATGGTAAGTGACCCACACATAATATTTGAAAGTTATCTCCACTAAATAGCAAAACTAAACAAAAAAAGATGCAAGGAAATTTCGATTACATTCTCAAAATATAAATGCTATTTTAACCTATTCTGCTCAGGAAAGTTTTTAATGGACTGCACGACCGACACATGCCATTTTTATTTTAGAACTTGAGCAAATGGCATAATCTAAATTTGTATTTCACCTACCAATAATTTAACTGGCGGTAAAAGTAAAACATTATCTTTTGGTGGATCAAGTAAAACATTATTTTTTGGTGGATCAAGTTAACCATCATAAAAAAGTGAAAAGAGCTTTAAATTTTAATATTGTCCATCAAAAAAATTATTAACAAAACCAATCAACAAAATCGCCTTTCCATAAAACCTAGCTACATCCGGATCACCAAAATCATCAACTTTCGATTTCCTCCAAAAAAGAAAATTTCAATGTCCTTCCGTTGTTTTTAACGGTAAGTTCAAAACTTAATCCGTATTCGTTAAGAGGTCGAGGAGAGCCGAGGTCTGACATGAATAAAAAGAGGACCCGCCTTCAATATTGGAGAAAGAAGATTATTTTTTGGAAGTCTGTCGGTGAAATTGATAAGGTAGGTCGTGGCGTGACAAAAACCTGAATTGTAATGGAATATGGATCATGGTCATATTTTGGGGGCTTGGAGAAGGGATGTAACGCCTGGGTTTTTTTTTCTTTATTGGTTTCGCGCATTAGATTGGGAATAGATTTTTGTGATTTTGTCTTAAATTAAGGCAGGGTCATGTCTGGAAGGGCCTTTTGAAGAAAAAGCAATTACAGATTTGAGTTAACCTGTGCTAAAATAAAAATCGAATGTGTTTAATGTTAATGAAAGTTTTATTGTATGTCCTTAACGTAGACAATATAATACAGTGTTGAGCTTTGTTGTATGTGTGTTGTTGTGTGTATAATATTACCACTTGACATTATGGTCGAGCCGAAATCCTTTTGGCATTAGAACTTGTTTTCTTTCTTATAAGGTGTTTTATTTATACTTATGCCAATAAACGCATTTTGTTTCTTTCCTTTCTGGCACTCAGGAAACTTGATTGCTGAGCTGATTAACATTCTACATCAATTTGTCATGTAATAGCCGTTTTATACCACTCAATATAAAAATCAAAAAATATTTTGATTATCACATGAACGGGTTCCCTCTATCTGGCAGAATTTTTGTTGGCAGAAATTTATTTGGCATAACCCACTTGGCATAATTTCTTTTAACGAATATTTTTAAGGCATAAAAATTATTTAACATATTATTGTTTGGCCGAATGTTTATATGTCCGAATTTACAATGGCATACTTTTAAGATGGCAGAATTTTATTTGGCATAGTTTCACTTGGCATACTATGAAGATGGCAGAATTTTATTTGGCATAATTTCACTTGGCAGACTATGAAGATAACAGTAGAATTATTTTTAACGAATATTGTTTGTTCGGTGTATTTTTCCATGGTATTTGAATAATAACTATAAAAATTATAGTTTCTATAAGCGATCTCGGGACTTGGGGCACCCCGACTTGGGTTAGGTTAGGCCTTTAAACCCTGTAGACAGAAATAGGGGCCCCGCGAAGCGGGGCTCCGTCGACTACGTGTTATTCATTATTGCTCGTAAAACAACTTAGACCGTAACTAATTATTAAAAAAAAAAACTGGCACTCCGGTAGTGCCGACAGAAGTGAAAACTTGAACAATTACGAGTGTATTTTGTGAATCGTCTTATAAACAAAACACGCGTGTTAAGGTGTGTTCCTTATTTTATAGGGTTTTTTGCAAATCAGGTATGATGACCAAAGTGACTGGTTTATTCTTCTCGTGAAAGGAATTTATTCAGATTTACAAATAAGCACACAGGATAGACTTCAGTTCGTGGTATATATCCGTGGTTCAGCGCCATCTCGTCGTTGTTGGATGAACTACGTAGTTAGTACGCGAGGCCCTCGTAGTTCTTCCCGATGTGCATAGATGGCGCTGTCCTCAACAACGCGCGTCTTAAGTTTTACGTCTTACGAATCTTACGATCAGGGTCACGTGACCTGACGCGAATTTAGAAGTTTTTACCCATTCCAAAAAAAGTACACAGCGCCGCTAAAGAAGTTTTCACTTCAAAAAGATGTGGTTACAACTGTGACCCCTACGCACGAGCTCACGTATGCCAAAAGACGATTCTGACCGTGAACTTTCTGCGATATGATGGTTCGACTTTTTAATTATTATGGGTATGAAATTTATGCCCAAAGATGATTCTGACTTACAAAATTATGAGTTTTGAACGTATGATAAACGAGTGTATGCCAAACGATTTTCTGCGAAATGAAGTTTATGCTATACGCTGTTATGCAAAATAATATTATGATATAAAAAGTTCTGCTATAAAGGGTGGACCCCACATAAACCTAGGGCACTTATGAAACGTCAGGATCTGAATTTACGGATAGTTTATGTTTGTAAGTAAATTAGCTTACTAGGCGAGATAAGAATAAGAAATAATATGACGTAAACAACGTAACAAGAAATTAATTAGGTTAAAAGCTAATTAATTCCTGTCACTAATGAGACACAATTATTTTCTACTAGCTGCGCCACGCGGTTTCATCCGCGTAAATGTCGAGCCCGTAAGAATATCGGGATAAAAAGTAACCTATATGTTAATCCAGGATGTCAGCTACCGCCGTACAAAATTTTATCAAAATTGGTCTAGCCGTTTGAGCGTGAAGAAGTAACAAACATATAAACACACACACTCACAAACTTTCGCCTTTATAATATTAGTGCTATTGTTACTTGCCTAACAGAGTATAATAACTGCCTTCAGTTAGAACTTTGTACGGAAGGAAAACTATACAGTTTGAGGGAGCTGCTTCATAATAAGCTACCCAAAGACAAAGAGACTCAACTGTAAACAGTTTAAAAAAAATAGGTTGAAGTTATATTTGCTACCAACGATAGAATATTATTTTTTTTTTTTAATTTCTCATATTTAGGTGAACTATGTTTGTTCTTTTTGAGAAATAAATTCTTTGAACCGAACTGACGAGGTTTTAATAGGATTACCACTTAACATGCTTAAAATCACAAAATCTACATACAGCTCACATAACAAAGCCTGCTACAAACTTTCTCCAAAATATTCTCGTCACAATCCACTTCCCATCTTCACATTTATTTAACACCGAAAACTACCAATACATGTCGCTCCCCCCCCAGGGTTGCCAGCATCAATTCGATCATTAATACCAACGTTAAGATCTACATCTAAGCAATTATATCCCAGTTTTACGATGCCAACGCTTTTGTTCCATCTTATCTGCGAAATGAGAAGGGTTATATTTTGTTTAAGTTCAAATTGTAAACGTTTGAAGTTTGTGGCACTTCTGTTTTAAGTTACTGTATTTGAATAAGGGTTAGTGGGCAATTTGTTTTGATCAAAACAAATTGCCCATTATTACACATACCGTTACCAAGACAACGTCCACCAGGACGTTGTTTTGGTAACGGTATGTGTAATTTTATGAAACAATAGCTTTTGTTCGCGACTTCGTCCGCGTGGATATCTGAAAATATCCCACGGGAACGCATTACAGGGATCAAAAGAACCATAATGTTAACACATATGGTAAGATAACCTGGATTAACATCCTGCCGGTCGATTCTGTAAGAATCTCACCGTGAAAATTTAGGTGAAGTGAGTTTGTTTTTGCTAGGAATTGACACTATTGACGGCTCACTCCACGCTCACTTCACCTAAGTTTTCACGGTAAGATTTTTACAGAATAGCACCGCAGGTTGTAAACTATGTGCCTAATTTCATCGAAATCCGTTCAGCTCTTTTTGCGCTGTTTTTGTTTTTCAAGCATGCAAACATACAAAATTTTAACATTTATAATATTACTAGCTACGACCCGCGCTTTCACCCGCGTAACTGTCAATCCCGTGAAAATATCGGGATAAAAAGTAGCCTATGTGTTAATCCTAGTTATAAACTATATGTGTGCCAAATTTCATCCAAATCCGTTCAGCCGTTTGTATGTACGTGAAGAAGTAACAAACATATAAACACACATTCACAAACTTTCGCCTTTATAATATTAGTGTGATAGTAGGTTATTGTCTCCACCCCTACAGAAGCAGTTACTTTCAAATCAGATTATGTACTCGCACACAAATGCGGCAAGTTAGAAAAGCATAGAGAAAAAAAATAGAATACACAATTGATTAATACTTATTCTGGGGTTAGTATTTATGTGTGTGTATTACGGTGTGTGCGCGCTTGTGTGAGGGTGTGTGTGTGGTGAGTGTGTGTGTGTGGTGTGTAAGCGAGTTGTCATGTTGAAAACTTCTTACAGTCGCAAAGATAAATTCATCATTCCCCAATTCTAAAAACCCCTATTCCAGCACAGAGAAACCGCTAACCAAATCCACATAAAAACATATTTAATTTGAAGTCTTTAATCCGGAATTCTAGTTAAAACCGACTCGATCAGCTCGAAAGCGGTTAAAGCCAGTTCGGAAGCAATACGAATGAAATCCAGTCAAATATTTTACTACAGAACGATTGTTGTAAAAACTCGCGAAGTTTCCGAACGCAACTTTTTACAGAACGGAAAAATATCGTTTGGAAAATGTGATTTTGGAACGTGGAAAATGTGATTTTGTGATGAATTGGCTGAGTAGGTTAGAAACTATTAAACTAAATGGAAGTTTCGATGTTTTATTTTCAGTTGAATCTTTCTTATCTTTTTCAGGAGTTTGTAAGTCGATGATAAGCTGACATCATTTTCTTTTTAAAGTTTTGTTCGAAAATTTTAAGATTTATTCGAGTTCGGTTTTATTTCTGAGCGATTTAGATTCGCTAGCTGGCTTGGTTGGTGCAGTGGTTACTTTTCTAGGTTTTCGGGCTCTGAGTTGAATAAAATTATCGTTATAATGTACAGTCAACAAAAGAGATAAGTATGCAGGATCGTCGGATATAGTTGAAGTTTAGTAAGAAACCCATGGATTTTCTCGAATAAAATTTAATTTTTATTAAAAGAAAACAAACAGCTCATTTATCAAATTAAAATTCAGTCGACAACATCCGCATCTTATCCGCATACTGCTTATCTCTTTTGTTGACTGTTCATTATAAATGACAATATAAATGTATTTTTTCTTTTGGAACGAAATTCTTTCATTTGGCTTGCGGTAGGAGTAAACTGGTAGAAATCGTCACGTATCTTTAAAAGCGCTCTTCCATGATAAATTACAGAGGTATTTTTTCGGTAATTTTTGGTTTGCGACGGTGCCTAAGCCAACAGTGAGGACTTATTCGTAGAGTGAGGTCAAAATGAAAATGGCGACACTATGAAAGCTTCTAAAATGCTTACTACATTAAAAACGAGTATTAAATTCCCACTTTCTCTGTTTCTATTATATACGAGTGTCACGTACTTTGTTCCTGAGGGGGTTCCCCCGACCGCACACGTTTTTTTAAATAGTTTGGCACAATGGGGGCTTTGCAATATTTTAAAGGCAGCCTTTGGATAGATTAAAAGGAGACGGATCGACAATACTATAAGTGTGATTATCTCTTGGAGCAATATCAGTTTGATACAGAGATAGTTATATGTAACGAGACTGCAAGTTTTGCGTAAACATGACATTCATATTCATCTTACGTTTCCTGTAAGTTTGCTAGTAGCTCCAAGGATGTGAAGATCACCTTTTTTCGAGTCTTCTGCACATCTTTTTATACGCAGAAATCCTACAGCGCTCTCCGCGTTCAATATAATAACGCGTTGAGAGCGTTGCTGCGGCTGCCTCGATTCTGCAGCGCATCGGGAATGTTCGCGAGCGTCCGCATTGACTGTTTTTATGGCAGCTTGCGCAAGAGGGCGAGTAGAGTGCGGGGCACTGGCAACAGTCTTCTTGCCGTTGTTGCCAACAGGTTGGACGGGCCTTTCATGCAGCACTGGCAGGGCTTAGATGCACCCATATATCGGGCTTAGGGCAGGCAAAAATGTAAAATAATTATCATAGAAATTAAAATAGCTTATAATTTAAATGTGTGAGTGTAAAACTATGGAGGGGCTAGTGGCTAAGCTATAATAGCCGCACGGGTCAATCGATCAGGTTAAGCTACGCTCTCCGCGGTTGGACTGTGGATGGGTGACCATTTTAACATACCAAGACCGCTCCGTGCCTCAAGAAGCATGCTAAGCTGTTGTCATTCGTGGATCATTGACAGCCTTTACGGGTCATCAGAAGCCCGAAAGTCTGACAACGAGCAATCGATTTATGTAAAATACTAGTATTCAGTTGCTTCTGGTTAGACTGGAAGCTGACCCCAACATACTTGGGAAAAAGCTAGGTAGATTGATTGGTAATAAGACATGTATTTCATGGAACAAACTTATACAAAAAGAGCTTAACTAATACAAAATAATATTGTTACATAACTTATTACATAAAATTAAAACTCCCGAAAGATTTCCAAACACATAGGTGGACTATTTTCGTGAAAGTCTACCCATTACGGGGCGAATGTACTAAATCTTCATTACTTAAGCCATTTTATACCATTACGCTAAGAACTTAAGGCATATAATTGCTTAACGACCATAAGGCGAAAAGGGCCGGGAGGTAGGCAAAAAAAAGTTTGGTAAATAACGTTATATCATAACGGCGTGAGATTTATGGGGTGAGTAGAGTAGTAAGACTTTTGTTTATAGGTTCGCGTGTTTTTTTTTCTCTTATAGCGAAAGGGCAATGAGTAATTGTGATAACTTGTATTAGGTTGCGCAAGGGGAATTTGCTATCTAGGTTTTATTTTAGCGTGTCTATAAGTATTAAGTAAAGATAGCTAAAAAATAAGGCAATATTTAAAGAAAATAATATGGACCTAGAGAGTTCTAACAATGATTATCATAAGATAATCACTTCCTATGATCACTATGACTTTGATTAAGCACCCTAATTGCGAAACACACTTTCTGGAACAATCCGAAGGATTTCGAAGTAAAGTCCTAATCCATTGCTTTTTTGAAAAGTTCGTCGGCTCGACAACGTAAATAACGGAATGAATGTTGTTGAAGTGTCAAAAACAGACATTTCAATTGTAAAAAAAAAGTGTCTTACGCAATTACCCCCTGAAGTTTAATGACGATATTGTACACTTTCGGTTCGAAAAGGTTTAAGGGAAGCGCCAGGAAAGGCCGCGAAATTCAAATTTTCTTACGTTTTTTGCAATTTGCAAGTCAGTATCAAGTTGTATGTTAAACAAAACATAATTCGCGATCGTAACAAGTATCTATTTACATAATTATAATAATTAAAATCATCAATACAACGCTCTATGATAATATAATCTTATTGATTAATATTTCATTTAAAAAAATAGGAACATCTGAATTGAGAACCTCCTTCTTTTTAGAAGTAGTTTAAAAAAAGATATTCCATTGAATGTCTATAAAGGATTAATCAATTTTCAGATTCCTAACTCACGACATAAAAAACTGTTTGAACTACAATTTCAATTTTTATTGCTGTAGAAATAAAAATTTAATCTAAAAGACTTGAACCTTTTCATTCCGTAAGTAAACATTATATTAATGCACTGTTGTTGTGACTTTATTTACGTTAAAACTGTATTAATTTAGTGTCCCGTACATTATACGGGAACTCGTCTAAACTCCTTGGTTTAAGAGGTGCTTGGCTAAAATTGCTAGATATAAGAGATTTAGCTGGATTTCAAGATGGCGCCCGGTGTCGGTCTCAAAAATTGTGTCGTTAAATTGTAATCTTTGAACTGAGGGAAAAGGAATGGAATAATTTTTACTTAAATATTTATGTGTTATTATTTTTGAGGTATTCCAAAAACCCTAGTCTTCTTGTTTCATGCGCAATATCACGGTTTGTTGTTCTCGGGAAATATGTTCGTCTGTAACTTACCAACAGGGGGCCTAAAAAGCCACTTTGTCAGAATCATAAAAGGATAACGTTATGAATCATAATAGACAGTTAACTGTTGAGTTAATCGTATCAAATCCCATTGGTGAAGGACTTTTCAGTTATTCTTTTTTCGTCTGTGCTAAAATACCAATGAATCCAATCCAAATCCAATCCCAATCTCTTTGATTATACCTACGTAGTGCAGCGAAAAAAAGAAAAACACGGGCTGTCTTCGATATATTATGATTCATAATGTTATCCTTTTATGATTCTGTCAAAGTGGCCTTTTTAGGCCCCCAGATGATTGTAAGACTCTAAAACGTACCCAGCAAAGTTTTCCAACATTCGACTATTTACGAACTCTAACCCACTTCCCAAATACAATCAAATAGACCGGGATTAAGTGATATTTCCTAGGAAACAATAATAGTTTCCTTTTTTAAGACCTGGCTAATCTACCCAAAGCTATTCCAGTTAAATTACTACCTTGGACCGGGTCCAGGAGCTACCAGGAAAGAGAACGGAATTGAAATAATTTTAAAACTTTTTACTGTGTAAGGAATGCGTTGACTTGTACAGTACCCGGCGATAAATATTGTACATCGACCTTTACCTTTTTTTGTATTTCATACAAAGAATAAAAATAATTATCAAAAGAAGCAAATCATAATTGTTTTAACAGCTCCTAATAGATACCGGACTATTTGTATTTCGTGCGACAAAGATAACGCTCTACGAAGCCGAAATTAGCCGATTGTCTTTTTCCAAAGGTCGGTGTGCAATATTTATCGCCGGGTACTGTGGTAATTTGACGGTGTCTTTTGAAAGTATAAAGAGTAGGTGGCATGAGCAATATCAGCGTAGTATGATCAGCCTATGATGTTCCCACTGCTGGGCCACAGGTCCACTCTTTTCAATAGGGAGTGGGCCACGCGGGCCCAGGGCGGTTTGGTGGATGTCACGTGTCTTCCAAATTTTGTTTCTAAGAAATGTCGATTTCCTCACGATGTTTTACTTCACCGTTTTGATAAATTACGCAAAGTAAAGCGCCGGCTTGGGTTTCAACCCACGACCTACGTCTCGTCCGTCAGACAACCACCACAGAGTGAATATTGAAGCATAATAAGCGTATAATGTTCCGACTACTGGGACACAGGTCTCCTTTCTTGGAGAGGAAGTGGGCTATAATCTACCACGCGAGCCCAATGCAGATTGGTGGAAGTCACATATCTTAGATGTTTTGTAAAAAAAAATATCGTACCTACTTCGCAGCCAGATGCGTCAGACAATTTTTATCTTGCCTGACAGGCCCAGTTCAATGATGCGTGGCCTGCCTGGTTATAGCTTTGGTGACCGTCATTTACGACGTCTTTTAGTTTTAACTAGCTTCTGCCCGTGGCTACACCCGCGTGGATGTCGGAAATTATAATACTAATAATTATCATATTTAATAATAATTACCCCACAGGAACGCGCTACCGGGACCAAAAGTAGCCTATGTATATAACATGCCTTATAACATCAGTTATCTGGCAGTGAAAGTCCCGTCAAAATCGATCCAGCCGTTTCGAAGATTACAAGAAAGACAGAAAAAAATAATTATAAATTGTTTTATTTTTTGTTATAAGTACCGTAAGTACATACTTCTTTCAAAGACATTAAGTAAAAATATATTGTATTTATTTGTATACACGTACATGCAGAGGATCCTTAACATAATGAGTAATGCTACTTTAGCGGTTCGTTAGAATCCATCAATCATTCATCGTCCATAAACTAAGTTTATTCTAGTCCACCGTTAGACTTAAGCCCAACTTTTTTTTTTTGATGTGAAATGGGTTTGCTCTTGACTCTAGTCTAGGTCAGAGGTGACAGAGACAAAGCCTACGATGGAGTGAGCTTACCCAGAAGAAGCCTGTTCACTCTTACTTTGAAGAGAAAAGGAAAACTTAGGAAACTCAACTTAGGTAAACGTCAACTTAGGTCAACTTAGGAAAGGTCAACCCTACCAGCCTCACTACAAACCTTGCTAACTTAACTTTTTATCACGACTCGTGTTATTCCCATACCTATAAAACACAACAAAAGCAATATAACCACAGATTTGTTTATTTATCCACTCGAAGCAAATACACCAATAACATACATTATTGCCCTTAAAGACTACTTACTGTTAACAAAGTAAAAAAAGAAAACCAAATACATAGAAGAAACGAGAGAAATAACAGTAGGTACTGGAGGAATACCAGCTTGTTTTAAGGCTCCTACAAACAGGCGCGACACGCGATATAATCGCGCGCGACACATAGGCACCGCTCGTTGCGCGACTTGCGGTGCCTTTGTGTCGCGCGCGATTTAAGTTGCGTCCACACTGCAAGATATGGCACAATGCAGGTTAGCAGGGACAAGAATGCGCAAACCATTACCATCGGTTCACTACATGATTCCGAATCCTGAGTTGAAATTGGTCGGTTATTAAGAAAAAAATTTGCTCTTCCATACATTTTGACCGCGTAGGTATTGTGCCCTTTTTTATGAAACAGCAGTTCATTAACGAATGTTCACAGTGTAGACGCACCCTTACCCTAGCTTGTGCAAGCATTGCGATACTCATGTACACAAGGAATTCTGAAAACGGAATGAAAGAATTAAAGACAGCGTCAGTGGCTTATTAAGTAAAAAGAAAGTAAATAGGACAAAAAACCTGTCGTCATACAGGTTAAGACCCTTTATTCCCTGGAGTGTAGGTAGTAGCCTCGTATATAAACGTATAAAATAATTCGTTTGGGGACGTACTCAAAATCAAAATCAAAAGTCATATTTAACGAACCTCATTTTTTTTTAATGTAAAATTTTAATTTCATTGTGATTATTTTTTGTTATTGTTATTTTGAATTGAATTGAATTTGTAGTGTTGTGTATATAATATGACTATATGGGTGTATTATTTCTATTATGAGTCAATGATACTCGAAGTAAAATTATTTTATTTTATTATTATTTAGTCAAATAAGGCTGAGAATCAGCACTTTTCGAACGTCAAAAATGTTTCCTCACTATGTTTTCCTTCACCGTTTTAAAAGCAGTGGTGATAAAATAATTTACACAAAGTGAAGCATGTGTGTTGGGGTCAAACCTAAACCATCGCGGCAGTTACCACTGGGATACCACTGCTATAGAAATACAAAATCAGATATAAATGTCTAGCCACTCATGGTTTTCCTAGAATGTCAAAAGCCCATCAGGAAGTGTTTTCCAGAAAAGAATTACATAAGAGAATCACATTTGTTTCTAACTCTGCTTACCAATCACTCAACGCGATGTTTTTCCGCCACTCGCAATGATTGATACAGAGAAGTTCTGACGAAGTTATGACTGCTAATAGATTCGTTATAATTGTAACAGAAGAGGGTGAGTAGGAGCAGTTGGTTTTGTATCTAAAGCTGGGGAAAGCGATATAGTTTCTCAAGGCTCCTATTGTGTAAAATCAAGTTCTTCAAACTGGAAAGGCAGCTTTGCGGCGAATGATAAAGAATTGTTTCAATATATTTTTTTTTTTACAAAAAAAAAGCGGTCGAGTGCGTGCGAGCCGTACTCGCGCACCGAGGGCTCCGTACAAATTTGTAGTTATGAAAACAGTTTTAAAATTATAATTTTTTTAATGTAACTACAAATTTACGGTTTTCAGATTTTATCCTTTACTTGTTGCGCTGCATGACATTGCTCCTTGCCAAATTGCATGATTAACGGAAAGTACCCTAGATATTTTGATTTCGGAACATATATACGCCCGTATCTTTTGATTGCGTTGACTTAGAAGTTTTATTTTTTCACTGCTTCTGATTTGACATTAATTTCAATTTGTATAACTCCACGCGTTTCTGAGAAAAAGGGTCTTGACTGACGGACAGACAGACGGACAACGAAGTGATCTTATAGGGGTACCATTTTTCGTTTTAAGGTATGGAACCCTAAAAATTGAGCTCAAACAGTGCTAGCAGCATGTTTCTAAGTGTAATGTATCTAATCTTTGTAGAAACTTTTTTTAATTTGCAGTTATGTCCAAGGAACTTGGTTACAACTCTATCTATCCCTTCAAAGAAAACATTTTTATAAGATTAACGGTGGAGAAAGGAGTTTCTTACTCATTATTTTCCATTCGAAACTACCTTTTGGAAGGGGCGACTAGAAACCGATATAAAAAAGCAGGAGGTTCTCAATTTGACTGTTTTTTTTTTGTGTGTTTTACGCGATATCTCCGGCAATAGTGGATCGATTTCTAAAATTCTTTTTCAATGGATAAGGTATGCCTCAGGGGTGGTCCCATATAAATTTTATTAACTACAATCTGTCGAATTTCTTTAATACATTTTCAACTTTATCGCTAAAGCATAAGGTTCAAGGTTGATTGGGAATATTTGACTGTTTCGGGTAGCTTGATGTGCTGGAGTTTGTAGTTTGGCAGTTTTTGAGTTAGCTTTAATAATACTTAAGAGTTTTTCCACTTAGTTTATATTGATGATGTTTTAATAACTTCCTATCACTGATATTTACATAACAAGTAGTGTTATATGAATTTATGAGGGGTAGGTACAACTAAGAAAAAACAACCGACTTCCAAGAAAAAACACTACACAATGAAAAATAACTTTAATTACGGAAGTCGGTGTCGTTGGTTCCGCATTTTCGTTTTTTGCCATCGACACCTGAAATTTAAATTATGTAAATATAATTTAAAACTTTGGTGTTTTTATTTTTGAAAGTCTGTTGTTTTTCTTTTGTAAAAAAGTTTTTTTTTGTAAATTCTGACGCTCAAAAGTGCCTTTTGTGCACCTATTTAAAATAAATGATTTAACTTTGACAGGTGTAGTATATGTGAAATTATAAAAAAACTACGTTAAAAGTTTCAAATCAAAATCAACGTTAAAGACAAGGCTTCTTTCTCACTTTCATCAAACCAACCTACTTTTACCAAGCCAACCTAAAAACCCAATTGACAAAACCCTACCGAATCGAACTGTCATAAATAACAACGATCAAATCCCCAGAGGTAACAAACAGGTACAAAACGCCCTCTACTTACTTACCTTTAGAACTTGGACCTTAGTGGGTTTCCAGCTTCACAAAAAAACTGAAACTTTCTTTTCAGAAGCGTCGGACGTAACGAGGTACATGAGTATACAAAGCCTATTATCGGCCATACAGCACGTAAGGCGAGGCCTGTGAATGGATTGCACGTTCGTACTCTTTACAAATCGGGTACCTACCTGTCGATTGAGTGTCCATAGAGGATAGTTTCCTGGGGCTAGCTGCTGGAGTGTTTACTGACTCGAAAATAAATTTCAAATTATAGAGGTATAAGGAAAAGGGTGTAAAGTTTACCCATTCTCTATAGAAAAGGAGGGGAACCTCTGACCAGACGGGTGTCGTGTCTGGTGGGCAACTGTCCAACGATTGATGTCGGAGCGTTGCTTTGCGCGATAAACTCTGCTTGCGCGATGCAGGATTTTGCGTGACGTCAATTTGATTCGTAGTTTGCATGTGGCAATGAAGATGCCGCCAGAAAACAACAAACGTTTAATGATAAATTATAATTATTTGTGAAAATTGGTTCCAAAACACTTTCACACGTCAAAAATAACTTATGTTTTAAAACTACATGAGTTCAGTGTTTCCTAAACGACTACTCTAACAAACTCAGAAGTCGCAATATTCTTTAATTGCAGATATATTATTATATTCTTGGTTAGCCCTTATGAGGATTGTAGAGTTATGAGGAACAGGGTGTAAGGTGGAGGATCCTCCGACCAGACGGGTGTCGTGTCTGGTGGGCTACTGCCCGATAATTGATGTCGGGCAGTTGTATATATGCAAGTCTCAAGGTAAACTCTGCTTGTGAGATGCAGGATTTTGCGTGACGTCAATGTGATGCGTACTTCGCATAGCGATTTAGATGCCGCCACAGGACCAACCAAATCTATATTCCTCTAACGCCTTTTTAGGGTTCCGTGCACAAAATAGTGTCAAAGGAACCATATTACTAAACAGTCAATCTGTCTTCTATCATAGCAATTAGTAAAAGAGTCCAAATCCAACTCCATACGTACTTTTGTGTAACGTTTTTAATTATTGTATTTGAATCTGTTTGAATGCATAGTAAAGTATTACACTATATCATAAAATATATCCTATGACACTTGGCAATAGTGTAGCTTATAGTAAAAGACTTTTTCTAACCGGATTAGTACTTCCGGAGATCACCTCTTACAAAAAACAAAAAACTTCTTTAAAATATTAGTTTAGATTAGTTATCAACATCCATACTAATATTATAAATGCAAAAGTGTGTCGGTCTGAGTGTCTGTCTCTTACCTTTTCACGCTTAAACCGCTGAACCGGTTTAGATGAAATTTGGTATAGAGATAGTTTGTGTCCCGGGAAAAGACATAGGATATTTTTATCCCAATATTCCCACGGGATCAACTAATGAGAAAGGCGACTAACAAAAGGTATTTACAGAGCAGATGTTAGTGGACATGTTGGGGCGCCCTAAAAGAACATACAGAGCGAACTTGTTTGTGAGGTTCTTCAGATAGGTCAGGTGCGTAGTACTCAGATCCAGCTTATGATCTGGCGGTCTAAAAAGGCCACTTTGGCAGAATCATAAAAGGATAACAGTATGAATCATAATATGGCGAAGACAGTCCATGTTTTTCTTTTTTCGCTGCACTACGTAGATATAATCAAAGAGATTGGAATTGGATTTGGATTGGATTGTTTGGTATTTTAGCATAGAAAAAAAAAATAACTGAAAAATTCTTCACCAGTGGGATTTGCTAACAGTTAACTGTCCATTATGATTCATAATGTTGTGCTTTTATGAATCTGCCAAAGTGGCCTTTTTAAGACTCCCTTTTTTTTTTTTTTGCATCTGGGGAGATGTATGAACGTAAACGAATCAAAAGTTTGTAAAAATCATAGCAGGTGGCGTTCTGTAGTTTCAGCATACCCCCATTGGAAGATGGCGTGAACAACAAACATGTATGTGTTTATATAATAAGTCAAAGTCAAATCATTTCAAATAGGCACATTAAAGGCACTTTTGAACGTCAAAACTTACAGTAAAATTGAATTGATTCTAGTCGCCCCTTCCAAATGTTAGTGTTCGTATGGAGAAGAATGGGCAAGAAACTCCACCGTTACTCTTTTAAAATATTTTACAAGGTTTTGTACGAGTATACAATCATAATATAATTATATGTGAAGACGATGCACGTAGAATAAAATTAGTCTACCACAAAAAGTAAAAAGAAAAAAAATGAAGCAATTACAGGTAAATCAATTATGTGATAGATACATGGTGCTTACATAATAAACTTGTAATAAACTTTGTAATACACGTGAACCTCATTTTACAAATTTAATAACACTAACAAATTTAATTTCAAGTAACACTCCAAGTATTTCAAACACTAATGCTTTAATCTGATAAACCCATCCAAGCTACAAACAGACATTAAACAATTCAATTACACACAAACTTAACTACTAATTTAAATTATTAAGATTAATATCAAAATAAAAGAATTTAAACCGTTTTCACATTAGTAGACATAAACAAAAGACATTAAAAGATGTTTTTGGTAGAACCTAATGGAAAATAATAATACGAAAATGTATCATCCAGATTGAGCATATTTTTGGGGCGTATAAGTTGTATGTGTATTGACACATAACATCACGCCTGTAAGGGCCCGTGCATACCACGTTTTTTAAACGCGCCTTTGACGCGCGTTTGTAGCGATACAGACGCGATACGCACGCGAGTCAGACGCAGCCTGTAGACCTTCTGTAGGATAAAAGCGCGCCGTCGATGCACGTTTCTAAAAAGCGCGTCACCAGCGCGTTTAAAAAACGTAGTGTGCACAGGCCCTAATGATTACGGGTTTAATCAGAGGAATAGCTTTAGTACACTCACATTTTGCTAGTTAAGTATATTTGTAATAGGAGACGGGCCCATCACCATCAACCAGGCACAACTCCAAACTCAGGGTCGCTACTGAGAAATTCCTGATGAAAATAGCCCAATAACACTTTGCCCGATTTGGAAATCCAACCCGGGACCTCATGCTCATGCTTCTATACGCGAGCTATCCTCCAATCTTATCCATTTCTGTCTCTCTCTGGCGACTCTGGCTTTTGACCGCAGCTTCGCCCGCGTTCGCCCATTGTGTCTGCGGAGTTTAGCTAGCCAATTTAAGGGGCTTACATGACCTAAAGCGCGGTCACTGTCGGACTGCATAGAAAAGAAAGAGAAGCGCGATGACACAACAAAATATGAAGCAATTATTTAATTACAAAAAATCTATTGTTTGGACGAAAAAATTAAAACACTAGTATTCAGAATGATTGTATGTATGTATATTAGTATGGATTTATTCTAAAATGCAAGTTTTTAGAGGTATCTTCATGATTTTTTTCTATCGTGTCAAATTAGTTGTATTATGTTTTCAGCATACTATTTATCTAGCATTATATCCTGTAGAATATCATATATTTTTCTGATTTTGTTTACTCTTGTCGATCTAATACTTTTATTGTTTCTAAAACTTACGTTTTTTGTGTTTAGGTCCTGTAAGCCCCTTAAAATAACCCTGTATTATACGAGCAAGGAAAACAAGCTTAAACCCGAATAAACTAATTATGTTCAAACACAACTTGTCTTAATTATTTGTTAGCCAGTCAGCCCGCTAGCTCGCCAGAATCTTGGACTAATGGCATATGAGATTACTTAGCTAAATTAATGTTTGGGGTACTTACAATTTGGTGCGGGATTTGATATTTTTGTTCTGTTTTTAATGTGGTTTTTGCTTGGGTAATTAAGGTTATATGTTACTTAAATTATGTTTTAAGTATTTTTTGTGTAATTGTGTGTGGGAGAAAGATATAGAGAGCAAATAATGGCCGCGAATTACAAGTTGCAGGTCGTAGGTTCAAACCCCGACAGACGCTTTACTTTGTGTGAATTATTTCATCACCACTGCTCTAAAACGATGAAAAAATAACATCGTGAGGAAACCGGCATGTCCTAGAACCAAAAATTCGAAGACTGTGACATCTACCAACCCGCACTGGGCCCGCGTGGTATATTATAGCTCACTCCCTCTTGTAAAGCGGAGGCCTGTGTCCCAGCAGTGGGAACATTATAGGCTGATTACGATGATGATGATAAAAAACTAAAGCATAAAATACATCAGCGGGATTGTCCGAAAGGGTTACCGCTGGCCCGGAACATAAAGGGCTAAGGTAGGAACACGGGTGGGTTTTAGTCAGTAAGAGTCTGACACTCCCTTCCGCTCCACCCAGAGCGGGAGGAGTCATTTGATGATTTCCGATCCAGAAAAAAAAAAGATAAAAAACATGGGTTACAATAGTTCAACGTATTTTGGAATTCCAATAGCCTGGAAAACTACAAAGCAATTATTCAAAGCATTTATTTCAAATAGGCACATAAAAGGCATTGTTGAACGTTAAAATTTACAATAAAATAGAATTGATTCTAACCAGCCCTTCCAAAGGGTAGTTTTGAACGGCGAAGAATGGGTAAGAAACTAACTCTCTTTCTAAAAAACATTAATAGAAAAATCGGTATTCGAACCCTGTTTGTCGCACTATGACGTGGAACATTTCCTATCACAAACGTCTTTGAATATGTTGTTTTTACTACATTTTAGTTGTAATTGGACATCACATTTTATAATAATAAAATAATAATAATTTCCTAACTATTTATTCAATTTATAATAATGCCGCCAGTCTCTTGGGTACATTACCAGTCGACAGCGATGTGGATGAGTTTTTCGATGCTATTTTTTAATTTCTGTATAGTTTTAGTTAAGTTAGGTTTTAATTTTGTTATTTTTAGATTTGGATAAAATAAAATAGTTACATTCCAGCAATAAATTATAAAAAATCTCGTTATAATATCGTTTAAGTTTGTAGCTACAAATGGTTTTTTTTGAGCATGGAGGACAACATTAAAAAAAATACATCTATGTACCAACTACACATGTTTTCAAAACAATAATTGATTTGATTTGAACATTTAACTGGGTGACTAACAATAACCCAGTATACAAAAAATAAAAATACTTACTCGACTACTCCACTATCCCGTACTAAACGAAGCATCACTTACAATTCAAGCAAAGTCCAGTCCAGCGCGATCGGTGCGCTCTCAGAATACATACGATCATTATTTGTAGAATTTGACGAATTCGACACTTCGACTTAACAAAAGTGAAATACACGAGCAAAGGAAATGTTTTGAAAATGAGTTTCTTTAGAGAAAATAAGGTTTTAGAAGGTAAAGCAGGTACAGACGCCAGCACATCAAGCTACCGGAAACTGTCAAATTTCCCAATCAACTTTGAACCTTATGCTTTAGCGATAAAGTTGAAAATCTATTAAAGAAATTTCACAGATTGTAGTAACTTGATGTGCTGGCGTCTGTACTTGAATGAGATAATTAAGTTTTATTAAAGTACGTTTTGAATTTTCTTGAATAGTTTAGGTCTTGGAAGGGGAATATCATTTTATACTTAACATATTTATTTATCTCAATGAAACAGTTACAGGCTGTGACTAGGGTAAGCTTATGAGTACATAATACTAAATCTACGAAAATGTTTTGAAAATGAGTTTCTTTACAGAAAATAAAATTTTAAATGATATGCAGGTACATTCTTGAAGAAGATACTTCTTGTGTTTATTATATTTTAACGTGTTGGTTTTGAATTTTCTTAAATAGTTTAGCACTTGAGAGGGAGACATTATTTTTTTTATTTTTAAGGTTTATTTATTATAAGATTTGAAGCGCGACTGCTGCGCGCGGAGTTTATTAGTCGAGTAAAGTGTTAAGGCTCCTACAAACAGACGCGACACGCGATATAATCGCGCGCGACACAAAGGCACCGCTCGTTGCGCGACTTGCGGTGTCTTTATGTCGCGCGCGATTTTATTGCGTGCCGCGCCTGTTTGAAGGAGCCTTTATAAAATTTTTCCATTCGGAAATTTTCTACAGCAGTTCGGAGGCTGGATTTGTAGGTATGCGGTCAATGAATATAATTATGCTCGTCCTTTATAACTAGAGACTTATAACAAACTGTCAAAATGAGCTTTTTTTTATCTTAGCTTACTCTAAAATACTTCCTTATTAAAAAAACCTCTTTTTATTTTCATGAAATACTTGACAAGTATGATTTACATAAAATTCATAGAACATCTTAAAACTTAGAACAATTTCTCACATATATACCTACCACTAGCAACGTCCCGCGGTTTCACCCGCATAAGTGTCGATTCCGTGGGAATGTCAGGATAAAAGTAAGCTATATGTTAATCCAGGGTGTCAGCTACCTCCATACAAAATTTTATCAAAATTGATTCAGCCGTTTGGGCGTGAAGAAGTAACAAACATATGAACACACACACAGTCACAAACTTTCGCCTTAATAATATTAGTGTGGTAAATTACCTAACTTGATTATCTATTACACAAACGCTTATGTAAACAGAAACTAAGTGGTTCTACTAGGCTGGTTCTATGCTGCTAATTGTTCCTGAAATTAGCTTCCAACCCAAGTAACATTTAAGCGGAAAAATATTATATTTACCAGCGCATTACCAGCTATAAGCTTAATAAATGATGTACAAGAGTGTAAAAATATGTATAGGACTGTACTTTAGTATAACTGTACAACTGTATACAGTATAGCTGATTAACGGCTGTATAGAGCCAAAATTTTTACCTTTAGCTTTTAAATAGCATTGGAAAATGCTAAAATACAGACCGCGGCGTAAAAAACTGCGTTCAGCAACTTTATAAGACAATAACTGTATACTGCTCTCAAATTATACTTTTATATAACCTACTTCTGCACAAGAGCATTAAATATTGTTATAGCCTGAATATTGGTGTAAAATTACTCTATTGTCCAGCCTTCAAGTTAAGCTTGATAATAGCTGTACAACGGAAATCTAGGATACTCTTAGCAAGCAGTTCCCTTTATAATAGTTTAATTCAATTCTGTCTCATGTAGAAGAGTTTAGATTTACTCCTTTTTAAAGCCTTATGCGATTGGCGTACATTTTTCCCTTTTTACAGTTTTTCGTGTTTTAGAAGATTAAAGTTATTATTATAGTGTTGGCATACACAATTATCCAGCTTATCGATTATTTTGAAACTAATATAACCTAAAATCAGTCTATTTATTGGATACAACTAATAACAACACGGAGTCATAATTTTGATCAGTTGCCAATTTGTTAAGTGAACAAGAGTTAAGATACAAATATAGTGTTTGCTTCAGTATTTAAATTAGATACAATACATCTCTATAAATAAAAACAATACATTGTTTCTTTTCGCTATCAGTAACTACTATTTGGTAAATTATTATCCGATTCCTTGCTCACCGCCTTACGGGCCTTGGATCATAATGAGGTTTTCTATATTTTCAACTGAACCCTAATTAACTGTATTAATGAATATGAATAAGAATTTAAGGCAGCTTCTACAGTACTTAAATACTAATGTACAGACAATGTTACTCTTTAGGCTGAGATACGTTCTTAAATAACGACTCTGTTATGCAAAAAGCTGTATTAAGGGGTACTAGAAGAGCAAGAGCTGTATAAACTAAGGACGCCATTTTATAATAATTTATAAATTGCATTGCAATTTTACGAGATATTTTTTTGTTTGTTTTTGAAATTTCAGTACAAAATTACAAAAGATTTTAACTGTATAGTACACACAATTACGTTTACTATCAATAGAACAGTCCGGGTTACTCTTAAAACTGTTTTCAGATTTGATCACATATTTGTTGTTACAGAAAAAATGTATGTATATTCCTTATTTCGAAGGGGCGTGAGTTTTGAGCTTAAAACTAGTATACATACTCACATAAAAATATCAGTCGCAAGCATAACAACAACGATAAACAGGAAAGAGTACCTACTTACCACTTGGTTATTAAATATTTTTGCACTTATCTTCAGATATGGCACATAGTAAATAAAATGGAGAATGAATTCAACCACGAACACAATTATAATATATTTATTCTTTTATTAAGATTTTCACAAGCCTGAGTCTGTATAAAAGAATAAAAAAGAAAATTAGAGAATGGAAGCTGTATAAAAGTATCTAAATAGTATCTTAGCCAGCCAAATAGTACAGCTATTATGCAGCTGTTATACAGCTAAATCTACACTTAAAGCTGTATAATTTTGGGGCCCATTTCAGAGTTACAAGGGCTGTATAGCTTGCTATACAGTCTTTATACAGCACGTTTAACAGCCTGCAGTAAACAAATAGTCCATAATACAGCTTTTATACAGTTTAAAATGTTACTTGGGAAGCTAAACTCAGCCAAACTCGACTTCGCTACTAGAATACAAATGAGAATTTAACATTTAATATTACAGCTGATTAAAGCTCCATTTTGTAAGAGTTCTAGGTAATTTTGCGTAGAGGTAGACCCGTTAGGGAAGATGCTTCTTGCATGAAAGTTAGTTGGGGGTGGAAGGATTGTAGATCTGGTATTTTTATTAGAGTTACCAAGGTAACCGAAGAATTGCCAAACTTAAGTGGCAGCGGGCAGGGTAAATTGCTCGCAGCACAGATGGCCGATAGGGACGAAAGATTCTGTAGTGGTGGCTCATAAGGTGGACCGATCACCTTGTGAAGACCGCAGGAATCCGCTGGATGTGGGAAGCTCAGAAGCGGTTGAACTGGCGAGGCTTGGGGGAGGCTTATGTCTAGCAGTGGACGTTTTTCGTCTGATATGGTGAATGATGATCGTTGGGATCACATGAGTTAATTGACCATCAACTAATATAGTCTTGTCATCATCGTCATCTGCCAAGCCTTTTCCCTGCTACGTTGGGGTCGCCTTCCAGTATAACCAGATGCAGCTGAATACCAGTATTTTACATGGAGCGACTGCCTATCTGATCTCCACAACTCAGTAACTGCTTAATACCATACTCTTGGTAAGACTGGTTGTCAGACTTTCGGGCTTCTGACGACCCGTAACGACTGTCAAAGATCCACGAGTGACAGCCGGGACCAACGGCTTAACGTGCTTTCCGTGGCATGGAGGGGTTTTGGTATTTAAAGATGGCCTCCCTTCCAGAGACAAGCTTAGCTTAACCTGATCGATTGAACCGTGCGGCTTTTACTACTTAACTACAAGTCCTCTCAAAATGTCTCGCTGTTAATGGAAAACGATGTAGATATTTTGAAATGTTGTCCATTCTAATATTATAAATTCGAAAGTAGGTAACTGTCTGTCTGTCTGTCTATCTGTCTGTCTGTATGTTACCTTTTCACGCCTAAACCACTGAACGGATTTCGATAAAATTTGGCAGAGAGATAGATTGCATCCCTGGGAAGGACATAGGATATTTTTATCGACATACATATCTCGCGGGCGAAGCCGCGGGTGGAAGCTAGTAGTTTATAATAACATAATCAGTCTTTTATGGTTCCACTGCTGTTCCTCTCTTCGAGACTAAGTGGGCTGTAATCCACCACGCGGGCCCAGTGCGGGTTGGTAGATGTCACATGTCTTCGAATTTTTGTTTCTAGGACATGCTGGTTTCCTCACGATGTTTTACTTATTTATTTATTTTGTTAGGGAAAACAAACGATTGTACATTATATATTACATCTAAGATTACATTGGAAGTGGGTAAATGTACAATCCACAACGTTTCCACAGATAACTTAGGTTAATGATACAGTGAAGACAAAAAATTCAAGTTACAAAAACACAAAGTAGAAGACAGGATGAGAAAAAAGAGGCTATACTTATTTCAAACTAAAACAAATAGTAGGTACTGGATACAATTATTACGATAACAGACAAACATTTAGAGAATAGAAAAAAAAAGGAAATATTTTGTGAATAATCTACATTTGCGTGATGTTTAGTGTCTTTGACAAATGTAGAATATTCACAAAATATTTCTTTTTTTTCTATTCTCAAAATTTTTGGCAATCTAAAGCATATTTATATTCACAAAATGTTTATTGTAAAAGCTTGTCTATGGAGAGACGCCCGTTCACCCGCGTTGGCACGACAAGGTGTCGTGACAAAAACCTTTCCTTCACCATTTATAATTAAATTATTCTAAATCAAAATCTTAGCAGGCTTTGATTTTATCTTAGGATGTAGAATGTAAAATATTTCGGAACTTCATTGTGGATGATATTAATTCCTATGCATTAGGGATAGGGAGGCTTTTGTTCTGCAGTGGGGATAAACAGGGTAAAAAAAATATGAAAGTGTTTATTTCAAAGTCTTGTCTGCTTTCAAGAATTCTAAGGAAACTTCAATGAACTTTAGTAAAAAAAAATTCAAAAACTCGCGTTTTGTGGCTACATCATGCCCATACAGTGGCTAGATTATTAGAATTAATACTTTATCAGGTTATTTACACTGTTTCTCCTTTTCAGGATTTCGCAATACTTAATTTTTAAAATATTTGTCTTCGTACTATAACGGATATAATTATAATTATTATATTTTTTCTACAATTTTTTTTATTTTTTTTTATTTTTTCAAATTGATTTCTATTTCCGCAAAATTATAATTCGAAAAAAAAAATAAAAAGAATGAAAGAAATTGATTAATATTTGCCTAGAACTAAATCAATTCTTCCCTAGTTTTTTCTCATTCTTATTAGAATCGCGAAGTAGTAGTATTTTAACCACTTTCAGTAGACTCACTCGCCTAACCTCCCATCTAAACGAGGCACACATCGCATTAGAACAGTTGACTCCCCCTAGAGGGCAGCACTACACTTTACGTACGCCAACAGAATAAGAACGAGCACATTTTTGTGGAGCTCCGACATATTACACTCGTTTAGCCGATTATGTACTCGCAAGGGTCCAAGGGACTTCTCTAGGTTTCGGATTGTCTGAGAAAAGTACCCAAGTGTTACATACCCGATTGTCTGTTAAAGTATTATTTTTCCTTTATTTATTTTGTTACAAACTTATTACATTTTTAAATATTCTTTACAAAAACAATAAAAAACATTTAAAAATATAAAAAATTGTAGCCCACCGGTATCGGGAACAGGGTCCAAGCTACCGGCGGTCAGGGCTCCAGAGAAAGGAACCTCCTAACAATACGAACCGTGTCCAGGAGTACCGCTCTCTGTATCAGGCCCTTGGTCCAGCTGCCTAACGAGAGCCTCCTCAGGTGTTGGTCGAGGCTCTTAGCAATTAAGCCATTGGCTGTAACGACGATAGTCGTTACAGCCAATGGCTTAATTGCACAATGATCGCTGAGTCCACACCCCACATGTCGACAACCTCGCGAGCCAAGTCAAGATTATTATTATTATTATTTTTGATTTATTGAACTTACACACACTATCTTTACAGGATGACTCCAATACAATAGTGGTTTGCAAACACATACCTACCAAATAAATTGAAAGATCAACTTACGGCTAATACCTACTTAAAATCTAAACTTTCAAAATACAAGGCAACACTAAACTATTAAAAACACAATCTGAAGTCAGACTACAGAATTATATGTAACTACCTAAGTAATAATTCTCAAACTAAACTTTTTTTAATGCTATAAAATCTTAACCCTAAGATATAACTAATTTAAGGCTCCTGCACACGACTTGCGGTGCCTTTGTGTCGCGCGCGATTTTATCGCGTGTCGCGCCTGTTTGAAGGAGCCTTTAGACTTTACACAGAATATTAATATTTAAATATAACAATCAAAATTCCACGAAACTCTTGCGAATTCACTAAGATTGCACGAAAATATGTCAATTCTCTCATGCTCTTCGTTTAGTAGATATATTAAGTACCAAATTACCTATGTGTAAGAAATGTAATGAAAAAGAGTAATGAAATTTTTTATGTACTTTCGCAAAATGAAAAGGGTCTTTGCTATTTGCATTCTGCTGTACGTTTTCAGTATCAATAAAAGTATGTATGTACGAGTGCTTATGTCTTCTATAACAGCTATAACTTATCTTAGGTTATCTTTTTATTTAAAATTACCAGTGCCCTGCGGCTTTACCCGCATAAGTCTCAATCCAGTGAGAATATCGAAATACAAAGTATCCTATGTTCTAATGCAGGTTATGGTCTACCTATCTGACAAATTTCATTTAAATCTGTTCAGCCGTTTTAGCGTAAAAGCGTAACAAACGAACATACAAAAAAATCAAATCTTTTCTCTTTATTTATAACACTAGCCTCCGTCCGCGGCTTCGCCCGCGAGGTAAGTCGATAAAACTTTCCTATGTCCTTCCCCGGGATGCAATCTATCTCTCTGCCAAATTTTATCGAAATCCGTTAAGCGGTTTAGGCGTGAAAGGTAACATAGAGACAGACAGACAGAGTTACTTTCGAATTTATAATATTAGTATGGATTAGTTTAGTCGATTATACTGATAAATTTTAGGCAAATCATATTTTCTTTAGTACCGACGACACATGCAGCCACACTATAACATCAAAACTTCGTCATAGTGTGTGTTAATATTTTCACACAATGTTTAATTACACATTAATTTTTTTAACAAATGAATAAAATAACGGTATTTTCAATTCGACGTAATAAGAAGCTATGTGAAAAATGCGTAAAAGATGTGTCACGAGAATCATAAAATTAACAGAAAATAAATATAATTTTCCCTTATTCGCATTTTCAACCCTCACACTGCAAATGTTTATAAAATGAAACCATTAAAAGACAAGTACAATCGTCAATATTTCTGACTCGATAATTTCGACGCAAGCACAAAATTAGCGATATTTAAATATGTACAATGTGCGGTCGCGGTATTAAGCTCTGGTCAAACTGAGGCGAAGCCCGCGCGGGATACCTATGGGATGAAGTTCCCTCGTGCCGATTATGTCAATTAACTTGTAGGCTCCGTTCACGGCCTCGAGCAAGGATATTTGTGAGGCGCGCGCGCGTCAACTGATTCCGTCCATTGCTCCGAAAAGCCGCATTTACAATAATCGTCTGCCATAAAGAGAGTACGGTCAATTATTGATTTAAAATAATGCATTACAAGTGTTTATAAACGTGCTATTTCCATAAAATAGCATACAATAACGAATGCAAGTTTTGCCATTCAATTATTGCATGCAACTTCTGTTTACATCAAGGCAATTATTACATGCAAGGTTATAAGTGTAAAATTGATTGAAAATTTTCACACCAGAATTTAATGCTATTTAATTGCACGTGCGATTTTATTGGACGTGCTATTTACACCTATATCAGTTTTGAACGGCAACTAACTTGTCCGTATCGTGCAACAATTGTACGTGTTGTTTAGTCGGTGCGAGTCAATTTGTTGCTTCAATTTTATGGTATGCCCCAGTAAATAAACTGGCCCCGCGTAAATGGAGCGTAAATCGCGACTTGGTCTCGTGGCTTGCTCTAAACAACATTTTTCAGTTTTGTTTTCTCCGCAGTCGTTGTCGCAAGACGCGTGTTACTTGAGTTTGTAGGCCAACGGGTTACGGAGGTTTTCAAACTGACGCGAATAGCAACGTGACTTCCTAATCATTAAAACAATCAATGAGGGCAATCGCTTCATGCGCGGAATTTGCGCAAATTTGAACAGTCCTTTATACAATACCCCAATCCTTGGCCTTATTATGTAAATAGGCCTTTTTATCTGTCCATAAGGGAGCTTACTTCATTACGATGAATTTATTTATTAATGGCTTTAATGGAGGGAGTTGGAGTTTAACTGATATCCATTTTGATGGGGAAATTAAATTGAACAATTTTTATTTTGTGCTGAATTAATGTTTTACTAATATTTATCGTACTGTTGCCAGTAAAAATATTCTACACAAAACATTTTAGTCCTGCATATAATTATTATGCTAGTTGCGAGGAAAACTCTGCTTGCGAGATGCAGGATTTTGCGTCAGTATGATGCGTGGTTTGCATGTGGCGATGTAGATACCGCCACAGTTCTGCATAAATCAACTTCGATCATAAACAAAAATCAACATCATAAAACAACATTTATGAAGGAATGGATATGCGATATCCTTCAAAATTATTTAGATTCTGATTGTGAAGTATTTTACTCAATTAGGGTGCCGTTTCCCCAGAAACTCTGCCGCTGCTCTTCATCACACAACCGCCGCCGTCCCAGCTACAACGGAACAGGATATACGGCCTGTCACAAGGATAATTTGAAATGGGTTTTAACATTTTAGCTACTCAACAAAATTTCTTCCTGGAAACCTATTACATTACACGTATACAGGTGGTTGTGATAACCGGGACGTGCTTGGATGAGGTCGCTTTTTTTGCTGATTATGTTAAATGGGACGAAGTAGATATATTCATAACAGGGTTATTGAGTATTAGTAGGCTCACTATGTTAGTGGACATGTGGTTAAAAAAAAGAAAGATAATACGTTTATTTGCAGTAAACATGACGCAAAGAAAGAACATAAATACAAAAAAAGAACGAGTTGGGGGAAATTATGCGTCACATCCACGCGAAACGGCCATCGCTTAGCATAATGCTAAGACCCTATACGAGACAGAGCCCCAGCGCTGGTCTCGAAAATAGTTTACATGCACAAGTGTGCATGTAAACACACCCCCAACCCAACCTTTCCCAACCCCCCTTTTCCTTTCCCTGCCTTTTCCCAACTATGTTGGGGCCGGCTTCCAGTCTAACTGGATGCAGCTAAATACCAGTATTTTACATAGAGCGACTGCCTATCTGACCTCCACAACCCAGTTACTGGTAATAAGAATCTATCTGTCATTAGAATGTATCTGTGTTTGATTCTGTAATGGAAGATGTGTTAAAGAAACTTAATACTAGTAGTAAGTCGATAATCGTATGTGGAGATTTTAATATTAATTTATTGGAAAATAACTCGAATACTGTCAGATTGTTAAGTCTTTTTAGGTTATTTGATTTGTCAAATGTTTTTATTGAACCAACCCGAGTGACTGCTTCTTCTGCTACTTGTATTGATAATGTTTTTTTTAATTGTGATTACTTACACAAAGAAATTGTAAATAAGTTGCCATCTGATCACAGTGGACAAACAATAACATTTAGCTTATACATATGTCTCTTAATCTGTGCTAAATTAATGTATTTTCTTTCTTTCTTTCTTTCTTTCATTACATGCCTTTATAAAAAAATCAAATAAGGTTTAGGACAATTACATGTAAAAAGTTAGAGAAATTAAATAATTCTTTGGCCAGTAAATTATGTGATCAGTATTTTAATAATATAAGTGACCCAAATGAGTTCTATGCCGAGTTCTTTTCAATATTAAATGCGCAGTTTAATGACACTTTTCCAGTAAACACTAAAAGTATTTACACAAAGTTTTTGTTTAGTGACTGGGCGACTCCAGGTATTCATAAAAGCAGGGAAAAACTTATTGAACTTTGGCTTAAAGCAACTCAAACTCAAACTCCAACCATTTATTTCAACTAAACCTTGTACAGGCACTTTTGAATTGTCAAAATTAAATAGTCTGTCAGTTAGTCAGAAAGTTGAAGCTAGTTGCCCTTTCCAAAACGTAGATCTCTATGGAGAAGAACGAGCAGACACTCTTTTAAATCAAGATATTCCAAAATCCTGGGTACATTATTCTTGTTGCTTCTATGTGAGAATAATGTAAAAAAAAGACACAAATGAAGAAACAATTCAAAATATAAGATTAAAAATAAGGCTTGGCAGTTAAGAGATGACCAGTCTCAACCGACGGTGCCCGTTCACGAACATGACGCGTGGATCAGCACCATCCAGCTCAACCATTTTGTAGGGGGCCGAATGATCCAACACACGCGCCAGCATCGATTAGACATTTAACTGGTCATGACACGTTCTCAACTGCCATGCTCTTTCAAGTCAACATCAAAAAAATCATAATATACGGAAACATTTATTATGATTTTTTTGATGGATGGATAATTGGAATTTTTTGCAGGAACTGCATTTAATTGTTAATTGTAATTTGTTTCTGCATACCTACCGTTAAAACGGTGAGACATGTAGCACTATGCAATGTTATGAACACCATTGTAAACACCATGTTTCTGGAAAATAAATATTATATTCTAAATATTCTATGGTTCTTACAATTACAAAATTTAAAAAAATGCTTCTAAATTACACAAAACTATAGTTTGCAATTTATTTAAGAGATTAATAAAGTTTACTACCAAGCAGGAAGAGATATTTAATAATGAAGTATTCAACAATTAAAACTTGATTGAATAAAATAAATAAAAAATAACATTTATTAATAATACAAACTTACATCAGTATGTCGCAAAATATTCAAAAACTTTTAAAAGTGTGTGCTAAATAGCTAAAGCTCTTTATATTAGCAATAAAATAAAATCAGCTGATGATAAAATAAAAACTACCTGACAAATAAATAAATAATGAAACGGGTAGGAAAAAACAGCGTAATATTGAATTTAATTTAGAGACTGCACACGGCCCCATCAACTCAGATATGGAAATAACTCAGGAATTTGAAAACTTTTTTTCTAATATTCCCCTTAAAACTACTGAATCTTTAAATTTATCCCCCACGCTTTCTGCTGTCTTGCTTAAAAATAATGTAAAGGCATGCCCTTTGGAGTTTAGGTTTCAGCATACAAACCCCGAGACTGTTATAAATTTTAGGAAAATCATCTACTTCTACAATATTTGTAAATAAATTTGTAAATGTGTGAGCACCATGTATGTATCACATAATTGATTTACCTGTCATTGCTTCATTTTTAATTCTTTTACCTTTTGTGGTAGACTAATTTTATTCTAGGTGCATCGTCTTCACATATAATTATATTATGTATACAAAACCTTGTAAAACTTTTTAAAAGAGTAACTTTGGAGTTTCTTGCCCATTCTTTTCCATACGAATACTACCTTTTGGAAGGGGCGACTAGAATCAATTCAATTTTACTGTAAGTTTTGACGTTCAAAAGTGCCTTTAATGTGCCTATTTGAAATAAATGATTTGACTTTGACTTTGACTTACGATACCTCAAGGTAAGACTGGTTGTCAGACTTTAGGGCTTTTGACGACCCGTAACGACTGTCAAAGATCCATGAATGACAGCCGGGACCAACGACTTAATATGCTTTCTGAGGCACGGAGGAGTCTTGGTATATGAAGATGGTCGCTCATCCATGGACCAACCGCGGCAAGCGTAGCTTAACCTGATCGATCGACCCGTGCGCTTGTTATTACTTAGCCACAAGCCCCTCATAATAATACTAAATGATTTACAAAAATGCTTTATTGTTTCATATTCTTATCGAATAAAAACAAAAACACATTCCTTCTTTTACTCACTGCTTCTTTCTTCTCCATTTATAAAAGTTCACCATGTCACCATTTCTCAATACGACCACAAACCGCCACAAAAATCTCTTCACGAAACATCAAACGCTGTATCATCCACACGTCAAAAAATTGTAAGTCAGCGATACGGTCGACTGCCCACAAAACATTCCCGATCTAATAGCATGTCGGAATAATTCTGACGGGTAGGACACAAAATATATTAGTTCAGAAGGCCGAACGGAGGGGCTCGTGGCAAAGTAACAGTCGCATAATTCAATCGCGCTTGCCGCAGTTGGTCTGTTGATTGGTAACCATTATTTTTCGCAAAATAGGCCAGCTCTTACCTCGATCTCGCCTGGTGGATAGTGATGGAAGAGGTGGTGGGGGTGATGGAACGAGCAGGCCCGGAAGAGGCCTGTACACTCTTGCTTTTAAGGTTGACGGGTTACACGTAGAAGGGAATTCATCTCATACCGAGACCTCCCTCCGTGCCTTGGAAAGCACGTTAAGGCTGCCATTCCACCAGAGATGAACGAGGATTCGTAGCGAGGGATGTGTGTGAAATCTAACAATAACATCGCTTCATTTTTATAGCTTGAACTAAATAACCGTTGGTATTGGTTAGTTTTACACACATCCCTCGCTACGCATCGTCGCTCATCTCTGGTGGAAAGGTAGCCTAAGCCCTTGGTCCCGGCTGTCATTCTTCTTAGACCTTAGACAGTTGTTACGACAAGTCATAAGCCCGAAAATCTGACAAGTGTTACCATCGTGATACCTAGTAACTGGGTTGTGGAGGTCAGATAGGGAGTTGCTCCATGTTAAGTACAGCTGCATTTGGTTAAACTGGAAGTCAAGTCGACCACAATTTAATTGGGTAAAAGGTAGATGAAGGCTGAAAGAGCGAAAACAGGCGCACCACACATAGATGCGTACGTACCGCTATCTAAAATAAATGCCAGTCGCGAGTGCAGTCACTGTACCTCATCATCTCATCTCCCTACCCTTTTCTCATTTATGTTGGGGTGGGCTATCAGTCTAACCAGATGGAGCTGAATTTTTACATGGACCAACTGCCTATCTGATTCCACAACCCAGACATTGAGTAACACGATACGCCTTGGTAAGAACGGTTGTCAAAATGTCGGGCTTCTGACTACCCGTAACGACAGCCAAAAATTTTTGAATGACAGCTGGGCCTAACGGCTTAACGTGCTTACCGAGGCACGGACTCGCTGTACCTGAAGCGTGTCTATACAGGAAAAGATTTTAACCAGTGCGCAAACTGTAACCATAGATAAATTTTTCGTTGGTTATAAAAAAATTCCACACATTTTGACGATTTATTCCGGTCTGATGCACTTTTCTATGAAACAACAGATTTTTTGAAGTGAAAACTTCTATTCCTTTGAAAACCATTGAACTCGCACCACTGTTACCGTAAGCGACACTGCCCGTGTTTTGTTTATAAGACCATTCAAAAAATACCCGCTTCGGATGTGTTCGACTGTCCTCAGGATGTACTCGGTTTTAATGTATATCGGATATGTCAGTGAGTGATGGCAAAGAATTCTGTTTTGTTTTCACTTCTGTCGGCACTCCCGGAGTGCCACTGTTTTTTTTTATAACCGACAAAAAATCTCTACGCTGTCTAGAATGATGAGCTGAATTTATCGTTACAGTTTGCACACTGGCCATTTTTTTTCTCCTGTATTTGAGTGCGTTTTCGGTCGTTGTGTAGAGCCTACCTTCTGTTGCACCTACCTATCTACATATGTATTATTTGGACGTGCTCGCATCCGAATCGTTTTGTAGTGATACGAAACAATCGCTTTGAGAATACAAATGATTGATAACATCGATATTGTACGGTGACGTGTCACTTCACTATTTTTGCGTGTTTTTGTTTGGAGCGCTAAGGTATTTTTTGGGTTGCTTTCTTTTTGATGCTGGGAAGGGCTGGGATTTATAAGGTGCTGTCAAAATAGGTGATCATATATTTAAACAACTTACCTCTAATTCATACATAGGCAATGATAAAGACAAAAAAAATAGTACAATATTATCTTTTTTTTTAAAGTACTATAGGTTATTCGAAGAATTTTCTCTCACTCTGAACTTAATTGTTTCATTTGTAACAAGAACAAATTTTTAAAATTAGTTGTATTACAATTACTATCTATCTTCACATTATTTACTAATTATGTGTTTTTTGTTTGTTACAGGTAAGTCAAAATATGCTTGTGGACATCTGTTTAAAGTTTGCAGTTGAAAATTTAGGTGATTATAAACTTTTATCGATAAATATTACTCGGGCCAACATTATTGCTAAAGTTATAGCGACGGTACTGTTTATTTCTAAAAATAATGAAAGCGTATCCCATAAAATTGAATTCAGGAATACACACGATACGATATACTTATATTCTCATTCCAAAAAAATAAAAAACTGACCAAGTGCGAGTCCCACTCGCACACGAAGGGTTCCGTACCACAAGGCAAAAACGCCGCAAAAAAACACGTTTGTTGTATGAGAGCCCCCCTTAAATAATTATTTTATTCTGTTTTTATTATTTTTTGTTATAGTGGCAACAGAAATACATCATCTGTGAGCTATCACGGTTATCACTGTCTAGCTATCACGGTTCATGAGATACAGCCTGGTGATAGATTGACAGACAGACGGACAGTGGAGTCTTAGTAATAGTTTCCCATTTTTACCCTTTGGATACGGAATAATAATAATAAATAATCAGTTTCTTCGTTCATTTACATTCATAAGTTTAAGCAAAAGTGTATTTCGTGTTTACGTTTCTTAAACGTGTAGTAGTATGTAGTTTTTTTATGGGCTGATTTTTCAATCGACAGATAAAAAAAATATTTTTATTCGTAGAATAGAATTGACGTCTGACAGATTTTGTATGGAAAAACTGTCAAAAATTAAAAATTATTCCTTTGATAAATGTTGATGATATAATCTGCCCTTAGTTAAATAAGTTTATCCAATGTATATTTCCCATTAGACCAATAAAAAGAAATAAACGTGTGGTGTCGAGGGATGGTGGGGCAGGAACGAAGTTCAAAATAAAAACCAAAATGGCGTCGAATTTAAAAATGTAGTCAGCGGCCATCTTGGTTTTTCATTTTGACCTTACTAGGCATACCCTAGGCTAGCTCCATTAAAGAACTCCGTTCCAATAAAAAATATAAGATCAAATTTTTTATATTTTTTTTCGACTTACTTGTCAATAGGTTAGTACGAACAAAAAACGAGGTAGGTATACCGTATTTATTTCCTTCTATTTATTAAATCTTAAAATCTAATAAACTCTAAGCAAACAATAGTAAGACAAATCGCCTCAAAGATAGCGACAGTGTCACTTAATTACTTTAAAAGCTCCGCCATTTATCTGATACAGTTAAATATATTAAGTTTGAGTTAACTTTGTGGAGAAGAGATCTAGCCATTTGTTTTTAAGTAGATTTCTTTGTCTCGTAACGAAAGGTTTAAAAAATTATTCTGTCTGTTTCTGCTTTTCTCGTAATCTTCTGTGGGTGCTAAGTATAGCGACTCATCACCATCTGCCTAGCCTCTTCTCAACTATGTTGGGGTCAGCTTCTAGTCTAACCGGATGCAGCTGAATACCAGTATTTTATATGGAGTGACTGCCTCCACAACCAAGTTAGTGGCTAATACAATACCCATTGGTAAGACTGGTTGTCAGACTTTCGGGCTTCTGACGACCCGTAACGACTGTCAAAGATCCACGATTGACACCCAGGAACAACGGCTTAATGTGCTCTCCGAGGCATGGAGGGGTCTTGGTATGTAAAGATGGTCACCCATCCACGGACCAAACGCGGCAAGCGTAGCTTAACCGAATCGATCGACCCATGCTATTATGCCACTATTAAAATGAAATGTTATAATTAATGTTAGGGAAGGGAAGAGAAAGAAGGGAACACCTTGAAAAGATGGCAGAATGACTTAGTGAGAACGGCTGGTAAGACATGGAGTAGGCAGGCAAGGAACAGGGAGAATTGGAAGGGATTGGAGGAGGGCTTTTGCCAAAGGGCACACAGTGACCTAGAAATATCGAACACAGCTATTTAAACAAAAAAAAAAGAAATACAATTTCAAACTAAGAATTGTCAGACTCAAACCCACTTTTCACCATCTACCATAACCAAACTCCACAAGCACTTTCTAACAGATTGCCTGTTCCAAACCATAGTCTTGCCCATTTTTATCCAGCTACAACTGAAGTATCTACAATGCCACACTTTTTCCTCATTCACATTAGATTCGTGCAATAATTCCTTTTTAGCCAGGCGCCTCTAACGACAGTCATTCCGTTGGCCCTAAGAACGCCATTTTGAAAGGAACTTGAAGATAGAATGCGCCTGTTTGGTAGATTAATGTGTAGTTCTTTATTTGTGTATATTTAAGGGTTTTTTTTTATGTGCCAGTATATATTTAGGGGTACTGTGTCTCTAGAGGCCATGGCTAGAGTATGGCGAAGGTATTAGGTTTAGAGGTGAAAAATGGTCTTGTCTAAGTGAGGAATTATGGAGGAAGTAATGAAGGCTAAATCCCACCAATTTATCTAGAGCTAGCAGCGCCCCGCGGTTTCACCCACATAAGTGTCGAACCCGTTCGAAAGACACGTGGCGACATCTATAATCATAATAACGTTATTGTTGTTTTCCTCGGGAACAACAGTTTTTTTCGGGATGGAAGGTACCCTATGTCCGTTTCTGTACACCTGACAACATAATGTGCAAAATTTCACGATAACTGGTTCAATAGTTTAGGCGTGAACAGGTAACAAATAAACAAACTTACTTTCGCATAGTTAGTATAGGATCATTTTAAACTTAACATCTGTAACTTGTACCTACTGCACAAATAAGGAACTATTCGACACTATTATTTTCTATTCTAGAAATGAGATCTTGGATTCCCTTCTGCGAAAATCAGAAAGTCAACTCTCGTACTTAAAAAACGTAAAAAATTCAAGTGGCAATCTCATCTCAGCGACATTCAATGACAAAAAATTGTCATAATGTATGTAAATTGACTGTAGGTATTTTTGACAGATTGCAATAGAGGTTAGAATGAGAATGTTCTTAAAAATACGGGAATTACCCGTCTGATATCCATCCTATTTGAAGTCCAAACTCCATAGTATAGAATTTTTATAGTCTTACAATGTAGAGCAACGTCTAAAATAACTTGTTATACCTAACTTACCTACCTGAGTGCTACCAGTACAGTCCATTATCAGAACGAAACAACATCCAATTGAACCAGTCTGTCACATAAGATTGAAGTCGAATAAAAATCCAATTTGATAAAAATAAAGGTTAACAAAAAGTGACGCACGCATTTATCAAATGTGCGCGCCAACACTGACGGCTTGTGAGAACGATGATGTAGCTTAATTGTTACTGGAAGAGACTGTTTTGATTGAAATACACACAGTACACCATAGGTTCGTGTTAATGGAAATGTACGGTGTTCACGACTTTACAGTGCACGTTGACGTTCACAATTGACTTGCCCTGTGGAAGCCTTAAGTTTTAAATGGCAGCATTTAATCTTTCGAAAAATAATTTGTTCAATAAAATATTATCTTGTTGGTGGAAACCGTGCATTACCACAGTAAAATGAATCCAATTTAAGAGTGTTCAGAAACCTACATATCAAGCGATAAAATATAGCCTTGGTAGAAATATACAAACCGATAATTGATACCAAGGAACTGGAAAAAAAAAACAGATTGAAAACATTTCGTCGAAAGATTTCTACACAATACGACCTAAATATTTCTAGTCAGTTCAAAAACAACTGCGCTCATATCTCCCTCACAACTGCCCCGAATCCAACCATCCTCTCTACATCCCAGTCAGTTGGGTAGGTCGTAGGGTACCGGGCAAGCGATCCATCACGATCACAGAATGTAAACATGTTGCACAGGGCTGCCACGCGCGGATATATCCGATGGGATCCGCGGATAAGTTAGGCATATTAGATGTGATGTGTCTGGGACATGGGTAGTGTGTAACGGCTGATAGCAGTGTTTGTGTTCTTGTTTTACGTTTGTTTTTCGATGAAAATTGGGTGGGTAAATCATAGATCATTTGGTTCAGTTGCAAAAAAGATAAAAGATAAAGAATTTTTATTTTGTAATAACATGAGTAAGTACAATACATGTGCATTTTTTTTTAACGTGGAGAAATGCTCATGCATACTGCACTACCACGGGGAGATAGTGCAGTTATCTGGGACTTTAACCCACTAAAACTCCACGGTGTCCTCCTCTGCCGCTTACGGCGGGAACACGGGCACGCGTTAGCACTCATCCGTGAACCCGCCGCGGCCGTCCGTTACCGGACCCTCCTCTGGGGAGTACTCCCCATCACCGGCGCACCAGAACACATAGGTAGCACGCCGAGACCACCCCAGGGACCAAACCAGCACATGGGCGCCAGACGACCCCGTGTCTGGGCACCCTTGGTCCCCCCTGCGACGGGTCAGGATATTGGCCCCGCCGCCTGCCAATTTTCGGCTGCAGAGGATAGGGAGAGCGGCCAACGCAATACCGACACTCCTCTTCCCCTGCAGCCCCACCGCGTCCGCCATCTAACGATGGCGACCCCGTCAAGGCCGCGGAAGGTAGGGAGAGCGGCGCACCGTAATACCGGCACTCCTCTCCCGCCGCGGCCTTCAACCCTCAGCCGCGACGCCCCCGTTACGACATCGCGGCCCGCCTCAGTTGCGATGACGCCCAAGCGGCACCGCAACCTACTTTTGGCCGCTACGTCGTCGAATACCATGTGCATTGTGGATGGAATTAAAAACTAATAAAAAGGTGCTACATGTTTTGCCAGTTAAAGCGTACAAATTCTCGATGTTTTTTTGCCTTACTACATTATTATTACGACAGTTTAGAAACAGCTTAACTAACTACCATACTACAGTTTAAGAACATAAAAAAGAACTACAAATTAACAAATAGTAACTAGGAGAATTGTCGCAATAATGTGTCCATATATACTTAATTTCGCTCATTTTTAGGAACTGTGAAGCTCCTTGCGAACTTCAGGGTACCGGAAGGAATCAATTAAACCACGGTTTATCACGTACGTATGTTCAATAAAATTAGTCCTATTAATCATTCTACGTATTTTATATATTTTTCCTTTTGCCTGTCAGCTTAAATGCAACCACTGAGAGCCAGCAGATCAACTTGTTTCATCTGCGGAGACGCTATACTTTGAATATGTACTCAAACTGACCATTTCTCTGACTGTGTTTTTTTCGCAACAATGTAGCCTCTTGTAAGCGCTATAACTCGAAGTAGCAATCACTGAGAGCAGGCAGACCGACATCATTCACATTAGGGGACTACTCTACAAACCATAAAAGTAAATCTAACCGTATCCATGATCGTTATGAAAAATCCTGTCACCTCTCAGTCTATTATTCTTGTGTTATTTTTCCGAAATCATTTTTTATTATAAATGCAACGGACTTAACACTGTTTCATGATTCCAAATGCGCACTGTTAGCATTCTAAATGACAATAACAGTTGGAAAAGAAGTGAATTTGAAAATCACTCAACATTTTTTTTTCCGCAAATGTCATTATGTTTTTATTTCCATTAGCAAATTGAGTGAACGGCAACCTGATTATGTAACATAATACATATTTACATAATATGAAAATAATATCTACATAATATAAACCAGCATTAAAACAAGTGACTGCGGATAAAATCCACCCAAATATCCGCGGCGTGCCACCCCTAAGTGGCAGAGGATTAGTGAGGAGGCAGCTTGGATGTGATTTGTTTATGATTATCTCAATCGGTTCGCTCCTCAAACGTTTTTGAAGCCATTTGTTCTAAGGCCCGTCTTTGATTAATTTGACGTGAACATTTTTGTATAGAGTACAATCTTCCAAAAACGATCGCTCGTGTTTTGTTTTCGTAATGAGATTGAAGAGACACTTAAAATATGTGGTTTTGTTACTATGTGGTATTTATAAAAATAACTAGAAACTAAAAAAAAATCTTAAATAACCGATATTAAATTATTGACCATCGTTCTAAAATACAGAACACAACAAATCGCCGACAATAATTAAAGCAATCTCTTCAATTGTTTATAAAAAATATCATTTTTTAAATTTTCTTCCAACATAACACAAAAATATGAGGTATTTCACTCAGAGCACTGATTTCAACCGCACTTGGACGGACGGCACTTTCACTATTACAAAATTCTAATCAGTAATTATTACAACAGGGAAGTTTGTCACCTTTCCCAAACCTGGGAACCAAAGATTCAATTTAACTCAATTCCCAATCTTGATAATTCCCGATAATTAGCCCAGGAATCCTCCTAAAGGCTTAGAGGCAGCAGCTTCTATGTGATTTGTTTTAAGCCGATACGCCTTCCATTGACTGGATTTAACGACAATGAAGCTGTTTTATCTGTTTCCCATAGTTTTCTTTTATCTTTCTTTCTTTTGAACTTTTTTAGATACTTCTACGGTCTATTTTTGGTACAGAAAGTGCTTGCTTGGGTACAGAAAGTGCTTGTTTTTAGCGTAGTAAGCATTGATGTAGACGTTATGCTACGGCGTCGCATACAATGCTACGCCGCTACGCTTCGTAGCAAATCACAGAATCTATAAAATGTTTGCTCTATGGAGTATTTTTGAAGTGAAAACTTCTTTAGCGGCGCTGTGTACTTTTTTGGAATGGGTAAAAACTTCTAAATTCGCGTCAGGTCACGTGACCCTGATCGTAAGATTCGTAAGACGTAAAACGAAAGACGCGCGTTGTTGAGGACAGCGCCATCTATGCACATCGGGAAGAACTACGAGGGCCTCGCGTACTAACTACGTAGTTCATCCAACAACGACGAGATGGCGCTGAACCACGGATATATAACTGACGACGAGCTCCATGGGCTTGCTTCTCTTACCACTGCCGCGACCAACACCACGAACTGAAGTCTATCCTGTGTGCTTATTTGTAAATCTGAATAAATTCCTTTCACGAGAAGAATAAACCAGTCACTTTGGTCACCATACCTGATTTGCAAAAAACCCTATAAAATAAGGAACACACCTTAACACGCGTGTTTTGTTTATAAGACGATTCACAAAATACACTCGTAATTGTTCAAGTTTTCACTTCTGTCGGCACTACCGGAGTGCCAGTTTTTTTTTTGTTTGTGTGTCTAGTTACATAACATCACGCCTTATTCCCGGAAGGGTTAGGCAGAAGTGTACCTATAGTACACCCAGATTTCAGCCAGTTATATTTAAGACCCACGTTTAGTTATGAGAAATAAAAAATAAAATCAGAAACCTTTCATCGTCACTTGGACAGATTTCTCTGTGAAAACAATAAACAACATCGGATAATTTGATCAAAGCTCGCTACGACCTTGATCGGGAATCAACTTTTTTTTACCTGTCATCCATTAATCTAAATAACAAACCCGATATAGCGTCGGTTGTAATTGACTTGTAAAATACAAATTAACATCACGCCTGTATTGCTCAGGGGTAGACAGAGATGTATAAGGTCACTCATATATAATAATAATAATATCTTTATTCAACAAGTAAAATGACTCAGTTGTGTTAGTAACAATATTCCTGTGTATGTTAGTATTCCTATTCCACATAGCCTAAAACCATTAATATATGTGAATCACTGCCACACGCCTAACACCGAGGTAGACAGCTTGCAGCAGCGACTCACATAACAAAAACAATCAAGTCTGCTCGCCACACAGCGCAGAATAAGGTTGGGGCTGGCGCGCACGCCACGAAAAACGATATAAAATAAACGATACAAAAATATATATATTGTTAGCGGTTAACACTACTTTTATTTAAAAAAAAACTAACAAAATGACGAAACACTAAACTTTAATCAATTTTAAGCAAATACAATTTTAAACTAAGAAAATATACTTCCTGATTTAAAAACGACTCTAAACAATATTACAGAGAGATGTTATCGCGACGGCTGCTTGAGACGGAGTGAGGGGCGAGTACTGGCCGCACCCCCTTTTATACACAGCGCCGCACGGTAGTTTGAAAAATAACGTTTTCACGCTAATACGGCCTCTCCTGACGTGTGGCTGTCCTCAGCCACATTGTCCAGATGATGGTCCTTGTTCGCCGCAGTCACGATCTTCGGCAAGTGGACTCGGGCGACGCGAAGGGCTCATGTCTTCAATAGCTGCATCAGTAATTAGTGGACCCTGGCGTGTGTACTATCCTCTTCAGCTAAAAAAATTAGAGAATAGCACATATTAGTAATATCCTTATCTAAAAATGTCTGTTGCAATTAAATGCAACACAAAACTAGACGGAGCACCCAGTTAGCTCGTCTTGGCAGAGACACATCTCAATGCCCTTATGAATAAACTGAGATGGAGGCACCCAGTTAGCACATCTCTTTTGGCAGAGTTACACTAACTCAATGCCCTTACAAATAAACTGAGACGGAGGCACCCAGTTAGCACGTCTCTTTCGGCAGAGTTACACTAACTCGATGCCCTTACAAATAAACTGAGACGGAGGCACCCAGTTAGCACGTCTCTTTCGGCAGAGTTACACTAACTCAATGCCCTTACCGGCAGAGTTACATTAACTCAATGCCCTTACCGGCAGAGTTACATTAACTCAATGCCCTTACCGGCAGAGTTACACTAACTCAATGCCCTTACCGGCAGAGTTACACTAACTCAATGCCCTTACCGGCAGAGTTACACTAACTCAATGCCCTTACCGGCAGAGTTACACTAACTCAATGCCCTTACCGGCAGAGTTACACTAACTCAATGCCCTTACCGGCAGAGTTACACTAACTCGATGCCCTTACAACCTTGTACGCACCATCTTGTACGGACCACGCATCCGGAGTCCACTCACCACGCCACTGAACTATAGGTTCTGCGGCGGCCCGGGCTTTCCCGTTGCATGAGCCAGCAGGCAGCTCGAGCTCGTACCGGTGATGTGGTAGCGCTCGTACCACCTTGCACGGATCACGCATCCCAGAGTCCAGCCTCCATGCGCTCTGCGAGCCCCCGCTCACGAACACGAAGCTGCCGACGACAAATGCACGCCTGACGGCGACGTCTCGCACAAGAGACCTCAGCACTGGAGTAGTCCCTTCAACGCCAGTCAACAGCTGTAGAGGCGAGGTGCGGGTTGTGGCTTGCCTCGTTATGTTCAAGGTGAGCTGCACCTTCCACAACGCATCGGACCACTGCGCACCCTTGTTGTTCGCCTCTATCCGCAACATGTTGAGAACCGTCCTGCAACAACGCTCGACCTGCCCGTTTTCACGGTGCATCTCAGGCATGATAAAATGTATGTTACAGCCTAACTCGGTAACCCAGTCTTGAAAGGATGCTCTTTCGAACATTCTGCCACGGTCACACACAATTGTTGACGGAGTACCGAATAGTGAAATGGTATTAGAGAATACACGTTTTAACTCTGTGGTATCTTTTCTATACAGGGCGTACAACAGACAGTACTTAGTAAAAGCATCTACCACAAGGAGTATGTATCGGTAACCGTTTGACTCCGTTAGGGGACTAAGGATGTCAGTGTGAACCACTGAAAAGGGTACCTCAGGCTTCGTCCAAGATTCTACGGTCTTAGGAGACTTCACTAAAGCTTCAGTTTTACTAGAGCTCGGCCGTACCTGATCGTGACCAATAAGCCTACCTAGGTATTCTAACTCTGTCTGAGAACGTGTATTTTTTTTAGATTCACTGAAAATCCCGTCTCAGTTAGTGTTTTTAATACCTCTCGCAAAGTTTTCAGACCATCACAGACAGAATTCGACATTATTAACACATCGTCGATTAACGGTAGCGGAAATCACTCTTAATAGTGATAGCATTTAGAGCTCTGTAGTCGACGCACATCCTATCAGACGCATCCTTTTTCTTAACAAGGATGATAGGACTCGCGTAATTAGACTGACTCGCGAATGATTCGCTTACTAATCAAATCATTAATTATCTCGCGAACGCGACGCTTTTCGTCTACGGAGAGTTTATAAGGTCGATAGTGAATTGGGATGTCACTATTAACTTTTATTTCCATACAACCAGTGTGTCTACGCCTGAACGCAGCCCTTCACATTAACGAAGAAACGAACGCACCCAATGTCAACGGCGCTCGCGACAGGCTTCACGCGGACGAACCGGACGAACTTCACTTCACAATATTAGCGCGCACCGCCATACCTTTGTCGCGACACACATAATTGTAATTTTCAATAAATAAACTACTAACTATAATCGAGGTCGATCTTATTTTTGTATCGCCAACACAGTATTTACTCTAGAGGTCGCTGTACCGGTAGTAAACGTATCTGAATACTCGTTTAATAGAGCTAACAAACACTCTTTTTCGTCACCTACTAAGGGTGTCTTTATCTTAGGGGACTCTACAGTCAACACGTTGTTTACGTGCGAATCCCTGACTAATCGTTGAGATTTATTTGTTCTAATATACGTAACTCCACTATGATTTAAAACATCAGTGCCAATCAAAACCGGTGCCTGAATACAATCCGGGGGAATAACAAACAAATCTACTTCTAAAGATAATTCGGGAAATTCGATAAGAGTGCATACTTACGAAGTGGACTCTATATCATGACATCCAACACCACGCATACGGCGGTAGGTGGGAATTTTATTTAAACTAAAATGCTTTAAGACGGAATCAGAAATCAGCGAAATATCAGAATCTGAATCAATTAGAACGTCAACAGCTACGTTCTGTATAACCGCGGACCACGACCAATCACTGGTCCCGCAATCGTTGAGCCACGTCTTAGCGTCACCCCGTTAACACCCACCAATGCGTCCCAGACATTCCCGATCTTCCCACAGAGATATCTCGCAAAGTATCTCATAGCTCGGTCACTCCTGACCAAATATGGTACAGGCAAAACAACACAATGAGAATTCGCACAAACTAAAAAATTGCAGAGTTCAGAGTATTAATCATTCTTTGATTCCCAAATCTCAAGATCACAAACTAAATAATCAAGTAAACATGATAGAGAAGCTAATAAAACATCCTTAGAGCATAATAAAACACAGCAGGAATCTTATTCGTGGCCTGTGGCTTTTCATTAAGCCCCTACAACAAACCTCATGTTTGTTACCTTGAATTCCTCCTGAATTCCGAGTCCCACGGACTCTATGGTCTCTACAAGACCTCGACCAGCCGAACTAAGATTCACCACTATCACTCGACTTTAATCTCTACTCTGTTTCATCAACCAGACTTCTACTTTGCTTTTCTCAAATTCGTCATTAATACTCTGATCCCTAGGCCTGTGCTATGGCATATGCCTCAGCCTCATGAGTGTACTTGATTCAACTAGAGCCATGTAATCAAACTTTAATCAATCATAACAAAAAAATATCAACCAGAGCCATGTACCATCGTTATCCACATTACAACAATAACAATAATCTTTTTTTCTAAGAGCCTTAGATACCTGGAAACCCACACACGAGTAAACCACTCTAATGTCACGGCACTCCGGCCGACCAGCAATCGCATTGCTCTCACACATCCAGCGCATGGATCCATGTGTATCACCCCTGTGACTACACACTTTTTACTACAGCCGATAGAGAACTACTCGCATGGTTCCCACTACTTAGGCTTGCTCATAGCTCATTACCACTGTGACCACCATCTATTTCGACTGGTACATGACCTACTGGCATCATTCGTAACCTATCGTGAGCGTATTCAAAAATTGCATTGTTACTAGATTGGGCTATACCTAACAATGTAACAGTTTTTTTGCTGTTGTTTACCAGGGAAGCACTCGGTATCAGAGTCAAAACAAAATGAAAACGACTCACCAAATTCTGTAGACAATAGATCTGTAGTAATGCTTAGATCTTACTTGAATTAGGGAAGAAAGTGTCCCCACAATCCTGTCCGCAGCATCAGCCTCTCGCGATGTCTCAGCGGTCGCGGCTCCATCCGCAGCACACGCTTCCTCACCAGCAGCAACAGGTGCCCCGGCAACCACCGAAGCTGTCAGCGGCGGAGCGCCGCCCGGATGCGACGACAGGAGTAGACGCACGTATAGCGTCTGAATGCAAACGCTCCCCCAAAGCGCTCGATTGAACCAGCACTCCATCCAAAGGGTCGCGTCGAGGGCTATCCCGACGCCCATACGAACTATCCCGGCTCCTACGTGAACTTTGAGAGTATTCTGATCTATCACGACGACGCCTAGGAGATCTACTACGCGATTGACTATAACGGCCACGACGCCTTTTATAAACATCACGACAGCTATGCGAATCGTTTTCCCGAGAATTACGCCTAGGTGTATTCTCACGCGGCGTGCATCCACGACTCGACATGATTATGACTATAGGCAACGTATATGACCACTACGTGAACAATAAACTAACCGCGAAATAAAAGAATTAACACGTGGTTGTTTACTTCAAAAACACGTACGAAATATAATGTAATCGAGTAGAAACAAAATCACGGACAAAATCAACAACACGTGAAAATTTTTAAACAGTCCCAAAACACTATTTTGATCACGCCTATTTCTACCTCTATTACGAGTGGTAGGTAGCTCTTTCGGACATGATTCAAAAGCTTTTCGCACGACACAGAAAAAAGATAGGCAATGGAGCCTATCCCACTTCTGATGTTAGCGGTTAACACTACTTTTATTTAAAAAAAAACTAACAAAATGACGAAACACTAAACTTTAATCAATTTTAAGCAAATACAATTTTAAACTAAGAAAATATACTTCCTGATTTAAAAACGACTCTAAACAATATTACAGAGAGATGTTATCGCGACGGCTGCTTGAGACGGAGTGAGGGGCGAGTACTGGCCGCACCCCCTTTTATACACAGCGCCGCACGGTAGTTTGAAAAATAACGTTTTCACGCTAATAATATATATATTAAAACTAAATTCACGAATATATTGCTATGATTTTATTAGCCGGATAAAATACAGGCGACTACTGAATAAAAATTATGGGAGACTTCTAAGTATAACAATTTGCTCGAGACCACACGATCGGCAGTTGCACAAAACTTGCGATTACTAGAAGACCGGAATAACTCACCAAATCAGGAGCCTGACACTGCAAACTTACAAATGTTTCAGTAATTATCGCTTGAATTTATTTTTTTTATTAAAAATGGTCGATAGGTACGTCATTTTAAAGTTCAAATTACAAATATTATATTTTTCTTCAATATAGACGGGCTTATGAAACGTCAAAAGCTAGGAGCAGGAGAACATTACTTAAATAATCACACTTTTGTCCCAGGAAGGTAATTGTGTCCTATCTAAATATTTATTAACCCAATACAGCTTCGTTTATAATTGACTTGTTCAACAAACAATATTAAACTAATATTACACGAACAAAGTTTTGTTTATCCGACGGGCGTTCACGTGAAAACGGATTATAGATTTAAGGCACTGCCCAAACGTAGGACACCGCAAATGACTCAGTTTTTTGGCACACAGGCGTACTGGTGTACTTTACAGACCAGAAAGAAATTGAGCGTATTGTCAATTTTTTATAAAAAAAGTCTTATTCAAAAATATAATAAAAATATAAAATAATAAGTATAAAACAAAACAATAAAACAAAAACAAACAAAACAACAAAAAAAAAACAAACAAAACAATCAAACAATTGAAAAACAGACCTCAATATTGTTTTTTTATTGCGTCATTCAATTTTTTGAGCGTAAGCTATCATATTATTTTATGTAATGATAATTTAAGGAAATTCAATCAACTAGAGAAATACTTAACACATTGAAGGACACTGAACGAGACACAATAGAAGTTTTATTGTTATTACGTCGAGGGGCGTTAAGTGTCCCGCAAAGTGTTAAAAATTATTGCACTGAGACTGCGAAATTACTTTTATTTTGGTGGTAATTCGATTCAACTACTTACCCTCAAACGCATCGCTGTTATGAACCGTATTTTTTGCCGCAATTCGCGTTTGTCGTTTACCTAAAAATTTGCTTCTTACCGCGCCTTAAGTATTAATTACCGTCCAGCTCAGATACATTGTACAGTCCTCTGGTCACGTGAAGAGTCAATCAACCACTTGGCGATGTCCCGAAATACTCGATGAGCACTCGGACCCAATGGCACTAGTGTTTCAACCCCAAACGGCTCAATTACAGAGCTCCGAATACGGTTGTTATTCTTGCGCCACTTAAAGTTTTTTGCACTTGGAACAGCCGCACTAGTACAGCCCACCTTGCTAGGAAGGCGCAAGGGTGTAGACGTAGGTTGCATCCCACACCTATGGCCTACCCAACTTCCAAGCAAAGACCAAAAAGTAGTTTCATTTTCAAAACGTCAAAGTCACTTTTGAAAAAAAACATCTAATATAAACCATCTAATATAGCCACATTTTGTCGAGTTAAGTGAACATAATTGTTTAAACAAATGGAGTAGCTATTTTTTTCCCATTCTGGTTTAGTTCCATGGTAAGTAAAAGTGGTTCAAAATGATGATGAATTTGTTAGGTTTTCAGTTATTTCAATTACACCTTGTATATTTAAATAAGATCAATGAAGAATTCTAGTTGAAAACGTAATTTTTAATTAAAAATTAATTTTACACCTGCCCAAAACAAAAAATAAAATACTTCGGACTCTTTTCCAGAAATTCGTGTTTCAATTAATAAAAAAATAATTTTCAATTTTCTTTAAAATAGACAGTATAATTATGAAGAAGAAGCCAATGAAGCCGATGAAGCTTAGTAATTAACCTGCCATTTAAACAGTTTTTAATTAAAAAAATGAAAAAAAAACCACGACAATTTTTTTTCTCGATCTTGATTTGATTTTTCTCTGCTAGAATAATTTATATTTTAATAGGCTTTTTAACTAAAGGTTGATTGGTAGTTAGAGGGGAAATAATAACAGCCGCATGTGTCGATTGAAAGTTAAGCTACGCATGCCGCGGTCGGTTGGCGGATGGGAATCCATTACATACCGAGACCCATCCGTGCCTCGAAAAATACGTGAAGCCGTTGGTCCCGGCTGTCATTCCTGGATCTATGACAGTCGACGTGTGACAGGTCGTCAGAAGCCCGAAAGTCATACAACCAGTCTTACCAGGCTTCTTCTGGGTAAGTTCACTCCATCGTCGACTTTATCTCTGTCACCTCTGACCTAGACTAGAGTCAAGAGCAAACCCATGTCAAATAAAAATAAAAAAACCAAAGGGTATGGTATTACCCAGTAACTGGGTTGTAGAGGTTAGATAGGAAGTCGCTCCATTTAAAATACTGGTATTCAGCTGCATCCGGTTAGACTGGAAGTCGACTCCAAAAATAGTTGGAAAAAGCTAGGCAGATGATGACGGTGATGTTCATTAATACTTATAGTATGCTTTATGGCATTAAATCTTACTTTCCTATATACCATCATGGCACCTCAAATTATACTCAATTGTATTTAGGACAGGGACTAAAATGTCTTTTAGTCTTATGACTCTTGTTTACGACACAACTGATAAACACTAAAAGTAAAGTATGACTTATTGACACAATTCCAAGCTGATCTGTGAGAAAACAACATCAAAAGTAAGGTCAATCTTTAAAAACACCCTGTGGCTTATACAGTGTGTGAACCGGCTCCATATTGCTACCATTCAAATCACTACGAACCCTCATAAAATCACGAACATTAAATAGAACCTTTTTATTACTAAAACGTAAGAGATAGCGCGACTTTTCTCACTTATGTCTATCTTCCATCTCTTTCGTTAAAGAATTTCCATACTTAAGAATCAATATTCGGAGTATGGGAGCAACCCCCATAGATTTTGGCCACCATTGTAAAAGGCTCGTAAAATATTTAATATATCTTTTGTCCACAATGCACCACTGTTAAACCTTGAGTTATGACTGAACCGGTTATAACTGGAGCAGTCCAGATGCAAATATAACTTTATACATTTGTTTATCATTGTGCGCTCTTTGTTTTTGGTGGTAGGTAGAATTTAAGTCAGGCTGATGATCATAGCCTGCCTGTTAAAAAAATATGCTTTCAAGTATCAGTGTTCTATTTTTTTTTTTTGGTTCTACAGTTATTACTTCAACCAGTATCTGCCTAGCCTTTTCCAAGTATGTTGGAGTCGGCTTCCAGTCTAACTGAATAAGCTGAATACCAGTATTTTACACGGAGCGATGTCTATCTGACCTCTACAACACAGTTACTGGATAATACGATACCCCTTGGTAAGGGTTGTCATACTTTCGAGCTTCAGACGACCCGTATCGATCGTCAAAGATCCACGAATGACAGCCGGGACCAACGGGTTAACGTACTTTCGAAGGCATGGAGGGGTTTTGATATGTAATGATGGTCACCCATCCACGGATCAACCGCGGCAATCGTAACTTAACCTGATCGATCGGCTCGTGCGGCTGTTATTACCTACCCACAAGCCCCACGTTAATTATTTCAATGTCTGTGACGTATTAACTTATTTGTGACAGACGAGTCAGTTAATAATTAGCGGTAGCAATTCTAAGCCTGATTTTATGTAAATCTTTCATTACCCCGAATGCAAGGTCACCTAGCGAGCAAATATGAAAATTTGAAACCAGATATACTTATACAAAAAATAATATCATACAAACGTTCATAAAATAATATTTATGTCTCTATAATAAATCGTCGATTGATTTATAGACTGTCTAGAAGACATCCCAATTTCCATGGTGTCTTGGGATTTCGAGGAAAATATACATATATTATATTATGACGCTGAAAGCTACAAATCATAAGGAAACAAAGATAAATAATAATACTATTTTGTTATGAAGCATTCTTGAGCCAATAATTGTTTTTTGGCAAAATATTTCATAATTATTATAATCTTCACTTCATTATTTTGCGTAGCCTTTTCCTAACTATGTTGGGGTCGACTTCAAGTCTAACTGGATGCAGCTGAATACCAATATTTTACATGGAGCGACTGCTTATCCAACATCCACAACTCAGTTACTGAGTAACACGATACTCCTTGATAAGACTGGTTGTCAAACATTTGGGCTACCCCACATTATAATCTTCACTTATGAATTAAAACTTAATAAACACACGTGCAAACATCTTACAAAAGGCTTATGTTAAACCATTGATGAACTCAAACTCAAAACATTTATTTCAATTAAACCTTGTACAGGCACTTTTGAATTGTCAAAATTTTTACTAGTCTGTCAATTATTCAGAAAGTTGAAGCTAGTCGCCCATTCCAAAACGTAGATCTCTATGGAGAAGAACAGGCAAGAAACTCCATGGACACTCTTTTAAATTAAGATATTACAAATCCTGGGTACATTATTATTGTTGCTTCTATATGTGAGAACAATGTAAAAAAAAAAACAAATGATAATGAAGAAACATTTCAAAATATAAGATTAAAAATAAGCCTTGGCAGTTAAGAGATGACCAGTCTCAACCGACGGCGCCCGTTGACGAACATGACGTGTGGATCAGCACCATCTAGCTCAACCATTTTGTGGGAACCGAATGATCCAACGCGCACGCGCCACCATCGATGAGACATTTAAGTGAGCACGACACGTTCTCAACTGCCATGCTCTTTCAAGTCAACACCAAAAAAATTATAATAAGCGGAAACATGGTTCGTACATTTACAAAATTTAAAAAATTCTTCTAATTTATACAAAACTATAGTTTGTAATTTATTTAAGAGATTAATAGAATTTTACTACGAAATAGGAAGAGATGAAGAACGATGACCGGCTTCATACCCTGTGTATCTTGGGGGAGTGCATAAACAAACATAATATTTGGTTTTGTAATGTTTGGTATTTGATTTTGGTTGTCAGTCAAAAGCCCGCAACTTTGGCTACCTAATTTAAGGTTTTCAGTAGAGGATATTTTTTAAATCCAGGTTTGAGAAAGGTAATTCAAGCACATCTGCATAGCCTAAGAGCTAATCCAACCTATTTTCACAAGACCTATTAATCATCATTATCATAATTAGCTTATAAAGTCCCCACTGCTGTAATACAGGCCTCGTCTCTCGAGTGGGAGTGGTCTGTTATCTACCACGCGGGCCCAGTTCAAATTTTTAGTTCTAGGACTTCCTAACGATGTTTTCCTGTTTTAATATAGTGGTATTGAAGTAATTTAGACACAGTAAAACGCCTGTCTGGGTCCGAACCTACGACCTATAACTCGTAAGTCGCAGCTGTTACCCTCTGAATCACAACTGCTCAGCTGGTTGTCAGTTTGAAGCTTGAAAGTCTAACAAACTACAGTACCCGGCGATAAATATTGCACATCGACTAATTCAAATTGGCATATTTTATACAAAGAATAAAAATAATTATCAAAAGAAGCAAACCATAATTGTTTTAACAGCTCCTAATAGATACCGGACTGTTTGTATTTCCTGCGACAGAGATAACGCTCTACGAAGCCGAAATTAGCCGATTGTCTCTTTCCAAAGGTCGATGTGCAATATTTATCGCCGGGTACTGTAGTTTACGGTTTTCCGTAGAAGATCTTTTTTAATCCGGTTTTGAGAAAGGTAATTCGCCACACCCGCGTAAGCTAAGAGCTAATGCAAGCCTGTTTTCATAAGACCATCATCATAATCATCCTGTTATGTCCTCACTGCACTGCTATTAAACTGGCCTCCTGTCTTCGAGTGGGACTGACCTGCTATCAGGTAGGCGCGGGTTAATAGATGTCACATGTCTTCAAACTTTTGGTTCTAGGACATGCTGGTTTCCTCACGATGTTTCCATTTTAAGAGCAGTGGTGCTGAAATAAATTAAACAAAACAAAGTGTCTGCTTGAGTTCAAACCCACTTCTTATAACTATTAACCATAACAACCTATTTAATAAAACAAAACAGCTAAATAAAATTGCACAAACAGCTTTAATTTCTTAGTATGTAGGTAACATTAAAAGACTTTTTCCCTAATCGAGTATAATAGCGGGCACAGCGAGGGAGCATTTCAAGCCGTTTGTAGCTCTTATTCAATACACAATCCCGGGTGCTGCACAAATACATTTAGCGGATGTCACTTAGAGCAGGAAGGACACTCTAGGGCAGGGGTGGCCAACCGGTCGATCGCGACTATTAGTTCAGTCGATCGTGGCAAGGAAAAAAATATGAATGCGTAGAATAGACTACGCAACGTACCTAATCACTAATTGCTGCACGCATCATCTTGTATCATTTTTCAATCGCCGTTCCGTCACATTATTTATCCTCTGTTCTAAGCAGTTTAGCTCTCTTTTGTTTTCGGTGCGCGATAACAATAAGCGGGAAGCGTATGGGACGCGGGAGTGGGGCGCGGGCGGTTGTCAATCCGTCAGTCAGTTGACGACAGACTAGCGGAGTTACGAGTGGTTACGGGTTATATTTTCCCTCTTAATAAAATAAAAAATACTACATAATTGTGTACTAAACTATGCTGTTTCATTTAAGATTTCAAGAAGTATGTAATTGGTAGATCGCCTAGGGTGTCGTTAGTGAACAGTAGATCTTGGTTCTAACCAAGTTGGCCACCCCTGCTCTAGGGTAACTGGGGTACTTAGGGATGTCACTTCACTGGACATTTTTCTAGAAGAAAGATATTTTTAAACTTTTTCACTAGAGAAGTTTTTAAGGTGGTTACTGCGGTGTACGTATGTTTGGTACAGAATATTTTCTCTGGAATTATTTAGTTTAAGAATTGAAGATTGTGATTGTCACGATGTCAACTATAAAAATTACGGTTTTCACTAAGAATAAGAATGTTGAAAATTGCTTTAAAAATGTAGGTATTTTTATAACCCATTTTTCAAAAGTCTGGTCCCTATTTCTACTCCATCTACAAACACTATTTAGTTTTTTATGTATTATTTTTCCACAGCGTAATAAAATAATATGCATATCTTGCTTTAGTTAACTGATTTCTAAATCGTACTGCAAATCATCAGCATCATCTGTCTAGCCTTTTTCTAACTATGTTGGGGTTGGCTTCCAGTCTAACCGAATGCAGCTGAATACCAGTATTTACATGGAGTGACTGCCTATCTGTATTTCACAATTCAGTAATTGGGTAAATCGTACTGCAACATCACTGTATAGATAAAGTAAGGTTGTAACCTTAATAATTATTTTATTTTGGGCCGAATTGCGATGCCATCGCAATTCGGCCCAAAATAAAATAATTACAGCAGTCATCAGACATGTCCAAAAACAGAAAACTACCACCCATACCATTCGACAAGACCCTGAAAACTAACAAAAAGTTAAGCACAAAACTCTCACTTCACAATATTAGAAGCCTACATTTTTTCAGCGTGGAAGTAATTTTTTTCAGTCGCACAATGATGTTGTTCCCGTAAATTAGTTTTCTGAAAGCACTTGGGACTTTTAGTGATGGATAACCGTTGCGTTGCGTATATTTTCAGCAGCTTTCCTTTATTTTCTTGTTGTTCTGTCGGAACGAACGGATGGGTCTATTTTTTCTTTGAGTGATGCGTGACACGGTGTTTTTTTGTTTTTCGCTTTTCGGGGATTTCGTGGTGAAGTCAGTTGGAAAGGTCAGCGAATATTAGAACCGTCGCAGGTCTCTCGACTCAAGGTACTGTGAGCTCTTTACAAGTTGTCATTACCGGAACGGGTAAATTAAACGAAGGTTTATCATATAATTTCGGTAATTATTACTAGAAAAGTGTTCTACGTTTTAAAACATTTTTGTATTTTTCGTCTTTTAAAATATTTTGATAATCTCTCTCTCTCTCTCTCTTTTAAAATTAAAAAATTAAATCAAATTATGGCTTTAATAATTTTAATAAAACGTGCCTTTTGGTTTCTTTTTCCACCGTTTTTTTTTTGATAACCAACAACATACGAAATGCCTTTTATAATGATAGATAGATAAAACATTTATTCAGTGCAACAAAAGACACAAAAAAAAAACAAAGATTTAAAAGATAAATTGACCCATAGACACCTAGCTCATATACATCCAGTCATCTCGCAGTCAGTCTCATATGCATCATCTAATGGAGAAACACTGACTCTCAAGTCAAAGACCGTGTAAACCTAGTTTGGGACAAGGGACCTATATTTAAGATAATACTTCCGTGTGTTGTAAAAGTCTGTAACAATGTTTTCACTTTTTTTTATAAATTATGAATTCAATTTATTACTTTAAATCTTCTTTCGTCGGCTTGTCAGCTAATCTGACTCCATATTGTGTTTTGTCTATTCATTATTCAAATAATGTACAGCACATCAAGCTACCCGAAACTGTCAAATTTTCCCAATCAACATTGAACCTTATGGTTTAGCGATAAAGTTGAAAATCTATTACTTAAATAAATTTGACAGATTGTAGTAGCTTGATATGCTGGCGTCTGTACTTGTCTCTTATTTTTGCCATCTATTTATAAAGGATTCGCGGCGGTTGCATGCTACAACCATGTCAGGTAACAGCCTCTATAGCACCTACTCTAAGCTTATTAGAAGAAGTTTAATAATTATAATATTTTACCACCTTCAAAAAGTTTCAGGAGAACTAAAGTGCAGTTCGGAAATTATGTTTTAAAATCCCAATGATAAGATAAGATTAAAGCATACAAACAGCTTTACTGTGTTACCTAAAAATCATTCAACAGTATCTAAAAATATCCATTTCTGTAACAAAAATCAGTCGCTAATAGAGCAGGAAACCCATTAACAGTTCGATAGCCTTTGTGTATCCTAGAAATCACACGATCAACAGGTTCCAGGTACTTCTTAATACCATTATCTGTTTTATTGCTAGCAAAATGTATACGAGGTTGTGGGTGTAAATCAGGGGAAGTACCAATGTGACTTTTTCTTTGTACTTTCTGAGTTTATCTTATACATAATTGAGATTCATCATTATTTCAGCCGAAAGACGTCCACTGCTGGACATAGGCCTCCCCCAAGCACCTCCACTTCGACCGGTTCTGTGCTTCTCGCATTCAACGGGTTCCTACGGCCTTCACAAGGTCGGACCACCTTGTGGAAGGCCTTCCAACGCTACGTCTTCCGGTAAGCGGTCGCCACTCCAGAACCTTTCGGCCCCATAGGCCATCAGTTCTGCGAGCAATTTGCCACTTAAATTTGGCAATTCTTCGGGCTATGTCGGTTACCTTGGTTCTCCTGCGGATCTCCTCATTCCTGATTCGATCACGCAGGGAAACTCCAAGCATAAGCCCTCTCCATTGCCCTTTGGGTGACTTATAAAACCCATTGTGAGTGACCACGTTTCAGTGCCATAAGTCATCACTGGCAACACGCATAATTGAGATTAGTGAAGGGAAAACTTCCTGCTGAAACGTTCTGGGAACTTCCCGCATAAGTCTCAATCCCGTAAGAATATCGGGATAAAAAGTATCCTATGTCCTAATCAAGGTCATTTTCTACCCATGTGCCAAATTTCATCTAAATCCGTTCAGTCGTTTTTGCGTTAAAGGATAACAAACAAACATACAATCTAATCTTTTCTCGTTATAATATTAGTTTAGATAAAAGTCTGAAATCGCAGTCTGCTGTACACGGGGATATTATAGACTGATATTATAAATGTATGCCACACTTCACTTACTCTGCTTACCCCTTCACCTAAATCCATTTATATGCAAGCGCTGTCTGCCAAGCAGGCAAGCGTACCAATCTAGTGTAAAGGTCTGAACGCAAATACTTAATCACTAATTACCTAGCCGTCATAAATGTAATTAATTTTAGCGGTATCTTCTAGTATGTTGTAAGTTTAAAGTTAGAAGCGTTTTGATAGTTAAATGATAAATGATTTTATTTTTGTAAGTAGGTTTGCACAAACGCTTTTACACATCAATCATGTTTTTTTTTAAACTAGATGAGGTCGGCGTTTCCTATCTGACTACTCTGAGAAGAAAGGTCGAAACAAACTCAGAGGTCACAGTCTCTTTTAAAGTCCAGACATAATCTTGATCAGGTTATATGAAGACAATGTAGATCGATGTCTGAGATGGTCTTTTGAGGAAAGAACCACACAGATTGAGAGGACCTGTCCAGTCAATGCACGCATTTGTCAGAAATCGTGCAGCTCAACTCAAAACTTAAGAAATCTAATCTCAAATCTCAAAACTAAAAAAATCCAAGATGATTGCTGCAAAAATCTAAAAATGTTCGTCATTTTGAAATTTACGCAGCCGCCATCTTGGATTTTCATTTTGACCTCACTATCAGCTTCAGCACCCTCGGAAACCATGAGAACTCTCTCTTTCTAATACATAAATAAAAAATCGCAAGGAGGGATCATAACGTTTTTTCGTTACGTGACGATTTCTCCCATTTTACTCCTACCGCAAGCTCCGTAAAAGAACTTCGTTCCAAAAGTAATGCCTTGTTGTTACTAAACACCACATAAAACCACTACCAACCTAACCTAATGAACTGCATACCCTAATGAACTCATACCCGCTAAATTCTCTCCCCTCGGACCTCACTAGCCTGGGTAGAGGCTCTACGCAAAAACGGGGCCTCGCTCATCCCTGATATTAACGTCGGCACATGAAGGATGGCACTACACCGGAGGGAGTCAGACGCCAAATAAATATACAATGTTTTGCGTGTTAGAGTATTCATTTTAGGTGTAGAGCGCTTTTGGATGTAGCTGTAGAGGTGAATCATTATGAAGCAAGTTGTAGTAATTTTACGTGTCAGTTTATTTTTATAATTTCATTTTTTTAAATATTTGTAAAACTAGCTTCTTAATTAATGTACAAAGTCTTTTCAGTTTAGGAAACAGTTACAAAATTAATCATTAAGTGGGGGAATGCGCTAAATTGACCCGCAAATTTCAAATTTTCTTAAATATTTTTTTGCTATTTGCAAGTCAATATCAGAGTGTCCGTTGGCCAAAATAATGAGTCGCGACTGAACCAAATCATGTTCACAGAATTATAGTCATTAAAGTCGCAATACCTACAGTACTTAAATAAATGTAGTTCTCGTCATTAGCTGTCAAAGAAACAAAGAAAGAAAATAAGTTTATTTGCGGTAGAATATTACGCAAAGAACAAAAACAAAAAGGACAAAATGAGAAAAAGATATCGTCATATCTACGCAAAACGACCATGATGCTGTGACCCCTTGCAACACATAGCCACAGCGACGGTTTTCAGCGACAGCCAGCGACGGCGTTGGCGTGAGGCCGTCAACCGATACAGCATAAAATGAGATACGAAAAGCAAAAATAAAAATAAAATGAATACACAATACAAGTTCTAAATCACACACCAGCCGAGCTATTCTGTAGATATCTCACCGTGAAAACTTAGGTAAGTTGTCGACATAGCTCACACAATACGCAACCTAAAGTGACAATGGGCTGGCCATATTAGCCGTAGAACCGATAACCGTTGAGGTAGACGTGTTCTTGAGTGGCGACCGCGGATAGGTAAACGTAAGGTGGGACGCCCTCAGGCTAGGTGGAGCGACGATCCTCGCAAGATGGCTGGTAGCAGCTGGTTGAGAGTTGCCGAAAATCAAGATGAACTTAGCGTGAAGTGAGCTGTCAATAGTGGAAATCCCTAACATCATCATAGCTATTATATAATATTCTCACAGTGAAGACATGGGTGAAGTGAACTTTAAGCTGTCAATACCTACTGTCAATCCCTAGCGATCCCGAACATCAGGGGAAATAACGGGTTACTTCAAGCTCACTTCACCAAAATTTTCACGGTGCGATTTTTAGAGAATAGCAACGCTGTTTTGTCACATTTTCACACCTTGTTTTATGCATACTCCCAGGCCTTACCTTCTAATTTATAAACCGTCACCATTTAGACGATCTGTGGTTGTAACGTAGAATTATTTTCTCATTTCAGTCTGCATAATTACGGTGGGACTATAAATGTTGTTAATTTTGGCATCGTGTCAGTGCACAACAACAATAGATTTATTTTAATAAAGTATTGCTAAGACCTGTGGAATGTGGTGGGCCGAATTATTACTGTGTGATATGTGTTGTGACTAAAATGTAAAATATTGGTATTCAGCTGCATCCGGATAGACTGGAAGCCAACCCCAACATAGTTGGGAAAAAACTAGGCAGATGATGATGATGATGTGTTGTGACTAAGTTATATAGCCGCGCGGGATGATTGATCAGGTTAAGCTACGCTTGCCTCAGTTGATCTGTGGATCGTGTCCGTGTCTCGGAAAGCACGTTACGCCATTGGTCCCGGCTGTCATTCATGGATCTTTGGCAGTCGTTACGGGTAGTCAGAAACCCGAAAATATGTATGAAATGTGTGTGTGAATATGTGTGTAATATGTGTGTGTGTATGTGTGAATATGTGTGTGTATGTGTGTGTGTTTATGTCTGTAATTTATATGATGTACATAATAAAAAGTATTCTATTCTATTATATTCTATGACAACCAGTCTTACCAAAGGGTATCGTATTACCCAGTAACTAGGTTGTGGAGGTCAGATAGGCGGTCTTATTTTAAATGTTATTTTAAACTTTCCAGAATTTTAAACAAAATAAAGCTAATTAATTCTTGCTGGCTACATACCACATGTACCGTCCAACGCGGCCAAGATTAATGAAGTAGCCCAATGAATGACACTGGAGCCAAACACAACATCCAAATATATAGCACAAAAGATATTATAAACTGAGACTTTTGAGTACACCCTGTGTGAATAAGCAGTTCTATTGAAATTTTGGAATGTTCGAAACTGCTTTAGACGAAGAAAAAACATCTCTTTCACAATTATGTACTTACCTAGAGGGGCTCGTGGCTAAATAATAACAGCTGCACGATTCTACATCATTATGTGGGCTGATCATCCATTACGTAGCGAGACTCCTCTGCGCCTCAGAAAGTACCTTAAAAAGCCGTTGGAACGACTGTCAAGAACATATCTTGAAATATTTTGACATATTGTTTAACGTGTTTTTTTTTCGTTATCCCATATTGTGTCCCACTGCTGGGCAAAGACCTCCCCTTCTTTCTTCCGAACCTCCCTGTCTTGAGGAATCTATGGCCATGTTGGCCCTGCAAATCTCGTTAGATCGTCACACCACCTTCGCCGTGGTCTATCCCGGCGGGGGCGATGTCCTCCTTCAGGCGTCCAGTGAGTGACGATCTTTGCCCATCTCTCCGGGTGCACGCGTGACGTGTCCGGCCTACTCCCACTTCAGCCTGGCTGTTTTGTCTCCAATATCCAAGTTTACATGTTAAAAATAGAAAATACAAAATATAGTTTTAAGACATTGCAGCGTCCGGCGATAAATATTGCACATCGACCTTTGGAAATTGGTGTATTTTATACAAAGAATAAAAATTATCAAAAGAAGCAAATCATAATTGTTTTAACAGCTCCTAATAGATACCGGACTGTTTGTATTTCGTGCGACAGAGATAACGCTCTACGAAGCCGAAATTAGCCGATTGTCTCTTTCCAAAGGTCGATGTGCAATATTTATTGCCGGGTACTGTGTATCTGGTCTGTTCCTATTGGTTTACCAATTGGTGATGTGGCATGTGGTATGAATTAAACTTAACTTATAATGTTCCCACTGCTGGGACACAGGCCTCCTCTCTCCGAAAGGCTTAAAGAATAACAAATTAATCAAATAAGCAAAGCATCCTTTCAGCATTGAACTCCTGGTCACCGGGCTCTCTCAAAAATGGCGTCAGCGTATTTATAAACCAAATTCGCCCTAGAGAAATCATTGATTAAATCACAACTCGATTATGACCATCGTAACCTCTAAATTGCAATATTACAGAACCAAATCTCCCTCGACCCTCTCCCTATTGTCATTCAATTTCGTAAAATCAATCAGGGTGCGGAGATTAGCTCTACACAAACAAACAGACGCTCCTTTGTTAATTCTGTCACCCTAAACTTTAAGCCGATTGGCGTTATTTAAGCGATTGTGGTCGATGCCAGATTTATCGATTTTAGAAGCAAAGTGAAGTATTTTTTGGGTAGTTTGAGCGTTGAAAAGATCTTGATTTAAACTTATGAACTATATTGTGCTTAAATTAATCGTGTAATTTAAAAAAATCTTCATAACATGTAATAGTCCTCCAGACCGCAAGTATCCGGGATCCCCCGCTCAGCAATCGTGCTTGCAACTACGACACCAACGGGGCAGTAGGCAATATATATTACAATATGTCTTTTAACTGTTGGCGAAATGAGAGTGAATATATGAAGATCAAACGAAAGGACTCTTCGTTTAAATATTTTGTTATACATAATGGTAAATCGGGATTTCTACATAATATATGTATTTTGAAGGATATCCCCGTGCTTGTGGATTTAAAAACAGTAGAAATTCAATTTTGTCTCTATGATGGCAACGAATTTGTAATGCCCCCAAATGATCAACACTAACTTGGTTTTTAAACATAAAAAAGGATTGCAGGACTTCAAATACTTCTATATCTCTCTATTTCTTAGTCATTTCTTTGACCTTCGCAACATTTTAGTGGACTTGCTCTCGCACTTTCTCATAAGAAAATTAATTTTCCTACTTAAAATTCTATAGAAAATTTTCTTTTCATTTTATAAATCTCCGTTCCGCAATATCTCTAGAAAGCAGTTTTCCTTGAGATCTGCATATAAATATGTTCTTGTATATAATAAGAGAATTATGCTTGAGAATATTATGCTGGCGAGCTTTGTGGTTTAAATGCATTCGTGTCACTTTGTATTCATGGCTCGACTTAGTGTGGCGATAGAGATTTGGCTATATTAAATAAGGATGGAACATGGTTTTGTTGATATCGATGAAAGTTTTTTTTAAATAAGGATTGAATGGAGTGTTCGTTTGATCTTCAATAGATATACTTATAAAAATAGTTGTCCAATCGTAAGTTTTTTTTAATTTATGAGGAAGTCTATTCCATCATTTAATTTAATATCACGCAAAATTCTAGTCATTTAATTTCACGTGGACGAAGTAGCGGGCAGAAGCTAGTTTAATTATTTATATTTATTTATTTTACCTTTTATATACTACTATAATAAATAAAAATTCATAGAAAAAGAAAGAAAGAAAAATGCGTATATTGGCATTACAGCAAAATAAATACACCTTAAAACTATAAAACAGAAAACAAAGATTATAATGCCAAAAGGGCCTCAGCTAAGCATAATGTCAGATACAGGTGTACCACCTGACGTTGATTAAGCTAAAATTCACATTCCATGTCATCTTATCTATAGATACACGAACATAACAGAACACGAATCTCCTAACAAATCTTCCAAAACCGTATCAAATTAAAATTTATCTAAACTCACGATTCATATCAGAAATCAAATTTCCAAGTTTCAATGGCGTCACAAGTATTCAAAGTGCTTTTGTATGGTAAATGACAATTGTGAAAGTACTCGAAGTTACTTCGGTACTTTCACTCAACACCGAGAAATAGCTTTTGTCAAAAATTCCGAAGATTTCTCCTCATTATCTGGGTTAGAAGTTCGAATAATAATTATCAGTTGTTGTTTAGATGTTGTGGTTATGTTATAAATAGCTGGAGGTATAATATTACAAACTTGTATTTTGTAAAATTAAGGCAGATGTCTAAAATTAATGGAAGTTAGGTTTTAAGTTTCATTTAAGTCAAAGAATGACTAAGAAATAGGTTTAGTTCAAATAAACAAGCAGTCAATGTTTGGACATAAGTATTCCTTAAATATATACGAAGTGTGTGTTTCAAACAGGTTCGTAAGGAATATTGTAGATAACATTAGGCAAATAATAATCATTGATATTTCGTTAACAATGTGCAATAAACTAATGAAAAAGTCACACATTACTACTACAACAACATACACACACGACACACACGCACACACCCCACTACACCCTCACTCACAAATACTACACACTACTACTACATTCAAAGTCAAAGCATTTATTTAAAATAGGCACATAAAAGGCACATTTTAATGTCAAAAATTACAACAAAATAGAATTGTCTAGTCGTTTAAATACTTACTAGCTAGAGTATTTATATAAGTATTCTGTAGTTTACAAGTAACTAGTGTTATTTACTTGTTGCATTATTTACTACTTAATATTTCATTGTAATTGCAATAGGGACTCGTGGCTAATATTCCTAACACCCTTCTTTCTTATCTCTTATTCTGTTCTTTGATTGTCGTTACAGGCAGGCAAGCAGTCAGAACCCCAAAATTCTGACAACCAGTTCATCCAAGGGGTATCTTGTTACCCAGCAACTGAGTTGTAAATGTCAGACAGGAAGTCGCTCCACATAAAATAATAGTAATCAGCTGCATCCAGATAGACTGGAAGCCAACCCAACCTAGTTGGGAAAAGGCTAGAAAAGGATGATATTACTCGTACATTGTATTTGCAAAATATAAAATATCGACACTTGAAAACCATCCCATCCCTAGACTTGTTTTTACCACCACGACACCGTATCAAAATGTATATTATATTCGATGAGTTACATTATTATTTATAATATACTCGTTGTCAGTGTTTCTTCCTAACACCTAGGTCTTCGTTTTAAGATGAGGTAGATTTTTGGGATGACCTTATAGGGCATTAACGAAATCAGATATAATTATGTATATAGGAAAGTGGAAGAAGAGGTAAAAAATCATTGCGTAATACACTAATAATCACAATCTTAAACATTTCCAAGAAAACTGCTAATCCATTACTTCATAATGATTAAAAATTTTGTTTGCTTGAAAACGTAAATAATACAATGAATGTTATTAAAACGTCAAAATAAAAGGCGCTGACGTTGTAAGTGTGTAACGCAATTACTCCGCAGATTGGCGAAAAGATCAGGGTACTCCGTGAAACTGAAATTTTCTTACGTTTTTTGCAATTTGCAAGTCATTATCAGGTTGTATGTTGATCTAAATACTATACTTATATATTAAATTAAAAAGAAAATATGTTTATTTGCGGCAAACATGGCGCATCAAATAAAACACAAACAAAAAAAAAAACAATTTGAGAGAAAACATGAGTCACATCTATGCAAAATGGCCATCGCTAAGTATAATGCTAAGACCCTGAGACAGAGCCCCAGCCCCGGTTTTCAGCGACAGCCGGCGTTGAAGTGATGACGTCAGCCAGTACAGCATACAAGATATATAAATAAAAAGAAACAATTAAAATAAGAAATAAAATATACATTACAAAATGATGGTATAAAAATGAAATATATGAAGTGGTAGGTAACATTCCGGGCAACGACTCACGCGCCGCCGGTTATTAATAATCTGTACGTAATTAAATTAAAACAAGCCATGGCAGCTAAAGATGACCAGTCCCCACTAATGGCGCCCGTTTACGAACATAACGCATGACAATACACGGAATCCTAAAACTTTTTAATATAATTCATTGACTGAACTTTAGGTGCCGGTTTTTTGATCCGTGGTTAACTCGGCCAATTGTTAAAAATAGTAACTAATTTGTCAACTGGGTGAACTAATAGTTGACAATTCAAAGACAAACAATTGATCAAAAACAAATTGTGCCAAAATTTTACAATTATTTACTTTTTTTAACAATTGGTTGAGTTAACCACGGATCAAAAAACCGGCCCATAATCACACTCCTTCGCTACGCTAACCCTTATTCAACTAAACAGAGATTATCTCGTAGACTTTACGGCCTAGGTGTAGTGCCACCATATACCGTGTAACAGAGGGTAGTTAGTACCGTATTGTGATGCTAAGCAAGTCATCATTATTATAAGTGGGTAGTTCCGAGTCGTGTGTGGGAAATAACCTGGAATTATAGCTTGTTGGTGTACAGCGGTGCTATTCTGTAAAAATCTCACCGTGAAAACCGAGGTGAAGTGAGCGTGGAGTGAGCTGTCAATAGTGTAAATTCCTAGCAAAACAATCTCACTTCACAACATTCACTTTCAAACAAATTCACTTCACTTAAGTTATCACGGTGAGATTTTTACAGAATCGACCGGCTAATATGGTGTGGGCTGTGGAAAGTGTTTTTTTTTTTGCCTTGTCTACATATTATTTTTATGTGTTTTATTAGTAGTCATAAAATTATACCTCCGTGCGGGGTTACTTAAAAAAAACCTACCATGTAATCAAACCACCACGAACTCAAATTAAAACTAAGCAATAAGTCAATGCGTGCCAGAGTTCACAGTTTCGCAAGGTTCAAAAGAAGTTTTTGAGAATTATTTTGATCATTAGACAATTTTGTTATAAATATACTCTGTCCAAAGGCAGCCTTGACTAACTTTGCGGAACATCAATGCGATGGCACAGTTTATTTCTAGACAAACAGAATCCTAAAAAAGATTTTATCTATTGACTGAACTTTAAATGCCACTCCTTCGTTATCTTAACCTTTAGCCAAATAAACAGAGATTATCTCATAAAGATTCCGGCCTAGATGTAGTCCGCCGTGTACCGTGTAAAAGAGGGTAGTTAGTGCCGTATTGTGATGCTAAGCAAGTCGTTATTATAAGTGGGTAGTTAAGAGGGCTTTGCTTGGAGTTTCCCTGCGTGATCGAATCAGGAATGAAGAGATCCGCAGGAAAACCAAGGTAACCGACATAGCCCGAAGAATTGCCAAACTTAAGTGGCAGTGGGCAGGGCACATTGCTCGCAAAACAGAATATGGCCGATGGGGCCGAAAGGTTCTGGAATGGCGACCGCGTACCGGAAGACGTAGCGTTGGAAAGCCTCCCACAAGGTGGACCGACGACCTTGTGAAGGCCGTAGAAACCCGTTGGATGCGAGAAGCACAGAACTGGTCGAAGTGGAGGTGCTTGGGGGAGGCCTATGTCCAGCAGTGGGCGTTTTTCGGCTGAAATATTGACGAGTTAAGTGGGTCATGTGTGGGAAGTATGCTGGAACAATAGCTTGTTGTACTGTTATGAAATGGGCTGTGGAATGTTTTTCCGTGATTTTTAAATTGATTTTTTGCTTAATCTACATATTTTTGTGTTCTGTTGTCAAATAATACCGGTAATGAAATTGTTGATTGGATATCACGATACAACTTAATGTTTTAATTTGTCATAAACCACCGCATCATTATTCCCCAAAAGTGGATAAAATATGAATGACCTCATTGTTTTGAAACTGTGTTAACTTCAATTTATTATAGAGAAATCTGTCGTAAACAAAAGCCGAGTAACTAACTAGAGGAAAGTGTTGAGCAGAACCGATAAAAAAACAAAACATTTTACAACAAAAAACTACCGAAACAATTTTTAAAAATTAAATCAACTCCCACCATTAATCATCCATATTACAAGTACTTATATAGGTACAGTCAGCCCCAAAAAGATGTAGGTATACACCGGCCTAGTATTCATTTAACTGTCTACAATCTTTGTTCCACATAAAATATTCTATCAATGCGTTTACCTACGCATTGGATAATTAATTTTAGCTACACATAATCAATTATAGAATGATCCCACTGCTGGGACATTAGCCTCCTCACGGCGAGAGGGAGTGGGCCGTAATCCACCATGCAGGCCGCTTCGGATTGGTAGATGTCACATGTCTTCGGATTTTTGGTTCTAGAACATGTCGATTTACTTACGATGTTTTCCTTCAACGTTTTGAGAGCAGTGGTAATGAAATAATTTACATAAAGTAATGTACCTGCCTGTGTCCAAACCTGGCCGCTTTCCACTGGGTCACACTGCTCGCTAGTAGTACCTACACATTGATACAGTATTATGAAACACTAATTGCAGATAATCAAATGAATTCTTGTCATGCTGTCCATGCTGACCTGACTGTACGAAAATATACATATATATAGGTACCGAGCATTAGCGATTAGTTTGCTAAAAATGTAAACAAATATAAATTAATGGAAAAATTACTTTAATTCCTACACAATAAAGTTCATTTTACGCTACCACTTCAAACATTTTTATAACTTTGTCAGTAGTGCTAGTCACTCCGTAATCGACTTGATATTAATTTAAATTAAGTTGATATTTGTTTAACTTGAAATAGGGTAGGGGTGTGCAGCTCTGCGTGCTTTTACTTTAGGTACTGATTAATGACAGTAGTCCCCAAGACGTTGGGGCTACCCGGTTCAGCTCATTTCCCCCTGTCAGTCACCGCGAGATGAAAACCATGGCACAAATTAACAGCCCAAGGCGATGACGGGTTTAATCGAACCTTGCGATTATCGATTTTGTTACCAGAATCTAGCTGTGTATGATACTGTAATGGAAGATGTGCTAAAGAAACTTTTTAATACAGTTGCTCAAAAAGTGGCGTATTGCAGGGACGTATAGCGTTCGGGATGTGGGCTATTACATACTCGTGCTTTTTTTTTACCTTTCCCGAACTCGTGCGTTCTCTTTCCCAACTGTCAAAATAATGTCTTTTAAAAAGAAAAACCAACCATGAAGTTTTTACTAAAAAATTCATAAAAGTTTTTATGATTCATGCAAATACGTATATTTCTAAAAAGAAGCTACTAATTTGTTTCTATATCAGATTTAATGATTTGATTGAATGAGTTAGGTTAGGTTTCATTTCATTTCATCTCATTAAATTTCATTTTCATTTCATATCAATAAAAAAATTCTACTGAAGACTTGGCTGTATGGGCAATTGGGCATAGTTCCCTTTGCCTACCAGAATGGGTGAAGAAAAAAGTCTCTGCTTATATTCTACGGTTGGCACCATTAGTTAGTTGAGTTTATTGTGTTTTTATTATTTTATTAAATTGCTTCATTTTTTCGCAACTGTATTAAAAATAGTCGTTCAGTACACGTGCGAAACCGTCATTGCAACTTGTTCCGACTGTCAACCCTCGCCTTCGGCTGCGCCTCGGCTCGGGTAGACATTTGTCGGAACTCTTTGCAATGACAACCTTTCCGCACTTGTAATGAAATATACTATTTTGCTAGTAGTAAGTCATATGTGGCGATTTTAATATTAATTTATTAGAAAATAACTCGAATACTATCAGATTATTAAGTCTTTTTAGGTAATTTGATTTGTCAAATGTTTTTATTGAACCCACCCGAGTAACAGCTTCCTCTGCCACTTGTATAGATAATATTTTCAGTAACTTTCTGTGATTAATTACACAAACAAATTGTAAATAAGTTGCCATCTCGTTGACATAACATCTCTTGCGGGGCGGCTTAGCTCGGCCGCTTATGCTGTTAGAAAGATAAGACAGTTAACTGATGTAGAAACCGCGCGTTTAGTCTATTTTAGCTACTTTCACAGCATGTCGTACGACATTTTACTATGGGGTCGAGATGCTGACATTGAATCCATCTTTATTTTGCAAAAAAGAGCTGTCAGAGCCATTAATAGTCTATGTCGCTGCGAATCTCTCAGGGAACTTTTTAAAAGGATTAATATTATGACGGCACCATGCCAATTCATTTATGAAAATATTATGTATGTAAGAAAAAATCTACATTTTTTCAATAAAATAAGCGATAGACATAATTTGAATACTAGAAATAAAGATAAAATACATCAACCATATTTCAGATCAGCCAAGGTACAGACGCCAGGACATCAAGCTACCCGAAACTGTCAAATTTTCCCAATCAACTTTGAACCTTATGCTTTAGCGATAAATTTGAAAATCTATGTGCTGGCGTCTTTACATACATCTTCACTACTCATGGGGTACTATGTTAAATGTTACAATAGAATACCTTGTGATATATTGCAATTTAATGGAAGAACATTTAAAACTCACATTAATCGTACACTTTGTAAACAAGCATACTATAAATTATAAGATTATATCAAAGATAACAACGCTTGGAAACATGCTGGTCCTGCTCCATAGGACAATCTAGAGTTTAGACAAAATCAAACTGATTGCTAATTTAATTGTAAATTTATTCTTTTACAAAAGCCAAATTCTCGTAATTAATAACGTTCAAAATCTAGTCGCAATCTCATCTCAGCGACAATCAATTTCAAAAACATGTCAAAAATTTAGGAAAATTAGAGATATTTTTACAGATTGAGACTGAGATCAGACTGTGAACGTTCTTACAATTACAAGAATTGCCCCTCAGCTAGTCAATAATGACATAATACCTACATCCTAACATCACGCCTGTAATCCCCAAAGGGTTGGCAGACATATACTTGTAGTACACCCACATTTCGCTTAATATTATGTTTGAGTCTCATGTAATAGGAAGCGAGCCACAGAGATAGATACACCAAGATAACGCAAAAGCAACTACTTCGCTTGCCAAAAATCGCACCAGCTTACGTACAAAAATCGTAAGCTGCCACTTTCGCGCTCAGTCCTGTGTAGATACTGCTGGCTGGGTGAGCGTGAGTGCTGGCGCTAGGCCTCGAGGGTGGGGCGAGACGGGTGCCGCACTCGGCGGCGTCTTTGAATCGATTTGATTTTCCCATCACTAAATAGTGCTTGTGACGTCATAGTAGGTAGTCAAAAAATGGCCACGCTTGATTTTCATACAGATCGTGATACTTGCTGTTCTCTAGGTCTATCTATATCTGTGGAGCGAGCATATACAGGGTGGTTGGGACATCGACGCACAACCTGTTACTATGAAGCTACTCGGTCACTGCGTTACTCCACGTGTCCTGCCCAGCTCCATTTGACTTCCATAATGCGTTTTCCAATATCAAAAACCTCCATAAGTCTGCGGATCTCGACGTTTCGGACTTGATTTATAAGCCTTTACAATTAAATACGTGACCAGTTTTCTATACCTAGATACAAAAAAAAAAGAGGAAACGTGGAAAGAGGGAATATACCTTTGCTCATTAGTGGGACAACGTAGGTTTATCTATCATAATATTTTTTATTTATTTATTTAAACCACAATTATAACACCTTTACAGACTTATCCAAGGCGATGTTATAAGTTACAATGTCTAATAGTAAAAAAAAAAAAAAAAAAAACAAAATAAAATCACCTCCCATGCAAGCAAAATTGCAACAACGATATAAAGCTGCTGGAACTCCGCCCACATGGCTTGAATCCATCATTGAAATCAATACAATCATACAACAATCATATATTATAATATCAGAATATAAAATTCAAAGTCCTGACTGACTGATATATCAACGCACAGCCTAAACCGCTGGTCCTAGAGACATGAAATTTGTAGGGTGTGTTCTTTGTGAAGAGTAGGTGTCCACTAAGAAAGCGTTTTTCGAAATTCCACCCCTAAGAGGGTGAATGGGAGGAGGGTAAAGTTTCACGCGGATGAAGTCGCGGGCAGAGCTAGTAAAATAATAGATAAAAAAAATCTTGCTGTTATTAAGTTTACATTCACAGCCTAAATGTCTGCTAACCCTTCAAATCAAAAGGGTAAAAATATTTGTGCGTAAACTAAGCCCGTTCAAGAAAAGCGTCATTTACTATTGACATTAAACATTTCATAGTACGATTACAGAAAAGTATTGGGACCAATATGTATCGATTATCGATAAATAACAGTTTACGCTTTCAACTGACTCATTGATTACAGAATTTATTAAGGCTTGAGTTAGCCTTAAATACATTTAATTAATGCAAACCTTTTGTTCTCATATTTCATTAAAATCAATCTTCGTAGCCTTTTCCCAATTATGTTGGGGTGGGCTTAAAGTCTGAAAACCAGTTTTTTACATGGAGCGACTGCCTATTTGGCCTCCACAAATCAATAACTAGGTAACACCCGTTGCTAAGACTGATTGTCAGACTTTTGGGCTTCTGACTACCCATAACGTCTGTCAAAAATAAACGAATGATGCAGCCGGGACCAACAGCTCAACATGCTTTCCAAGGCACGGAGGGGTCTCGGTATGTAATGGACGGACACCCATCCACGAACCGACCGGAGCAAGCGTAGCTTAACCTGCGGTTGACCCGTGCAGCTGTTATCATTTAGCCACGAGCCCCTCGTTTCATGAATGCCTGTGTAAATGAGTCAATATCAAAGTGGTTCAGCAGCTAATAACAGGCGTCGCAGTGGCGAGCGAAAGGTCGTGAGCTCAAATCCCGGTCGTTGCACTATTGACGTAATCCTACTTCTATTACAAACATGTGAAGTTAGAGTTTAAAGGTTCATTAGACTGCTTTGAATTTAGGAATTAAGAATTTGAACGGGTACTATCAGAGATATTACACTCAGAGCACTGATTTCAACCGCACTTGGGCGAACCGCACCTGAGCACTTCCACTAACCGCACTGAAACAAAATGTTGTAACGTGCGGTTCGTTAATTAGAATCTTGAATATTTCGAACTCTTAGGCCTCGATCTGTTAATGTTACTGAGCACATGTTTTGAATGAGACATATTACCCTCTCTATCTTTCTCTTTTAGTTTGACAGTTGTATGACAGTGACAGGAATACGCTTAGCCAAAGTATGGGCAAAATTGAAAGGAAATAATGAAGGAATTTCCTTTCCATTTTGGAGAAGAATTACAGTTACTAACTAACTCAGAGTTGTGTCTTTTTGCTAGAAAGATTAACACTTTCAATTACAATCTGATTCAATGTGAAAGATATATGTATTGCTAATACATTGCTACATATGTTCGAAAAATGTGTCTGCTCAACAACGTAAATAACGCAATGAATGTTGTAGAACTGTCAAAATGAAAGCCATTCCTACTGATAGTGTGTTACGCAATTACTTGGATGAAATACGTACAATGCGTGCCACGAAAGATGAGACTTGACCCCGCCTCCCCCGCTCTTTCCGCCGCCCCTATGACGTCCGGTCCCGTCCCGCACTCAGACCTCATACCGCTAAAGATACCTAAAATCGTGTTCTGCGCATGTCAAACCACGTGGTGTGTCAAGTCTCTTCTTTCGTGGCACGCATTGTATAATTTGCACATTGATATTAATGTTCAAAAACATTCTAAAGTTGAGCTTTAGTTCTGTCAATTACAATGATTAATATACTTATTATATTGTATCAATTTTTTATCATTATTTCCATTGTAAGATCAGTACTTAACAGTATTCTATTTTCATATAAATTTTGACAGTCAAAAGTGTCTTTTAACTTAAAACTTTCAGTTTGAGCTTTAGAACTACATAAAAACTGAAATAGTTCAAGTACACACATAAGTACTACTTAATTTTCATTAACGTAAAATTCATTAAAAACTTACATTCAACAAGCAACGCTACCAAGCGAAGGTAAAAAATATCGATTACAAACGAAACTACTCGAGTGTTTACCCAACCCTTTCATTCGATTTAAATATCGTTTTAATGGCACTCGGTTCAAATAACCGATTTTGATTCGGTTCTCAATCTCCGTTCATAAAATGCATTTAATATAATTTGATTACGAATTTAACTGCGGATATTATTTTAAATTGAATTTTCGAGTTTTCAACTTTGCTGTCACTTTTAATAATTATTATTTTAGGCATTTTCATTAAAGAGGTATATATTATTATTTCATTATAGCGGTTCTGAAGGAGTTTTGAAAGGGTTCGTTCAATGCCAGTTTGGATTTTGTTTATGATTTTAATATTTCTTGTTTAGCTTTTGAGTAGTGGTGGCCCAGTGGTTACGTCACGACCCGGACCAACGAGTTGCAGATCACGGGATCGAACCCAGGCAGGCTTTACTTTGTGTAAATCATTTCATCACCACTACTCTCAAAACGATGAAGGAAAACACCGTGAGGAAACCGGCACGTCCTAGAACCGAAAATTCGAAGACATGTGACATCTACCAACCCGCACTGGACCCGCGCGGTGGATTATGGCCCACTGTATCTCAGCAGTGAGAACGTTATAGGCTGGTTGTGCATGTTTAGTTTTTGTTAGAAATTAATATAGATAGTGTTCCCACTGGTGGGACACAGGCCTCCTTTCTTCGAGAGGGAGGGGCCTGTAATCCACCACGCGGGCCCCGTGCCGGTTAGTAGATGTCTCATGTCTTCGAATTTTCGAGGATCGAATCCGCAACGAGGTAATCCGGCAGAGAACCAAAGTTGTCAACATACCTCACAGAATAAGCAAGCTAAAGTGGCAATGGGCCGGCCATATTAGCCGTAGAACCGATGACTGTTGGGGTAGACGTGTTCTTGAGTAGGTGGAGCAACGATCAACGATCCAACGATCAATCTAGGTGGAGCAACGATCTTCGCAGGATGGCTAGTAGCAGCTGGATGAGAATTGCCGAAAATCGAGTTGAATGGCGTGCAATGTGAGAGGCCTATGTCCAGCAGTGGACTGCTATAGGTTGATGATGATGATGATGAGGTAGTTCATGACCAGGATAAACACATAGGATACTTTTTATTCGTATATTCCCACGGAATCGAAACTTATTTATTTTATTTTATTTATTGAGGGATAATAAACAGCTACAATATAAAATATGACGTGTTAACGGTAAGGGTAGTAGTGTTTTTCTGTGTAAAGAAAGAAAGAAAGAAAGAAAAAGTATTTATTGCGACTCGTACAGGAAGATCACAAACTTAACTAAACACTGCACAACAATAATTAAAAAAAAAATTGTGTTATGTTGTTTTGATAACATGAAATACCTCATTAATAAATAACGAAATACTTAAAGCGCAAAATGACCCCGAGAGAGCAAATAAATTTCTAAAACATCCACTTAAACCTCATACCGTTTTAATTAAATGAAATCCATTAAAAATAAATAGCACTTAAAGGTACCAATCTAAGCTACAAGTGTCTCGGTGGCGCCACAGCCGGAAATGCGGCTGGTGACAGAAACCACCGGCCGCCATTACCGCGCGCCGCCTTTGACGCCACTTCCGGTGTTCAACGCCTGAATCGTAAGCGGTTCCGGTAGCCATAATTTAAGGTTTTCAAGACTTTATGAAGATGTGTTTTTGAATGATTTATGGACCTTCAACCATAGAATAATATTATGCAGTTACAGCAGGATCAGTTTCTTACAAAGAGGTATCATGTTATCCAGTATTTCAGTACTATGACTATCTATCTATGCTAAAGGGTTTGATTTCCGCACTTAGTCCTTCAGGTGGACCATCGTACGTACGCCATGGTGGCCGTTAGTAGTTGTTCCAACCAGTCCGCCTCTCTCCAGAAGTAGATTGGGTCTCCTGGTCGGTTCAGAACATCTGCAAAAGACCTAGGTGACCCGAGGGTTTCAGTTCTAATCTGGGTGACGCCAGTGCATTTAAAGAGCACATGCAACGGTTTCCTCAGCCTCATGCACAGATAACTGTCCGTTGTACCTATTGTGTGGAAGTGTTTGTTTAGCGAGCAGTGTCCCGTGATAGTCCGCGTCACCAGGCGCAGGCCGTTTTCGTCCAGGCGTAATAAGCGCCTACTTAGCTTGACATCTAACGATGGCATAGCTTTCCTGGACTGCCTGCTACGATTAGATATAAATAAAATGCACTGGTTGACGTTATCACGTCAACCGTCAACGCCGGCTGTCGCTGAAAACCAGCGCTGGTGTTCTGTCTCGTATAGGGTCTTAGCGTTATGCTGAGCGATGGCCTTTTTGCGTGGTTGTGATGCTTGTTTTCCCCCCAACTTGTTATTATTTTTATTTCGTAGTGAAAACTTCTTTAAACGCTTTGGGCATTTTTCGAAATGGGAAAAAGCCATTAAACTCGCGCCACTGTTACCGTAAGCAAAACCGCGCGTGTTTTGTTTATAGGACGATTAAAAAAATACCCGCTATCCGAAGCGGGTATTTTTGTATTCGGTTGTCCTCGGGATGTACTCGGTTTTAATGTATGTACATATTTCCGATATGTCAGTGAGTGATGTATTCTGTTTGTGTTTTGTTTTCACTTCTGTCGGCACTCCCGAAGTGCCACTGTTTTTTGTTTTTAAGCGTCATGTTTACCGCAAATAAATGTATTTGCTTTCTTCTTTCTTCCCGCTTGTGTGTGGGTATAATCCTGTAGCTATGCAAGCAAGTGTAGTGATCAATACTCGTGCCTTCTCTCTATGAAAAGAAGCTTTTGCTCAGCAGTGGGACAATAATAGGCTGGTATTATAATTTTTAGTAGGTACAGACGCCAGCACATCAGCTACCCGAAACTGTCGAATTTTTCCAATCAACTTTGAACCTTATGTTTAGCGATAAAGTTGAAAATCTACTAAAGAAATTTGACAGATTGTAGTAGCTTGATGTGCTGGCGTCTGTACCAATTATGTATTGAGTTTTTCATTGTGAACAGAAAGCCAATTCTCGTAATTTAAATTGTTCAATATCTAGTCGCAGTCTCATCTTAGCGACAAACTCATGTCAAAAAGGAAGGAAAATAAAGGTATTTTTGACAGATTGAGACTGAGATCAGACTGTGAACGTTCTTAAAATTACGTGAATTGCCCCTCTGATAGACGTCAAGGGACTTGACTTACTGCATCACTAATGTAAATTGCCCTTTAGCGATGTTGTTGAAAATCTAATGATATTGGAAAACTAATTGATGACAATACTACGACGTAGTACCTAGCTGTTTGTTGACTGAAACGTGTTGAATGAAAATTTTATCAAAGTTGTACTTCATTACAAATACCTAAGCCATATGATAAAAATCAAACCTTTACAAAAAAAATATAAACACAACATTAATATTTCAAATACGAACCCAAGGAACGCCATCTTGAAAGAATCCAATGTTACCAATCGAAAATTATCAATTCTTTATTCAAAATAATATACCGAAGTGTAAACCGAACGGTGGGCGAAAAAGTTTTTTTCTAATTTTCTTTTAAGAATACCGTAGGCGAAGGAACCTTTTGTAAACGGACCCGAATAGATTTTGATTTGTACTTTTTAACGAAGAATATTGGCAGGTGAGACATTTTTTTCTTCTTCCTTGTTAAATTTTACTCATTCTTTTCTTTTGGAAAGTTTAAATTCTAAGGTTTTATGTTTGAAGGATTGATTTTCTTTGCTGGCAGTGTCTCGAGTAAATTATAAAGGTTCCTTCGGCAAACCTTCACTTTTATTGAAATACAATGATACAGAATTAGCTTTTACACGAGTTGTATTATTCAATACCCGGGCAGGAACTGAAACTCTCGTGGCTTTGTTACTTTACAGCGAAGATAGCATAAAATATTTAAAAGGTTAGGCGAGTACATCTCACACGTTCGCTTTGCTGACGACATTGTTATAATGGCAGAGACGCTGGAACAGTTAGACCACATGTTGCACAGCCTAAATGGAGCCTCCGGGCGGGTTGGCCTCGGCATGAATTTGGACAAGACGAAAGTCATGTACAATTAGACATCCAGTTGGGTTGGGCAGCGTTTGGAAAACTACCTCAAGTCTTTTCGTTGCCTATCCCGCAATGTTTGAAGACTGCGAATGAGAATGTTAGGAGTGTTCAACCAATGCGTCCTGCCTGTTAAGACATACGGTGCCGAAACGTGGACTCTGACAGTCAGGCTGGACTACAAATTTATATGGAGCGGGATATGTTCGGAGTTTCTTTTGAAGAATAAAATCAGCAATGACAAATAATAAAATGCAATGATAAATTCTCCGGAAATAAACCGAAGTTACTGACATAGCTTACATAATAATTACGCTGAAGTGGCAGTGGGCTGGCCATGTTTGTCAAAGGACCGATGCCGATGGCCGGTGGAGCAGACGAGTCGTAGAGTGGAGCATCCTAGAGACAGCTAAGTTATAACAATCTTAAAAAATATACTTCAACTCGTTACCTAACACCTCTAACCCTTAGCAACATCTCCCATCAACATAAAGGGTTAAAACGAACCACAAGGGATGTTCCTTATAATATAATCAAACTCATGTGAACAGGAATCCGGCAGAGAGGTAAACTTTATATTAATGAACGTAAACTAAGTTTTGAAGAAGTTTAAATGTAGGAGAATGAGGTTAGATGTATAAGTTAGTAGTCGCGACTGTTAAGGTCAGATCGATCCCCGGTAAGATAAAGTTTTATCGGGATTTTTCTTTATTAAAATGTTAAGTAGAGTCTACAGTTTGTATTTTTGGTCGGTTGTGATCCTGTTACATGAGAATTATAAAAAAAACTGATAAAATTTGGGTGTACCATGCCTATCACCCATCTTTTCCTTACCATTCGAGAAGACAGGGGAGATGATCCGTTAGTCTGAAGTTTTAGATTCTATCCCCGTGTACAACAAAGTATTTGGCTGGGTTTATGAAGGTTATTTGAAAAAATAACAACCACATAGATATGAGGTGTTCGAGTATTTTTTCAATAAATGTAAACTACTATTTGGGTGCAAAGAAAGTAATCCAAATCCACAAAAATACGTCTTCACTCTGCGAGTGTTCAAGCTCGACTGCGATGTTTCCAAGTGACACTGTACACGTAGACTACCGTTTGACAGCTAGTTGCTATCAACCGGAAAAAGTCAGTTAACCAATTAATAGTCAATGTAATTTACAAGTTCCATTGATATAACTAAAGTTCTAAGGAAGGAATGATTTATGAAAACTCATCCCCGAAAGGGGACAAATAGGGGTTGAAAGTTTGTATGGTAGTTTGTCATTTTTGCCGATGAGAAATCCCATTGGGCACACGGCTTGTCTAAACCAAAGATATAGATATACCTAGATAACGCAAATATCTGTATGCCAAGCGTGCCATTTTTTGACTATCTAGTATGACGTCACAAGCACTATTTAGTGATGGGAAAATCAAATCGATTCAAAGCCGCCGCGTGCGGTACCCGTCGCGCCCTACTGCCTGGGCCTAGCGCCAGCGCTCACACTCACCCAGCCAGCAGTACACAGGACTGAGCGCGAAAGTGGCGGCTTACGATTTTTTTACGTAAGCTGGTGCGTTTTTTGGCACGCGAAGTAGTGGGTCTTGCGTTATCTAGGCGTATCTATATCTGTGGTCTAAACTAATGTTATAAAGAGAACAGATTTGATTTTTTCTAGGTATGTGGGTTTGTTACGCTTTTCACGCTAAAACGGCAATGATATTAATGAAATTTAACACATGAGTTGACCATGGCCTGGATTAGGACATACGATAATTTTTATCCCCTTATTTCTACGGAATCGACATTTAAGAGGGTGAAATCGTGCAGCAAGTTGTTAATAATAACGTAGTCAAACATGAAACTGTAGTAAAGTTTACACGCGTGTGTACGTAGCCTAGTGGGCACATGCATAATTGTGTCAACTAGTTTAGAGCCCGGGCGTTGCTCGTGCATGCATTTTGGTAGGAGTTTAACGAATTTTAGAACTTTAACCAGCAAACTTAGTTTTAGGTGAATTTTGATTTGTGTGTCCAGCTGAAAGTGGTTGAAAATGATGGCTTCTTACAGGTAGTAGGTATTTTTTGGACTAATTTATGAATCTTTAATGTCTGCTGTAAAACAGTAAAAATAAAAAGAGATGTATTTAATCGTACTTATATATCTAATAATTCTCATTTTGCGCTCCTAAATGTATTATTTAACACACTAATGAGTAAACTTACCCGTTTGGTCGGGGTAGATTGGTTACTCCGACCACCTTTTAGAAAATGCCAGAAAGTTCAATTAATATTATCAATTATTTTAAAAAGTTTTCATCATTAGAAGGTCAATAAGCTTTTAGAAGATCAAATAAATATTAAACAAAAATAATAATTTAAAATATTTAAATTAAATTGTTATTGTCAAGTAATACAAATTTTGAATTTGTACCTTTTATAATGGCATTATTATGCTTGTTCCGTTTAACCTACATAGAATTAAAACATCAACTTTGAAGTATGGGTGTACTATAAACGTCTGTTCAACCCTTTGGGTATTACAAGCGTGATGGTATGTCATCATGCTTGGCAGATCGGTAATCAGTCGTGCTATTGGCAAACAGGAGGATGCGTTCTCCCTTTACTCTTGACAAAATCTAACTAACTTCATATTTACAATCTTACTATGTATTTTGGTGTTAAATGAAGCATATTTATTCTACCTCAGCTGCCTAGCCTTTTCCCAACTATGTTGGGGTCGGCTTCCAGGCTAACTGGACGCAGCTGAATACCAGTATTTTACATGGAGCGACTGCCTATGTGACCTCCACAACCCAGTGACTTGGTAATGCATAAACCCCTTCATAAGACTGGTTGTCAGACTTTCAGGTTTCTGACCAGTCGTGACAACTTTCAGAGATCCAACAATGACAGCCGGGACCAACGGCTTAACGTGTTTTCCGAGGCACGGAGGAGTCTTGTTTTGGTATGTAAAGATGGACATACATCGAAGGACCAACCGCGGCAAGCGAAGCCTGATTGATTGAACCGCGCAGATGTTATTACTTAGCCACAAGCCCCTCTATTTACTTCCACTTCTTCTTTCTTCTTCTTCTTCTTCTTTCTTTACTTCTTTCTACTTTTCCTTCTTTATTTTATCTATCTATTCAAAATGGCGAAAAATTCGAACTGTTTACCCAAGTAAACAGTTCGAATTTTTCGCCATTTTGAATTGGAATTGGCTCCCTTCCAGTGCTAAGAACTCTACCCACCCTCAAATCCCCTACATCTGTTGCAGTACTGTGGGCCAAGTGGTCGGCTCATTAGGAGTCTAGCGTCAACTATACTTGTGGCACTTCAACGTTTGTTATCTCTCAAGCCTCCGAGACTACCTGAAGGTACTAAACGACAAACAATGTGGATGAGAATGACCGGTTTTAACGTGTTTTTGACTAAAATCTGTCTGGCTGACTTAAAGGTAGCCCGCGAAATTCAAATTTTCTTACGTTTTTTACAATTTGCTGGTCAATATTAAGACTAAACTAATTACTGACTAACCATAACATGACTGACTAGTCATACTAGTTAGTCAGTATTAGTGGTTAGTATAATCCCAATATGTCAATATTTCATGAAATAGTCATTCTTTGGGATTACTTGGTCTTAGAGAGATGTGTTGATGACTTTAATGATTATAATTCTGTAAATACATATTGGTTACGGCCGCGAATCATATATTAATCAACGTACAACTTAATACTGACCAGCAAATTGCAAAAAAATCGTAAAAAAAAATGAATTTCGCGGGCTACACTGGCGCTTTCGCCTTAAAGTGTGAAATATTAGTATTTTCTTAGTTATAAGTACCAGCAAGACATCAGGAAAGGTTATTCCTGTATTTTTAAGAACGTTCACAGCACAATTAATCTTAGTCTCAATGTGTCAACAAGGCACATTAAATAAAAGCATGTACAAAATACCTCTAATTTACCTACATTTTTGATATCTAGTTTTTGACATTGACTTTCGCTGAAGTGAGATTTTGACTGGATTTTGAAACGTTTTTAAATACGGGATTGGCCTTCTGTTGTTTTACTAGTTTTTAATACTTTTGCAGTTTTATATTGTCAATCGTAATGACCAAAATTACCAACCCGCACTGGGCCCGCGTGATGGATTACGGCCCACTTTCTCTCACCGAGAAGAGGCCTATGTCCCAGCAGTGGGACCATTATAGGCAAATTATGTTGTGACTAGAATTGGTTGCTGGTCGATCAAAATCTTGAGATTTCACAGCAGATAGAATTACTGATAAATTATGTAGCATACGTCCATTGTAAAATAATTGATGCGATGTTGCCATACTGCAAAATTTTATATTTTTCTAAATAAAATTAGTCATTATCATTTATACAATATCAAAATTTGAGCATCGTCGGGAGCCACCACGAATATTATTTTGATCGATACCTTTCTTGTTTTTGGTAAACTATAAAAATAGACGAAGAGATGGCCGATGGAGTAAAGCAGGAACCAAATGGTGGCCAGACAAAAAAACCAGAGTCGACCAAAAGTGCGCTGGGTTGACGATATCGTCGAACTCGCGGGAAACACCTGGATGAGTGACGCACGGAGCCGGGAAGTATGGTAGTAGAAAGGAGAAGCCTGTACCCAGCTGTGAGTGATTCCGGGCTGAAATGATGATAATGATTCAAATACGTTTTTTTTTTACCCCAAATAGCAAATATCAGGTAATATTTGCATCATGGAAACTGTAATTTATATAAATATGCTACTTTAATTAATTAATCAAAAAACAAATACCATTTCCATCCTTTCTATCCACAGCGCTTACAAACCTCACACTGAAAACACACCTTACAATACCGATCTCTTCAGACAATGACACCTGAAATACAGATTATAAATCATATTATAACAAAAGGATATTTCCAGGACGGGTCGTTATGAGGGGGTGTAAGGTAGGGGGTGGGGTGTAGGGGGTGTTTGACTTCAGTTGAGATAACATGGCAGGTGTTGCTAAACTTGGTGACAAATTACACCAGGGTAGCGGAGAATAGTTAGATTTAAACTTTACTAGCTGCGCCCCGCGGTTTTACTCGCGTAAGTGTCGATCCCGCGGGAATGTCGGAATAAAAAATATCCTATGTCCTTCCCCGGGATGCAGTCTATCTCTCTGTCAAATTTTATCGAAATCCGTTTAGTAGTTTAGGCGTGAAAAGGACAGACAGACAGACAGAGTTACTTCCGAATTTATAATATTATTATTGATGTGACGTTCATGGAGATTAGTATGGCGTGGGAACCGGGTTTTTAGGTGAGAAGGATATTTTTTTTTTAAAGTCTGATTGTAAATTCTATGTAGGATCACTGGTGTTTTGGACTGCTGCTGCCTGGCTGTCTGGATTTTAAAAGAGACTGTGACGTCTGAGTTTGTTTCGGCTTTTCTTCTCAGAGTAGCCAGATAGGAAACGCCGACCTGATCTAGTTTTTAAAATATGTATGACGTGTTAAAGTGTTTGTACAAACACTTTAACACGTCAATCATATTTATAAATGATTTTACTTTTACTTTTTAATCATATAAATTATAAATGATTTTACAGAAATAAAATCATTTATAATTTATTTATCACTTGCACTGCTATGATCTTTGTGGAATATCCATAAGCTTTGATCTTTAACCGTTCTCATTCACGCTTGTCCTAATCTTCCAGATATATTTCACTGTTTTCACGACTTTGTCTTTTTACACCAATAGGCTACATAACTATTATACAATAGGTTCTCCAATACGGGCCTTAGACCGAACGATATAACTGCTTAAGACGCCACTTTTTAAGACGATATACTGCTTAAGATATTTTTTCATAGAAATTTCGGGAGAGTATTACTCCACTATTTGACATTGTGCATCCAAAGTTAAACATGATATCGTTTTGACTTATTATTAATTTTGTCTGTACGGAAACAGAATAGTAAAATAAAAAGCCATTAAAAAGTTATGAGCCAACAAAGATTCGTTTTTCTTGCTATTTTTAACGTAACTTTGGGTGTAAATAAGTAATAAAAGACTATAAAATCTTCAAAACCAAGTTCGAAGAGAGTTTAATAAAGTTTATTTGTAATTGATTTATGCAGTGGTTTTTTCATAAAATTCTATTTTCCGGAGCACTTTTCGATTTTTTTACTCGCCTATCATTCCGCAACGGTGTTGTTGTGCTTGAGAACTAGACGTTTTCCGTGTAGACTAGCGTTTTTCTGCTCATCACTGATACTAGCTCTGTCGGACACGAAACCAGGTGAGACAGCGTGCTTTTTGCCCATGACCAGCAGTGAGTTCGGCGACTAGTTTACTCTTAAGCGCTCATTCTATTTCTACTCTACCAAAAACACTTAGAAGTTGTAAACAGATATTTTTTCTTTCGTTGGTTTATCCAGTGACATTTTAGTAAAGTCACGAAAATCAAAACTCCTTTTCTTCTTATAAATTGTTTGTTTGGTCTTAATCAACATTAATTTAGACTTTATTTGAACCTGGATATATTAATCAAAGTTGATATTAACATAGCATAATCAGTGTATAGTGTTCCCGATGCTGGGATACAGGCCTCCTCATTTCGAGACGGAGTGGGCTGTAATGGCGGGCCCAGTACGGGTTGGTAGATGTCACATGTCTTCAAAATTTTGGTTCTAGGATATGCCGGTTCCTCACAATGTTTTCCTTCACCATTTTGAGAGCAGCGGTGGTGAAATTATTTGCACAAAGTAAAGTGCCAGCCTGGGTTCGAACCCACGACCTACAACTCGTAAGTCGGGGCCGTTACCACTGAGCCACCAATGCTCAAGTAAATATTAACGTAACACAAAAATTTCTCCTTCAAACGACTTTACCAGATGCAACACAAACTCTTACTGCAATACAGAATTTCCAATATTGATCTATAAATTATATGTAAATTCTCACTTGAATTCTAAAGTGGTCTCAAATAATCAAATGAGCACCTAAACTCTCAATATTTGAACAAAGTTTATATTAAATATAATACTTTTGGAATGCAATTAGCGTACTCCTAATTTTGCATGTTTATTTTCAAGTTTGTTTCAATAAGTCTTCAAGTTTGTGTATGGTGTAGGGCGTGGGATGTAGCGTTTTGCAATACGCGGAAGCGATCGCTGCTCTATCTACTGATGCCACTACAGTTAACTAAGTTATTGAAGATCTTGAGTAAGTAAGAATCAAGTCTTCAATGCGTTATTAGGTATGATAAACATTAATTTTGCTGGTTTTATGCTGTAACGTATCTTATGATTTCAGAACAGAACTAGCTATAACAGCTAGTTCTGCTCGTTGACGTCAGCTAACATTAAAATGAGAATACAATTTGTCATACACTGTATAAATTTGAGCAGATTGGGGCTATGGGCAAAGATTTTTTCTAGCTTAACGGGCCGGCGGAGCATCCGTAGTTCATACAAACGTAATACCAAAATAATTTGTAAATCAAACATATTCTTAATGTAGTGTGTATTAATTTTGACTGGATTGCAGAATATCTAGGTTCCCAAATTTATATTTTGAATGGACACTGATTTAAAGACGAGTTATGAGAAAAACAAGTTTTCTATAGAAATTTGAAATTCTTCATATCTCGTCTTTAGATAAGAGTCCATTCAAAATATATATTTGGAAACCTAGATATTCTTTAATCCAATCAGAATAAATACACACTACCTTAAGAATATGTTTGATTTACAAATGATTTCGGTATTACGTTTGTATGAACTCCACATTAGCATGCGTCGTTCGCCGGCCCCTTAAGAAATAATTTCTATCAATTTGCTCTTTTTATCAGAATATGTAAATAGAAGACCATTATTATTGACGATTGCTTTACATTTATTCCTTTCAAATGTCACCTCAGCTACAAAAAATTGCACCATTGTTAGTATTAAATCACTGTCGCTCATCGTTCATACCACTCCACAAATCGCGCATCAACCGAGCGTAACGAATACTCCGCGACGTTTGTTAATGAGTGAAGTTTTTAGTAAACGTTCGGTAGGTAGGCACGTAGGTAGGCTCAAAGTTTGTATGGGGGTTAGGAACCCCCCGTCACTCGCTAATCGTGACGCCAGTATACGGGTTATTTATTTACGGGCGTGGAGGTGGGAATGTGTGCGATGGTTTTTTTTACATTTGACGTCTCAAAGTTGGAGGCATCAAATCAGGCATACTCAGGAGGAAGTTCTCAAACGAAAACGATTTATAAATACGGGTCTAACTCAGTTTACGCGGAAATGTGACTTCGCTTTCTTGACTTCTGATTAGTAGCAGTAAACGTGAATACGCCATGATAAAAAGTAACTGACACTCCTATGGACCCAGAGAGGGAGAATATTGAATGACACAAATCAAAATGATCGCTTCCCAAATATTATAGGGTCTATGCAGTACGAATCAGACGAGCTCTAGGTACAGTACACAGCTAATATTGGGCATAAGGTTTTACAGGATACCTAATAATAGTTCTGTTTTTTATCGATCAGGCAGGGGTCATAGTCTTCCACAGTTCCTGATAACCAGTCCACTTTAGCCACCCAAACTAATAGTCCAACTTTTTATTTTTCCATCCTGCAATAGTTTTCCTCTGCGAGATGGCTTCGGCCCCTCGTACGCCTTCCATAGGACCGGGACCCCATGTTCCCGAGATATGTAAAATAGTTTTATACTATACTTTTGACATGTAACATGCTGCAGTTCAAAAATATTCAAAACATTGCCCTTTATTTCGTAAATGAATTGGTAACTTGTACGATAATATATACACAGAAAAAAGTATATTACTGCCGGTGTATTCTGCAAAAATGTCACCGTGAACGTTTAGGTGAAGTGAGCTTGAAGTGAGTCGACACTCCACCAACGCGTGGGATTAAGACTATTGATATCTCACTTTATGTGTTCACGGTAACATTTTTACAGAATAACACTGCTGATGTCACTCTGGATGTTACAACACCTTACAAATTAGAGGTTGCAGCGTCACGCATACCTATACCTACCCATGTTTTGTTTTTAATTCAAGTTTATTTTCCCTAGAAAATCTTCTTAACTGTTGCTTAACCTGTTTTACTTCTCAAAGGTTTCACCAACTTATCTGAGACCACAAAAACTTTCATAACTTGTCTCATTTAAACTTCAACGACATCCCAACAAAAACTTCTGCACAATACCTTTGTTATATATAAAAGTTTTCATTTCGTGACAGTATGAAGTTTATTTTCCATTTTTCCAACAACATGGCGCGGATGGAAAGGCGTAAAACTAAACTAACAATAACACAACTTTTATATTAAAACATTGAGGAATACCACTAAATCCGTCTGGGAGTAACGGGAAATGACGTCACAGCTTGTAACGCTGCGTTTTAAGGCTCCTGCAAACAGGCGCGACGCGCGATTTTATAGCGTGTCACGCCTGTTTGAAGAATCCTTTAACCTTTCAGACTATGAGCATGAGAATTAGGAGGCATCTAAGAAGTTTGATCTATCAGCTGTATGGAAACTACAATGCTGAAAAAAGTATTTGCGAGTATATGAGTTATTTTTGGTGTCTCCTGAGTTAGTATGAAGTTTAGGAAAATAGCTCATGTCTTGGCAAAAGATAAGCGAATCATGTAATGTTGGTAACGAAGCTGATTGTCTATGATATGAAATAATCATTACATAGTAACGCTTTTGATGCACCCCTGTAGGTTTTTTGTTGAAAATTAAATCACTATTTTCGGTCCGATTGATGTAGTAACTCGAGTTTTGACTCTCGTAATTTTGTAGAAGAATGCTGATTCTCATCTTCTTAACATTATCCCTAAGGTCGCGTCCTAACCGAAAGCGAATGTCGCGCGTGTACACAATTGTCGCGCTCCTTCATATGAATACGTCATAATTCGTATAAACGATCGCGTAATCGAGTATTCCCGCGACAATCGCTTTCGGCTAGGACGCAAGGCAACTTCCACGACATGCGGCAGATGTCACGAAAGCGATAGGTGTAATAGGAATCACAAAGTGTTGGTGTGGTCAAGTGTGTCATCTCTTAGCTGCCTCGGCTTGTTATTAATTATTTTATTTTGTTAATTTTTTCTTACTATTTGCTGTACTCTGGACGCTTTTAACGCGTACGTCTTTTTTACATCGTTCTCACATATAATTATAAATTCAACATGAATGATGAACCTATATTTTTGTAAAAATATAATTTAAAAGAATGTCTATGGTGTTTCTTGTCCGTTCTTCTCCATAGGTACCTTCGCTTCGGAATGGGCAACTAGCTTGATATTTTCTGACTGACCGACTTCTTGCCAATTCAAAAGTGCCTGTAAATGGTTTAATTGAAATAAATGCTTTGAGTTTGAGTTATAAAACGATACTAAGACTTTTACAGCACTATATCTTCCATATAGTTAATACATCAAACTTCTTAGATTCCTCCAAACTCCCAGTTGAACACAAGTCGTAAGAAGACTAGAACCACGTTCGCTAATCAAAGTTTCCCTCAAACTCAATTTACAGCTGAAATGCTCAGCGCTCAATCCGATGCATCGCTTGCAGGGAGCGCTTTCTCAAACAATATACTTTAGAGAAAATCTAGAAAATTTTAGTTTTAAACCAAGTTTATTTCATTTTCCTCTAGGTCAGCTAAAGTTCTAAGTCGTGTAACCATAAAATTTTTGATTTCCTATGGGTCTAAGGAGTTTATTGCATCTTTCTCGAATATAGCTATCAAATGAATGTTGTTCTTGCAAAAATTATCGATAGATAACCTTGTAAACTAATAAAAATGTCGATAATATATAAATTAGGTACCATCACTATCACTTCGTTGTTTTTCCGTCCGTCCATCCGTCTGACCGTTCGTCCGTGCGGGTATAAATTTGAAATTAATATCGAATACGTAAGTCTACGGTCCCTTGGAGTTAAAAAAAAATCAAGGTTCTAAGTCAACGCAATAAAAAAATATGGCCATTTAAGCGACAAATTTTGATACTCTCAAATAAATCAAAACCATATGGAACTAGGGCAAGAAGTAAAGTCTCGCAGCTCTAGCCAAGGAAATAGTCCAAAATTGTTTAATTTGTAGTGCTGTCAATGCTGCCAGCCTTTTGGCCACTGTTCCTGTTGACAGCGATGCGGACGAATTTTTTGATGCCCTTTGATTATTTCTTCTTTTTATATATTTGTACATATTATTATAATTGAAGGGCCCGCGGCTAAATAATAACAGCAGCACAGATCGATCGATCAGGTTAAGCTACGCTTGCTGCGGTTGGTCTGTTGATGGGTGACCATCTACATACCGTGACCCCTCCGTGCCTCAAAAAGCACGTTAAGCCGTTGTTCTCGGCTGTCATTCGTGGATCTTTGACGGTCGTTACGGGTAGTCAGAAGCCCGAAAATCTGACAACCAGTCTTACCAAGAGGTATCGTTTTACCCAGTAACTGGGTTATCGAAGTCAGATAGGCAGTCGCTCCATGTAAAATACTGGTATTCAGCTGCATCCGGTGAGACTGCAGGCCCCCAATTTAGTCAGGAACAGGCTAGGCAGATGATGACATATTTCCTGTATTAAACTAAATACATATAAATTATATATTTAAATATTAGTATAAAAAAATATAAAAACATTTAAAAATATAAAAAAATAGTAGTCCAAGCTACCGGCGGTCAGGGCTGCAGAGAGAGGAACCTCCTAACAATGCGGGCCGTGTCCAGAAGTACCGCTTTCTGGATCAAGCCCTTGATCCAGCTGCCCAACGAGAGCCTCCTCAGGTGTTGGTCGAGGCTCTTGGCTATTAATCCATTGGCTGTCACGACTATCGGCACAATGGTCGCTTAGTCCACTTCCCACATATCGACAAACTCGCGAGCCAAGTCAAGATAATTGATTTGTTTATCTTTCTCGGCTTTGACGAGGTTCTCATCATGCGGGATGGTTATGTCAACAAGCATTGCGCGCAGCTCTGATCGACCCACCACCACTATAATAGGCTTATTGGCAACAATAATCCTGTCAGCGATGATGGATCCCAATATAATGTGATATTACCATTTTCGAGAACTGGGTCGGGCACATACCTGTAGTACAGCACCTCCAGTTCGACAAGGCTGTATTTTAGAGCAAGTTGCTGATGGATTATCCTGGCTACAAGTTTGTGTCTATGCAAGTACTCTCCGTTAGCTAGACGAGAACACTCGGAGGTAATATGCCTGATTGATTCTCCCGGCCGGTGGCATGCCCGACAGATGTCAACCGTGCCGTCTTTCACAATAAATCTCCGGTAATTGTTCGTCATCATAACTTTGTCCATAATTGCACAGACAAAACCTTCAATTTGTCCAAAGTGGTCACCAAAACGCAGCCAGGCTACGGACGCTAGTAGATCGACATCGGGTCCATGTAGGGCCTGGAAAAAGCGTCCGTAAAGCTCCTTACTCTGCCACCGCATATTATTATTATTATTTTAAGACTATTTCCTATTGACAGTTTTTAAATTATTTAAATGTGATGTGATTTAAATTTAAAAAAATCATTAGTTGCATAACTCTATCAAAATAAAACAAATTTGTAGAAAAAAAAATTTTTTTTTTGTATTACTAACTTACATTTGCTGTTGGAAAATTGACCGTTACTGTGAAAAGATTCAGCTAAGTGTGTGTCGGACACACGCACATGACCGGTTTTTTTCAAGAGCCGTTACTATCAATAGTTAAACTAATACCGTATGATTTTTGGGATATTCCTCGAATCGCACCAACTTTGAAACGCACCAAATGAAACATCTATCGATATCATTTACTACGAATCCTTGAGGCTCTTCTCTATGTTTCATCGTTGATGTATTTCGAGGTATAAAATTATAATATTTTTGGGGGAATTCTTTTGGTGCGTTTCGAGGAATACCCTGATTTTTGGCTTCTTGTTGTGTTCTCTATTGTCCTTTTATTCTATTCTATTCAAACTATCCTGTATTGTCCACCTGCAGGGAAAAAGCGTCCCTCTCTCTTTTCCACACAATTCTGTATTTTGCGAGTGCCGGCCAGTCCTTACGGTAGGTTGACTAGCTTGACTAGCTCAGCTCGACCCGCCATCTTCGTCACGGCCTGCCGCGATGGTGTCGTGCGTTTAGTGGAACCCAATCGGTGCTTCTTTTAGCGCTATTGTCATCTGACATGCGGCAAACATGTTCGGCCCAGTCCCAGTTAAGTTTAGCGGCTTTCTGGGTAACGTCCGTTATCTTGGTTTTGGCGCGCAGTATTATGTTCCTTATATAGTCAGAAATCCGTCTAAAACTGTCATTTTATTTATCGGTGTTAAAAGAAAAACCTGTTCAGTTATGGACTTTAATCGACAACAGATACTAAAAACAGAGTAAAATAAATATTTAAGGGGGGCTCCCATACAACAAACGTGTTTTATTCGGCGTTTTGTGCCTTGAGTTGCGGAACCCTTCGTGTGCGAGTCTGACTCGCACTTGGCCAGTTTTTATATAATGGTAACCAAATTAAATTCAGTAAAATATGAAGTCTAATCCTGTCCCTAACCAGTAGCTTAGAATAATGTACTAACATAAATAATAGCTGAAGCCGCCAGCGGCCTATGGTGTCATAACTCAAAAGCTGTGACATTGAACCTTTTTGGTGAATTTATTAACATGTCACATGCTAGCCAGATGTTTTGCCTTTAGCCCAACCTTATATATTGTTCTTTTTTAATTTCCCAGCAAATAGTCTAACCCTTTAGCCAGATGTGGGGTTAATGTTGATCAAATGGGCAGCACCCTGTTTGTTACATAACACTGCATCACGCCTGTATTCTGGAAAGGGGTAGATGGAGGTGTTTATAACAATTACATTTTTGTTAAACAGGCTTAGGGTAGGGTAGGGTTTTTAGTACTTCCACAAAAATATTTTTCCTATGTATGTGTGTTGTATCTGTAATATATCACTATGACCTGAGCTTAAATTTCAATTTTATAAGCATTAACTTTTCAATATTGAATTCGATGATATCGTCAAAGTCGGGAGAAACACCTGGATGGGACACACAGAACCTGGAAGTATGGCAAAAGAACAAGATAGCCTATAACATAACAATGGTTGATTCCGGGCTAAAATGATGACGATGATAAGGCTGTCATTTGTTTTTATTTCTGGAAGATATTTTTCACACACAGTTTTTAAGATTTATTGGGGGCACCGCGGCACATCGTGGCATGCCACGGGACGCCGCGGCACGTCGTGGGATGCCGCGGGACGCCGTGGCATGTCGTATCATGCCATTTCATTCCACGGCGTGCCACCACGTCCCGAGATCTACATAGTTCACAGGATTATGAAAGCTAAACTAACTGAAATAAGGTTTTAGCAGGCTGGGCCTGCGAGATGCCACGACGTGACGCGGCAAGCTTTGGCATGTGTGTTTCTACATAATAGTGAGTAAATAACATTACGAAACATAAGACATTAAGGGGCTTACAGGACCTAAACGCAAAAAACGCAAGTCTTAGAAACAATAAAGTATATGATCGACTACAGTAAACAAAATCAAAAAATATAATGATATTCTTCAGGATATATTGTAGGTAGATAGTGTTGAAAACATAATACAACTAATTTGATACGATAGAAAAAAATCATGAAGATAACTCTAAAAACTTTCTTTTTACAATAAAAACCATACTAATATTATATACTGATATTCTGAATTTTTGTCAGATCATTCTACAAGCAACACTAAAACACTACTGTTTTATTTTTTTAGTCCAAAAATAGATTTTTGTCGTTAAATAATTGCTTCATATTTTGCAATAAATTACTAGCGTTGTGTCATTCTCTTTCTATCCTATGCCGTCCGACAGTGACCGCGCTTTAGGTCATGTAAGCCCCTTAAGGGCTGATTTTTCCAACGCCAGACAATTTTAACGAAGGAATAATTTTGAATTTTTGACAGTACTTCTATATAAAAACTATCAGACATCAAATTTATTCAACGAATAAAAATAATCTGTCAATTGAAAAATCATCCCTAAATTAAATCATTTGCCAATGCACGCCAATATACCAACAAAAACAATGAAAACTATACTCGAACACAGAACTCGAATGGCTTAGTTTTTTTGTTAGAAATCTTGTAGATGATCTATCAATAGTAGGTATGCATCTTTTTTTTAATACATAACCCTTAAAAGAAGTTTCCGACTTAGCTACAGAGTCGTGAAATCGTATTTAGATTAAATGCTCCGCCAAATCCTTGCTCGCCTGATTTCCCTACGGACCGTAGAGGCGGTAGTCTTTAGTCTTTACAGATGAAATTTGGTGCTCATCTACCAAAATAATACCAAATAGTTACCTGTTACAAAACCCATAGGATTTTGAAGGCTGGGTTTTAATCAGAAAATACATCTTTCTAACCTCTGCAAAATATTACAGTCATCGACAGAATCTGTCGGTGACTGTAATATTTTGCGTTTTAGTACCTAGTCTTAATCATTAGTCAATATTTTTTTTTTTTTTCTGAGTGTTATTACATCAACAATATCATCTCAGTCTATCGAAGTCTACTGCTGGACCAAGGCCTCTCCCAGGTTGCACCACAATACCCCGTCCTCCGCCTTCCGCATCCAGTCTGTCCCAGCCACCTTCTTCAGGTCGTTCGTCCATCCTGGTTGGGGGGCGTCCCAAACTACGCTTTCCCATACGCGGTCTCCACTCCAGGACTCCAGGTCTTTTGACAAACATGGCCAGCCCATTGCTTACTCTGCGTGCTATGTATGTTGGTAACTCCGGTTCTTTTCCGGATAATTCATTCATAATTTTATCCTTCAAAGAGACTTCGAGCATAGCACGCACCATAGCGCACTGAGCGACCTTGAATTTGTGGACGAGCCCGATCGTCAGTGCCCACGCACCCTGTGTCATGACCGTTTTTACATATATAATTTTGGCAATGAAAATAAATATTTTGTGTTTAAATAATCTGTTAAGTTTTCTATTGCGAACCGCTTTGTTTCTGAGCTGTGGCTTACATACGTAACATTAGAACTAGGTCACCCAAATTTCAAGAAACAAAACCAACTAATAAACAAGCATACACCCCCCACATACACATATTTACACCCACATAAAATATCCGCATCTCCGTATAATAAGACAGCTCCTTTGACTAAATGAACCATCCTTTGAGTGTAGCTGCACACTGCACTGTGCAGCAGTATTCGGTTCGCTAGTTAAGCTGAACACAAATACTTGAGTGTGTCGGTTTAAATACCAGATATGTGTTGCTTAGGACGCGGGCTGAGTCATGAGCGGAAGCGGGCGAATTAGGGTTAGGTGTGTAGTACATTTTGGCCAATTAGTCAGTTTGATTTGAGCATAATCAGTCTATAATGTTCGCACTGCTGGGACTCACAGGCTTCCTCTCGGTGAGAGGGCGTTGGCCATAAACCACCACGTGGGCCCATTTTGGCTTGGTAGATGTCACATGTCTTCGATTTTTTGGTTCTAGGAAATGCCGGTTTCCTCACAATGATTTCCTGCACTGGTTGCTTAAAATCAACCCGGCTGCGAATGCTGGTTCCACTGACTCGCATCACGCCTCTAGAAAATCGGAGAACCTATAGCTGGCCGTATCGAGAGGGCGAAGCTACAGGATGACCCTCGCCACTCAATGCACAACTTTAATTCAGTGCCACAGAGGCTGCTCCAGCAGCTGCTTCAGCCGCTGGCAACTCGTCCACGGAAATATATGGTCTTTGGAATGAACTGCTTAAGCCGCCTGATTTCTTTATTGAACGATGAGAGTCTTCCATCTGGGCACAAGTTATCATAACCTACTCAAAAAACCTTAAATGGACTTCAGTCTTAAGTAGGCAGCAGTAAGGACAATCTCCATAAGGGGGGGTCCATGGAAGGCACAGACCGCTGGTGTGTATGCGGCGTCTCTCCAGAGACATGAAACTCAAACTCAAAGCATTTATTTCAATTAAACCTTGTACAGGCACTTTTGAATTGTCAAAATTTAAATAGTCTGTCAGTTAGTCAGAAAGTTGAAGCTAGTCGCCCATTCCAAAACGTAGATCTCTATGGAGAAGAACGGGCAAGACGGGCAATGGTTCACCTTCCATCTTGCACCGCTTGCCCTGTCACCTGCACACGTGAGGACCTATTGGCTGCGTTAGGGAATGGTATCCGCATTGACAAGCTAAAATGAAGACCGTTTTGAGAGCAGTGGTGATGAGACAATTTACACAAAGTAAAGAGGCTGTCTGGGTTCGAACGTACGACCCAAACATAGGAGCAGTGTAACCAAGAGGGCATATTACCACAGGGGGTTTCAGAACCATGTATTGAATCCATGATAACAGGTTCCGTCGATGTCCTGCCACCAGTAGACGATCTTTCATAAACCCCATTTATAAGTAGAAACTCCTAATTAACCAAACAGTTATTTATTTACGACGAGACAACGAAGAGCTCATGACTTACCCCCTACTAAGACTGCACTCAGCGCTATGCGCCATACACTCAGATACTTTGGAAATTGAAAAAGCCCGCATGTTATAGAAAATGCCTGAATACTTCGCATTATTAAGTTCAGCTTGAGACGGTATCAACTGCTTGTCATTCTTCATAAATTTAACTATTTTAATATATCGATTTCTGATGCAGCGGGAATTTACTTAAGTAACTTTGTGGATGAAGAAGATTCAGTTAAGGCTGGCGTGAATATGGAGGATACGTTATGCATGTAATGTGTTCTTGAGATTGTAAATATCAGAATACAGGTGTTGTGATATTTTGAAATAGGTTACAATTCAGTAGGCAGTGTAGTAGAGTTAGTAGAGTCATTGGAGTAGAGTTAGTATCTAGAGTCAGTGGAGTAAGTGGCGAGAAATCATGAGGCGAATCACATCAGCCTCAAGACAAGGAACTACATGAGGACCACGACCGCTCTGACAAGTATGCTACGAAGAAGGAAAAGAGTAGAGTCAGGGAAATTTATTGTTTATCAAATGCAATTTCATTTAAGTCAATTGAATGAAAAAGCTGTGTTATAACCATTCATAGTTTGAGTCCCGGAACAGGACATAGGAGTTTTTATTCTGATATTCCCACGGAATCGACACTTATGCGGGTGAAACCGCGCGGCGCTGTTAGTCGATTTATATAGGTTTCACGCGTGACCGCATTTAGAAAAAATGTAATGGCGCGTCAGTAGGTAGGTAGGCTGCACATAAAAATCTTTAAGCCCATTTTACTCTACACCCTCTCTCCCCCTCTCCCTCTTTCTTTCTCTCTCCTTTTTAAAGTGAAAACTTCTTTAGCGGCGTTGTACACTTTTTTTGTAATGGGTAAAAAATATTAAACTCGCGTCAGGACACGTGACCTGAAGGCCAATTCTCGTAATTTAAAACGTTCAAAATCTAGTCGCAGTCTCATCTCAGCGACAAAGAAATGTCAAAAACTTGTCAAAATGTAGGGAAATTTGAAGTATTTTTTGACAGATTGAGACTGAGATCAGACTGTGAACGTTGTTAAAATTAGTAGAATTGCCCCTCTGATCGAAAATTCGTAAGACGGATGGCCGTAGCCGGTACCGCGCGTGTTTTGTTTATAAGACGATTCACAAAATACACACGTAATTGTTCAAGTTTTCACTTCTGTCGGCACTCCCGGAGTGCCACTGTTCTGTATACTGAAACGGGCCATTTCCCTTACACCAAAATAATAGCAATATCCACACACTGACCAACTAAACCTAAGCAAGCTAATATATACGTGGCTACGTATACAATCAAGCTGTTTGTCCGTAAGTCATCATCAACTATCCAATCAGTTTATATAACCCACACCTCATCCTTCATCCTCCATCAAACACCTACCTTATTCTCCTGTTCTAAGGTGGAGATTCCAATGGCAGTGTCGAAATATCTCGGTATAGCCTAACAAGGCTCAGTATTCGATCGTATTAAGACGTTTAGGTTTGCAATGGATATGGGTTGCACCCTTGAAGGATTTAGTGTAGTGGATTGTGTGTGTATTGTCTTGGTATTGTGTAGCGCAGGTGTGGGAGTAATGATAAATGATAAATGATTTTATTTTTGTAAGTAGGTTTATACAAACACTTTTACACGTCAATCATATATTTTTTAAACTAGATGAGGACGGCGTTTCCTATCTGACTACTCTGAGAAGAAAGGCCGAAACAAACTCAGAAGTCATAGCTTCTTTTAAAATTCTGACATAATCTTGGTCAGGTTATATGAAGACCATGTAGGTCGATGTCTGAGATGGTCTTTTGAGGAAAGAACCACACAGAATGAGAGGACCTGTCCAGTAAGTGCACGCATTTGTCAGAAATCGTGCAGCTCAACTCAAGACTTAAGGAATAATTGTTGCTTTGTGATACAAACAAAACTAAGGTGCTGTGCGCTGTCCCTAAAATAGAATGCCGTAAAACGTCCAATTTTTGTCGCACAGTTAGTCGTCGTCATCACCATCATCTGCCTAGCCTTTTCCCAACTATCTTGGGGTCGGCTTCCAGTCTAACCGGTTGCAGCTGAAAACCAGTATTTTACATGGAGCGACTGCCTAACTGACCTCCACAAGCCAATTACTGGGTAATACGATACCCCTTGATACTGGTTGTCAGACTTTCGGGCTTCTGACGACCCGTAACGACTGTCAAAGATCCACGAATGACAGCCGGGACCAACGGCTTAACGTGCTTTCAGAGGCACGGAGAGGTCTTGATATGTAAAGATGTTCACCCATCCACGGACCAACCGCGGCAAGCGTAGCTTAACTTGATCAATCGACCTGTGCGGCTGGTATTACTTAGCCACAAACCTCTTCAAGTTAGACGTATAGGTACATATAATTACAAGCTAGGATTTTTTTTTGTGTATTTATGTCAAATGTTCAAAGGAAAGAATTGTTCAAAAATATTTCATTTTATAATTATAAACGCGAAAGTTTTTGAAGATGGGTGGATGTAGGTTTGTTACTTTTTCACGCGAAAACTACTAATCAAACTTGGATGAAATTTGGCACACATATAGTTTAAAAACAGGATTAATACATAGAATACTTTTGATCCCGATATTCGTACAGGATCTTGACTTATGCGGGTGAAACCGTGCTAGTATTTCATAAAAATTAACAGTATCGTAATAAAGTAATCGTAAAACAAAGCACAATAAACTATTTTTCGTCGCATAATTCTCAAAATTTTGAGAGTTAACTATCATGTAATGATAATAAAGGAAATTCAATCAACTAAAGAAATACCAAAAAAGTATTCCACTGAGCATTTATTTCAATTAAACCATTGACAGGCACTTTTGAACTGTCAAGAAGTCGGTCAGTCAGAAAATAATTATGAAGCTAGTTGCCCATTCCAAAGCGTAGCTCGCGTGATCGCTGTTTTTGAACCTTATTTGTTGCCGCGATGCGCTATTGTCAATTACCTACAAAATTGCTTCTTGCAGAGTCTTAACAGATCGACTGGGAAGTATGAAAGATTTAATGATAGTAGAATTACGTAGGTTTTTAACACATGAAAAAGATTGGCAACGCACTTGCTACGCTGTACCTGACCTGGGGCTGCTACGACGTACCTGACCTGGGGCTGCTACGGCGTAGCAGTAATGTAGCTACGGTTGCTACGCAGTCGTAGCGAATCGGCTACGAAACGAATTGATAAAACTTATGTTTAATATGTATGACGGAGAAGGTATAGTGTGTCTCGTTATTATCAGCCATATTTTAACTATTGTGGGCGTACAGTGGGTAGTGTTGGTTATTGCGCAATAGAAATACCGTTTGCAGTTCAAATCAGATTATAATTTCACGAACAATTTAATCACACTAGCAAATTACACACTGTAGGTACACGACACAACCAGATACGGAACGCTGGACAGTTTCTGAGCACATGTTGTCCGTACGATGTCCAATGGTCAACTCCCCGTTCAAAAGTGAGCCCCACATCGTTCTGTCGAGCTGTTTTATAACCCCCACGGACTCTGGCTAGACTCTGTCAAGCGCCACCAGATGGCGCTTAGCGTTCCGACTAGTCAAATGCATGACCGGATGCGACACGGCCATCCTGCGAAGCACACGTCCTCGTGTGTTAATCTGTAAACAAACATACCCCGCAAAGTATCTCATAGCTCGGTCACTCCTGACCAAATATGGTACAGGCAAAACAACACAATGAAAATTCGCACAAACTAAAAAAATTGCAGAGTTCAGAGTATCAATCATAATTTGATTCCCAAATCTCAAGATCACAAACTAAATAATCAAGTAAACATGATAGAGCAGCTAATAAAACGTCCTTAGAGCATAACAAAACACAGCAGGAATCTTATTCGTGGCCTGTGGCTTTTCACTAAGCCCCTACAACAAACCCCATGTTTGTTACTTTGAATTCCTCCTGAATTCCGAGTCCCACGGACTCTATGGTCTCTACAAGACCCCGACCTCCGAACTAAGATTCACCACTATCACTAGACTTTAATCTCTACTCTGTTTCATCAACAAGACTTACTTGGCTTTCCTCAAATTCGTCATTAATACTCTGATCCCTTTGCCTGTGCCATGACATATGCCTTAGCCTCATGAGCGTACTTGACTCAACCGGAGCCATGTAATCAAACTTTAATCAATCATAACAAAAAAAACATCAACCAGAGCCATGTACCATCGTTATCCACATTACAACAATAATCTTTTCCACTAAGAGCCTTAGACACCTGGGAACCCACAGACGAGTAAACCACTCTAACGCCACGGCACTCCGGCCGACCAGCAATCGCATTGCTCTCACACATCCAGCGCATGGATCCATGTGTATCACCCCTGTGACTACACACTTTTTACTACGGCCGATAGAGAACCCCTACTCGCGTGGTTCCCACTACTTAGGCTTGCTCATAGCTCATTACCACTGTGATCACAATCTACTTCGACTGGTACATAACCTACTGGCATCATTCATAACCTATCGTGAGCGTATTTAAAAATTGCATCGTTAACTAGATTGGGCTATACCTAACAATGTAACCGTTCTTTGCCGTTGTTTACCAGGGAAGCACTCTGTACCAGAGTCAAAACAAAATGAAAACGACTCACCAAATTCAAATTCAGTAGACAATAGATCTGTAGCTGGCTTAATGGCTGTAGTGGTTGCAATCCACAGCCTCCTTGGCAGAAGTCTTGAAACTCCTCGCTCGAAAAGCACCGTCCCTGATCAGCGACCACTCGTACAGGAGATCCAAAGAGCGCAGCGCTGTCCACCACTGTCATTCTGCTTGCACGTGTCCTTGTATGTTAACCTGTAACCAAAAAAATCAACAGCAGTGCATGTTCCCCTCGGCCAATTCTGACCACATTTAATAAAAACAATAACAATCATTGATAACAAAAGATTCCTCTAAGCCCTGGCAATAATTGTTCAGGAACTGCATCAACTCACGAGTAGATCACATACAACGCTCATGGCCCGGCTGCCGCAGCAGCTAGTGACACTCATGCCACCCATATCGTCATCACCTCAAGTGATACGACCAACACACATCACTTCTCATAGAGTCTACGACTCCCAGGTCAAGACATGACCAACACAACAATAGTCTCCCTTGAGACCCAGGTCCCCGCCACACCACTAACTGCCCATCGCGCCCTGAACAACTCCTAAATGAGTTACAGTTACGACTACAGACTAGTGCGTGCAGTGCGACCAAATAGCCGTGGTATGTGCTCTACTACTCGGTGAAGGAACTATCCTCACCGCCTTCTACGTTTAACACGTTAGGAACACTACTTAGAGGCATCTTTCGTATGCGATCGTGAGCATACTAGTAAGTTCGGTTAGAATCTAAAGCTTATGTATGACGTATAGCGATCACTTGTCAAAACTTCCACAACCTTAAATGGACCTCTGAACTTCCGATCTAGATTAGTCTGATAATCTGATTTCACTCTTCGTTTTATAATAACACAAAATAGCCTACCCAAAATAATACTTTGCAAGTAAATGTCGTGTAGTAATGAAATAAAATCTCAAGTTGTGGCTCGCTATTCGCAACGCTTCTTATGATTTGTTTTGTGCTGAATACACGCGTTTAACCAATACCAGTTAACGCAACAACATTATTAACTCGTTTGCCACTTAATTTGGCTGCACAACTCGCTTTTACTAACGAGCATTCAGCACCAGAATAGTAACAAAACAATACAGCTGACCTTTATGTTCCAACGTGCCTGCGGGTAGCTGTACGACGCAAACATCCACTCGCCGCTGCTGCTTGCAGCGCGTGCTCCACCTCCACCTCTGCTTGGCTGCCACTTCTCGTGCACCGGGCCGCAACATGTCCTGGATTCCCTCACTTGCAGCACACGAAGGGCTTCACCGACGGCTGCGGGCTGCTTGGCTCGATTCTTGAAGTCACTCCACGTCACTGGTAGCTCCACGCTACGTCCATCGTATTATTTACGACAGCCACGTTGATACTGCTTCCTTTGTGCGCCTTAATGACGGCCACAAGTTGACCTCCTTGCAGTGAATTTTCAGCAAAACACAAATCAGCTGTCGTATTGTGTGCGGTTACGTTTGCACACGCGTCCTATCGCGTTTTCTAATTACGGGAACACTTTTTTTTCTAACATGGCGGTAGGGCGCAACTGGCGCGTCACTGGTCAAAGGTATTTTTGTATACAGCCTATGCTCAAAACAACATTCACTATGATCGCGCATCCGTATCTGGCTTGTCTGGGTTCAACTCTAACAGGTCCACACGATTATTTAATAAGCGTTCGCAGTTTGCACTTTGTTTTTAAAATGTCAACGGTCACTTTCACTCTTAGCGTTCTCATTTTGCGCATGAACCAACACGAATCCCACTTCTGATGACGGAGAAGGTATAGTGTGTCTCGTTATTATCAGCCATATTTTAACTATTGTGGGCGTACAGTGGGTAGTGTTGGTTATTGCGCAATAGAAATACCGTTTGCAGTTCAAATCAGATTATAATTTCACGAACAATTTAATCACACTAGCAAATTACACACTGTAGGTACACGACACAACCAGATACGGAACGCTGGACAGTTTCTGAGCACATGTTGTCCGTACGATGTCCAATGGTCAACTCCCCGTTCAAAAGTGAGCCCCACATCGTTCTGTCGAGCTGTTTTATAACCCCCACGGACTCGGGCTAGACTCTGTCAAGCGCCACCAGATGGCGCTTAGCGTTCCGACTAGTCAAATGCATGACCGGATGCGACATGTATAATATATTATTATTGTGTTAATGTTCATTTCAAACATTGTTTATACTTACAACAGCTCGTGACTCTGTATTAAGATTTAAACATAGGAACAAAATAATAAGTAAAAATAGTATTCAAGCTGTACTAAATCACTTCAAAATTAATAAAAAAATTAAACTTTACTTTTATTCTTTATAATGCGCACAACAAAAGAGTGGAACTCTCTGCCTGCGTCTGTGTTTCCGAGCGCACACAATCGGAATCTCTTCAAAGTGAGAGTGAACAGGCTTCTTCTGAGTAAGCTCACTCCATCGTAGACTTTGTCTCTGTCACCTCTGACCTAGACTAGATTCAAGAGATCAAATCAAATAATAAAAAAAAAACAGTAGCACTCCGGGAGTGCCGACATAAGTGAAAACAAAACACAAACAGAATACTTTGCCATCAATCACTGACATATTATCGGATATACATTAAAACCGAGTACATCCCGAGGACAGCCGAACACATCCGAAGCAGGTATTTTTTTAAACGTCCTATAAACAAAACACTTCGATGTCGCTTCAGGTAACAGTGGCACGAGTTCAATGATTTTTCCCATCTCAAAAAATACCCAACGCGCCTAAAGAAGTTAACATGTCAAAACAAAAAAAAAAACTGCCGAGCAGACCAATTTTACTGTCAAAAATGTCTCCTATTTTAGCTACTACTTCTGAAATCTCTAACAACACGGTGATATAAACATAAACAAATGTAACCTCCCCATTATCCTGACCTACACAACCTGCCCACCTAACAATGTCGTAAGCAACGTACCTGTTCCTACGTATAACTGTATGCACTAAGTACCTAGCTTGCGGTCGGCTTGACCCCATACACCTGGTTTGCGGTATGTCACGGGCGGGTGAACTAACCGCGTTCCCCGTCTCTTTTTAATTCCTTGGAAATGAGAGGGATGCGGTTCTTTTGAATCTGATTTTCCTTGGATGAAAGAATGTGCATGCATGTATGTTTTGTTGAAGATGGAACTTGGATTGTGGAGGGTACGTATTACAATATGTAAAATTAAAAGAACCAACGTAAAATAATCTACGTTCAAAATCCCTAAAATCTAAATACCTAATGTTTGTTACACTTATATTCAAAATACCGAAAGCTTAAAATGTCAAATGAATATGTTATTGAAGTTCATAAAGCTAAAACTTGAAATTCCTATGTACAAAGTTCCTTAAATTGGTTTACCTCACCGTTAATTGACCAAAAAGAAAAATACCGATCTAAGTAGGTATTTAGATCAGTATTTTTCATTTTGACCAATTGAAATTATATTATAATAATTGTGTTTTTATTTGGATTTTAAACTTTACATACCTGTGTAATAATAATATGTAATAAAAACACAATTATTATTATATAATATAAAGGTTTCTTAAGATATTGGACATTTCAACTATGTATGAAATACCTAATGGACGACTCGCCTGCAGCTTATTAATACTGCGCGCTCGTTTTATTTCTAACGGCTTCGAGGCTCCTATTTCTGTCTGCAGGGTTTAAAGGAACCTAACCAAACCAAACCTCGGGGTGTATCAATCTACCCTCTTTTACGCCCGCGAAACCTGATCTACTACTTCATACAAATAGCTCGCAAGTGATGCCTCATTTTAGGTATTTTGAGCATTTGGTATTTCAAATGTTGGTGTATCAAATGTAGGTGTAATAACTGTTGATATTTTTAACATTTGATATTTAGTCCAATCAGTATTTTAAACTTAGGTAATTTGTAGATAGGTGTTAATTGCTTAGGTATTTAAAACATTAAGTATTTACGTTATAGGGATTTTGAACGTAGGTTATTTTACGTTAGTTCTTTTAATTTTAGATATTGCAATACGTACACATTGTGGACTATCGGAAAAGATGGCAGAATCGTGAGGAAATTTATTAATTCTTCTATGTAAGGCGCATGCAAGGTTTTATTAAAATGGTGTTGCAACTGAAAAGAAGTCATTGTACTCATCATTTTAGCATATTAAGTCTATAATATTCCCACAGTCCGGTGTCAGTGTGGTAGTGGGCCATCATCAACCACGTACGCCCAGTGTTGGTTCGTTTATGTCACATGTGAATTTTTGTTTTCAGGACATGCCGGTTTCCTCACGATGTTTTCCTTTATTGACGTGTAAAAGTGTTTGTGCAAACCTACTTACAAAAATAAAATCATGTATCACCATTTTGAGAAGATAGTGATGAAATAATTTATACAAGTAAAGCGCCTGTCTGGATCGAACCTACGACCTCCACCCAACTCGTGAGTCGCAGCCGTTTGAGTATATTTACGCAATTTCAGTTTTTGTGCCATAGTAATCTTTTATGATAAGAAAAGCTGGCATGGCTGATTGATAAAATATATATTAGTCAGTTACCAAAGCAGTAGGCGGGGCTGACTGCTCAAGGTGGGTGATTTATGCATTGGCACTCATAGAGGCTATTATAATAGACTACCTTAGTGAACACACGAAAACATATCTAGCTATACCAGTATATGCTGACTTCTCATTATACAAAAAGCTCATACGACGCGAGGTCAGCTAAAATTGGCAATGTATAGCTTGGTGTTGTCGTGTATACCCCTACAAGTTCGACTCAACATTGATCTCAACTCAACAAACGCGACTGTTTTTTTTTTGGAACTGGGTTTGCTCTTGACTCTAGTCTAGGTAAAGAAAGAAAGAAGAAAGATTTATTTGCGGCAAATATGACAAAAAAATAAAAAAACAAACATAAGAAAAACAAAATAACAATTTGGGAGAAAGTATGTATTACATCTACGCAAAACGGCCATCGCTCGAGGTCTAGGTCAGAGGTGACAGAGACAAAGTCTACGATGAAGTGAGCTTACCCGGAAGAAGCCTGTTCACTCTTACTTTGAAGAGATTCGGGTTATATGCACTCAGAAACACAGACACAGGTAGAGAGTTCCACTCTTTTGCTGTGCGCATTAACGCGACTGAACTAAACCAATGGCTGGTGCCTATTTGCAGGCTACAATCATCTTTGGTGACTCTTGTTAAACAAATGTACGGACGTAGGATTGAGATCAACATCAACGACTAAGTAAAGTCTTTCATACTCAATTTTACCTATACCAGCCTTAATAGTTTTAAATCACCGAGTTACAGTCCAGAGAAAAATAATTTAAACACTTAAAAATATCCTTTCCTCCGTGCCTCGGAAAGCACGTTAAGCCGTTGGTCCCGGCTGTCATTCGTGGATCTTTGACAGTCGTTACGGGTAGTCAGAAGCCCGAAAGACTGACAACCAGTCTTACCAAAGGGTATCGTATTACCCAGTAACTGGGCTGTGGAGGTCAGATAGGCGGTCGCTCCATGTAAAATACTGGTATTCAGCTGCATCCGGTTAGACTGGAAGCCGACCCCTACATAGTTGTGGAAAAGACTAGGCAGATAATGATGAAAAATATCCTTTCTTTTTCCTAACGATTCTGAACTACCGAACAGACCGATTTGGTAAAATATCGACCCCTTTTAAGTGCTAGGAGAGGGGGAGTACGACCCCCTAACCTTTTAATGTCATCGGCTAAAATCCGGATCGGTTTAAATTATTCAAAACTACCGTCTTTTAACAGTTAGTCGAATTATAAATTCTGTGAACTTAAAACAATATTAAGATTTCATAATTTTAAACGGTTTCCATTAAAAGCTGTTTCAGATCATTATTGAATCAAAAATAAGTTGAACCTTTCGTGGTTCAATTTTATTCTATTTTAGGTTATTTATGTTAACCCAATTTTTGGTATACCTAATTCTGATGAGTGGTTTAAAGTTGTCTGAGATTTTAGGATGGAAAGTTATAAGTAATTTTCAGCCGAACCAACAATTAACGTGCTTTCCGAGGCACGGATGGTTCTTGGTATGAAAAGGACGGTCACCCATCCACGGACCGTCCGTGGCAGGCGTAGCTTAACCTTCATCGAACGAACTGTATGGCTGTTATTTTACCACGAGCGATACACATATTACACATATACAGGAAATTAAATCAAAGCCTGTAAATGAATGTTATAGCCAGTCCAAGGTTTTCCACACAAATCAAATTGTCGGTAAATGAAAAATCATTCTAAAAGTGTTTTAAATATTCAGCACATTATACATTAAACGGTTTCACAGACAATTCTCCATTGCTGCGTTACAACGCAAAGTTTAACGCATCATTTAACATCACCAGCGATGGACTGCGAAATAATTTATGGCTGCATCGGACAACGAAAATGTTGTTGTTTTTCATAGCACATTAGCGAAATTTATTGTTGTTAAATGTATGCTTCGTTTGCGAATAATTTCCGCGGTTTAGCTAGATAGGCAGGAATTAAATAGGGGAGTAAATTGAAAGATTCGTGTTTATTTTGTGGGTAGTTTCATTTAAGTAAAAAAGGACTGAAGGTCCCAGCTGTAATTTGTGCATCTTTGACAGTCGTTACAGGTAGTGAGAAGTCAGAAAGTCTGACAATCAGTATTACCAAGGGGTATTGTGTAACCCATTAACTGGGTTGTGGAGGTCAACAGGCTCCATGTAAAATATTGGTATTTAGCTGCATCCAGTTAGACTGGAAACCGATCCCAACATAGTGTTACGAGCTTGGGGTTCGTGACAATAAAAACTGCCGATTTAATAACCAAAAAAATGACACTTTACTCACCAACACTAATTACAACTCAAACACACTAATTAAGAAACACAATTGCACTATTGATCACTCTTAAGTCGCACTTAGATATCGCTTCGATGTATTCGCATGTATCGCTTATTCAAAACTATGTGTCTCGCGGCTCGCGGCGCCCGCCTTATATAGTCCCACAGAGCTACTCTATAAACATCTAGTATGTTCGAGTACATAGCGGTCCCGACTGACTCGACGTCGATAGTTCTCGGAATTACTAGTACTTAGAAAAAGGTCAAGTAGGGTCAAGGTCCTAGTACCAAGGTACTAGTTCCGCTACCCGATACTAGATGGCGCTAGTGGTAACTAATGTCGCCATGTATCAAGCATTATTTGTGGCGCGCAACAATACTTAGGAAAAGGCTAGGGAGATTGGGACTTCTCTATTCACCCCCTTTCTAACCATATCATCATTCACACAGTTCATCCATCGTTTCTTTGGTCTTCCCCTATATTTGAATTCAGAATCACAGATAATTATTAAGTTTTGGAACAAAAACTCCGACATAGCAAAGTTAAAATTCCATTGCAACCAATATAGGACCTTTTTATAACAAATGGTCACTCAAAAATCAACTTTAGAATACACAGCCTGAAGGTAGATAGTTGAGTAAATGGCAATGGACGTAAATTATCTGAGATTGCTGGCCGGTTGTTTCAAATGGTTGGCTAACGTAACATACGTACGTCAAATATTAACGAGTACGTAATCGTAATTATTTAACGCAAGTCAAGGCCATAATTCTGTAATTGTAATATGATTTTTTTTAATATTTTTTTTTTATATGATGATAGTTAGCTCCATTTTTGACGTATACGCTTGAAACAACCCGCCCTAAGAATTGAAGTATACTCTACATTCATACTCAAAACTTACTTCACGACATTTTCCACAGTCTTTCATCTGCTACATTTCTAACATACAGAGCGAATAAAAATACGTAGTGTAGCTGTAAATTCATGTAAAACGAAAACAAGGCGGTTATATAAACGGCATCACAATAGTATAGGAGTCAGACTCGAGTTTTTCAGGCGTCGTCGACGTAACCCGGCGGTCTTATTGCATTCCACGAACGCCGACCCAGTGCTGAGCGTGTGGCTTCTAGACTAGCGAGTAGTTTGGTTAATGAAAATTAATTGTAGGCTTAGAAATCTTTAAAAAAAATGACGGGTGAAGTCTCCTTCAAACAGGTGCGACATGCGATAAAATCGCGCGCGACACAAAGGCACCGCAAGTCGCGCAACGAGCGGTGCCTTTGTCGCGCTTGTTTGTAGGAGCCTTAAAAGTGTCTTTATTAAAGATCTACTTAAAGAAATAAACATAATTTAAATATTTACTTGTAAGTATCTTTCATTAATTCATCGAAGTGGCGGTGCATGGGGGAGGCTTATGTCCAGAATTGGACGTCTTTCGACTGAAATGACGATGATGATCTTTAATATTATGTTGTTGTCTTACAATATGCTAGATCTACGCAGTAAAATATTATAAACGCAAAAGTAACTCTATATGTCTGTCTATTCTCAACGGCTGAACGGATTTCGATTAAACTTGGCAAACTGGTAGACTATGACCCAGATTAGAATATAGGATCAGTACTTTTTATTCCATTAGTACGTTCTCGTGGGATAATTTCCAACATCCTTTAAGAGGAAATGCGGGAGGTCTTTTCTCCATAGAAACGCTCTCGCCTATTTTCTTTCTGGTTAATGACCATATAGCAATGATATTTTACAGAATAATAAATATTAAATAATTGTATCTCCCTTTGTTTTCCTTTTTGATGGTACATTATTTTTATAGGCACTAAAACCCTCAAAAATGCCGATTAAAGCCGCTGTGAACAAATTAGAAAATTATTAATGAAAATAAAAAACATAGGGACACAGTATATATCCTTTTTATTCAGTTTATGAAATATCTTTTATATAAAATATTGGAGAGAAAATAGGCGAGAATCAAACCTCGAATTATGACTTTTTACTTAAGCTTTTTCAAAAGTCTGAGTCTTCGGTCAGCTTGACCCGGTCGCTTCTGGACCCCCGGGTCCAGTTGACCACACCGACCGCATTTCCTCTTAATTTTGTCTTTAATTCGCAATGTTAATGGTATCGTTTAATTCTGTGCGGCTGTTATACTCAGGAATTTATTATCTTTTTTTAAATAAATTCCTAAAGGGTATAAAAGGGTTTTTACCCTTTTCTTAAATGTTGATAAATAAGCCCCGTACAAATTATCCACCTCTGTCTAACCCACCGGGGATTAAATGCGTGACGTTATGTTTGTTACGTCAACACATAATTTATTACAAAAGTAACGGAATCCTAGAAACCGCTCCTTTCGTGGCCCCACATGGTCTCTTACATACATGCGCATGTATGTATGTACTCTGTGGGAGGCTGACAGTTTTAATTTACGCGTGCGTACTCTATTATATATGTTGTGAACTAATTGTTTTGTTACTTTTGGGATACAGACTGACAGATAAATTAACATAGGGAGAATTAAGATAGTAAAATGATAATATCAAAAGAATTTTTCCCAAGTTTTTTTTTTAAGATTTTGCGACAGTTTATACTACCTACTTATCTTTTATCTCTTCTCACAGAGAGTTGAAGAGAGAGAAGGGAGACCTTCACCCAGAACCGGTACAGAACGAGCAGATTAAGAAAATCCATAGCTCTCACACTAAGCAAAAACTTATGAACTCGAACTCAAACCACTTAGGTATTGCAAATGAACCACTTAGAGGCACTTTTGAATAATCAAGAGGTCGGTCAGTCCTATGACGAAGAACGGGCAAGAAACTCCACCATAACATTGGTCTCCACTCTTTTAAGGCAAAATTATTGATTAAAATATTTGGTTACATCATTTATGTTGAAACTAGCTGCGCCCCGCGGTTTCACCCGAATAAATGTCGATATCGTTGGAACATCGGAACAAAAAGTAGCCTATATTTTAATCCAGGGTGTCAGTGACCTCCATACCAAATTTTATCAAAATCGGTCCAACTGTTTGAGCGTGAAGAAGTAACAAACATATAAACACACATACACACTCACAAACTTTCGCCTTTATAATATTAGTGTGATTATAGTATGGATTATACATGGGAGAACGATGTAGAAAGACGTGCACGTTAAAAGTCTTTAGACGAAAGAACTACACACATTGAATCGACCTGTTCACGCATTTCTCAGTACTCGTACAGCTCAGCTAAGCCGTTCGTCCCAGCTAAGTACGAAAATGGACCATTGTGTGTGCGTACACACAATGGTCCATTTAAAGGACTAAGTGCGGAAACCAAACCCATATAACATAGAACACACTACACAAATTATACAGTTGAATGATGTTCAGTAAACAAGACAATCTCCCCATACCTTTACAGCCAACCAGCAAGATGTAGGTATAAGAAAAATAACAAGAAGATTTCTTCGTTTGAAAATTATACAGTGTGGTTGTTAGCGGTAGGATACATCGCGATAATTCAGAGGTGAAGCGTGCGTTGTTTAATTGTTAGAACGTGACTTGTGCGGAACGAAGGGCTGCCTTAATCTCACCTTAGACCCCGGGGTGTTACACCGCCAGGGAAAACTTTCTTCATATTTTTGGAGAATTTTTGATAAAAAACAGTAATTTGGTAATTATCAACTGTTGTAACTTGAAGTCTTTTAGTGTAATTAGGTAACGACTGCATATTATGCTTACCCACTTCATTGAGTGAGTTTTTTAAATGGTTTGTAAGTGTCAAGTTTTCATGAATCCCTTATTCAATTCTTAAAAGACTCAGTGATTTTGTGTCCTTTACAATTTGGTGTTGGTTATTAGATAAAAATTTGAAAAATCCAGAAGTGCACGACTTATAATGCTCATTTGGTCGTATAAAAAACCATATCTATAATTACTATATGAGGTAGTTCTATTTCTTTATTCGACTAAATACATATAAATTATATTTTAAATATTAATATAAAAAGAAATATAAAAACATTTAAAAATATAAAAAATAGTAGCCCACCGGTATCGGGAACAGGGTCCAAGCTATCGGCGGTCAGGGCTCCAGAGAGAGGAACCTCCTAAAAATGCGGGCCGTGTCCAGAAGTACTGCTTTCTGGATCAAGCCCTTGATGCAGCTGCCCAACTAGAGCCTCCTTAGGTGTTGGTCGAGTCGTATGTATAGACTCATCTACATAGAAAATTAAGAGGCTTAAATCGGTCCCGTTTGCCCATAATATGTGAATCTCTTTTTAAAAAGAGGTATGTTTGATATATTTTTCTCTGTTAAAAAAGTTACCAGTAGTCATGTACCAGTAATCATGTATTGAAAACTGACAAAATAAGGTTTTTATCGTGAACTTTCAGGTCACCAACTTATATTTTGATCCGTTTTGTATTTACTGAGAAAAATTGAGATCATTGGCGCCAATATTACCAATGCGTCCTCTTAAACCATTGGCTGTCACGACTATCGGCACAATGATCGCTGAGTCCACAGAGGTAGTTTATTATTATTAATTATAATAAAACTAATTTGAATAAAAGAGCCATCTTCAATAGGGTTCCTCCTATGGGTAAAACGAATCTATTAAAAAAAACTTATTCAATTAATTGATCTTTTCGCAAGCTAGTATTCGGGTTTCACGCTTGACAGACAGGATTTTTTTAGAAATGTGTTGTTGCTTATTTTCGTTTATACTGTATTCAAATCAATTTTTGAAAATTACAGAATTAATCTCCATTAAATTATCTATACAATGGTACATAAATTAAGTAGGTTTTATGTGAGCACTCTCTAATGCTTCGCATTATAAGTAGTGCAATAATTAATGTAAGCAAAACATTATACAACTATTTAAAACAGTAACTGAGGAGTTTCTTGCTAATTCTTCTCCATACGAAACTAACTTTTGGAAGGGGCGACAAGAATCAATTCTATTTCTTGTAAATTTCGACATTCAATAGTTCCTTTTAACTGCCCACTAAAAATAAATGATTTGACTTGGGACAGGGATAATCGATGCCGTTTTTTGGAGAATTAAGGCCAGCACTGGCCTGTGATACCCTGAACAGTTACGTGTGAGATAACTCAGAAGCAAAGTCAACGTTGTTTAATTGCCGAGACGTGACTCTGTGGAAGTAATGGCGGCTTTAATCTCACCCCGCAATCATACCACACCGAAGTCATTGAGAATTTAAGGAATAATTTTCATAATATATTTAACAACTTTGCCTATTTTATTGCTAACTAACTCCTGCTCGCGACTTCGTTCGCGTGAAGTCTCGTTTTAACATAAAACATATTATTTGGCACTGAGCAATAGAGTAGCTTTCTATCAGTGAAAGAATTTTCAGAATCGGATCAGTGTAGTTCGAATATTACCCCTACATAAAAACTCACAAATTTTACCTCGGTATAATATTAGTTACCTAATTATTAAATGTTTTTTTATATTACGATATTCATCATCATCTGCCTAGCCTTTTCCTAACTATGCTGGAGTCAGCTTAGAGTCTAACCGGTTCAATAACAGTATTTTACATGGAGCGACTGCCTATCCGACCTCCATAATCCAGTTACTAGGTAATACGAAACCCCTTGGTAAGGCTGGTTGTCAGACTTTCGGGCTTCTGACGACCCGTAACGACTGTCAAAGGGGATATTCCCAAAGTACTCCATTGAGAGCCGGGACCAACGGCTTAACGTGCTTTCCAAGGCACGGAGGGGTCTTGGTATGTAAAGACGGTCACCCATCCACGGACTAACCGTGGCAAGCGTAGCTTAACCTAATCGATCGACCCGCGCGGCTGTTATTACTTAGCCATGAGCCCCCCACATTATTTGCTAAGGTAAATTTTTAACTCGTAACGATAATGTTAAGATGCTTACCAACCGTTACTGGTAAAATCAAGCACAAGGATATAAAAACCGGGCAAGAGCGAGTCGAAATCGCGCACCGAGGGTTCCGCATCATCATGTGTTTTTAAATTTTCATCGGCGAGGCCTATATTCGTCAGAGAATTTTAACACTGCACGCTGCGGTGTAGAATATTGCAATTTTAGGTCAGCACCATCTCTTGACCGATAGTGGAACTAATGTAACTTTTGTTAATGTTTTCTGAAAAAGTGTGCTATTTAGAGACATCGTTTTATTTTTCCTGTAATCTTTACATAAACTTCTATCACATAGAATAATTTCAGATTTTTTTCTATGCAAACTTCGAAGATAAGGGGGGAATGGTATTTTTTTTACATTTTTCATCAAAAGTCAAATCCTATGCGGCCTAAAAAATAAAAAAAAGTGTCTGAGAATGTGCAAACTGCGCTCTTTCATATGATACCCCACATGCCCTAGTAGCCCCACTTCGAATTTTTCAGACCCCCTTTCAGTCCCTGTAGCAAAATAAATATACATACTTTTATTTCTTTCTTATTTGAAATATAGTTGGGCAAACGTCATCTAAAACTATTCTAAATTTAAAATTGATAGCTTTAGTAGTTCTTGAGATATCCAGCTATGACAGACAGACAGACAGTCTCACCATAAGGGTTCCTTTTTACCATTTTGGGACAGAACCCTAATAACACTTTTATACGGAAAACGAAATTTGCGACTTGGTTCGAAAAATCAGCTTTCTTTATAACAATATATTTCATTCAGTTAGCGCCGTCAGCATTATGGACCCATGACGTCACTATGCCGTAGTTCATTCATTCTTTTTCGTACATTCTCTGCTTGTTATTTATTGCTCAATACGTTTATTGTTCTTTTGTTTGGCAGCATGAGCTTTACTTCGAGATGAATAGGGTAACCGAATTGTAACGATGCGTGGTTCGGAAGATACCTATAGACATTTTAAACTAGCTTTTACTGAGGAGTCTGTTGCAGATTTAAATATAGCAAGAACCTACTCATTCGTTACATTCTAAGTAAGTTATAGAATTATTTCATTACCACTGCTCTCAAAGCGGTGAAGGCAAACATCTTGAGGCACCACCGGGTGACGTCATAGAACCAAAAAAAAAACAAACAAAAAAATTCGAATACATGTGACATCCACCATCCCGCACCGCACTGGCCCGCGTGGTGGATTACAATCAGGGTTGGATATAGGTACGTTGAAAAAGACAGCACAAAAAAAACTGGCACTCCGGTAGTGCCGACAGAAGTGAAAACTTGAACAATTACGAGTGTATTTTGTGAATCGTCTTATAAACAAAACACGCGTGTTAAGGTGTGTTCCTTATTTTATAGGGTTTTTTGCAAATCAGGTATGATGACCAAAGTGACTGGTTTATTCTTCTCGTGAAAGGAATTTATTCAGATTTACAAATAAGCACACAGGATAGACTTCAGTTCGTGGTGTTGGTCGCGGCAGTGGTAAGAGAAGCAAGCCGCTCGCATAGAGCTCGTCGTCAGTTATATATCCGTGGTTCAGCGCCATCTCGTCGTTGTTGGATGAACTACGTAGTTAGTACGCGAGGCCCTCGTAGTTCTTCCTGATGTGCATAGATGGCGCTGTCTTACGTTTTACGTCTTACGAATTTTCGATCAGGGTCACGTGACCTGACGCGAATTTAGAAGTTTTTACCCATTCCAAAAAAAGTACACAGCGCCGCTAAAGAAGTTTTCACTTCAAAAATTAAAAGGATAGTATTTATAAAAAAATATAGTACACTTTCATTATTCTTAATTTAATATAATAGTCATTAAAATCAACACCAGTTAAGGCAAACTCTACTCTAACCTTTTCATTGGGGTGGATACTACCGATCTATCGTCATTTTCATGACCATCACTGCCGCTTTCCATAATTAAAACACTAAAAACGTATTATTTTACACAAAAATTCGCAAGCGATTGTTGTCACTTTGATTGAATTTCAAATGTAATGGAAGGAAAGAGATACTCCATTGAGAGCCGGGACCAACAGCTTAACGTGCTTTCCGAGGCACGGAGGGGTCTTGGTATGTAAAGATGGTCACCCATCCATGGACCAACCACGGTAAGCGTAGCTTAACCTAGTCAATCGACCTGTGCGGCTGTTATTACTTAACCAAGAGGGCTCCTCTTACAATACACTAACATGAAACGTTTCAACGACACAAAAATCTGAATTAATTTGCACAAAAGAACAGTGTCCTTTCATTTAATAACCCCCAAGCTTAGAGAATACGCGATACAATTCATTTCAACCAAACAAACAATATAATAAATAAACAGGTGTCCGTTATTCCATTCGGAAAATAAAGATACATTATTATCATTATAGAAAATGACAAAAAAAACACAAAAAAGAGTGCGTATTTGAGCGACAGTTCCACAGACGCCATTTCGCGACGCTTCAGCCGTTTTGACATCAAAATGTGACAGCAAGGGTCCCCTGTCAGGTTGATGTATCGTCTATAGATATAAAATGTACCTGAAAGGAAACTTTTGTAAAATATGGCTCGGCATTTCATTATTATTTTATTTCTAGAGGTGAAAAAATACATTTGTGTTTTTGCTATATGCTCCTATGGCCTTCGTTTTAATTGAGAGTAAGGGCTTTACGACTAATTAGGTGTTGAATTAATAACTTTAATCATCATTTATAAAATAAACCCCATAATTTCTTCAGTATTAATGTGACAAAACTTGATACCTTAACTTAATTTGGTTTGATTAATATTAATTGAGCGCTTTTCTCATTTTTAACGTAACGATATTCTCGTGGACGTCCACGTCACGTTACGTTATTACTTAATATTTTTCAAAACTATTAAATTTGTATTCTAAAATAAATAAGTATGTCAATATTTATACATTACTAGCAGTGCCCCGCGGTTTCACCCGCATAAGTGTCGACCCCGTGGGAATATCGGAATAAAAACTATCCTATGTCCTTTCTCGGAACTCAAACTATCTCAATACCAAATTTCATCTAAATCGGTTCAACAGCTTAAGCGTGAAGAGGTAAAAGACAGATAGACAGACTCATTTTCGCATTTATAATACCTATTATGAGGAGTAAGTAATGTTACTTTTATTTTAGAAAATAAATAAGGGTTCCGCGCAAAAAAAAATAAACCCATGAAATCCAATTTGTTTTCCCACATGTTGGCAAACGAAGTCGCGGGCACAGATAGTCATTAAAATAATTGGTGGATCGTACCTATTGCACAAGAAGATACTGTTGTTGACTCCTTAAAATCCGCCCTTTAATCATCAAACCAACTGGAAAATTTCAAAGAAACAATCACAACAAGACGGAAACTCTTCCTCAAAAGTAAAATAAACCTATTTAGTATTCTAAACGCAACATTTGCTTGTTTATTCGTTATTCAATCAGAATTCAACAAAGCAACAGATGACGATGACGGTAGAACTTCGGTACTATTACAAAAATATGAGCAGCGTTGTCTTTGGTTTTCCTAAGTGTTCGGAGGAAATGTGAGAGTAATGTTTGTCTATGTTGAACTTGAATGAGACTCAACTTTATATCGAGTCTACCTATTAAAGTGCTTAACAAACATTCTTGAGTATTGATTTCGGAGTATCAGACGCTGTAACTTTGGCTTAAGGGGCTTATGGCTTACTTATAACAACCGCACGGATCAATCAAGTTAAGCTACGCTTGCCGCGGTTGGTCCGAGGATGGGTGACCATCTTTACATACCAAGACCCCTCCGTACCTCGTCAAGTACGATAAGCCGTTGGTTGCAACTGTCATTCGTGGATCTTTGGCAGTCGTTACGGGTCGTCAGAAGCCCGATAATCTGACAACCAGTCTTAGGCTGCGTTTCCACCAGATATGAGCCAAGATGCGTAGCGAGGGATGTGTGTAAAACCAACCAATAAGATCGCTTCATTTATACAGCTTGAACTAAGTTAGCGTTGGTATTGGTTAGTTTTACACACATTCCTCGCTATGCATCCTCGCTCATCTCTGGTGGAAAACCAGCCTTACCAAGGGGTATCGTATTACCCAGTAACTGGGTTGTGGAGGTCAGATAGACAGTCGCTTCGTGTAAAATATACCGGTATTTTTGAAGTGAAAACTTCTTTAGCGGCGCTGTGTACTTTTTTTGGAATGGGTAAAAACTTCTAAATTCGCGTCAGGTCACGTGACCCTGATCGTAAGATTCGTAAGACGTAAAACGAAAGACGCGCGTTGTTGAGGACAGCGCCATCTATGCACATCGGGAAGAACTACGAGGGCCTCGCGTACTAACTACGTAGTTCATCCAACAACGACGAGATGGCGCTGAACCACGGATATATAACTGACGACGAGCTCCATGGGCTTGCTTCTCTTACCACTGCCGCGACCAACACCACGAACTGAAGTCTATCCTGTGTGCTTATTTTGTAAATCTGAATAAATTCCTTTCACGAGAAGAATAAACCAGTCACTTTGGTCATCATACCTGATTTGCAAAAAACCCTATAAAATAAGGAACACACCTTAACACGCGTGTTTTGTTTATAAGACGATTCACAAAATACACTCGTAATTGTTCAAGTTTTCACTTCTGTCGGCACTACCGGAGTGCCAGTTTTTTTAGCTGCATCCTGTTAGACTGGAAGCCTTCCCAACATTGTTCGGAAAGGGCTAGGCAGATGAGATGGTGTACCTTATTGAGATCTTCTTTCTCCTGGCTATTATATCAATTTATTTGGAGTCAGCCCTACTAGTACTTGGTCAGCGGGATTGTCCGAAAGGGTTACCGCTGGCTCGGAACATAAAGGGCTAAGGAAGGAACACGGGTGGGTTTTAGTCAGTAAGAGTCTGACACTCCCTTCCGCTCCACCCAGAGCGGGAGGGGTCATTTGATGAATTTCCATCCTGAAGAGAAAAAAAAAGCCCTACTAGTACTTTTGTTGTTTGAGGGTTGTCTCTTGTTGTTACTTTATGCAATACTGTAGCAAATACTAGGCTATAAACATAATCAGCCTGTGTTCCCACTGCTGGGACACAGGCCTCCTCTCTGTGAGAGGGAGTGGGCCATAAACCACCACGCGGGCCTAGTGCGGGTTGGTAGACGTCACATGTCTTCAAATTTTTGGTTCTAGAACATGTTCAACATGTGAAACCTCACAATGTTTTCCTTCACCGTTTTGAGGGCAGTGGTTATGAAATTAAATACACAAAGTAAAAAATTCAATCATCTGACTAGTCTTTTCCCAGCTATGTTGGGGTCGGCTTTCAGTCTAGTAGTAGCATTAGACATGGAGTGACTGCCTTTCTGATATTCACAACTCACTGGGTAATTCTATAACTCTTCGTAAGACTGGTTGTCAGACTTTCGGACTTCTAACAACCCGTAACGACTGTCAAAAATTCACAAATGACAGTTGGGACAAACAGCATACGTGCTTTCCAAGGCACGGAGGGGTCTTGGTTTGTAAAGATGGTCGCCTATCCACAAACTAACTGCGGTAAGCGTAGCTTAACTTGATTGATCCGTGCGGTTGTTACAAGTAAGCCATAAGCCCCTTAAGCCAAAGTTACAGGGTCTGATACTCCGAAATCAATACTCAAGAATGTTTGTTAAGCACTTTAATAGGTACACGATATAAAGTTGAGTCTCATTCAAGTTCAACATAGACAAACATTACTCTCACATTTCTTCCTGGCGTGTCTTTTCGGCATTGATTTTCTTTGTCAGGCAAAGAAAATCAATGCCGAAAAGACAGGCCTGCCCTATATTTTCGGTGTTGAATTTTTTTCGGTTTAAGGAAATATAACAACGAAATGGAAAACCTTATTTGTTACCATGTAAACAATACCCACTCAATTGAACATCGATATCAATAAAACCGCCGCAGAACTCCGCGGAAAACACTTCAAATAAAATTCACATCAGCTACCAAATTGCGAAAAAAATCAGTCCGCGGAATTCGGGAACAATGCATAAAAAGGTCACGTATACATATTAAATTATCGGTTTTGGAGAAATAAAACATATTACAAATCAATTGATATATGCTTAATATGCGGGGCACGGATGCCCCAGTTAGTATGGTAAGAGGGAGCCTGTTCGGAATCTGGGAATGGTATATAGAATTACGGGGAGAAAAAATTTGGTCCTTCGTTACGGATCGTCTGTTTCCGTGAGTGTTCGTAAAATTGAGTCAAGTTAAGTTGGGTGGGACGTGAGACTGTCTATGTCTACAAGTAAATACAGGCTTCTTTTTGAATAAACGTAATCAGCTTATAAGGTTGCCACTGCTGGCACACAGGCTTGCTCTCGGTAAGATGGAGTGGGCCGCAATCCATCACGCGGGCCCAGTGCGGGTTGGGGAATGTCACATGTCTTCGAATTTTCGTTCTAGGACATGTCGGTTGCCTGACGATGTTTTCCTTCACCATTTTGAGAGCAGTGGTGTTGAAATAATTTACACAAACTAAAGCGCCTGTCTGGCTTCGAACCTACGACCTACAACTCGTAAATTGAGGCCGTTACCACTTGGCCACCACTGCTCTTTTTGAATGAATACATTGAACGATAGCGATTGTATTTTGCCCTAAATTCTCGCGATTAAAAGGGATTATTTTATTATCATCATTCAGTCGAAAGACTCGGACCAAACCTCGCCAAATTGACTGGTCCAGTGCTTTTAGCATCCAGCGGATGACCTTCATTAGGTCATCGAATTGTTTATTTCAAGAAAATATATGGACGGAAAAAAATACGATATTTCAATAACAATTAATACAATAAATTGTTAGTGGTTGTAAAGGCAATCATATAACTTGGTTTTAGTAGGTTTTTATATTTTATTTATTCTTTTGGTAGTTTCTTATTTTGTAAATGTGAGGACTTTGTAGGCCTAGTAGACTTTAGATCTGTAGACCATTTTTTATTTTATCAAGTACCTGATACTTGTTGACAGGCCTTCGCTGTCCTCCTCCTGTAATTTGAAAAGATTGTAAAAGCCAATAATTTTTAAAAAGAGTAACAGTGGAGTTTCTTGTCGGCTCTTCTCCATAGGAAACGACCAATTGGAACCGTGCACCTAGTTTCTCACGTTTCATAAGTGCCCATGTAGGTTTACGTGAAATAAAATAATTTGATTTTGATTTTAATGCATCTTTTCACACAGCGAAATAACTAAAAGTATTCTGTCTTTTAGTGATCAGAAAACTTTGGAAAACATAAACTACTTTTCAAACCCGGAATTCTCGATTTCCTCCTTCTTTTACGGCCGATACAAGAGATTGATACACCATAAGTTATGGTGCCATAAATAAAATATTGTCTATAATCCACCTCGTTTGTATCGCGTGCGTGCCTGATTTCAATCTTCCAGAACTATGCGATAAGGCCGTCAAGTATGGGTTTATTCGCTACGATTTCCGTGACATTGTAGATGTTTCACTTTTTACCCGACTACGGCAAAGCAAAAAGGAGGGTTCTGATTTTGACCGGTATGGTATGTATGTATGTTCATCAGTTCCCTCATAACTTAAAAGTACTTGTAATAATTTGACAAATGAGGTATCGTTAGATGCATCTTGACCGTTCGCTGGCTATAGGCTATGTGACTTCACACTAAAATTAATATGGCGCCCTCTAGAGGACATAAAGTAATGAATTTAAAAATAAATATTTTGGTATGTTGCCTTGTGAAATGAAAGGGCTTTATTAGCACATTTCAAAAATATTAATATATGTAACTGAAATAAGCCCCAAAATAATTAAATAAAATCAATATAAAGACTAAAACCCGACTACTGAAAAGGATGAAACGAGAATGTACCTTCCCGTGGTCGCATGTACCATAGCTTATATGTATGTTAGTACAGCGGCATGCGACCACGAGAAGGTACTTTCTTGTTTCATCCTTTTCAGTAGTCGGATTTTAATTTTTAAACTTTTTTTAGTTGTATTCTTGATATGACTTCAGGAAATTCGTGATATATTTTTTCTAATTTTTTTTGACCACGATACTTAGTATCTTAAAATCATAATATTGTGGAGCTACCCAGTTCAACAATATTATGATTCTCCTCTCATGGTCCGGAGCGAGAGGGAGTGGGAGCAAATCATCTCCTTCTGCGAAGCAGTCATGCTAGCGAAGGAGGTGGCGGGATAGTTCAGGGAGAGAGCCTCCCGTCCCAGCCACCGCGGGAGACGCTCCGGGCGTCGGACCCGCGCGACGTCTCCCGGCCACCGTAGGCGCGGGCCTGCAGTCGGAGAGTAATGGGTAGCTCACAGTCCAGGACCAGGCCCGTGCCGGACGGAGCGTACGTGTTCCACGCGCGCCTCAAAGAGATGTCAGCATCAAATTAAAGGGGCCCGTCAGGGGCGAAGCCTGCCGGGTCAGCGGGATTGTCCCAAAGAGTTACCGCTGGCCCGGAACATAAAGGGCTAAGGAAAGAACACGGGTGGGTTTTAGTCAGTAAGAGTCTGATACTCCCTTCTGCTCCACCCAGAGCGGGAGGGGTCATTTGATGACTTCCCACCATGAAAAAAAAAAACGAGATTAACCTGATCGATCCAACCGTGCGGCTGTTATAACTTAGCCACAAGATAGAAATTACTACAGCTAATTAAATTTCTTTATATTTATGTCTTGATAACAGATTTCAATAGGCTTTCAGAACCCTAGGATAATATTTAAAGAAAAAAACACAGCTAAGTACCTAATATTTTTCACTAATTCAGCGGTACCAGTACTCAAGATAGTAAAATTCTTGATCTCTCGTTTTCATTTCCCGTTTTATAGCGAAGTTTATTAATTTTATAATTTACCTTGTAGATTTTATCGTTTCAAATTACGTGAAATACCATTTTACTCTAAATGATTGACTCATTACCTGCTGCGTATCGAAGTTAAAAAAGATAGTTCGTTTTATTTCATCTATACTAATATTATAAAGAGGTAAAGTTTGTCAGTTTGTATATGGGGGGTAATCTCTAGAACTACCAGTCGGATTTGAAAAAATCTTTTGAAATTTGATAGCCCAATACTTAAGGAAGGCAATAGGCCATTTAACATCACGCTATGACCCTTAGGAGCCGAGCAAAAAGAAAAAAAAGTCGGAAAGAACGCTAAGCAAAAACGAAATAATAGCGCGGGCAGGCAATGCGATGCGACGGGGTGGGTCGGGGGAACAAGAAATTTCACGCGAACGAAGTCGCGAGTAGAAGCTAGTAGCTCATAAAGGGTGAGAAAACGAAAGTATTTATTTATCTTAAGATTTTCTTTTTTTATTTACAAAACTATCATCCGTTTGCCTAGCCTTTTCCCAACTATGTTGGGGTCGGCTTCCAGTCTAACCGGATGCAGCTAAATACCAGTATTTTACATGGAGCAACTGCCTATCTGACCTCCACAACCCAGTTACTAGGTAAAACGATACCCCGTGGTAAGACTGATTGTCAGACTTTTAAGGCTCATACACACAGGCGCGACGCGACACGCGACGCAAAGGCACCGCTTGTTGCGCGACTTGCGGTGCCTTTGTGTCGCGTCGCGCCTGTGTGTACGAGCCTTTAGGCTTCTGACTATCCGTAACGACTATCAAAAATCTATGAATAACAGCCGAAACGTTTTTTACATTTCAATGGCCGGGACCATCGGCTTAAGGCTCGTACACACAGGCGCGACACGACACGCGACACACAGGTACCGCAAGTCGCGCATCGAGCGGTGCCTTTGTGTCACACGCGATTCGCGTCGCGCGTCGCGCCTGTTTGCATGAGCCTTTAACGTGCTTTCCGAGGCACGGAGGGGTCTTGGTATGTAAAGATGGTTACCCATCCACGGACCGACCGTAGCAAGCGTAGCTTAACCTAATCGATCGAAACGTGCGGCTGTTATTACTTAGCCGTGAGAAGTGTAGGTACCCTTATGCACCTGGGTCTTGCCGAGTGCATGATATTTTCATATTTTATTTATTGCGCCTCTTAATGCACAAAACGGCTATTGTAAAAGATGTTTTAAAAAGTTAATCACACATAACAACATAATCAGCCATAACATTCCCACTGCTGGGACTGAGACACAGGCCTCCTCTCTGTGAGCGGGAATGGGCCGTAATTCACCACGCGGGCCCAGTGCGGGTTGATAGATTTTACATGTCTTCGAATTTTTGGTTCTGGGATATGCCGGTTTCTTCACGATGCTAAATCTAATTAGCTAGGTACAGACGCCAGCACATCAAGCTACTACAAATCTGTCAAATTTCTTTAATAGATTTTTAACTTTATCGCTAAAGCATAAGGTTCAAAGTTGATTGGGAAAATTTGACAGTTTCGGGTAGCTTAATGTGCTGGCGTCTGTACAAATTTATTTATTTATTCACAAGGCAACTATAACAGGCAATAATCACAGTAAGTATATCCCTAGGTTCAAATTATAGGTTAATTAGGGACCCTGTTACGGCAACAGGGTAAAACATACACAAATAGAAAAAAATACTATTACTCATATTTACTAGTTTCTGCGTGCGGCTTTGTTCGCGTGGAAGTCGTAAGATACACAATATTATAATAGCCGTCCTCAAGAATTGGGCTATCAAATGCAAAACGTCTTTTTTTAATCCGACTGGTATTTCTGAAAATGATCGAGCTCATATAAACAAAAAAAATCACAGTATATCACTAGGTTCACATTATTACCTCTTTCATACCTCGCTACATCACAACTGAGAGAAAAAAGACCTTGATTGAACCCTTTAATTTTCTCAAAAGTACTACCCAAAAGTCAGGTGGTATTTATATAATGTAATAACCCTACATCGCGCTGGTACAAGAAATGACGTAATAATATCATAATTTATATAACAACAACTCTCCATGTGATTGTAGGTAATAACTTCAGACTCAAATCCAGCGTGTTTGCTTTATGGTAGATATTAATTAAGTTATGTAGCCGGTAATACGGCTCACGGAGTTAGGAAATACGGACGGAGTAATCTTTGGAGGGAGTTTAAAATCCGTCGGTTGAATAATAATCGTAATCAAGAATATGAATTGTATCAATGTTACCACTGTTATTAAATCTACTTATATTTTTTCTTTTGTTTAAAAATTTTGCAAATTATCCGTTGTTACCAATTCTATTCAGTGAACTTTAGAAATATTTATGTCAATCATTTTAAATATTATTTTCATACATTTTAATTTTATCTCTATTTATGTGCTTTTATTATTTGTTTATTTAATTTTATTTAAGTTGTCATTGTCATAAAATAACCCATTTTATTTTTTAACAATTTTATTTTCATTTCCATGTACGATGTTACCGAATTTTAATGTTACACATTATAATTTAATTTAATTGAATATTAGCGCTTTTTAAGTAAGTTAACTTATTTTCCAAATGTATTGATTTATGCATGTGGTGTTTACCTAGAAGTAATTGTTGCGCTGTAATTTAAAATTAAGAATGTATTATGTCACTGTATTCAGTATGAACAACTGTTGGTAAAGCTAATAAAGGAAAAAATAAGAACATCTGGTACCTCTGTTCTTTCTGGTAAGGATTTTTTACGCTGAATAAGTGTGTCCAAAAGGATTTTTTTACACTGAATAAGTGTGTCCAAATTAACTCTCACTGGATTTTGAAAAGATTTCGGAAGACGCTTGGAAAATTATCACAATATTCAGCTTTTAATAGGGGGCCACTTCTAAATTTAAATGATACCTTTAACATAATGTATTGCTTTTATTAACAACCATTGATAGAGCTGGAAGCCTATTTGTTATCCGGCTCGAAGGACCATTTCAATGTAAGAATCGGCATCAAAAAGCGCAAATTGCACCACTGTTATAGCAGAAGCATAATCAACCTATAATGTTCCCACTGCTGGGACACAGGGCTCCTCTCTTCTAGAGGGAGTCGGCTGTAATCTACCACGGACCACTGTTAATCTGCTGAAACTACCAGAGGTACTGCAAGGTGACATCCGCGCTTGGTCGATATACCGAATATTCATACTCAGCGCTTCTCCTCCACATTTATTATGCGCATGACCGAAGTGTGAAACTCTCTGCCAGCGTCTGTATTCCCTTCCACGTATAACCCATTATTCTTCAAAGCAAAGGTGAATAAGAATCTTCTGGACTTGCTCGTTCTATCATAGACCTCGTTTTCCACCAGGCGAAATCGAGGTCAAGAGCTCGCCCATTTGCATTTTTTTTAACTAGCTAACTATATTTTTTGTTACACATTTTAAAAGCAGCTTTTTAGGTCCTATGACACCGTCCAACTGTTAACATGGTAAATATACTATATTTTAACATATTTAAAAATAACACAACTCCATTTCACTTAATTAACCCCAGACTTTATTTATTAAATCATCACAAAAAACGCTAACATAATCTTGCTTATTTCAACTCAAATATAGACTTAGACTTAAAAGCTAACTCAGACGGCCCTACGGCATAAAATATAATAGTTAGGTCTTCGTAATGTTAGCCAGTTAGACATTTACATATTTAATATTCCTATTCTGAAATAGTACAATACTGTAATGGTCCGGCTGTCATGGCGCTGCAGGTTGAATTAAGAAAATGAGGCGGAATGTTTTGGGTTTACACAATGGCCGGAGTTAGGCCAGTCGAGTATATATTTTGTTTAGTGTCATAATATTATGTAGACGGGGTCAATATGGGTGGGAGAGTGTTTAAGAGTTATTTATTTTTATTATTTTATTTCGGTGCCTTATTGTTCTAGTAGTCACGAGCACTGCTCCTGAGCGGTCTTGGGTTCAATTCCCAAGTCCGGAAAATGTTTTTAGGGTTTCGTACCACAAAATAAAAAACGCAACCGTCAAAACGGAACGGAAAGCTCACTAATTATAAGATCACTTCGTTGCCAACCTGTCTGTCCGTCAGTCAAGACCCTTTTTCTCAGGTACGGGTGGAGTTATCAAGGTGCAAATAATATCAAATACTCAATGCTGCAATCCCTTGAAGCAGTGAAAAAATGAAACTTCTAAGTCAACGCAACTAAAAGATACGGGCGTTTATGTTCCGAAATCAAACCCGTTGACCCAGAATCATGAAATGTGGTAAGAAGTAATTTCATGAAGCACAAGTAAAGGAAAAAATCCGAAAACCGTAAACTTTTAGTTACATTCCAAAAAAAAGTAATTTCTACACTATCATACTGTTACGAGCTTGGGGTTCGTGACAATTAAAAACTGCCGAATTAATAACCAAAAATTGACACTTTAATCACAACACCAATTACAACTCAAACACACTAATTACAACTCAAACACACTAATTACAACTCAAACACACTAATTATGAAACACAATATCACTACTGATCACTCTTAGTCGCATTTGAATATAGCTTCGATGTACTGGTATCGCTTGTTCAAAACTATGTGTCTAGCGGCTCACACCGGCCTTATATAGTGCCACAGAGCTACTATATAAACATCTAGAAAGTTCGAGTACATACCGGTCCCAACTGACCCGATGTCGATAGTTCTGGAAATTTCTAGGACCAAAATTGACACTTTAATCACGACACCAATTACAACTCAAACACACTAATTACAACTCAAACACACTAATTATGAAACACAATTTCACTACTGATCACTCTTAGTCGCATTTGAATATCGCTTCGATGTACTTGTATCGCTTGTTCAAAACTATGTGTCTAGTGGCTCACACCGGCCTTACATTGTGCTACAGAGCTACTATATAAACATCTAGAACATTCGAGTACATACCGGTCCCGCCTGACCCGATGTCGATAGTTCTCGAAATTTCTAGGACCTTGACCCTACTAGTTCTGCTACCCGATACTAGATAGCGCTAGTGATAACTAATGTCACCATTTACCAGGCGTCAATTGTGGCGCGCACCTACAAATTTGTACGGAGCCCTCGGTGCGCGAGTGAATCCGACTCGCACTTGACTGTTTTTTTTCCATCAGGAATTTCTCAATAGCAGTCCGGAGCCTGGATTTGTTCCTGGTTGATGGCAATAGGCTCACCCCCTATTGCATGGGACATGGGAAAAAAACATGGGACTTAAACATAACTGGTGAAATATGGCTGTACCTACTACAGGTCCAAAGTCTGCCTAACTCTTCGGGAATAACAGTCGTGTTGTTATGATGTTATGTGTAGCGTTTTTTATCTCTAAGATATTGTTAGTGTTTGGCCAGACTGCAAACGCGGGCGCGGGGCGGGCGCGGCGCGGCGTATTCATCATAAAAACTTTAAATGAGTGTCGCGGGCTGCTCGGCGCGGGAAGCACGTAGGCAGCGCGCGGACAACTCACGCCATAGCTCGTTCATACAAGTGGCCGCAGTGAGTGCGCGGACGGCCTGCGCGGGGACCGGGTTTCTCAGACTAGTTCGAGCTTTTTTCTAGTAAAAATAAGTCCACTTCATCCACATTATATTTTGACAAGCACTGGACACGACAACACTCAGAACGAAGCCGCGCTCCACTGCGGACAGGCAGATCGCGCGCGTTTCCGCACCCGCGCCGCGCCCCGCCCCGCGCTGCCAGTCTGGTTAAGCACTAAGTTTTAATTCCTGAGTTGTTCAGAGTAATATTGAGTTTTTCTGTTATGAAATTGCAGATTTTACATTTTATTATTACTTCTATATTTATTATGCATATGTATAGCCCATGTTGAATATATTTTCATAAATTCGAAATTAATGAATAAACAATTAATTTGCCTTCAGTAAAATTTACATTATGATTGAAGCTTTTTATTCATGAACCACGTTTGTTTTTGGCTGCACGCAATTTTTACCGACGAAAGAAACGCCACAACATACAAATTTATTATTTCAAGCGTAAAATGATTGCTGCTTTGATATAGTCTTTGTTGATTGTTTTCTATTCGCCCGCCTTAGAATTTGTTATTTATATTAATTTACGAGCTTAGTTAGACTACTGGCCGATTCCTGTAACTTACGGACCGTTCATCTGCCTAGCCTTTTCCCAATAATACTGGGGTCGGCTTCCGGTCTAACCGTGTGCAGCTAAACACCAGTATTTTACATGGAGCGACTGCCTATCACACCTCCACAACCCTACTACACATTTTTGGACTTCTGACGACTGACTGTATAATTTAGAAGCATTTTTAAATTTTGTAAATGTAAGAACCATGTTTTCGTTTACTATGATTTTTTTCATGTTGACTTGAAAGAGCATGGCGGTTGAGAACATGTCATGCTCACTTAAATGTCTCATCGATGGTGGCACGTGTGTTGGATCATTCGGTTCCCTACAAAATGGTTGAGCTAGATGGTGCTGATCCACGCGTCATGTTCGTGAACGGGCGCCGTCGGTTGAGACTGGTCATTTCTTAACTGCCAAGGCTTATTTTTAATCTTATATTTTGAAATGTTTCTTCATTTGTGTTTTTTTTACATTGTTCTCGCATATAGAAGCAACAATAATTATGTACCCACGATTTGTAATATCTTGATTTAAAAGAGTGTCCATGGAGTTTCTTGCCCGTTCTTCTCCATAGAGATCTACGTTTTGGAATGGGCAACTAGCTTCAACTTTCTGACTAACTGACGGACTATTTTAATTTTGACAATTCAAAAGTGCCTGTACAAGGTTTAATTGAAATAAATGCTTTGAGTTTGAGTTTTGAGTTTGTCAAATATCCTCGAATGACAGCCGGGACTAATGGCTTTACGTGCTTTTCGAGGCACGGAGGGGTCTTTGTTCCACTGGCGTCTGTACTATGGTACGGACGCCAGCACATCAACCTACCACAATCTGTTAGATTTTTTTAATAGATTTTCAACTTTATCGCTAAAACATAAGGTTCAAAGTTGATTGGGAAAATCTGACAGATTGTGGTAGGTTGATGTGCTGGCGTCTGTACATCATACTTCAAACAAACTCAAACCAAAGAGACAGAAAATCGTCATTAACTTCTGGATTCACTTACATACACGTCTGATCCTATTGACATTATAAACCCTCCATTGAACAACTCCCATTCAATTCATCCAATAAGAAAAATTATCAGCAAAATCTCACAGAACATCTTGAAACGAACGTTACGCAAAAACGTGCAAATGGACGGAAATTCTTTAATTTTTTTTCCGTTATTTTTAGAACGTTGAATAGAATTTTAGTAAAAACGTCGGGATTTGTCCATAAAAGCTTTTTTAAAAGGAAGTAAAATCAAAGAAGGCTATTCTGTTTTACTTCGTATTTAGGGTTCCGTACCTCAAAAGCAAAAGATAAAACGGAACCCTTATAGGATCACTCGTGTGTCTGTCTGTCCGTGCGTCTGTCACAGCCAATTTACTCCGAATCTAACGGACCGATTAAGTTGAAATTTAGTACACATTTCAATCTGTATGACCCGAACACAGACGTGTTACGTAGATAAATGAATCTTGAATATGGGAATAATTTTTGGGGGCAAATAGAAAATAACAAAAAAAAGTTTCGCAATCTGTACTGTGTAACATATCAAATGAAAGGGCTTACTGTGAGAATCTTAAATATATTTTTTTCATAATTTTAAAGTCATTTTTTTTAAGTTATTTTAAGAGAATAGACAAAAATTTACCAGTCCGGCCCCTCATCTCCGAAACTACTGAGCTTAAAATTTTGATAAAAAGATACAAAACATAGTTCTATACCTATAGATTATAGGAAAACCTATAAAAAGTATGTGGTCTTAAAACAACGTGGTAAATATCTCAATATTGTGCGTACAAACTTACATTTTCAGTTGGAATGTATGGGAGAACATGTTTATCAGCTACAATGTTAAGTTTGTTCTTGGGATAAATTCATTCCAACTACGGAACCCTTCATTGTGCGTGGTCCGACACGCACTTGGCCGGTTTTTTTGCGTTAAGAAAAAGGCGCCTATACCTAAAGTTCCCACTGCTGGGACACAGGCCTTCTCTCTTCGAAAGGAGTGGGCCATAATCTACCACGCGGGCCTAGTGTGGGTTGGTAGATGTCACATGTCTTCGAATTTTTGTTTCTAGGACATGCCGGTTTCCTCACGATGTTTTCCTTCGCCGTTTTGAGAGCAGTGGCGATGAAATTACTTACACAAAGTAAAACGCCTGTCGACAGGAAGTACTTCGCCTAAAATACATATCACCTCCAAGGGATTTCTCGGTACATTTCTGACTACAGAAACAAATAAATCTCTTATCTAGAGAACTAGCCTCATCGACATAAAAAAGATAAGAAAGACAATACGTTTATTTGCATTAAAACATGATCCAAAGAAATAAGTCGACATAAAAGAGATAAGAAAGACAATACGTTTATTTGCGGTAGACATGATCCAAAGAAATAACCCAAACACAAAAAAGATGTTGGGGGAAATATGCGTCACATCCACGCAAAACGGCCATCTTTCAGTATAATGCTAAGACCCTATGCGAGACAGAGCCTCATGCAGCGCTGGTTTTCAGCCGGCGTTGACGTGACGACGTCAACCGGTGCAGCATACGTAGAAAAGAAAGAAAGAAAGGTCACAGAATAAGCAAAGTGAAAGGTCAAAGGGTCGGTGATACTAGTCCTAGAACCAATAACCGTTAAAATAGATAGATAAACCATTTATTTGGCGCACACAAAAAGACAGCACAACACACAAAATTACAATACTAGATGATAACCAAATTATCCACATGATTATAATATAAAAACAAGGTGCGATAAAAAACTGCACTTAACACTGTGACAGGTTCACAGGTGTTAAGTGCACAGTGAAGATTTGTAAGTATACTCGACACTACGACGAAATAAAAAATAAAAAATAGACGTGTTCTTCAGTGAAAACCGTGAATTGGCAAACGTAAGATAGGACGCTAGTGGGCTAAGTGGCTGGTAGCACCTGGAGTTTGTTGCGCCATTTCTTTCCAGCTAAAGCACTAGGAAGTGGCGAAGGGCGGGCGTTTTGGGGGACTAATTTTGACGCTCAACGTCTGCTGATTCTCAGCGTAGTTTGAATAAATGATTTTTGATTTTGATGAGAGTAGCCGAAGACCGAGTCAATTAGCGTGTGATTGGATATACCTATATTTAGCAGTAGACTATTAAAGATAGATGATGACAAAGTAATGTGTCGTCTGTCTGCAATTTAACAGTTACAATCACAACAATTACAGTTTTGACGATACTTAATATTCCTATCATCACCATCGGCGTAGCATGGCCTTTTTTCTCTATTTGCCTTATAAAACCCGTAAATTATTGTCATCAAAGTTACAGCAATTAATAAACTTGGCTTGGCTGGTGATTTGTCATCGGCCGACACAACGAACTCTTTCATAAGGAAAGCTCCTCATGAAAGAGTTCGACCAAATCTCGTGAATATTATGTAAAATTGGAAGTTCACTAACAATTGGTATCATATCCCGAAAAGTTTCGAGACTCAATTGAAAGAAAGGTCAAACTGTCTTAAGTTGTGTACCTAAATAGAGGAGTAGCCCCATTTCTGAAGGCAGATTCCAAGATCTAGAATGGCGGATCCAAGGTCATTGTTTCATTTTATCTAGGTTGGAAAAAAAATTGTAGTTTATTATTGCAAAATAGCCTGGTTGTTGTTGTTATTTTACATAAATTCCAGGTTAAGCAATGTGTTAAAGTTTTTCCATCAAAAGATACTCAGTAGTAACCCGTAGTTTCGAACTGTGCCCGATATACATTAACAGGCACGCCGTCGCTCAACAAAAGTCAGCGAAACCTGGGTATAATAAATTTATACATAATATATTGGGTAGAGATCTACCAATCCCTTTGAAGAAAAAGACGTAATGCATTGTATTACTATCGAAATTACAACTTCATTATAGAGTTTACAAATCCTTCAGTGGGCTTTCAAAATGGCTTCATACAACTTAACTGCGTTCATCAAAAAATACTTAAAATCATAGCCAGAGACCATCCTCCATCTTAAAAAGAAAATAACGCCTTCAAATTTAACCCCAAAATAACGCAGCTCCATTGTCACGTCGAAAATCACTGAAAGACATTTCATTAACCCTTCCTTGATGAAATTAAGTAAAGGGTCCCGTCTACCCCTTACTTTGCGACGTCGACGTCGATGTTAAAAGTTATGAAGGAATTTTTCATAAATTATTTTTCCCTCTTTTTTTATGGAGTTGGAAGAATTTGCGATGTCAATGGTTGGTGATTAAGTGACAGAGAAAGAAAGGTTCATATGTTCTTTGGTGGGAACAGGAAAGCATGTGAATTAAGTTCACATATGTATACTTTGGCAAGCAGAGCGAAAGTATAGTAGAGCACAGTGAGTGGTAGCCCAGTGGCAACCGTCGCGACATACGAGTTGTAGGTCGGAGGTTCGAACCCTGACGGGTGCTTTACTTTGTGTAAATTATTTCATCACCACTGCTCTCAAAACGATAAAGGAAAACATCGTGAGGAAACCGGCATGTCCTAGAACCAAAAATTCGAATACATGTGACATCTACCAACCCGCACTGGGCCCGCGTGGTGGATTGCGGCCCACTCGCTCTCACAGAGAGGAGGCTTGTGTCCCAGCAGTGGGCATATTATAGGCTGATTATGTGTAATCTTTTACTTTAAATACTTCATTAGTATCTAGTTTAAAGTCTATATCAGTGGACAGGAAAAAGTGTGACAACCAGTTCTATCAAGGGGTGTCGTGTAGGTAACTGGATTGTAGAGGTCAGATAGGCAGTCGCTCCATGTAAAATACTGGTATTTAGCTGCATCCAGTTAGACTGGAAGCCGACCCCGATATAGTTGGGAAAAAGCTAAGCAGATTGATAGTTAGTTTTTGTTTGTTTCAAGTACTTCTCAACTTCTGCGGGGTAATTGCGCGACACACTAACAATATTTAATGGCGTTCATTTTGACATTTCAATAACATTCATTGCGTTAGTTGCGTTGTTGAGCGGACAAATTTTTCGAACATATGTTGCAATGTATTAGCAATATCCTTCAAAATAATTCAGATTGTGATTGATAATGTGTTACGCAATTAGGATGCTGGTTTTAATAAGTAAGTGGTTTTTCGTGGCATGTTAAATAATCCACAAATATTAGAATCGTTGGGATTACTTGTTCCAGACAGAAGGCTACGGTTGAGACCGAGAGAGAGGCTTTTTAAAGTCCCGGCATCGCGTACTAACGTTTTGAAGTTTGCACCAGCGATTCGAGCGATGCACACACTGAATTGTGTGTCTCGGCGTTTGGATATATTTTCTTGTTCTTTGGCGGAATTCCAGAGGGTGACACTTAGTATGTTGTCCACTGTATAGCTGCGTTCCTTCCCAGACCCGTTACTTGGGACTGGGTTTTAGCAATTTATGACTACTTTTGTTAGCTTGGGTCTTACCTGTTAAAACAAAGTATGTGTTAATGAATAAATAAAATAAATAAATAAAAGTAAAAAATAACCCTTCAAACAAAAAGCCAACAACATTATCAAACAACATAAACGACTGTCCAATTTACATCGAAACCGATACAAAGTTAAAGAAAACATTTATATTTATACTTAAAAACCAAAATTACCTGAAACTAAGTTAGCAATAACAGAAACAAGGAAATTATAACGTTATATTTGTACTAGTAGCACCTCGCGGTTTCACCCGCATAATTGTCGATCCCGCGGGAATATCGGGATAAAAAATAACCTATGTCCTTTCTCGGGACTCGAACTATATCTATGCCAGATTTTATCTAAATCGGTTCAACGGTTTAAGCGTAAAGAGGTAACAGACAGACAGACACACTTTCGCATTTGTAATGTTAGTATGGATATAATTGTGTTCACTACATTATGATTTTTTTACAGAACATGCAACATCTTGAGATAAAATGCAAATCCAAAACGTTCCAACACGATGACGACAAACCACTAATACGATGACCACTTCTAAGTGACGAACACTTAGAAGTGGTCATCGTATTAGTGGTTTAGCAGCTTAAATATCACCAGGATTGATTTCGTCGTGCACTTGGTAAGACAGCGGCTTCCCTGACATCATTTCTATCATCAGACGACAGTTGCCACGCAACCATCGATGCGACGCTCTGCTAGAGTGATAGTGATCAGAAAGTTCCACTTTTATCCGAACTTTTTGGTGATTCTAGTAACTTCGTAACAAAACTAAATGATGGCATTTGTTGCGCCGTCAAATATAAACTATCTAAAGCAAGTATTACAATTTTCTACTAAGATAATCTACTTCAAATCGATTTTGTTAATCGCCATATAAACCTTGGTTCATCCAGCACTACTTAAAACAGAAATTAATCCACCATAACTTCTCCAAGTCCCATCACCCTCATCGCCACTGCAGTAATTTGTTTAACACTTAAACTTTAACTTTATAAATGTTCTCAAACTTATTCAAACTTCACTCCCAAAAATATAGTGACAGCTTGAAAAATGAGGCCGAATGAAAACTTTCCAAAGACATTCATAATTCAAAGCGATTGTATCCGACACCATAAAGTCACATTTATTAATATTTATCTGATCATTTTGCGTATACTGTGCAATTACTTTTTATATTCCGAGATTCATTCGGCATTTTTATTATACCAATTGTAAAATGTTTCATCCGCTGCCTAATTTGACAAGATGTTTATAAAATGAGAAACGAAGAAATGTGTCAAAAGAGAGGTAGGAATTTGACAATGTTCGTCTCTCCCATGGTGAAGGAATTCATTTGAAATTCCTCATGTAGGTAATATAAAATTTCAGTTCAAATTCTTTTTTGTACACAGATAATTAGTAACAGAGTTGATATTTATTACTTACTAGCTGCGCTCCGCGGTTTCACCCGCGGTTTCATTTTAAAAACCTGTCCGTGTACAAACACGGACACGTTTTTCTACGGCGTGGTTCTCATGGACTTCAGTCAGAGCCGATTCGAAAACACTCACAATACGGCTGGGTCATAAATTCCAGGTGATCCGGCAGAGAACCAAAGTTGTCGACATAGCTCACAGAATAAGCAAGCTGAAGTGGCAATGGGCCGGCCATATTAGCCGTAGAACCGACGACCGTTGGGGTAGACGTGTTCTTGAGTGGAGACCGAGAATCGGTAAACGTAAGGTGGAAGCAATTGGAGAGGCCTATATTCATCAGTGGACTGCTGTAGGCTGATAGTGATTAGTTCTTCAGCAAAACACCTGAAAATACAAAATGTTCCTCAACTTGATATTTTACATACTCCCAATTTATCTTTCTTCGGTATAAGATAACACGGAAACCCATCTCTTTAATACAAAAACACAGAAACACAGAGGAAATATATTTTAATCCTACCGTAATATTTTGGAGGTTCTTTTCCACACAACCCGATAGGCCATGATTCCTATTATAAAGATTAGCATTTTCATTAATCCTCTCTCGAATGCAAAACACCTTTGCAGGAGCTAGGGTCCTTTTGATCCATGGACGAATAAGTAAATGGAGTGTTCACTCGTGTTATAACAATAATAAGCCCTTTTTTTATTCCGAACAACTTTTCGTTGCGGTATTTTCAGTAGTTTACAGAATGTCTCATATTTAAGTATGTCTTTTGGCAAAGGCCTTCTCTAACAATTTCCACTGAGTCCTATCTTTCACTACTCTTGTCCAATTTCGACCCGCTATAAGCTTTAATTCGTCTTCCCACTTTTTATATTGTTTTCCCTAGTTCCTTTTGCCATATCTGGGATACCATTATGTCATAACTTTACTCCACTTATCTTGAATGGGATAAACATGTGGCCTGTCCATCTCCACTGTTATTGGTTTATTTTGGTAAAAACGTCATAACTTTTGTCTTTACTCTAATCAGGGTATTTCGTATCCTGTCTTTTTTCAATACCAGTCATACTTGCTCACTCGTATTACTTCAATAATACCAAAACACACCGATATTGTTAGTAATTTTATGTGAGGCATGGGACAGTAAAAAAAAAATGCTGCGTTCTCCTGTCATATTTTAAAAAGGTACACAGTGAGTGACATCTTATTTGCTTGTCACAGACCGACTCAAATTTAAGTCTCACAATGTAAAGTTAAATTGCGAGTATAAAACACATCGCCGCAACATTTGACTACACTAGGCATATAACATAATTATTATCAAATGTTGACTAATGAGACACAATAAAATTAATTATCTATTGTTGCTAGACTCCGGTAAGTTTCACGTCACTATGTGAAATAATTCAACTCTAATTAAAACATGAGATATGCCTGAGTAATCCACAAAAGACAGGAGTGTCAATAAAATTAAAAAACTTCAAACAATATCCCTCACTCTTTCACAAGTTTTAATTTACCAATCAACGTCTTCAAAGACATTTTCGCCCCGTTCAACCTCACATTGTCACTCCATTGATTACTTATCCGTGTCTCGCCCTTTCTGAAGAGGGTAGCATCGGGAACAATGGCAAAGGTATGAGTACTCATTGTGATCAAACTCGAACCAATGGGTTCAGGCCTACAATGGCTGTAATAAACGCTTGGGCTCGGGTTTTTTGCATTTGTAAAGGTGTTGTAATTAATTATTTGAGTAGGTTTCTGTGTGAGTCGTAATTAGTGGTGCTTTAGTGGTTTTTGTGTTGGATGAATCTTCTTTTACTTAGTTATTTATAGGGGTTTATTTATAAACTATGATTAAAGTTGAGTGACGTTCAAACGTCAAAAATGTATGGTTAAACAGTCGCTAATCCTTACTTAACTTTAAATAACGTTTATGAAAAAAAGGGGAAAACGTGTAGGCATTTCTTCCAAAGACTCTGGGGGTCAATTAAATGAAGATTCCTATAGCATTTGGGAAGGGATCATGTTGATTTGTGTCATTCAATATTCTCCCTCCCTGGGACCGTAAGAGTGACAGTTACTTTTTATCATAGCGTATTCACGCTTATTACTTTACCAGGAAACTCGCATTCCGCGTAAACTGAGATCCGGATATATAAAGCGTTCCCATTTGAGGACTTTCTCCTGAGTATAAATTTGATGCCTTCAACTTCGAGATGTCAAATGTATAAAATACTAGCTGCGCCCCGCGGTTTTACCCGCATAAATCTCGATACCGTTGTAAAATCGGGATAATAAGTTTTCTATGTCCTAATCCAGCGTGGACCCGTGTGCCTATTATCCAAATCCATTCAGCTGTTTTAGCGTGAAAGCGTAATAAACAAACATACAAAAAATCAAATCTTTTCTCTTTATAATATTAGTTTAGATGTTTTTTTTTTTTTGTTAAAATTTTCATTGGTCAAAAAGGCAATTACTCAATTATATGTTTTTTGTTCTTTATAGTTTTGAAGTGCTGTACTCTATGGTTTCTTCTTCTTGTTCGTGGTTTATTCTAGGCAAGATGTGTGTATGTATAACTTTAAAATATTAAAGATTCTTCCAATTAGTAATGTGTTATGTGGTCATTTAATGAAACCTTTAACATTTTTAATTCTTAGTTTTTAATTGACTTTAAGAAAAGACCAAATTTTTTAAACCTTTCCCTTCCTAATGTATCGGTTTTATAAGTATCTGTTGCAAGGCCTATTCCAGAAAACTGGCCAAGTGCGAGTCGAACTCGCACACAAAGGGTTCCGTACCACAAGGCAAAAACGCCGAAAAAAACACGTTTGTTGTATGGGAGCCCCCCTTAAATATTTATTTTATTCTGGTTTTAGTATTTGTTGTTATAGCGGCGACAGAAATACATTATCTGTGAAAATTTCAACTATCTAGCTGTCACGGTTCATGAGATACAGCCTGGTGACAGACGGACAGACGGACAGTGGAGTCTTAGTAATATGGTCCCGTTTTTACTCTTTGGGTACGGAACCCTAAAAACAGTTTGTGCTTATTCTTTCACTGGGTAGATCGTCAAAGTTTTTGCGTGATTTCAGTCTATTTCTCAAGATTTTCCGTTCCGTTCGAGAACATCATGCCAAAACGTCAGTAGATTAAGTGAATAATGTCTTGATAGGCCGCTTTTATATTAAACTAGCTTCTGCCCGCGACTTCGTCTGCGTGAAATTTGTGGTTCCCGGACCCACCGCGTCGCATCGCATCGCCTGTCCGCGCTACGACGCTTACTTCGTTTTCAATAAGCATTCTTTATAAATTTTGTTATATTTGCTCAGCTCCTAAGGATTTTAGCGTGATGTTAAATAGCCTATAGACTTCCTCAAGAATTGGGCTACCAAATACAAAAATGACTTGAAATCCGACTGTTAGTTCCAAAGATTTCCCTTTCAAACAAACAAGAAAACAAACAGTCTTCAGCTTTATTGTTAGATAATTATAATAATAACCACACTCAAGTAACTGCTAATCCTTCAGACATAATCTATGTATAATAATCTAAGACCCACCTCACCTGTACTCCTACTAAAATAAACACTATAAATTCCTCGACCTGGCTTCTGACACCCGTAGTACGTATCCTACTGGCAGCCGCATAATTTTTATATTTTATGAGGTAACACGTGTGTTAAGGTGTGGGCACACTGTTCTATTATTTGCTCGAATATATTCTATCGATTGATAGAATCTTTGACAGTCGTTACGGGTCGTCAGAAGCCCAAAAGTCTGACAACCAGTCTTATCAAGGTATATCGTATTACCCAGTAACTGGGTTGTGATCAGATAGGCAGTCACTCCATGTAAAATACTGGTATTCAACTGCATCCGGTTAGACTGGAGGCCGACCCCAACATAGTTGGGAAAAGGCTAGGCAGATGATGAGTTTGCCCGTCGATGTTCCTGCCAGCCTGTATACTTGTTTCAACTTTTACCTTCTACGAAACATGGTTTGATCAATGTCCAAAAGAAAGAATATAATGTCAGGAAGTTTCTTTATACACATTTTACGTGCATCTTTAGTTTTCAAATTTTCTCCATTGTTCAAATTAGACTCGCTTTTGGTAACAATAATTTTATTCATAGCCAGAGTCTTACTTTTAGACTGTTTGTAATGAGACGTTTAACTATTATGCAGAAAATAATAATCAACGAGTGTGAAAAAAAAACTTTAAATCCGACCAATATAAGTGATGTAATGTAGAATCACACTAATATTATAAAGGCGAAAGTCTGTGTGTGTGTTTATATGTTTGTTACTTCTTCACACTCAAACGGCTGGACCAATTTTGATAAAATTTTGCATGGAGGCAGCTGACACCCTGAATTAACATATAGGCGACTTTTTATCCCAATATTCCCCTTATGCGGGTGTAAACCGCGGGGCGCAGCTAGTAAATGATAATCGCATAATATTTTCGATTCAGTGGATCGTCTGTCCTTGCCCTTAGGTCTGAGGACACAATATTATTATATTTTTTCTCCGTTTATATCCATTTGTAGTGTGGATATAGTATTTCGTGTGTTTTTATGTTGGGATTCGATTTCTCCGTATTTATATTTATTTTATCGTGTAGGAAAAGGGAGAGAAATATTAAGGGATTAGCCAGTTGTCATCCAATACAACTTGTAGGGGATAAAGTAGTGAGAGAATACAAAAATAGTACTGATATAGGTAACGTTTGGTATGCTGGGAAAGAAACACGGGCTTGTCAATAATAAAAAATCTCATTTCGGTTTAAGTATGGTTTAAGTGCTATTCTATAGTTTTAATGCTATACCACAGATATACATAGGCCTAGATAACATCACGATTTGTTCGAAAACCAAGCGTGGCCATTTTTTGACTACATATTATTATTTGTCACAAGCACTTTTTAGTTATGGAAAAATCAAATCAACTTAGAGACGCCGCCGCGTGCGGCACCCGTCTCGCCCCAACCTCCGGGGACTAGCGCCAGCGCTCACGCTCACCCAGCCAGCCTCAGGACGGTGGCGGTTTACGATTTTTGTACGTAAGCTGGGCACGCGAATTAGTTGCTCTTGCATCATCTAGATGTATCTGTGACTATAACACTGTTTTCTCGACGTGATTATTATGAGGACACACACATATACTCACACCTTCTTCCCAAGGGGATGCCCGAAACTACAGAACGCCACCTGCTACGATTCTTAGATGCTTCTTTTGCCTCGGTTACGTTCATAAATCTAGTCATACACGCACACTGGTTGCGAGCACTACGAACCTGACCTGAAAACATCACCAATAAGGTCACTATAAGATATGTCCTTCCGCAGGAGAGCCAAGGTAACCGACATAGCCCGAAGAATTGCCAAACTTAAGTGGCAGTGGGCAGGGCACATTGCTCGCAGAACAGATGGCCGATGGGGCCGAAAGGTTTTGGAGTGGCGACCGCGTACCGGAAGACGTAGCGTTGGAAGGCGTCCCACAAGGTGGTCCGACGACCTTGTGAAAGCCGCAGGAACCCGTTGGATGCGAGAAACACAGAACCGGTCGAAGTGGAGGTGCTTGGGGGAGGCCTATGTCCAGCAGTGGACGTCTTTCGGCTGAAATAATGATGATGATGATGATGAGATATGTTCTTCTGGAGTGTCCCCTCCCGTTTCCACTCACATCTACATCAGCATTATAAGAAATAATTGTTAAACACGGCCTTCTAAACGTGGTCTAGTGGTCGCAAACTCTACTACTGAACATGAGGTTCATTCATTTCTGGGTTCCATTCTCAGATCGGCAAAGTGTTCTTGACTTTTTCCATCTGGAATTTCAAAGCCCGGAGTCAGAATTTGTGACTGGTTGGTGGCAATTGGCTCGCCCTCTATTACGGGACACTGGCGAAACGTGTAAAAGGGTCGTAGCGTGATGTGATCGTCAAGAATTAGGCTATCAAATGCAAAAATATTTTTTGAAATCCGTTCCGTTATTGCGTTCAAACAAAAAAAACTACTCAGCCTTATTATATTATACTAGCGTCTGCCCGCGACTTCGTTCGCATGTAGTTTCTCGTTTTATCATAAAACATAGCCTATGACACTCGGGGATAATGTAGGTTCTCATTAGTGAATTTTCGGGATCGAATAAGTAGTTCCGAAGCACCTACATTCTCACAAACTTTACCTCTTTATAATATTATATTATAAGTAATAAGTAAAGATTAATAGATTTCTAACACTTCAACCTTGAACTCTTGCCCACTCCATTCGCAAATACAACATTCGAACACCAAATAACTAAACTAATACTACTCGCTAAGATATTGAGCAACACTTGAGCATTTAGCGAACATCGGAACATTGAGTATCAGTCAATATTGAGCACTCGAATTGAGCAAATATTTGCCTCAAACACATGTGTTTAAGTTTGTGTTGACAGTCAAGGTGATTCATGTGGAACTGTCTTAGTCTTATGCTTGATTTTTCCAACGCCAGATAAATATATCGGAGAAATAATTTTGAATTTTTGACAGTTCTTCCATACTTAAACTGTCAGAGGTCAATTTTATTCCACGAATTTCTGGTTAAAGACATTTATTTCTCATAAAGAAATTTACATTTCACTTACATGAGAATAAATTTAAACAAAGTAAAAACTAGTCATTGTCCTTCGACACTCGGACTTACAATTTACCTGACGTATTTGACTATATTATATTACATTAGTAGGTATTTCGAATTATTTAGGTTCGTGGGTACTCCCAAAAATTCAACACTGCGCCACTATGCATAACTACCCTGCTTGAGATACAGAGTGCGATCCCACTGTCACAATGCAGAAAAATCAGTCAGTAGTACAACTTTTGTTTACAGCTGCTATTTTTTTTTTTCCTTCTCTTATTATTTTTTTTTTTATTGATTTTGTGTTAAGTTACGTTATGTTAACTGATACTGATATTTTGGAGAACATATTTTTTTAGTTTGGTTTTAAAAACATTGATCGAAATCGCACCCTTTATCTCATCTGGTAATTTATTGTAAATTTGCACTCCCTCGTGAACAAGTGATCTTTTACCTTGAGCTGTTCGCACTCGAGGAAGTACTATGTGATCTTTTCTACGACTGCTACGGTTATGCAATTGATGTGTTTTGGTGAATGAAATTTGTGTATGCATGGTTTTATTAAGTATTTTTTGAATGAGTATGCAGGTGCAGTATGCACGAAGTTGGTTGATGCTCAGGAGTTTCGTGTCCTTGTATATTTTAATTGTAGGTGTTAGGTAGTCATAATGAAAAAGCAATTTAATAATTTTGTTTTGTGCAATTTGTAGGTCTTTTAAGTTTGTTTTAGGTGCGTTGCCCCAGATTTCAATTAGGTACAGTATGTGTGGCTTTATCAAAGAGTTATATATTGTCCGGCGTACACTGTATGGCAGACAGTGTACGATATTTCGTAGTGAGCCCAATAAAGATGTTATTTTGGATTTGATGTATTCAATTTGAACCTTCCAATTTAGATGGCAGTCTAGTCTTAACCCAAGGTATTTCTCGTGTTGTTTGAGTTCGAGTATTTGATTTTCAATTGTAAGAGGTGGATGAGGTGGTATTTTCTTATTTTTTGCTTTAAATATGACGTAACTAGTCTTGGATGCATTGATTGTTAGAAGATTTTGTTGAAACCAGATGAACAATGAGTTTAGGTCTTCTTGGGCTTGATTTATCATGTCAGCCATAGAACTACCAAAATAAAAGAGGCAGGTATCATCCGCATATAGCGAGATATGTCCATGTATTGGAACCTTATGGATGGAGTTTATGTATATTAAGAAGAATAGTGGACCTAGCACTGATCCCTGGGGAACACCAAACGTGATATTGTGTGGTTTACTCTGGTGTTCACCAATTTTAACCACCTGAAGCCTGTTATTCAAATATGATTCAAACATTTTATGCGCCACATCTGATACGCCTATGTCTTTTAGCTTTTTTAGTAATATAGGGTGGCTAACTGTATCAAAAGCCTTTTTAAGGTCTATAAATAAGCCTAGCGCCATGTTTTTTTGATCAATGTTCATTTGTATTTTCGTAATAAGATCTGTAGTAGCTGACAGGGTGTTGGAATGTGTTCGAAACCCATATTGCCTCTCAAAGAGGAAATTTATTGAGGTGAGGTGTTCATCTAAGCGTGTATAAAGGACTCTTTCAAATATTTTAGAGATAATCGGAAGGACTGAGATAGGTCTATAGTTGTTAGGATCCGTTTTGATACCAGATTTGTGGATTGGAGTAACTCTGGCTACCTTTAATTGATCTGGAAAGGTTCCACTGGTAAGATGGATGTTTATACAGTCAGTCAGTTTATTCACGATTAAGTCACTTACGCACTTGAGGACTTTGGTAGTTATACCATCGATACCGGCACTGCAGTTCGAATCAAGATTCTTGATTATTTTGGATACTTCGCTGGCTTGGCATGGTGTGAAGCTTGTGAGTTCTCTGTTATATGGTTGCGAATCTGGCGCTATTACAGTTTTGTTTTGTTGTGGTTGTGTAGCAATGAGGTTGGCCAAGGTGGAACCAATCGTAGAAAAGAAGCGGTTGAATGTCTCACAAACCTCGTTGCCATTGGTTTTTATTATAGTATTTAGATTTCTAATTCATTAATTTTCAGGATAATATTTACCTACATCTTTAAAAGCGAGCAGTTGTAAAACTGATTGATTCGCATCGTGCATTCCTGCGATGTTGCGTCACACTTGTTGACGCCATTTTAGTTCGCTCTGAGACATTCGTGTGGGCAAGACAAAAAAATGGAACCTTTTTACATCTTTAGAAAACTCTCTTTTCAGCAAAAAAACAAAACAAACAAACAAACAATAAAAAACAAACAAACAAAAAACAAACAAAAAAACAAAACAAACAAAACAAACAAAAAAACAAACAACAAACAAACAAATAAACAAACAAACAAATAATTACCTACGTATTGTTTTACTTTACGTGATAGTGAGGCCAAGTATTTCCATTGCACCGATTCGCAGTTTTGTGTACAAGCCGTAAGAGTAACTCTTAGCTAACATACAATTTAGAAAAGCGTCATCTTTATCTTGCCTGTATTCTAATTTATTTAGGGTCAGAGCAACATGTCTTGTTCTTCCATACTTCTCAATTAGACATCATCTCAGTAATAACCCCCTTTCGAGCAAATATATCGAATTGTTTTGTTGATACAAAACAATTCGATATATTTGCTCGAAAGGGATTTAGATGATATGGAAAAGTAACATAAAATTAAATTAACAAAGGAAACACCGCTCGCTTTGCTCGCTCGGCTCGCGCGCGTTAGGTTGCAGATTTTTACTAAACTAACCTTACCTATATGATCGGTGCTCTAGCTTAGTTACTGCGACCAATTCGGCTTGGGCGTGGTTGGTCACACTGCCAACCTAACCCTACCCGTTTGGTCGGGTTACCTTAACTTAGTTACTGCAATCTGCTAAAAATTTGTGTGTATCATTAGAAGACCAAAAAGTTTTTGGAGATTCATTCATTTAAAATAAAAACCGGTCAAGTACGAGTTAGAGTCGCGCACCGAGGATTCCGTACAAATTTGTTGTTATGTATAGTAAAATAGTTTATACCGGTTTTTTTTAATGTTACTATAAAAGGGTTTTCGGATTGTTTCCTTTGTTTTCCTTTTCTTCGTAGCACTTTTGTCGGACCTGTCGTGGTCCTCATGTAGCTCCTTGTCTAGAGGCTGATGTGATTCACCTCACGATTTCTCGCCACCTACTACAAGCGATCGCCCACTGATGATTTAATTTGGTCAGCGCATCTCATGGGTGAGCAACCGCGTGGTCTCCTCCACTCTACCCTGCACGACAAGGCGCTTTATAGAGGTACCCTCACGCCTCGAGACGTGTTCGAAGTACTTATTTGAGGATGCGCGTTTGGACCAAAACACAGACAGCTTTTTGATGTCGAGTTCTTATACCAATCCTATTAGACGACAATAATTGAAATGACTAGTGACCTTTTAAAAATTCATCAATCTGGCCGCTACTAAAGGTTTAAGCAGAGCTGTATCAATTAATAATTCAAGCTGGAATGGACATCTATTGAATCCAATATGATTAAGTTAGTGTCTGTGGCTATATCATAGAGATTGCGGTTAATAGGATCGTGTGGTCAAGATATTAGTTGTAGATACAACTGTAGTTCTACTAATCTGCGTTCGCGATTTATTTGCCAAAAATGTAAACAATCATGAATTAATGGAAGAACAACTTTAATTCTTACACAATAAAGTTCAGTTTACGCTACAACTTCAAACATTTTTATAACTTTTTCAATAGTGCTAGTCACTCTGAAATCAACTTAACTGTCATTGATATAATGTTGATATTTGTTTAATTTGAAGTAGGGTGGGTACTAATACGTACCTCCGTTGTTGTGGATTATGGCCCAATCTCACAGAAAAGATGCCTGAGTCCCCCTGAGTAAAATAATTTGGAAAATCCAAAAGTGCGCGACTCCGAATGCTCATTATATCATATAAAAACCATAGATATAGATACTATAATATTTTGTAGTTCTTTTATAAGAGCTATTTTCAATAGGTGTCTCCTATGCGTGCAACGAATCTATTTAAAAAATGACTCAATTATTTGATGTCTTTTTCATTTCTACTGCACTCGCCAGATAACTTTTAATCGAGGAATAAAATTGACGTTTGACAGTTTTTGTATAAAAAAAAACTCAAAATTTCAAAATTATTCCTCGAATAAAGTTATCAGATGATTGAAAAATCAGCCCTTCATAAATTTTTGAAAAACACAGAATTAATCTCCATTAAATTATCTATATTATAATGGTATATAAAATAAGTAGGTTCTGTGTACTAGCGCTCTAGCAGGAGTATAACAATAGAAACAATTGCAGAAAGAAGGCAAAAAAAAATGTTTCGATCGTAAAGCACTCTCTAATGCTTCGCATTATGAGTCGTGAAATAGCAGGCTGAGTATGTAAAAGTCCTTCAAATGTCGAATTGACGCTTACAAAGTGACATTAAGGCTCCTTCAAACAGGCGCGACACGCGATATTATTGCGCGCGACACAAAGGCACCGCAAGTCGCGTAACCAGGCGGTGCCTTTGTGTCGCACGCGATTCGCGTCGCGCGTCGCGCCTGTTTGCAGGAGCCTTTACTCGACACAACACATCCAGCCAGCCTATCATACGTTTGTAAGTGAACCACCGGGACGCAATAAATATGGGCAATAAATTGCTCAGAGACAAGGGGTGTTGGAGATATAGCGTGCAAACGTGATCTTCACGCCAGGCTATTGTTTTCTGGGACAGGTTTGCAGTTCTTCGGTTTAGGGTGTATTATTCTGTGATGCAAGTGGGGTGAAAGTATATATCTATCCTAATAATAAAGTTAAAGAGTTTCTTTGTTTCTTTGAAAGCTCTAATCTCTGGAACTATCATTCGAATTTGAACAATTCTCTTTGCACTTGATAGCCTAATTCTTGAGGAAGGCTATAGGCTATTTAACATCACGCTAGAATACTGAAGAGCCGAGCAAAAAGAAAAAAAGTCAGAAATTACTCTAAGCGAAATCGAAGCGATAATAGCGCGAGCAGGCGATGCGATGCGACGCGGTGGATCGAGCGAACAAGAAACGTCACGCGGACGAAGTCGCGGACAGAAACTAGTGATATTAGAAGTAAAAGAGGTAAATAGGTTACCTAAGCAACATTTGAGCGTCACAAACGCCACACCAACGCACACATGAATCAGGTATTGTGACGCCTGGTATGACACTAAGTTCAGGTTTGTTAACTAGCCAAGTTTTAATTACCAACTTTAAAGGACCAACATTAAGCTGTTCTACGAAAACATTGTATCTCAATTTGTCAACTGATATAATTATTATGTTTGAAACAAAACTCACGTTGACGAAAATGCCAAGATTTAAAAAATATGAGGTTTTTTATCTCAACTGTATATTTATTATAGCTTATTTACTTAGCATAATAAAGTTATTTACACAAGCACATTAATCTTTTAAATGTCAAAATTTGTAATCTATTGTTAGCAGATTTTATGTTTAGTAATGTTAACACAGATTTTTTTAAATTCCGTTTGTGTCAACCTCTGAAAAATGTATATGTTACGGTAAGTGTGATTAATTGAAAATAATAACTAGCTGCGCCCCGTGGAGCTAGTTATTATTTTCAATTAAAATCAGAGCTTAGGCGATTGCAATGTTTTATAGTCTGTTCAGGAAAGGATCGATTTCACCGTTGCAACACACGCCAAGTGATAATTTTAGAGATTTAGCATAACATGAAATGTAAAGGGTAAATCATTATTTTTGATATGCAACGCAAAACACCATAAAATTGACAGGTTTTCTTTTTGGAAATACTATTAAAATATATTTGCTAATGACAATATTTCGTTAGTAAAATTAACAATTATGTTTATATTTGTTTCAGGTAATAGTTAGCTGTAATGCCAGAACGTGATCTAGAAATTGTAAGTGATATTAATATACGAAAAAAAAACTTAATTTTGAAAGAGAATTGATAATATCTTTAACATTATTATTTACTCTTATTTATTGAGTTGGTAGGCACTCTATTTAATGTATTCTGCCATCACAACTAAGCTGGTATCAAGGGACGACCACTCTTTGCATCGCTTTAATTACTTTTTAATTCCACTGATAATACAAGGCTGCTCCCAAAACTTTAACCTAACCTGTTTCAAAGAACCGCAACACGAAACAAACTTCTCTAACACTTAAGTAAAACCCTAAAAATATAATAAACGAAAAACTTCACACCGATACATCAACACACACCCTCACACCCACACACACGCTCACACCCATACACACGCTCACACCCCCTTTTAATAAAACAACCTATAAAAGTGCGATCAATCAAACCGAACCGTATCAACGCCAAACAGTTCGCCAAGCGGGCCAAGTTCTGCCATGCTTGGCAATCACCAGCCAACTTGGCAGGTTGACATATTGTCGGTGTCAATAGTGATGTTTTTCGACTCGCCGCGACCCTTAGCCAAGTTTGGACCAAGTTTAATTGGCGACAAAGTTTGAAACAAATAAATATTGTTGTAGTCTAATAAAGTTTGGGATTTCAATTAAATATTTGAGTTTTGGTATTGTTTATACTTGTGCTTGTTAAAGTTACGTAATTCGTAGAAGACGAATTTCGAGAAGTTACTGGTAAATGTTTCACCAAGTCATTAGATGTTCCCGTACAGCCAATATATCCTGTAAAAATGTCACCGTGAAAATTTGGGTGAAGTGAGCTGTCATCCCTCATGCATGACGGATTCAGCTTACTTCAAGCTCACTTCGCCTAAGTTTACGCAGTGAGATATTTATAGAATAGTTCGGCTGGTTTTATCGACAAGAAGAAAGAAGAAGCATAATTAACCCTGTATAATTATTATATTTTGTTTTGATGTGAAAACTTCTTTAGCGGCGTTGTACACTTTTTTGTAATGGGTAAAAAATTTTAAACTCGCGTCAGGACGCGTGACCTGACCGAAAATTCGTAAGACGGATGGCCGTAGCCGGTACCGCGCGTGTTTTGTTTATAAGACGATTCACAAAATACACACGTAATTGATCAAGTTTTCACTTCTGTCGGCAGTCCCGGAGTGCCACACAGTTTTTTTTTGAAGTGAAAACTTCTTTAGGCGCGTTGGGCATTTTTTGAGATGGGAAAAACAATTGAACTCGCGACACTGTTACCGTAACCGACACCGCGCGTGTTTTGTTTATAAGACGATTCAAAAAATACACACGTAATTGTTCAAGTTTTTACTTCTGTCGGCGCTCCCGGAGTGCCACTGTTTTTTTTGTCTTTTGTGCCTAGAACTTTGTATTTTCTAAGATCTCACGGGTGGCCAAGGAAGATTTTAAGTTTGAGTAGATTAGGTGTTTTGTACTGCAATGAAATTATTGTCTAAATCTAATTAAAGGAATTTCCTATATACGCGACATATGTCTTTCTGTAGTGTAAGTTAATATGTTTATTTGGAAAGATATTTTTTTTCTTTTCTTTTGTCTTCGCACGGTTTGTGCATTTAGCCAATGTCACGTATAGTGTCTTTAGTTCGAAGAAATTTTTTTATTTATTTATTTAATTTGTAAAACACTTCACATTTCATTTTAGCCACACAACGAAAACCTCAATGCATGTTGGCGAGCCGTTGTTATCAATAATTTTGTAACAATGTTAATAATTTATAGGTAGGTACCTATATTAATACCATTAAAGGTAGGTAAAAGAAAATATTATGATTATTAATTACAACGGGATTTAGGATAGAACGGATATCATCGCCATCGCTCAGTGCAATGATACAGAATGATATATTTATCAATTCCCGGCTAACCTCACATAGGTTTTAAAAATAAAAACGAAAAATGTCGTTTTAGTTTACTTTTAATTTAACCAAAGTAAACACAATATGCAGAGCAGCGGTGGCCCAGTGGTAACGGCCGCGACTTACGAGTTGTAGGTCGTAGGTTCGAACCTACACAGGTGCTTTACTCTGTGTTAATTATTCCATCACCACTGCTCTCAAAACGGTGAAGGAAAGCATCGTAAGGAAACCGACATGTCCTAGAACCAAAAATTCGAAGACACCAACCCGCACTGGGCCCTCGTAATGTATTACGGCCCACTCCCTCTCACAGAGAGGAGGCGTGTGTCCCAGCAGTGGGAACGTTATAGACTGATTATGCAAAATACATTTTTCCTGTTGGAAATTATGATGTTCGTAACTAAACATAAAGGCTCCTGCAAACAGGCGCGACGCGCGGCGGGAATCACGCGCGACACAAAGGCACCGCTCCTTGCGCTACTTGCAGTGCCTTTGTGTCGCGCGCGATTTCATCGCGTGTCGCGCCTGTTTGTAAGAGCCTTAACCCTTTCTCAAACCCCCTAATCGAGTTAATATAATCACAACACAATACCGTTATTAGACGATTACTCGCACATATGGCACATTATAATTACCGTGTGGTTTTCAACCGAATAGTAGAATTATTACAGTTGATATATTTAAGGGTTAATTAGATTGTGCCGCGGAAGTTGTTGCCTGCCCCATACAGGGTATTATTTGTGTGAACACGACACTTTCAAAAATATGCATTTGAAGGCCATTTACAAGTTTCCACTGATAAACACTTGAAACAAAAAATACAACAAAAAAGGTCGGTATAAAATAACACGATCGATTAATGGCTCCTGCAAACAGGCGCGACGCGCGACGCGAACCGCGCGCGCTACTCAAAGGCACTGCTCGTTGCGCGACTTGCGGTCCCTTTGTGTCGCGCGCGATTTTATCGCGTGTTGCGCCTGTTTGGAGGAGCCTTTAAGACTTGTATCTTTATCAATAATGAAGCAAACACCTTTGCATGTAGACCCTCCCAAATATAGTTATCACAGCTAGCAGCTAGATAGCTTATCAATCCATACCAATCACACTAAAATTAAAAAGGCGAAAGTTTGTGAGTGTGTGTGTGTGTGTTTATATGTTTGTTACCTCTTCACGCTTAAGCCGCAGAACCGATTTAGATGAAATTTGGTACAGAGATAGTTTGAGTCCCGGGAAAGGACATAGGATAGTTTTTATCCCGATATTCCCACGGGATCGACACTTTTGCGAGTGAAACCGCGGTGCGCTGATAGTTTATTCCTATACAAGTAACTTGTATCTGAATTTACACACAAAATTACACAATCATACACACACTACACACACACACACACACTACACACCACACTACTAGGTACACTACACTACTTTACTTACACTAAAAAAATCATAAATTACATCATCAATTTAAAAAGAATAAATGTACATTTCGTCAATAGTAGGTAGGTACTTCAACCAAATTGAAACTGCTAAGCGTGAGAGGGGGAGTGAGTTTTTCTCCCAGATCGGGCAAAGTGTCATTGGAATTTCCCATCAGGAACTTTCCCAGTAGCAGTCTCGATTTGCGCCCGGTTGACGGAAAAACACAAACCTCTATTACGTGGACCTTAAACATAACTAACTAGCAGTGCTGGCAGGCTAGTGAAACTATGCCTAGTCCTTCTGGGGCAGCAGGCGTGATGTTATGTTATCATTCTTACATCTACATCTTATCTTATTTTTAATTATTTTAATTTTGAATTGTTGTTTTCTTACTATTTGCTGTACTCTGGACGCTTTTAACGCGTACGTCTTTTTTAAATCGTTCTCACATATAACTATAAATTCAACATTAATGATGTAACTAATATTTTTGTAAAAATATAATTTAAAAGAGTGTCCATGGAGTTTCTTGCCCGTTCTTCTCCATAGGTACCTACGCTTTGGAATGGGCAACTAGCTTCATATTTTCTGACTGACCGACTTTTTGACAATTCAAAAGTGCCTGTAAATGGTTTAATTGAAATGAATCTGATGAGTTTTTGAGTTTTTATCTAAATTAAGATAGAAGAAAAGATCTAAAACTGTACAGCAGTCTGTGTTAATACACACCTCTGTCCAACCCTTTGGGAAAAACAAGCTTGATGTTTTATGCACCTACGCATATTATTTATTCGTACAATACAACACACACCCACCCTCCAACACCACTCACCCCCCACAACACACTCATTTGAAAGCGAGAACATTTCCGCATGGCCTGCCACGGCAGGGCAGAGCGACACAGAAAGCTAAGCGAGCGTGCGACGCGCGAAGTGCAGCGATGTGCTATGTTTAGAATAGGAATATGGTGCTTACCGGGGTAGGATTGACGGTGATTTATTTATAGGAAAGAAACCCTATTTTTAAATCTAATAGATGAACTTTGAAGGCATTTTTTTTTATCTGAAAAACCTGCGAGCCGCGCTAATTAAGTAGGTAATTTTCAAACGCAAAATATGTAAGTTTTGGAACGAAGTTCTTTATCGGGCTTACGGTAGAAGTAAACTGATAGAATTCGTCATGTAAAGAAAAAGCGTTATGCTCCATGCGACTATTTACTTCTATGATATAGAATAAGATAAAGACAGAGAGAGAGATAGAGATAATTTTTATGGTTTTCGAGGGTGCTAATATAGTGGGTTCAAAAAAAAAATCCAAGATGGCGGCGGCAAAAATTTTTTTTTTGTTTGGTAGCTACTGCTATTTTATAAACTGTCTGAAGTAGATACTGCTTATCTTTCACGAAGTGATTAAAAATTAACAAATACTCCACTTTGAAAGAAAAAGGCATTGTTTCATTGTCTTTTTATATAATAATAATACTTAATATTGTTAAATATTAACTGAACTTTTTCTTCTAAAGTAGATATGTTAATTTTAAACACATTGTGAAAAAAAAATCTAAGCATAATCTACACATGATTTACAAATAGGAGACTAAAAACTACTAAGGCAATTCCCACCTTATTTTTCATCCCAAACAATTAGCAATAAACACGTTTGTCCTTTACAGACAATCCTTAATCCTTTACCTCCCCCACATTTACAGAAACGATACGTAAAGCTACATATATACCTCTTTTTATCCTCCGAAAACATGGCCTACGGCACGATTAAGGCAATTTATAACACACGTACGTTACGTTATTCGCTAAAACGCGACAAAGTGTGTTTCAACTTTAACGTGAGTGATGAACGCATTAATTTTGTGAAGATAGGCTCATGAATAAAACGCGAATATAACACCTTAGGGACGATTTACACTTGTACGAGAAAGTTCGATAAGCGATCCGAGAAAGTGTGGAATTAATTTTATTTCTGTTTTGGAGTTTTGAGTGATGTTATTTTTTTTATTTTTAAATGCCTTCTAACTTATAAACTGTATACTTTTTTTTTGTAAAAAGCACATTTATACTATGCTACTGATCATAATATCACGCCTGTATTCATCGGAGCGGTAGGCAGATGCGAGTATAATATCTACAGTCAAATTAAATTAACTAGTGAAACTTCACAGACGTATCGATATCTGAAGATGACCAAGCAAGAAAGGAATTAATTAGATTGTTTTGTGCAGTTATCGACCGCAGTTAGTGTTGTCACTTTAAATATCAGTTTTTTTTTTGTGTAAACTTCACAGACGTAATGGATATCTAAACGCGATAAAACAAAAGAAAACAGATTTTCTCAAGTCATACAACAACAATAACAGCGGCCGTTGACCCCCAAAAAAAATTTTATTTAACCCTGTATACACCTTAACAGGACTTCAAATACACCACATTTTATGTGGACAAAGTATACAGATTGTTAGGTTATACTTAGTTTAAGACAGCGTGGTATTTAAGAAAATTAACAACTTTTAGGTACCATGCAGAGATCAACTCTGAACCTGCATGAAAGAATCAGCTGTTCACTACATTTTGATTGCGTAGGTCACTCTGTAGGAAACTCCTGTTTCAGTCGATCTGCCTGACCTTTTCCCAACTATATTTGGACCTTCTTCCAGTTCACCGGATGCAGATAAATATAGTATGTTACATGAAGTGACTGCCATCGGACCCCCACAAACCAGTTCCTGGGTAACACGTTACCCCTGTGTAAGACTGGTTGTCCCGTAAAGACTTAAAGATCCACGAATGACAGCCGGAACAAACGGCTTAACGTGCTTTTCGAGGAACGGTGGGGTATTCGTGTGTAAAGATGGTCACCCACCCACGAATCAGCCGCGGCAAGCGTACCTGAACCTGATCGATCGATCCGTGCGGTTGTTATTACTTAGACACGGGCCTCTCGGGGAAACTGCTGTTTATGATATTTCAGGATTCTCATTACAAAAGTAGTTCATTTTCATGAGGTGAGGTTTTTGTTAGGTTAAACGAGGGACATACTACAGTCTCTCCCCTGTAGTATGTCCCTCGTTTAACCTAACACCCTGTATGTAATTTCACCTAAAATAACAATGCTGCCATACCGCTTTCATTAAACTCAAACACAAAAGCATTTATTTCAAATAAACCAATTACTGGCACGTTTTGAATTATCCCCTCTCGGCACCCAAAACGACCAATCATTTAATTTGCCACAATTCGGCTAAAAAATTCATCAGACAATATTAAGCTAAGAAAATCTTCGTCCAAAACTGGACCCAAGAACTTGGAATAACGCCATATTCACTGGACAAGTGTTTGGTTGATCGTTTTATGCGATATGAATGCAGGTGGACAGTGGTGGTCAGTCTTTTGGAATAATTGTGATTATAGAAATGAGATGGATAGGTAATTCGTGTAGGTTTTGCTTTTGATAGCAGAACTTCTTGTGAAAATATCTTCTGAATAAGTACATATAAAATCAAATATTTTATTGGAACCAAAAACAGATTTACTGTTTGTGCAGTTGACTGGACATACAGTTTTGATAATTACATATCAGGTGCAAATATCGATTTCGTTACTTACCAATTTAAATGTTAATTGATAAACGTTTATGTATGTAATAGTAAAAAGCCCTATCGAACAAAAAAAAAATTATGCAAAGCCGTGTATTTACGATGGAGTTATGCCCGAACATACATGAAAAAAAACTGGCACTCCGGTAGTGCCGACAGAAGTGAAAACTTGAACAATTACGAGTGTATTTTGTGAATCGTCTTATAAACAAAACACGCGTGTTAAGGTGTGTTCCTTATTTTATAGGGTTTTTTGCAAATCAGGTATGATGACCAAAGTGACTGGTTTATTCTTCTCGTGAAAGGAATTTATTCAGATTTACAAATAAGCACACAGGATAGACTTCAGTTCGTGGTGTTGGTCGCGGCAGTGGTAAGAGAAGCAAGCCCATGGAGCTCGTCGTCAGTTATATATCCGTGGTTCAGCGCCATCTCGTCGTTGTTGGATGAACTACGTAGTTAGTACGCGAGGCCCTCGTAGTTCTTCCCGATGTGCATAGATGGCGCTGTCCTCAACAACGCGCGTCTTTCGTTTTACGTCTTACGAATCTTACGATCAGGGTCACGTGACCTGACGCGAATTTAGAAGTTTTTACCCATTCCAAAAAAAGTACACAGCGCCGCTAAAGAAGTTTTCACTTCAAAAAAAATAGAAACATCTGAATTGAGAACCTCCTTTTAAGAAGTCGGTTAAAAATAAAACAATTTACTTAAGTAGGGCGCAATCAACCAGAAACAAAACTCCCTCGTCTTCGTAACCAATCAGCATTCAGATTGAATTCAACCAAAAACAAAAGAGCAAACCTAACAGAACTCATTCTAAAGTCCCACAGAGACGTCCACTCTTGTTTTTGCGAATCTCAAGTATTTTGAACAGAAAGTAGTCATTCAATTAGTCCCGGTCACGGTTAATGAATATTTTATAAGAAGAATCGAAGATGGCGTAAGAAAAAACAATCAGATTTAGTTGTTACAAATTGAAATCAGTGATATTTTGTTCATGAATTATTCAAGGGCCTTAAATTTTGAGTTTTCTCGAAATTTTACGATAGCACGTTTTTTCCTCAATTTGAAATTATGTAGATGGCGCTGCGGTATCGTTTTCTATTAGGGGATGGCCTACATTCGTGTGTACCTGATGAGGTTCTGTAAAAATCACGTACGGGGTAGCAGAGGTAGTCATTTAAAGACAGCTGTCGTTTACATGAAAGTATGAGGAACAGGATTTAAACCGCCGAATTCTGCATTTACCTGTCGAATAACTGTTCATTATTTTACACTTTTCTAAGTTCCTATTTATTGTCTATGGAATTCGAACACCATTTCTGCTCCCTAATTGCGTACTTTTAATCGTAACCTGAATCATTTTATAGGATACTAGCTTCTGCCCGCGATTTCGTCCGCGTGAAATTTCTTGTTACTCCGACCCACCCCGTCGCATCGCGTCGCCTGCCCGCGCTATTACTTCGTTTTTGCTTAGCGTTGTTTCTGACTTTTTTTCTTTTTGCTCGACTCCTAAAGGTCATAGCGTGATGTTAATAGCCTATAGCTTCCGCAAGAATTGGGCTATCAAATGCAAAAAGAATTTTTCAAATCCGACTGGTAGTTCCAGAGATTAGCGCGTTCAACCAAAGAAACAAAAAAACTCTTCAGCTTTATAATATTACAAGTATAGATTTCTAATCCATTGCTTCATATATTCGTAAAAATTGTCTACTCAACAACGTAAATAACGCAATGAATATATTATTGAACCGTCAAAATCAAAGCCATTGTTACTGATAGAGTGTTACGCAATTACTCCGCTAAATACAACAAGGAACTGCTAGAGTTACAACCATATCATTGGTTACAACATCGAATTTTATAACTTTAGAAGTTCAGAACTTACAATTTTATTTTGGTTTTTTTTTAAGCTAAAATCATCACAAATGCCACGTGGTTCTTAATATTAGAGGGGTTAAATAATTGGTAATCAGGATCCTAGACAATTTAATCTACACATTTACTAAAGAACTGGGGGACTCTACACAATTTAATTCACTCATTTATAAAACTGGCCAAGTGCGTGTCGGACCACGCACAATGAAGGGTTCCGTAGTTGGGATGAATTTATCCCAAGAACAAAATTAACATTGTAATTGGAAAACATGTTATCCCATACATCCTAACCGCAAATATAAGTTTGTACGCCTGTTTTTGAGAAATCTACCACGTTATGTTAGGACTATAGACTTCACTTATGTTTTCCTGAAATCTGTAAGAACTTTTAGTATTTCTTTTTTGCAATATTTTAGGCTCGGTTGTGTAACTTTAAAACTGTTTCTTTAAAAATTATATTAAAACACATTTGGGACCCTCAGAGTACGGCTTTTATTTGATATGTCACATGGTACGGTTTGAAAAACTTTTATTTTTCATTTTTTTATTTGCCTCCCAAAATTAAATAAGAGGGTATTCTAAGTTCACTTATATATGTTACACGTCCGTGTTTGTGCCGCAGACATTCATATGTGTACCAAACTTCGAATTTCATAAGGGATCCGTTTTTTCATTCTGGCGTGCAGAACCCTAAAAAAATTACGCAACGTCAAACTGTTTTGCTTAAGCTCAGCTCTAAGTACTCAATAATTACAGCCAAGCCCTTAAACCTCAACGAAAAAAGCCTTCATCCATCCACCTTCTAGCTAACCTGCCATCTTTACACAAATCCTCATTGCCTACCACAGCTGAGTTCAACACATTTTTCAAAGAACTTAACAGAATACGTAATTGTGCGAGTACAAAACGTTCATTTTAATAAACTTTGCAGACACCTGTGTCCCTTACCTGCGGACGTTGGGCGTAGTGATGGGAAATCGTAATTTTTCCGGATTTTTTTTTGTGTATTTTCGGTTGAATGTACTTGTACTTTTAGTAAAAACAATTTATTTTTTTGTATAGAGCAGTGGTGGGTCTTTGGCAACGGCCCCGACTTATAAAGAAAGAAAGAAAAAGTATTTATTGCGACTCGTACAGGAAGATAACAAAACTAAACTAAACACAGCAAAATAAAAATCCAAGTTATATAAAATAAAAGTAACAAAAGGAAAATGAAACAGAAAGTCCTATACAAAGCCAAAAGGCTCCTATCTCAGCATGATGCTACGACATTTAAAAAATAAATGTTGCAGCGCTGGTATTCTGATAGGGCCCGCTGTGATGTCACGGGCAGTTACAGAAATATATAATTAATAAGTAAATAATAGCAAATAATAAAATAAAAAATTGTTTTTTTTTATTTATTTTTTATCATTTGTAGGTCGTGGGTTCGAGCCTTCGATCAATAATTGATCGAAGGTTCGAGCCCAAGCAGGAGCTTAACTTTGAGTAAATAGTTTCATCACTACTGCCCTCATAACGGTGAAGGAAAACATCGTGAGGACCGTTGTTGTTGACCGATGTTCTAGAACCAAAAAATCGAAGACGTGACAACTACCAAGTCGCATTGGGCCCGCGTGGTGGATTACGGCTCACTCCCTCCTCTCACTCTCTCAAGGCGTCTTCGCAGGGATCTGTGCTATTTGGGCCCACAGTTTGGAAAGAGGATGCGCGTGCTTGTGAAAGATGGAAGAAGTGGAGGGAGACCTTTCCCCAGGAGTGAGACAGCGTAGCCTAGTAAAAAAAAATAAACCCTAAAGTATCGTTTTAAACTGAGCCTAAAACAACACAAACAAACTCATTTGCACCCCAGACACGACAGTTAAATCCATCAGATAAATATAACTCGAAACAATAGAAGTACGATTATTAACTAGAATAACTTAATTTGCATCGGACTCGAATTACATTCAATTGTTTAGAATAATTTCTAATTGTTGTGTTTTCGTTTCTCTAACTTTACTTGATTCAGTTTCGTGTGGGGAATATTTTAGCTTGATTCATCCACTCCTTGTCTTGTATTCGAATTTTTAAGAACTTAGATAACACATAGTTATGTATATAAACTAACGCTAACTTCCCATGAGGGTAGGTAGAAAGTACAGAACCCCACCTGCCTTCCTCCTTACATACTGCTTTTGCTTCATTTACGTTAATACATCTAGTCATACACGCACGCCGGTTGCGAGTACTATGTTCCTGACCTTCCTAAAGAACATCACCACTAAGATATGATAATGATTTATTTCTCACCACAATATATAAGTACAGACGCCAGCACATCAAGCTACTACAATTAATCTGTCAAATTTATTTAATAGATTTTCGACGTTATCGCTAAATCATTAGGTTCAAAGTTGATTGGGAATATTTGACAGTTTCGGGTAGCTTGATGTACTGTCGTCTGTACATAAAAATATCAAGAATAATACATAATTGTTTATAATTAATATACTTGAAAATCTAACAAGGTTACTATTGGTCCTTCCAGAGCGTCCGCCAGAGGCCGTTAAGCTACCCTTGCCACACTTGATGAGTGACCATCCATTTCATATCACGAACCATCCGTGTCTCGGAAAATACTGCCAACCAGTCTCAGGCTGGTTTTCCACCACAGATGAGCGGGGATGCGTAGCGAGGGATGTATATGAAACCAACCAATAACATCCCTTCATTTTCATAGCTTGAACTAAGTTAGCGTTGGTATTGGTTAGTTTTACAGTAGTCCCTCGCTACGCATCCTCGCTCATCTGTGGTGGAAAACCAACCTTACCAAGAGGTATCGTATTACCTAGTAACTGGGTTGTGGTGGTCAGATAGGCAGTCGCTTCATGTAAAATACTGGTATTCAGCTGCATCCAGTTAGACTGGAAGCCGACCCTAACATTTATAGTTGAGAAAAGGCCAGGTAGAGATTGATTGACACGGATAGATCATACCCTGGGCTATTTATAATACTTTTCAACCGGGTCCATCTCTGGGGCGCGAGTGAAACCGCAGACAACAGCCAGTACGGAAGCCAACTGACAGCTTGTAATATTCAATTATTGTCTTGTCATGCAATAGATGATTGATTTGTTGATAAGGAAGTAATTAATTGGCTCCATAATCACTGCATACGGGTGACAGATGATAATTATGTTTAATGGTAAACCTAATTAACCTGGAAACACGTCGGATATGCGTCTTATAGACGTAAATTATCTAGGCTTGGAATCTTCACGTCAATACTAATTGTTAAAGCTGGACTCCCTCTTACAGAGAAGAGGGCTGTGCTCCAGATCATTATAAACTGATCATGCTACAGATTGAGTGCTTGTAGATTTCGATGAAAGCACACTGATTGACTCTGTTCTAGAATCCTATATACAGAATACAGTACCCGGCGATAAATATTGCACATCGACCTTTGGAAAGAGACAATCGGCTAATTTCGACTTCGTAGAGCGTTATCTCTGTCGCACGAAATCCAAACAGTCCGGTATCTATCAGGAGCTGTTAAAACAATTATGATTTGCTTCTTTTGGTAATTATTTTTATTCTTTGTATAAAATGGTTTTGTGTAAAAAGGTCGATGTGCAATATTTATCGCCGGGTACTGTACTTCGTTTTAATCCAGAGATGGCGACAGCGTACGTGAAGACATACCATTGGAAGGCCTCCCACAAGGTGGACAATGACCTTGTGAAGGCCGTAGAAATCCGCTGGATGTGGGAAGCACAGAACCGGTCGCAGTGGAGGTGCTTGGGGGAGGCCTATGTCCAGCAGTGGTCGCCTTTCGGCTTAAATGATGAAGATCCGTATATATGAAGAAGTTACCAAAGATTCCGGGTGAAATCGCTGGTGTTAAAAATTATGCATAGAAGATAAATTAAATAAGACTACCTACTCCTTATTATGTCTCTTGTTGTTTACGTGTCTCTTTGTAATGCATAAGCGTTGTGCATAGGAAGGATTGTAGGCTTTCATTATGGCGTTAGGCCTTTTTTTTCTTAAAATAACCAGCTAATTAATCCAGATCGAGTATATGATAAATGATTTTATCTGTGTAAGTAGGTTTGTACAAACACTTTTACACGACAATCATATTATTTTAAACTTGGTGAGGTCAGCGTTTCCTATCCGGCTACTCTGAGAAGAAAGGCTGAAACAAACTCAAAGGTTACAGTCTCATTTAAAAGTCCAGACATTATCTTGGTCAGTTCATGCGAAGACCGTGTAGATTGGTGTCTGAAATGGTCTTTTCAGGAAAGAACCACACAGATTTATTGAACCTGTCCAGTCAGTGCACGCATTTTTCAGTAATCATGCAGCTCAATTGAGAACGGAGCTCAACGATTCGACAAACAATACCAAAGAAAGGACATGTACTAAGTAGATATCATATTATTGTTGTAGTGTCTCCAAAATATTCCACTATCCCACATAACACAAGCCTTTATAAGTCTATTTAAATAAATATCAGCAAAAACCAACCCAGCTTGTTCCAAAAAAATTCAAAGCCCACCACTAAACGAACGACCAGGATAAAACAAACATACAGATAAGCTAAACTGAACCTTATCTTTGTCCGAAATTAGGGTGCTATCATCCGCAATATAATTTGTCGTATGACAAACTTTTTTTGAGGAAAATTTGTTCGCGTTTTAGAAGCAGAGGATGTTTATGCTAATTTAGAGATACGGTACATAAAGTGTATGTATGTTTTTGCATGTTTATCTCAGGAACTGGAGAGATTTTAATAGATTTTTGTCCGTGCAAATCTGCTTTTCTACTCAGATTTGGGTTTTCGACATTTTTATTTGGGTTAGTTTTGTTTTTTAGAGTTAGAAAAGGGAACTTAAATAAATGTTTTTATGCTGTACCTAAGTAGATTATATTATGTCGGTAGCCGAACACTGTTTTCGTTAAATAATAAAATCAAAAAGATGATCGTTATGAAAGTTGGTACAGATAAAATTCTTAGTTTAAAATAAAAGTGTACAAGTAATTATCATCATATAACTAACTGGATGCAGCTGAGTACATGAAGCGATGGCCTCCACCACCCACTTACTGGATAATACTATACCTCTTGGTAAGAATGGTTCAGACTCGGATTCCTGCATGGAGTATTGCAGCCACCTTTGGAATGGCTCAGCGAAATACCAACTTGCCGCGCTTGACTCGGTGGAACGCAGAGCTAAAAGGCTCATTGGCGACGTAAAACTGTAGTCCAGTCAAAATAGACATTTGACTTAGCCAAAATTCGCATAGAGCTGAAAATTGGCAGAGACGTTATATACATCATTATAAATGAAATGTCAAAAATCCCCTTCGATCCTACTTCTGCAAAAAAAATTATTCAAGGTCAAAAGTACAAAATTAAGGTTTTTTCCATTTTTCTCGAAAACAGTAAGTATTATCGTGAAAATAGATCAGACAAAAGTTGTAGATCATACAATTCTCTACAAAAATGGTCCAGTCACTTTTTCTCTTACGACTCACCATTCGTGAGATATCGCGGTTTTAATCATTAGAAATTTCATATTTTACATAATATGCACACATTTCCGCACCACCTATGAGGTAATAATGTACTTGGCGCATTTTTTTAACATGGTTACCCCAGTAGGTATACTCCACGATCTATTGTTATACAGAAAGTTTGATCAGATCGTATCCTATTAATTGCAGGAATAGTAATATTGCTAATGATCAAAGTGGAATAGGTTGTTTTTCTACATGTTATATTGAAAGAAATACAACAGATGAAGATATTTATGATATTAATGAGGAGACAATTGATGCATCCCTTTTCTTAGAACAGCGAACTTCTGCAAGAAGAAGAAAATAAAGACGAAGAAATAATTGTCGAAGTAGAATTAGACAATTATCTTATATAATGTCATGTGGAAAAAAACAATCTATTCCACTTTACTCATTAGCAATATTACTACGAGGATTCTTTCAATTAAAAGGATACGATCTGGTCAAACTTTCTTTATTACAATAGATCGTAGAGTATACCTACTGGGGAATGATGATGATGATGGACTCCCTTTCCCGCATTCGGGCCGTTGTGCGTGGGGATTCTGGCTATTAGAGCCAGCCTAGCTCCGCCCAGAAGCACAGAAGCTTCCTGGGAGCTTCATAGGCTTCGCGGAGCGACCTCATTGTTCCAAGGATTTCTGCACGTTGAGAAGCCACGGCCTCGCAATCCAGGATGACGTGGGTGGCTGATTCCTCGGCATCAAGGCAGCCCCTGCAAAGGGGGCTGTCCGTGGCGCCTATGTTGAAAAGATGTTTGTTAAGGAGGTTGTGGCCCGTAATTGTACCTATTATTATTCTAAGGTTATTCCTGCTCAGGCTGAGAAGTTTTTTGGTTAATCGCGGGTGTATCATTGGTAAAGCCAATTTTGACTGTCTACAGTCTGTTGCCCGTGACCATCTGTTGTTATGAAGTTCGGTCGATCTTTGGCGAATCCACGCACGAAATTGTGAGAAAGGCAAAGGGAGAAGTGGGTACGGGCCTAGCACCCTCATATCAGAGCCTCTCTTCGCAAGTTCATCTGCAGCATCATTGCCCAGAGATTCACTGTGCCCTTTGATCCACTGGAGAGTAATACGATTAGACGTCGATAAACTCTCCAAAGCTAGATGGCACTCAAAAATTAGCTTATTGTTAGTTTGTTTGCTTCCTAAAGCTTTGAGCACAGATAGGCTGTCGGATAGGAATTTAATGCCATAGTTCCAGATGCCTAAGCGCTTTACTGCTGTTGCAGCTTGTGTTAAGGCAACACATTCGCATTGAAAGATCGAACTATGTGTGCCTAGTGGTATGTGAAAGTTAATATTTAGGTCAAGGGAGTGTACGCCAGCACCTGAACCGTTTTGTGTTTAGAGCCGTCTGTATAAATGCGCACTTCATTGACTCCTGACTGATCCCTTTCTTCCTGAACTGTTTGTATAATGTAGTTCTTGTTGAACATCGGTTGGTTTGGTGTTCTGTCACACGGGGCAGCGATGAGAGGCTGGTACTCAATCGCCCGGTCCAGGATTTTAGCGTGTGGACTGGTAATGTTTTTGCCCCATATGCCCAGATGCATTAGCCTGATGGCGGCTAGCGCCGCTTCCTGCTGTATGTACAAGTCAAGGGGAGTTAATTGAAGGGCTATCTCCATCACCTACTGGGGAAACCACGTTAGAAAAAATGTACTAAGTACATTACCTCATAGGTGGTGCGGAAATGTGTGCATATTATGCAAAATATGAAATTTCTAATGATTAAAACCGCGATATCTCACGAATGGTGAGTCGTAAGAGAAAAAGTGACTGGACCATTTTTGTAGAGAATTGTATGATCTACAACTTTTGTCTGATCTATTTTCACGATAATACTTACTGTTTTCGAGAAAAATGGAAAAAACCTTAATTTTGTACTTTTGACCTTGAATAATTTTTTTTGCAGAAGTAGGATCGAAAGGGATTTTTGACATTTCATTTATAATGATATATTTAACATCTCTGCCAATTTTCAGCTCTATGCGAATTTTGTCTAAGTTACGACTTATTTTTGTCTATTTTGACTGGATTACTGGTGGATGCCAAGCTTCATAGCTTGGCTCATCGCCGCAAGGTTGCCTGCGTGTCAGTCTTCTACAGATTGTACTTCGGTGAGTGTGCCCAAGAACTCCACGACCTCATTCCACCGGCCCCCCTCCTTCTACCTCCGGACATCCAGACGCACTGCAAGTTACCATCCCTGCCACGCACTAAGCGTTTTCAAATATCCTTTATAATGCGCACAGGAAAAGACTGGAACTCTCTACCTGCGTTTGTGTTTCCGAGTGCATACAACCCGAATCTCTTCAAAGTAAGATGAACAGGGTTCTTCTGGGTAAGCTCACTTCATCGTAGACTTTGTCTCTGTCACCTCTGACCTAGACTAGAGTCAAGAGCTAACCCATTTCAAATAAAAAAAAATTCTGACGACCCAAAACGACTGTCAAAGATCCATGAATGACAGCTGGGACGGACAGCTTAACGTACTTTCCAAGGCACGGAGGGGTCTTGGTATGTAAAGAACCCAAAATAGGACCAACCGAGGCAAGCGTAGCTTAACCTGATCGATTAACCCGTGTGACCATTATTACTTACCACAAACCCCTCTAAGGTAATGTACAGACGCCAGCACATCAAGCTACCCGAAACTGTCAAATTTTCCCGATCAACTTTGAACCTTCTGGTTTAGAGATAAAGTTGAAAATCTATTAAAGAAATTTTACAGATTGTAGTAGCTTGATGTACTGGCGTCTGTACAAGTTACATGAAAAATGCCTTTACATTGTACAATACATTGGGTATCCAGTCTGCCCTGACATTAATCTACCAATAAAAAAGCGGGTGGGTTATGACCACACGATAAAAATGAAAACTTACAACTAGAGCAGAGAATTCTTGATTCAGCGGAGAATATACTCTCGATTCAGTGTCACCGGCACGAGCGTGACGGTTCAGTTTCATTACCTGTTTCGAAAGAGCGCAGCTCTCAAAATGGTGAAGGAAAACATCGTAAGGAAACCGGCATGTCCTAGAACCAAAAATTCAAAGACGTGTGACCCTTTTATCCACCAAAGTTCACCAAACCGCTCCGGGCCCGCGTGGTGGATTACGGCTCTCACGGAGAGGAGGCCTGTGTCCCAGCAATGGGAATATTATAAGCTGATTATGACCGACTGGAATCGAGTATACCCGATTCAGCGTCACCGACCCGAGCGTGACGGTTTAGTTTCGAAAGAGCCAAAGTGCGCCTAAAGAAGTTTTCAAATCAAAACACTATTCTACCTTTCAACCTAAAATACACAAATTCTAGTACAAAACCTGCTCATCCAATAGTGAAATACCCGTAAAAATTGCACCCTGAAACGCAAATGAGGCGAACACAAACTTCGTATATACACATCGGCGGGTGCATGTTATACTGAACCCTCCCATTCGTTTTACGGGGCACCCCTGACTTTAACAAATTGTGTGAAAAGATGAGCCTCTGATACATTTTGTTTACTAGCGTCCAAAAAGCGAAATTTGTTGCCATGGTTGATTAGAAAGATATTTTTCGAGTAGGCTGTTTTTTCGTGAGATATTTTTTCAATATTTTTCGTAGGAAAATGTGACTCGACTTCGAAATTTAAGTGGCCCTTTTTAGGACGTCCTTAAAAGTATTTTTGTCGCTACTTTTCATCTTAAAGTGACTGAGACAGCATAAGTCTATAATGCCTAAGTGTTTTATGCCTTTTTTATTAGGAACTAGCTGCGCCCCGCGATTTCACCCGCATAAATTTTGATCCCGTGGGAATATCGAGATAAAAAGTAGCCTATATGTTAATCCAGGGTGTCAGCTACCTGCATACAAAATTTTATCAAAATTGGTTTAGCCGCTTGAGCGTGAAGAAGTAACCGCGCGCGATCTTCCTGTACGAGTCGCAATAAATACTTTTTCTTTCTTTCTTTCTAACAAACATATAAACACACACACAGACTCACAAACTTTCTCCTTTCTTTCTTTCTTCTTTCTCTCTTATCTTCGCACGGGTGCAATTTTTTTTCGAATTTCCAAAAATATGTGCTTTCATACAAACCTTGTCCTGACAATACCAAACACAACACAAAAAGAATTATGCAGTTTGGTGCAGTCATTCGGAAGTTAAGCGCGTACAGACATTTAGGTGACTTAACTGGTCTGGTCTGGACTGGTCTTAGTAACGTGCTGGAGTCTGGATGTGTCCACAGTGGATAATAATAGCATGCCATAGCGGCCAATCTGAACGGAGACTAGCCTACGGTGGAGGAGATATTATAGTGCGCAAGTGTGAGCGCAGACACACAGGTGCACTCTCTCATCCCTTACCCTCATAGTCCGATGGGACGGCACACACAATGGGATGGCATGGTGAATGATGTGACTTAAACTGAACTGGCGTAATTTGTTTACCTTTTTGACGAATTTAAGCGCAAGGTTATGCAAGAATTTTGGCCAATCTTAGATACCTGCACTGACCAAAAATATTAAAAACTAACTTCTGCCCGCGACTTTGTTCGCGTAGAAGTTTTAAGATACACAATGCCTGAACTATAATAACAGCCACATTTTTATAAAACTCCCAGTCGCTATTACTTCGTTTTCACTTAGCGCTCTTTCTTTTTTCTTTTTGCTCGACTACTTAGGATCCTAGCGTAGTGATAATAGCCTATAGCCTTCTTTAAGAATTGAGCTATCAAATGCAAAAATATTTTTTCAAATCCTACCGGCAGTTCCAGAGATTAGGGCGTTCAAACAAACAAACTCTTCAGCTTTATTATTATTATTTATATAGATATTATCTACCTCAAGCAGCTGATCTCACTTTTATTTTTAGCCCAATACTTAATTCCAATATCAATACATTTCGAATCCCTATCCAGCATAAACCTAGCCATATTACAAAGTAATTTCAGTACCATTTTTAGGTCTTATGTACACCTGACAGACAAAATATTGTACAAAGATGAAACTGATTCGATTGTAATAGAGGGCATATGGACGGCATGTGTCTCTTGGCTGTCGTCCAGGTATGGAATTGCATGCTTAAAAGTTGTATTTTTGTGTTCAAAAATAAATCTTGTGTTTGGCAGTGGTTAATGTGTGATTAGTGGGTTGTGGGTTTGATAAATATGATTTTTTAAAGTCTAAGGTCAAAGGTGTTGTGTGAACATGGGTATTGTCACAGGTGATTTAAACGTCGTCGCTTCATTTCTACTTAATTGGTGTGAATCCGATCACAGCTTAACTTGATTAAGATTTAAAATACTTAATGAACAAGAAGTCTAAAATTGCCAAATCCGATAACAAGGTATACAAAGATTTCAGTATTAGATTAGATTTTAGTATTTTATTTTTTTTTTGTATTGTGTTTGTACCTACGGTCCTACAGCAGGTTTAAAACCTTATTAAAATTCAATCACAATTTAGCGTAGTTAAAACCCTACACTAATGTTCCTAAATTCGATATCAAGAAGATACCTATATAAACCAAATGTAGCTGTACCTACAGCAGTTTTAAAAACCAAATTCGTATGCATATGAATAGTCAATAATTTGGTAGCACATTTTCAAAAAGTCGGTCAATGAAAAATTATGGCAAGTAAATTCATGACATAACCATAAAAACCCCACAAAATGACATTGCAAATTCCCATCTCTTTAATACACATTTTGGGTTCCATTTTTAATACTTAGGTTACATACTTTCCTCATAAAGTAATTCGACAGTAAACCATTTTATCTCGAACATAAGCATAGGAATGACTCGCAGATGTATTAGCTGGCTGTCTTCCATAAAAATATAATATTTCATATTCATTTTGTTTATCTCGATACTGGGATGATATGGGAAAGAATATGGCATGAAAATATTTGGGGCGAGTCAAAAGCTTCCTCTCTTCGGATCGACAGAACTGGAACAAGGTCCTTTCAAAATGTCTACTTGATTTTAGAGGACAAACTTATACCTACAATATTCCGTAACGTTTACTTGGAACCTCACTGAAATGACCGCACATTATTCGAAAGCGAACTCTTTTGTTTTGATAAGTAAATCATGGCGGCTTCACACCTCGACCCCGTACGATATTTGAAATGTCGAAACAATGACCCCGTTCTTTTTTTTAAACGTCTACTTCAATTCTCAATCATCATCTGCCTAGCCTTTTCCCAACTATGTTGGGGTCGGCTTCCAGTCTAACCGGATGCAGCTGAATACTAGTATTTTACATGGAGCGACTGCCTATCTGAGCTCCACAACCTAGTTACTGGGTAATACGAAACCCCTTGCTAAGACTGGTTGTCAGACTGTCGGGCTTCTGACTACCCGTAACAACTGTCAAAGATCCACGAATGACAGCCGGGACCAACGGCTTAACGTGCTTTCCGAGGCACGGAGGGGTCTCGGTATGTAAAGATGGTCACCCATCCACAGAACAACCGCGGCAACCGTAGATTAACCCGATCGATCGACCTGAGCGGCTGTTATTATTTAGCCACTGTAATAATATTACTATTTGTTTAAATTAAAATAAAAATTAATTGAAAACAATAGTATTTTCATAAGGAACTAGCTTCTGCTCGCGACTTCTTCCGCGTGAAATTTCACCCTCCCCCCATTCACCTTCTTAGGGGTGGAATTTCGAAAAACACTTTCTTAGTGGATACCTACTCTTAACAAAGAACACACCCTCCAAATTTCATGTCTCTAGGACCAGCGGTGTTGGCGGTTTCTCGTCGTTGACAGATACCCCGGTAGTTGGTGTAGGCAGCAAGTTAAGTTACACCAAACCACGGATATGTTTAATAGTTTATTTGTGGAAACAGTTTAAAGCGTTCGCTTAATTATCTGAGCCGCACTTAATATATCGCCTCTTTACTTCAATAATGTGTTATCTTGAATATTGAAATGCTCAATTGCTCAGACATATCACGTTATTGAAGCAAAGAGGCGATATATGTTTATTAGGTAGTTATCGACTAGCCCATTAGCGCGTGACCGAGTTTTAATGACGACTGACTCGAGGTACGCGCAAACGTACTTTTGCTGTATGAGCATTATTGGCTCGAACAAGCGGTTTAGGCTGTGCGTTAATATATCAGTCGAAATGAAGAATATGAAGTAGTAGTCGATTTTGGCCGAAGCAGTAGAACGTATAAAAAACACGATTTTTCAAATACATATTGTCTTTGTGTTATTGTTCGGTATACCTTTCAAATCGAAGACCCACTGGACCATCCACAATTGATTCTCCGCCTTACCTGACACAAAATAGAGTTTATCTTTATTTAACAAGCCAAACAAAGGTCGGTCACAGGTATCCGGCTGAATTTTCATGTTTTCATACATTTTCAGTTTGTTGTTGTTTTCTATTAATTTTATAATAAGCGGTTGTTTTTGGATCAAACTGTTGTTTTGGTATATCCTATAACTAAGGAAAATACAATTTGAAACAAAAATAGGTAGAAATATCAGAAGGCAAATAATTCTCGTAATTTAAAACGTTCAAAATCAGTCGCAGTCTCATCTTGGCGACAGGCAAATGTCAAAACTTGTCAAAATTTAGGACAGTTAGAGGTGTTTTTGACAGATTGAGGCTAAGATCAGACTGTGAACGTTCTTAAAATTACGAGAATTGCCCCTCTGTTGATTTTGTCCTAATTAGCCTACTGTAGCGGTATCTACAACGCCACAAGCAAACAACGCGTCATACTGATTTCACGCAAAATCCTGCATCGCGCAAGCAGAGTTTACCGCGCAACTAGCATAGATACAACAGCCCGACATGAATCATCGGGCAGTTGCCCGCCAGACACAACACCCATCTGGTCGGAGGATCCTCCCTTTTCTATAGAGTATGAGTGAACTTTACACCCTGTTGCTCATACCTCGATACTACTTTAGATTTTACAGAATTTTCGAATTACGGACCATGACTGCAAAATAACTCCTATTATTTTCCCGTCACGTAGGTATGTGTCGAGTAGTCGCGAGCTCCACTACTGAGCCCAAAGCTCTGAGTTCGTTCCCTGAATCGGGAAAAGTTTTATTGGGTAAATCTATTAAAGAATAGCAATCCGAAGCCTGGATGTTTGTTTTTTTTTTTGCAGTTTTAGCAACAGGTTTGCCCCCTTTCACACGCTAACTATACATAACTGACTCACCTCTGCTTGTCAATCGGAATCGGCGTGTTGTTATTTTGTAACTATATTTTACAATGTGTAATAATGAAAGCAATTCGTTCGGAATCGTTTACTGAATCGATTTCTGTATTTTTTTATAATAATAATACTTTTTATATTTTTAAATGTTTTTTATATTTATTTTTATATTTTAAGAATTATTGAATAAGATAACTCAATAAATAAACGACATAATAATTTAATTTATTTCAGGTACCACATAACCCATATCAGAAAACATCTTTAAATTCAATTCAATTGCATTATTCAATATTAGGTAAATACAAAAACACATCAAAACATCAATAAATACACACGAATAAATACAACAGCAACACACAAATTAGATAAATCAAATTAAAAAATAATACAAACAATCTAGTCATATTTACGATTAATATAAGTAATTTTTTATCCCAGAAAACTACGTAAAAAACTACAGTCGCACTTCCGCTGTACAGACAAAACAAACCAAAATAGAAGAGTACCTACCTACTACGCTAGACGCTACGTTTGCAACTTTGTGTGTGCATAGATTTGTAATGTGACCACAACATTCTCTCACAATCAGTATAACTACTTTATGACTGGTTTTTCCAACGCCAGATAACTTCATCCGAGAAATAATTTCGAATTTTTGACAGTTCTTCCATACAAAATCTGTCAGACGTCAATTTTATTTCACGAACTAGCTACGCCTCGCGGTTTCACCCACATAAATTCGATCCCGTGGGAATATTGGGATAAAAAGTAGCCTATATGTTAATCCAGGGTGTCATCTAAATCCATACCTACATATCAACATTTTTCCAGCCGTTTGAGCGTGAAGATTTAACAAACATATAAACACACACACACTCACAAACTTTCGCCTTTATAATATTAGTGTGATAAAAATTATCTGTCGATTGAAAAATCAGCTCTTAGTAAATAAACAATGTTTTATACCTACATAATTGTAAAAATTCAGTGCATGTATTATGACTATAACATTATTCTAATTAACTATAACATTATTCTAATGTACGTTAATTCCGGGACATGTTTGTATATTATGTACACCACCAGCACATCAAACTACTACAATCTGTCAAAATTTATTTAATAGATTTTCAATTCTATCGCTAAAGCATAAGGTTCAAAGTTGATTGGGAAAAATTGACAGTTTCGGGTAGCTTGGTATGCTGGCGTCTGTACCTAAACGTTAGATATCACATTTCTGCCTTATCTTCATCATCCACAGGCCGACTTCACCCACTGCTGCCCTCTTTTATTGTGTTCCCCATCTCTGCCTACCCTCCTAATAACCTAGGCGTATAGTACGACCTTGTATTATAATAAAGACGCAGAAACGAACAGTAAATAAAAAATATTTACCGCTCGCTGAACGCGAATTGTCAATAGGGGAGATTGGGGAGTCGGGACAGAATTAACTTATTACCCTTGGATGAGTTTATTGAAATACCGATGGATAGTCAATTACGATCGCTGTGCCTTATTCTCCTCTACAGTTTCGTTTTTTTTTTAATTAAAATAACTAGCTTCTGCCCGCGACTTATTCCGCGTGAAATTGTTCCCCGACCCACCTCGTCGCATCGCATCGCCTACCAGCGCTATTACTTCGTTTTCACTTAGGGTTCTTTTAGACTTTTAATTGTCTATATGCTCGGCTCCTAAGGATACTAGCGTAATGTTAAATAGCCTATAGCCAACCTCAAGATTGGGCTATGAAATCTATACTAATATTATAAAGCTGAAGAGTTTATTTGTTAGAAAGGCTATAGGCTATTTAACATCACGCTATGACCTTTAGGAGCCGAGCAAAAATAAAAAAGTCAGAAAGAACGCTAAGCAAAAACGAAGTAATAGCGCGGGCAGGCGATGCGATGCGACGGGGCGGGTCGGAGTAACAAGAAATTTCACGCGGACGAAGTCGCGGTCAGAAGCTAGTGCAAAAATAATTTTTCAAATCCGACCGTTATTTCTAGAGATTAGTGCGTTCAAGCAAACAAACTCTTCAACTTTATTATTATTATAGATATAATAATAATGGCTACAGATATGAGGTTGCTGGGGGTCTTAAGGTTTGATTTTTTAGGTTTGACAAAGTTAAACGATTTCCGATTGTTGGGACAAAAAGCCTAAAATTGAGTTGTTGTTGTTGAAAAAAGAAGGAAACAGCCTAGATGTATCGCTATCTCATGATCGTCCGCCTGGTCTGTCTCCAACTATGGGGCCGTCCATTAATCACGTGATGTTTTTTTTGGTATTTTTAACCCCCCCCCCCCCTCACCCTTGGTGATATATGGTGAGGTTTAAGACTTACCCCCCCCCTCATATTACGTGTATCTTTAGTACCTACAAAGAATCGAACCTTTTTTTTATGTTTATAAAATACAGGTATAATCATCTAATTTTTTAGAAAGTTTGCAGGATGTTTTTAAAAAAATCAACACGTGATATATTACTACACCCCCCCTCCCCCCTTGTGATATTTCGTGATTTTTTATGGACCCCCTCCCCCCCCTTTCGAGCCTCACGTGATTAATGGACAGCCCCTATGTTGAAGACGACTTCTAGTCTAACCGGATACTTTTACATGGAGCGACTGCGTATCTGACCTTCACAACCCAGTTACAAGGTAACACGATACCCCTTGGAACTGATTGTCAGACTGGCTTCTGACCACCAAAGATCTACAAATTATAGCCAAGACAAACGGCTTAACGTGTTTTTCGAGATACAGATCGTCATGGTCATTTCCCACCTAAAAAAAATCCGGAGTCTTTCCCCAATTCAACGAAAGAAATACCTCCAAAAATAATTCAATAAAATTTCAGTTGGAACTGCCATAGATCATGGGCGTTAGGATGCCAGATAGCACGACCCCCTGGGGTGCGATAACCATACGATCCTAAGCACTACAAGTACAACCGTTTGTATATAAGTGAATATTTTAATAGTAATTTCCCGTTTTGGGATATATTTAGGGGAATGTACGGTTTTCGCTTCACTATTTTTGTGAATATAAGTGGTATAATGTGAACCAGTTATGTAAGTCACGATAGTGGGTTCTCGGGGACTTGATGTAGATAATAGTTTTAGTTACTTCTTGGATAAAGTTCATAATAGCTGACATAACATCACACCTGTATTCCCCGATGGGTTGGGTAGAGCTCTAGAGTGGTATGAGGAACAGGGTGTAAAGTTCACACATACACCGTAAAAAAAGGGAGGACCCTCCGACCAGACGGGTGTTGTGCAACTGCCCGATGATTCATGTTGAGCCGTTGTATATAAGCTAGTTGCGCGGTAAACTCTGCTTGCGAGATGCAGGATTTTGCATGACGTCAGTATGACGCGTAGTTCTCGTGTGGCGTTGTAAATACCGCTGCAGGTCTATAATAACACTTACATTTCGCCAGCTGTCATAAGAGGAGGGCCTATTGTCATCAACGAGGCACAAATCAAGACTCCGAGCTGCTACTGTTTATAATATTTTCTTTGAAACTAGTTATGGGTTGGACTATTGTTGTCATGATAGCTTAAAGTATGTAAAAAATCCTAAACCAGCCAAAACACACCCACACACAAGTCTTATCTAACCGTCCACTGCTAAGTATAGCCCAGATGTGGATGATAACAAAATATCTGAGATACGCTGACATCGCTGCAAACGCTACAATAGTCTCTTATTGTGAGTTTTTAACAGATTTCATATGACATATTCGTCAAAAACTCACAATGGCGAGACCATTGTGAGTTTTATAAATTAGTAGACTTATGGCCGGTTTCTAGAACGAAAATTATCGCAAAATTAATGAGGCAAATTGTCGAATGCGTGAAAACAGCTATGATTGGTTGAATGATTTATCACCCATACGTTTATAAGCAGCCGGTCGATTCTGTAAAAGTCTCATCGTGAAATCTTAGGTGAAGTGAGTTTGTTTTTGATAGGAATTGACACTATTGATAGCTCACTCCACGCTCACTTCACCTACGTTTTCACGCTGAGATTTTTACAGAATAGCATCGCCGATATCGAAAATCGCTACGCCTATCGATCTAAAAAAAATGTCCGAAACCAGCCAAAACACACACACACACACACAAGTCTTATCTAACCGTCCACTACTCAGCATAGCCCAGATGAGGATGATAACAGAATAGCTGAGATACGCTGACATCGCTGCCTCTGACGGCTCCGCGGAAGTTTAACGAATAAAGTTCTGGCCATGTTAAGGAATTAGTTTCTTCCGCTGGCGTAGACTTTGTGGCCCGAGGTAGGAACGGTAGCGGGGAGGATTTGTTTTGAGAAGGTAAAACTTCAACATCTTTGGTAAGGTAAGGATTGAGATGGCTATTATGTAGACATGAAGGAAGATTAGTAAAACGAAAATTCGTGTCTAGATCGTCCTCACTTTTATAGAAAACTGTGAAAGAGATGACTGAAGCGAAGATGTTGTGTCCCTACACAGCTTCGCTTTCGAAAGCGATGATCTTCCACTGGGAATAAACTGGCAAAGAACTTTTTGGCCGCGAATCCAATTTAGACCAACATACAACTTGACACTGTCCTGCAAATTGCAGGAAACGTAAGAAAATTTGAATTTCGTGAGTTACCCTGACGCTTATGTATTACACCGGGGTCCGTCCGCACCCGTATTGTCCCACCAATGTGTACTACCGGGGCAAGTTATGAGTGGAGACTTTTGTGTCATTCCCTGGATTAACTTTCTGTCGACATACATTCTCAAAGGTTCGTATTGTTCATATTTTTCTTTTTGTTGTAAGTAAATAGAAAAATAATATTATCATTTTCTGGATCATTTGGGGGACAATAGAATTATATGGCTCTTGGGTTGCTTAGAATGTTATTGGTCTGTAATTGTGTCACTAAAGGGAAAACTGTTATTTTCAAACAGAAAAGAAACGATTGAATAGAAAAGAACTTTGCTCATCAACACACATTTGGGTCTGAGTTTTCTCACGACTATTTTCTTCAGCGTAGGGATATTTCGATTAGGAACTAGGCTTCTGAAGAGGTTAGACACTAATGTTAAAAAAAAACTGCGTACTTACCTACATTTTGGAATGCCAGTTTTACAATACTAGAGATTATGTTTAAGGGGCTTACAGGACATAAACGCAAAAAAAACGCAAGTTTTAGAAACAATAGAAGTATACGATCGATTACAGTAAATAAAATCAGAAAAATATATGATATTCTTCAGGATATATGCTATATAGATAGTGTGTTGAAAACTTAATACAACTAATTTGATACGATAGAAAAAAATCATGAAGATACCTCTAAAAACTTTCTTTTTACAATAAAACCACACCAATATACATACAATCATTCTGATTTTTTGTCAGATTATTCTACAAGCAACATACTAAAACACCAGTGTTTTAATTTTTTAGTCCAAACAATAGATTTTTTGTAATTAAATAATTGCTTCATATTTTGCAATAAATTCACCAGCTTTGTGTCATCGCGCTTCTCTTTCTTTTCTATGCAGTCCGATAGTGACCGCGCTTTAGGTCATGTAAGCCCCTTAATACCTCTCAAGTTCCGCTAATGAGTCACAATTGATTTTCTATTGTATTGTACTACATAGGGGGCGCGGGGCTTGACGGCTTTAACTAAGCTGGCTAACTGAGGAAATGGGTTCCTGCCGTCCATGACTAAAGTACCTATGTGGTGGCAAACGCACCACGTGTTTTTCGGCTGTTCGCGCTTTACTCAGTGGAATACCTGGTTTTGATTCCCCATCAACATTAGGTTAGTATCTGATGGCAATGTAGACAAATGGATCAGAAAACGTACCTGCAGATGCCGATTGGTACTGCAACTTACCTTTTGATTACTTTGAATTCTGATCACCTCAATGTTTTCCATTTGACAGTTAAAGTTGATAACCTCAATTTTCGTCGATGATGTTTTAATTACAATCCAATAATGTTATTAAAATAGTAATTGTTGGAAATAGTGGAGAAATAAAAAGTGAAATTTTTATTTACATAACTTTAAGTATTCTTTTTTCAATTGTTTTAATTTTTTTGTTCAAATTAATTACTTCACAAATAAAATGTTTGCCTTACTTGAGAAGAGACTGGACCCCACAACACAGGGAGTCCTAGAGTGAGTTCCAGGACATTTGTAAAAACCTAGCACCTAGTCTCCTTGTAACTGCTAGTTACAAGAATAATATTAGGTATGTTCCCACTTTCATCACATACTTTTGGAACAAACATTAGTTCCAAATACGCTCAACAAATCCTAACCACACATCTACCACACTATTTTGCTACGTGTTTTTTTGAACTGAATAAAGCTTTTATTTTCTTATACAGATGTGTGTTACTAATTGTGTGTGAGTGATTGGGAAAAATTTTTACCACGGTAGATAACTATTCGTTTCTGCCCGCGACTTAGTCCGAGTGAAATTTCACCCTCCCCCCATTCACCATCTTAGGGGAGGAATTTCGAAAAACCCTTTCTTAGGCTGATATCACGTTGGGCGTGCGCCGGGCGCGCGCCAATGTGTTAACAGCCTTAGTGGATACCTACTCTTCACAAAGAACACACCCTCCAAATTTCATGTCTCTAGGAACAGCGGTTTAGGCTGTGCGTTGATATATCAGACAGTCAGGACTTTGAATTTTATATATACCTACCTATATATGACGGAGAAGGTACATGTGCATCTCGTTATTATCAGCCTTATTTTAATTACTGTGGGCATACTGTGGGTAGTATTGGTTATTGCGCAATAGAGAAAAACCGTTTTGCAGTCAAATCAGATTATAATTTCACAAACAATTTAATCACACCAGCAAATCACACACTGACATGACACAACAAGATACGGAACGCGGAGAGTTTCTGAGCACATGTTGTCCGTACGATGTCCAATGTCCAAAAGAGCTCCACATCGTTCTGTCGCGCTGTCGTCGACCCCCCCCCGGATTCAGGCTAGACTCTGCCAGCGCCATCAGATGGCGCTCGCGTTCCGAATAGTCAAACGAATAACCGGATGCGACATAAGATATTACCGTGATTTTACCAAAACAGTGTTTGTTCACACATTCATCACATAGGTATTTTTGGAACAGACATTAGTTTCAAATACTCTCAACAAATCACCACATATCTACAACACTATTTTGCTGGCAGATAGCAAAAAAAAGTCATCAAACTTTTTACCCTCCCAACATCAAACCAGTGCCATCTTCGCTCGCAAGCTGCAAGCGAGCGCACTCGAGCGTAAAAGCGAGGCATGACGTCATTAAACCGAGCAGAGCTAAGTGAAGCTATTATAAAATATTTACCGCCGGGACCTTGGCTTCAAAATGTGTGGATTTCATTTTTTCCATTTGCTACGCTCGCTTGATTCTGCTCATCCTTGTGTATTATTTTAATGTGTATTTTGGTATGTTTGAGAGGCTTTGCGTGAGTTCCTGAGGAAAATAGGTCATCTCTCTTGGTGTTCTGAATGGCAAAATTCATCCCATCAAGATTATAGGGTATGAGTAGTAGTGTTTATCTATCTACCAATTATGACATAATATCACGGCAAGCGATTTTAGCTATTTTGTCTATGACAAACCTTTTAATTTTGGTTATTCTCAATAGCTGGTAGTGACTTTGGCGCAGGACGTCTGATTCGCAAAACGTCAAGTTTTTAAAGTAAAAACTTCTTTAAGCGCGTTGGGTATTTTTTGAGTTGCGAAAAAACCATTGAACTCGCGACACTGTTACCATCACCGACACCGCACTACATTCGGATGCGTTCGGCTGTCCTCGGAATGTACTTGTTGAGATGGGAAGAAACCATTGAACTCGCGACACTGTTACCGTAACCGACACCGCGCTACATTCAGATGTGTTCGACTGTCCTCGGGATGTACTCGTTGAGATGGGAAGAAACCATTGAACTCGCGACACTGTTACCGTAACCGACATCGCGCTACATTCGGATGTGTTCGGCTGTCCTCGGGAAGTACTCGTTGACCAAGTTTTCACTTCTGTCGGCACTCCCGGAATGCTACCCTTTTTTTTGGAGTCTTGTTATGCTATACATACTTGTAAGTGTGCATACACACGAGCGACACACATCGACGGTTGCAGTTGCTTCTGTCGTCGACACGTGTTGCCCGCGCTGTATATACCACAGGTAAGCAAAAGCAACAAGTAGGTACCTACAAATAATCTAACTTTCATGAAAAAATTCGATCTAAAAAAAGAAGTACAAAAGTAAAAAATGGCGGCGTGACGTCACTGTTAGTGCTCCCGGACATTACTCTCTTTAATTGACAGCTGCACAGATAATAAGCAACTAAACCGTTCTCACTACGCCAGCATTGAAAAATGTTGAAAAGAGACAAAAATAATTTGCGTGTTGCAGATGCAATACCTACATTTATTAATGCTTGCATGACACGCATAACCAGCTTATGATTTTCCCACTGCTGGGACAAAGCCCTCCTCTTTTTTGAGAGGAAGTGGGCTGTAATCCACCACGCGGGCCCAGTGCGGGTTGGTAGATGTCACATGTCATCGAAATTTTGGTTCTAGGCCATGCCGGTTTCCTCACGATGTTTTCCTTCACCGTTTTGGGAGCAGTGGTGATGAAATAGTTTACACAAAGTAAAGCGTCTGCTCTTATTAATAATTATCAACAGTATTATCTGTCCGGCAGACCTGCCGCATGCCGGACAAACTGTGGGCCCAAATAGCGCAAAATTGGTGCCCTGAGACAGTGAGCCGGGGTCGCGGCAGACCACGTAGGAAATGACGGGACGAGCTGGATAGGTTCCGTCAAAACTGGAAGGAGGACGCGCGGGCTCGCGAAAGATGGAAGGAGTGGAGGGAGGCCTTTGCCCAGGAGTGGGACAGCGCAGGCTAAAAAAACAGAAGTACTATCTGAGCACCAGATCAAGGCTCTATTTGAGTCTGAAAAGTCAAGCACACCGGATACAAATACGTGAGGAACACCGTAAATGTCTCAATAGGTATCTAAAGTGTAATATTGACCTGTAATTATGTGTCATGATAAAGGCTCCTTCAAACAGGCACGACACGACACGCGACATAAAGGCACCGCAAGTCGCGCAACAAGCGGCGCCTTTGTGTCGCGCGATTATATCGCGTGTCCCGCCTGTTTGTAGAAGCATTAACTTAACGGTTGTTGCAAATACAAAGATAAAACGAACAATGATCACCTTGTTCGCATATAAAGTGTTGGCGATTTCAGACTCTAAAAAAATCTCAGGAAAACTGTCAGTACTCCACCGTATAAATCATCATTTGCCTGCCTTTTTCCAACTATGTGGGTGTCGGCTTGCAGTCTAAAACTTTTTAAAGCGATTGACAAAACCCGACAAAAAATCTTCACGAACTTGTATGATTTTTTAATGGCCACTTAAAAAACAAAAACAAATTACTCTACCCTCAAAATCCACACAGACGGTACATAAACTTTACTCTCATAATTATTTACGACACCCAGACAGCGTCAACGCGAAAGAAACCTCGTCGGTCAATAAAAAAACTCCTAACATGTGTGCCTACCCTCTTTTTGTCGCCAAAAAGATCGTTAAACTCCCCTTTAACGAGTATTTGCTTTTAAAGCCAGTGACCTATTACTGAAAAAAAATTATAAAAATAAAAGCGGCCAAGTGCGAGTTGTCCTCGCATACGATGGGTTCCGTACCACCATACAATATTTAACACTAGCAACGTCCCAGGGTTTCACCCGCGTAAGATTCGATCCCGTAGGAATATCGGGATAAAAAGTATACAATGTGTTATTCCAGGAAATGGTCTATCTATGTGCCAATTTTCATCCAAATCTGTTCAACGGTTTACGCATGATTGAGTAACAAACATCCTAACATCTTCACAAATTTTCACATTTATAATATTAGTAGGACTACCTACATATTGAAAAAAAAACTTTCGTTAAAAATGCCGATAAAACAGCACTCTAATTGCGTCATACACTATCAATCAGAATCTGAATAACTTTGAAGAATATTGCTAATCCTTTGCTTTATATGTTCTCCGGGAGTGCCGGCAGAAGTGAAAACTTGAACAATCACGTGTGTATTTTGTGAATCGTCTTATAAACAAAACACGCGCGGTAGGTACCGGCTACGGCCATCCGTCTTACGAATTTTCGATCAGGTCACGTGTCCTGACGCGAGTTTAACATTTTTTACCCATTACAAAAAAAGTGTACAACGCCGCTAAAGAAGTTTTCACTTCAATAAAGTTTCTTTATTAACTTCAGTTGTACAAAAAACACTTATCTAAACACTATGCAGCGTTACAACTAAGGGAAAGAGTGATTTCGATGAACTCTGGCACCCAAAGTAAGATTTAACTTGTGTTTAGGGTGCCAGCGTCCTCGCCTATAATTGAACATGGTATATCAGTAGTTGTAGGACGAGCACAGGCACCACTGTGACAAGAGGTCTTCCAATATAAAATATATGATGACGTTCATCATTCGATTCATTCATTCGTTCATCATTCAGTCATGACTAAAGAATATATAGGCTCTTTGACAGATGTCTGGACCTGACGTGCCAGTGCTGCCACCTGGCGAACGTCATTTCAGAAAACCCTCATATGCAATCTCCTTTAATTTCAAAAGAAACTTTATTTCTATTTTATTTTTTTGTTATAGCGGCCATAGTACAGGCTGCGACATAAATATCAAGCTATACATTTCCAGTTTTAGCTGACCTCGCATTTTATTAGGTTTTTCGCACAGACGCCGGCACAGTAAGCTGCTACAATCTGTCAAATTTCTTTAATAGATTTTCAACTTTATCGCTAAGGCATAAGGTTTAAGGTTGATTGGGAGAATTTGACAGTTTCGGGTAGTTTGATGTGCTGGCGTCTGTACAATGAGAAGTCAGCTTACACTGGAAATGTATAAGCTTGATATGTTGTCGTGCGTACACTCTGTGAAAATTTTAAATAATTACCTATTACAATTCAAAAGATACAGCCCTGTGACAGATGGACTCACATCGGAGCCTAGTAATAGAATCCCGTTGACAGTCTTTGGGTAGGTACGGAACCTTAAAAAATACTTCAGGAATGTGTTCCTACATTTTTGCTGAAAACTTTCAGGTAGACTGAATGAGTAATGCCTTTTCTGTTATTTTTTGTTTTTCGCCTAAAAAGGTGGCAGGAATTAAGAAGGTGGGCTGTAATTAGGAGCGTGCAAGGAAAATGGCGCCTAATGGGCTGCGGTTGGTGTATTATATTTCCTTATTTTTAATTTTAGGACAGCTGAAGTTGTGACCTCTGTTGTCCCAAAATTAAAAATTAAGGATGATGAAGGTTGATGGGAGGACATCTGAGGACAAGTCTTAAATTTTGTGCACGTAAGGTTTGTAGATTGATTTCTGATTCGCCTGCTGCCACAGTTTGGCATTTTGCCGGCCTATGTCGGTACATAGCCCGAAAAATTGTCAAACTTAAGTGGCATTGGGCAGGTCACATTGCTCGCAGAACAGATGGCCAATGGGGCCGAAAGGTTCTGAAGTGGCGACCGCGTACCGGAAGATGTGGACAGATGATCTTGTGAAAGCCGCAGGAATCTGCTGGATGCGGCAAGCACAGAACCAGTTTAATTGGCGGTGCTTGGGGGAGGATGTCATCGCTCGTATGACTAAAAGTCCTATCTCATTTTTTAGCCGATTTGAGTCAGGACAACTAACTCTTCCATTCGTGATTCTTTACATTTTGCTGCCTTTCAAAATGGTTATATTTTGAGATCCAAATAACATAGAGGTACGACGGTAAGTGAAAAGTGTAAAGAATCACTAATAGAAAAATGGAGCTGTCACAGCCCAAATCAGCCAAAAAATGAGACAGGACTTTTAGTCATGCGAGCGACGATGTACATCTGTGGATGTCTTTCAGCTGAAATGATGATAATAATGAAGGTTTTTTCAAACTCACTCCTTCATTAGGTATATCTTAAAAACATATGTTTTAACAAAATATCACGCCTGTATTCCCCAAAAGGCTAAGCAGAGGTGAAGGTAACTATCGACACATATGGATGGATGTAGTTGCCTCTATCATTGACGCCAGTCGCTCGTGTATATGAGCACTATAATCCAATCTTGAATTTCCCATGCCAGTTGAAAACCTCGCAGCCATTTTGTATACTTCCAGGTTTCAGCTACATATCTGCCTATCCAATGTAATCGCTATCCTGTGTCATTCATTGCAAAATATTAACATAAAATTTCGACCCTAAAAATTGTGTCCATAAAAAAACTTGTAAAAAAAGGTGTAACTTTTTACATCCCTAATCAAGTCACTTTCATCTTGGAGTGAAGTAAAAAAAAATCTTAGCACGACGGAATGAAAAGGAAGGTACAGAAGGCTTATTCTGTGCAAAGTGTTGCAAAGGTCAGTTGGGGATTCATAGTCAGGAAAATGACAATTCATTTTCATAGTCAGGAAAGAAAATTCATAGTCAGGAAAATGACAACTGAAAAATCCTTCACCAATGGGATTGGACACGATTAACTTAACAGTTAACTGTCCATTATGATTCATAATGTTATCCTTTTATGATTCTGCCAAAATGGCCTTTTAGGCCCCCTGTACGCCGAAACGAACACTACGTCAAATAATTAAAGATTTGATTAGAATATACAGGCAATTGAAATTGGTACAGTGCGCCTGATGAGAGAATGCTTTCTGGACACCTGTCATTTTTATACAAACAAATATGATGTGTTTTGCGAATTCGATCTTTATTAGCTAATAGAATTGTTGCACTGACAGGTGTCTGCAGGAATGCATTCTCTCGACGACCGGACGGACAGTAGTAAATTTCATAAACGATCAATTTCCCTCAGTCTGACATACAGGAATAAGCGCCGATCACCATTCACAGCCAGTTCTTTCCAGTTAAAGATTAATAATAATTGTCAAAGTTTACTCGCGTTGATTTACAGCTACATACAAGCTTGCAGAAACAGACAAAGCCTAACTTTTCAAAATGGGCTGAGAATAAGCACTTTTCAAATCACAAAAGTTACTATCAATAACTGTCATTGACACTTTACTAGATACTGGATTTAAACCAAACTGCTGCTACTCTATAAGTCCGTCAACAAAGATACGGACACGTACAAAAGTAATTCGATATTAGGAATGAACCCTACTCCCCATTAAATAACTTTTTCGGACGGGCTAAAACACATCGGGAGTAAGGATAGCTGTCAACTCGTGTTTTCATTCATTCTTAGTTTGGTCCCCGAACTAATGTTATGACCAAAAATGATACGGAGTAGGAAAAACCCGTAACTTCGATCGAAAATACGGATTTCGTGCTTAGTTAAACCCCCCAAAACCTTGGATCACATTTACCGAATTTTCGTGTTTACATCTTTTTTGGTAGGTGGATAAGAATGCACCTTCTGTCTTTGCCTCCCCACTGTCATAACTCCTTGCGTCCTTAAACCCTTAATCTTTTGTGCAAGTTGTAAAGTTCAACTGAGTAGAAAGGTACTTTATGGCGTGAGGATAAATGCTTGCAGCTTCTCCTAGCGTAAAACATATAGGTAGTGCAATGTTAAGTTCACAATGCAGTACATATAGCGGATATTATGACTTGACAAAATACATATGAGGCGATTATATTGTAGCTGTTCGATTTCAAAACAATATTAACATTATTATTATTCCAGGCAGGCGCTAAACTCGAGATATGCTTTTAAGAATAAACTGTATGAATGGTTAATTGGTAACAACTTTTATAATATAAAACAATTCCTAGAACGAAAATAGTGTCGGTGTAATATAATAATAATTTGGTTAAGGAAATTGTTATTACAAATATGTATTTGCATGCTATGTTTAATCTCGGCAAAACATGTCTGCTCTATTTTTGTACTGTAAGACCATTTTATACCATGTTTTATGCAAATAAATATATTATTATTCTTTTATTTATTTTTTTACAAACTTATTACATTTTTAAATATTTTTTTACAAAAAACAATAAAAAAAAAACATTTTAAAATATAAAAAATTGTAGCCCACCGGTATTGGGAACAGGGTCCAAGCTACCGGCGGTCAGGGCTCCAGAGAAAGGAACCTCCTCCATATTATGATTATTATTTACTTTGTGTTAATAACTTCATCACCACTATTCTCAACGCTGTGAAGGAAAACATCGTGAGGAAACCAGCATGTCCTGGAACCAAAAATTCGAAGACATATGACGTCTAGCAACCCGCACTGGGACTGCGCGTGGTAGATTATCGCCCACTCTCCTCTCACAGAGAGAAGGCCTGGGACCCAGCACTGGGAATATTTTATAGGATGATAATGATGATCTAGTCAGTACATTAGCTTAGATCTGTCTTTACATAGGTAGCTGTGCTCCGCGGTTTCATCTGCCGTTTAATTTAAAAGAAATCGGATTATTTATAAATCAACCTCGTTTTCGCTCAGCGTTATTTTTGACTATTTTTATTTTTTCTGAACTCCTAAGGGTTGTATCGTGATCTTAAATCCATACTAATACTAATGACACTAATATTATAAAGGCCAAAGTTTGTGTGTGTGTTTTTTTATATGTTTGTTACTTCTTCACGTACAAACGGCTGGACCAATTATGATCAAATTTTGTATGAAGGTAGCTGACACCCTGGATTAACATATAGGTTACTTTTTATCCCGATATTCTCACGGGGATCGAAACTTATGCGGGTGAAACCGCGGGCGCAGCTAGTATGTTGTAAATGCGACAGTGTATATGTCTGCCTGTTACCTCTTCACGCTTAAACCGCTGAACCGATTTAGATGAAGTTTGATGTAGAGATAGTTTGAGTCCCGGGAAAGGACATAGGTACGATAGTTTTGAAATCGCGGGGCGCTACTAGTTATACATATATAAAAAGGATGTGATGCGATGGGTCTCACGTGGACAAATTCGCGGGTAGAAGCTAGTTATTAGTTTATAGATTAATGTATTAAACATACATAAAATAAAGTAATCTCAATGTTCAGTCAAGACGTAAAAGCCGTGCAAATCAGGAACGGGTCGCTAGTGCTAATATTAATAACACCGTAACACTACGCCCTGTATTAACTGCAAGGAAAGACAGATGTTTACAGTAATACATCCCATATTGGTCCAATAGTCGCAAACGTGACGGTTGCGCGTGACTGGCAAAATGTTATTGAGGTTTTCAAGTAGACAATTCTCAGTAGCGGCCTCTAGACTTGTGCCCTGGGACTTGTAATATATTGTTATGTAACTACTTAAATGTGGGTGTACTATAAACCGAAATCTTCCCCTTCTCATCTGTGTTCATTGATGTTGATCTGTTCAACCATGAACATACCATTATTACACGCGCCATACATACGTTCTACGCGCCGGCAACACCAGCACACCGTCAGCACTAAGAGGTTGCCTACTGAGATCTTTGCTTCATCGGCTCGATACACACACGACACACATGCAAATAGGTATCAATGTGTATTGACCACAAAAATTGTATATAATTAAGTTTATTATTGTAATTAAACTAGTCATCAAGCTGGAGTCGAGTGTGATTTATCTCCTATACCTCCTCTTACTGTGGCCAAGACACCTTTAGCCATCATCGGTCCTATGAGTCTGTGGGATCGGCAGTGAGAAAACCATTTCCTGTGCACATTGCACGACGTACACAAAACCCTCTTCCTACCCAAATTCCGTCTGTTACCGTAGGTCTCCTTGTGACAGACTTCCCTCTCATATAACCAACGTAACCTACGTTTGGTGTGGTTTGTATGGTGGTCTAGGGCGTGAGGGTAACTTTTACTAGGGTGCTAGGTAGGTAATTACTATAGGGCTAGGATAACTAGGGTGCTAGGTAGTTACTGTAGGGCTAGGTCGGCGTCAGTTGGGCGTTAGGTACTGATCCAGGCTCAATTGTCTCAACCGTAGTCACATCGTACGCACTTGGAATAACGGCCGTACTAAGCTGTAAGTCCCGGTGTGTACATGATCCATAACAAGAGACGAAATAACAAAAAAAAATCGAACTCAAAGCGGGTATTTGCGGTAAACGTGACACAGAAAAAAACACAAACTCAAAAATAGAACAAATTTGGGGAAACTATGTGTCACATCCACGCAAAACGGCCATTGCTCAGCATAATGCTAAGACCCTATGCCGGACAGCGCTGGTTTTCAGCGACAGCCGTCGTTGACGTCGTTACAGAGTCAGTCAGAAAGATGCAGCTAGTTGCCAATAGTGAAGTCTGTTTCTATGGAGAAAAACAAGCAAGAAACTCCATGGACTCTTATAAACCAAAAGAGAAACTATTCCTCAAAAAATCCGCTCCCCCGCCCCTCCCGTGCTCCTCCTCTTCTAAGTAATCTGATACCTCATCGATAAGACTTATAAGGACGAGTATAAAGTAACATGTACTATTTATCAGCCCCAGTAACTGATGGCCGTTCGTCCTGTGTCGTCTAATACATTATTAAAGTCTCTCTAAGTTATTACAGGCCATTGTAATAGAATTGATATGTTATTGATTTTGATGTAGGATGGATGATCATTGTCTTTGCTCGCATACTATGCGACATGCGACTGCGACAGGCAACGACGACGCAACGACAGGCTGCGGCCGATAATTTCCATATACAGGCTCCTGACATTTGACGCGTAATCTGTTACCATGTACACGATACTGAGCTTTAAAGAAAAAAAAAAAATCCTGCTCTATTTCAGCTTCGCTGAAACACGTGCATCCAAAAAAATAATTAACTCGATCAATAAACAAAAAAAAATCCATAATCTCGAGCACAAAACAGAAATAGTCGAGTACTGCACGTCATGACTGTGACAAGAAGGATATCCACTCAGCATGATGCTGTGCTAGGGGGACCTACAGCACAGCGCTGAATGACACTTTTGCAAATCTACCCTACTTTAAATAATCAGCTATTTCCAAAATAAATAGCATAGAAAAGGTTTTTCAATACCTTCTCTTTTTAGCGAACTGTATAAAAGAACAGTTTGTTGATCAATGGAGTCGCCGAATCTTCGAAAGGCTTAAAATAGCTGTTTAATTATGAAACTGCAAAAATTGCTGTTAGGAATACGAAAACCTTAACTGAGTTCATAAATAAAGCGTATTCTCTAATAGAAATGGAAATAAAGACAATCTTATCAATCTAAAAAATCAAATAAAAATTTGGCTGACAGAAGATTACTTTGAAATCAGATGAAAAATATCATGTCAAATGAAGTCATCATCAATTTAGCCGAAAACGTCCACCGCTGGACATACATAGGCCTCCCCCAAGCACCTCTACTTTGACTGGTTCTGTGCTTCTCGCATCCAGCGGATTCCTGCGGCTACCGAGGGCTATGTTTAGAGTTTCCACACGTGATCGAATCAGAAATGAAGAGATCCGTAGGAGAATCTAGGTAACCGACATATCCCGAAGAATTGCCAAACTTAAGTGACAATGGGCACGGCATATTGCTCGCAGAACAGATGGCCGATGGAGCCGAAAGGTTCTGGAGTAGCGACCGCGTAGTAAAAGACGTGGCATTGGAAGGCATCCCACAAAAGCAGGGACTTGAAAAGGAAATGAATTTCGTTCCGTTACCACTAATGTTATGGTATAACGTTCCAAAATTTGTAACGATGTTAAAACCTAAAAATATCAATAAAGTTACAAAGAAAAACATTATAGAATATAATTTTCGTAGAACAATATTATAAGTAATGTTATAGGTATCAGTAACATAAAGCTTATCTGCTTGTAATAACTTTACAGGTGAAACGATACAGATTCATTTGTAACGTTATTCTTCATACTTTTTCGTCTTTTTCATCATCTTTTACATCATGAAGCCGGCAAAGTTGAGTATCGAAATGAATAACGTTATTATATCGTTATACTAATAACGATATATTGATCATATTGTTAGTGAACAGTTTAAGATTTCGTTCCGTTTGTCAGTATCGTTATAGCCATGGAATTATTTTTGTTACGATCCTGGTGGAACGGTACAAATTATCGGTACTGGAACTATGCGTAGCGTTATTTTGAGTAACGTTTTAAGTCCCTGCCACAAAGTATACCGATGACCTGGTGATGTCAAATGTAATCCGTACAAAATAATATTATATTACTAAGTTATTAAATTAGTCAAGTTTAAAGAACTACCTGTTTATGAAATTAATAGGATCATGATAAATATTTGAGATGCTTCAGTAGCACTTCGGAAAAACTACGAAAAATAGTTTATGAAAAAAGAAAATGGTTTCAAAACAATTCTTAGAACAAGAATTATATGTAAATACACCAAGTGAAACAAATACCTTAATTCTTTTCTACCTCTAACAATCTTATTCACTACCTCAAAACCACTTACAATCTAGACAGCGTAAGACCTAGGTCCGCAGGTCCCTACGACCAAACTAAAGTTTACCTAATCAAACCGGCTTCAAATTATGTGGTCCTTAAGCCCTTTTATTTATGTCTAAGGTCCTAAGGATTACTGCGAATGAGATAGGGTGTCAATTCTCTGCAAATAACTAAGGTAAGGTCTAGGAGATTATTCTTACTGTCCACTTTCGGGTTGAAGTATCGTGTGGATCTAAGGATAGGCTACTTGTACTTGTCCGCACTTGTGTTGTAAATGGTAGTGGAAGAAACGGCAAATTCTTTGATGGATTTGTAACTGAGGCATGACGAAATTTTCGATGTTGTTCGAGGTGTCGGCGGTGTGAAATGCTGGTGTGTGGCACTACTCAGCTAACCCGCTCGACGCCCTTTGTTATAGTGGACTGTAGGTTGGTTTGATTTCCAGGAGATGGGGGATAGGAAGAACGATAAATTACACGCACTTGTTACCTTGAAGACGAATCTGAAGACTTCTTTATTCTCACTAGCAAAAAGCAGTGCTAGTTTATAATTGTAGTCTATGAAGCATTCACATAGAGGATTTTTTTAAATAAGCAGTGACCACAGAGTAGTATAATTTAAATAGCAGTGACACAAAACCACTGACAGATGATCTGTCAAAATGACAGTAGTACAATGTTACAATGTGTAAATATTAACTAAAATGTTGCAACTTCCAACAGATTCGATGTCCTACAGTAAAATATTGTGAAATTAGACAAATCGCAACTAATACCTGAATGCGAATTAATAGCACTGGGGCAGTATAGATGGCGTTGTAAAAAGAACAGTGTCTTCCTGTATACAATATTTTGTGGACAAAACAAAAGTTGTATGGCGTTCTATGATTCATGTGTACCATGGGAAACTGGCGTAGGTTTACTTACTTGCCTAAGTATTTAAGTATTTCGTACTGCTAAACCAAAAATGTATCCATAGTAATTCATACAAATTATATAAATGCGAAAGTGTGTCTGTCTGTTAGGTACCTCTTCACGGAATTCGTTAAAGAGATAGTTTGAGTCCCGGGAAAGGACATAAGATAGTTTTTATCCCGATAGTCCCACAGGATCGACACTTATGCGAGTGAAACTGCGGGGCGCTGCTAGTATTATATATGCGAAAGTGTGTCTGTCTGTCTGTTACCTCTTCACGCTTAAACCGCTGAACCGATTTAGATGAAATTTGGTATAGAGATAGTTTGGGTCCCGGGAAAGGACATAAGATAGTTTTTATCCCGATATTCCCACAGAATCGACACTTATGCGGGTAAAGCCGCGGGGCGCTGCTAGTTTTTAATACAGCTACCCTATGTTCAGCGTTGGTTTTAGAGCTTAGCGTCAAAGTGAACTTTGACAAAGATTCCAAGACATGGATTGCTACGATATAACCAACCGTAACATCCCTAAGGGGCCGTCCATTAATCACGTGATGTTTTTTTTTGTATTTTTAACCCCCCCCCCCTCCTCCTTGGTGATATATGGTGAGGTTTAAGGCTTACCCCCCCCCCCCCTCATATCACGTGTATCTTTAGTACCTACAAAGAATCGGACCTTTTTTTTATGTTTATAAAATACAGGTATAATCATCTAATTTTATTAGAAAGTTTGCAGGATGTTTTTAAAAAAATAAATACACGTGATATATTACTACACCCCCCCTCCCCCTTGTGATATTTCGTGATTTTTTATGGACCCCCTCCCCCCCCTTTCGAGCCTCACGTGATTAATGGACAGCCCCTAATCTACTAACAGTCGTCGTCACTCTATATTACAATCCCTAGTATTTTCTGCTAATCTCCTACAAATATCGGAACCCCAATTCCTAAGTCCATGATTATTTATTGGATCTGGAAGCAATTACCTAACTCGTGATTACAAAGGAACTTGTTACGGCTTTTATCGTCTAAGTTTGCGTAACTTTGTCAACGGTAGGCTGTCGTACGCGCCCCGGAATTATTGACTGGACACGCGCTTTTTACTTAGTTTATTTAGTTGATATTATTGTTATAGGTATTGAGGGGCCCGTGGATAAGTATTAAGAAACACACAGGTCGATCGATCAGGTTAAGCTACGCTTGCCGCGGTTGGTCCGCAGATGGGTGACAATCTTTACATACCGAGACCCCTGCGTGTCTCGGGAAGCACGTTAAGCCGTTGATCCCGGCTGTCATTCTTGAATCTTTGAAAGTCGTTACGGGTCGTCAGGAGCCCGAAAGTCTGACAACCAGTCTTACCAAGAGGTATCGTGTTACCCAGTAACTAACAGGGTAGTGGGGGTCAGATAGAGCAGTCGTTCCTTGTAAAGTACTGGTATTCAGCTGCATCCGGTTAGACTGGGAGCTGACCCCAACATAGTTGAGAAAAGGCTAGATGATGATTGTTTAAAGTTAACTTAAGTAACTGAATCTTAAACCTCCTCCTTCGATAAGTTAAAATAAACTTCTCATTTCCTTAGCAATAATTGCTGATTACGTATATGTATGGTCACTTTTTAAAGCCCAAAATCCGAGTTAATGCACTTATTGTAAGTACGGCAGAATTTATAAACAAAACCTTCGCACAAACTCCCCAAGGAAACTTAAACCACACAATTTTTACCAGTGAACGAATAATATTGGCTCGCTCGCAATCAACATTCCTTGCCTCTGTTTGTCTGTCTGTCACAATTAAGTATAAAACCGGATGCCTTAGGTAATGGTGTGGTTTTGTAGCGATGAAAATTTCTATTGTTTTGCTTTATAGCAGACATTAGTGGAAGATAAGACAGGGAGTTTGTTTATGTTTTTGGTTTAGAATTGGCTTTTACGGATTCTATTACCTACCGTTTGTTTAATTTGTATATTCAAAGCAAACATAAAGACTAGTATTATGTCACATAATCTATCTATGTACAGGTTGGGCAAAAAATCATGAATCAAACGAAACAGGGCGATAGCTGGGGTTATTTGCAATTTTTTGAAGTGAAAACTTCTTTAGCGGCGCTGTGTACTTTTTTTGGAATGGGTAAAAACTTCTAAATTCGCGTCAGGTCACGTGACCCTGATCGAAAATTCGTACAGTCCTACCAACTTATCTGTGAACTGAAAGAGGACGGCACCGTCGATTCAGTGTTGCTAATTAATATAAGGTGCCCAAAATTGAGTAAGTTTTCAAGAAGGAAATTTCACATGACATAATCGTTTAATAAGAATTACAGTTTTTACAAACTAAAAACAATGATACCTATATAAAAATAATAAAATAAATAAGAAGAATTTGATAATTTACAGTTACGTAGGTTCGCTAACAGTTTAAGTCTCTCAACAATAAACAATGACTTTATCTAAAAATTAATCCAATGAAGTCGAAATTCAGCAGATAAAATGTTCCACGGGGGGATACAACTTTCATTTAATGCGAAGTTAAGTAGGTACCTACCTTGCAAGAGGTACCTGGATGTCTAGCATTTAGTTATGACCGTACCTAACCCCGACACCAGATTTGACTAATTATAATTAGCAGTGGTACCTAGTGGTAGTGTAGTATAATAAAAAAAAACAAATTGCTTTACAATGATTTATTGAAAACCAGGTTTACAGTAATTGTGATCTTTAGATGAACCTGCATACACAACTTCATCCTGGTTGTGAGGCCATACTCCGCTTATTTCCGTACCACTATCATCATTATCACTATCGATTTCGGTTTCAGTGTCACTTACCACTTCTATAATAAAAGGTTTATCTAAATACAAATCATGTTTTAAATATTCTCCTTCTAACCTGCGAACGTGTTTACAATGCTGTGCCCACTCATGAACTGTAATAGCGTCAAAAGCTTCTCTAACTAGGCGGGGAATTTCAGCATTTTTGTGCTCAATATTTACATCAGCAACTTTTCTTTTCTCTCCTTGCCTGGTGTCCGAATTTTTGTACCAGTTTCTTCTGCTGCGTGCCCTTCTTTAACTATTTTTGAAATTAGTCCTTGACTTACACCTGAAATATAAGATAATAAAATAAATGTTAGTAGAAATTTGAAATCTGGCAGCTTAGTTTGCTCACTCACTTAGCAGGTTACCTATTAGATGTAGGAAGAATAGAAACGAATATTTCGTGGACTTAAATAATTAGTTGAGTATCGGGTAATTTATAACAAGAAAGTTGACAACACTAACCTGTCGCTGCCGAAATTCGTTTGTATATTTGATTAAATGGAATAATCGGAGACCCCTCCCGAGCTTCTTCTTCAAAAAAGGTTTTAACCTTTAGAATAATGTTTCGAGCATCACTTTTAATAGCTTTCGGCATATTTAACTTTATAAATTCAACAATATCACGACAAAACAACCAGAAAACCCGAATGTAGTTTACACTGACAATCGAATGACATTTCAACATGACGGCCGTAGTTCCAATTTTCGCCATTTCACAGATAAGTTGGTAGGAGTGTAAGACGTAAAACGTCAGACGTCTCGTCCACAGCCTCGATTCTAACTGTCAAATCAAAAAGCTCTAAATATTCGGGCGTAGACTGACAAAAATAATAAACTGTACTTAATTTTTTAAATATTTCTATTCTTTTACTACACAATTGAAGCTACATTTATTAGAAGAAGCTAAGAAATGTGATAATTTGAAAAAAGCTCGACAGGCGAAACAAATACGAAAGTTTAAAACAATATTCCGTGATACAGATTTTATCCATATTTACAGGCTTTCTGAGGATTTAATTAATATATTGGAAGATGACTTAACTCCATATATGCGTCCGCGACTTCGTTCCAGTGGTTTAACCAAGAGGCTAAAGGTTTGTTTACATCTAGGTTTCTTGAGATATGATGGGTATATCTCACCACACACCAACAAAAGCCTATTGAATTCCTGTTTCAGATATTATGCACACTATCATTTTTGGCTATTGGAAGTTACCAAAAAATCATTGGGAAGAATGTAGACACATACATATCTCAGTCTTCTGCCTCTAGGGCAATCCACGAAGTTATTATTTACAATACAATGATAACTTAAACACAAGTCAAGATTGCACTTAATTCTAGCTTCATTCATTGATTTCAGGTGACTCAGGATATCCTCAAAGGCCTTATTTAATGACTCCCTTTAGTAATTCAGAAACTGAGACTCCAGAGCCATTACAACAATTTGCACAGCAGTGCAAGAAACAGTGTAGAGGACTATTGGAATCCTGAAAGGACGGTTCAGATGTTTATTAGTACATAGGGTATTGTACTATGATCCTATAAAAGTGGGAGAAATTGTGATGGCTTCCTGTGTTTTAAACGACATATGTAATAGAGCCGGGCTACCAGCTCCTATGATGATGAGACCAATGTGACTTAGATGAAGAATCTAGGTTACTTGGAATCCTGACACATCAGGCTCCAACACATGATGACTTAGAGAGTAGGCTGATAAGTAGGCGAGATTTAGTTAATCAATTATGGCGAGCATGTTGTATCTACAATTTATGCGTTCCTTTATAGATGTGGTTAACGTGTTTAGATAGAATATACTCACCATTATTGATTAGATACAATAAATAGGTATTTAAATTATTAATAAAAATATTATTATAATCAACAATTGTCATAACATTTAACCAGTTGTATGCCGTAATTACAGAAAACAATTAAAAACCATTGTGTCTCGCGTAGATCTACGCTCCCGGCATACAAGGGGTTAAGGTGTGTATTTAAAGTGTGGTGTTTAAGGTGTATATGATTAGTATAATATCAATAGCCTATAATAATATGTGCCTATTTATACCTAAGTCCCTATTTGTACTATATTTTTAAATGGGTAAGAGTGTATACAGGGGTATGAGAAATTAAACAGATAACTGCATTATTTTCTTTTTTATTTACTATTAAAAACAATCAATCAAATCAAAAATCATTTATTCAAAATGACTTTTGATATTCAGTTAGAAAAACTTGATTCTATACAATAGTAGGTATGCAAAGTAATTAACATTACAAGAAACAGGACATTTAATTAAATAATTTAGTATATACAATGAAAACTACCCAAGCAAAACAAAATTAAATAAGTACCTAAATAAAAGCCTGCAGGCATAAAGAGCATGCCCGCTAACAAACATTGACATTTACTACAAAAAAACAGTTCTTATACTTAAACTTCTTAACATCCATCTTAAATAAACTTAAAATTATCTAAACATAGTAGTAGATCCATGTTTCGGAGATTCAACTTCCTCGACTGATGGATGCTCATAAATCCTGCAGTGCCTGGGTCTGCCTTGACCATGACTCACTTATTTCCTTAAAAGTTGAACATCCTCTGCTGGTTGTCAATAAGAAGTCTCTCATTTTCCAAACACCTCTCTTTAATGGCGACAAAACATTCAGTCAGGCTCGCCATTTGGATTGCCTTTGAGAAGGTGGTGAGTGCTGGATCAGACGGCGGTGTGCCGTTCGATGCCTACGAGATGCTATGAACATAAAAATGCAACAAATTACTATACAGAGGTAAAACAAATATGTAAGTATCATCAACATCACATCACTCTCCCTCTAAAGGAATAGATATTACAATGTAGTATACATATTAGATGTAGTCTATATCTTGATTCTATTAGATGTAGTCTATATCTTGATCTTGATTGAATAAGGGCTGCTGTTGAAAAAACCTACAGAAAATCGCAACAAATTGGCCCAACCCGGGAATCAAAAGTGAGACCACTACTATGTAGTGCTTTTTACACTAAACCAATAATTAACCAAATTATAATTAAGTTAACCTTACATGAAGATGCAATTGGGGCATTACTCTTATGATGACGCATTGCAAGACTGCAAGTGGTGATCTAGCCTCAAACTGTAATACAAAAAAAAGTTATCTAAATATCCATTATAAAGTTAAAACATATTATTGTAAGACTTTTATTTAAAACTTCACCTTTTGTTCTGTATTAGGCTGGTTTTCCATTGGCACATTGTCCCTATACCAAGATGGGCCTGGTTGTATGTCCTTTCGTCCTGCAAATATAACATTACATTATTATATTTTATTAGAATTAACTTACTGGTATTGAAGGTGTGGACTGTTCGGTCTGGAGCATGCCTCTAGTAGATTGTTCTACAGGCAATAATTGGTCAGTAGGTCGTCTTAGGGGTTGCTTAGGACTCTACAAAATTAAATTTGAAAATTATAATTTCCAAGTAAGTATACAGTTTTCATATTATGTAATGAAAGTATAGCACTTCTTGGCATGCTAAAATACACAATGTTACGTTACAACAATAAAGTTATACGTACATATTATAGTAAAACAATAGCTAATCATGTAATTTACTTAAATTTTATTAATATCTCGTGTATCATACAATACTCGTGGATGAGACAATAGTAATAATAGCCATATACTATCAGTGAAAAAATCATAATACTCACATTTCATTAGGTAGTTGTATTTATCCTCTTAGTCACAGAACTACCTATGTTAAAAGCACTCGCTGATTCAAATAATCAAGCACCCAAAAGTTTAAAAACTACAAATTCAAGTGATTTTGTTAGCGTCGCGTCATCGGTTGTTATTGTTATGTCATGTTGACTTTTAATTCATCGTCGCGTCGCGTTGCACGAATAATACTTAAAGATAGACCTTTAATATATATTTTAAACCTATAAAACTCTCAGTCGAGATTGATCGATTATAATTTATAGAATTTGTGTCAAGCCCTACGTTCGTCTGAGAAACAGCGACGGGAGGTTACAGCCTTGGGTTCGACGACGAGCACAACCACGTTAGTAAATACGGTTTGAATCAGCGCTGTACGCTCGGTCGATCTCAAGGCTGTCTCGTCGACGAGCTCGTCGCAGCTTACAGCCATGAAATTGTCTTTTGAAGTGAAAACTTCTTTAGCGGCGCTGTGTACTTTTTTTGGAATGGGTAAAAACTTCTAAATTCGCGTCAGGTCACGTGACCCTGATCGAAAATTCGTAAGACGTAAAACGTTGTTGAGGACAGCGCCATCTATGCACATCGGGAAGAACTACGAGGGCCTCGCGTACTAACGTCAGACGTAAAACGTAAGACGCGCGTTGTTGAGGACAGCGCCATCTATGCACATCGGGAAGAACTACGAGGGCCTCGCGTACTAACTACGTAGTTCATCCAACAACGACGAGATGGCGCTGAACCACGGATATATAACTGACGACGAGCTCTATGCGAGCGGCTTGCTTCTCTTACCACTGCCGCGACCAACACCACGAACTGAAGTCTATCCTGTGTGCTTATTTGTAAATCTGAATAAATTCCTTTCACGAGAAGAATAAACCAGTCACTTTGGTCATCATACCTGATTTGCAAAAAACCCTATAAAATAAGGAACACACCTTAACACGCGTGTTTTGTTTATAAGACGATTCACAAAATACACTCGTAATTGTTCAAGTTTTCACTTCTGTCGGCACTACCGGAGTGCCAGTTTTTTTTTAACTATTATCACTAAGACAGTGCTTTTATGAAAGTGGGTACCATGTTTTATCAGTATTGGCACTTTTTTCAATATCTTTTAAGTCTCACTAAAAATTATTTGTAACTTTAGAACCTTACTGTAAACACTCAAATTGTAATAACTGTTTTGTTTGAACTACGATTTTTTGCCCATCCTGTTTCAAAAATTTGAAGTCCTAACTGACCGAAATACTAACGCACAGCTTAAACAGCTGGTCCTAGAGACACGAAATTTGGAGGGTGTGTTCTTTGTCAAGAGTAGGTATCCAATAAGAAAGGGTTTTTCGAAATTCCACCCCTAAGAGGGAATGGATGTGAATGGGGGGAGGGTGAAATTTCACGCGGACGAAGTCGCGGGGCAGAAGCGAGTATAACAAAATCACCCTATAATGTTCCCACTGCTGGGACAAATGCATCCTCTCTTCGAGAGGGAGTGGGCCGTAATCCACCACGCGGGCCCAGTGCGGATTGGTGGAAGTTACATGTCTTCGAATTTTTGGTTCTAGGACATGCCGGTTTCCTCACGATGTTTTCCTTCACTGTTTTGAGAGCCGTGGTGACGAAATAATTTACACAAAGCAAAGCGGGGTTCGAACCTACGACCTACAACTGGTAAGTCGCAGCTGTTACTTCTAGGCCACCACTGCTCTACTTACTGGGCATAAGTGCGGATTATGTATTAACAACTAATAGATGGTTATCGTAACTTAACATAGAAGCCTCGAATCCCGATTATTTTTTTTAAGTTTTAGTTTTAATGTTTGAGTGACAAATTAAGGTTACAAAACGTTTACCCTTGTAGTTATAAATGCAAAATTAGCGATACCCCTCTGTCGGGGTACGTAGCAAGGCGTCGCGTCGGTGGGTTTGAGGAGAAACAAAACTATTTTGGAGAAACAAAAATGTTTTTGGAGGAACAAAAATGTTGAACACTATTTATTGACTTACTCTCAAACTGTTCTTAGTGTTAAATTTCTAATGAAATATTTGAATACACTAGGCTAACGCGGTAAACAAAAGTGCACTGAATTTAGTATAAAATAATCCTAACTAATATTATAAATGAGAAAGTGATTATGTTTGTTTAATACGCTGTCACATTTACGTCTGTCAGATTTGGATGAAATTTGGCATATAGATAGATCTGGGTTAGGACATAGGGTACTTTTCATCCTGGATGACAGACGAAGTCACGGGTAACAGCTAGTAAGTAATAATGCGTCACGCCGACATTGCCCAAGTAACATTTTAAACTGTATAAAAGCTGTATTATGGACTATTTGTTTACTGCAGGCTGTTAAACGTGCTGTATAAAGACTGTATAGCAAGCTATACAGCCCTTTTAACTCTGAAATGGGCCCCAAAATTATACAGCTTTAAGAGTAGATTTAGCTGTATAACAGCTGCATAATAGCTGTACTATTTGGCTGGCTAAGATACTATTTAGATACTTTTATACAGCTTCCATTCTCTAATTTTCTTTTTTATTCTTTTATACAGACTCAGGCTTGTGAAAATCTTAATAAAAGAATAAATATATTATAATTGTGTTCGTAGTTGAATTCTTTCTCCATTTTATTTACTATGTGCCATATCTGAAGATAAGTGAAAAAATATTTAATAACCAAGTGGTAAGTACTCTTTCCTGTTTATCGTTGTTGTTATGCTTGCGACTGATATTTTTATGTGAGTATGTATACTAGTTTTAAGCTCAAAACTCACGCCCCTTCGAAATAAGGAATATACATACATTTTTTCTGTAACAACAAATATGTGATCAAATCTGAAAACAGTTTTAAGAGTAACCCGGACTGTTCTATTGATAGTAAACGTAATTGTGTGTACTATACAGTTAAAATCTTTTGTAATTTTGTACTGAAATTTCAAAAACAAACAAAAAATATCTCGTAAAATTGCAATGCAATTTATAAATTATTATAAAATGGCGTCCTTAGTTTATACAGCTCTTGCTCTTCTAGTACCCCTTAATACAGCTTTTTGCATAACAGAGTCGTTATTTAAGAACGTATCTCAGCCTAAAGAGTAACATTGTCTGTACATTAGTATTTAAGTACTGTAGAAGCTGCCTTAAATTCTTATTCATATTCATTAATACAGTTAATTAGGGTTCAGTTGAAAATATAGAAAACCTCATTATGATCCAAGGCCCGTAAGGCGGTGAGCAAGGAATCGGATAATAAATAGACTGATTTTAGGTTATATTAGTTTCAAAATAATCGATAAGCTGGATAATTGTGTATGCCAACACTATAATAATAACTTTAATCTTCTAAAACACGAAAAACTGTAAAAAGGGAAAAATGTACGCCAATCGCATAAGGCTTTAAAAAGGAGTAAATCTAAACTCTTCTACATGAGACAGAATTGAATTAAACTATTATAAAGGGAACTGCTTGCTAAGAGTATCCTAGATTTCCGTTGTACAGCTATTATCAAGCTTAACTTGAAGGCTGAACAATAGAGTAATTTTACACCAATATTCAGGCTATAACAATATTTAATGTAGTTACATTAGTTTAATGCAGTATACAGTTATTGTCTTATAAAGTTGCTGAACGCAGTTTTTTACGCCGCGGTCTGTATTTTAGCATTTTCCAATGCTATTTAAAAGCTAAAGGTAAAAATTTAGGCTCTATACAGCCGTTAATCAGCTATACTGTATACAGTTGTACAGTTATACTAAAGTACAGTCCTATACATATTTTTACACTCTTGTACATCATTTATTAAGCTTATAGCTGGTAATGCGCTGGTAAATATAATATTTTTCCGCTTAAATGTTACTTGGGTGCTAACTAAGGTGTTCGCTGAAAACATCAAACACCTATTATTCCCATTTTTAGCAAACAACAAAAATATAGGGTATTGCTCGAAACGCACCAACTTTGAACCGCACCAAACGAAACGTCTATCGATATTATATATTACTTCCTTATCCTTCATGCTCTTCTCTATGTTTCATAGTTTTTCGAGCAATAAAATTATAATATTTTTATTTTGATTAAGGCTCGTACACACAGGCGCGACGCGACACGCGACACAAAGGCACCGCAAGTCGCGCAACGAGCGGTGCCTTTGTGTCGCGTGTCGCGTCGCGCCTGTGTGTACGAGCCTTTAATATTATTTTTTTTTCAAGGAATACTTTTGGTGCTTTCAATGTTGGTGCGTTTCGAGGAATACCCCAAAAATATTTATGGACTCGTAGCAAGTCTAGTTCCCTATCGATAAGTTAACCAAAGAGCCACTTATAACATCATCATCATCAGCCTGCAGCAGTACACTGCTCGACGTAGAACTGTCCAATTGCACACTACTAAACTCGATTCTCGGCAACTCTCATCTAACTGTTACCAGACACCCTGCGAAGGTCGTTGCTCCACTTAGCCTGAGGGCGTCCTACCTTACGTTTACCGATTCGCGGTCTCCACTCAAGAACACTTCTAACAACGGTAATCGGTTCTACGGCTAATATGGCCGGCCCATTGCCACTTCAGCTTGCTTATTCTGTGAGCTAGGTCGACAACTTTGGTTCTCTGCACACATAATATAACCTAATCTATTCTTGGCTCTTACTTTGTTTTCACCAACAAATCAGAACCAACGTCAAGGCACCTATAAACAGGCGGCGTGACAAGCGATGTAATCGCGCGCGACACAAAGGCACCGCTCGTTGCGCGAATTGCGGTGCCTTTGTGTCGCATGTCGTGTCGCGCCTGTTTGTAGGAGCCTCCAACCATATTCCTTTCAACACCTCAAAGACCCCCGTCTCAAAGTCATAAAATACACACATACACATAAAAGTAAAGGGTACTCACGCTCTCATAATATATTTTAACGGGACCCAAAACCCATTTTGAAGGGAAATATCTATGCGTTGAAAAATCGGGGCAGCCTCGTTTGGAAAAATGCTTTAACCTACTTATAATACGGGGCTGCCGTTGGATGCTGTTACTATAAATAAATACTTTATGGGGGTAAGTGGAGTAAGAGCAGGGTAAAAAGAATGTAGATATGGTCTGACCGGCATCACTTTAATGTTGGGATTAACAGACTGTTACTGGCTCATAGGGCGGGCCCTTTTCATGCTGTAGAACGAGCATTGATTTAACATACATACTCGTACATAGACTTTCTTCACAGTGCACGCGGTGCGGTTGTGGTTAGACTTACACATCTTAATAATACATACAATGTGTGGACTATAAAAGAGACATTTACTTCTGAGTTCGTATTGGTATTTCTTCTCAAGGATCAGACTGCTAGAAAATGCCGAAATGCTAGTTCCTGATGACACGGCAGTGCCCCCGCCAAGATGAGTCACAAAAACAAAAATCAGAGGGTCTTAGAAGATCTACTTACAGAAATAAACATTTAATTTCATGTCCATGAGTGTAAAAGGGTTTTAAAACTCAGTCCACATAATCTATTTTTAGTAGAAAGGAGGTTCTAAGCTAGAAACACAATCTGCATTTAAAGTGCAACGCGATCTCTCCTTTATAATACTAATCCCAGTACTTTGTTCCGTAAAGCATGTGCAAACAACAATATAGTGCTTGCATTACGAAGCTTAGCTGGAAATAGTGCAACTTTAGATGGAACGACACGTTTAATGTTTTCTGGTGAAGCTAAAATTAGTTTGTAGAAAACTTTATATCCATTCCTTGTTACTTTGTATTATACCATTGCACATTGATTGTTACATCTTTGGGGATATACTGCTGTAAATACCTAAAGCCCAGAAACTACAATATTATAATTTTTATTTATTTAACGAAGACCGAGTTTACTAAGCTGTTAAATTGGGTATTGGTGGTAAAAGTCAACTTCAACTTCAACTCTTGATTAATGGCTTCTGTGGAACAAACACCACAATTTCGCCAATTTCACGTACTTAGAATGATAGACCATCAAACGAAGGAGATTGTTCAGTGAAAAAAAATTTGGACGGTGAAAATGAAAAACGTAAAAATAGTATACTCGGCAACGTAGTCACCACAGATAAACTATAAACTAGTCATAACGTCACTATGACAGCAAACACAATATTGCCAAAATAATAATTTTAAAAATGTTGCCATTTTTGAAGGCTTTATAAAGCCTGCAGAGCCTGAACAGGATGTATCATTGGACATAACAAGATATAGGTAGATTTTCGTTATCCGACTACAAAGAGTAAGTAATATATTTTTAACTTTTTCACTGTCCATGCCAAGATTGCCTGGAAGAGATCGCAGAAAGCGTTGTCAAATGCTTTTTTTTTGCTATGTATTTTATGATAATTATACTACCAGCGCCCAGCGGTTTCACCCGCATAAGTGTTGATCCCGTGGGAATATCGGAATAAAAACTATTATAACCCAACCAGCAATTTAGTCCTATTATTTCAGCTCATAACGCTAAAAAGCTCTATAAACGATTTATTAAGGTTTTAGCGGTGCCAGAGTGTTGTATAAAAGCGTTCGACAGTACATTATTGCTCTAAATGCATAGAGAGCTAAAAATACCTATAAACAAAGAATGTAAACGTTTACTTCGCCATTTTATACAACCGTTATAGTCAAGTACTATAGCAAGTTCTAAAATAACTAGTACATAAAAATATTGCTCTATGAAATTGTTAACAGGTGCCTTTATTTATCTGATTAGCGTAATAAGGGTTCCAAACGAACTGCAATAGTAGTTTCGTTATAGCAGTGATGAACACTCAATTACAAGGCGATATTGTGATATTGTGGATATTCAGATCGCTGCTATAGTACGTTTGCGTTAGTAGTCACAAAGACTTTACAATAGAGTGTTTTTGTGATGTAGTCTAATTTCAGAGCACGCTAATAGAACGTAAGTGTATTATAATAGTTTTTAGATGCATATTATAATTTCATCGATAAGCATGTCACACAGACACTATAATAGAGCAGAATTATTGTATAACAACTTTTTTGGTGCCTAGCACTGCGCTTGTTGGTATTATAAATGGGTATCTATCACTATAATGATGCAAAAGTGGCACATACATGTAGATAAATGTTTCTATTAAATGACAGCTAAGTCCCAAAAAGGATTATTGGCTCGCTTTTACAACAATATTCAGACATTTTGATACGGAATTAATGCGACGTACATTCTGCCCAAAAAACAAAACAAAAGGATTTAAAGAATTGGAAAAGACATAAACACAGTGGAACATAGAGAAGAGAAGTGAATAGACGTTTTGAGAAAGCAGCAGTGCGATTCTGTAACCATCTCACCGTGAAAACTTAGGTGAAGTGAGCGTGGAGTGAACTGTCAGTGTCATCTTACCAGATACTAGGGATTGACCAAGCATACATTTACAATCATAATCGAGATTTTAATAATATTTTTTTAGCCTAATCCTATTGATATTTTTATATAATTCAAAGCTAGTATTTTAGTGGTCAAAACATTAATATTTTGTGGGGTTTTACTTACAATAAAATAGCAAAACAGAAGCGCAGTCAGAATCTCAATCCTGTTTTTTTTATTTTTTCCCTAGTCTTGTAAGTCCTTATATATGTTGCAGTCAAAACTCTTAACCAGTCAAAAGTACTATTGACTAGCAAAATCAGTCAAAAGTACTTTTGACTGAATAGGTTGGTCAAAAGTGGTTTTGACTGAAAATTATTGGTTATTAGTACTTTTGACTGCAAATTTGCGGTTAAAAGTACTTTTGACTGACGCTCTTCGTCAAAAGTAGTTTTAACTGCAATAAAGCATCAGTCAAAACTCAAAAGCACTATTAACTCGTTAGATGTGAATAAAAAAGAGGTTCATCCTTGTTTGGTATAACAACTTTTGATGTAATGTTACTAATTCGAACAACGTTTAGGATAATAATCAATTTGTATAATATCGATTAACATAATTTTCATTTCATCGAATATTTATTTGCGATAACAACATTTGCGCTGTTGATCAAAAGGTATAATGATGATTCATTTGATGTAATGTTCCCACCCCGAGGTTCGGTTTTGTTAGGTTACTTTAAACCCTTTTCACAGAAATAGGAGCCCCGCGAAGCGGGGCTCCGTCGACATTGGATGCAAGAGCGAGTGAATGAGAATACAAATACCTTTAGGTACCTCATATCATATTAAACAGGCAAATTAGTGCATTTGAAAATTCGGTCAAATGACATTATTTCAAAGAAATAAATATGCTAAATAATTTTTAAGAGTTTTGACTGATACAACCAGTCAAAACCACTTTTGACGGAATCACTTAGTCAAAAGTACTTTTAACCAGCTCCATTGGGCAAAAGTACTTTTAACTGTTATTTTAGTCAAAAGTATTATTGACTAAAGCATACGGTCAAAAGTACTTTTGACTGATTTTGCTAGTCAATAGTACTTTTGACTGGTTAAGAGTTTTGACTGCAACATATAGACTGAGGCGCGAGCGCGTCACGCACGAACAGTAAATAAAATTAAAACATTCACGTTTATGACAGCTAGACTGATGAAAATACGCATCAACATTGTTTGGTTATTATGAGCAATTGTAGATCGAGTCTAGTAAAGACTGCGACGATGTTCAGCGTTGTTATTAACCCAAATCTATTGAATTAGAAGAGATAACCGAGTGTGTCAAGTCATCGAGTGCTAACGGATGCCTAGCTGACGGATCATAGAATGTAATCCCACGTAGTTTGTGTGGCGTGATCACTTCACCCGATTCACGACACTAAATGTCGTAAATCGGGTGAAGTGAAGATGAAGTGATAAGATCACGCCGCGCTTGCGCGTTAATCACTGTCATTATCACATTGCAGATTGCGTGATCACTTCACCTTCACTTCACCCGATTCACGACATTTAATGTCGTGAATCGGGTGGAGTGAAGGTGAAGTGATAAGATCACGCCGCGCTTGCGCGTTAGTCACTCATTATCACATTAGAGATTTGTTTTTACATATTTAACTTGTAAGGCGTCATGTATAAGAACATTAGGAAAATGCAATACCAACGTCAAATAAGTGCAAATATTTTATCGCTCATCGCGCGCCCGTGTTTGCACTGCACCTCTAGTAACCCTTAAATGAAGAAGTGGTTGGTGTCAACCCTGAAGTGTATGTATGGTCCCTAATAGTGCATAACGAAGTAAGTACACTCCTTTAGAATATAAGTAAGCAGTTTACATCAATGCGCATTGTAACATAAATTCACTAGATATTCATTAAAGTACATTCTATCAAGCTGGTTGTCTAATTCTAACGACCCTTGAACCCCCAACATTTCATGGCGACCCTGCCTTAGAGTCTGCCAAGGGGCAGATTAAGCAAAGTTTTCGTTGAGCGATTTTCAAAATGTGTAACTCTAAAGTAGAAAAAGACGAGGTATTCGCCAATCAAAACGCGGCTGGTGGAGGTGTTGACGCCGAGGTGGTGTTGCCATGGTTACGAGATTCGAGTGGAGTGATATATGGTACATTCCGAATTGCACTGTAATCGACTACAGCGTGCTTACACCTTGACCCCAATTCTGCTGTATGGTATTTATCTATTATTCCCCGCATAATCTTACCACGCCGTACGGTTGTCAAGCGTGGTATTTTGACAGTTCAAACCGGTTTCGGTCATTGTGTCATAGAGAACACGTTAATAGCAGATGTAGTGATTAGGTTATTAAGGAATTGACGTGGTTTCGAAGTAATGAATCATTAAGTGGTCATAGTGAATTAGGGCCCTTTTCTGAATTAACGTGAACGCGATAACGATGTCCCGTGAATCGACATATATGAAGTCATGGCATGTGCCATCTTGCGATAACGCCGACTACCGACCATGCCCTAAATTAATAATTATCACCGATCTTTAAACTAACGTGGCATTTTCGAAATTGTGCTTCTGACTACAGTCGCCACCTTACCAAAGAAGAGGAAATTCGTGGTGTATACACAAATAAATACTATAATCCAACCATGAGTAACTATTCAAGTGAATAGGTATATTACTGACTCTCAGCTGCCATAGTGGTCATTTATCTAAATCGGAAAGCAAATTATTCATGTGAGCGATGATGACTTAATTCGGAATGAGCCATATTTCACGCCGCGCAAGCGCGTTAGGCGCTGGCGAATGTTTTGACCACTAAAATACTAGCTTTGAATTATATAAAAATATCAATAGGATTAGCATTAAAAAATATTATTAAAATCTCTTTTATGATTGTAAATGTTTGCATGGTCAATCCCTAGCATCAGTGGGATGACACTGACAGCTCACTCCACGCAAGTATTCACGGTGAGATTTTTACAGAATCGACATGCAGCTTCGCCATCATCAAACAATCAAAGCAGTAATAGTAGCCAAAATCAATTTGGAATCACAATTACGGGAAACGGTTCCGTATAAAATGTGTCTTATAAAAATATTATTTCTGAAGAGAGTCCTTACTCCAGCGATTTTTCTGAATCTTCAAACAATGATTCAAGATTAGAAAAAGACCAATTATTTCGTGATGGCGTGAAAAATTTGGCCATTAATTATAATATTTCGCATGAAGACAATATTCAAAGATTATTATTCAGAGTTGACGCAATAAAGTGTAAACTTATCTCGATCTCTTATACGTACAACTTATTTTGTGCCATTATTATATACTGTATAATAAAGACATTTTACTAGTTCCTAAGGTTATTTACGCAGATGGTATATAAATAAAAATCTTTATTAATTAAATGGTTCTTTATTTTGAACTAAAAAAGAAAAACCTTACATTTCTCATTCTTCCATCAGTCTTGATCTCACGTTAAAATCAACCCACATGATTAACTTAGCTTATACAATATCAGGTACCTAGGTACTCGAAAATATGTCAATAACATAAAATGTCAGAATATTCACTTCACTTCACTTTTCATATTTACTTATATTCTTCATTTAAAGGTAGTATAAAACAGGAGTCTTAGGATTAGTATATAATCCACAGTTTGCACTTAATATAAAATGTGTGATTTTCCACTGCCATTCCGCTGCTGTAAGCAGCATGAAATCGTATCGACTAAGAAATTTTTCGATGTCCATATTGGCGTCCATTAGGTACACTGAAAAAACACAATGTTGACTGCAGTTTATATTTATAAAGGTATTACTTCTAAAGTTCAGTGATGCTACTAGATACATACATAGGCACTTCATATTTTATAAAGAAATATAAACACTAGGTACGTAAAACTTGATATAACTACATAAGTTCTTCCCGAAGAAATAAAAACTGCGGTGCTATTCTGTAAAAATCTCACCGTGAAAACTTAGGTGAAGTGAGCGTGGAGTGAGCTGTCAGTAGTGTCAATTCCTAGCAAAAACAAACTCACTTCACCTAAGTTTTCACGGTGAGATTTTTACAGAATCGACCGGCTGGTTACATGACTAATTCACACTATTCGTCAGTAAACAGTTTATAATTCAGTTTTTTTTTTCATTACCTATTTCGGAAAAATAGTAAAAAAAAAACATTTTGTACTCGTATTATATATTCAGTCATGCTCACACAGAACCCCAATTTTAGGTTGAATCCACGATGACTGACAGTGAAAACATTGTCACGGCAAGTACTATAATGGCTCTTAGAATATCGAAATCACTTTATATTATAAATATTTTAGTAAAAGCTCAACAATTCGAGGGGGGCACTTTAAATTCATGGTAAACCCATCCCTAGTTTATCAGTAAAGCTGCAGTCGCACATCATTTCCACCGTAATAGACTAATATTATAGTAATAAAATAAAATCTTACTCACCTCAGATTGCTTGTATCCTTTTGTAAAATTATTTTTTGCACTCTGCACTAACACGAATGTAAAATAATGAATGGTGAATGAAAAAGGTGAGGTAAAGGAAACTAAACTCTTGTATAGTATGAAAAAGTACTATAAAAGGTCTTACAGTAGCCAGTACATCATTATTTTGAGACCTGCATCACTGTTACATAGATTTTATTGGACCTTTTCGTCATTAGGAACACTGCAATACAATTATTTTGTCACTGAACAGAGATATAAATGCGCCACTTCCGAATAAAAGATACGTTCTTTGGGGTTTTATAGGACCAAGGACAGTTTTTTACAAAACGTTCTATGGTTTTTTATAGTACTAGTTTTTGCTGCTTGGGAATTATGTCCTTTCTCGAGACTCAAACTATCTCTATACCCATCTAAACCAGTTCAGTGGTTCAAGCGTGAAGAGGTAACAAACAGACAGACAGACAGACACACTTTCGCATTTATAATATTAGTATGGATTAAATACATAAATCACTAAAATTATGCTAGAAATTTACACGCAGAGGATAATTAAAGTTCTTATAATGCAATAACATACGAGTTTATTCTTTTATTTATTATTGTTTTTGCGTTACTGAGTCACGTAGGGCCCTTTTATAATATCACAAAGAATGCAACAGCAGCGGAATCTTTATACAAAGTTCAGAGTATCCAGCTGAAGTTGAGAGCGCGACAAACTGCCGAGGAGGCATAACCAAGAAAGAAACGCTAAACTAAAAACCCTATAAAATTTTACTCCAAAGAAAAATGGCCAAAAACACTTTTGAACAACATAAAAGTAACAAGCTGGAACACGTTTGTGTCATAAACCAGTAAAAAGTCCATCATAATAAAAGAGGCTGCATCGCCGAGATAGGTTCTAAACCAATTGAGAATGGACGCTTTGAACGGAGCGTTTAAACAAACCCTAGTGATGGAATGCAGGCAGTCATGAGCGGAGCGAGAAATGTTTTTGCGGAGGCGGGCAACAAAATGTTTTTATTTTGATGCTAATTGTCTGAATACATCATAGATGTATGGAATACATTGATTCGTGTCGTCATTGTTTTGTTTTACAGACTCGTAAGCCATGATCAGTGGTAGCCCAGTGAGCAGTGGTGGACCAGTGGTAACGGCCGCGACTTACAAATTGTAGGTCGTAGGTTCGAACCCAGACAGGCACTTTACTTTGTTTAAATTATTTCATCACCACTACTCTTAAAACGGTGAAGGAAATCATCGTGGGGAAACCGGCATGTCCTAGAACCAAAAATTCAAAGAAATGTGACATGTACCCAACCAACCTGCACTGGGCCCGCGTGGTGGATTATGGCCCACTCCCTCTCACAGAGAGGAGGCCTGCGTCCCAGCAGTGAGAACATCATAGGCTGATCATGGTTATACTGAAGTCATGATCTAAACTCCACCGATCGCCAGACGACAGACGACCGCTGCCGGCCACAGGCATCACCAATACGAAGGTCTGCAACAATTGATCTCCTGTAACCTTGACTATGTCATCGGTTGACCCTATCCAGACCATACTGCACCTTCTGTTAAGCGGTCGCCACTCATAATTCTTCGACCCCATTGGCTATCGTTCTACGTGTAATGTTTTCCGTTCACCTCCGATTCTAATTACTTCAGATTCGTGTCTGGAGCGTAGTCCATTGCCGTTTAGATGACTTTGAGCCTTCGTATAAGGCCCATTGAGAGCGACCACGGCTTCCGTCAGTCATCTCTGGCAACACGCACTGTTCAAAGACAAGAAAATCTTTGACTAGTGTGTGTTGCCAATCTTAGGACTATTGAGGATTTTATATTTTAACATATAGTGGCCCGCTCCCGCTCCTCTCAACCGACGACATAGCCGATACCGACGATGCAAAAATGCTGTTTGCTAAATATGAATTCCCATTAAGGTTGCTTTTAGTGGTGATGGTAATAGCGCGGTTGTTTTAAGTTCCACCGCCTGTTGGTTTTTAATAGCAATGAATTAACATAGCAAGGATTTAGTATAAATAAAGTTTAAGGAGCTGACTCTTAGCAAAAAGGATGGTACTTGAAGCGTAAAAAACCGGCCAAGTGCATGTCGGGCCAGGCACAATGAAGGATTCCGTAGTTGGGATGAATTTATTCCAAGAACAAATTTAAGAGGGAACAGGGCGTGCGATTCTCCATACAAATGTATTCCCCATTTTTTTCTTCCTGAATAATGCCTCTAGAGCAATATTTTTTTTTTTATAAAATCAAGGTCTGCTGTAAACACGTCCCTGTCATTTTCTTTTCAGGAACTAATTACTAAAGAAAATATGACCCTCTAAAGATTACAAAAAGTGACCTATTTTTACCACCGTGACTACCAGACAAAATAGAAAAGTTTAACATAAAAAGAAATGTTATGAACCTTACTCTTTCTTAAAATGTTAATGTAAAAAATAATTGAATCGGCTCAGTTTTCGAAGAGAAAAACGGGGAATACGAAACGTCGATCTCGTCAAATTTTTTTTGATAATTTTGGACTGAGCTATAGCTGTCCCTATCACACACTACGGGGGCAGACTTGAGGTAAGGCGACGGCAATAGTTTCTTCAAATACCTATTTTTCAAATTCCTCGCAGGTCCCGTCCCCTCTTAACATTGTACTTAGTTGCAGTTAAATGTTGTTATATACATTCCAACTGGAATCATAAGTTTGTACGCACAATATTGAGAGATTTACCATATATCATTTTAAGACCATAGAATTGTTCTATGCGTGTAATCTACAGGTATAGTACAATTTTATGTATGTATGGCTCAGTACTTTCGAAGACAGGCGTAATTTTTTTCTTTTTTAGGTATACACTAAACAGTAGGTTTACCTACACACTCAAGATGATGCATAAAGGCTCCTTCAAACAGGCGTGACACGCGATAAAAAACGCGCGACACAAATGCACCGCAAGTCGCGCAACGAGCGGTGCCTTTCTGTCGCGCGCGATTATATCGCTTGTCGCGCTTGCTTGTAGGAGCCTTAAATCCATCTATATTATATCTACTATGACCACTTCAAGTCATAAAGTACGCGTTAAGTGATACAGATGTGTTATGTGCTCGTAAACTACGGTCAGTGTGCGGTGTTGTGTCTAAACTTAACCCACTTCTTCGTATATGTGACTTTGAGTGATGGTATAGAACACTTAACACAAAAGTTTGGAGGAGAAAGTCTTCAAGAAACTAGGTTATTTATACACAGGCGTGCGGTAGGATCGACGACATCATTGCTAATTCGGTAAAAATTGTTCAAAAATGTTTTGGGTACTTCAAACAATCCTTTGGCAACTGTTTTTCATCGAGTATGAATCACAAAAAAATCTGTCTTAAATTAACCTATTTATCTGAAATAACAACAATAGAATGCAATTCCTCATCATCTGCCTAGACTTTTAACACAGATGTTGGCATTATCCTCCAGTCTAACTGGATGCAGCTGAATACCAGGTTAGTATTTTTTTACACGGAGGTTCTGCCTGTCAGATCTACACAACCAAACAATGCAATGCAAATCGAAGCTATTAATTTTGTACCCGCGAGCAACAAGAATAACTCATGCCCTCGTGAAAATACCAGCAAGCCAGCGATGATTGTACCCCGGATTCCGGACGTAGGTACATAAAAATCCTTAGTCCTGAAAACTCCTTTAAAGCACCCCACACCCCAAAAACTGTAATAAAAGCACATTCAATCATTCTATTAGCATAACAAGGAACTCTGCTTACCCCCCAACATAAATCCCACCGCAGCATCCATTCAGACCGCAGCCACATTACGACACACAAAGAGAAAAAATTAAATTAACGTTTTACTGAAAAAAAACTGCGCTCACTGAAAGGCTTTGAAATCATTTAATTACACTGAAAAGTGTAACCTTTCTTATTTCATTTAATTAATATGATTCTTGCAATTCGCCTAACAAGTATAATTAGGTGACTACTGCTCGAGTATTTTAGTTTCAACTTTTGTAAAAGTGTCATAATTATATTATTTAATTTAATTAATTATATTCTATCTTGTTTATAATGCCTAAAAGTTTAAAATCGACTACAGTAAACACAATCAGAAAAATACATGATATTCTTCAGGATATACGCTAGTTAGATAGTGTGTTCAAAACAATATACCACTAATTTGATCCGATAGAAAAAAATCATGAAGATACCTCTAAAAACTTTCTTTTTACAATAAAACCCTTATACATACTCGTAATACATTATCAATCATTCTGATTTTTTGTCACATTATTTTACAAGCAACATACGAAAGCACTAGTGTTTGAAATTTTTTAGTCCAAAGCATAGATTTTTTGTAAATAGATAATTGCTTCATATTTTGCAATAAATTACTAGAGTTGTGTCATCGCGCTTCTCATTCTTTTCTATGCAGTCCGACAGTGACCGCGCTTTAGGTCATGTAGTCCCCTTAAGAATAAAATTATCTTGTGGGTACCGGGTTGCGAATTTTGAGACATTATTTTGTACTTTTTGTTATATTGCGATATGCGCCTGCTCTTGACGTTGATGTCGCCTTATCGGAAGCGATGGATGTACGCTGACGGAATAACACAGACGCTGGCAGAGAGTTACACACTTTGGTCGTGTGCATAATGAATGTGGGCCAGAAGCCCGGTATCCTGGTTAAATTACCTGAAAATCTTTCATTATAAGATCAAGTTGCACTTCTTGCGGTCAGATAGTAAGTAGATGGGTGACTAAAGTGACTATTCCAGAGCCAAATGAACACCCGTTGACGAATTGCATTGGGTAAGATCTGCAGTAACTCGATTTATTGCAAGTTTTAAATAGTTGAACAATCATTGCACAAGTACGGTCGGCTGAAGGTCAGTGGTAACAAATCCAGTGTAAGCTGGCCCTCTTATTCTATTGATGAAACTACGCTAGGCAGCTAAAGGTCAAAGTGTTAACAGTGACATGCGACCTACTGTACCTATAATGAGAAGTTTGAGTCACTAATCAGCCTATAATGTTCCCAGTGCTGGGACACAAGCCTCCTCTCGGTGAGAGCGAGTGGACCGTAGTAGTCCACTACACGGGCCAAGTGCGGGTTGGTTGGTCACATGTCTTCGAATTTTCGGTTCTAGAACATGTGTGTTTCCTCACAATGTTGTTCTTCACAGTTTTCCTTCACCGTTTTGAGAGCAGTGTTGATGAGAGCAGGAAAATAATTTATACAAAGTAATGCACCTTTCTGGGTTCCAAGTTCCAACCTGCAGCTCGTAAGTCGCGGCCGTGACAACTGGCTCATAAACAAGCTAAGGTATAGTCCTTTTATTATTCTATTTTCCTATTATGATCGCATTAACCTTCAGGGAAATAGGCTGAACTAAATTCTTCCGAAAACCCTTAAAAAATACGCCTTTCAACATTTATTTTAAAATTAACCAAACTTTACAAAGAACAAAAGGGAATTAACATAATCTACATAATTATAATTTTAATAAGACATTATCACCCGGTTGTGTAAGCTTTATTAAAATAAGCCAGTAATTCTTTTTAAATGGTCTATTAGGTTGGTTTAGAGTGAGACATTGAGATGTTTTGTGTTGCCAAAACATTTATTTAAATGGAGGGATTAAAGAGAAACATGCTTGAGGCAGAGGGTTGTTTTTCTTGTTCCGTGAAAATATAGAAGGTGAGTTGGTTTCTTTGATGCTGGCAACATTGCACCAGAATTTTTTTTTTGCCAGTTCAAACAGTGGCAACTATTCCGCCAGCGTCACGTTTAAACGACGGCGCAGAGAAAAAAAACAGCTGTTCCCTACATTTTGACGAGTTATGCGAACATAAATGTAGGGAACAGCTGATTTCTTTTCGCGATTTCAGGTTTGGTCCCATAGTAAAAGTTGTTCATAATGATGAGTACAATGACCTCTTAAGAGGTTGTTGGTGTTTTTCCAATAATCTTGTATAATACTTATTATTTTGCACCAATAACAACCCCATTTTTATGTCTTCGCGATTACTGAACATGCCAAGCTTGCCTGGATGAGATTGCAGAAAGCGATAAGGCCGCCCATTGTATGTTTTAAAGTGTTAAATATATTTTCTGGTGTACAATTATAAATAAATAGCTAAACTTTTTGAGAATATCGTAAAAACTGAAACTGATTACTGTTAAAAGGCTGGTAGTAGCGCCCTTCTGTCAGCCGATCATCATGGACTGTGTTCACCAATCCTCTTACTCTCGAAACGTGTCGTTTTTTTTACTTTGATTAATTTGTGCGGCCTACCCAAATGTCATTTCTTCGGTATTGTTCGTGACATCGTTGAGCTCCTTAAGTTCTGTCCAGCGTCCAGTCCAGTGCAGTGCGGTCCACTCAATCTGTATCATGTTTATTTCCTTATTATTATCTGACCAAGATTATGTATGGAGATTAAAAGAGACTGTGGCATCTAAGTTTGTGTCGGCTTTTCTTCACAAAGTAGTCAGACAGGAAACTCCGACCTCATCTAGTTTTAAAAATATGATTGACGTGTAAAAGTGTTTGTACAAACTTACCTAAACTAATTATAGTAGATTGTTTGCCAAGGGAGCATACAACTATTTTGAAGGTGAGAGTATTTAGTAGAATCTTGAGCGCAGTGAAGGATTCAAAGTACGTCACTCGAACTTAAAATAGTGTTGCTCCCGAAGTGGATACTCTACTTTTTATCACCCTCTCTATGAAAAAATAAGTAAGTGCAACTTATGAATAATAATAGTACGTTTATTTATTTACATACAATGACTTGAGGAAGATATACAAATTTTTTCTAACTAAAATCATAATTTCAGTAAACAATTAGATATCTACGAACGAAGGCAGAATGCTTTTCGCGTGTTTATTATTTTATCACAAACTTTTTTTTTATTTGGCTCGCGCGTTTTACTTTATCATACAGACTGTTACTTGTTCATACAATGTTCGTGATTGATCTCTTTGGTGAGTAGAACTTTTACTAACAATATCCACATTCCAAATTCAAATCACTTTTAGTCCCTAGGGATTAAAGAGCTATTTTAGTCCGTGTTTACGAAGAATACACTAGCTCTTTTTGAATAGATCTGATAATAAATTATTTATCATATTGTGATGATTATGCCAATCTCTTTCAGTTGTTGTCTTTGAAACACCATAAACGAGCTAAAACGATGACCCAAACCCAAATCAAAACTAAATCGATACTAAATACACCGTTTGTTTTAACCAAAGTGCCTAAACATTGAGCAATAACGTATAACTTTTGTCAGATTTATGGGTTTTGTTCCGCTTTAGGGTTCCGCTGAAAATAATAAAGCGCTACATTGTTTCGTTAGCCGAGTTTCCGAGTTGAATTGTATTATGATTATCGGGATTGGTGTATAACTGTTGGGGCGACTCCGTAGGGATTATGTTGCCTTATGTATTTATTCAGGGTCAAATTAAATTAACTAGTGAAACTCTACAGACGTGAAGGGTTTCCGATATCGATATATTAAAACGAAAAAACAAAAAAGGAATTAATTCGACGATTTTTGAAGTGAAAACTTCTTTTTTTTTTTTTTTTTTTTCTTTAATTTTGAGATGGGAAAAACCATTGAACTCGCGCCACTATTAACGTAAGCGACACCGCGCGTGTTTTGTTAATAAGATGATTAAAAAAATACCCGCTTAGGATGGGTTCGGCTGTTCTCGGGATGTACTCGATTTTAATGTATATCCGATATATCAGTGAGTGATGGCAAAGAATTCTGTTTGTGGTTTGTTTTCACTTCTGTCGGTACTCCCGGAGTGCCACTGTTCTTTTTTTTTTCTTCTTTTTGTTAGCTATTTCCCACTGCTAGGAAGGCCTCCCCTTCTCCTAGAATGATTAGACACTAGACCAGACTATTAAAAAACGAAGAAAATAGATGGAATATAATGTTTTTACGACATCGATAGTCATAATAATCTTCCTATCAATCATTTTCGTGTCTCCAAAGTCGTACTTCACTTTTGTCACACCAACCTAAAAAACTTGACACGTCTCAGCCTTTACGACGAGAAACACCTAAAAAAGTGGCCAAGAGCGAGTCAGACTCGTACTTAAAGGGTTCCGTACCACCGTACAATATTTTACACATAATTTTTAAATACTTTATTAAAAAAAACACTTTCTTTGTATGGGTACCTTATTTAATTTTTTTATAGCCAAAGTATAGTATAGTTATGACTGTTATAACAACAAATAATACAATTATAGACACTTGATTTTTTTTACAGAGTTAATTAGTTGTCTGGTTCAAAAGATATAGCCCTGTGACAAACGGACGGACGCACTGACGGGCAGCGGGGCCTTAGTTACAGAAACGACCAATTGGAACCGTGCACGTAGCTTCTGACGTTTCATAAGTGCCCATGCAGGTTTATGTGAAACACATTTTTTTTAGAGTCTCGTTGGCACCCTTTGGGTACGAAACCCCAAAACGTGACACGTCTCAACTTTTACGACGAGGAACACCTAAAAATGCCACCAGCAATTCTTTCTTTCTTTCTTATCGCGAATGATTCATAACGTTGTTTTTATTGTTTCAGGTACGGACGATAAAACGAGATGTTAGTAGTTAAATTATTGTAAGTATTATGTACAGAAACGACTTTATAGCCCTCAAGTGTCGGAATATTTATGTTCCTGTGAGACTTAAAAATGACAGTAAACTTTAACGTTTTAAGTAGCTAAAAGGTCACAAAATTTACTGTTTTATTCATTTGGCGATATCGTTGAAATTTTCTTACATCACAGTAATGGTGGTTTTTCTTTTTTTTTTGTTTTTTTTTCAGTAAATAGTCGGTATGTTCAATCATTAAAAGTTACTGTTTTGTCTTTTACTGTTTGTACAAACATTTCTTCTTACTGTATAAAATCAGAAAGTCGTAATGAAATCGCTTTAATGTGCTGTAGTAAGAAATTATTTTTTTCGTGTCAGAAAAAACAGGGGGCTTTTTTTTTTCAGGTTGGGAAATCATCAATGACCCCTCCCGCTCTGGGTGGAGCGGAAGGGAGTGTCAGACTCTTACTGACTAAAACCCACCCGTGTTCCTTCCTTAGCCCTTTATGTTCCGGGCCAGCGGTAACCCTTTTGGACAATCCCGCTGAAACAACAGGGGGCTTACTCTCCAAATTAATTTTAATTCCAATGAGATGCCAATATGGTTCCAATGTTATTTTACAGTCACGTGATTCAGTACTCTCGAAAACAATATTGTCAACAATTATGCCACGCCAAGCCCGAACCCAATTCCACTTTACTACACTACTTTTTCCAAAATGGACACCCAATCTAAAAATCATTTGGCGCTAGCATTGAACTCAAGAGTACGAAACGTCACAATCCTGCTACGATTCTTACGTACTCCTTTTGCCTCATTTACGTTTATACATCCTGTTCATACACGCACGCCGGTTGCGAGTACTACACACATCAAATTATTATTATAACGTGTCCATACATTGGGTACATAATTGTAGCTACACCTTGGAACACTAATTGTACACAGTGAAATTAATATTCTTGTCGATGTTTAAATCTTTTAGAAGCTGACTGTGCCGTTAATTCCACACAAACTACAACATCATACATAGCCACTGCGAACTTGAATTTCATAAAAGAAAACAATCTCAGGTAGAAAGACAGGTACAGACAAATAAAACTGGTATACAGCGTGTATCAGAAATTTGTGGTCATATTTTAGATTGTGATAGAGACTATCAAACTGAACAACATTCTCCATAAAACTAACACCGTGATCGTTGAAAAATAATCAGCTGTCCCATACAAAACTTCAATACCTACTTGATCCAAATGTATAGTATAATCAGCCTATAATGTTCCCACTGCTGGGACACAGGCCTCCTCTCTGTGAGAGGGAGTGGGCCGTAACCCAGCACGCGGGCCCAGTGCGGGTTGGTAGATGTCACATGTCTTCGAATTTTTGTTCTAGGACATGCCGGTTTTCTCACGGTGTTTTCCTTCACAAAGTAAAGCGCCCATCAGGATTTGAACCTACGACGTACAACTCGTAAGTCGCGGCCGTATCTACCGGGCCACCACTGCTCGCCGATCCAAAATGTATAGGACAGCTGATAATTTCATTTCATTAAACATTCTTATAAAGAAAGTTGTTCAGTTTGATAATCTGTACCACACCCTAAAATGCGACCACATATTTCTGAGACACCCTGTATATTCTTACGTAAACCCAAAGAGCCGTGTTAAGCCCGTTTCTCTAAATACCAGGGCGACATTTAGCCTTGAATGTTCCAGAAGAAAATGGCTGCCTTCGAAAATTCTCGTACACAGGAATTTTCTTGGTTAATTTCAGCTGAAGGAAATTAGAGAGAATTGTGTTTTTGTTTTGGCTAGATAAATTTTGTTGTAAAAAATGTATACCTTGTTCAGCTGGATGTAATAACGTCACGACTGTTATCCCGAAAGTGTTAGGCAGAGTTTTACGTAGTAGTATTTGTGGCGTTATTAAGAGGCCATCTTTAATTTCGTGGGAATGTGAAAAGGGACTAAAGTAATATAATTATAGCCAAAAAATTGTCTGTATTATCTTATTGTGAATGCCTCATATACTTTTTATCCCGATATTACCACGGGATCGACAATTACGTGGGTGATACCGCGGGGCGCAGCTAGTATAAATAATAAGGTTGAAGAGTTTGTTTGTTTGAAGGCGCTAATTTCTGAAAGTTGCATTTGAAAAATTCTTTCATATTTGATAGCCCAATTCTTGAGGAAGGTTATAATTATATATATTTTTTTTATTACCCAGTAATGGGGTTGTGGAGGTCAGATAGGCAGTCACTCCATGTAAAATACTGGTATTCAGCTGCATCCGGTTAAACTGGAAATCGACCCCAACATAGTTGGGAAAAGGCTAGGCAGATGATGATGCTGAGACAGAATAACGTTGCCACTCATAATCAGCTGATCAGTTCGTTCATTCGTTGCTTTTCAAACCACTATCAGGTAGATATGTTGACTTGAATTCTTCGCTACAACCCAGACTGCCAACTCACATAAAACTTGGCCTTCGTAAAAATGTCCTGTAATAAAAATATACAGGCAGTCAGGGCACATTGCTCGCAGAACAGATGGCCGATGGGTCCAAAAGGTTCTGGAGTGGCGAAAGCATACCGGAAAACGTAGCGTTGGAAGGCTTCACAAGGTGGTCCGACGACCTTGTGAAGGCCGCAGGAACCCTTTGGATGCGAGAAGCACAGAACCGATCGAAGTGGAGGTGCTTCGGGGAGGCCTATGTCCAGCAGTGGACGTCTATCGGCTGAAATGATGATAAAAGTATACACTTTCCCCAAGAATTTTCAAGTTGCCTACTAGTAAAGTACTTAAATACAAAGAGATACTTGCTAGTCAGCATGTCCAGAACCAGATTATTAGATGAACAGAACCAGGCGGTCCAGTGGTAACGGCCCCGACTTACGAGTTGTAGGTGGTGGGTTCGAACCCAGGCAGACTGTGTAAATAATATCATCACCACTACTCTCAAAACGGCGAAGGAAAACATCGTGAGGAAATGCCAGTAGTAGCTAGTAGACATGTGACGTCTACCAACCAGCAATGGACCCGCGTTTACAGCCCACTCCATCTCGAAGAGAGGAGGCTTGTGTCCCAGCAGTGGGAACATTATAGACTGATTGATTATGATGTGTCTATAAAAACTATTTCTCCCAGTTGACTCTAAATACCACAATGTTTTATTCTACAGAATTCTTTTACAAGAATTTTTTCGCACGAATGGCTGACGTATTTCCAAGGAATAGGCGTGACAATAGTTGTCTGTGTATCCCTAGTGCTAGAACAACTCTGATGCGCAGGAGTGTCTGCTGCATGGCACCGGTTATACCTATATTATTATAATAAAATACCAAGTTGTTGGAAGGACTATAATTTGACATTATTCAAAAAAAAGCTAAGAATTTTTTTAGTAGGCAAAGCTTATTATAGGGTTGAAGAGTTTTTATTGGAAAAAGAAGTTGTTTGACTATTTTATATATTGTATTTAAATAACTATTAGAAATTGTGACATTAATTTTATTATTGACTGATTATTTTTATTAATGAATTAGAATATTATTATGTATTATTAGTAAATATTAATTATGAATTTTAATTGGACCTAAACATGATACTTTTGCATGCCTTGTAATTGGTAAAATATGGCTGTTTCTGTATTTAATATATTATGTAACACCTTATCTTGTACCCGTATTTGCAAAATAAAATATCTTTATCTTTATCTTTAAGAATACCAATTTTTACATATTGAAAATTGTGGATTCCCATTCAGTTGGCACTACACTTTAAAACCCTATTCAGCATGCCCAAAAAACACTTCATGTTTTGACACGAAAAAGCCGACACAGTGGTACAAAAATAAACACGGCGTGGGAAAAAACATATGTTCGTAACTTAGTACAGCGATGCATAGGCCGCAATTTTTTAATTTAATTCGCCCAGTGCACGGCAGGAGCGACTGTATTTTGACATTTTCGTCTAGAGTTTTGCACTGTGGTAATTTTGACGGGACATAGTAAATACGTGCATAATTGTTCTTTTTATATGTTTCATTTCATACATATTAATGTCGCCGTGTATGAATTTATGATCGCGCTTTATAGTGAGCCAAATAAGGTTACTGAAGTAAGTTGGAAATGAATGGAAGCGGAATCAAATTATCAAAGATTCAGCTTTTATTCATTCTAGCAACATAATTAAACTGCACTCCAGTGCAAGTTTAATAATAAATATCAAACTACATCTGTTGGGCATGCCAGCCGGGGGAGTCAATCAGGCATATTATCTCCGGATATTCTCGTCTAGCTAAGTACTCTTCACTTGCATATACACAATGTTTTAGCCAGAATTATCCATCAGCAACTTGCTATGAAATACAGCCTTGTGGAATCGGTAGTGCCGTACTACAGGTACCTATGTGCCCGATTCAGTTCTTGAAAATGAAAATATCACATTGTACTGGGATCAATCCATCATCGCTGACATCAAGCCTGTTATAATGGTGGTGGATCGATTAGAGCGGCACGCAATGTTTGTTGACATAACTGTCCCGCATGATGAGAACCTCGTGAAAGCCGAGAATGATAAACAGATCAAGTATCTTGGCTTGGCTCGCAGGTGTGGACTCTGCAATCATTGTGATGATAATCGTAAAAGTGAATGGCCTAATAGCGGAGAACCTCGACCAACACCTCAGGAGTAGAGGCAGTGAGAGCACTGCGTCAAGGGAGGGTCAAGGGCTTGATACAGGAAGCAGTGCTTCTGGACACCGCAACATAGTAAGGAGGTTCCTCTCTCTAGGGTCCTGACCACCAGCGCAGCTTGAAACTTGTTCCTGATGCCGATGGGCTACTTTTTTTTTAATCAGTTGTAAATATGTATGTTTGAAATGTAATGAATATCTATGCTAATGTAATAAAAGAAAATAATGTCAAAATATTGAAAACATTGTAAAAGCCAATTATTTTTAAAAGGGTAACCGTGGAGTTTCTTGCCGGCTCTGCTCCATAGAAATCGACCAATTGGAACCGTGCACCTAGCTTCTGACGTTTCATAAGCATATGTTGATGTGAAATAAAATATTTCGATTTTGATTGACTCACCCTTTAGAACAAAACGAGAATATGTATTCTTCAGATTTTCATAACAGTCCGCAGACAACACAGTGGTAAAAAATCCACCAATTTCTATGCAAAAATTCAGGTTTCACCAATCTATTCCATAACTTTTAAAAAGTGATCTGTGATATTGATAGCTTGGCAATAGCACCTAGTGTTGGCTTTGACCTGACTTTTCTCCACTGTGCATTCTATTTTTATTTCCTGTTGCATTTTTAAAACCATAACACTGAACGTATTTGATAGAATTCCGGAAAAATTTATGAGTGACAATTTTACTTTTTAAAATCTATGACAACTACAGTTAGTTTTTCATTTTCCATATTACAGCTATTTCATGCAACTGTCAATGGATGACAGTTATTTGTGTTGTGTTCAAACTGTCAATGGATGACAGTTATTTGTGTTGTGTTATTTACTTAAGTCAGTTATGTTGGTCTCTCTCTGTTTGGCTCTCACAGCAGCAACCTTATTGTAACGACAATAAAGATCACAATGATTTTGACAGACTTGTACTGACAAGTCTGTCAACCCAACAGCCACCTAATTAGAGTTAGAATAAAGGTCACTTTGATTTGAACAGTGATGTAAATGAAAAGTAAAATAACTGTGGAAGGACTGTAGTAAATTTGCTTATACAATTAATTTCCCTACCTAGGTATATTTATAATATAATTAACATGATAGAAAAACCAAAATTTCCCCACAACATTTATTAAGCACACCAAAAAACAATTTATAGCAATCCGATTCAGTAAATACTTAAAAAAATTACCTCCGTATTTAAAATTCGGTACTCAAAACATGTCACACAAGAACATCGCACAAATAATACAAAAAATATGCAATTCACGTTTCAATTATTCGGAACACGTCGATTCGGATTTAAAATTTAAAATATCACCTGTTTTCGGTCTCGCGACCGAGACCTGGTGCCGGATTAAAAACATGCCGACGATTAAGTTTGGTTATGTATCTGAAATTTCAAATGTGAAAATGGCTATTATAGTGTTTTATCGTAATTAATTTAACGGTGAAAAGTTTATTTTTGTTGATTTTTTTGTGTTGATGTTTTTTGCTTTTTGTAACACTGTGTAGATTTTGGCAAGACATAGATAGACAGGTACTGTATCTGACGCTATGACGTGGAAATAATCACTGTGTTTTTAGATAATCATCTGCCTGCCTTTTCTCAACTATGTTGGGGTCGGCTTCCAGTGTAACCGGATGCAGCTGAATACCAGTATTTTACATGGAGCGACTGCCTCACACCCCAGTTACTGGATAACACCATACGTCTTAGTAAGACTGGTTGTCAGGCTTCTGACTACCCGTAGCGACTGTCAAACATCCAGGACCAACGGCTTAACGTGTTTTCTGAGGCACGGAAAGCACATTAAGCCGTGTCTCGGTAGGTTATGAATGATCACTCATCAACGGACTGACCTTAGCAATACCCATGCGGCTGTTATTATTTAACAGCCGCAGCCGCAGCTTTTAAGAGAAAAAATGACTAAAAAAAATTGTACTAAACAAAAAATAGCACAAAATTTGCCTTCATATACATAATTATGCAGAAACTCTGTCTTAAAATAAATTCCTCGTTAAATATTCAAAACAAAACAGGGTAAACACGAATGTGGGTATATTAATTATGATCAGCTAATTAACTTAATGGAAAATAAAATGCACACAGATTTCTAGCACGAAATGAAATAACGTTAAGCTTAACAGAAATTATTTTGCAGCTTTAGTGTTAAAATAAAATACAAGGGTTATTATTTTACAGGATTGCTTTAGTGAGTGATATGTATAATGAAGCTGAAAAGTTTGTTTGAACGTTAAACGCGCTAATCTCTGGAACTACCCAGTTGGATTTGAATTTTTTTTTTGTATTTGGTAGCATAATTCTTAAGGGCTATAGATCACTTAACATCACGCTAGAGCCCTTAGAAGCCGAGCAAAAACAATAAATAATCAGAAATAACGTCAAGCAAAACAAAGTATAGGCGATGCGATGCGGCGGGGTGGGTCGGGGGAGCCAGAAATTTTATGAGGACAAGTCGCGGGCAGAAGCTAGTACTAATAATATAGGTTATAGACCACAACACTCTAGGGTCCTTAGAAATCGAGTAAAAACAAAAAAAAAGACAGAAACAATGCCAGGCGATGCAATGCGACGGGGTTGAGTCGGGGAACAAGAAATTTCATGCGGAAAATCGCGGGCAGAATAAAAAATAAAATACAAGAAGGGTTTTTATATTGAAATGAAATGAATTTTGCGAATATTTTTGCCTCAATATTTATGCAGGTTTCATTTGTTTTTTTTTATGTGTGGATATTGTTTTTCCACTGTTTGTGGTCAACTTTGACCACATTTGGTACTATCGGCTAGATTGTGGCTGTAGCTGGGCGACTGGATTCGGCGATAATATTTATGTGTCGAGGATTCAATAACCACACGATACAAATATTTATTTTATTTTTATGGTCTATAGAATATAGTTTTCCATTTATGATTACTTGGGACTGGGTCTTTTTAACGCAGTCGTGAAGCACACATTCCTGCTAATTTCTTACATCAAATTTTTATTTGATTTTGATTTGTTTTTATCTGACGTATGTGCTAAATAAATGTATTTTCTTTCTTTTCTATCAATATAGTTTCTGTATCGATATCCGTGGTCTGTATCTTAGGCATGCAACCTTTAATTTTCATTACTTTATTTGGGGTAAGTAATAGATGATATAACAACAAAATCTCTAATATTTACAATATATAACAACGGAACCTATAATTTTATTTAATATAGCGATTAGTTAATATAATGAACGATTGATATAATTTTAAAATAACTAATTTTCATAAGCATAACATACATTAAATATAAAATCGTTTGACATACCACTCAAAAGATATAAAACTTATTTGGTCTAATAAAACAATAACTTTGTATTTTGTTTAAGATATATTTAAAAGTATTTTTCTTTGTTTTATTCTTTGTAAGTTCTATCGTAGTTATAGGTAATAGTCACCTAAGTAGATATTAAACATAACTAGTAACTAATTACCACCTGCGCTAAGATAGGTCGACGGAGCCCCGCTTCGCGGGGCTCCTATTTCTAGGTGGTTTAAAAAAAAAACCACGAAGGCTAAGGCGGGAGCTCCGCTCCGCTTCGCTCCCGCCTTAGCCTTCTAACCTAACCTATCCGAGTCGGGGTACTCTGAGTCGGGGTGTTAACCATAATAACGTTTTTATATACATATATTAAACGTTAGACCTAATGATTTTCGATTAAATAAACAATATACATATTAAACGTTAGACCAAATGATTTTCGATTACATAAACGTTATATCAAACAACGTTATACTAATTAAGTTTTAGAATAAATAAATGTTATATGTAAAGAAATTATATCAACAGTTGGTATATCTCACGTTGATTATATCTTATGAACGATAATAAAATGAAATTAGACCAAATGAGTTTATACGTTATGAGACGCACCCCTTTATTTGTACATAAGTTTCACGATGCGAGTTTCACGAGTTTCACGTAAATGCTATGTCAATGTGCTTTCTTCAAAGCAATTCAAAATCTGAATGCTGATATTTCTAAATTTAACTCTGCCTTGATTTTGCTCGCAACAATTATAACTAAGAAATTTAAGAAAAACAACACTTCAATCATATATTTATTACCAATGCACTTTCTTTTTATCACAACCAACGAGACTATACACAAGCTTAACAACATTCCTATCATCAGAGTAAATAAAATTATTGTCTTTATCAAAAGCTAGGCCGTATACATTCTTCATATCCAAAATCTTCTTCAACCCTTCAAACTTACCATCTATAAATACACCGAAATTACTCACAATATAAGTATCTCCTTCATTATCCTCAACGATTTGTCTAACTGTTATAAGTTCATTAACTACTTGTGATTCCATTTTATCATTATTATATTTATATAAACCAGTTTTGTTAGCAAAATATATAATATTAATAGTACTCACATGAAAATGATCAATTTCGAAATTCTCAAATTCTTTCACTGATGCAAATTTTCCGTCAAACTCTATATGGAGTTTTTGATCGGGATAACTAATGTAGAATAGATTCTTTTTATAGAATAAAGACCAGATATTCTTTCCTTTTTCTTTGTAGAAGTCTGCTAATTTTGTGAGCATATTATATTTGTATATTCCATCACTTCCTCCAAAGAATATATCGTCGTTCATTTGGTCTATAGCAACAGAGCAGCCTCCTCTAATACCAGCTATAGTTTGGTACTCTCTGGAATCTATGTTGAAGTATGCCAACTGGAAATCGAGATCGGAATATGTTTCTGGAAGTGAGTAGCTGAAGAAAAGAGTGTTAGAACTTCTGTGCACGTTGAGATTGTAAGGTCTTCCGATGTTAGCCCATAGGATGTCCCTGTCATACCAATTATCTCCGATTTTGATTCGGTTGCAACCGATCTCTGGAAGTCCTGTGACGTATACTGCGACTGATAGTGCAATGTATAGCTTGAGAATCATTGAAGGGTTCCTGAAATTAAAAACCAATGTAATGCTTATCGAAAAGCAGAAAACCATGAGCTTACTTATTTTAAAGTGTCAGTTTCAAAACGTCGAAGCAAATCAAGATTTGCAAATGTTTGAAAAATATTTTTAAGGTCTGGTTTTTGTATTGTTCCTGGACATTAAACTTGAATACTCCAGTATGCCATATACAAGGTGGAAGGTGGTGGTGAAGGTGGAGACAACAATAAAATAATAAACTTTACTGCGTGTATCTTATGCCGTTCCCAGTCTGTATGGTGCGAGTCGCAATAAATACTTTTTCTTTCTTTCTTTATACGAAAATTCAATCAAATATACCCAATACTTTAGTCATTATACCTAATCAAAGATTGTCAAACCCCATAGTCGGCACATTACTATTTAGTTTATTTGAAAAAATCACTTTCTCTATTTCGATGCCAGGATTTACATATTTGATAGTTCCAAAATATTAAAGGATAATATACGTATTATTGAAATCCTTAGAACGGCCTTTCCTTTGGTGCCCTCTTTAACCCTATGTAGATATAAACCGTACCGAATATCAATATTAAAATAAAGTGTTAAATATCGTAATACGATGCTATAGTAACTAACTTCGACATTTTGCTCACTTTAGTAACCTAACGCCTTAGTATTGAATTATTAAGTAGGTATAGGTACTATTGACCCAGCTTTCCCAACCCCTGGACGACACCTTCAAAGTGATCGAAATAAGATATCACGAGATTGCTTCCAACAAAATTAATAATGCACGTTTTAGTAGAGTAGGAACAGAATATTGCTTCTGGTTTACATTTGTCAATTAAAACATATACACTGTGTTTGAATGATGCGCACTTATGAATGAAAGCCTCTCACTAGATGAAAGAAATCTTGACTAAGGTACAGACGCCAAGCACATCAAGCTAACCAAAACTGTCAATTTTTCCCAATCAACCTTGACCTTATGTTGTAGCGATGAAGTAAAAAATCTATTGAAGAAATTTGACAGATTCTAGTAGCTTTATGTGCTGGCGTCTGTACTTACTATTCAATAGGATTGATTCATTTTAGTAGTGATTATTTTTTTAGACTCAACCATTTTCATTTAAGGGGAATGCCCTAAAGTAGCCCACAAAATTTAAATATAATTCCGTTTTTTGCAGTTTGCACATCAGTGTCAAGTTGTATGTTGATTGAAAATATAATTTTAGACTTTTTATCCCAATATTATCACGGGATCGAGAATTATGCGGATAAAACCGCGGGATGCTACTAATAAATAAATAAAATCAACTTACATAAAACTAGAAATATTAATATCCATAACGAATCCAAATCAGATGAATTTAACTGCCAACAATATACTTCTGACAGACATGTTTCTCTTCTAAATTCATTTGAACAATGATCCGCAGTTTATTATTAATTTAACGTTACGAAACTTAGCTTGTATTGTTTCTCCATCCATTGTTGCATCAATAACAAACAGTTGATGAAGACTGAAACAAATCCTAACAAATGCGAGTTGATAGATCTTTGTATAATATTATTATTTTAAGATGGAGTATGAATAACGCTTGCTGAAGATATATGTCATGCATTGTGCTCTGTCTAGAGTTTTTAAAAGTCGACGTCAGCATAATGTGTCAGGTCAGACGGTTGCTAATACTGTCCAAGTCCGTTTTTTTTTAACTCACTTTTAGCTTTAGCGCATTCGAAAACCATGAAAATGACACCCATGATGAATAATGTTTAAATTTTTGCTGCTACCATCTTGAATTTTCATTTCAACCTCAACATCGGCTATAGCATTCTTGAAAACCATGAAGACGACACCCACGAAGATAAATTTGAAAATTTTCGCAGCCGCTATGTTTGATTTTAATTCTGACCTTAACATCTTCGAATACCATGAAAACGACATCAATTATGAAAAAATTTGAAATTCACACAGCTGTCATCTTGGATTATTATTTTCACCTCACATAATTATATCACCAGTCGCAAAGTCGCATGGTGGCATAACGCTTTTTCGGTACGTGACGCCACACACGTAGATAGTTTAAACCGTTCAGTGTTTAAAATAACTATCTTGAAAGCTAAACCACCATTTACACCATATTTCAGTAATTTGAAGTAGGTAGTCGGTTCGATTGCCGTTGAAGCAGACCAGTTCTTGGTTTCCAAACCACGATAGGCTGCATTGAGCGAGATATTGTGGCTATTATACGAGTACATATATGGCATTTGCACGTTATAATTGAAAGTGATCGTATGGATCAGCTATGCTCTAACCTAGCATTGCGTGGTCTCAAAAGCTAAAGAAACAGTTTCTATGTATTACGTGTCGCAAAGTTGTCAAATCAAATAATGTGTCGAAAAACAGTGTTACCAAAAACTATTGAAATCGGCTGTTGTACTCAAATGAGTACACAACTTCATAAGGGGGAAGAATTACTTCCCCCCCCCCGCTCCATTTATTTCTTAATTTAGTATTTATTTGGTTAGTTTATGATAGGAAACTAAGTATTTCGTAAGTAAATCACATTTTCTTTATGTTTGGCTGGTTTAATGGGCTAAGAAGATAAAGCCTTGTAACTTAAGGTACAGAAACATTCATTCATTCATTCATTCATTTCATTTCATTTCATTTCATAAAAGGAAAAGGGGAACTTCATATTTCAACCATCTAAAGTCAAAGTCAAAGCATTTATTTCAAATAGGCACATAAAAGGCACTTTTGAACGTCAAAACTTACAAAAAAAATAGAACTGATTCTAGTCCTATACATATAAGACCTATCAAATTAATTTTGCTATCATAATTATATCAGCACTCTAATTGCATAAAACGCTATTGTTCCAAATCTAAATTAATTTGAAGGATATTGCTAATCCAATGCTTCATAATTATGTTCTAAAAATTTTCCTGCTTTTTTTTTTCAGGATGGGAAATCATCAAATGACCCCTCCCGCTCTGGGTGGAGCGGAAGGGAGTGTCAGACTCTTACTGACTAAAACCCACCCGTGTTCCTTCCTTCGCCCTTTATGTTCCGGGCCAGCGGTAACCCTTTCGGACGATCCCGCTGACTCGGCAGGTTTCGGCCCTTACGGGCCCCTTCTTTTAATGCTGACATCTCTTTGAGGCGCGCGTGGAACACGTACGCGCCGTCCGGCACGGGCCTGGTCCTGATCGGACGGTGAGCTACCCATTACTCTCCGCCCGCAGGCCCACGCCTACGGTGGCCGGGAGTCGTCGCGCGGCTCCCGACGCCCGGAGCGTCTCCCGCGGCGGCTGGGACGGGAGGCTCTCTCCCTCAGCCGTCCCGCCGCCTCCTTCGCTAGCATGACTGCTTCGCAGAAGGTGGCGACTGCCCCCCACTCCCTCTCGCCCCGGACCATTTTCCGGCTTAACAACGTAATTAACTGCCAAAATGAAAACCACTGATACTGTTATACGCAATTACCCCGCAGGGCTGCTGATGATTTGATATTTCTTTACGGGACATAATAAAAGCAACATTTTCTTAAACATAATCTTTATTCATATTGTCTTACTATAATGCACAGTATGTGTGTTTTTTAAATGTATTCATTTAACTATAATAACCTAGTTGGTTGTGGTCCCCGTTTTGCTTGTGTATCGTAACAAAACTACTGACCCCTCATATTACTAGCTAATTACAATGTTGTAAAGAGGTATGAGGAAAAGTGTGTAAAGTTTACTCATCCTCCATAAAAAAGGGAGCATCCTCCGATCAGACGTGTGTTGCCAGACGATTCATGACAAGACGTTGTATATATGCTAGTTTACGCGGTAAACTCTGCTTGCGCGATGCAGGATTTTGAGTAACGTCTGTGTGATACGTAGTTCGCATATGGCGATGTAGATGCTGCCACAGTTTCATTAGTAGGTACTTTTCTTTTCTATATTTCAGTTTAATTTATTTTATTGTATTTTGTATATGTGTTTTTTTTTACCTTGATGATTACCTACATTGTTGTTAGGCATACATACCAGAACTTCTATTTTATTATTGTTTTCTTTGAATGGTTTTGTATGTACTGCTCTTGGTGTACCAATGTATAAATAAATCCAAATCATAAACACACTATTCTTTCATTAATAAGATTTTTTATTTTTCCTCCTTGTTTCGTCTCTATCTTCAGAGTTAATTATAGCATTTAAACAGAGCCCACTGTATTGACTTGGGTTCAAACGATAAATGTTACTTTTATCAGAATATATCATGTTATCTTTTTCATCGAAAGTAATGCCAAAAGCCTGATCGATTTCAGCAACTTTCTTAACTCTATGATAGGGTTTATCTTCAAGATATATCCCGTCACCTGCACAGAAGAATACGTCTCCATAATGGTCCTCGACTATCTGTCGGATTGCAATCTCGTCATTTAAAATTATAGGGTCTGGGATCGGTTTTTCTACTTTATACAACGCCGTTTTGTTGGCGAAGTAAACGTCAAAATGTTTGGATACGAAGAAAATGTCAATCTCTATATTAATAGCTTCGGCTACTTGAACGAAGCGGTCGTCTTTGTAGACGAAAAGTTTCTGCGTAGGGTACTCAATGTAGTAGAAGTTTCGTCGAACAAACAGTCCCCAGATTGACCGTCCCTCTTCGGCGAAGAATTCGGCTTCTTTTGTTAAGAAGTTGTATTTGTATATGCCGTCATGTCCGCCAAAGTAGATGTCATCGTTGCCAGCATCATAGGCTATAGCATAGCCTCCTGGCACGCCTTTAATATCTCTGCAGGTCCTCTTCTCGAGGTGGCAGGCCCTGATTCCAAAGTCCACTTGAGTACCGTTCTGGATGGTGTGGCTAAAGAACAGGATGCCTGAAAATCTGTGGAAAGTTATAAATTATTAATTCAAATTGGAATGTAGGAAGTTATCATGGATAACAACACAATAATATCTGCTATAATATAGTCAGCACGTGCGTAATCACGCGTATTGGCAAGTGTTGTGTGGTATGCCCCCCAGCTAGACCAACGACCATAGGAAGGTGGCTGGGGTAGACTGGCTGGATGCGGAAGGCGGACGACAGGGTGTTGTGGCGCAGCATGGGAGAGACCTTTGTCCAACAGTGGACTACGAAAGGCTGAGTTGATTGATACCAGAAAGAAAGAAAATTCGTTTATTTGCGGCAAACATGACGCATAAAAATAACCAGCAGCTTCTTTTCTTCTAAGTATGTGCGATTAGAGGGCGACTACAATCAATTAAATTTTTTGTATATTTTGACGTCCAAAACTGCCTTTTATGTGCCTACTTGAAATAAATGTTTTGACTTTGACTTTGAGGTAACTTGTGTCCTTCGCCAATATTAATTAGCTCCTAAACATAGACTCAAATCCAAAGAGGAAGCCTGGTGTTTAATTTTCTCTCCTTCTCTGTAATATTTATATTACATCTACAATGATACAACATATTTCAATAACGCAAAAAATGGTTCTTTGTCTTTTTCCCGATCACCAGCACCCTGATTGCGGAACACACTATCAATCACAATCTGAATAATTTTGAACGGTATTCCTAATCCATTGCTTCATATGTTCGATAAACGTGTCTGCTCAACAACGTAAATAACGCAATGAATGTTGTTGAACTGTCAAAATTTAAGCCGTTGCTTCTGATAGTGTGTCACGTAATAACCCCACAGGACCAAAAATCACAATTTCTGCCTGTCAGGTACTCACCATCAATATAAAATCATGATCACGTTGTTTATAGTTTTTAATAACGTGATTTTCTGACTGACGTCGAGTTAATGGATCACAGTATTACGTCATCAGTTTGAGAGAGACATATTATGATGTTTTTAATTAGGATGACAGTGCTTTTGCCAGTATTGTTTGGATGATGGTTGTAATAACTAATTTCGTCTGCGAAGTTTTGAATCTAGGACATGCCGGTTTCCTCACGATATTCTCTATCGTCGTTTTGAGAGCAGTTGTGATGAAATAATTTACACAAAATAAAGCCCCTGACTGGGTTCGAACCTACGTCCGACAACTCGTAAATTGCGGCCTTTACCACTGGGCCACCACTGCTCATAAGTATATTTGGCCTTATTTATCAAAATCTGTTCAGTAATTAATGCCTCTTGTGATACAAGAACTTTAGTACAAGAGTCAGGGCTACAGCGATGTTTGTGTCTTAACGTGAAAAATAAATCCATACTAATATTATAAACACAATACTGCGCTCCAAAACAAAGATAGCTGACGTGGCTCAAAAGGCTGCTCAACTTAAATGGGACTGGGCAGGACATGTCTGCCGCATGCCGGACAAACTGTGGGCCCCAATAGCACAGAATTGGTGCCCTGAGACAGCGAGGTGGGGTCACGGCAGACCACATAGGAGATGGCGGGGCGAGCTGGACAGGTTCCATGAAAACTGAAAGGAGGACGCGCGGGCTCGCGAAAGATGGAAGGAGTGGAGGGAGGCCTTTGCTCAGAAGTGGGACAGCGCAGGCTAAACAAGAAAAAAAATTATAAACGCGAAAGTGTGTCTGTCTGTTACCTCTTCAAGCTTAAACCGCTGAACCAATTTAGATGAAATTTGGTATGGAGATATTTTGAGTCCCGGGAAAGGATATAGGATACTTTTTATCCCGATATTCCCACGGGATTGACATTTGAGCGGGAGAAACTGCGGGACGCTGCTAGTAAATTATAAATTAATTTAGACTATACGAGGTTAGAAAACTAACTCACATCAAAATAAAATCAATGAAAAACCTCCACTTACCTATGCATCACCAAGTTGTATGGTCTTCCAAGGTCTTTGAATAGAAGCTCTTTATCATAATACACGTCATGGAAGATCACACCATCACACATGATCAGGTCTGACTGGTTGCTTACTGCCAGCAGGAAACTTGGGGCTCCAACTATTAGCATGAAAAGTTTGAAGACATGGCTTGATGAAGACATGACTTGAGACTGAAAATAATAAAAAACCTTTTAATTATACAGGGTAGCAGGGACCTCGACGCGCAACTTGTTACATAGGATTCAGGGGGCCTAAAAAGGCCACTTTGACGGAATCATAAAAGGATAACATTATGAATCATAATGGATAGTTAACTGTTAAGTTAATCGTATCAAATGCCATTGGTGAAGGATTTTTCAGATATTTTCTTTTGTCTGTGCTAAAATACCAATCAATCCAATACCAATCTCTTTGTTTATACCTACGTAGTGCAGCGAAAAGAAGAAAAACACGGACTGTCTTCGCCATATTATGATTCGTAATGTTATCCTTTTATGATTCTGCCAGAGTGGCCTATTTAGGCCCCCGGTACATGATTCTGGACACTGTTTAAATTTTTGCCGGTTATTTAAAAATAATTGCTGTTTTACTGATACTAATTACTACATATTAATCATCGATTCTTCACGTGGCCAGAGGGCTAGCCTATTTCTTGGCCAATGAATTAACATCGCCATACAACGTGGCAATGCTGACAGCCTTTTCGGCACTGTTCCTGTTGACAGCGATGCGGACGAATTTTTTGATGCCCTATGATTATTTTGCTCAATTTTTCAAAACTAATTTGGGTTATTAGCGTATAATTATATTCCTGCGTATAAGCAAACATTGGTAAGGCAATAAACTTATTAATGGATACTAGATTTTGCCCGCGGCTTAGTCCGCGTGGAGGTCGGTAATTATCCCACGGAAACGTACAGACGCCAGCACATCAAGCTACCCGAAACTGTCAAATTTTCCCAATCATCTTTGAAACTTATGCTGTAGCGTTAAAGTTGAAAATGAATTAAAGAAATATGACAGATTGTAGTAGCTTGATATGCTGGCGTCTGTACCTACTACCAGGAATAGCGACAAAGCATGAAAAAGACAGACAATCAGACAGAGTTACTTTCGTATCTATAAGATTAGAATGGATTGTGACCTCGTTGGTCTATTCACAGTTATCCTCTATTGATGATGATGATGCAATCCGACCAATTTCGGCCAGCGCGACTGTTTCAACTCCGCAGTAACTGCCGTTCGTGAGCTCGCTTGTGGCTTATGTAGCCAATCTTCTTTGAGAAAATCCTCGCACATTGCGGGCACGTGAGCACACCTATGTAATTATAGTTAATTGCCGTAGGTAGTCGGGCTTTCAATTGGTCACGCTTGGCATCAAGCTCAAGGCGCCGACGTATTTCAAAATCATGAACTTTGGTTTTAAGCAAAGTCCTCCACTCAAGTATTTGAGCTGCTTGCTGCTCCCACCGAGACGGCTCCAAGTCGCACCTGGTAAAGCGACGCTTAAGCACATCTTTGTACCAGAGAAGCTGTCCGCCATGCTTGCGCTTGCCCTCCTCAAGTTCACAATAAAAGATGCGCTTAGCCACTCACTGCTCTGTCATCATTCTGTGACACATGACCACACCACCAAAGTTGTCGCCGCATGAGATAAGACTCAATGCCACCATCATTAGCCCTGCGTAGCACTTTGGTGTTCCGCATGCGATCAGACCGACGGATCTTAAGAATTCTCCTAAGACATCGAAGGTGGAACCGGTCCAGCATACGGATCCTCTATTACATATGACATGAACGTAGCTGGTGCGTTGGAAGGCCTCCCGCCAGATGAACCGATGATCTGTTAAAGGCCACAGGAATCCGCTGGATGCAAAAGCACAGAACCTATCGAAATGGGTATGCTTAGGGGAACCTTATGTCCAGCGGTGGTCGTCTTTCGACTGAAATGATGTAGCTGGTACAAATGTGGCTGTTCTTAACACCTACACCTTCTGCCTAGCACCGATTAGAAGGGATAAGCAGTAGAGTAAGCTGTTAAACTGACTAAGATATTACTTCAGAACTTTGATAAGCATCACTTTTCTGTCTGTGATATTTTGGTACGCAATAAATAAACCTACTTAAAATGGCGAAACAGTCTAAAACCCAAAATAAAAACACCTATTAATCTCTACAGTAAATAAAACAACTAAAACATCAACAGAAAAACACACATATATCACAAAATAATACCACCAATAATTCATTACCATTAGAAAGTAAAATCCTCAGTATCCGAAAATATAACTTAGAAACAAAATATTACACTGAAACTGCTTTGTAAAATGAAATATAGCTTATATTAATGTTTGCACGTCCGTGTCGAGGCAAGGTATACCCGCAGTATGAAAGCAAGAAAATTTTATTAACAAAATATAAGTCTTATTATTGTTTATATAGCATCACGGTGACCACAACAACAGATGATAATGTTTTTGTTTATAGTTGTTGACATATTTAGGAACTGAGCATTGCAATATGCATCATATGACCAGTTATCAGTAATTCTGGTGCTTCTAGAGCAAAGATTCTCAACGTGGGCAACGCCCCCTCGTAGGCGTTTGAGTTTTTCAGATGGGGCTCATAATATTACACGTTTAAATATAATCGTGGCAATAGCTGTTTCAAATTCGCAACAGATGTTACTCGTATGTGCAAAATGGATGGATGGGTAAAGGTGGTCAATCTTTACATACCACGACCCCACCGTGCCTCGGAAAGCACGTTAAGCCGTTGGTCCCGGCTGTCATTCGTGGATAGGATTCGAGGTAACAGACACACACTTTCGCATTTATAATATTAGTATGGATAGTGTGTCGGGGTAAATAAAAAATGCCACATCAAAAAAAATTAACGCTCTTCGACGGTATATTGTAACGGTTTTCAGCGCAATACGGAATTAAGATTCTTATACAGACTCACTCATACATTATAAACTGAAATGATGATGTGTATTTCTCTTGTGTTTATCTGCTATGATTAACATCATCTATTGACTCGTTGCTTGTGTAATAAAAGTTTCAATGTTGTGTATATTGCCTAGTGACTGTTCTGCCAGGGGGCTCGTGGCTAAATGATTTATTTATTTATATATACTTTATTGTACAGACGCCAGCACATCAAGTTACTACAATCTGTCAACTTTCTTTAATAGATTTTCAACTTTATCGCTCAAGCTTAAGGTTCAAAGTCGATTGGCAAAATTTGACAGTTTCGGGTAGCTTGGTGTGCTGGCGTCTGTACACCAGAAAACACACAGCAAAAAAATACGATAATGAATACAAAACATACAATGGGCGGCCTTATCGCTTTCTGCGATCTCTTTCAGGCAACCTTGGAATAAATGATAACAGCCGCACGGGTCGATCAAAGGTTAAGCTACACTTGTCGCGGTCGTTTTGTGGATGGATGACCATCCATCATATATCGAGACCCTTGTTACCTCCGTGCCTCGCAAAGCACCCCCGGCCGTCATTCGTAGATCTTTGACAGTCGTTACGGGTCATCAGAAGCTCGAAAGTCTGACAACCAGTCTTACCAAGGGTTTTCGTATTACCCAGTAGATGGGTTGTGGAGGTCAGATAGGCAGTCGCTCCATGTAAAATACTGGTACTCGGCTGCATCCGGTAAGACTGGATGCCAACCCCAACAAAGTTGGGAAAAGGCTAGGCAGATGATGAATTCGTCACAACCATATCTTAAGAAAAACAGTGGACAGAAGTGAAAACAAAACATAAACAGAATACTTTGCCATCACTCACTGACATATCGGATATACATTAAAACCGAGTACATCCCGAGGACAGCCGATGACATCCGAAGCGGGTATTTTTTGAATCGTCTTATAAACAAAACACGCGCGGTGTCTCTTACGGTAACAGCAGCGCGAGTTCAATGGTTTTTCCCATCTCAAAAAATGCCCAACGCGCGGAAAGAAATTTTCACTTCAAAAACCCTCTATGGCCATTAATAAGGCAAGTTTCCGGTTCCCCTACCCTCAATCGTTTAAATATTCCATTCCTATATACTCCTCGCAAGGGAATCAAGATAACCCGCTCTTTACGCATACAATATATTTTTATTATGTACTTACACGGACACCAGTTACCAACAACCATTCTTAGTTGATATAGTGTACTGTCGATAGTATCTGTGACTGTTATTTCAAATGGTTTGCGTTCCATTCTGTGAAATTTGAAGCAAGTAATATAACGGTCTTTTGTTACGAGTAAGTATATAGTAGAAAGAGATGGAAGATTCGTTCTGATGTAATATCTTATTTGTCTTGTGTTTGGATGCGCAGTTAAAGAGAAAAGTGTGTTATATTACTTAAATAAAATTCAAAGTCCTGACTGACTGATATATCAACGCACAGCCTAAACCGCTGGTCCTAGAGATATGAAATTTGGTGGGTGTGTTCTTTGTGAAGAGTAGATATTCACTAAGAAAGGATTTTTCGGAATCCCACCCCTAAGAGGGTGAATGGTCGAGGGTGTAGTTTCAATTTATAGTTTTCTATAGAAATGCTCAGGGAACTGTTTTAATGAAGAGTCAAAAGAAAGATATTGGAATTCATCACCACTTGTAACAGCCAGATGAGTGGTTATTGTAGACTTTTAAAAGCAGAAGGATACGGTTGCCTATTTATACTTTTAAAGCCTTTTAGTTGTAAGTAAATTAGTCAGCCTATAATTTTCCCACTACTAAAACACAGGCCTCCTTTTTATAAGAGGTGGGTTGTAATCAACCACGCGGGCCCACTGTGAGTTGGTGCATGTCACATGTCTTAGAATTCTTGGTTTTAGGTCATGCCGGTTTCCTCACGCCATATTCCTTCACCGTTTTGAGGGCTTACAAGAGTTACAAATCATACATATGGAGAAAGGCGGTTTGTTCCTTGCCAAAACCATTGAACAAAGTAGTACAGAAAATCAGAATTGAATTCGACCAACGCTGTAAGTTTCCTTCTACAACTGTACACACTATTCGCAAAATACCTCTTATATTAAACATTCACTAAAAGGAATTACTGATGTTAAGCCACACGGAATGAAAACTCACCGCCCGAATAACCACCTATTGTGTTCACGCAGGTGAATTTGCCTAATATTAAAATATTTGCTCCAGTGACCAACTAATTTTGTAAATACGAATTTGTTTCCAGCGTTTAATCCGGCGTGTTTGTCCAAATTTGGCAACTGTAGTAGCCGATGGAATAAAATCCTTTTCATTATGGGTTGAATTCAAGTCTTTATGTCTAGTGGTTTAGAAGAATATCACAAATTTACTTTTTAGGGGAGAGCAGTGATGACCCAGTGGTAAACAGCCGCGACTTAAGAGTTGCAGGTCGTGAGTTCGCACCCAGTGAGGCTCTACTTTGTGTATTTAATTTCATCACCACTGCTCTCAAAACGGTGAAGGAAAACATCGTGATGATGTGGATGGACAAATTCGAAGACATGTGACATCTACCAACCATCACTCGGTCTACAGAGAGGAGGCATGTGTCCCAACAGTGGGAATGTTCCAGGCTCATTATGCTATTAAACCAGACGAAGTAGAGACGTTCGCTAGATAATAAATGGGCTCAAGGCGTTGTCATGGTCATTTTCTGTCCACTGTTTTTAAGAGAATCGTGTAACTATAATTGCGCTAAGGTTAAGAGCTGAAAGGTGACGATTAAATGCTGTAACGTAACCTTAACCGTTAGTCACAACATGTTTCCGAAAATTTTGGTTCACGAGAGCAATGGTGATGAAATTATTTACACAAAGTAAAGTGCTTGCTCTGTACTTCGTGTACTTAGCTTTATCGTGACAATACTGAAGTCAAACACCTGTCACTCAGTTTGGCAGGTTTATGAAATGTGTAAGTACAAGTGTTTGGTCCAAAATATTTTTTTTTTTATTATTTTATTTATTTTTATTAGGTTCACCAACAATTGATACAACCACATAATACATTTTTAAAAGTAAAAATAACAGTGCATCAATTAGTTAGGTAAACATAGGTTCACCAACAAAATGATACAACCTCATAATTTTTAAAAGTAAAAATAACAGTGCATCAATTACTTATAGGCAAACACAACATGCTTAAAACAATTAATGAGAGAAATAAGCTAACTTACTTAGTAATAAGCGCTAATATTGATAAATTGGTAACTTCGGTAAACAGTCTGTAACATTTAAATGCAATTCAATTCTGATTAAAAATTATAAAATTGGTAAAGGTTTTCTTTGACATTGTATCATGAATAAAATTAATAAGAAATTAAGTAAACATAAAAAAATAATAAAAACATTCATAAATTAATAAGAATAAGTAAATTCATAAAAATTATTGACATTATGAAATACACATAAATGAAACTAGGATTAAAATTAACGACAAAAAATTAAAATTGATTGATAGAAATGGATAAAATTGGTAAAAATAAAATTAATAAATAAATTGATCAATTTTATTTTAACAGTGGTAAATTTTACACATTCATAATAATTGACTAAGATTAAGGCTCGGTAAACGATACAGGATGGATGGATTTTAAACAGTAATGCTGCTCGACGACATTAATAGTTACAAGCAATTCCTAAAGTGTTTATGCATACACCCTTCGGGGAACGTTTGTGACCATTACAGATACAATATCAAGCAATCCAAAAATAGACTAGATAAGAACATAAAACGACATGTAATATAATTTTTTTCGTGCTTTCTAGATGGTCCTAGTTTATTATTTGTGACTTCAAGTGACAGCTATGTGAACAGAACCCAGCATCGCATAAGCATGTCAGCTGTCACGCCCTTTATGCCTGAAGGCTTTTATTTAGGTAGTAAGTTTAATTATACATGAGTATTTCTCAAAATAGATGTACATTTGTAGAAAAAACATGTCTCAAAAGTTCGAGTCAAAATATTAAAATAAAATGATGACACTTCTTGTAAGATATTTGCGAAGGGATGAAGAAAATATACTCCTGATTAGGATTAGATATCGCAAGGACCGAAAATACTTCATAAAATAGTGTAACGCTTCAAGTTGTCACTATCATGATTTACTCTTCCATACAAAATCTTTTTGTCTCAATGGGTACCAACGACTTTGCCGCTTCAAAAAATACTACTTGACGTATGTCTAACGTTCTAATTTTCTGTAATTAGCACCTTCGTATTATCAGGTTTAAGGTTCAACGTTGCTTGTATCCTGCTTTCTTTAAAATAATTACGTTTCACGCAATAAACAAAATGTCTCGCATTTTTTACTTTTTAGTCACGTACTCTTTAGTCACGCAATTTCTCAGTAATTTCTTTAATTTCTGAACGAATCTGTAGTATTTTGTATTGGCAACACTAAAAGCGTTCCTATTGGACGATGGTAAATGTCAGCGCCATATTTTTTCTCTGTCAAAAACTAGATTCCCTTAGTGCACCGGCTGTTTTACTGTTTCGATACGAAAGAAAAATATTACGTTTTTCGGGGTAAGTACTTCTGAATTGTATATCAAGTTAATAAAAATGTATGTTAGGATAATTGTTTAAGTGAATTACATTCTTCAAATTCATTTTGGACAACAAATCTACTTCCTATATAGGTTATGGGTTATAATTCCTTTTACTGTTTCGTTGTTTTTCGTCACGTAACGAAATAGTATGTTATAAAGCTGGGTGTAGACTGGTTTTTTATTTATTTACCGGGGTTACTTTTCTGAACTGACATCCGTTTGCCTTCTTATTTAGTAAGGTAAAAAGCAATGACTTTTGTTTAACGACAAGATAATCAGCTGATCAGTCCAAAAAGCGCGGGAAGTTGATTTTTTTTCTGCGAAATTATAAAACTCGTAGAATAAAAGTCTGTTATTGCTTTTGATCTCACTAAAAATGGGCAAGAAATCGTCTATGGAAAAATAAGTGTGTTGCTTCGGTTGTTCGACTTTTAAGTATTCCTAAGCCGCTATACTTTAGAGAGATGTATGTGCTCCGCCGCCAGTAAGGGTGTAGTTGTTTAGAGGATATTGGTTTGATTTTACGTAATTTTTACAATAACTTTTTGAACAGAGTTGTGTGTACAATGGGGAAAGGTAGTAGGACGTTAAATGGGAGAGCGAACGATGTTAGTTACTTGGAAATATACAACGTTAAATTAAATCAACTAGCAAAACTTCACAGAGGTGACGGGTATCGATATCTAAAGATAATAAAACAACAATAAACCTGATTTCTTATTTAACTATGTTCGAGCATGGCCGCGCGATGTAAGAACTGATCGAAAAAAAAGGTTTCAAAATACATTTTTATTCTTGTTTTATTCTGAGTAGATATCTATACCCATCACGTCTGTGAAGTTTCAAGTGGTTTGGGGGTCGTTGTGATAGTAGTTAAGATGTTGATGTATACCACGCGGCATATAACTTGAACCTGAGCAGTAGTCGTTTTTTAGACGGCCCATACAAATCGAGTAGAGAACCTGGGCAGAACGACGCCATTTTGAGTCAAGTTATTTGCCCAGGAGTAATATCAAGATCAGATGATAATATTATTTTTTTTACAGAAATGCCACCGAAAACAGCTGCCGAAAGGCAGAAAAAATATCGAGATAAATTAAAACAGGAGAATCCGGAAAAATATGAAGAAAGACGTTTAAAACATCTAGAAAAAGTTAAAGAAAACATTAAAAAGAAAAAGATGTCATTAACTGAAGCAGAAAAACAGGAACAGCTTAAAAAATGGAGGAAGCAAAATACTGATAGGGCTCAAAAGAAGAAAGAAGTGAAAGGAGCTCAAGGACATTTAAAAACTGATAATTCATCGGCATCACATACTAATAACAATACTGAAAGAAATATTGACAAAAAGACCAGATTGCAAGAGTTGATTGAACAAAATACGGATCTGAAACGAAAAAATGCAAATCTCAGAAGGCAAAATAATCGCTATAAGCTCGAAATAATTAACCTTAAAAAGAAATTAATAGAAAACAATAATAGTGAATCTGCTAAAATTCCCACTGCAATTGGTGATGAAACCCCGATCACGAAAACCAACAACTTTCTGGAAGCTACTATACCAACTGCCTCTGCTGAAGAAAAAGAGAAGGTTAAAAAGAAATTGCTTTTGCTGAATACTTTAACAGAGTCCATAAAAATAAATTATGAGAAAGCAGATACCAAGGAAAAGAAAAATGTCTTGAAAAATGTAGCTACGCATGAGATGGTCAATAAATACAAACAGCAAACTAATATCACAAAGGTTCTCGGACTTAAAGGGAGGATTCGATTTACTAAAACAAGAAATACTTTGAGACAAAAATATGGACAAGAACTCAATGTTTTTTTTAAAAGGGAAGATGTGAGTCGACATAGCGCTGGAAAGAAGGAATGTGTAACGAAAAATAAAAACAAGATGCAGAAAAGATATTTAACTGAACCATTATACAAGCTTCATAAAAAATATCAAGTTGAAGGCGGGAGAGCATCTTTCCAAACCTTTTGTCGTTTCCGGCCATTTTACGTTGTCCATCCAAAAATCCAAGATCGAAACACATGTGCTTGTGTAAAACATACTAACATGCTATTCAAAACTACAGCTTTGAAGAAATTATATGTGCTTCAATCATCAGATTTGGGCGACATTTTAGGAGAAGTTACTTGCTCCACATCGTTCAGATGTTTTTACTCAGAGTGCATGGACTGCAAAGATAAGATTCCAACCCTTAACTTAACTATAGATGCAAACCTCCCCATTCAGTGGCTGCAGTGGAAAATTATAACACATACATATACTAAAGTCACCAAAGGAAAATGTGAAGAAAAAAAGACAAAAAAATATGCTAAAATAACGGTTAAAGGGACAGTAGGTGACTTAATCAAGGAATTCCTGAAAGACTTAAGACAATTCAAAATTCATCACTACAATGTCAATCATCAATACCAATCATGGAAAAAATGCATAAAGAATCTTGAAGATGACGAAATCAGTCTTGTTTGTGATTTCTCCGAAAATTTCGCTTGCAAACAAGCCGAGGAAATTCAGGCAGTACATTTTGGCGCAAGCAGGAACCAGATCACACTTCACACAAGTGTACTCTACACAAAAAATAAAAAGCCTTTATCGATATGCACAATTTCACCAATAAATGAGCATGGTCCCGGTGCCATTTGGGCCCACTTGGACCCCATTTTGCAGAATTGTACCAAAGAGCTGAAAGCGAAGAAAATACATGTTTTTTCAGACAGTCCTGCTACTCAATACAGACAAAAAAACAATTTTTACATGTTCCAGAAAAGATGTTCCGACTATGAATTTCAATTTGGAACATGGAATTTCTTCGAAGCCTCCCATGGCAAAGGACCAGCGGACGGCGTTGGTGGGGCTATAAAACGACAGCTAGACAGTCAAATAGCACACGGTCATGACATTACAGACGCGAAAGAAGCGTATGACTACTTGAAAGATAACACCAACATTAAAATCTTTTATATACCTGAAAACAAAATCGAAGAGATGACAAAAATGATTCCAAATGATGTTGTGCCCATAAAAGGTACAATGAAAATACATCAAATAGCAACTACCGGAGATGGACCAATTAAATATAAATGGCTAAGCTGTTTCGACTGTGAAAAAAACACTTACTGTGACTGTTACTACACCAAAGAACATCAGCTGATTAAAACGAACACTTTAGCTTCAACATTACTCAACAATAAGAAGAACGAATCACATGTAAAAGAATCAAAATCAAACAAAAAAGACAGCAATAAAAAAATACCTAAAGCTCAAAAACGACAAAGCATGCAAACAAGAGAAGTACTAGCAAAGAAACGTAAAAGGTCAAAGAGTTTATCTAGTACATCTACTGCAACAAGTGATGACGCAATGAGTATTTACTCCGACTCAGATTGTACAATGGATGATGTACAGGATGAGGAAGAAGATGAAGAACAAGTTAACACTGATGATGAGCATGAAAACACAAATAAGGAAAACAAAAGTGGAAAAGTGACTATCCTATCGTCAATCCGGTTCACACCCGAAAATCTTAAATACGTTAATCTGCAAACATATGATCCTTTCAAGCTGCATAAAATTGACAAAAATTTTGATCTCTCTACAGTGCATAACACCAAAAACAAAGAAATTGACGGAAGCACTTATGAATGGAAAGATAGAGAAGAGTCTCTTAAAATGAAAATCAAAAGGGAAACGTCGAAAAGAGAAGAAAATTTCGTGACCAAAAATGACAATGAGCTTGCAGTTCAGGAGATTGAAAGCCAGAAAATATTGATGAATGAAAATATCATGAGCAAAAATTACAAAGAGACTGAAGACATTACGGACGACAAAGAAACAACTTACCTGAAAAAACCGTTAAAAGAAATAAATAATAAAAACACAAATGCCAGAGAGACTGTTAACATTATGGACGACGAAGACACTTACCTGGAAAAAGCGATGAAGGAAACAAATATCGAAAACACAGGTGACAGCGAGACTAATGATGTTAAGGATTATGGAGACGTTTACCTGAAAACCGCGATGAAGGATATAACTAAAAAAGATAACAAAACTAAATCATACAGAGAGACTGAAGACAATAAGGACAATGAAGGCATTTACCTGAAAACAGAGATAAAGGAAACAACTGAAAATAATACCAAAAATAATAATGAAAGAGAAACTGAAGACTTAAATGACAATAAAGACACTTACCTGAAAACGGCGATGGAGGAAAAAACTGAAAATAGTACCAAAAACAAAGAAGAGCAAGAGACTGAAGACGTTAAGGACAATGAAGGCACATACCTGAAAACAAAGATGGAGGAAAAGCAAATCATAAACAAGTATGACGGACACATTAAAGAAATACTAGAGATTGCCGTGGAACCCTCAATAAATGAAGAGATTATTAAGAATGACGTTAACATTGAGGCCGAAGATAATCAGAAGAATGAGATTTTTAAACTAGGAGATACGACTTTAGTACGCTACTACAAAAAGACATGGAAGTATTACGTTGGAGTAATCACCAAGATACATTATGGTGAAAAGATGTACTCAATTTCATTTTACAAAAGTAGAGATAAAAACGTGGATGTAAAATTTGTGGTCCCTAAAACTAAAGATTTTGACTGTGTTCCTGAAGTAAATATAGTTAAAAAAATAGAATTGGTCGAAAAAGAGGGCAGTCTTTCTCTGATGAATATAGAAGACGCAATTTATTTTTAATTCAGTTTTCTTTGTTAAAACTTTTTCTTTTTCCTATCTTTTAATTTGAATACTTCATTTTGATTTCAGCTAATAATAAGTATACCTATAATGAAAAACATGTTTTTAATTAATTCCCTTGTTCCCTGCATCTTTATTAAAGCACTCAATGCACACTCGGCTTTAGTTTACTATTTCGTTACTTTGTAAACTATTTCTTTACGATATTTCATAACAACTTTTTCGTTACGTGTACATCTTTCGTGAGAACTACTCACATTTTTCTTTTTTTGCGTGAGTATGTATAGTTTTTATTGTTTTGTGTGTATATTGGCGTGGCTAGTTGATATATGGCAAATAATTTAATTTAACATTCTGCGTCTTGTAATGTTAATTACTTTGTATACAATCAAGTATTTTCTAACTGAACAGACATCTGTGCTGCTGGGGAGTTTGTTGCACCAATTCTTCTTTCCAGCAAAAGCACTAGGAAGTGGTAAAGGGCGGGCATTTTTAGGGAACTGTCTTTTGTAATTTTGACGTTTGAAAATTGCTGATTCATAGCCTAATTTGAACAAAATGACTTTGAATTTGTTTTTTTTTTTTAATCGTATGTCTGCATTATCTTAAAATAGGATATCTACGGTAAATACTCAAGCACTAGCCCCTTAATAGTACATTATGATACAAGTGTGCTATGTTGATCATTATACTTGAGAGGCGAGCGTGATAAGGAAGCCTAGTGTGTAATGATCAATGCACACGCGTTTCATACGACGTTTTTGAACACACTTTCGAGGAAAACAACAGACTTGTATTGTTAAATATTAACTTTTAAGGAACATGGCGCGCTGATTTGGTTTTTCCGCGCACCGCGCCGCTACCGATGCGCGCGCAGGTGTAAATACAGGCACTGACAACACCGCTAAAGCCTATAGAAAAAATATAATAAAGACAAAATAATGTTTACACTGATCGTAGTGTGTTGTCGTATGTCAAATTGTAGTTTAGTTAGTAAGGAATTAGAAAGTGCTATTGTCATAGAGAAATATACATGAGTTCAGTGAGAATCCGCAATAATAGAACGCCAGTCAGGGTCTTTTTCGTTTTTCAAAATTATCATTATACACACACACTATAGTCACACAATTATAGTCATTAGAATCATTAATCTTTATGTTAGATTTGTTCCCTAAAAACTTTTCCGTAAGAGATTTGTTCTTATGGAACAAATCTAACTTAGAAAGATGTACGAATGATTCTAATAATTATAATTCTGTAAATACGTACCTGTTATAGTCGCGAATCATATTTTAATTAAGATACAACCTGACAGTGACCTGAAAATTGCAAAAAACGGAAGAAAAATTGAATTTCGTGGGCTACAACTGCGCATTCACCTTAAAGTAAATACAGTTTAGTTCATTTTGGGACCAAGGACAATTCAGGATATTTAAAAAAAAAATATAAAAATGGCCCGCGGATTCCTTTTGGCATGAAGTCTGGTGAGATGAAAAAAGTACACATCTCCGACTAAATATAATATATAGTAAATAGTTATGTGTGGCGTTATCACATATAGTGCAGTAACAAAGTAAAAAGCACGCGTTTTTAATACACTGCATTATGGACCTAAAAGCGGTTCATTAAGAGCCACTTTACGAGCAAGTGTGTTTAAAACTAAATTACATGAGTGTATACGTGAAGACACGTGTTACCAAAACATGCGGTACCTGACAAAATACTGCATGTAATTTGTACACACTTTGTATATACACATAAAACATAATATAAAATCATCGAGTAAAAAGTTAACAACACTTTCACAAATCCCTCTCACAGTACTTCTGACATGCCGACAAAATCTTCATCCAGTCGTCCGCAAACAGATCCTTTGTTGGATTAGAGTCCAAGATATCATTAAGTACGGCCAGAGTACGTGGTACTCGAGACTTAGGCTGCCTTTCCACCAGAGATGAGCGAGGATGCGTAGCGGGGGATGTGTGTAAAATTAACCAATACCAAAGCTAACTTAGTTTAAGCTATAAAAATGAAGCGATTTTATTGGTTGTTTTCTCACACATCCCTCGCTACGTATCCTCGCTCATCTCTACTGGAAAGGCAGTCTTAGCACCCGCAGCTGTGCAACATGGAGGCACAGCAAACAGTCTGCGCTTTCTGCCGCAGCTGTAGAAAAACAGAAGAATTAATTCTCAACTAGCAGCGCCACACGGTTCCACCCGCATAAGTTTCGTTCCCGTTTTTATCCCAATATTCTCATATCGGGATAAAAACTATCCTATGTCCTTTTCCGGAACTCAAACTATCTCTATACCAAATTTTATCTAAATCGGTTTAGCGGTTTAAGCATGAAGAATTAACAGACAGACAGACACACTTTCGCATTTATAATATTAGGGATAGTATATGGATTTCTAAATCCTACCTACTATGTTTTACAACTAGCGTATCACTCCGTACGTCTCATCGTTCAGTAAGAGTACTTTATGAACTTTTCAAAAAGCTTTTCAATGATCATCATCATTTCAGCTGAAAGACGTCCACCGCTGGACATAGGCCTCCCCCAAGCACCTCCACTTCGACCGATTCTGTCCTTCTCGCATCCAACGAGTTCCTGCGACCTTCAAAAGGTCGTCGATCCACCTTGTGGAAGTAATGAGTAACGTATTCAATGCCACATCACTTTTAATAAAGTGTACATCAGTATACTAAACAAAACTTGTCTTATGTTCAGACAGACAATCAGCAGCACAGATATAGACAGACCTAGATAACGCAAAAATCACGATCTGTATGGAAACCAAGCGTGCCATTTTTAACTACCTACTCTGACGTCACAAGCATTCAAAGACGCCGCCGCGTGCCGAACCCGTCTCGCCCCCGGGGCCTAAAGCCAGCGCTCACGCTCACCCAGCCAGCAGAACACAGGACTGAGCGCGAAAGTGGCGGCTTACGATTTTCGTACGTAAGCTGGGCACGCGAAGTAGAACAGTTGCTCTTGCGATAACTAGGTGTATCTATATTTGTGGTCAGCGATGTTCGTTGCGTCACTGGCGCCAGACGTACAGTAGACCGCACGTCAACACTTGCACTGGATAAATCACCCTTACTGCTACGATATAAGGCGCTGTCATTGTCAAATTGTTACCACTGATATGGTTGACTGCACACAACGAATCAAACAACTAAGAGTGTTGTTTGATTCCTGTTTCATTTGTGTTAGCATAAGAAAAACCGGTCAAGAGCGAGTCAGACTCGCGCACCGAGGGTTCCGTACCATCATGTTTTTAATTTTTCATCGGCGAGGCCTATATTCGTCAGTGAATTAACACTGTGTATTGCGGTGTAGAATATTGCAGTTTTATGTCAACGCCATCTCTTCACCGATAGTGGAACTAATGTAACTTTTATTGATGATTTCTGAATAAGTGTGCTATTTAGAGACTTCGTTTTATTTTTTTACTGTAATCTTTACATAAACTTCTATGACATAGAGTAATTTCAGATTTTTCGCTTTGCAAACTTCGGAGACAAGGGAAGAAAAGTCGAAAACTGTGCGGCCTAAAAAAAATAAAAATGTTTGATAATGTGCAAATTGCGCTCTTTCATAAATGATACCCCACATACCCTCGTAGCCCCACTTCGAATTTTTCAGAACCCCTTTCAGTCCCTGTTGCAGAAAAAAAAAACATATATTTTTATTTCTTTCTTATTTGCAAAATAGTCGGGCAAACGTCATCTAAAACTATTCCAAATTTCAAGCTGATAGCATTAATAGTTCTTGAGATATCCACTTGTGACCGACAGACAGACAGACTGAGTCTCACTATAAGGGTTCCGTTTTACCATTTTGGTACGGAACTCTAAAAAGGAAAGAAAAAGGGGAACAAAGTATTTCATAGATATATTCGTAAATGCGCGTCACCGCTCGTCATCTTTTCTTACTATCAACTTTTTAGCAAACTCCACCAATTTCGAAAAAGTTGTAAGTAACTCACTTCTTAAGGGAAACGCTTGCATTTCTTCTCCATACAAAATAATTTTACTTAAATCTGAGACGTTTTTTTAAATAAAATTTATTATGGTGCAGTTTTCATTAAAAAAACACTATGGATAAAATATGTTTGCAAAGGTAAAACTACTTCTAAACATTTAATACAAATGCCAAATCTTATACTGTCGGATATTGCTATACCTTCGGCCATTGATGAATGGAGAAGACAAAACAAATGGCATCGTTTTCTTTTATATATTTACTAGCTGACCCGGCGAACTTCGTACAGCCTTTGAATTTAATAATTATTCTGCTATTCAGGGCGAAGACAAATCCAATCATAAAAAACGGCCCCGCCATTCTTGAGTTATAAATAGTGTAACTTATAAATGGTGTAAACCGACTTTGATTTATTTATATAGAAGATAGATTATCATAATTATATGAATGCATGTTAACTGTTTATTTTCATCTATAATTGTGGTTTTTATGGTGGAATGGTGGTGGTTGGCATGGTATGGTCAGCGAATATGCCTTTTTTATAAACAAACTAGCTGCGCCCCGCGGCTTCACCCGCATAAGTGTCGAGCCCATAGGAATATCGAGATTTATATCAGTCTTTTTTCAAGGATAGTTAACTCATCTACTATTCTCTTACTAATTATATTAACATTTATGTACTTACTTTTTTATCGACTATTTCTTTAACTATATGTGGAGGCTTGTTATTAGCATTTTAATATTACATTCTTTATTTCATTGGTTTGTTAGTCTGTAAGCCCTCTTTAAAATAAAATAAATAAATAAAAAGTAGCCTACATGTTAATCCATTGCGTCACCACAAAATTTTGTATGGTACCTCCATACAAAATTTTATCAAAATTGGTCCAGCCGTTTGAGCGTGAAGAAGTAACAAACATATAAACACACACACACACAAACTTTCGTGTTTATAATATTAGTGTGATTACAGTTGCCATTATACATTTTTACTTCCTTCTGTGCCATTTCATCTGTCTCACATTTTGTCCATATTGCTAAATTATTATCATTGAAGGGCTCGTGTTTAGGTAATAACAGCCGCACGGATCGATAGAGTAGGTTAAGCTACGCTTGCCGCAGCCATCCGTGGGTGGGTGACCATATTTACATACAGAGACCCTCCGTGCGTCGAAAAGCACGTTAAGGTGTTAATCCCGACTGTCATTCTTGAAATTTTGACAGTCGTTACGGTCAGAAGCCCGAAAGTCTGACAACCAGTCTTACCGAAGTGTATCGTGTTACCCAGTTACTGGGTTGTGGAGGTCAGATAGGCAGTCGCTCCATGTAAAATACTGGTATTCAGCTGCATCCGGTTAAACTGGAAGCCGACCACAACATAGTTGGGAAAAGGGATCATATTGCACCAAATTATTATCATGAATTACGAATGACTGATGGAATTAAAACATATAATTAGATAGCAGTTTAATCGTTAATAACAGCAGAGATTGTGGCAAAACTGACACCAAAACATATCGTATAATGGGTGACATTTTTCAACATTGATATTTGCACAAAACATCTAACTTTGTATGGAGAAACCACGAGAGCACCCCCTTAAACAAAAAAATCTTATCCTAACCCTTAAACAAAAGAGATCTGGCAAGATTTCTTTGTGTGTAATGAAATGGTCTAACGATTTTAACTTCGCACAAGAGATGCTTGTTTTAAAGTTTAAGAAATGTTTCTAAGTTAGAAGTATGTCTGTTTGTGAGTTAGGAATAGATATAAATTATTGTTTCAAAGATCTTGAGGAAGACAATACGTAACTTTTAACAAGGTAATTATTTTAGTATGAAGTTTTTTTGGTATGAAAGCAGATGAAATGTCAGTGACAGGTATAAGAGGTCTCTTTAAGGCTATTGAATAGTTGATCTCCCAGCTACTTTTTCGCGAGATGGCAGCACATTCGCAAATTCGAACATTTTCAATTTTTACGCCTAACTCAGAAATCTTTGAGGGACAACTTCATTATATGCGTCAACTAGAGTATTAACTTAATTTTTTGAGATATTCACTTTGCTTGATAACTCGTCTCATACAAAGATTTGTACCCCTAAACGTTTAGCCGTTTCACTTTATTTGATTACACACACATGTACAGTAAAATAGTTTTACTTTCGATACCACTAGATGGCGTTGAATTCATAAACTTGGTTTGAAATAAGTATGTCGAGATGGCGTTTATTGAAATAAAAGATTTTTATGATGACCATCCTTCATTCAATAAAGTAAAAACTGAAGAAAAGAATACTTATATATTTTTATTTTGTTTCATAAAGGCTCATATCATGATTGGCCACCTTTTCAACACCACAAATTATCCAATTATTTAAATGGTTTTGTCGTGTCTTAACAGTTATTACACTAAGGGCAAATTTTTCCATCGCCAGATAACTTTTATTCAAGGAATAAAATTGACGTTTGACAGTTTTTGTATGAACTGTAAAAATTTCAAAATTATTCCACGAATTAAGTTATCAGATGATTGAAAAGTCAGCCCTAAATAAATAATAGACTCAAAGTCAAGTCAAAGAATTTATTGGTTTCAAATAGGCACCTAAAAGGCATTTTATAACATCAATATTTATAACAAAAACTGACTTGATTGAAATGTTTTACAATATTTGTATACATTAATTATATAAGTAGGTATATATGAAGACGATGCACCTAGAATACAATTACTATACCACAATAGTTACAAATAATTAAAAATCGTTATTTCGTCGTTTACTAGATGGCGCTGATGTAAAAGTAATTTATATGATTTCAAAAAATCGGGAAAACAGTTAAACTATATCACAATTTTAATAAAACAAGTATAGTATATGTTTATAGAGTAGTTACACAATTAATGACATAAAATTACTTATCAATTTCTCAAAAACAAAGAAGTTATAATAAAAAATTCTATATCGCGCAAACAGAATTTTCAACACAATAAGCTTATGGTCGGTGATTTTAAATAATTAAGTGGAAGTTTGTTCTTTAGTGTGATGTTACAAATGTGTACGACCAACTCCTTGTCACAATCTTTAAAATATCAAAGTCCATAGTCGTTCGATTTTATTACGAATATTTATTTTTGATACTAATAAAATACGTCAGTTTTAAAATACGTCGTACATCATCGTCGACATCATACGAATGTTATTATAACTTGTTATAATAAAACATTTCTTACCCTAATAAACTTTACTATACCTATAGATAATTAGGTGAAATATAATTATGCTCGTTTCACGTATTGAAATGTAGTTCACAAGGCACAATATAAGTAATACGTTCAAAAATTAAAAAGACGTCGTACTTACCTACTTGCCTCACTCTTGCTTCACTGTTCGCTAAACATTTATTTATATTGATTGAAATAACGTTTTCGTATTGCTTGTACCTAATGAATAAATTATAAAATTATTCTTATTTGAATTAGTTTGCAGTTCAGTTTCTGAACGAATGGTTTTCAGTAGGCGAGACGCCTAGCTAGTTGAGAATGACGTTGACCTTGACGCACTATGTGCTAATAACACTGAAAAGCGCAAATACTATGAAAAAACAAATCGTTTGTTTGTGTATTCGCTTTCCTGTACCTACCTTTTTGATTTGAATGCTGGTTTCACAAGAATTATATATGTACCTATAATTCAATTATTCGATTAGGTACTACCTACGCAACGGTGAATCGTAGCTTAGGGAAAAAATAGGTAAATAGTTTGTACTTATACCTACCTTGGACCTCCTCCGCCGCGCCGTGCATGAACTTCTAGCTAGTAAATACCAAGTTTATGGATTCTTCAACCCCAGACCATGGATTAGGGTAATCGTGTCAGAAATTGTGGAGCAGCCAAACTTGAAACTTGCTCAAAAACACGTATTTCCCGGCAGGGGCGGATCTACTTAAAGGCTTTTTGGGCTGCAGCCCAGGGCCCCTTGGATACAGAGGGACCCCAACCGAATTGAAAACAATAGACGATATTGTCAATAATAAAAATAATCTAGAATTAAAAAACCTGCGATCATAATAAAATGGCAATTGGTTGAGTAATTAGGTAGGGCCCCTAAGCAGTATTAGCCCAGGGCCCCACAAATTCAAGATCCGCCCCTGTTTCCCGGAACAAGTTTCATATTTCCGCACACTATTTTTCGATCAATTTTATCGCGTTCTCACTTGCTTGTTAGTCGACAGGCGGTATGAGGTGCGCGGGAGTCGAGTCGTGCGGGGTCGGGGCGAGGTGAAATGGGGAACTTGATTGACGAGCGCCGCTGGCGCGCCCGCTCGGCTCGATTTTTTATAGTGTACAACCGGCCTATTCTGTACAAATATCACCGTGAACAATGACGTATTATATATAGACACGTTATCAACCAACATCTCGGCGCTTAAAAACGACGAAAATACTAGATAACTACTTATACGCGTAAAGAAAGGGAAAGAAAATATGACACCGTACGGCGGGATGTCTGTTGCTAGAGGGAGATAAATAAACATCTTCAGTTACGTCACAGGGTAAGTAATAGTCAAATTACATGCTCATTTGTCGAGCGCATGAGTGACGTAGCTATCAGAGGCATATGGGGAAAAAGGACACTCGATTTTCTAGAGTTAATAAAATAATTGATAATTGTACCGTGTTACCTACTTTACGAATAAAGTAATACCAATATTATATCTTTTAAATGTTTATTACAATCCGGTTATTTCACAAAAACCAATACTTTTAAATAATGTGTTTTTAATGACGTATAATTTTACCATAATTATAGGAACTGCAGTTTTTTTTATTCTTCGATAATTTTTTTTCGTCACATAAATATTGTCAGCTGAGAAATGCATTGAGCAAACTTCAGTATAGGTAGCCAATCGTTTTCACGTCTTTGAACCCTTATTATGTTAAGCCACTTTTCTTTTATCAGCCCATCTGTAGGCAATCTAAAATGAAACGGAAAACAATAATGTATATTCATAACATAAAAAGTGCATAATATTATATTCAAACAATATTATAAATTCTAACAACCACAAAAATCTTGTGTATTAGTGTCCCAACCTCCCCTAACGTCATGTGATTACTAACTTCATGCGCCGGCCGCCATTAGACGCAGCGTCGTACAAAATAAAATAAAATAATCTAGTTTTGTAAACTTACGCGTGAAATGACACATTTTTGTCTTTAACTTTTGGGGTACCTATAATTTTTACATCCTCTGAAAACACACGACGGCATATTTTCTTTATGTTTTGCACAGGTTTTCACACACGACATAAATTAAAAACAAACATAGCGTCGCGCGACAGGTTGGTGCGTGACTGAGCGCAATGTGGCCAATTGGCTTCATTTCATGTTGCCATTTTAGAGTGCGGACAACGTATCTATAGTTTTATACATCATTGACCGTGAAAACCTAAGTGATGTAAGCTGTCATTCCACCTGATTGTTAGGGATTGACACTATTGATAGCTCACTCCAGGCTCACTTCACCTAAGTTTTCACGGTGAGAGGGTTACAAAAACGCACGGCAATATTCTACTAGTCAAGCCCTTTCATTTGATACCTACCCACATTGAGGGGGTTGTGAGAAAATATGTAATCCGCCATTTCGTAGCGGCGGCCATCTTGGATTTACAGTGATACTGATGCAGATGTATTGTCATCAAAACTAAAGTGTGTACCAAATATCAGATCAATTTGCCAACAGGAAGGGGGTAAAATTTCAAGTACCTACCTACTAAATTTGAACCAAATAAATAACAAACAGGTTAAGCTAAATAAAACCGTTTAAAAAAGTATCCTACATAATTATGTCCTGTCCTAACCCAGCACCCTAATTGCGTAAAACATTATCAATCTCAATCTCTCGGACCGCTGCGGTGCCGAAGCGGTATTGCGCACGCACGGTCGTTTGTTTTTATACAAAGCGCGCGGTGCGGCAACAGTGCGGCATCGGTACCGCGAACGCTCGACAACAGGACGGCCACGTCGCAAACAATAATAACACACAACAAACACTACACTAACACTAACACTAGCATACAAACGCACCGCGGCAGTCGGATACGCTTTCGATTTAGGCGTTTGGTATCGGACTGCTACCGTACTGTAGAGGCCCGGGCACGGTAAACGTGCGGCAGCGGTCCGACACGAAACCTCTAAATTGAAAGAGCCCTAAGATCTAAGAATACCAATTTTAGGATTGTTCTTTCAGCAGGATTGCAATAAAACGCAATAAAGCAAAACTAACATTTTGTTAATCAGCTGATTGATAACTACCGTAGGTTACTACTTACAGTAGGTCAATGAACTTTTCTTTGGGGCACTACTACTTTCATTAGTAAGATTTCCGCATTCTTATGATACTTAAAAATGAGTTAATTATCTAGCGTAATTTATGACAATAATGAAGGTGATTTTCGAATTCGAACTAGGATAAATTATGGCCATTTATTCGGTCACTCTAGGTATAAAGCGCGCACGTGCGCAAGCGCGTTTATGTGTGTCGTAGTACCTAAGCGGGCGGTACCTCGCGCGTGGAATGGCGACGGTGATTCTCCTCTTTTATGAATAGCTTCATTCTGAATTAGTGTCAAATGTAAACAACAAAAAAAAGGAGCGTTTATAATTATTGGCCAGGTACCGTAATTTAAATTGATTATTTACGTCTTTTATGACAACCTCCTGAATTATGACGAGGATGCAAAGCAACATCTTGAATATTGACTGAATCAGTGTGGAACTCGGAATCGATAGTAGTACTGTGATATTTAGGTTTCGGTTTTGTTCGATTCATGTACAGACGCCAGCACATCAACCTACCCGAAACTGTCAAATTTTTCCAATCTACTTTGAACCTTATGCTTTAGCGATAAAGTTGAAAATCTATTAAAGAAATTTGACAAATGGTAGTAGCTCGATGTGCTGGCGTCTGTAGGTACATCATTGTATTTTTTTTGTAACTGTATAAGTACTCGAAATCAGTGAATGTATCGTTTGGTATTGTTGATAATATGGCACTCTGAAATGAAACTAATACAGCCGTTTCGGTTTTTTAGATTTATATTTTTATAATTCTTTCTTTCTTTCTTTCTTTTTAGGGTTCCGTAGTCAACTAGGAACCCTTATAGTTTCGCCATGTCTGTCTGTCCGTCCGTCCGTCCTCGCTTAATCTCTGTGACCGTTAGTACTAGAAAGCTGAAATTTAGTACCAATATGTACCTATATCAATCACGCCGACAAAGTAGTAAAATAAAAATGGAAAAAATGTTTTATTAGGGTAGCCCCCCTATATGTAAAGTGGGAAGTGATTTTTTTTTTAATTTCAACCCTAACGTGTGATATATTGTTGGAAAGGTATTTAAAAATGAATAGGGGTTTACTAAAATGAACTAAAATCATTTTTTGATAATTTCGGAAATAATCGCTCCAAAAGTAAAAAACAATGTGTCCCCCCCTCTAACTTTTGAACCATAAGTTTAGAAACTATGAAAAAAATCTGCAAAGTAGAACTCTATAAGGACTTTCTAGGAAAATTATTTTGAACTTGATGGAAACAACAGTTTTTGTACAAAAAAGACAAAAAGTTGTACAAAATAATTTCTGGACTAAGTTTGTAGTATAAACGTATATGCAAGCATTTTTTTAACTTCGCTTACATATTTTATTATCCTGAACGTATCCCTTTGTGTTCGCGCTAAAAACCGTCACGTTTCGGAGCGCCTGCCGCGGAGCGTGCAATGTTGCACGCTCCGTGTTCGCGTACGTACCCACTACCGGGAGCAGTTGCAGGAGCGCGGAGTGCTGCTGGAGCGCGAACATAATGGATAGGTACCCACTTTTAAACTCATAAGTGGGAACACTTATTGTGACGGACGGGAAACTACGGAACCCTACACTGAGCGTGGCCCGACACGCTCTTGGCCGGTTTTTTTTTTGTCTACTTTATAAAGTAAAGAAATCAAGCAGAGAAATTCGGCCAACTGCAGCTAACGCGACGCGTAACTAAAAATAGAACACGAAAAGTACCTACGAAAACAGCAAAGTGCAATCAAGGTCAACGTAAAATGATTTTAAAACTACGAGTACCTACCTATTTTTGTTGAGAATGCCATACGATTTAAAATCCTTTGACGTTTATTGATGGTTACCTGTTTACAAAATAATGTATTCGGTATTAAACTCTATGCTCCTGTAAATAATGTTTAAAATTAGTATTAGACGTTAGCTTAGCGCGCTTTCTCGCTCGTTCATCTCTAGCTAGGTACATCACTCCCGCCCGCGCGCATCAAGGATACGGTACCTAAAACCGTGTAACTACTACCACAGTACAATGCGTGCCACGAAAGATGAGACTTGACACACCACGTGGTTTGACATGCGCAGTACCTACACGATTTTAGGTATCTTTAGCGGTATGAGGTCTGAGTGCGGGACGGGACCGGACGTCATAGGGGCGGCGGAAAGAGCGGGGGAGGCGGGGTCAAGTCTCATCTTTCGTGGCACGCATTGTACCTGAATCAGTTTGAACCGAATATCATAGATCATGTGATACGATATCGGTATAGTGTCTCGTTCTAGGTACGCGGATACCTGATATAATATAGATTCAGTGCCGTACGATATATAGGTAGGTATTGGATATTGTACCGATACATAGATATTATCGATATACGATTTGTATCGCCCACTCCTACTAAAAGAAAGGGCTCTCTCAATAGGTACTTACCTACATAATGCAGAATGATTTTTATATCAGAAAATTTCTCGAAGAGTTCATGTGTAAGTTAGTAGGTACCTACTTACTAAATGCATGTAGGTACTTAATTGAACTTAGACATTCATTACAGTAATATCGAACCCAGGGTAGATCGCAGATAATCCTATCACTAAGTAATGCATTTTTTCTCACTTCATGATTAAATTGATAAAATATAACTCACACACCCACACACACACACAGCAAACCTACGATTCGAAACTTGTCAACAATATCACGCATGTTATAAAATTGGCCATCCGTTGACAAACAACGCCATCTAACGATCAAGATTACAGTAGATCTTGATCGTTAGATGATAACTGATAACTTTAGCAAAAATGTTGTTCTGTTTCTTGATGGTTCTTGAAATATCCTGTAGAGGGCGTGCCTCCGCCCGCGCACACATACAAAGATTTATCGTATTTTGTCAGGCCTAAATATCCTACAAATAGTGTTTTTTTATAAGTTTTTTACGATATGCGTCAATAATAGATCATAATCATTTAATGTACGTGCTTTTATTCTGCAAAAATCGTTTAAGTATCGAGATTTGTACCCCGATAGAATGTATGAAAAAGTGTCAGTATCCAATCACCTTAAGGGGCTTTTTTTTCAGGATTTGAATTCATCTATACTAATATAATAAAGCTGAAGAGTTTGTTTGTTTGTTTGTTTGTTTGAACGCGCTAATCTCAGGAACTACTGGTTCTAATTGAAAAAATATTTTTGTGTTGGATAGTCCATTTATCGGGGAAGGCTATAGGCTATATAACATCACGCTACGACCAATAGGAGCGGAGCATCAATCAAAAATGTTGCAAAAACGGGAAAAAAATATTCCTTTTGAGAGCTTTCGTTGCGTACGCTGCGTAAACGGTTAAAGTTACGCAAAAATCATGTATGACAGAATTGTTTCCCTTTAAAAGTTCTAAAAAAAAGTCCGCGACAGCATATGTCTATCTTTTAAGGTTTACTCACTATAACCTTTTTTATGGTAATCAAATTTCTTCTAAACTAATGCATTATTTGCGAAGGTTTTTTTTTATAAACATGATATTAATCCTTATCAAAATAAATACGTTATTCATCACAAGTCTTTAATGTTGAATAAAATTACCCTTGACATCATTTGATTTCAATGAATATCTTAGGAGTTGCATAGTTTACAAGTAATATAGTCGCATAGTTTACATGTATAAGTAATAATCTTAAGTAATATCTTAAAGTTATGGAATATATTTTTAACCGACTTCAAAAAAGGAGGAGGTTCTCAATTCGGATGTTTCTATTTTTTATTTTTTATGTATATTCGGGCATAACTCCCTCATATAATATGTATAGACAGACGGATTTGCAAAAATTTTTTTTATTCGAAATATTTTTATTCCGGAAATATTTTTACTCCGAAACTCATCATCAGATCTTTATGAAATTTAAATAGGACCAATTTAAATTTCATAAAGATCTGATGATGAGTTTCGGAGACAGACAACGGAACTCTTCAATAAATGCCAGCAAATCAACCGCGATTGCTGCTATAGCATATGTATGCATTGTTTACGCAATCACACAACTTAACATTACGCCTGTACCTTTGAAAGGGGTAGGCAGATGTGTTCAATAGCTTCCTGTCACTGATATTCATATACCAAGTAGTGTTATATGAATTTGTTTGGGGTAGGCAGGTACAACTAAAAAGTGAAAAATAAAAACTTAAAAATAAAAAAACAACCGACTTCCAAAAAAAATACTACAAAGTGAAAAATAACTTTAATTTCGAAAGTCGGTGTCAAAAAATGAAAATACAGAACCAACGATACCGACTTCCGAAATTAAAGTTATTTTTCACTTTGTATTTTTTTGGAAGTCGGTTGTTTTTTTTTGTCAACAAGTTTTTAGTAGGTTTTTTCCTGAAATTACCGCGGGTGAAACGGCGGGGCACAGCTATTATTAAATAAAGTTACCTTTAGCAGTTAATAGAACAGAAAAACAAACTGTTGTTTGTTTGTTTGAACATGCTAATCTCTGGAATTATCAATTATTTTTGCATTAGATTGTCCAATCCATGTGGAAAGCTTAATCACGCCAGGACTCTTTGGAGCTGAGCAAAAAGAAAAAGGTCAGGAAGAATGCTAAGAGAAAACGATGTGATAGCGCGGGCGGGTGATGCGATGCGATGGGTTGGGGGAGCAAGAAATTTCACGCGGACGAAGTCGCGGGCAGAGGCTAGTCATACTATAATTTTTCAAGTGGGTGTGGATGGCCAAATCCGAAACTATGAGGAATAGCGAATCTACTTAAAGGAGTCGCGGACTCGATTTTGATGAAAACTAAAACTGCATCATTGGATTTTTGAAAAATCAATATTTATATATTATTGATCGAAGATTTATTGCCAGGAATCAAACCCGTTAATTTTGATAAAAAAAAACACGCACTGTATTATTACACCACTCGATATTGTCCCTAATAAGGATCAAATTCTGGGAAGTAATGACATACGGCAAACTTAAATACAATGTTGGATTTTAATAAACTGTTTCTTATTTTCAAATTCAAATATTTTATTCAGAATTACATCCATATATTGTTAGTAGTAGTATAATTTTAAAGTATTCATACCGACATAAGACCTGTACCTTGTTCGAAATGATGCTCAATACAGCGCAGTCACCTTCACAACATTATGTTCTAAATTCAAATTTAGAATTTTGCCTTGAGACGTCGAATCCAGCTATGTATTGAAACCAATGGTCATTATACGGACCGGGTAAGTTGGGACTAGGGATCAGTATAGACGAAGCCTCATTTTGAACAATTAATCAGTTAAGGTTTGCCTAATAGCTAGCTCTAGGACATAAGAAAAATAAAAAAAGTATTTTGTTAAAAATGAGCTCTTTTCTTTATTTTCCCGTATATCATTACTTTCCAGAATTCGATCCTTATCAAAAACACTATCGAATGGTGTAATAATACAATGTGTTTTCTTTTTCCAAAATCAACGGGTTCGATTCCTGATGACTTGGAAAATTCACCCTGTATATTCGCCATTAAAAAAAGGAAGCCTTTTAACTCACGAAATATGTGGAATTTTAAAAGGCATTGAGATGTGGGGAACGTATCTCATTACGTACACAACCAGTATTTCTAAACCGTTTGGTATGATAAAAAATATGCATACTTTCTTATCTCTGGATCGAGGGGCTCGTGCTTAAAAACAGCTGCACGGCTTGATCGTTCAAGATTAAGCTATGCTTGCCGAGGCTGGTCCGTGGATGGGTTACCATCCATTTCATATCGTCACCCCTGCGTGTCAAAAAAGCATGTTAAGCCATTGGTCCCGGCTGTCATTCGTAGATCTTTGGCAGTTGTTACAATCAGGAGCCCGAAAGTCTGACAACCAGTCTCACCAAAGGGTTTCGTGTTGTTCAGTAACTGGGTTGTTGAGGTCAGATTTACAGATCCATGTAAAATACTGATATTAAGTAAGTATTTAGACTGGAAGCCGACCCCAACATAGTTGGGAAAAGGCTCGGCAGATGATGAGGTACGAAAAACAGACCATTGGGACGATCCTCCGACCAGACGGGTGTTGAGTCCGGCGGGCAACTGCCCGATGATTATTATGCTTGCGAGATGCAGGATTTTGCGTGACGTCAGTATGACGCGTTGTTCGCATTTGGCGTTGTAGATACCGCTACAGTGGAAGTACATGAGGATTGGACATTGGACAGATGATGACATAAATAGAGCTCTTTAAAGTACCTAGCCTTCCCATCTAGGGAAGCACAACCTCGTTCCAATTTCTGCCTGTATTCTGATTGGAAGGTGCAAGAGAAATTTTAGCTTTGACCCTCTAGACAGCTGAAATATCTCTGCGTTACAAAGTTCATATAAGTACTGTGTTGCCACTTGTCAACAGTTAGGCTATATGCTTGACTAGCTGCGCCGCTTTCACCTGTGTTTGTGTCGATCCCGATATTTCCACAAATATCGGGATAAAAAGTAGCCTGTATGTTAAACCAGGTTGTCAGTTACCTCCATACAAAATTTTATCAAAATTGGTCCAGCCGTTTGAGCGTGAAGAAGTAACAAACATGTAAACAAACACACACGCACACAAACTTTCGCCTTTAAAATATTAGTGTGATTACCACCAAGCAACATAAAAAAATTGAATCAGGCTAGCAAAATACGTACCTATAGCTACAGTCATCTGCACGTCAGAATCAACACTTGGCCAGACCGGCAACGCGGGGCGACTGGCGGCGCGGGTGCGGTAACGCGCGCGATCTGCCTGTCCGCAGTCGAGCGCGGCTGCGTTTTGCGTGTTGTTGTGTCCAGTTTTTGTCAAAATATAATATGGATGAAGAATAATTAGTTTTTATTAGAACAAGCTCGAACTAGTTTGAGAACCCCGATCCCCACGCGGGCCGCCCACGCGCCTACTGCAGCCACTTGTATGAACGAACTATGGCGTGAGTTGCTCGCGCACTTCCCGCGCCGAGCAGCCCGCGCCGCTCACCGCGCCCGCGTGCCCACTATGGACACTCAAATGAAGTTCTTATGTTTGAGTATGCCGCGCCGCGTCCGCCCCGCGCCCGCAATTCCAGTCTGGCCAAGCTCTTAGACCTTGAGTTGGCCAAGCGTAATACGAAGATTCAATAGAATAACAGGCGAGCTTAAACTGGTTTCTTTACCACTGAGACATTCCGCCCACCGTACAATCGCGTGTTTATAACGCTTGAAATGGTTTACAGAAATTAATGCCTGTAAGCCGTTTCAAGGGTTATCAACAAGCTTTGTAATAAAACCAGAGACCATAACATCTAAAGATATCATCCTGAGGGAATGTGTTCACATATTTCGACCCATTTACCCCCGTTTACACCTTGTTTCATGTGATCATTACGACTCCATTATAGTCTTCCAGGCTTCTACCTTTCTAATGTCTTTTGATTATGTTACGACAAATTTTTATGAGAAAATTTCTTGCTATTGATATGGTTGGAGAAAAGATAGGTAAAAGTATTTGTGTACTAGCTTTTGCCATCGGCTTCGCTCGCGTGGAGGTCGTAAATTTTCCCACGGAAAAGTATTACCGGGATTAAATGTATTGTATCTGTTAGTCCAGGTTATAATAAGCTATCAGTGTGCCAAATTTCATCCAAATCCTATTAATTGCATAATACTAATGATTGAAATACTATCGTGAATTCATGCAAGCCTAGTACTTTTTGTTAGAATAGATACTGCTCAGAAAGTCGAGTACCTACTTACTAGGAACTTCAATCACGATTCGAATGACACGTAGCGCCATCTAGCGTTCTAAAGCAATTGTGACCGTCGAAAGTTATTGTTCTTTTCCTCGGGAACAGCATTTTTTCTGGATGAAAGGTACCCTATGTCCGTTTCTATACCCCTGACAACGTATAATATGCAAAATTTCATGTTGATCGGTTCAGTGAATTAGGCGTGTCGCCGGAGTCCGCTGTCGGGGGAGCGGTGAATGCTTATGCGAATCCCGCGCCCCCGGCCATAGCCTGAGGTGGAACACCGCGGTGGTTTTAGCCGAGAAGAGTCCGGCGTGCCCCTCTGTCACCCCCACGATGGCGGTATGAGGTATGAGGAACAGGGTGTAAAATTCACTCATACTCTATAGAAAGGGAGGATCCTCCGACCAGACGGGTGTCGTGTCCGGCGGGCAACCGCCCGATGATTACTATGCTTGCGAGATGCAGGATTTTGCGTGACGTCAGTATGACGCGTTGTTCGCATGTGGCGTTGTAGATACCGCTACAGTGGAAGTTCATGAAAATTTCAACGACGCATCAAAAAAAAAGGCGTGAAAAGGTAACAAACAAACTTACTTTCGCATTTATATCTCGAAGGGTAGACAGAGACACACACATTTTGCCAGATTATGTTTGTCTCGAATCATTGCCCCACACTAATAGGAATTTCTCCTGTATTGTGGGTGCGCTTACAAACATTTAAACTCACATACACAAACAGCCAGACGCGGAACAACTACTTGTAGGACATACAAATATTTGTTCCGTGCGGGAATCGAACCCGCGACACGCAGCGCAGCAGTCAATCGCTTAACCACTGCGCCAACCGTGCCGTCATATTGTTTGAATTGTTTTCTTTTGAATTGTTTTCTAGAGATAAATTATTTTGAAAAGAGGGGCCCGTGACTATATAATAACAGCCGCACAGGTCGATCGATCAGGTTAAACTACGCTTGCCGCGGTTGGTCTGTGGATGGGTGACTATCTTTACATAACAGGATCCCTCCGTGCCTCACCGTTGGTCCCGGCTGTCATTCGTGGATCTTTAACAGTCGTTACGAGTAGTCAGAATCCCGAAACAACCAGTATTACTAAAGGGTATCGTATTACCCAGTAACTGGGTTGTGGAGGTCAGATAGGTAGTCGCTCCATGTAAAACACCGGTATTCAGCTTAGACAGGTTAGACTGGAAGCCGACCCCAACACAGTTGGGAAAAGGCTCGACAGGTGATGACACTTCATTGTTTTGAAAATTGTAATAATGCATATATGTATACACCTAGTAGTTTTTTCCGAATACCTAAATACTCAAAGGTCTGTTCATGAAATAAGCTCGTTTTCATTATAAACCATGTCTATTTCACTAAATATGGTGAGGCGTGTAAATAGCCTGCACCTTTGAGAAGGTTGTAAGAAAATTTAAAATAAGAACCTATGCTATGTATTATGATGTGTAATGGCGGACCTCAAAATAAATTATTTTCCCTATTGATGAATCCTCGACAAACCACTACCAGAGAATTATTAGCAGCAAACATGCCCACGTACCTTGACAATCCAGAGATCCCACTCAGACCCAGGGAGATGGGAAGATACCTCGTTCATGCGCACTTGCAGGTATGGGCTGCCGGCCGGCGAGCAAAATCCTCTTGAATCCACCGGTGGAATGGTTGAAACTCCAAAATCAACACTGCACTATACGTTCTCAATGAAGCACAGATGCAGGTCCATTTATTTTTACGAGTATCGTCAAGATTTCACCAAAAAAAGGAATTTTTAAAGCGGAGCGATCAGGCGCGTAAACCGTCTTCTTCGAACGGTCAAAGGAAGCTGTCCGCACTCGCTAATGCCATCTATCGGCCCTTGCGAGAAGACTCAAGAAAGTCTCGATACATGGGCGCTGCGTCAACAAATATGGTGCGAGGATTCATCAATTGAGAACTTAAAATATTTAATTTGAAATACTAACATATTCTAATATATGGAGAAATCCTAAATTATTATTATTTTATTTTTTATATTGAAAAGGCATTGACGCTTCACCAAAATAAATAAATATATAATTAATAAAAGTAATAAAAAGATGATTTTTCAATCATTTGATATCTAAAAAAAATAAAATATTTTATAATAACGAAAATATCGGAAATTATATATATTTTCGAGCCGTTTGGGGTTGAAACCCTCGAGCCGGTCCAAGTGCTCATGGTCTTTTTAAAGAATTTTCGAAACGGCTGGTTGACACTTCCCGTGACCCAAGGGCTGGCTTTTACTTTGGCCAGAGGCTAAGCATCGCCATACACGTGGTAATGCCGCCAGTCTCTTGGGTACATTACCAGTCGACAGCGATGCGGATGAACTTTTCGACGCTATTTTTTAGTTTCTGTATAGTTTTAGATAAGTTAGAATTTAATTTTGTTATTTTTCTGATTATTTTATTCGTGGAATAATTTTGAAATTTTGACCGTTATTTCATACAAGAACTGTCAAACGTCAATTTTATTCCTGGAATAAAAGTTAAAATCAGCCCTAAATAAAGTAAATAGTATGCATGTTAGCAACAAGCTCGAGCCGTCGATTTGTGCAACCTTAATTCATTGTACTTATACTTTATTATGAAGCTAAGGTAATTTACGAAGTCGCTCTTTTCATGTGGGACAAAAACTCTGTACCCTACGTTTAAATATTTGCTTAAAACAAATATGTTTTACAAAATGTGTGTGCCATATACTCGGTAACAACTCATAATATTTACAACATAATTTTGTACCACAACTTGAGATAAACAAACACGAAAATATAAAATATTTTGTACCTACCCAAACAGTTATTACTAACCCAGTTTTAAACTCTTCGTTTACACTGTCTTAGTGTCTTTACTGTCTTATTACTACTAATAACTACTACTACTCACTCTCTCTCTCTACTTACTTGTAATGTATGTATTTGTGTTTAATAAGGATATTGTTGACTGCCACGTTGGTCCTGTAGTCGCAAGCGCGACTGCTGAGTGAGGGCCCTGAGTTCAATTCCCGGGTCAATCAAAATGTTACTGGGTTTTTCCATTAGAAATTTTCTAATAACAGCTCGGAGTTTGGAATGGAAGATGGCGGTGTGAAACCCACACGCCATGGAAAGCACGTTAAAACAGTTGATCCTGCGCCTGATGTCACTCCGGTCATCTCGGATTGCGTCCCATCGGACTATGAGAGTGAGGGAAGAGAGAGAGTACAGCTGTGTCCATGCACACACTTGTGCACTATAATATCTCCCGCGCCGAAGACTAGTCTCCGTTGCGATTGGCCGCCATAGCCGAAATACGGTCGGGAGTATAATATACTAGGTTCTGCCCGCGAATTCGTTCGCATCAAATTTCACCCTCCCCCGATTCACACATTTCGAAAAACCCTTTCTTAGTAGATACTTACTCTTCACAAAGAACTCACCCTCCAAATTTCATGTCTCTAGGACCAGCGGTTTAGGCTGTGCGTTAATATATCAGTCAGTCAGGACTTTGAATTTTTATATTATACTAGCTGTGTCCCGCGGTTTCACCCGCGTAAACGTCGTTCCCGTGGGGAAATCGGGATAAAAAGTAGCCTATATGTTAATTCAGTGTGTCAGCTACTTCCATACAAAATTTTATCAAAATTGGTAAAAGACACTACAATCTGTTCACCAATCCATCTGTAGATCAATTTCAATTTAAGGCTATGACAATTATATTAAATAAGTATTGATATCATGCATCTGCAATTGACTGAAATCAAAATAAAACGCAAATAAAACATTTCCTTCCACTTATAATGCCGCGATAGCAACAAAGACATACAAAGAAACACGAATCCCATCACAAAAATAACCCTTCCCACCTCCCATTGAACGGTCCATTTCAACAAAATGGCTATACAGGGTCATATTAAATTAGCTAGCAAAACTCCGCAGATGGTATAGATCTAAACATGATAAAACAAAAAATATTTTGATGTTATTTTTTTAGGGTCATCGACCGCAGATAGTTTTGTTACTTGAAATATCAATTTAAAAATCAGTGTTTTGGTGTTACCTACATCATGAACATAATCGGTATACATATCCAAATACGATGGAACAGCACCAAACGATTCTCACAGCGGTTGTTGACCCCAAAAATAAATCATCAAAATCATATTTTGTTTGTTTTATTGTGTTTAGATATCACGTCAGCAGTTTCGCTCGCTAATTCAATTTGACCCTGTAAAGCACTCTAGAATTTCTAAGACTTCACTTACCTACTAACGTCACTCTTGTTGAAAATACAACTACAATGACCCAACCCTGTATCACCTTACAAAAGTCATCCACACTAGATCGTCAACCTCCCTTTTTCAAAATAGGCATGTACCTAATAAGGGTCGCACGGACCCAAGGATCTGTCACAATTAAAGGCTCACTTGGGGCTTAAAAGGGTACATATGGGGAAAAAGCAACACTTAGGTAAAACGGTATGAAAATTTTCTCATAATGTTCTCCGGACTCTTTTTGTTGAATGTTGGGTGTGAATGTTCCGTAGTCAGTGTGTTACATGCTTTAATGGAAAGGGCATCGTTTACAGACTATTTCTTTGGGTGAAATTGGGGGCTCGTTGAGTGGTCTTTTGGAAGTCGTTAAACCTTTGCAATTGAGTTTGGTCTGTGCAAAAATTATGCTTATACGCTCTATGCTTATACACTTAAATAGGTACTAAATACGGAGTTAAGGGGGAAGCGCTAAGTCAGCCCGCGAAATTCAAATTTTCTTACGTTTTTTTTTTATTTGCTGGTCAGTATTAAGTTGTACGTCGATCAAAATATGATTCGCGGCCGTAACAAACATGTAGGTATTCATTAAAGTCATCAACACAACTCTCTAAGACCACGTAAGTCCAAAGAATGATGATTTCATGAAACAGTTATTCTTTGGACTTACGTGGTCTTAGAGAGTTGTGTTGATGACTTTAATGATTATAATTCTGTAAATACATATTTGTTACGGCCGCGAATCACATATTAATCAACGTACAACTTAATACTGACCAGAAAATTGCAAAAAATCTAAAAAAAATTGCATTTCGCGGGCTACCCTGGCGCTTTCGCCTTAAGGATAAATGTTAACAGCCTCACGGGTCGGTCCAAATACTATAATTATTCTTTGGGTCGATCGAAGAGACAGCGCGCTAACTCTCCCAAAATAATAAGAAATACACTTTTTTTTTATTTGTAATGGGTTTGCTCTTGATTCTAGTCTATGTCAGAGGTGACAGAGACAAAGTATACGATGGAGTGAGCTTACCCAGAAGAAGCCTGTTCACTCATACTTTGAAGAGATTCGGGTTGTATGCGCTCGGAAACACAGACGCAGGTAGAGAGTTCCACTCTTTTGTTGTGCGCATTATAAAGGACATTTGAAAACGCTTAGTGCGAATTGTTGGAACAGCAACTAGGCAGGGATCGTAACTTGCAGTGCGTCTGGAATAATATAATTATATTATTTAATCCTAATAATAAAACAACAAGTGCGAGTGGGACTCGCACACGAAGGGTTCCGTACCACACGGCAAAAACGCCGAAAACAACGTTTGTTGTATGGGAGCCCCCCTTAAATATTTATTTTATTCTTTTTTTAGTATTTCTTGTTATAGCGGCAACAGAAATACATAATCTGTGAAAATTTCAACTATCTAGCTATCACGGTTGATGAACCGTGATAACTAGACAGTTGAAATTTTTTCAGGCTACAGCCTGAAAAAATTCCAGAGATACATCACTCACTCATCGTCATTTTTTCAGAGATACATCTTTGAAAAAATTTGGTGACAGACGGACAGACGGACAGTGGAGTCTTAGTTATACGGTCCCGTTTTTACCCTTTGGGTACGGAACTCTAAAAATCCAGCTTCTAACATTTGCTAGTGGGACAGAGTTTAAGAAGGCAAACCGATGACGCGCCACCTGCGCGTCATCGGTTTGCCAATTATCACGCAAAAAACAACCTTATTCGTAATTAAATAGAATGTTTATTTGTGTTTGCTCATTCTTTCATTAAGAAGGAACCATACACACACCGATACATTGAGATATATTTTATTTTTTTAGAATTCGGTTGGAACGCTACGCTATCGGCTCGTGAATATGTGACCATTTATCGAGAACCCTCCGTACCTTGGAAAGGGTCCCGACTGTCATTCATAGATCTTCGACAGTCGTTACGGTACAGTCAGAAGCCCAAAAGTCTGACAACCAGTCTTAACCAGTATTACCCAGTAACTGGGCTGTTGAGGTCAGTTAGGCAGCCGCTCCATATAAAATACTGGTATTCAGCTGCATCCGGTTAAACTGGAAGCCGACCCCAACATAGTTGAGAAAAGGCTTGGCAGATGATAATGAATGGTTCAGTTCTTTAGGGTTACGTACCCAAAGGGAGGTTCCAACAGAACCCTATCACTAAGAGCGGTTTCGCACTACATCCGATCCGAATCCGAGAAATGCCGTTCCGAAGTGACCATAGTCCTACCTGTATGAGGGGTTACGCACTAGATCCAAACTCTATCCGTCCGAATTTAGAACACTCCCAATTCTGATTGATTTCGGATCTTTAATTCGGATTCGGATCGGACGTAGTGCGAAACCGCTCTAAGCTTCCGCTGTCCGTCAGTCTTATTATCAGCGGGCTGTATCTCATGAACCGTAATGGGTAGACGGTTGAAGGATTCACCTGAAATCACGAAAAAAAAATCAACTGTTCCCTACATTTATGTTCGTAAAACTCGTCAAAATGTTGGGAACAGCAGATTTTTTTTGCCATTTCTGTTTTGGTCCCGTAGTAAAAGTTGTTCATGATGATGAGTACAATGACCTCCTAAGAGGTTGTTAATGTTTTAAAAATAACCCTGTATAGTCCACCTGATGAAGCAACTAAAACACAAAATGTTGATGAGATCAAATAAAATCGCTCTAACTCTTCCTTCTACAAAATATCACCATCTCAACATTTTCCTCACAATATTCTCGTAACGTTACCCTACATAGTCGCAGCCAACTCAAAAAAGTAACCCATGTCGAAGTAACCCTAAATTAATACTCCACATCACTATGCTTTTACTTTAATCTATGGCGTATTAGTAAAAAAGGATTCCCAAGTACCTACAGCGTGTACCAAATATACACACATTTGTGTAATAAATTGGCATAGGGTTGGGAAAACTTGGTAAATAAATGTCGATGTTTTTGGGGCGTATTTTTTACGGCTCTAAAGGGGATTGTAGATTTTTTCAAAATGGCGGCCACGAACGAAACCTATATAAATCGATAGCTGACATCAATGCGAACAGAAAACATACTGGGACCAAACCCCGTTAAGCGTCACGTTTCCGTGACATTAACGTTCAAAGTTGATCACGTGACATCCATAATTTTTATTTAACTTGTGTAGATCTTGTTGCATAGATGTTTGATTACTTTAAACGTTCCGTGTGATGATTCCAAACAGGCACTTTAGAATTTACAAGAAGGCGGTCAGTCAGAAATATGCGTAGTAGATACCTATGGAGAAGAACAAACAAGAAAATTCTCTCTTTTAATTGCTATTATACAATTTTCTAAGTTTCATCTTTGATGTTATCATTTCTATTAGTAAAAAGGAGTTTATAATGATTGAAGTTCCAAAGTCTCCGGAAAGGTTTGTCAAATAACCCCTCGTTATGTTTGAGTAATAATTATTAAGAATCATTGCTCTACCTGTATTTTTGGACAATATTTTTGTTGATTTTCATTATTTTTCTGATGTTTTGTACCTTAAAAGGAAAACGGAAACCTTAGAAGATCACTTCGTTGTCCAGCTGTCTGTCCGTTTGTCAAGACCCTTTTTCTCAGGAACGCGTAGTGTTATCAAGTTGAAATTAATACAAAATACTCAGGGTTGCAATTTTTTGAAGCAGTGAAAAAATCAAACTTCTAAGTCAACGTAATGAAAAGATACGTAGCACAAGTTAGTAAAGGAAAAATCCGAAAACCGTAAATTTGTAAATACATTTTTTAAAAATCGTGATAATTTACACATTTACATACCTACAAATTTGTACGAAACCCTCGCCCTTGGTGCGCGAGTCTGACTTGCAGTTGACCGGTTTTTATACTACCATAGGACGAAAAAAAGACGTTATATTATGTCATAAGGTACTTACGAGTTTGTTACCAAAAACCTGACGACTAAAAATTGAAAACGACTTTATGAACTTAATAACACTATTGAATACATACCTTGGTTCTAAAGTGCAATAGTATCAAAAGCAAAAAGCAGTCGGATTTCCATTCACATTTTATAGTTTTCAGAATAAATTATCACCAAAACCACAGTTGCACTACTTATGTAAATCCTACACGAACAGCAGCGAGTTAATTGCCTAACACGCTAACAGTAGGAATGACTTTCATTTTGATAGTTCAACAACATTCATTGCTTTATTTACGTTGTTGAGCAGATTTTTTTTTCGAACATATGAAGAAATGGATTAGGAATATCTTTCAAAATGATTCAGATTGGGAATGATGGTGTGTTACGCAGTTAGGGGGCTATAAACTGCTTAAAAATAAAATGATGTTTTGGCAAAATTATTTCTCACAAATCCTATAGTTAATTTAGCACAAAAATATTGACTTACACAATCAAACTATGAAACTTCTAGATTTCAAAAGAAACGGCACTTTAAAATTATTTTACATGAATCGCTCAATCCACAATATTATTTCGTTTTATGGCTGTTGTGTCATAAAGTTTTCCAATATAACATATTGGTGACTTTTACTGTATACTAACCTCCTGTCCTCTAGTGTCGATCGTAGTACTTCGGTTTATACTTCAGGTCTTACGACCTGACGACCTTTACGGGGTGGGTGGTAGAAGACATTCTAAATTAGAAGTATAGTCTTTTCACAGATATTATACCTCTGAGTTTGCATCACTGTCAGAATAAAAGTGATATTTATTGCTGTTGCAATAAAGTTGCTGTCATTGACAAATTTGTCAAATCCACAGAGATTTTAGGTATAACTTTGAAAGGACTGTATAAAATTTCTGGAAATAATGCAGTTTATTAATAGAAATAGGCAATCAAATTAGAATTTATTCTGGTGATTTCGTTAGGAAGCCATTTTATATTTTAATTTAGTGGTATATGTGGTAAGAAGTTTCCAAATCACTGTGTATTGTTGTTGTTGTTGAAACGACTACTAAACGAACATCCATAATGACCAAAATAATTTTAGCTGTTAAATTACGTTACTGAATATTGTACGTGATTACTATTTTTGATAAGTATTATAAATCATCATAGTATGTTTTATGTAACTATAAGAAGATGTCTGTATAAAAAAAAATTAAAATAATATCGATAACTTTTCCTACTAAACATCGAAACTTGTCCCAGCACTACTCAAAGTACCGCGTAATAAAAATGTTCAAGTTTAGCAGGGAGACGTATGAGCATAATTTTTACATGGACGTCGTCTGATAACATCGCTCGTACATTGTGACTGGTACGGGTAGAGTGAAAGAATGAAAGTAACTTTTCTTTGTTTTATAGTTCGGTGGAGTTTGGCTATTTTATTTAGCACTTTTAGTAACTTGGTAACCAAAGAATAACTTTTTGGTTTGCGAATGACGTACTATGATGCTATAAGTGTTTACCTCGCTGAACAGCTTTGCTGTTGTGACGAAATCTACTTCGCCACATACGAAGTATGCATCACACTGATGTCACGCAAAATCCTGCATCGCGAAAGCAGAGATTACCGCACGACTAGCGTAGACCGGGTTTAATTAAATTAGCTAACGAAACTCCGCATACGTGACGGGTGTCGATGTCTAAGCATGATAAATAAAAAAGTAATTAATTTGATCTTTTTATTGTGGGGTCATCGGCCGCAACTCACGCCATAGCTTGTTCATCATACAAGTGGCCGCGGTGGGAGCGCGGGCGTCCCGCGCGGGGACCGGGGTTCTCAAACAAGTTCGAGCTTTTTATTAGTAAAAATAAGTCTTCTTCATACATAATATATTTTGACAAACACTGGACACGACAACAGGCTACCCGCACGCGTTCCCGAACCCGCGCCCGCACCCCAGTCTGGCCACACACTTACAGTTTGGCCGCGCACTTGCACTTTTCTACGAAATAGCAGATTTTTTTGGATAAAAGACGAATAATTTCTAGGCTCAGGGGTCTACAATCATATTCTTAAGTCATCGTTACAGTTTGCGCACTAAAGGCCAATCCCCGTAGTTAAAAACGTTCAAAATCTAGTCGCATCTCATCTCAGTGACAATCAATGTCAAAAATTTGCCAAAAATTTACGGTGTCTTTTTGACAGATTGAGACTGAGATCAGGGGGCCTAAAAAGGCCACTTTGGCAGAATCATAAAAGGATAACATTATAAATCATAGTGGACAGTTAACTATTAAGTAAATCGTAGCAAATCCCATTGGTGAAGGATTTTTCAGTTATTTTTTTTTGTCTGTGCTAAAATACCAATCAATCCAATCCCAAGCTCTTTGATTATACCTACGCGGTGCAGCGAAAAATGGAAAACACGGACTGTCTGCGCCAATTATGTTTCATAATGTTATCCTTTTATGATTCTGCCAGAGTGACCTTTTTAGGCTCCCAGACTGTGAACGTTCTTAAAATTACGAGAATTGCCCGTCTGGTTAAAATTTTCCCGTGTTCAGGTATTCTAATATCACCTCAGCAGGCTTCAACGGGCATTGGACATAGAAGTGGAACACATCAGCACTCCCTGTGGTTTCCAATCCACGATGAATTGAAAACCGCGATGGTGACAATATACTCGTTGGTACGAACAGTGCTATTTCTGCTTCACAATGTACAGACGCCAGCACATCAAGCTACCTGAAACTGACAAATTTTTCCAATCGACTTTAAACCGTATGCTTTAGCGATAAAGTTGAAAATCTATTAAAGAAATTTGACAGATTGTAGTAGCTTGATGTGCTGGCGTCTGTACATGAGGACCATTCAGAGCTTTCGTAAAAGCGGGACCAACATAAAGATTATATGTAGGTACAATTGCCATACCAAGGGGCTTCGTATTACCCAGTAACTGGGTTGTGGAGGTCAGATAGGCAGTCGCTCCATGTAAAATACTGATACTCAGCTGCATCTGGTTAGACTGGAAGCCGACCCCAACATATTTGGGAAAAGGCTAGGCAGATGATGCTGATGAGTAGAAAATATGTTATATTAGGTTTTTTAGATTACATACCCAAAGGGTGTCAAGGGTAGCCTCCGCTGTTCGTCGGTCCGTCCGTCATGTAGATGGCAGTACTTTCGTATTAATACAGCATATGATAATCAGCCTACACTGTTCCCACTGCTGGGACACAGGTCTTCTCTCGGTGAGAGGGAGTGGGCCGTAATCCACCACGCGGGCCTAGTGCGAGTTGGTTGATGTGACATGCCTTCGAATTTTCGGTTCTAGCACAATCCGGTTTCCTCACGATGTTTTTCTTCACCGTTTTTGAGAACAGTGATGATGAAATAATTTATACAAAGCGCCTGTCTGTGTTTGAACCTACGATCTACAACTCGTAAGTCGGAGCCATTACCGCTGGACCACCACAGCTCTCTTACACACAAGACACGTAAAATTGCTAATTGAATGCCGACAGAAATGTTAAGAATTAGGCCCTTCGTGTATGCCGTTATTTGCGGTGTCTTGTTGATGGACACGTTTTTTCTACGACGCAATTTATACGCCGTGTGTAGGCACGGTCGTCAGTGTTGGATGGGTCACTATGGAAGCTTGTTGACGGACACGTTGTTTCTACGGAGCGGTTTATACGCCGTGTGTAGGCACGATCGTCAGTGTTGTATGGATCACTATGGAAACTTATTGACGGACATTTTTTCTACGGCGCGGCTGTACGCCGTTTGTAGGCACGGTCATCAGTGTTGTATGGGTCACTATGGAAGCTTGTTGACGAACACGTTTTTTCTACGGCGCGGCTTATACACCGTGTGTTGGCACAGTCGTCGGTGTGGGATGGATCACTATGGAAACTTATTGACGGACATGTTTTCTACGGCGCGGCTTTACGCCGTGTGTAGGCACGGTCGTCAGTGTGGGATGGACCACTATGGAAACCTGTTGACGGACAAGTTTTTTCCACGGCGCGATTTATTCACCGTACCGTACCACATAAATCGTGTCGTTACAAAGGACTTTTTGCTAAAACCTCATTAAGGCTCGTCCACACAGGCGCGACGCGACACGCGACACAAAGGCACCGCAAGTCGCGCGACGAGCGGTGCCTTTGTGTCGCGCGCGATTCGCGTCGCGCGTCGCGCCTGTTTGCAGGAGCCGTTACTGAATCAATTGTGACAATGTAACGCGAAATGCAGGATGCCGACTGAACGAAATTGCACCCGTCCCAACTTTTCAGTTACATATTAAATGACTTTCTTAGTAACAGTTTGTCCTACAAAGTTAAAATTTGGCATAGTGTCACAAAGTTGCAAAGGTCACATTACATATAAGAAACTTTTATGTTGGGTAAAACTTACGAGCGACAAAAACTGGCAAGTCAAAGTTTACTAAGGAATAGGGTTACATACTGATATAAGAAAACTCAATAGTAACTTTTTGGAAATAAGCAAACATTCCGTTTTTATTTTTGTAAGTTTGCTTGATTGTTTTTTCAATTAATGTTTTGGCATCTGAATTAAATTATAGAGGTATGAGAAACAGCGTGGGCCCGTGGCTAAATATGTAATAACAGCCGCACAGGTTGATCGATCAGGTTAAGCTACGCTTGCCGCGGTTGGTCTGTGGATGGGTGACCATCTTTACATACCAAGACCCCTCCGTGCCTCAGAAAGCACGTTAAGCCGTTGGTCCAGGCTGTCATTCGTGGAACTTTGACAGTCGTTACGGGTCGTCAGAAGCCTGAAAGTCTGACAACCAATCTTACCAAGGGGTATCGTATTACCCAGTAGCTCTTGTATGTCCCTAAGTTTTCCTTTTTGATGGTACAATCTTTTTATTAGCACTAGAACCCTTAAAAAGTGCCGATTTAAACCGCTGTCAACAGAGGCCTAGTGTATAAATTTGACGAAAAAAGAAAAATATAAAGACACAGTATATATCCTTCTTATTCAGTTTATGAAATATCTTTTAAATTGGTTCAATATTGGAGGAGGAAATAGGCGAGAACCAAACCTCGAATTACGACTTTTTACTTTAGGCTTTTTCAAAAGTCTCTCCGACCGCATTTCCTCTTAATACTTCTTGTTGTGACACACTTCTAATGACACAATATACCCCAATATAAACTTGTTTAAAACAGTTATAAGTACAGCACTTCATAATCTCCACTTATAATCCGCTTAACCTTTTTCTTCCCTTCCTCTCCTCTGTTACCTATGGTATCTCGGAAGCGGCCTAACGAAACGGCTTTTCAATTAGGGATCACAAACGGACGGTAAAGGATAATATTTAAATAATAAATAACCCAGCAGGATCGCCAACCGGTGTTTATACAGAAAATTGGTTTTTGAAAAACTCCTTGTTTTGATATTACAGTGGCTGGATGCGGCTTACGTCGGCTTGTGTCAACTCGAATTTTTAATTTTGTTGTCATTTATAAAAATGTACATTAAGCTTTATTGTGATATAGCGTACATTTTAGTGTTATTTTGTTTGCATTATTGGGATACAGAGGGCAGGAAAGGAGGTGGAGCACAATTTGCGACATAGCTCCAATTCAATTCAATCTTTATTGCATCCAAAAGGTACACGTACCTATGTGTACATTATGGATGCAATAAAGGTTATACCACCTGTATAGGTGGTAAGTATAAATCACACATACACATAATCAGCCTATAATGTTCCCACTGCTGGGACACAGGCCTCTTCTCTGTGAGAGGGAGTGGGCCGTAATCCACCACGCGGGCCCAGTGCAGGTTGTTAGATCGAATCGTTTCGTAACTCTGTCTGTTTGTCTGTATGTTACCTTTTCACGCCTAAACCACTAAACGGATTTCGATAAAATTTGGCGGAGAGATAGATTACATCCCGGGGAAGGATATATGATAGTTTTTATCGACATACCTTGCGGGGGAAGCCGCGGGCGGAAGCTAGTCACCTTTATACATACATATAACACCTTAAAACCACACCCATCGTAGCAAAGTAAAGAAATGAAAGAGAATACCTACTGTACCAACAGTACCTTGGCTAAAATAGTTCACTAGTTCACAAGGCATGACGTCAGAGGTAGCAAAGGGGGTGAAACAGGGTGGGGGTGGTCGTAGTATAAATTTCCGGGACAGTACTTTCAACGGGCAAGACTTTAATGCCCATCAGGCTAGAAGGCGTAAGTTGAGCCATAGATTGCTCTAGACGGCTTTAATAAATACAGTTTTAAAAGTGGTTTTGCCCATTTTATGGTGAAATATTAAGGAAGTTCTTGATGGTAACAACAGATGCTATTTTTGAATAGTGTTAAGTGTTTATAGGTATAAGAAAATTTGTTCCGCAAGGAGATGCTTACCTCTAGATCTAGATGAAGCTTTAGTCAAGCTCCCAATTATAATACTTTTAAGGCTCCTTCAAACAGGCGCGACACGACGCGCGACACAAAGGCACCACAAGTCGCGCAACGAGCGTTGCATTTGTGTCGCGCGCGATTATAAAACGTGTCGCGCCTGTTTGTAGGAGCCTTTATACATAATCAGCCTATAATTTTCTCATTGCTGGCACACGGGCCTCCACTCATCAAGAGGAAGTGGGCCATAATCCACCACTCGGGTCCAGTGCGGGTTGGTAGATGTCGCATGTCTTCGAAGTTTGATGTTTTCCCTTACCATTTTGAGAGCAGTGTTGATGAAATTATTAACACAAAGTAAAGCGCCTGCCTGGATTCGAACCCACGATCTACAACTCGTAAGTCGGGGCTCTTACCACTGGACCACTACCTACTGACCTGTATTCTTATGACTTCAACATAAATGGTGAAAATGTGAGTCTACCAAACACTTTTAGCTACACCCGTGCTATAAATCCTCTATAAAAGTTTCTGAAACAGTTAGCTTATTGCCAACATTAAAACAACCAGTGTCATAGTAACCATATTACCATCCAAATGAGTGTTATAATGTTGTCTAAATTTCATTATGCAATTCCTGCGCTTTTTCGATCCCTTCCTTACTCATCAAACAGCCATATTCTCACTACTCAATTAGTGGTATCTTTATGAATTTCAAAAAAAGAACATTGTCATGCACGCGCATTTCACTACCACAGCGACGTAATTTAAAAAAGAAACCTGGTTATTCGAATTCACGTCGTGTCCCGCCATTTTTGAGCCGAGTGTGATAAACCCACATTTATATTTTAATACCTCCTATTATACAACAGTTGCATAAATAAATTGTCTACCCTTTTAGGGAATATTGCCCTGATGTTATGTAATGGAGATCAAAGTAAGCTGATGGTCACCCCAATCGAGCAACTCTGATTGAACAACTTTGATTAAATTTTACAAAATCGTTCAAAAAAGAAATTGTTTTGACTCGTCTAGTATAAACTATCCAAACAAAAAACTATAGATTGTTCGACGTTTGCCGTTTTTCATTTAACCAATTTACAAACACGTAACCGTATCGCCATCGAATTTTATCGTAATTTATGAGGGTACCCAGCAAAAGTTACCTATGTAAATATTATGTGGAATGTTGGACTCTATTATTTATTGTATAACAAACATTGTTTCAACATATCATTATGGAAGTTTAAATCCATAAGTTAAAAACCAATTCTGAACAAAACCATTTTGAGAGTAAATGAACTGAAATCTCCATCAAATCAAGTGTGAGATCATAGCTCACTGGCGAACGATCAAAAGAAAGACTGAAGACAGTGCTTCCTTACCCAAATCATTCGTTCCACCCGCTGAAGATCTTGAGACTGGCCTTGGGTAGACTGGAAGTCTTTAAACAGACCTTAGACACAGATTGGCCGAAGCAAGGAAAACCTGTTCAGGTGAAGATTCATAGACAACTCCGCCTTGGAGTGTAATTGTGGTGCTGTTCCACAAAGGATGGGACACTTAATATCATGTCCTACGTGTCCCGTCACCTGCACTTTGCAGGAATTGTTGGATGGTACTGATGGCGCCAAACACGTAGCCGAATTCTGGGCCGAGTCCTTGCCATCGACACGCTGAGAAGATAGCTCATTCCTTCTGAATAAAGAGCCCTTGCAAGAAGAAACACTCATTACCGTCTATAATCTATTTAACATTACCTTTTTTTTTTGTCGCTGAGAAATGACATTACGCATCTCCGCTAGTCGGGGGACGACACGGAGTATGTGGGACTCCCTGCCAAGGTGGCAGTATACCCACTAAAACTCAGCGGTGTTCCCTCGTCGCCTTAAAGTATTCCCATGACCCCATGGGAATACTTTAAGTGCTGAAGAGGGGTTCTGGCTAACTAATAACAGCCGCTCGGATCGATCGATCAGGTTAAGCTAAGCTTGCTGCGGTTGGTCCGTAGATGGATGACCAACTTCACATACCTAGACCCCTCCGTGCTTCGGAAAGTACGTTAAGCCGTTGGTCCCGGCTGTCATTCGTAGATCTTTGACAGTCGTTACGGGTTGTCAGTAGTCCGTCTGACAACTAGTCTTACCATGGAGCATCGTATTATCCAGTAAGTTGTGGAGGTCAGATAGGCAATCGCTCCATGTAAAATACTGGTATTTAACATTTTACATTAATTTAACTTTGAATTTCCAACATTAACAAGATTACACTTATGATGTTAATGTATAAAACCTCATTTAATTTGCGTAAAATATTGCTTGTCTGTATTTAAATATTGTGGCTAATAATTAGCACAACAATTATTATAAAGACATTAATTATTAAATTAAATTACAGTTACTGCCCAAGTGCCAAAATGCATATTTGTGGTTCGACAATAAACCTGTGGGGTAATTGCGTAACTCACTCGCAATAACAATTTAACATTCATTGCGTTATAAGTTATCGAGCAGACTAATTTTTCAAACATATGCCGCAATGTATTAGAAATAACTTTCAAAATCGATCGGATTATGATAGGAAGCGTGTTAGGCAGTTGGGGTGCGGGTCCTATGCAGTAGGTACCCGATCTTAGGCAGATCGAGTTTAATTTTTGTAAAAATATAATTTAAAGGAATGTCCGTGGGGTTTCTTGCCCGTTCTTCTCCATAAGTACCTACGCTTTGGAATGGGCAACTAGCTTCATATTTTCTGACTGACCGACTTCTTGACAATTCAAAAATGCCTGTAAATGGTATAATTGAAATAAATGCTTTGAGTTTGAGTTTGGGCCTCGACTTAATCTTATGTTCGTACCGTAGGTGAAGCGGAGTTGGAATCGCCGGTAATTATAAATTTCGTGCTTTGAGAATAGGCCCCCAGGCTGTGGGTTGTCTGTCAGTGAATGAATGAATTTAAATGATGACGGTAGAAAAAAAACCTTAGATATTGTATATCAAATAACATCTCTACCTTACAAGGAGCCAATCCTGATGATAAGTGTGTTTCCTGAAACGAATTTGAAAATCTTCCGATTTGTTCGAAACGTACACGGAAAACGGAATCCGAAATCAGCTGTTTATACCCTCCAGTTTTATGCGCATTTATTGTGAGAGCGTATACATCAACACTGTACGATTTAGATGGGTTAGCGAAAATAGAATCGGTTTATATTGGTGTACTTTATAGAGCATGTATCAGAATGGTGTGGTCTATAAGGGTGTGGTATAGTCCATCGAACTGAACAACTTTCTTTACGGGACCAACATTGTAATCGGGACAAAGTAATCAGCCGTCCCATACATTTGGGTCGAGTAGGTATTGAAGTTTTACATGGGACAGTTGATTTTTTTTCCCGTGAAGGAGAATGGCTAAGTCCGGACCCAGTCGCAATGGTAATTGTAGCATTATGAACTACTAGCTGCGCCACGCGGTTTTACCCGCGTAGTTGTCGATCCCGTGGGAATATCGATATAAAAAGTTATCTATATGTTAATCCAGAGTGTCAGCTATCGCCATACAAAATTTTATCAAAATTGGTCCAGCCGTTTAAGCGTGAAGTAACAAACATATAAACACACACACACAAACTTTCGCCTTTATAATATTAGTGTGATACCGGTCTTTTATGCCCTCGGGTAGTAGTTTAATTAATCCTAAGAAAGTATCTCTGAATTCACTTGGAAAAAAAGATATGTGAGGAAGCTAAATTCCTATAATAAAGAGAAATATTCAACTTATCCTCTAAAAACTTATTGACCTGCTAAGGATGAAAACTTTTTTAAATAATTGAGCTTTTTTAACTTTCTGGCCTCATACCACAGTCCTTTCTGGCACACATATGACTGCCTTGTAGATACAAATATGACTGCCTTGTAGATACAAATATGACTGCCTTGTAGAAACAAATATGGCTGCCTCGTAGATACAAATATAACTGCCTTGTAGATACAAATATGACTGCCTTGTAGATACAAATATGACTGCCTCGCTGGTTGTTAGTGTGACTGCTGAGTGGTGAAATTCTGGGATCTAGATCCGGGTCATTTCATGCGTTATTGTACAGAATCAAGTTCTTCTAACTTAACAGACAGCTGTGCTGCTGGGGAGTTTGTTCAGCCACTTCTTCTTCTCAGCTAAAGCACTAGGAAGTGGTGAAGGGCGGGCGTTTTGGGGGACAATCTTAGGTAATTTTGACGTTGAAAAAGTGCTGATTCTCAGCCTAGGTTGAATAAATGACTTTTGTTTTGATTTGATTAAGTTTTCCTATTAGAAAATTCTCATTAGTTTGCCCGATTTAAGGTTGCTCGCCCCCTGTAACATGAGACTTTCCCATCACTGGCCAAGTGGCTGCTGATACATGGGTGTATTAATAGTGGATACAGGCTTTGGAGGACTCTCTTATGTAATTTTGACTTTCAAAAAGTGGTGATTCTCAGCCCACTTTGAATAATACACATTTTTTTTTAGTTTGTACAGTAGGTACCCGGCGATAAATATTGCACATCGACCTTTGGAAAGAGACAATCGGCTAATTTCGGCTTCGTAGAGCGTTATCTCTGTCGCACGAAATACAAACAGTCAGTTGCTTCTTTTGATAATTATTTTTATTCTTTGTATAAAATACAAAAAAGGGTAATGGTCGATGAGCAATATTTATCGCCGGGTACTGTAGTTGGTTTTGGTCATGCCAGTCAAAAAAACATCTTTTATGTATTTAACTTGTATTTCCCGAAGGAGAATTCAAGACAAGAGTTTGGCCGTCAACCAGTTTGCCAACAAAGAATGGGAGGAAGCCTTTTACATCCTCAGTACAAAATCAAAATAATTTTCCAAGACGGCACAAACTTCATAACTTTCCTTTTAGCTACAAAATCGGGTAGAAATTAATTAACGTAACATTACAATTTACAAAGACTTACCAAATCTATGGCGTCCTTTGAGCCTCTCTATTTTACTAAATGTATTAATTCCTATAACTTGGGTATCGCCAAATTGGTCGTAGCTCGTTTAAAGGTCCTTCTAGGGAAAACTTTCTGCTAATTTAATTCTGGACTAGTTACTTTCGCCGAATTAGAGCTTTCAATTGTCATTATTTTGTAATTGATTTCATCACGGTTAAGATCCTAATGTTTTTGAGGGACCAGTTGTAACTTGGTGGTTCTTAAAAGCTACCTTGTGAATCATCTAGAAATATAGAACAACAAAATGTTTGATAAATATTTACGTTTCGTGTATCGTTGTGTCGCGTTTGCTATTCAAAATGTCCAGGCGCCATACTGACATTTTTAGGGTTCCGTAACTCAAAAATAAAAACGGAACCCTTATAAGATCACTTCGTACTCCGTCTGTCTGTCCGTCAGTCAAGACCCTTTTTCTCAGGAACGCGTGGAGTTATCAAGTTGAAATTAATATCAAATACTCAGGGCTGCAATCACTTGAAGCAGTGAAAAAATCTTCTAAGTCAACGCAATCAATAAATACGGACGTTTATGTTCCGAAATCAAAACCTATAGGGTACTTCCAGTTGACCTAGAATCATGAAATTTGGCAAGAAGCAATGTCATGTAGCACAAGTAAAGGAAAACGTCCGAAAACCGTAAATTCGTGGTTATATTACAAAAAAAAATATTTTAAAAGTATTTACATACCTAAAAATTTGGACGAAGCCCTCGGTGCGCGAGTACAACTCGCACTTGACCGGTTTTTTTTTTACCTATATCTACCGTCCCAATGCTTTTTTTTCCTAAAATTTCTACCATCGTCGCCAACTTGTACGCTCCGCATATTTTTAGAGCGCTAACACACTGGGACGCCATGGCGACGTCGCCGGCTACGTATCCAAGCAATTCGTATTGAAATGTATTTAACTCACTTGACTACGGTCTAGTCACGTCGCCAATTTGTAGGCGATAATTTTTCACAATTCTTCCATACAAAAATTCAAAACTATTCCTCGGATAAAATAATCGGGCGTTGGAAAATCGGCCCTAAATCATCTGAAATCGACAACACGCTAATATCAAAGCGTGGTCATTAATGCCTATTCTTTCATTGTATTTGACCCCAGTGAGACAATAACAGGCGAATATTACCACAAACGACTAACAAATATCTCCACAATAAACTTAATTTACATCATCAAAAAGTAATTATATTCTCTTTAAAACGGCGGCACTAAATCAATTACTATCCATCGCTGTAATTGCCACCCAGAACGGACATTCAGACAGTCTTTGCGCAAACATTGTTATTAAATATTAATTTCCAATCAATTTTCGATTACGGACGCAAATTAAGCGAAGAGTTTCATTATTTTTGGGACACATTACTGTTAATTATTTTGTTGTTTGATGTTTTAAAGGATAGTTTACTCATTTGGGACGGGTTTGCTCTTTATTTTAGCTTGTGTAGTGATTATTACGAACATACAATAAACAAAAGTAGTTATATTGCAAATAGGTATACTACATATAAAGTTTAATAGCTGAATAAGAACTTTATAGTTAATACCTGGTTTAATATTGGAGATTATTATGATACTATCTTCTGCCCGCGACTCCACGTATCTTTACATAATGTAAAACAAAGTCGCTCCCGCTCTCTGTTAACTTAGATATTTTAAACTACACGACGAATTTTAATGCAGCAATAGATAGTGTGATATTATAGTAGAGAAAAGCCGAGAAATTCAAAGATTTTTAGTGTGTTGTCATAACAAACATATTTTTGTGCGCTTACATTGCTAACGCTGCACGCTGGCTAAACCTTACGTGATATTTATCTCCTGAGGATAACCCACAGTAACCATTTTTATCTTTTACATATTATGACAAAAAAAATATGGGTTATTTATCAAGCTATTTTAAACAATAGAGTATTATTCCTTATCCAATTAAATACATTAGATACGTTATGCATTTCATGGAGATCAAAATTGCCCTTAACAGCATATCATTAAAATGAATATCTTAGTCTTTATCAGAGATTTATAAAGCGGGGGCAGAGTGGCTGGTGGCGCGGTACGAAGTTCGCCGGGTCAGCCAGTTTTAACATAAAATAAAACTTATAATACCCCGGCTCCCGTTACATAATTTTCACTTGGCGTTCTTTCTGATTTTTTTTTCTTTTTGCTTGGGTCCCAAAACTCTTAGCGTAATTATAAATAGCCTATTGTACCCTTCCTCAAGAATTGGGCCAAATAATATCAAATGATAAAAGATATCATATCCAACTACATAGGAGTTCCAGAGATTAACGCAATGGAACAATGTCCAACTGGGAGTTCCAGAGATTAACGCGTTAAAACAATGTCCAACTGGGAGTTCCAGAGATTAACGCGTTCAAACAAACAAACTCTTCAGCTTTATTATATTAGTATACATAATGTTAATAATTTAACTTCAATTATTCTTAGTACCTATTTCATTCTTTTTTATTTATTTATTTTACCATTTTTGTACACACATTATTGGAGAGAACGCGGTCAAGTCCTAATAGCATTCTGAAGATGTTAGTGGACAAATTTAACTCGCCGATAATGACTCACTTCATACAGATGCTACTAGTACTAGCAGCGCTCCGCGGTTTCACCCGCATAAGTGTCGATCCCGTGGGTATATCGGGATAAAAACTATCCTATGTCCTTCTCCGGGATGCAACCTATCTCTCTACCAAATTTTATTGAAATCCGTTAAGTGGTTTAGGCGTGAAAACGTAACATAAAGAGAGACAGACAAAGTTACTTTCGAATTTAATATTAGTATGGACAGATAGGTAAGAATTAGGATTTAGTAGGACAAGTATTTCATTACAAAACGTTAATATGAAAATATTATCTTGACTCATAAAAAATAAACAATATTACGATTTAAACAATATCAAACAATGTATCCTCGTACATACAAAACCCATTATCGCCACGTTGACGAAGTAATACACAATGTTTACATTTAATACTGCTCCGTTTACACTTCGCAAGCTGATTACTGTATCATTTTGTATGGTAGCACTGAGATTAAGGCCCTACCTTGAAAATAAATTGAAGTTTGATAGGCGTGGCTTATTTCCCTCGCACCCGGAGAGTGGTGATTCTATCATCTGTGGTCGGTCACCACGTCAGCGTCGTCACTACAAACTTATCTAGGCCCCTAATTCACTATGAACACTTAAAGATTCCTTACTTTGAAACCACGTCAATTTCTTAGTAAATCACGACATCTCAGATTTTAGAAATGTCAGTTGCTAGGTTTTGAAATTACACAGCCGATCTGCTAATAACGTATTCTCTCTATGACACAATGGCTTGGTTTGAACTGTCAAAATACATGTTGTTTGTTGTGTTGTCACTGGCTTGGTAAATGACATTATTAATAGTAGATTGTTTGCCAAGGGAGCAAACAACTATTTTGAAGGCGAGAGTGTTGAATCCAGAGCGGAGCGAAGGATTCAAAGTACGTCACTCGAGCTTAAAATAGTGTTGCTGCCGAGGTGGACACTCCTTTTTTTCACCCTCTATGAAAAAATAAGTGCAACTTATGAATAAGAATAGTACCTACGTTTATTTATTTACATACAATTTTGAGTAAACAATTACGAACGAAAGCAGAATGCTTTTCGCGCGTTTTAGTTTATCATACAGCATGTTACTTGTTCATACAGTGTTCGTGATTGATATCTTTGGTGATTGGAACTTTTACGAACTTTTACGCAACACAATGAGGATGATTCATTATTTTGCTTTTCATTTATCTCAGGTACATAGATTGAATGGGTTGTTATAATAGTATTGTGACAAAGTCAAAATGTGAAATATGGTTTTCTGTCAGAAAATTTTCAGTCGATTACCGGAAACCCTCTTTTTCGACCCGAAAATTTTGACTGGCATTGTTTTCCAAAAAATAAGTTTATTATTGAACTACGAATCACTTTATTATGAATTATTAAGAAGTGTCTAGTTATAATATGAGCGATCCAACGATCAGAAAGTGAACGGTATTTTTTTTTTACAAAATTACATACATTTTTGTTCACAAAAACACGTAGATAATCTGTTGGTCCCGGTTGTCATTCGTAGAACTTTGACAGCCGTTACGGGTACCGGGTCTTCGTGTGTCAGGTCTAAAACCGAGTCTTAGTAAGGGATATCGTGTTACCCAGTAACTGGGATATTGTGTTACCCAGTAACTGGGATATCGTGTTACCCAGTAACTGGGATATCGTGTTACCCAGTAACTGGGATGTCCACAACCCAGTTGACTAACTGGCTGTTAACTGACTGACTGGCCTATCCGACGATAGGCAGTCGCTCCATAAAAAATACTGGTATTCAGCTGCATCCGGTTACTAAGGACAGGAATTTGACCCCAGAATAATTGGGAAAAGGCTAGGTAGGTTGTTTTTGACATAAAAGATGACTAATAATCACGAAGCTTGGTAGACAATTCATGATCATAACGCAATTCAACGCAAGACTTGCGTTGTGATCCCTGCTAACATTATATCACCATTCCATTCTACCCAGTGCGAGTGCGGTGCTTGGAGTGTCCTAAGTGCCCGTTCACCTGCACCTCGGATAACCTAGATGTTACCTATGTATACAGTAACGTACCGCGGCTGCGACCCGGATAAGTAACTCGTTCATATAGTTATTTGACTAGCGTGTTTGACTGTTTGTCCGTCCTGAGGGGCCCGTGGCTAAATAATAACAGCCGCTCAGGTCGATCGATCAGGTTAAGCTACGCTTGCCGCGGTTGGTCTGTGGATGGGTGACCATCTTTACATACCGTGACCCCTCCATGCCTTAGAAAGGACGTTAAGCCATTGATCCCGGCTGTCATTCATAGATCTTTGACAGTCGTTACGGGTAGTCAGAAGCTCGAAAGTCTGACAACCAGTCTTACCAAGGGGTATCGTATTACCCGGTAAAAGGGTTGTGGAGGTCAGATAGGCAGTCGCTCCATGTAAAATACTGGTATTCAGCTGCATCCGGTTAGACTGAAAGCCGACCCTAACATAGTTGGGAAAAGGCTAGGCAGATGATTATGTTTGACTGTTATCCGTTCTATACCTGCATATCTAACAGTGGCGACGAGGACAAATTTACGAGTGCACAATGTCTACTTATAGTATTTCAATATTCAATACTTTATTGCATTCCAGAATGTGTACGTAAGGTTCGTTGGTATATTAAAACATCGAATCAATTATGGACCCTGTCGGACACCGCAAAGTTAATTTTAATAGGAGAGATGACGAAGGCGCTTTTTGTTATGGAAAAAAATAAATTAATTAAAATAGTATCATTATATTTGCTTTTATGGTATTTATATATTTGGTTTTAAGTTATTTTTTTATATTACATATTGCACGATTTACATTATTAACACAATTTTATTGATTGTTGTAGAATGTTATTATTATTAATTGTGCACTGTTTATCACATTCATTTTTTAATTCATTCGGAATAATGACGAACTTTGAGTCTTTGACCATTTATCCCAGGACTGGATAACTTACAAGTCACGGCTACAACAATGGCTTATTACCAACGATATTACGGACGAATCGGACAAGAAACCGAAACCGGAATGCTACTGATACCGCAATCAACGTGGCCACCTACTAGGCATAAACAAAGAACACAGGAAAAAAAACAGGAAGAGTACCATCGACACAAAAAACGAATTAAACGATGACAGCATTCTTCAAACACAATACCACTTACTTATTTCCATTCCTCAAAAAGCCTCTTCCATTCTAAAATTGAATGATGCTTCTGTATAAGGGGTAAGCAGTCCAGTTAATCAGGCTACCCCAGAGAGGCTGGGCTACAAGATAACTGCATTACTTTGATGTGGATCCGCTCATTGATTCCACGAATTATGTCACTCTCTCTTCCGGTAGGGATAGCAGAAAAAGTTTACGAAACAAATATAATATATTCATTTGGCAATTTTGTGTTTGAGGCGTTTGAATCTGAAACAAAGAATGATAAAAATTGTCTGTTTGATTGTAAAAAAACTGTCACTCTTTAAATACTATTTTCCGGTTTCTTCTAGGCATATTTTAAATTGAACATTTGTTCAACACATTGTTCTTCTAAACCTATGAAACGGATTTTGATGCAGTTTTCACCATCAATTAGAGAATTTATTCCGATTCCATTAAATCCATTCCATTAGTTCCATAATAAATAAATCTCTATACCTATTTAATCCAGTTACTGGCTTTCATCGCATACCAATTATTTTCCAAACTCCCTCTCTCCCAAAACTCTCTAAGGAATAATCCACTTCTCAGCGATAAAACTCCGATAATTATCGACAACTACCGACATGCGAACAACATTCAGTTATTATTCGATACTTAGTTATTTAGTTGTTTTCAAACACGCCTGAATTTCGGCTGAAGTTTTGACCTAATTTTAGTTATATATAAAGTTTTCTTCACAAAATAAGGGACAGACATATTCTGATAGAACTAGTTAGACTGAAAACTGAGCCTAGGTCGAGCATACTTTGGACAGTGATAATGGTTAAAGTTTCTTATTTAATGAAGTTGGACTGTCTGCGATCAACATGCTCGGTCAGTGATGTAATCTAATAGGTAACAACTTTAGTGGTAAAGGCGTTTGTGTATCACTAAATTACAATAGAGAAAAAATAAAAACAATCACCAAACTTATTAATGAAGACATGTGACATCTACCAACCTGCACTGGCCCTGCGTGGTAGATTACAGCCCCCTCCCTCGAAGAGAGGCAGTCTGTGTTCCAGCAGTGCGGAACATTATAATCTGATTATGCATTTATGACTTTGAGCTTGCTCATGTCAAGTATAAAGTTGATGTACATCTTCTCCATATAATTTACCTCTCTCGAACTTTACGTTTTATAGCCATATACGAGTACGTTTCCTTATGTATAGTATATGTATATGTATATATATGTATAGTATGTTTCCTTATTTTCTAATTTGTCTGTTGATTGTCATAATCCCTTAGCCGTCTTTTACGATACCTACGGATTAATTCACCATCTATAGACAATTAAGTTACACACACAGTCTTGAAGCTCAAGAGTTTGTTTATTTGGACCCGCTAATCTCTAGAACTACTATTCGGATTTAAAAGATATCATATATTTTTCTGATTTTGCTTACTGTAGTCGATCATATACTTTTAGGCGTTTTTCGCGTTTAGGTCCTGTGGTATCTCGCTATTGCATCATATTCTCATCATCTGTCTAGCCTTTTCCCAACTATGTTGGGGTCGGTTTCCAGTCAGAAGCCAGTAGGTACTCGTAGATAAAATAAGAATGCAGTGATCGACTCACTCTAAAGCAGGAAGGCTTGCCGCAGAGGAGTTCTTTTAATTAATGCTAGTCATGCTAGTCCAACAAATAGACTAAAAGCACCAAGCAGATTGCAAAGCTTTTTAATTATGTTACAAACTACCCTCACTTCCCGATAAAAAAAAACACAACATAAAATAAAACCGTTAGAAACCGCTTACTCCTATCCAATTAATTAAACATTCTTGTACAGAGAAAATAGAAAAAAAAAATAGAAAAGAATGAACAGATTATTTTGCTAACCTTACCACTTAGAGAAAAAGATCTCTGTTTTTATTCAACGGAGAAAAAAGCTCGCCTTTGCGTTGCATTAGTGCGATTGTCTTTAATAAAGTATTTTTTTGCTAGCCCTCCTTGGTGAGGGATTTTATTTTTATCTATCGCAACTAGGTATGGTTCTCAACCTTATCACATTCTTTAGGTTACCATTGCCTTTTATTGAGTTTACTAGCAACGCCCCGCGGTTTCACCCGCATAAGTTTCGACCCCGTGGGAATATTGGGATAAAAACTACCCTATGTCCTTTCCCGGGACTCATACTCTGTACCAAATTTCATCTAAATCGGTTCAGCGGTTTAAGCGTGAAGAGTTAACAGACAGACAGACACACTTTCGCATTTATAATATTACTAGCTTCCGCCCGCGGCTTCGCCCGCGAGGTATGTCGATAAAAACTATCCTATGTCCTTCCCCGGGATGCAATCAATCAATCTGCCAAATTTTATCGAAATCCGTTCAGAGGTTTAGGCGTGAAAAGGTAACATACAGACAGACAGACAGAGTTACTTTCGAATTTATAATATTAATATGGAATTTGTACCGCTTGTTTTTTTATTTATGGGATTTTAAGGGGCTTACATGGCCATACGCAGTCACTGTCGGACTGCATAGAAAAGAAAGAGAAGCACGAAGACACAACGCTGGTAATTTATTGCAAAATATGAAGCAATTATCTATTTACAAAAAATGTATTGATTGGACGAAAAAATTAAAACACTAGTGTTTAAGTATGTTGCTTTTAGAATAATCTGAGATACAATCAGAATGATTGTATGTATATTAGTATGGTTTTTATTGTAAAAAGAAAGTTTTTAGAGGTATCTTCATGATTTTTTTTTCTATCGTATCAAATTAGTTGTATTATGTTTTCAACTCACTATCTACCTAGCATATATCCTGAAGAATATCATATATTAATATAATAATTAATATAATAGAATATCATATATTTTCTGATTTTATTTTAGAGAGACAGGATTACTTTTGAATTTATAATATTAGTATGGATAGGACCCAATTGAGTGGCTCATGGCCCGAAATTTACTCGTGGATCTATAGAAGTTGTTGCAGATTGGTGACCGTTCTCAACACTTCGTCGTCTCTCCATGCCTAACACTTCATGTTAAACAGTCGGTCCCGATTCAATTAATCAACTCAGCCTCTCGCAGTCCACTGCTGGGCATAGGTCTATGCCCAGCAGTGGACTGCGAAACTTATGGGATAGCCCAAAAGTTAAGCCACAACACTAGGCTCTCCACCTTCCGCATCCAGTCTGACATAGCCACCTTCTTGAGGTCCTCAGTCCATCTAGGTGGGTGGAGGGGGGCTCCCTTGCTATCCAAGCCTATACGCAGTCTCCTTTCAAGGATTCGCTTGCTCCAAAGGGTATGGACCCAATAAGTGTCTTAAATCCTACTAATATAATAAACGCGAAAGTTGTGAGGGTGGATGTTGGTTACTCTTTCACGCAAAAACTACTGAACGGATATTGATGAAACTTTACAGTAAATACGAACACACTTACGCTACGCTTACACGCTTCTCGCGCGTTTTTAAGCCTAAACTACTGGGTCAAGAAGCATGTTTTGTCTAGAGTTACAGATGTTCTATGTCACGAAGTCCGTTTGGCTATGAATGTTGTCAAGCGTGCACATACACATTGTGATCAACAGAGACTCAACAATGGGTGAAGTAAAACGGTACACATTCGCGGAAATAGCCTCATGCGACGGCAGCAAGGGGCAGCCGCTGTGGGAGCGCGCTTGTCGGGATACGTCACTACTACAAAGTCGAACGGACTTCGTGAAATAGAATATCTGTACTTAAATAACGAAGACAAACACTAAAAAAGGATTTTTGAAAATTCATCCCCTTACGTGGTTAAATAGAGGATGAAAGTTTGTTTGAAGTTGTAATTTTTAGGGTTCCGTACCTCAAAAGGAAATACGGAACCCTTATAAGATTACTTTGTTGTCCGTCTGTCTGTCCGTCAGTCAAGACCCTTTTTCTCACGAACACGTGAAATTATGAAGTTGAAATTACTATCAAATTTTCAAGGCTGCAATCCCTTCAAAAGGTGAAATAGTAAAACTTCTAACTTAAAAGATACGGGCGTTTATGTTCCGTTTATGCCGCATATTTTGACACTCGCAAGGGAATCAAAACCTACAGGGTAGGTACTTCCCGTCTACCTAGAATCAGGAAATTGGGCAAGAAGCAATTTCAGGTAGCACAAGTAAAGGAAAAAATCCGAAAACCGTAAATTATTGTAACATTACAAAAAAAAATCCTTTGATAAACTATTTACCTACCTACTTGTACGGAACCCGCGGTGCGCTAGTCTGACTCGCATTTGACCGCTATATTTGCCGATAGAAAATCCCATTGAGCACTCAGCTTGTCCCTTCATAAAAGCGCGTTGTTGAATTTTCAATTTTTGACGCTGAGCCGACCGTTGAAAATCTTACAGCTCATTTTCATTTAGGCAGTTCATCTAGCCGTTCTCTCAGTATTCACCCCACTTTTAATCATTATAATCTTTCACACAATCATCCATCATTTCTTTGGGCTTCCCCCTAGGCTTACAGTACCCGGCGATAAATATTGCACATCGACCTTTGGAAAGAGACAATCGGCTAATTTCGGCTTCGTACAGCGTTATCTCTGTCGCACGAAATACAAACAGTCCGGTATCTATTAGGAGGTGTTAAAACAATTATGATTTGCTTCTTTTGATAATTATTTTTATTCTTTGAATAAAATACAAAAAAAGGTAAAGGTCGATGTGCAATATTTATCGCCGGGTACTGTAATTGTGTAGGTACATACATTTATACAAGGTGGCAGTAAATTCAACGCGCAACCTGTAACCATGAATTCGGCACATGATTCTGGAACCCCTTTTTTTTGCATTCGGTGGGAAACCTTCAAAAGGTGCCCGGTCTTTGGGGATAAAACCAGGGAGTGTGGGATTTTTAGCTCACTAAAACCATCCCCGTGGTCACCATCTGCACATGGAAGGGGCACTGTTATCTCACAAAAGACCAATCTGGAGCCCCCTCTGTGCAACGCCTGTTAGGGCACATCTCTGGGGAGACTGTAAAGTGGTCTGTAGCTGTGCAGGTGTCCAAGGCAACACATGACCACTGTGCGCCGTTTTCCCTGAGGTCACTCAGTAGGCCCACTCTAATCGACCGCGAACCCATATTCCCGCCTACCTTAGATGCAGGTGAGGTTTTGGCGTGTTAGGCGCCGAGACGTTTGCCTCCCCGACGCCTTCTTCTCCGAGCGAGATCTGAATTCTGGCACCCCTTTTTTTCTTTTTTTTTTCTGGATGGGATATCATCAAATGACCCCTTCCGCTCTGGGTGGAGCGGAAGGGAGTGTCCGACTCTTACTGACCAGAACCCACCCGTGTTCCTTCCTTAGCCCTTTATGTTCCGGGCCAGCGCTAACCCTTTCGGACAATCCCGCCGACCCGCCAGGCTTCGGCCCTGACGGGCCCCTTTGAGCCCCTTCGGGCCCCTGGAGTAGAAAATTTAGACGGTTATGAAAGAAAAGCTGTTTCATAGAAAAATGCAACGCTTTCGCGGTCAAAATGTATGGAACAGCAAATTTTTATGTAGCAAGTTGTCCTTCCACTCTGTACCTACGTATTGTTTTAAACGCCATCTCTAAAAGCGGCCTACCGCAGAATCACTCGCGTTGCGAATAACAGTTAACTCCGGCTCAAAGATGTTCTAATGAAAACTGTGAGGCGGGGCCACAGTTACAGCGGATAAATTAGACTAGGTATCAAAAACTATAGCTGCGAATACGCGAATACTCTATAGGGGAAGGCGCCAGGGTAGCCAGCCAAATTTGCAATTTGCAGGTCAGTATCAGTTCGTATTATTCTTGATGAAGGTGACCAGCTCATCATCACCATCTCCGTTTGGACCTGCCGCGATGTCAGTTACCATTAAGAGGGACCCATGGGGTCGTAAGTTTGGCTCATCGGTCGTCAGACATGCGGCAGATGTGTCCAGCCTAATTCCATTTTAGCGTGGCATCTTTCCAAGTGACATCAGTTATATTTAGCCTTTATTTCCTGTAAATCACTGAAACTGACAAACAACCCATGGAAAGTTGAAACACAAGCTATTTACCTACGCCACACGACATTTCATAGCACTTAGGCAAAACTTAAACAATACATCCCCCAAGTGAACTTTATAAGCAACATTTATAGGGTCAAGTGGGGGTAAAAAGAGGGGAAAATTAGGGTGAAAAGAGAGAAAACTTGTACGTAACAATAAACAGTTTCCATCGCGATAATTTCAAGTATAAATTATAGCTTATGGAAATAATAAAAGTTAGTATAATTTTCAGTGTTCGCATTTTCCTGTTAAAAAGTTAACATTGTTATTTTCGCGCCGTTTCTTCCTAGTTTGTGACACAATATTGTTAATTAGAAATGGTTGGGGACACACGGATATAACGAGTTGCATAAGTAGTTACTGTTATTTTGGCGCTGTTTGTTTTTTTAGGAGCATAAATGAGTATTTATCTCTTCTAAGTCTTACGAATGAATGTTACAATGGGCCAAGTTTTGTGTTTGTTTTATGATACTGCTAAATGTTAAACAACTTGTCATAACATGCATTAGTTAATATTATCTGCGTTGCTGGGTGTGTTTATTATAAACAAAATAAATCATAGACATCTTGGAAAAGCTCTTAGAATCCCTGTTGATGTCATCTATTAGACAGTAGTTCTTGTCCAGGTCAAGATTTCTTTTAATTAAATTTAATTACTAATATTACATCTTAATGCTGAGATATGTTGATGAATGATGAGATAGGTAGATAATAAATAATAATAAGCGATGTACAAACGCCAGCACATCAAGCTACTACAATTTGTCAAATTTCTTTGATAGATTTTAAACTCCATCGCTAAAGCATAAGGTTCAAAGTTGATTGGGAAAATGTGACAGTTTCAGGTAGCTTGATATACTGGCGTCTGTACGAACCTGTGATATTCCGTTAGCTTGAATAGCTGCCCCTCTCAATTTTAACAATCTAGCGTTAGAACGCTAGATTCAGATAATATGTCACAGGCTAGATAGAGCCTGTGACATATTATGTACTTTTTAATTTGTTTTTTTCCGCTGTTGAGTTTTCATTAGATCTTTCTCTACATTTGGTTTACTTCTACATTTTCAATCAAACAAAACTACTGCTCATACTAAAACCCCACCCCAAAATCTCTTACCAAAATGTAATCACAAAATCTAAGTTGGAAAACAGACCGTCCTGATATAAGCATTGAGTTTATATTGCATTGCACTAGAACACTTATCGGCTAACTGCTCTTCCGTTCCAAAACGACCTTTGTCTTTCGGTCGTATAATGAAATCGTTACGGATCTCCGTAATTTCCTATTTAGAAGAATAAAGCGGCCAAGTGCGAGTCGGTCTCGCACACGGAGGGTTCCTTACTACCGCAGAATATTTAACACAACGTATTTAAAATGAATACTTTAATTTTAAAAAACGCGTTTCTTGTATGGAGATCCCGTTTAATTTGTAACTTTATTTTATTTTCATTATTTGTTGCTATAGCGGCCATAGTAGTACACACCAGAGACGTAACCAGGGTGGGGCAAGTAGGGCACAAGCCCCGGGCGCCTATCGAAGGGGACGCAAAATCACCATTCATTTTAAAAACAAAATACACTACAATAAACCATTTCATACTCTTATTTTTACTTCGTGATCTGATCAGTCACAAATTCTGCTTACAATTGCAGTACCCATTGGAAGTTGTGAGCGATCTTTTAGTAGGTTGAAATTAATACTTTCGTATTTGAGGGCTACAATGGGTCAAGAAAGGTAAATGCCACCGAGTTTTGCTCAGTGTAGAGCGAAAAGAGACGGATAAAATTAATTTCGAAAACATCATCGATATGTTTGCGTCGGAAAAGGCCAGGAAGGTGCAGTTGTAAATGGAAAAGTTTTACTGACTTACTTTCGTTATAAAAAAGAAAATAAATATTTAATGTTTTGTTAGTAAAAATTATTGTTTTATTCAGTGTATCTAATTTTTCATAATATGATAATTTACGAAGCGGCGCAACTATGCGTGCCCTAGGTGCCATTTTCTATTGCGCCTGGTACACACTATGTGAAAATATCAAGTGTCTAACTATTACGGTTTAAAAGATATATAGTCCTGTGACAGATGGGCGAACGGACGGACGGACAGCGGAACCTTAGAAAATAGGGTCACGTTGGCACCCTTTTAGTACAGAACCCTAAAAACGGTAAAAGCTTAAGTAAAGATGATTCTGAATCAAGGATGCGTGAAACTGCCATCTCAAGAGATTGAGGGAAGTGATGAGAATTGAGTGATAATTAAAACTGGGAACGAGATTCGGTTTGTCTTCGGAGACAAATGAAACGGAATAGGCCTTTCTCTGGGTGTTGTACGTCAAGTTACAATTAGAAAGAAAGAACATTATTTTTGCAGAAAATAATAAAATAAGCTAGGGAAAAATATGCAACAATTACACACATAATTATTTGTTTTTGAAAAATTCAAATTAGGCGTGAAACGAGTTATTCCGGTCTGATCTCCTGAACCCTGAAAAAAAAATTGCGCTTTGTCGTTTTGGAAAAAAACGGAAAAAACGATTCCTGCTGGAGTAACGTTTCTCCAGCAGGAAGATTCTAAGCGAATGATCGGAGAGAGTAATATTTTTCATGGGCAGAGAGCTTATATTTGTGCAAAAATGTGCGCTGAAAATATAATTTGTGCGTCTTCTGGTTTTTGAGATAAGTATTGCATTTCCTGCTGGAGTAACGTAGACGATATATTTACGGACACCCTCACATACAATTATGAACTTATGTTGACACATTCCGTCAGACTACATACATAATATACCACAGCGGGCACAAATCCAGACTCCGGAATGCTACTGAGCTGAATGATATAGTCATACCTTAGTATTAATATCTTATTTTTCTTATCCCAACATTGATATATGGCCTAATCCCATTTCAATTCAATGCACCTGCGTCATAATTTTTTTTTATTGTCCTACGATTTCCCACTTCTGCATTGGCAAAGGTCTGCGCCCACTCCTTCCATCTTTCACGAGGCCGTGCCTCCTCCTTCCAGTTTTATCGAAACCTACCCAGCTCGTCCCACCGCCGTCTCCTACGTGATCTGCCGCGACCTCGCCTCACTATCTCAGAGCACCAGTTCTATGCTATTTGGGTCCACAGTTTGCCCATAATAACTTTAAAAAAAAATAAGCACCACCAAGGCGCCAATAAATTTACCCTATAATAAAACTGCCAAATGCTGTTAAACTGTTATTATTACCAACAATAATTATCTAAGTGGTAAGCTTCTAACCCCTCCATTACGTCAGAATTTCCCAAGTTTAAACATTACATACCTATGTCCCTTTAGTGAGAGCGATCCCAGGACAGTTTCGCCACGGCGGTAACTGTGACCACGCCACGAACTTATTACTGGCCACTTTGAAGACAGTTGCACGGTTTAATTGTTACATGAATATACAGCACACCCTGTACATTGTTGGTAACCTTGCTGACCCTGCCTAATCGTTTTAACGCGATATAGAATATTCTGACTGCCTATATTACACGATATGTGCTTATAAACGTAGTAAAAAAAAGACTAAAAAAAAACTGAATAAATGAGCTTACCCCTCTAGCTCATTTATTCTTTATAAATACTGCCTGTTTTGACTTCTTTAGATGACCATCCAATTCTAGAAAGCGATGTAGAATCAATTTATTTCTTTCCCTTACTTAAACCAAAGTCACTTACAAACAGCACCCAAATTGCGTAACACATTATCAATCACAATCTTAAGGATTTTGCTAATCCATGGCTTCATATGTTAGAAAAATTTGTGTGCTTAGCAACGTAAATAACGCAATGGATGTTGTAGAACAGTCAAAATGAAATTGCTACTGTGACGTGTTTTGTTTATAAGATGATTAAAAAAATACCCACTTCAGATGTGTTCGGCTGTCCTCGGGATGTACTCGGTTTTAATATATAATATTATTACCGTGATATAGGTATCCGATATGTCAGTGAGTGATGGCAAAGTATTCTGTTTGTGTTTTGTTTTGCACTCTCAGAGCGCCACTATTTTTTTTCCCAATATCTGAGCTGGTATCATAAGACCAAATCTAATTAAATATACCAACTATTTCTACATTTTCCACGTACCTTCAACAAAAATAATTACCATACCACATTTATTCCTCTCTGGAATTGAGCCCAATCGCGCAGGCGTCTACTTTTCATACAAAGTACTTACATTTGGACCAATATCTGTGATGGCTATTGTAGACACACAAAAGGCTAAGATTAAATTTCTCTGAAAGGAATGTTACAAAACAAGAATTGTTAGATGCGAGATCGTTGGGAATTTCAACTTGTTTTGCAAAAAAGAATTGTAGCGGGTGATAATTTTTAAGTGGTTTCAATTTCAGCCTGTAACTCAAACTCAAGCATCTAATAATAACAAAATTAAATTCTAACTTAACTAAAACTATACAGAAACTAAAAAATAGCGACGAAAAATTCATCCGCATCGCTGTCGACTGGTAATGTACCCAAGAGACTGGCGGCATTACCACGTTGTATGGCGATACTTAGCCTCTGGCCAAGGTAAAAGTCAGCCCTTGGGTCACGGGAAGTGTCAACCAGCAGTTTATAAATTTAATAAGAACAAGCGTTTATTTTGAAGTAAGGCATTTGTTAAATGAGTGTCCATCGAGTTTCTTGCTCTTTCTTCTCCATAGAAACCTACTAACGCTTTGGAATATAATCACACTAATATTATAAGGGCGAATGTTTGTGAGTGTGTGTGTTTATATATTTTTTTTACTTCTTCACGCTCAAACGGCTGGACCAATTGGAAGTCTATAGACTATAGACAAAGAAGGCTATAGACATCACGCTAAGACCCTTAGGATGCGAGCAAAAAAAAAACAGTGCAACTCCAGGAGTGCCGACAAAAGTGAAAACTTGAACAATTACGTGTGAATTTTGTGAATCGTCTTACAAATAAAACACGCGCGGTACCGGCTACGGCCATCCGTCTTACGAATTTTCTATCAGGTCACGTGTCCTGACGCGAGTTTAACATTTTTTACCCATTACAAAAAAGTGTACAACGCCGCTAAAGAAGTTTTCACTTCAAAAATCAGAAATAACGCTATGTGAAAATGAAGTAATAAGACAATGCGATGCGACGAGGTGGGCCGGGGAAACAAGAAATTTCACGAGAACAAAGTCGCGGGCAGAAGCTAGTTATTTTATATAAGAAGGAGCTTGCAATAATTTATTATCTCTAAAATAATCGTTTCCCTAAAGAGTTCCAAACTGATCGGTTCCGGGTCACTTGCACCAAACGACTTTGCGCAACCTTTTCGAAGTTATTAAACCTTATAATAAGAGGGAAATCTTGATTTATTCCGGTCTGATCCCCTGAACTCCCCTCCAACCCCCCCCCCCTCTCGACCCCCTGCTAGTTCGTCTTCTGTTTTAACCTCTGTCTTATCCACTTTATCTAGGTTAACTCTTTTTGACAGGTAAGTACAGTCAAGAGTATCTATGGATTTATCGTTTTAAAATATTTTCATGCTTTCTTTTATTTTATTTTAGTAGGGTGAAGTTATTTTTTTATGTATTTAAAGGCTCCTACAAACAGGCGCGACACGCGATATAATCGCGACTTGCGGTGCCTTTGTGTTGCGTGTCGTGTCGCGCCTGTTTGAAGGAGCCTTAAGGCAACTTTGCGTTTAGGAAACATACAATAAGCAGTGGTAGCCAAGTGGACGAGCTGTAGGTCGTAGGGTCGAACCCAGACAGGCGTAAAGTGCAGTCTGGGTTCGTTGTGTAAATTACGTCATCGCCACTGCTCTCAAAACTGTGAAGGAAACCATCGTGAGGAAACCGGCATGTCCTGGAACCAAAAATTCGTAGGCATGTGACATAATTATGCTAACCCGCACTGGGCCCGCGTGGTAGATTACGGCCCACTCAGACTCAGGCTCTCAGAGAGGAGGCCTGTGTCCCAGCAGTGGGAACATTATAGTCTAATTATGCTGATTATTATTATTATTAGATGATGATATGCTATAATTCAGCCATTCCCAAAGTGGGCGATAAAGCCCCCTTGTGGGCGCTGCAGGGCTAAAGGGGGGTGGTAAGAGACCCAGAAAAAAATGGGGGCGTTGTGTAGAGGCTTCGGGGGGCCATTTGTAATTTCATCTAGCTAGAAGGACTCTTAGACACCGACTGAGCTCTCGACCCTCGGCTACAACTTGTGAAGTTTGGGAACCTATGTGCTACATAATCGTTTTCAGAGAGCACAGTTTTCAATCTGTGGTCAAGCCACGTTGCACCTAACAACTTACTGCACTGAAAGATATAAGCAGTAAATAAAAATGAAGAAACATTAATCTGAACTGCTTTAAACAGTTCCACATGAGCCTAACGTTCAAAACAGTATTTTTTAGGTACTGAACCGAAAACAGTTACAGCTTGAGACAAAATGTTAGCGTCATGACAGTAAACTTTAACGTTTTAAGTAGCTAAAAGGTCACAAAATTAACTTTTTTATTCATTTGGTGATATCGTTCAAACCATTGTTTACTTACATTACAGTAATGGTGGTTTTCCTTTTTTTTCTGTTTTTTTTTTCAGTAAATAGTATTTTCAATCAGTAAAAGTTACTGTTTTGTCTTTTACTGTTCTACAAACACTTCTTCTTACTGTATAAAGTCAGTAACTCTTAATGAAATCGCTTTAATGTGCTGTAGTAAGAAATTATTTATGTCAGTGTAGGTACTATATCGGAAATATGCTCTTACGGTCCATTTCATCCTGCAACCAACGCGGTTGCCAAAACATATCGCCTACTTGATATTAAGCGGTATCGTTTGTCTTTTACAACTGCAATACCACGAGAGTCACGTGCACATTGAACGTGCCTACACGGTATTACCCCCCCACCACCCGTCATATAAGGAGAAAGATGAAAAGTATCACAGTAGCTGTAATGATAGCCCCTTTAAGTTGGAACATAGCAATGCTGCTTGGCAACTGAATTAGTTTTTTTTTTCGGGATAATTTATCCGATCACTGTGAAAACCAGCCCTTACACCTCACCAGCTGACCAGTTTTTTTTTTCAAGATGGTAAATCATCAAATGACCCCTCCCGCTCTGGGTGGAGCGGAAGGGAGTCTTACTGACTAAAACCCACTCGTGTTCCTTCCTTATCCCTTTATGTTCCGGGCCAGCGGTGACCCTTTCGGACAATCCCGCTGAACCATACCTACATGACGCCAGTTATGTTTAAGTCCCTTGTAAGAGAATCCAGAACAATTTCAGAATTTTTTTTTCTTGTTCCTCCCCAGGTGTCAGACGACATCGGCTACGTGGTGTACTCAGCGCTGGGCAGCTTCTACATACCGTCCTGTATCATGGTGTTCGTTTACATCAGGATATACTACGCGGCCAAGGCGAGAGCAAGAAGAGGGATCCGGAAGAATCCTAGGCCTAGGGCGGTGAGCATTTTGGAGTTATTTTTTTAAGTGTACTAAGAAACTTGATGAACGACATTCTTATTGCATAACTCTTAAGCCTGATTTACACTGTGCTACTTAGTGTACCACACACATACACACGAGCGATACGAATCTACAGCAGAGGCAACTGCAGCCCACTGCGTCGGCGACTGCCGTCGACAACATGCCGATCGTGTAATGAGCACCGTTGAGCACCGTACTTACAGCGGGCGTCGACAGGTGTTGACGGCTGCAGTAGACTCTGTCGTTGACGCGTGCCGCTCGTGTCTGTGAACAAATAAAAGCTGTGGCATATCATAAGTATAAGCAACAATAAAAGTTGCATCGTCGAACTCCCTAGTTCCACGATGCAACTTTTCATCATCATCATCATCGTATAATTAGTTACAGGGACAAGAGTTGCTCGTGGGTCCCTACCCACGAGCAACTCCTGTCCCTGCAACTAATTTGTCTCTCACACCAAGTCTACGGGTTTGCATGAAAGTACGCGCATGTAGCGACGCGACAGCTGGGAGACATTTATGTCCGCGGGTTTGGACAAAACTGTCGCCCGTCTATTGGTTGCAATGCAAGCGCCCGCACGGCGACAAAAAAGTTGCCGGCTAGCCAGTTGCCACTCAACCGAAAATATAACAAAAAATAGCGTTGCTGTCGTTCCCGTGTGCGCATATCGTATCATCCAAATCACGGCGAGGAGACAGTGACAGAGAGAAAAAAGGTGTTGGGCAACTAAATTACTCGTGGACGCCTCCCTTTTAATAGTTTTTATACGATGCAAGCCATTTGTCGCCTCAATTTTATTGCATGCCACGGGCAAAAAACTTGCATCACGTATATGCGGCTTCACCTAGATATTATCTTAACAATTCAACAATAAACATTGCTCTAAATGTTTTGAAATCTGCCTTCTCGACTACTGAACCCACGCAATGTATAGGTAGTTTAGAACTAACTAAATAATAAAATAAAAATAAAGTTTTCTTATTAAGTCCTGTCTTCGATTCCACGGCCAAGCGAAGGGTTATTTATGTTTTTCTGTCACACAATTCTCAGCAACATCCCAGAATTTGAAACGTTTCCCTGTAACGGTTAGTATCTGACCTTACTGCCCCATCTCAAAAATCCACCCTGTATTTCTCAGTTATCTAAGTTTTATCTTCACTTCTTTAGAAAAATATCTGTGTAATAATTAACTAAATGTCGTTTTAATGTACATTTTCTGTTCATAGAATGAACAACAGACGAGCTTCAGCAACCCGGCGAAGGGCACGCGACCGATGCCCTCCACGCACCCCATGCCCCCGGGACACCTTAGTAATAACAACGGGTAAATATACACCTTTAATATTATTATAGACAAACGTCTCCAATAATCGAGTTCACCTCACACATAGTATAGTGCAGTAGCGAAGGGTCAATTTTTGTAAGAGGTAAGCCGGAGTAGATATCTTTAATATGATTATAATTATTTGTTTATAGAATACTGATTGTGCCATTTTTCAAAGGGAAGCCGGTAGGAATCGATTTGACCTTCGCCACTGGTAAAGTTGGAGGAAGTTGGAGATCGTGAATTCGAACCCTGGCAGGCAAGGGTTCGAATTCACGACCTCCAACTTGTAAGTCGAGGCCGATACCACTGAGCCACCACTGCACGTGTGCGCTCTGCTACACTGTGTATTCATTTCCATCACCAATGCTCTCAAAACGTTTAAGAAAACCGACATGTCTTAGAACCAAAAATTTTGAAGACATGTGCCATCCACCAACCCGAACTGGGTCCGCGTTCTGGATTATGGCCCACTCCCTCTCATAGAAAGGAGGCCTGTGTCCCAGCAGTGGGAACAATATAGGCTGATTATGTTACCTCACATATACCAAAGGATGCAGCGAGATTGTGGTCGATCGACGCGTGACGGCGACCAGACCGACATTTATAGCTTTAAAACCTGTATGAGGTTAAGCTGGTTTTGCAGCTTGTAACCATTTTGTTGTCATTCCATGCATAAGGTTTGCTACCTTTGGCAAAGGAATATGAATATGCAGGCGTTGATGACTGGCGTGAGTTCGACTCCCAAAGCGTACAAAGTAATGAATCGTTCTGCGAAAAAAAGTCAGTAACAAAAATGAACATACGCAATAAAAACACCAACAGATCAATCTGCGACGTTGTTATAAAGTCAGTGCCTCTTTTGTTCAACTCTCTTTAATCTCACCTGTAACAGAAATTATGTCGGATCAAAAAGTGAAACACCGGTTCATAAGTGTATTATCAACAAGTGGCTTCAAATCCACCGGTTGAACATGTTCGAAACGGTTTCATTTCATCGCTTTATGTTCCAATGTTCTGCTGAATGCAGCCCTGATTTAGATGTTGAACTTGTTGCTTGAATGTTTTAAGCACGTTTTTTTGTTGCATAAAATCGAATATGCTTAAATCTGGGTGAAAATAATGACACCTGAAACAGTCTGGATCTTGTTGCATTTGTAACAGGTATGATATTTCAATGTAAAAAAGTATTTAATAAATATTGACGATATCGAGGTGCTGAAGTGTAGAATAATATAGAATACTGTTTATTATATATACCATATAAATTACAGATATAAATGTAAAAAAATTACATAGGGTGACACAATGAGTGGCCTTATCGCTAAAAGCAACACGAGGAAACTATGTCTTATTTTACAAAAAGTATTACTAATATATATGCTCTCGAGACAAAACTGGAGGCCATGTATTCGATTCGACTTGATTTTTAATCAAAAATACAACTATCCTATAACATTTTAGACTATTCAGTAGGAATGAGGAACAGGTTGTAAAGTTCACTCATACTATGTAAAAGTAGGGAGGATCATCCGACCAAACGGGTGTTGTCTGGCGGGCAACTGCCCGATGGTACATGTCGGGCCGTTGTCCATAGACAAGGGAGACGGGTGTCGTCCAGACCAGTGTGGTGTCTGGTGGGCAACTGCCCGAATTGATGTCAGGACATTGTATATGCTAGTTGCTCGGTTAACTCTGCTTGCGCGATGCAGGATTTTGCGTGACGTCAGTGTGATGCGAAGTTGGCATGTGGCGATATAGATGCCGCCACAATATGTATAAAGTCTTCAGACTATATAAACAAAAACAAAATAAAAAATCGTGCAAATTAACGTTACGTTTACTTTCCGCGTTCATGCTTGTCCTACAGAATGCACAATATTACAAGACAATGCTCACGCGTTGAAAGCATTAGGTCAAGCATAACATCAAACATTCAACAACACTTTTGCTTTTAACATTTTTTCAGTTCCTTTCACGTTGATGGTGCATTACGTCAGAAAGCTCAAGTTTGTAACATCTTATTATATCTTTCATGAAACTTAATTACCCCTGAAATTAAAACAAAAGAAACAAAACAGTTTTTAACTCAAAAACTTCCAAAAGAGTTAATTCTAAGCAATTAAAAGAAACTACGCTCTTTTTATTTTTGACGGACACAAAGAAAATTATAAAAGGGATCGCTATTAGATACGGAATTCAGAAACCGGTCCCAAGATCCGGCTTTCTACGGATTTTTAGGATTCCGTTGCGTATAGGGAAATTGTTGGAATCTTTTCTCGTTAGTAAAATTTTCTTCGAGATTCTTTCTCGAATATCAATGATTCTTTATGTGGAAAAGTAAATAGGTAGTTACTGTATTTGGGAGTTAACATAACCTTATGAGAAATCAGTCAATATAATAAAAATTTAAATTCCCCTAACTTATTTTAGGCTACCTCTGCGTACTTCCTGCTTATTATGTAATTGCATATTAAGTAAACGTGAAAGCAGTCAAAGTATGTTATTCGTGACTGTACAAATCAAATTAAATCAAAAGTCATTTATTCAAATTAGGCTGAGAATCGGCACTTTTCGAACGTTAAAATTGCATAAGACAGTCCCCCAAAACGCCCGCCCTTCACCACTTCCTAATGCTTTCGCTGGGAAGAAGAAGTGGCGCAACAAACTCCCCAGCAGCACAGCTGTCTGTGCAGTTTAAAAAAACTCTACTCTACTCTCTGTAATACTCTTGCATTGAAATCCCACCTTGCTTCAACAAATCAAGTATGACACTCGTATGTTGCAGCTGAAATCAGCATGAGGTGGTGCCTTGTGTTTTCATCTGGCATTATGCTAAGTCGAGGCCCGTTTGACATTATAATCGTTGTTTTCTGTATTTGATTGTTTTAAGGTGTATTATGCTTCCAATTTCATCAGCACTGTTAAAACGGGACGGGACGGGGGCATATCCATCTTTTGTTATGTGATTTACCTGCATTAACATAAACAATTTTGCTTTTCCAGCGAAAGCCAAATATCAACAATAGAGACGGCACAAGTGCAGATTCCGACAGTGACCTGCGAGTTGGCGTCTGACATATCCACGAGCGAAGCAGGCGACACCCTACCGCCACCGCCCGACGAACGGAAGGATACGCTCAAGGTGGCTTACCAGGTAATCCTACAACAATTAATAAGATGACAGTGATTTGCGAACTAGCGTATGATATATTTACGAGTGAAGCTGGTACAACGGACGGAAGATACGCTCAAGATGAGGCCACCTTGGGGGTACCTGGTAGGCCCAGGCACTCGCCTTTTCTACTAAAATATTGGTCGACGAGAAGCGATTAGAGCTAGCAACTAAAGACGAGTTGGCGAGTAAGGAGCAGCGAGTGCGCGACGACGCCGAGCGATTTCTCGCTGGTACGCGTATGTAGTAAGCTATAGTCTTTCAGAGTGTTCTGCCAACCAAGCGAGCACCGCTGAGCGAGTAGTCTCTTTGATCTCTTGCCGCTGTACCAAACTAGTACTCGCCGGCGGCTGTGCGAACAGCCAGCGATCAACTATTAACATACAAGGTTAAAATAAATTAGCTAGAGAAGCTCCGCATGCGTGATAGATATATCTTAACAAGATAAAACAAAAACTAAATTAATTGTATGATTTTTTTTGTCGGGTCATAAAACGCTGTTAGTGTATTTACTTGAAATGTCAGTTAAAAATTCGTTTTTTTTTTTGTGTAAAACTTCACAGACGTGATTGGTACCGATTTCTAAAAACCATATAATTGTTACTTTTAAAACAAAACATACTTATACATATAAAGTCTATTTAAACTTATATTTAAAACTAATATAATTTCAAGTAAAACAAATATCAACTTTATTTTAATGGTTATTAAGTTGCTTTCAGAGTGCCTAGGACTATTAAAAAGTTATAAAAATGTTTGAAGTTGTAGCGTAAACTGAACTTTATTGTGTAGGATTTAAAGTTATTTTTCCATAAACTCATATTTGTTTACATTTTTGGGAAATAAATCGCGAATGCAGATTATATATGACTAGTCAGCTCCACCAACTTATCAACTATCCTTAGCTTAGCTTCAATATTGCTCTTCAAAACTCCATAAGTAAGCCACAGGGTGACTCAAGAACAGGTAAACTTAACTCCAGTCTATCACTTAGAAGCTACCTGATGTAACTTAGCTGTGGCTTCAAGTTCGCTGCGTCTAAGTTAACTACAAGTAACACTGTTAGTTCTAGGAACGATCCTAAATTCGGTTGACTTTCGGTCAATTTGCTCACCGTGATCAGTTGCAGTCAGTTGTTTGTTGACAAATTTGTGTGAATTAGGTAGGCGATATTCAATCACTATTTGGTTATAACTAGTCTGTATATAGAACTTCAAAATTCTTTAGAAAGTTACTGGTATCACTTGAATATGCTAGACTAAATTAGGAGTCTTTAAAACTTGCATTTACTTCCTTTTGACTTCATAGCATGTGTAGCATTCATGCATGTGTATGGGTGTGGGTGAGGGTGAATGTGTTTAATTGTGTGTGTGCGTATGCATGGGTGTGTGTATGTGCATAGTGTGTGATGTGTGTATTTATGCGTCATGTTCGTGAACGGGCGCCGTCAGTTGGGGCTGGTCATCACTTAGCTGCCTCGGCTTATTTTTAATTAATTTATTTTTGGATTGTAGTTTGTTAAGTACTATTTGTTGTACTCTGGACGCTTTTAACACGTACGTCTTTCTTAATTTTTTACATCGTTCTCACATTATATAATTTTAAAATCAAAGTAATGATGTAACTAATATTTTTGTAAAATATCATTTAAAAAGAGTGTCCATGGAGTTTCTTGCCCGATCTTCTCCATAGGTATCTACGCTTTGGAATGGGCAACTAGCTTCATATTTTCTGACTGACCGACTTCTTGACAATTCAAAAGTGCCTGTAAATGGTTTAATTGAAATAAATGCTTTGGGTTTGAGTTTGAGTTGTAGGCACCATTTGCAGTCTTTATAAACCCCTTCCCTGTAGTAAAATGCTGCTGATTATATTCTTTTACATCAGTGTTTTAAAAATAATTTCGTTTATTTTTGGTCCAAAAAGTAAACCCTATCACCGACTCATTTGCCAACGGCTCTATTTTTGCGATGCAAGTTAAAGTAATCACCCTTTCTTTCCCCAGGTTGTAACGTCAGCACAAGTACAAAAAAACCCGTTGGCTTCCTGTCCATTGAGAAGCTCGACGCTCTCTGTGAACGGAGAGCTTCAACTCCAGCAGACTAGGGGCAGAGCGCCCAGCGTCAACATAGATGCCGACATGGTCTCAGAGTTAGAACCATCGTCGTCAGACTCCGGAGTCGTCAGCCGCTGCGGCGGCGTCAAGCCTTTAAAACTACGCATCTTCAAAAAGACCGATAGAAAACAAGAAAAGTCTCAACCATCCAAATCAGAGTTAGAGCCAGCGCTGCCAAAGCCACACAAACCAAGAGACCCAGAAAGAGAAAAGAAAAGATTAGCGAGAAAAAAAGAGAAGAGAGCTACTTTAATTCTAGGGTTAATAATGGGCAGTTTCATCGCTTGCTGGCTGCCATTTTTCTTCTTGTACATATTGAAAGCGGCTTGCAGGAATTGTGTGATACCTTCCAGCGCGTTCGCGATAGCCTTCTGGCTTGGTTACATGAATTCTGTTCTGAATCCTGTGATCTACACGATCTTCAACAAGGATTTTAGAAGAGCGTTCAGGAGGATATTGTTTAAGTGATGTTTAGCCTACGTGTGCTGTTACCGATGCGTAGCCAACAGGATCCTGATGGCTCAGCAGAGGGCAGCACCGAATCTTTACAATGTACGTTGAATGGACTCTCAATAGTTTTAATGATGATTGGAACGGTTCAGTGATATCCCGTGTTTGGACTTTGGCTGATATTTGATTCAGGTGTGTAAAATATAAATTCAATCAAATTAAGTTAGAATTCGACTTTTAGCCAACTAATTATTTATAATCGCTAGTTGAAATTATAATTAGTTTATTATAATTAGTTGGTTAAGAACAATGAATTGGATTGAATCAAAGATAAGAATACGTTTTAACTTTTATATTATAGTGTTAATAATATCAGTCAAGGAGCGAAAATTCAGAACATCGGTCAATAGAACAGTGGTGAAACAAAAATTACGCTTACAGATAATATAAAATAGCAGATATTTATCTTATCATAATGTCTTAGGTCAGCTTGTTCATATTTTTAAGCTTTTTATATAGAACCTATGGTCATTTCATGTGTAACTATTAAATCATTAAGTGCCCATAATCTAGACATTTAATAAAATACTAAACTGGTTAAAATTGTGACTAGAGTTCAACACCAATAATTGTATTAAAATACTTAATTATTTTTTAATGATCTTAACTGAGTAGTGCCAACATTATGCGAAAACTGTCAGTAGATTAAGAAAATAATTAGAAAAATCATGAAGTGACTGTAATATTTTGTTGCAATATAAAAAAGGAATTGTAAAGTATAAACACATTATTACGTAATTTGTTTCGTAGGATTTTTTAATATTCGTAGCGAAAAATCATAGATTAATATATAAAATATGAAGAAACTGCAAAAACACTAATGGATTTGAAAAATTATACATACTTATGATATAATTATTCCTTTAATAGTACAATAAAGGAATTACATAGCTTTAATGTCATCAGATTTTGTAAAACATTAATTAGCATTAGCTGTGTTAATACCTGTGTCCACTGTGGCGTAACCCATACATATATTAAAGATAGATTGACGAATAATAAAAACAGATACATTTAAATTAGTTCTTTAGATAATTAAAACTCATTGTGAGAAAAAATGCTAAATTACTTTTCTTCTGACAGATATTATTATTTTAACTACCTACTTTGGAATTTGATCATAATATAAATATGAACTTTTGTTTAGTGATATCCAAAACCACACAAATTAAAAGGTTCGTTCAGAAATCTACCAAATTCTACAACTTTAGTAAGATTACACACGATTCGAGATAACATTGCTTAAAACAATAAAAAGAAACCATAAAACTGTTATAAATAATGACGAAATTTTTAGTATACACCACAGTGGGTAGAGGACTTAGAAACTTGCTAGAAAAATCACTATAATAGCTTTTAATTGGTATTTAAATACATTTGTTATATATATTTCTTTAACAATCCCTTGAAGACTTACCCATACGCTTATATACGTACAAAATAGAAATATTCGTAGTTTTCATGTAAAATTATTTGCTATATTGAGTATCCTAAGATTCACCATTCTAAATAAAAACAAAAATAAATTGTATGAACGGTTATTTTAAAACGTTGAATTTTTTCGAGGAATCTTTCGTAAAATGTTAAATTGCTAAAATAAAGACTTTTTTCTGAATTATTAACTAAGTAATAATAATTTAAAAATCAACATGAACTTAATTTGTTAGTAAATATAGATATTTTTTTGTTGATTGCCGAATTTATGAAAGATTTCTCAAAAAAATATAAATACCTACACCGAACTAAATATATATTTAAAACTGTTAAATCACAATATCTATTAAATAAAATACAACAAAATAAAGCAATCATTGTAAAGATGCGGTGTATAAAATTATACTGATTATATTGTGAAAGTAATTAAAATTAAAACAAATATACACAGTTTTATTTGGTACCGTAATCAACATAGAATAGATATTTTAAAATATTAAAAAATATTTATTCCAGAGATATAATTTTAAATAAATACATTTTAATAAATAGACAGTGCGTAATTTATTAAGTAGATACACAAGTTTATAATTCTTTCACAATGTGAACAGTCTTAAGTAGGTTAAAATATTTTAAATTAAATAAAAAAATGACTGTGCCTCTGTGCCTATCGACAAGCACTACACAACAATAAAATGCACTTTATTGAAAAATAATGTAAATATTACACTTAGTTTAATTATTTTCCTTTTGTCTAAGGATTTTATTCAACCAAGGTTTTGGTGGAATTTGATATTCATAATTTTAAATGTTTTTTAAAGAGCGCTGGTCGCTTTTAGTAAGTATATTTTTATTTTAAGTTTTCATTGTAAATATTGTACTTATATTTAGCTTAAGTAATATGTTAGATAAAATTAAATTAAATTTAATATACCAAAAAGAACACCAAATACTTCCTGTAATTTTTTCTAATCTTATGAATAGTAAAGCGTTTTATCCAGTAAAATTTTAACCTTGTATAAATATATTGTTTCCACCTAGTACATAAGGATTGTTTATATTTTTAGTAAAATGTAGTTTCTTCTATACTATTATGTTTGTAATCCTTAAGCCGAAATCCTTAAGATTTGTTTTTTTCCGAAGTAAAATACTTGTAATTTTTCACATTAAAATTTTACATATATTTTCAATTATTTTGTTAAAAAAGTTTATCAACTATACCTACGACTGATGATAGTTTTTAATAAAATAAATCTTTTTCCAACCTCAATACAATTGTAAATAATATTTTCTCAATAATTATTGTGAAATATCTTGTAAAATAATTATAAATGAACAACAACGACAACTTAATTCTAAATCGGTGTAAATTAGATTCTTGGATCTTAGAGTTTAATTAAGTATTATAACTATTTTATAAGTAAAATAATAACATTGCAACACCATTGCCGAATAGATATAATATTAGATTTTTAGATAAAATAATTATTAGATATTAATTATGTACTGAATTCAAAAGCAATAGAGAGTGTAGTTTTCTTTTCGTATATAATTTTTCACTATTTTAAAATTTCATATAGTCTTCCAAAGTGTGTGTGATTATCAAATATTAATAGTTACCTTTCCTTACTTGTTTGTATAAAAATACCAAAAAAGTTTTTTTTTTGTTTTTTATATGAAGAATGTGATGATTTTGTGGAGGTAGAATATTTTTGATGCGGAGTAACAATTTTTTATGAATCTAGAACCCCACAATCTAGCACAGAGCCCTTGCTGGTTGTGCAGGTTCTATTTTGAAAGTCGTGAAGTCGACTTTAGACTTTAAAAATTGTTCACACAACACTTCGTTAAAAGTGTTGCGCGAACGATTAAAAAACGCAATAATTTTAATTTAATTTTAATGAGTGAAAAATATTATTTAAGTGTGTAAAAGTTTTTCAAAATACATACAGGTTTTTGTACAGCTCTAAAAACCTTGTAAAAATACAATTTAACGCCATTATTTCATATTTAGTGAAAATATTTAGAATGTTTTTAAAAATAAAATAACTTATAGGTGGCTATCCTGTGTATCTAGTAACTTGTTCAATAAAAATGTTCTAAATTAATAAAAAACTATTTATACTTATAGTATAATAATCTATATAGTACCTATTTGTTAAATATTTTAATTTTTATTATATAAAAAATTCGAAACGCGTTACGTTTATATAGTTCTTTATAAACAAAAATATAATTATAATTATTAAAATCGTCTAAGACTATACGATTAACTATTAATTCTTATCGACTCAAAATGTAAATGAAAAAATATACGAAGTACCAATATACAAATTTTAATCTTTATTTAATTGTTTTATTCCCTTCATACACTCCTAAAAACTGAATACCTACGGGTCATAAGCCTACTCGGTATATTTAACCCCCATATAAATAATGGGTGATGAGGGGCCCGTGGCTAAATAATAACAACCACACAAGTCGATCGATCAGGTTAAGCTACGCTTGCCGCGGTTTGTCTGTGGATGGGTGACCATCTTTACATACCGTGACCTCTCCATGCTTCAGAAAGCACGTTAAGCCGTTGGTCCCGGCTGTCATTCGTGGATTTTTGACACTCGTTACGGGTAGTCAGAAGCCCGAAAGTCTGACAACCAGTCTCACCAAAGGGTATCGTATTACCCAGTAACTGGGTTGTGGAGGTCAGATAGGTAGTCGCTCCATGTAAAATACTGGTATTCAGCTGCATCCGGTTAGACTGGAAGCCGACCCCAACATACTTGGGAAAACGCTAGGCAGATGATAAAATAATAATGGGTGATAAAAATTCGACATACACATTGCACAAGCTGCAAATTGATTGGCGATCGCAGTTACTTTGTTGTCGTCAGTAGTAAATTTTATCGAGCCATCTGAGAGCCTTCCGTCTGGACACGCGTTACCGTGGCCGACTTGAAAGTCTCCGAGTGAAATTTTATTTGATAAATAAACTGTAAAACACAATCTTAAAATCACAATCCACTTGCTCTGAGTACCACACTACCCACGAACACAAGCACGTACCTACTTCAGTTCTGGATATTTCAGTACCCAAACACGCTCAACCGAAACGACAGAAATTGATCCCATACACCAAAGTTGATCCATAATACAATCTAAGTTTTGTCATTATGAAAGGTATAGCGTCTAAGATACAATGGAAGACTAAAGTTTATTACCAACGTTACTATAACAAGACTTGTCCTACCGTTAATCATAATAAACTAAATATGTTTTCTCAGGTAAGATATATGTAGGTATCGCAAAAGTCTAGTCTAGACAATGGAAGTCGTTGAGGGTCTGAGGATAGTCCTATAAATAAGATATGATGTCATGAAAATATTATCCTCATAAAGGTATAGACGTGAACGTAAATTTCACATTAGATTAGGTAACGATAAAGGCTCCTTCCTACAAACAGGCGCGAAACGCGATATAATCGCGCGCGACACAAAGGCACCGCTCGTTGCGCGACTTGCGGTGCCTTTGTGTCGCGCGCAATTATCGCGTGTCGCGCCTGTTTGAAGGAGCAATCATCAGCTAGTAAGTAATAAATACAGACTGTTATCAACTTCCAAAATCTTGAAATGTTATGTCACCATAAGCTCTTCAAACTGAGCAATGTTGCATTTCCACCAACGGGGTAATTACGTAACACAATAACATACACGATACGCTAAATGTCTTTCACTTTTGACAGTTCAACAACATTCATTGCGATATTTACGTTGATGAGAAGACAAATTTTTTGAACATATGAAGCAATGGATTATAAATTAGCAATATCGTTTTAAAATCATGGGTGCTGTGCTGGTGTCTAAAAGACTATTCAATTAGTCTGCGAAAATTCAGAGCCAATCCAATTACATCACCTGCCGGTCGATTCTGTAAAAATCACACGTGAAAGCTTAGGTGAAGTGAGTTTGTTTTTGCTAGGAATTTTCACTATTGACAGCTCACTCCACGCTCACTTCACCTAAGTTTTCACGGTGAGATGGTTTCAGAATCGCACTGCTGAGTACCAAGTGATCAGGCAAAGTACCTATCTGCTTTCTATTTAGTTTTCAGAAGTCGGAGTTTTCTCTTTCGCAAGGATATCTACAACGCTTGTTTATTTTATAATCCCTGAGCAACCTAAGTCATCATCTTCACCTGCCTAGCCTTAGTCGGCTTCCAGTCTCACCAGGTAGCTGAGTACCTATATTTTACATGGAGTGACTGCCTATCTGACCCCCACAACCCTGTTACTGGGTAATACGATACCCCTTGGTAAAACTAATTACCATACTTACGTGCTTCTGACAACCCGTAACGACTGTAAAAGATCCACGAATGACAGCCGGGACCAACGGCATAACCTTCTTTCCGACGCACGGAGGGGCTTGATAATATGTAAATATGGTCACCTATCCACGGACCAACCGTGGCAAGCGTAGCTTAACCTGATCGATCGACCTCTGCGGCTGTTATTAGTTAGCCACAAGAGCCCCTCCCCCAGCCCAAGGTTCTCCCCTGAGCAACCTAGGTATGCATCGAAAACAAAACACCAATAACCACAACAAAACTACCACCAACTATATCTATACAGCCAAGTTTCCAAGAGTCGCGGACAGTCTCGGTCAGCGATGCCCCGCCGGGACAAGACTCGATATATAATACATACTATACATAATGAAGTTTCCGAGGAAGCTCACATATCGAAACGAACGTAGGCAACTTGATTGTTGAGTTAGGCACACTTTGTGAAGTCTGGGTGGACATACGGGAGGAGTGGTTGGGCAGCAGGAGGTGAAATAATCCTGACCTGTGTAAACAGGGTTAAATGTTTGCTAGCGAAACTCCGCACACGTGATGGTACCTATCGATATATAGAAAAACTTTTTTTTTGTTTTATTTTGTTTAGATACCGAAATCCATCACGTCTGCGAAGTTTCTATAGCTAATTTAATTTGTTGACTCCGTATATTGAGTCTATCCAAATACAAATTAACAATTCATCGTTTTGGTCGTTCGTTTGGTATAAGTAATTATCAAGAACCAAGGTAATTTGCCAGTTGTTCAAAGACCAACCACTGACTAACAGAGATGTCAATTTTGGAGAGGGCAACTAGTTTCAAATTTCTAACTGATTTGACTCCTTGACAATTCAAAAGTTCCCGTAAATGGTTTAACCGGTAAAGCTCCGCACGTGACCGATGGGTCGCGAAACAATAGAAAATCAATTGTGTCTCATTAGCGGAGCTTAAAAAAAAGGGTAATAGAAATAAATACTTTGAGTTTGTGCAGTAAGGAATGAGGTGATCAAAATTTGATTCTAAGCCAGCGTAATCGCGGGCGATTTTTATTGCGCACTGGATTCTTTAATTCATCAATCGATGATGTCGGGAGTAGTCGGAACGTTGTATACAACTATACATGCTAGTGATGCGGTAAACTCTGTTTGCGCGATGCAGGATTTTGCGTGACGTCATTGTGGAGCGTAGTTCGCATGTGGCGATGTAGATGTCGCCACAAGTCGTCATCTCGATAAACACCCTTTTTCTACACATAATCAACATTCATACAGTCCATAACCACAAACAATTTTCTTATAAAAAAATATCTTAACACTTTGCGGGACACTTAACGCCCCTCGACGTAATAACAATAAAACTTATATTCTGTCTTGTTCAGTGTCCTTCAATGTATTAACCAAGCATCATACAGTCCAAAAACTACCCAACATGTTCGCTAACCATCCTTTCCATCCGTGTGAAGGGGAAGTCAGCGCGCGCCACTAGGGAAATGTCCTGTTAACTTACACAGTTCATAATTGAAAGTACGATTTCAAATTTATGTTCTGCCCAAGTAGGGCTAATGAAGTTGTCCCGACTGCCAACTTGCTTGCGATACTTTGGGTAAGTGTGTGATGTGAATTATGAGTACCTACTGAGGAAACTTTGGGTAGGTTCTGGAGTAGGTGTGTAGTTTGTAAATGTAGGTTGGAGAATGGAGGAAAAGTGTTGTAAAAATAATATTATGTAATTTACGCAACTTAGTGTAAGACACCAAAATTATGTTGAACTCGATGAAGTATATTCAATAATTTTCAAGTAATGGTACCTAAAGCCTCGTAGTAGGGTCGAGACATGGTCCTAGCTTTATTCTATAAACCAAAAATATTTTAAGAAGAAATATCTATTTACGCTGATTTTGTCCTACCGCGCGCCGCCGGTGGATACCGAGAAACTCAAAACTCAAAGCATCAGGCACTTTTGAATTGTCAAAGAGTCCGTCAGTTAGTCAGAAATTTGAAGCTAATTGCCCATTCCAAAACAAACATCCAAACATCTTCACAAACTTTCACATTGATAATATTAGTAGGATTATAGGATACGAGCAAGTACCGTCAACATGTCAGGGTAAACATCGCACCACGCTAACTAACACAACTTGTACCGACGTTAACTTAACTGTAACTTGAGTTAGATTGAGAATTATAACAACTATCGTTAATCCTAGTTAAACTGTTATAGCTTGTTAAGATCATGTTCTAACTAGAGTTAAAGTATGGTTTTGAGTTATGCTTAGTTCGGCTAAGTAGAGCATAAATTTGATTGGTTTAAGTCTGTATTCTGTAGTCTTGTTTGCTCTCGAAACGATGAAGGAAAACATCGTGGGGAATCCGGCATGTTATAAAACCAAACATTCGAAGACGTGTGAAATCTCGATACCCGCACTGCGCCCGCGTTGTGGATTATGGTCAAAAAGAGGAGGCCTGTGTCCCAGCAGTGGGAAAATTATCGGCTGATTATACTAAATCTGTATTCTAGATCGAAGCTGCAATAATTTTGATATCAAACTATGGATTTTAATAGAGAATGATTTGAATGTGGACGCCGCCAGTCTTACTACGGGTTATCGTGTAACTCCGTAACTGGATAGTGGAGGTCAGATATATAGTCGCCTCATGTTAAATACTGGTATTCAGCTGCATCCGGTTAGACTGGAAGCCAACCTTAACATAGCTGAGAAGAGGTAGATGTATGGATTAGTAGGAACGTGAACGAAACGAAACAAAAGAAGTATGTCTATGCAAGGATAGGCCCACGTGCCACGTGTTTTTGCCTAATGGAAAGATATCCAGCAGATCGTATCGACAAATTGCAATCGTATCGTATTTGTATTGTGAAATAATGTGATTCTATGGAGGTATGAGGGTGTATAAGGGTGTAAAAGTTCACTCATACTCTATAGAAAAGGGAGGATCCTTCGACCGGACAGGTGTTGTGTCTGGCGGGCAACTGCCCGATGATCAATGTCGGGCCGTTGTACCTATGCTAGTTGCGCGGTAAACTCTGCTTGCGAGATGCAGGATTTTGCGTGACGACAGTATGACGCGTTGTTCGCATGTGCAATAAAGTTGAAAATCTGTTAAAGAAAGACAGATTGTAGTAGCTTGATGTGCTGGCGTCTGTACATACCGCTCAATTAGTTTGTTTTTTTTTTACCAGGTTTATTTCATTGAATTATTGAGACTTGATGGCTAAATTAAAAACATTTGTACGCCCGCTGACATAACATAGCGCACTCTTTATTATCTTTACATACCACTAGCTGACCCAGCGAACTACGTACCGCCTTAGAATTAATAATGTGAGTAAATTAATTATATTCTATTTGCCCATGTTTTGATAATTACTCTGCTTTTCGGAGCGGAGGCAAATCCAACAAATCAAAGATCATAAAAATCGGTCCAGCCGTTCTTGACTTTGTTTTATTTATATAGAAGATGGATTATTATAATTGCACCTTTGTTAAACAAATTAATAAATGACCTAAGACAATCTGGTAAAAAAACGGTGTCTAGAGATACGTACAAGATAGCCTATTATTGTTCGAGATATACATGATAGCCTATTCTTGTTCTAGATATACAAGATAGCCTATTAGTGTTCTAGATATACAAGATAGCCTATTATTGTTCTAGATATATAAGATAGCCTATTATTGTTCTAGTTGCACAAGATAGCCTATTATTGTTCTAGATATACAAGATAGCCTATTATTGTTCTAGATATACAAGATAGCCTATTATTGTTCTAGTTGTACAAGATAGCCTATTATTGTTCTAGATATACAAGATATCCTATTATTGTTCTAGTTGCACAAGATAGCCTATTATTGTTCTAGATATACAAGATAGCCTATTATTGCTCAACTAGATGTACAAGATAGCCTATTACTGTTCTAGATGTACAAGATAGCCTATTATTATTCTAGTGCAGGGTAAAGGCCTCTTATCATACAAAGAAGGCGATGATCATCACGCTTGCTCAAGACGGGTTGGCGATTTCAGTCTTATATTGACTATAAGTCCTGGTTTCCTCATTATTATCATTCCTTTATCAGTCTCTCAGTTCCTTTGTCAGAAATGCCCAAGAATGCACTTAGAAAGTACGTATGAATCAAAAAAGTCCCATTGATACTTGCCCGGATTGGAACCCACAGCCTCTACTAACATAAGAGAGGAGAACAAGGTATTGGGGACCAATTGGAGGGAGGCCTACGTCCAGCAAAAGACTGCGACAGGTCTTGATATACCAAAAAATTGCACAATAAAAACGATACCACGCTGCACATAAAAGTTACGAGCGAAAGATATCGCACCTTTACTTTCGCCTCAAGCTCTACAACTTAAAGCTATTATTAAATAAACCAACACCAACTTTGTGCAAACAAACAATTCAAAACAAACATTCTAAACAAAAACAATCGCGGGAACATTTCAAACAAATATTAATATAGGGTGTTGCAACTTATCGAAGATGACATTTCTAGAGCAGCAGATTACCGCGTTTTCTTACTGCGTATTGGCAACGTAATATTATTAATTTATTTATTTCGTTTCTTATTTTATAAGTCATCATCTGCCTTGCCCTTTCCCAACTATGTTGGGGTCGGCTTCCAGTCTAACAGGATGCAGCTGAATAGGTACCAGTATTTTACATGGAGCGACTGCCTATCTGACCCCCACAACTCAGTTACTGGGTAATACGATACCCCTTGGTAAGACTGGTTGTCAGACTTTCGGGCTTCTGACTACGCGTAACGACTGTCAAAGATCCACGAATGACAGCCGGGACCAACGGCTTAACGTGCTTTCCGAGGCACGGAGGGGTCTCGGTATGTAAAGATGGTCACAAATCGACAGACCAACCGCGGCAAGCGTAGCTTAACCTGATTGATCGACCTGTGCAGCTGTTATTATTTAGCCACGGGCCCCTCCCCTTATTTTATAAGTACATTTTTAAATATTTCTTTAAATAGAAAAAATGAGTATAAAAACATTTAAAGATAAAAAAATAGTTGTCCATCGGTGTGGGTAGGGTCCAAGCTGCCGGTGGTTAGGGCTTCAGAGACAGGAACCTCCTCACAATGCGAGCCATATCGAGGAGTACTGTCTTCTCAATCAGGCCTTTGATTCAACCGCCTAACGAGAGCCTCGATAGATGTTGATCGGGGCTTTCGGCCATCAAGCCATTGGCCGATAATACAATCAGCACAATAATAATAATAATTTAATTCAGATTTCTCCATATAAATTGTTAGTAACACAATGACAGCCGAGCTCATATTCCACAATATTGTCAGCAACTTCGTGTGCTAAATCAAGATATTTGATTCAACATAATATTATTATATGGATTATCTGCCCTTAGATTCAACATAATATTATTGGATTATCTGACTTTAGATTAAGAAATATATTATTATACTTGATGTTAATGAAGATGTTAAAACTAAATGTGGCCGCATCCTAATGCTACGGCTACAATGTCGTAATAACGCGAACTACACTTCACGCACTCTCTCTCGCACACGGCTTGACGTCTCGCTGAGAGAAAGAGAGTTCGCGAAGTGTAGTTCGTTTTATTGCGACAACGTAGCCGTAGCATTACGTTCATTTTGTTCGGCGAACCCAAACGCGTGGTCGCGAACAAATAAGTGACTTGTGAACGCGAACGATCTCTTTGATAGGGTTCCCTATACGAGTTCTACGAAAATTGTTACATCAATGATTATACATCGATGCCTTAACTCTGCAACCATGTGCAGTAAAAATTTTAAGCCGCCACCACCACGATAAACAATAAAAAAAAAACAAAATTTTACATTACAGGAAAAGCCAGACTTGATATTGTCACCTAAGTTTACAATGAGTCTTCCTGGCCCCCATCTCCCCCTTTACGTATTGACATCGTTCAAACCACCCTGTATACAGTAAGTACAAAATCTGTAGTTTCTTAAAGCGTGCTCGAAAGTTGGTGAGATTCACTTAAGATCAAGTTGGAGACATTCGCGTCGGAGTTAATAAGTTATGAAGACCTGAAGGGGCCTGTTCCATCTTGTGATTTATTGTTTACGACATTATTTGGGGGATGACAACGTGATGTTGGGAAGCCCCCAACGTTGACTTTCTACGACTAGAAGAGAAAGGTGATGTGTTTTTATATAAGGAAAATTATTCCATAGTTTTTAAAACACACATGAATATTTTGCACTACATGAATGGGCTGTAAAAAAAGCTGCTCTTTTTAATTTTAACAGGTTTATTTATTCAATTTAACATGACTGTGGATTTTAGTCAAATTAAATCAAAATTGTTTAGTTGCATAAAATGTGGTAGGTAAAAAAGATGTTACCTACTTATAACCAGAGATCGGATATTCAGAAGCATATTCAACTAAAGTTGAGATGTTGGCTAATATGGAATGCGCTTTTCTATCGAAAAAATCCAGCGGTTCCGAGATTGACAAATTTAGGCTTCTGATTATAGAATAGGATGTATATTTACTTACTTTCAAATGTTGGCTTTTATGGAATTCACTTTCGTATCGATCGTAAAAATCCCGCGATTTCGGAATTTTGCGTTTTCTCTGACTACAGAATCGGATGCATATCTAACTACCTAATATTGTAAAGTAGGTAGGTAGATACCAAACTGCAACAGCAAACAAAGTCAAGATATACCAAACTGCAACAGCAAACAAAGTCAAGATAAGATAACGGACTACATATATTTAGAATAATTATCTTTATGTAGTTCCTTCCTTCCATACTATAAGTACACCCTACTAGTTAAGCATTCCCGGTTTTCCTGGCATCCCGGGACTTTTTTACAGAAAAAATTTATATTAAGAAGCCGCTTCCATACTTTCAGAGATAAAAATTCACTTTAGGTAAATATGAATCTGAATATCCGATCTCTATTTAAACAGTAAATAAAAAAATATTTAATGTATAAAGTAGGTATGTAGGTATGTTACATACAGTAATAGACAAATTAATAACTATTTTAGGTATTAATTAATTTTTAGGGCCGGGGTGAGAGTGGCGGCGGCGCGGTGAGCGGCGCGGCAACGCAGACCCGGTCTCGAAGCCAGCGGGCTGATCGCGCGGCGCTAGAGCGGTGTAGTGTTGTGTTATGGGAAATTAGTGTTTTTGTTCGCGAACGAAATGTCTAAACAGCGACTACAACATCTTTTAGTTACAATATTTTGAAATATATTGTACGCCGCTCCCCGCACCGCTGCGCTCGAGGTTAGTTCCATATAAATCTATGCATTAAAACGCGCCGCCGCCGCCCCGCGCTCGCTGACTTCGTGTCCGTAGCCTGTAACGATCTGTACCTTATTAAAAATAGAGGGTAAGCAGACCGTCCAATAAATTTTATTAGGGAAGAATAAATACAGAAAGTTATAAAAAACAGCTAGTTATAAAAGTACTAAATAGCACGCACTCTCGGAAGTTTATAGTTCACACACGCGCGCACTCTCTGGAGTTTTATAGTTCACGTTATGGAATCAGCTCAGCACTGTAGGAACGGGTATCAGGCGTCAGGGTAGCAAGTTATACGAGGTTAGCTCGCGAAGATTAGAAGTAGAAGGTCCCAGGTGGAATCTTTAGCTGGATCCCCTGGGTTAGTCAAAGATGTCGCAGCAGAACCAAGCAGTTCAAGTTGACACAGCAAAACCAAGCAGTTTTCTGATGCTTAATGTCTCAGTCCCAAGACTCGAATGCCCGCAGCCTCCAGCTGTTCGTGAGCTCGTTTTTAAGTAGTCTTCCTTTTTCAAATATCAGTTTTCTTCTATGTGGCCATCATCTCATCTGACATGTGTATCCGGCCAAGACAGATCCACGAGTGCGTAAAGAATATTATAAATCTAATTTAAAATTAAGTTATTTAGACTAAACAATCATAATAATCCTAATAATACAAAAGCTAAACATATTGATAAAAATAATTTAAGTCATTTAGACCAAAGAGTAATTAACATAGACTAAGCCAGAAAGACATTTAAAAAGTAACTGACAGTTTGACAATTGACGTGTCACAACATGAAAATTGAGTAAAAGTATAATGTAAACATATAAACAAATAAAAAGGATGATAAATAGTATTAAAGTGTAAGTAATGATAAATAGTATTATGCGTGATGAAAGTAAAGTGTAAGTAAGCATAAATACTATATTTCCCCAACAACCCCGAGAAAATTTTTGGCCTAGAACAAAAATTTTGCTAAGGTTAAAATATTACAACATTCACAAAACTTACATAACTCATTCAAACACACCGACATCTTACGAAGTTAGGTCAGGTAGGATTCACATTCAATGATCACTACTCAACCTGATAAGTCATAACTTTAAGGCTTATTTAAGGAGTTGTAATCCGCTCGCGTCTAAAACCACTAATGAGATGAAAATATAAAGATTTAACAAAGGCTTATTTTTAAAGGAGTTGTCATCCGCTCCTAATCAACTTTTAGAGTCGATAGACAGAAAATCAACTTTTAGAGTCGATAGTCAGAAAATCAACTTTTAGAGTCGATAGTCAACAAGGGCTTATTTTTATGGAGTTGTCATCCGCTCCAATCAACTTTTAGAGTCGATAGTTAACAAAGGCATATTTTTATGGAGTTGTCATCCGCTCCAATCAACTTTTAGAGTCGATAGTTAACAAAGGCATATTTTTATGGAGTTGTCATCCGCTCCAATCAACTTTTAGAGTCGATAGATAACAAGGGCTTATTTATATGGAGTTGTCAACCGCTCCAATCAACTTTTAGAGTTGATAGAAATAGACAAGTTATCATATTAACTTGTAGAAAAGAATAGATATATAGGAAAGATTAAAATTAATCTTTTAATGGTTTAAGAACCGATGAATGAATTAAAAAAACAAATAGAGTTTTAGTAAATCAAAAGGAACTCTATTATAGAGGAAGGAAAGAAGAAAGGGATGAGTTATGAATATAGTAAAATACGAAAATAACAAAAGTACAAATATAGGGATAGCAAACGAGTGTAAAAGAGTATAAACATGCGAGTCTATAGGATCTGAGTTAAAGAAAACTCGTGGACTCAAGTGTCATCTCAAGAGTGTCATGAGTTAAGAGAGGGGTCAGAGTTAAAGAAAACTCGAATGTTAGAAAGGACTCAAGTGTCGTCTCAAGAGTGTTAAGAGTTAAGAGGGGAGGAAGGATAGAGGGGTCTGAGTCAAAGAAAACTCGAGGAATCAAGTGTCATCCCAAGAGTGTTATTAGTTAAAGAGGGAAGGAGGAAAAGAGGGGTCGAGTTAAAGAAAACTCGAGGACTCAAGTGTCATCTCAAGAGTGTTATTAGTTAAGAGAGGGTTCAGAGTTAAAGAAAACTCGAATATTAAAAAGGACTCAAGTATTGTCTCAAGAGTGCTATGAGTTATAATAAGAGGCAAGGAGGGATAAAGGGGTTAGGTCTGAACCGCAACACCGCAGTCAGAAAAAACGCTAGGGCAGCTCCCGTAATACAGTAGACGGTAAGCTCCGAGTAAAACGCCAAGGGCAGCAGTAAGTAAGCTCCGAGTAAACGTCAGGGCAGCTCCCGCAATACAGTAGTCGGTAAGCTCCGAGTAAAACGTCAAAAGAGTCTGAGTGTTGGATACGGTCCAAAAGTGTATATAAATTTAAGAGTAAGACACAGTCTACAGAAAATAAAAATCGAAAACCAATGAAAACTTTTTTGTGTTGGTGGTGAAATTCGGAACTAATGCATAAAGTTTAGTACCTACTTTTGCCACCGCGCAAAAAGACTAATACTCAATGCAAATGCACTATGGCTAGTTACCTAGCAACCAATGTCAAACAATAACAATTAGAAAAATATATTGAGAGCCCACGATATACTTATTTCGGTATGATTCCCAGATATAAGTATAAATATATTATTATATAAGTGTTTAGGACGATAGTGGAGTATTTGTTATAGGAGTTGTGTAGATGTATAGGTTTGTAAAAACATCCACAGGATATTCTCCTGTTTCAGTCGTGAAGTGTCTCAATCCCCTAACTTGGTAGTGACCACGAGGTGGTTTTAAAAACACGCCAAGCGAAGAATGAGTACGATTACCAATGGGTAAACGCTGTAGTGTGCAAGTATGTGGGGTGCAGTGTAGTGATGTATTGGTAAAGAGTTAAGTGTAGGAGGAAACGACTACGGGATATTGTCCAATAGTACGTCGTAGAGTAAGCCAAACCCCAACTTGTAAGTGACCACGAATGGTTTTAAAAACACTGACAAGCGAAGAATGGATGCCAACTACCTTTCGGTAGTGGGATGTATGAGAATGAAGTATAAGATGATGTTCAGTATGAAGAAGTGTTGAGTCGAATATAGGAGTCTTCAAGAAGAGAGCTGAAGAAGAAAAATAAGTTAGTTAGTATTCAAAAGACTAAGCCAAATAAGGAGTTCAAAAATAGATACCTAGTGCTAGTTTTTTTTAGAATTTAGAAAAAGGGGGTGAGTTCGAGTTATTTTTACGTTGGGCGCCAAACTGTAACGATCTGTACCTTATTAAAAATAGAGGGTAAGCAGACCGTCCAATAAATTTTATTAGGGAAGAATAAATACAGAAAGTTATAAAAAACAGCTAGTTATAAAAGTACTAAATAGCACGCACTCTCGGAAGTTTATAGTTCACACACGCGCGCACTCTCTGGAGTTTTATAGTTCACGTTATGGAATCAGCTCAGCACTGTAGGAACGGGTATCAGGCGTCAGGGTAGCAAGTTATACGAGGTTAGCTCGCGAAGATTAGAAGTAGAAGGTCCCAGGTGGAATCTTTAGCTGGATCCCCTGGGTTAGTCAAAGATGTCGCAGCAGAACCAAGCAGTTCAAGTTGACACAGCAAAACCAAGCAGTTTTCTGATGCTTAATGTCTCAGTCCCAAGACTCGAATGCCCGCAGCCTCCAGCTGTTCGTGAGCTCGTTTTTAAGTAGTCTTCCTTTTTCAAATATCAGTTTTCTTCTATGTGGCCATCATCTCATCTGACATGTGTATCCGGCCAAGACAGATCCACGAGTGCGTAAAGAATATTATAAATCTAATTTAAAATTAAGTTATTTAGACTAAACAATCATAATAATCCTAATAATACAAAAGCTAAACATATTGATAAAAATAATTTAAGTCATTTAGACCAAAGAGTAATTAACATAGACTAAGCCAGAAAGACATTTAAAAAGTAACTGACAGTTTGACAATTGACGTGTCACAACATGAAAATTGAGTAAAAGTATAATGTAAACATATAAACAAATAAAAAGGATGATAAATAGTATTAAAGTGTAAGTAATGATAAATAGTATTATGCGTGATGAAAGTAAAGTGTAAGTAAGCATAAATACTATAAGCCTTAGAGCTAAGAAAGCGCGTGAACATGCCATCATACGCGTAATTCGCGTTCTATTGGGACATCATTACCGACCAAAGAGAATTTATAAAAACCTTAAAATACTTTTTAACAATATTACCTTTACCTCCATACCTACTTCTGTCTGACTGACTTTCTGTCATCGTCAAATCCAACGAATCATTGTCTATTCTCTATTTACATATCACAATGCCAAAATCAGCGAAACAAACTTATACAAAAAACAGTCACAAATGCTTATAACACCAATGGGTTCCCCTGTTCTGGTCGTAAGTCCACAGCCCATGGGCACATGTGCTTCTGCGTGTGCGCGCCGCGCTACTGCTGCTTTCCCTCCATTTTGATCCCTTGTCTATCCTGCCTTCCACTGTGTATAAAAGGTACTGTTTATTTTTAAGGTGTTAGAGCTAATCGACAATCTAGCATATAGTTTGTATTCTTCTACACCGCGGTTTCAGGCGCCCTCTCTACCAAAGATATGAAAGAAAGAAAAAAATTAGTTTATTTGACCCAGGTCACCCAGGTTAAGTAAGCACACAATATTCCTCAGAAGTAGGCAGTGACCTGTCGCTGTCGCCGGCCGTAGTCGAGTCGATGGTCGGCAGCGAAGAGTCCTGCGACGCGATGGTTTTTAGTCAGTAATAGTCTGACAGACCCCTCCGCCCTCCCCAGGGCGGAGGACATCCATAACAATTTTCCAAGCCGGAAAAAAAGGCACACAATATTCTCACGAAACAAAAAAAAAGCCGAAAAAACTTAAAACGGTATTATGTGCCTTACGGCTGCGCCAAATAAGCCCAATTCAGCATAAATCTCAGACAACTATAAATGCCTGACGCTGGTTTACAACTGGACCCTATGTTACGAAGACGTCGATGGACGATTTGTCGATGTCCATAGCTGTTTGCTCATTGTACCACTGAAGTGAAAACAGCACTGTTGAAAGCATATTTAACATCTTTCAACCTGTGGGTCTCATACACACGCGGACTGTACAACGCCCTGCGGATGCAATATAATTATGAGTTCAGGGTGCTCATGAAGCTGCGAGCTCGTGGCTAACTAAAAACAGCCGCACGAGTCGATGAGAGTCGAGAGAGGTCGGTCCGTGGATGGGTGACCATCTTTACATCCCGAGACCCCTTCGTACTTCGGTAAGACGTTAAGCCGTTGGTCCCGACTGACATTCGTAAATCTTTGACAGTCGTTACGGGTCGTTAGAAGCTTGAAAGTCTGACCACGTCGTGCCAAGGGGTGTCGTGTTAGCCAGTGACTAGGTTGTGGTGGTCAGATATGCAGTCGCTCCATGTAAAATACACCAGTATTTTACAGCGGATGGTATTCAGCTGCATTCGATTAGTCTGGAAGCCGACCCCGTCATAGTTGGGAAAAGGCTGGGCAGATTTTAGTGTGGATGAGGCTTTCCCGATTCTGTAGCGCATCAGGGATGTTCGCCAAGTCGCAAGTAGACTGTTACTACACAACTATCCGAAAACGATACCTACATAATTATAGACATTCCTGGTGCGCAGTGTTTTAGCCCCAGTGGCATCCTAAGCGCATTCGTGCAGAGGTTTTGATAATCGCCAATCCGTCTGCCTACAGCAAACGTGATGATTGATGCTCGTGCCTTCTCTTTACGAGAAGAAGCCTTTGAAATGTCTTGTTAAAAAAAAAGAGATAACTGGAAATCTCTGTTTCATTAGAAAATTTAAAATCGTTCTAATTTGGCTGTAAAACTAATTTTCGAAAATGTTCTTAACTAACTTTTTAGACCTTTGTATCCTGCTTATCTGTATGAAGTTTGATTAAAAAAAGCTCTTAATAAAGTGGTTTTTCCAGGTATGAAGTGTTGCGAGTGTCATATAGTGCACCTAGACGATGATGATGATGAGAATTTCAAGACTTGTGACAATTCTGCTAGAGAGGCTCGTTCTTCGCCACTTTGATAATAAATACTATGATCCGATTAGCCCGTTTCTATTCGTCATACCTAAATTTAATATCACGACGATGTTGTTGACGATATTCTCAAAGGGATAGGCAGAAAAGTAAAGTCACCGAATGGTATATGTTAGACACATAGATAGACCTAGATAACGCAAGTATCACGAACTGTATGAAAACCAAGCTTGCCATTTTTTGACTACCTACTATGACGTAGCAAGCACTATTTAGTGATGGGAAAATTGGGAAAATCAAATCGATTCAAAGACGCTGCCGCGTACGGCACCCGTCTCGCCCCACCCCCGAGGCCTAGCGCCAGCGCTCACGCTCACCCAGCCAGCAGTACACAGGACTGAGCGCGAAAAGTAGCGGCTTACATGTGGTTTTATATGTGGAAGCTTGTAATTAGCAAATTTTCCTGCCTACGAATGATTTTTAATTGTGTTATTAGTCTGTAAGCTTTCTGTAAAAATATGAAAAATAAATAAATATTACGATTTTTGTACGTAAGCTGGGCATGCGTATTAGTTGCTCTTACGTTATCTAGGTGTACCTATATCTGTGGTTAGACAGCATGTACTAGATAGGTGTGCCGCCCCATACATTTGGGTCGAATATTGAAGCGTTGTATGGGACAGTTCCTTTTTTTGCGATTTTTTGTGTTGGTGCCACGGAGAAAGTTCGCACGTAACGTATTGTGTTGTGTCTGGTGGGCAACTGCCCGATGATTCATGTCGGGCCATTGTGTTTATGCTAGTTGCGCGGTAAACTCTTCTTGCGAGATGCAGGATTTTGCTAGACGTCAGTATGACGCGTTGTTCGGATGTGGCGTTGTACAGACGCCAGCACATCAAGCTACCCGAAACTGTCAAATGTTCCCAATCATCTTTGAACCTTATGGTTTAGCGATAAAATTGAAAATCTATTAAATAAATTTGACAGATTGTACTAGCTTGATGTGGTGGCGTCTGTACGTACGTGTACGTGTCGTAGGTATGTAGCACGTTCACGTGGGATAATTTCCGACAACCACACGAGCAAAGCCGCGGGTAGAAGCTAGTCCTGTATAAATAGGTCCGTTATCTTAGTTAAATTTGTTCATCATAATCAGCCAATAATGTTCCCACTGCTGGGACACTGGCCTCATCTCTGTGAGAGGGAGTGGGCCGTAATCCACCACGCGGGCCCAGTGCGGGTTGGTAGATGTCACATGTCTTCGAATTTTTGGTTCTAGGACATGCCGGTTTCCTCACGATGATTTCCTTCACCGTTTTGAGAGCAGTGGTCTAGTAATATATAAGTCAATGGTAGTGGTGATGAAACAATAATATTTACAAAAAATAAAGCCCTCTCTGGGTTCGAACCTACGACCTACAATATAAAAATAAAACATTGCTGTTCCCTACATTTTGACCGCGTAGGTGTTGCACTTTGTGGGGAATGGCATTTTTTTATTATTTTCAGTAAACGTTGTCAATTTTCCTTTTCTTCGATTAACCTAAAAAAGATGAATGAAAATTCGTTTATTTGCGGTAAACATGACGCATAAAAAGAACACAAAAAAAAATAGCACGCTGGGGGAAAACATGCGTCACATCCACGCAAAATCTAGACGCTGCGCTGGGCAGCTGGATATGAATTTCTTATTGAAAAGCTTGGGGACTAAATAACTTTTTAATAATCCTTCGTTTTATAGATCCAACGATCCTACTTAAGGCTCCTTCTAACAGGCGCGACTCGACACGCGACACAAAGGCACCGCAAGTCACGCAACGAGCGGTGCCTTTGCGCGATTATATCGCGTGTCGTGCCTGTTTGTAGGAGGCTTTACACGGATAAAGGATCTTTTGGCATTCTAATGACGTCAATACGGTGACGTTGTTGGAAAACATACATATGTGAAATGTATTGAAATACCGGCTAAGTGCGAGTCGGACTCGCACACGAACGGTTCCGTAACACAAGGCATAAAACGCCGAAAAAAACGTTCCTTTTATACCCCTTTAAATATTAATTTTATTTTATTTCTATTATTTGTTGTTAGAGCGGCAATAGAAATACATCATCTATGAAAATTTCAACTGTCTAGCTATCACGGTTCATGAGATACAGCCTGGTGACAGACAGACGGACAGTGGAGTCTTAGTAATAGGGTCCCGTTTTTACCCTTTGGGTACGGAGCCCTAAAAACAAGATGGCGGTATTAGTTCCGATTTAGGCCACGCGCTACAAGATCCAAATAAATTCTGTTTCAATCTATGCTTTACTTGTCTATACTTTTTTAGCTGTCACAACTTTCGACACCGGTGTCAATACGATAGAAATCCAAAATAATCTTCAAATATTTTTTCAAAATTCACGTGTAATTCTTCTTTATTTCTGTAACTGACAGTGTGTGTTTCTAGAAAAATTGAATGTCCTCTGTCTAAGCTATAATCAATCCAAACAAGAACTAAGATTTCGGAGCTAAACAGCTAAGGACAGAACTCAACACCCGTCTCAGTTTTACATAAGTGAATAATTTGTACCTGTTACAAAAAAAATCCAAGCTTAATTTTATAAAACACAAACTAAGCTCAAAGTCAAAGAAGAAGAAAAAAATAATAAGTGAGGAATGAAACTGATTGCTGAATGTGTATTTTTAAGCATTTATTAATGGTTATAAGTCCTTGTCTTACGTGCCTTGTTTGTTGCTACACCTGCCTGACTTGGGTTACCCTTGAAGACGAGGAAAAGTATAGTGGCAGTCTTCCTAAACTTAACAAGGACAACCTAGCATGAAAATAGGAACAAAACTAAGCACAGACAATAACTAAGCTCGATATTATAAATAGTCTTCAGATTGTTTAAAACATGCTTAGTTTTTAAACATATATGTGATGTGGCTACCCTTGAAGACGAAGACGTATACCGGTACTTTTCCTAAACTCGATAAGGACAACCAAGCACAAAACTTGGAATAAAACTAAGCACAGATAAGAACTAAGCTCGATAATTCAAAAAGTCTCGAGAATTGTCTAAAACATGCTTAGTTTTTAAACATACACTTATACTTATACACTTATATACGTACAAAATAGAAATATTCGTAGTTTTCATGTAAAATTATTTGCTATATTGAGTATCCTAAGATTCACCATTCTAAATAAAAACAAAAATAAATTGTATGAACGGTTATTTTAAAACGTTGAATTTTTTCGAGGAATCTTTCGTAAAATGTTAAATTGCTAAAATAAAGACTTTTTTCTGAATTATTAACTAAGTAATAATAATTTAAAAATCAACATGAACTTAATTTGTTAGTAAATATAGATATTTTTTTGTTGATTGCCGAATTTATGAAAGATTTCTCAAAAAAATATAAATACCTACACCGAACTAAATATATATTTAAAACTGTTAAATCACAATATCTATTAAATAAAATACAACAAAATAAAGCAATCATTGTAAAGATGCGGTGTATAAAATTATACTGATTATATTGTGAAAGTAATTAAAATTAAAACAAATATACACAGTTTTATTTGGTACCGTAATCAACATAGAATAGATATTTTAAAATATTAAAAAATATTTATTCCAGAGATATAATTTTAAATAAATACATTTTAATAAATAGACAGTGCGTAATTTATTAAGTAGATACACAAGTTTATAATTCTTTCACAATGTGAACAGTCTTAAGTAGGTTAAAATATTTTAAATTAAATAAAAAAATGACTGTGCCTCTGTGCCTATCGACAAGCACTACACAACAATAAAATGCACTTTATTGAAAAATAATGTAAATATTACACTTAGTTTAATTATTTTCCTTTTGTCTAAGGATTTTATTCAACCAAGGTTTTGGTGGAATTTGATATTCATAATTTTAAATGTTTTTTAAAGAGCGCTGGTCGCTTTTAGTAAGTATATTTTTATTTTAAGTTTTCATTGTAAATATTGTACTTATATTTAGCTTAAGTAATATGTTAGATAAAATTAAATTAAATTTAATATACCAAAAAGAACACCAAATACTTCCTGTAATTTTTTCTAATCTTATGAATAGTAAAGCGTTTTATCCAGTAAAATTTTAACCTTGTATAAATATATTGTTTCCACCTAGTACATAAGGATTGTTTATATTTTTAGTAAAATGTAGTTTCTTCTATACTATTATGTTTGTAATCCTTAAGCCGAAATCCTTAAGATTTGTTTTTTTCCGAAGTAAAATACTTGTAATTTTTCACATTAAAATTTTACATATATTTTCAATTATTTTGTTAAAAAAGTTTATCAACTATACCTACGACTGATGATAGTTTTTAATAAAATAAATCTTTTTCCAACCTCAATACAATTGTAAATAATATTTTCTCAATAATTATTGTGAAATATCTTGTAAAATAATTATAAATGAACAACAACGACAACTTAATTCTAAATCGGTGTAAATTAGATTCTTGGATCTTAGAGTTTAATTAAGTATTATAACTATTTTATAAGTAAAATAATAACATTGCAACACCATTGCCGAATAGATATAATATTAGATTTTTAGATAAAATAATTATTAGATATTAATTATGTACTGAATTCAAAAGCAATAGAGAGTGTAGTTTTCTTTTCGTATATAATTTTTCACTATTTTAAAATTTCATATAGTCTTCCAAAGTGTGTGTGATTATCAAATATTAATAGTTACCTTTCCTTACTTGTTTGTATAAAAATACCAAAAAAGTTTTTTTTTTGTTTTTTATATGAAGAATGTGATGATTTTGTGGAGGTAGAATATTTTTGATGCGGAGTAACAATTTTTTATGAATCTAGAACCCCACAATCTAGCACAGAGCCCTTGCTGGTTGTGCAGGTTCTATTTTGAAAGTCGTGAAGTCGACTTTAGACTTTAAAAATTGTTCACACAACACTTCGTTAAAAGTGTTGCGCGAACGATTAAAAAACGCAATAATTTTAATTTAATTTTAATGAGTGAAAAATATTATTTAAGTGTGTAAAAGTTTTTCAAAATACATACAGGTTTTTGTACAGCTCTAAAAACCTTGTAAAAATACAATTTAACGCCATTATTTCATATTTAGTGAAAATATTTAGAATGTTTTTAAAAATAAAATAACTTATAGGTGGCTATCCTGTGTATCTAGTAACTTGTTCAATAAAAATGTTCTAAATTAATAAAAAACTATTTATACTTATAGTATAATAATCTATATAGTACCTATTTGTTAAATATTTTAATTTTTATTATATAAAAAATTCGAAACGCGTTACGTTTATATAGTTCTTTATAAACAAAAATATAATTATAATTATTAAAATCGTCTAAGACTATACGATTAACTATTAATTCTTATCGACTCAAAATGTAAATGAAAAAATATACGAAGTACCAATATACAAATTTTAATCTTTATTTAATTGTTTTATTCCCTTCATACACTCCTAAAAACTGAATACCTACGGGTCATAAGCCTACTCGGTATATTTAACCCCCATATAAATAATGGGTGATGAGGGGCCCGTGGCTAAATAATAACAACCACACAAGTCGATCGATCAGGTTAAGCTACGCTTGCCGCGGTTTGTCTGTGGATGGGTGACCATCTTTACATACCGTGACCTCTCCATGCTTCAGAAAGCACGTTAAGCCGTTGGTCCCGGCTGTCATTCGTGGATTTTTGACACTCGTTACGGGTAGTCAGAAGCCCGAAAGTCTGACAACCAGTCTCACCAAAGGGTATCGTATTACCCAGTAACTGGGTTGTGGAGGTCAGATAGGTAGTCGCTCCATGTAAAATACTGGTATTCAGCTGCATCCGGTTAGACTGGAAGCCGACCCCAACATACTTGGGAAAACGCTAGGCAGATGATAAAATAATAATGGGTGATAAAAATTCGACATACACATTGCACAAGCTGCAAATTGATTGGCGATCGCAGTTACTTTGTTGTCGTCAGTAGTAAATTTTATCGAGCCATCTGAGAGCCTTCCGTCTGGACACGCGTTACCGTGGCCGACTTGAAAGTCTCCGAGTGAAATTTTATTTGATAAATAAACTGTAAAACACAATCTTAAAATCACAATCCACTTGCTCTGAGTACCACACTACCCACGAACACAAGCACGTACCTACTTCAGTTCTGGATATTTCAGTACCCAAACACGCTCAACCGAAACGACAGAAATTGATCCCATACACCAAAGTTGATCCATAATACAATCTAAGTTTTGTCATTATGAAAGGTATAGCGTCTAAGATACAATGGAAGACTAAAGTTTATTACCAACGTTACTATAACAAGACTTGTCCTACCGTTAATCATAATAAACTAAATATGTTTTCTCAGGTAAGATATATGTAGGTATCGCAAAAGTCTAGTCTAGACAATGGAAGTCGTTGAGGGTCTGAGGATAGTCCTATAAATAAGATATGATGTCATGAAAATATTATCCTCATAAAGGTATAGACGTGAACGTAAATTTCACATTAGATTAGGTAACGATAAAGGCTCCTTCCTACAAACAGGCGCGAAACGCGATATAATCGCGCGCGACACAAAGGCACCGCTCGTTGCGCGACTTGCGGTGCCTTTGTGTCGCGCGCAATTATCGCGTGTCGCGCCTGTTTGAAGGAGCAATCATCAGCTAGTAAGTAATAAATACAGACTGTTATCAACTTCCAAAATCTTGAAATGTTATGTCACCATAAGCTCTTCAAACTGAGCAATGTTGCATTTCCACCAACGGGGTAATTACGTAACACAATAACATACACGATACGCTAAATGTCTTTCACTTTTGACAGTTCAACAACATTCATTGCGATATTTACGTTGATGAGAAGACAAATTTTTTGAACATATGAAGCAATGGATTATAAATTAGCAATATCGTTTTAAAATCATGGGTGCTGTGCTGGTGTCTAAAAGACTATTCAATTAGTCTGCGAAAATTCAGAGCCAATCCAATTACATCACCTGCCGGTCGATTCTGTAAAAATCACACGTGAAAGCTTAGGTGAAGTGAGTTTGTTTTTGCTAGGAATTTTCACTATTGACAGCTCACTCCACGCTCACTTCACCTAAGTTTTCACGGTGAGATGGTTTCAGAATCGCACTGCTGAGTACCAAGTGATCAGGCAAAGTACCTATCTGCTTTCTATTTAGTTTTCAGAAGTCGGAGTTTTCTCTTTCGCAAGGATATCTACAACGCTTGTTTATTTTATAATCCCTGAGCAACCTAAGTCATCATCTTCACCTGCCTAGCCTTAGTCGGCTTCCAGTCTCACCAGGTAGCTGAGTACCTATATTTTACATGGAGTGACTGCCTATCTGACCCCCACAACCCTGTTACTGGGTAATACGATACCCCTTGGTAAAACTAATTACCATACTTACGTGCTTCTGACAACCCGTAACGACTGTAAAAGATCCACGAATGACAGCCGGGACCAACGGCATAACCTTCTTTCCGACGCACGGAGGGGCTTGATAATATGTAAATATGGTCACCTATCCACGGACCAACCGTGGCAAGCGTAGCTTAACCTGATCGATCGACCTCTGCGGCTGTTATTAGTTAGCCACAAGAGCCCCTCCCCCAGCCCAAGGTTCTCCCCTGAGCAACCTAGGTATGCATCGAAAACAAAACACCAATAACCACAACAAAACTACCACCAACTATATCTATACAGCCAAGTTTCCAAGAGTCGCGGACAGTCTCGGTCAGCGATGCCCCGCCGGGACAAGACTCGATATATAATACATACTATACATAATGAAGTTTCCGAGGAAGCTCACATATCGAAACGAACGTAGGCAACTTGATTGTTGAGTTAGGCACACTTTGTGAAGTCTGGGTGGACATACGGGAGGAGTGGTTGGGCAGCAGGAGGTGAAATAATCCTGACCTGTGTAAACAGGGTTAAATGTTTGCTAGCGAAACTCCGCACACGTGATGGTACCTATCGATATATAGAAAAACTTTTTTTTTGTTTTATTTTGTTTAGATACCGAAATCCATCACGTCTGCGAAGTTTCTATAGCTAATTTAATTTGTTGACTCCGTATATTGAGTCTATCCAAATACAAATTAACAATTCATCGTTTTGGTCGTTCGTTTGGTATAAGTAATTATCAAGAACCAAGGTAATTTGCCAGTTGTTCAAAGACCAACCACTGACTAACAGAGATGTCAATTTTGGAGAGGGCAACTAGTTTCAAATTTCTAACTGATTTGACTCCTTGACAATTCAAAAGTTCCCGTAAATGGTTTAACCGGTAAAGCTCCGCACGTGACCGATGGGTCGCGAAACAATAGAAAATCAATTGTGTCTCATTAGCGGAGCTTAAAAAAAAGGGTAATAGAAATAAATACTTTGAGTTTGTGCAGTAAGGAATGAGGTGATCAAAATTTGATTCTAAGCCAGCGTAATCGCGGGCGATTTTTATTGCGCACTGGATTCTTTAATTCATCAATCGATGATGTCGGGAGTAGTCGGAACGTTGTATACAACTATACATGCTAGTGATGCGGTAAACTCTGTTTGCGCGATGCAGGATTTTGCGTGACGTCATTGTGGAGCGTAGTTCGCATGTGGCGATGTAGATGTCGCCACAAGTCGTCATCTCGATAAACACCCTTTTTCTACACATAATCAACATTCATACAGTCCATAACCACAAACAATTTTCTTATAAAAAAATATCTTAACACTTTGCGGGACACTTAACGCCCCTCGACGTAATAACAATAAAACTTATATTCTGTCTTGTTCAGTGTCCTTCAATGTATTAACCAAGCATCATACAGTCCAAAAACTACCCAACATGTTCGCTAACCATCCTTTCCATCCGTGTGAAGGGGAAGTCAGCGCGCGCCACTAGGGAAATGTCCTGTTAACTTACACAGTTCATAATTGAAAGTACGATTTCAAATTTATGTTCTGCCCAAGTAGGGCTAATGAAGTTGTCCCGACTGCCAACTTGCTTGCGATACTTTGGGTAAGTGTGTGATGTGAATTATGAGTACCTACTGAGGAAACTTTGGGTAGGTTCTGGAGTAGGTGTGTAGTTTGTAAATGTAGGTTGGAGAATGGAGGAAAAGTGTTGTAAAAATAATATTATGTAATTTACGCAACTTAGTGTAAGACACCAAAATTATGTTGAACTCGATGAAGTATATTCAATAATTTTCAAGTAATGGTACCTAAAGCCTCGTAGTAGGGTCGAGACATGGTCCTAGCTTTATTCTATAAACCAAAAATATTTTAAGAAGAAATATCTATTTACGCTGATTTTGTCCTACCGCGCGCCGCCGGTGGATACCGAGAAACTCAAAACTCAAAGCATCAGGCACTTTTGAATTGTCAAAGAGTCCGTCAGTTAGTCAGAAATTTGAAGCTAATTGCCCATTCCAAAACAAACATCCAAACATCTTCACAAACTTTCACATTGATAATATTAGTAGGATTATAGGATACGAGCAAGTACCGTCAACATGTCAGGGTAAACATCGCACCACGCTAACTAACACAACTTGTACCGACGTTAACTTAACTGTAACTTGAGTTAGATTGAGAATTATAACAACTATCGTTAATCCTAGTTAAACTGTTATAGCTTGTTAAGATCATGTTCTAACTAGAGTTAAAGTATGGTTTTGAGTTATGCTTAGTTCGGCTAAGTAGAGCATAAATTTGATTGGTTTAAGTCTGTATTCTGTAGTCTTGTTTGCTCTCGAAACGATGAAGGAAAACATCGTGGGGAATCCGGCATGTTATAAAACCAAACATTCGAAGACGTGTGAAATCTCGATACCCGCACTGCGCCCGCGTTGTGGATTATGGTCAAAAAGAGGAGGCCTGTGTCCCAGCAGTGGGAAAATTATCGGCTGATTATACTAAATCTGTATTCTAGATCGAAGCTGCAATAATTTTGATATCAAACTATGGATTTTAATAGAGAATGATTTGAATGTGGACGCCGCCAGTCTTACTACGGGTTATCGTGTAACTCCGTAACTGGATAGTGGAGGTCAGATATATAGTCGCCTCATGTTAAATACTGGTATTCAGCTGCATCCGGTTAGACTGGAAGCCAACCTTAACATAGCTGAGAAGAGGTAGATGTATGGATTAGTAGGAACGTGAACGAAACGAAACAAAAGAAGTATGTCTATGCAAGGATAGGCCCACGTGCCACGTGTTTTTGCCTAATGGAAAGATATCCAGCAGATCGTATCGACAAATTGCAATCGTATCGTATTTGTATTGTGAAATAATGTGATTCTATGGAGGTATGAGGGTGTATAAGGGTGTAAAAGTTCACTCATACTCTATAGAAAAGGGAGGATCCTTCGACCGGACAGGTGTTGTGTCTGGCGGGCAACTGCCCGATGATCAATGTCGGGCCGTTGTACCTATGCTAGTTGCGCGGTAAACTCTGCTTGCGAGATGCAGGATTTTGCGTGACGACAGTATGACGCGTTGTTCGCATGTGCAATAAAGTTGAAAATCTGTTAAAGAAAGACAGATTGTAGTAGCTTGATGTGCTGGCGTCTGTACATACCGCTCAATTAGTTTGTTTTTTTTTTACCAGGTTTATTTCATTGAATTATTGAGACTTGATGGCTAAATTAAAAACATTTGTACGCCCGCTGACATAACATAGCGCACTCTTTATTATCTTTACATACCACTAGCTGACCCAGCGAACTACGTACCGCCTTAGAATTAATAATGTGAGTAAATTAATTATATTCTATTTGCCCATGTTTTGATAATTACTCTGCTTTTCGGAGCGGAGGCAAATCCAACAAATCAAAGATCATAAAAATCGGTCCAGCCGTTCTTGACTTTGTTTTATTTATATAGAAGATGGATTATTATAATTGCACCTTTGTTAAACAAATTAATAAATGACCTAAGACAATCTGGTAAAAAAACGGTGTCTAGAGATACGTACAAGATAGCCTATTATTGTTCGAGATATACATGATAGCCTATTCTTGTTCTAGATATACAAGATAGCCTATTAGTGTTCTAGATATACAAGATAGCCTATTATTGTTCTAGATATATAAGATAGCCTATTATTGTTCTAGTTGCACAAGATAGCCTATTATTGTTCTAGATATACAAGATAGCCTATTATTGTTCTAGATATACAAGATAGCCTATTATTGTTCTAGTTGTACAAGATAGCCTATTATTGTTCTAGATATACAAGATATCCTATTATTGTTCTAGTTGCACAAGATAGCCTATTATTGTTCTAGATATACAAGATAGCCTATTATTGCTCAACTAGATGTACAAGATAGCCTATTACTGTTCTAGATGTACAAGATAGCCTATTATTATTCTAGTGCAGGGTAAAGGCCTCTTATCATACAAAGAAGGCGATGATCATCACGCTTGCTCAAGACGGGTTGGCGATTTCAGTCTTATATTGACTATAAGTCCTGGTTTCCTCATTATTATCATTCCTTTATCAGTCTCTCAGTTCCTTTGTCAGAAATGCCCAAGAATGCACTTAGAAAGTACGTATGAATCAAAAAAGTCCCATTGATACTTGCCCGGATTGGAACCCACAGCCTCTACTAACATAAGAGAGGAGAACAAGGTATTGGGGATCAATTGGAGGGAGGCCTACGTCCAGCAAAAGACTGCGACAGGTCTTGATATACCAAAAAATTGCACAATAAAAACGATACCACGCTGCACATAAAAGTTACGAGCGAAAGATATCGCACCTTTACTTTCGCCTCAAGCTCTACAACTTAAAGCTATTATTAAATAAACCAACACCAACTTTGTGCAAACAAACAATTCAAAACAAACATTCTAAACAAAAACAATCGCGGGAACATTTCAAACAAATATTAATATAGGGTGTTGCAACTTATCGAAGATGACATTTCTAGAGCAGCAGATTACCGCGTTTTCTTACTGCGTATTGGCAACGTAATATTATTAATTTATTTAATTCGTTTCTGTGGCCAAATGGAACCTTTTTTGATATTGTTTGTGTTTTTATATTTTACTTTTATATTTTTTCTATTTTTGATACGCTTTTGTTAGTTTTTCCTTGTCAAAAGAAATAAAAAATATTACTACGGAGAAGTTGATTTTTCATTGAAATCGTTAAAAATCATCTTTATTATAATCCATTCAGTAATAGTTTCTTATTTCGTAAGTCATCATCTGCCTAGCCTTTTCCCAACATGTTGGGGTCGGCTTCCAGTCTAACAGGATGCAGCTGAATACCAGTATTTTGTGTAAGTGTAGTTCGCGTTATTGCGACAATGTATGTCGCAATAACGCGAACTACACTTCACGCACTCTCTCTCGCACACGGCTTGACGTCTCGTTGAGAGAGAGTTCGCGAAGTGTAGTTCGTTTTATTGAGACAATGTAGCCGTAGCATTACGTTCATTTTGTTCGGCGAACCCAAACGCGTGGTGGCGACAAATAAGTGACTTGTGAACGCGAACGATCTCTTTGATAGGGTTCCCTATACGAGTTCGAAATACTATTCTGCGAAAATTGTTATATCGATGCCTTAACTCTGCAACCAAGTGCAGTAAAAATTTTAAGCCACCACCACGATAAACAATAAAAAAAACAAAATTTTACATTACAGGAAAAGCCAGACTTGATATTGTCACCTAAGTTTACAATGAGTCTTCCTGGCCCCCATCTCCCCCTTTACGTATTGACATCGTTCAAACCATCCTGTATACAGTAAGTACAAAATCTGTAGTTTCTTAAAGCGTGCTCGAAAGTTGGTGAGATTCACTTAAGATCAAGTTGGAGACATTCGCGTCGGAGTTAATAAGTTATGAAGACCTGAAGGGGCCTGTTCCATCTTGTGATTTATTGTTTACGACATTATTTGGGGGATGACAACGTGATGTTGGGAAGCCCCCAACGTTGACTTTCTACGACTAGAAGAGAAAGGTGATGTGTTTTTATATAAGGAAAATTATTCTATAGTTTTTAAAACACACATGAATATTTTGCACTACATGAATGGGCTGTAAAAAAAGCTGCTCTTTTTATTGAAGTGAAAACTTCTTTAGCGGCGCTGTGTACTTTTTTTGGAATGGGTAAAAACTTCTAAATTCGCGTCAGGTCACGTGACCCTGTTTAATTTTAACAGGTTTATTTATTCAATTTAACATGACTGTGGATTTTAGTCAAATTAAATCAAAATTGTTTAGTTGCATAAAATGTGGTAGGTAAAAAAGATGTTACCTACTTATAACCAGAGATCGGATATTCAGAAGCATATTCAACTAAAGTTGAGATGTTGGCTAATATGGAATGCGCTTTTCTATCGAAAAAATCCAGCGGTTCCGAGATTGACAAATTTAGGCTTCTGATTATAGAATAGGATGTATATTTACTTACTTTCAAATGTTGGCTTTTATGGAATTCACTTTCGTATCGATCGTAAAAATCCCGCAATTACGGAATTTTGCGTTTTTTTCTGATTACAGAATCGGATGCATATCTAACTACCTAGTATTGTAAAGTAGGTAGGTAGATACCAAACTGTCAAGATAAGATAACGGACTACATATATTTAGAATAATTATCTTTATGTAGTTCCTTCCTTCCATACTATAAGTACACCCTACTAGTTAAGCATTCCCGGTTTTCCTGGCATCCCGGGACTTTTTTACAGAAAAAAATTATATTAAGAAGCCGCTTCCATACTTTCAGAGCTAAAAATTCACTTTAGGTAAATATGAATCTGAATATCCGATCTCTATTTAAACAGTAAATAAAAAAATATTTAATGTATAAAGTAGGTATGTAGGTATGTTACATACAGTAATAGACAAATTAATAACTATTTTAGGTATTAATTAATTTTTAGGTTTTAGGCCTCGGTCCCGAAGTCAGCGATCGCGGGGTGAGAGTGGCGGCGGCGCGGTGAGCAGCGCGGCAACGCAGACCCAATAACCGCGCGATTTTTTCACCAAAAATAAGTTCAAGTACATATTTAATATGACGAGTAGGCTCCGGTCTCGAAGCCAGCGGGCTGATCGCGCGGCGCTAGAGCGGTGTAGTGTTGTGTTATGGGAAATTTGTGTTTTTGTTCGCGAACGAAATGTCTAAACAGCGACTACAACATCTTTTAGTTACAATATTTTGAAATATCTTGTACGCCGCTCCCCGCACCGCTGCGCTCGAGGTTAGTTCCATATAAATCTATGCATTAAAACGCGCCGCCGCCGCCCCGCGCCCGCTGACTTCGTGTCCGTAGCCTTAGAGCTAAGAAAGCGCGTGAACATGCCATCATACGCGTAATTCGCGTTCTGTTGGGACATCATTACCGACCAAAGAGAATTTATAAAAACCTTAAAATACTTTTAACAATATTACCTTTACCTCCATACCTACTTCTGTCTGACTGACTTTCTGTCACCGTCAAATCCAACGAATCATTGTCTATTCTCTATTTACAGATCGCAATGCCAAAATCAGCGAAACAAACTTATACAAAAAACAGTCATAAATGCTTATAACACCAATGGGTTCCCCTGTTCTGGTCGTAAGTCCACAGCCCATGGGCACATGTGCTTCTGCGTGTGCGCGCCGCGCTACTGCTGCTTTCCCTCCATTTTGATCCCTTGTCTATCCTGCCTTCCACTGTGTATAAAAGGTACTGTTTATTTTTAAGGTGTTAGAGCTAATCGACGATCTAGCATATAGTTTGTATTCTTCTACACCGCGGTTTCAGGCGCCCTCTCTACCAAAGATATGAAAGAAAGAAATAAAATAAGTTTATTTGACCCAGGTCACCCAGGTTAAGTAAAGCACACAATATTCCTCAGAAGTAGGCAGTGACCTGTCACTGTCGCCGGCCGTAGTCGAGTCGATGGTCGGCAGCGAAGAGTCCTGCGACGCGATGGTTTTTAGTCAGTAATAGTCTGACAGACCCCTCCCCCCTCCCCAGGGCGGAGGACATCCATAACAATTTTCCAAGCCGGAAAAAAAGGCACACAATATTCTCACGAAACAAAAAAAAGCCGAAAAAACTTAAAACGGTATTATGTGCCTTACGGCTGCGCCAAATAAGCCCAATTCAGCATAAATCTCAGACAACTATAAATGCCTGACGCTGGTTTACAACTGGACCCTATGTTACGAAGACGTCGATGGACGATTTGTTGATGTCCATAGCTGTATGCTCATTGTACCACTGAAGTGAAAACAGCACTGTTGAAAGCATATTTAACATCTTTCAACCTGTGGGTCCCATACACATGCGGACTGTACAATGCCCTGCGGATGCAATATAATTATGCGTTCAGGGTGCTCATGAAGCTGCGAGCTCGTGGCTAACTAAAAACAGCCGCACGAGTCGATGAGAGTCGAGAGAGGTCGGTCCGTGGATGGGTGACCATCTTTACATCCCGAGACCCCTTCGTACTTCGGTAAGACGTTAAGCCGTTGGTCCCGACTGACATTCGTAAATCTTTGACAGTCGTTACGGGTCGTTAGAAGCTTGCAAGTCTGACCACGTCGTGCCAAGGGGTGTCGTGTTACCCAGTGACTAGGTTGTGGTGGTCAGATATGCAGTCGCTCCATGTAAAATACACCAGTATTTAACATGGAGCGGGTGGTAACCAGCTACATCCGATTAGTCTGGAAGCCGACCCCGTCATAGTTGGGAAAAGGCTGGGCAGATTTTAGTGTGGATGAGGCTTTCCCGATTCTGTAGCGCATCAGGGATGTTCGCCAAGTCGCAAGTAGACTGTTACTACACAACCATCCGAAAACGATACCTACATAATTATAGACATTCCTGGTGCGCAGTGTTTTAGCCCCAGTGGCATCCTAAGAGCATTCGTGCAGAGGTTTTGATAATCGCCAATCCGTCTGCCTACAGCAAACGTGATGATTGATGCTCGTGCCTTCTCTTTACGAGAAGAAGCCTTTGAAATGTCTTTTTTAAAAAAAGATATCTGGAAATCTGTTTCTTTGGAAAATTTAAAATCGTTCTAATTTGGCTGTAAAACTAATTTTCGAAAATGTTCTTAAATAACTTTTTACACCTTTATATCCTGATGTGTATGAAGTTTGTTTAGAAAAAAGCTCTTAATAAAGTGGTTTTTCCAGGTATGAAGTGTTGCGAGTGTCATATAGTGCACCTAGACGATGATGATGATGAGAATTTCAAGACTTGTGACAATTCTGCTAGAGAGGCTCGTTCTTCGCCACTTTGATAATAAATATTATGATCCGATTAGCCTGTTTCTATTCGTCATACCTAAATTTAATATCACGACGATGTTGTTGACGATATTCTCAAAGGGATAGGCAGAAAATTAAAGTCACCGAATGGTATATGTTAGACACATAGATATAGATAGACCTAGATAACGCAAGTATCACGAACTGTATGAAAACCAAGCTTGCCATTTTTTGACTACCTACTATGACGTAGCAAGCACTATTTAGTGATGGGAAAATTGGGAAAATCAAATCGATTCAAAGACGCTGCCGCGTACGGCACCCGTCTCGCCCCACCCCCGAGGCCTAGCGCCAGCGCTCACGCTCACCCAGCCAGCAGTACACAGGACTGAGCGCGAAAAGTAGCGGCTTACATGTGGTTTTATATGTGGAAGCTTGTAATTAGCAAATTTTCCTGCCTACGAATGATTTTTAATTGTGTTATTAGTCTGTAAGCTTTCTGTAAAAATATGAAAAATAAATAAATATTACGATTTTTGTACGTAAGCTGGGCACGCGTATTAGTTGCTCTTACGTTATCTAGGTGTACCTATATCTGTGGTTAGACAGCATGTACTAGATAGGTGTGCCGCCCCATACATTTGGGTCGAATATTGAAGCGTTGTATGGGACAGTTCCTTTTTTTGCGATTTTTTGTGTTGGTGCCACGGAGAAAGTTCGCACGTAACGTATTGTGTTGTGTCTGGTGGGCAACTGCCCGATGATTCATGTCGGGCCGTTGTGTTTATGCTAGTTGCGCGGTAAACTCTTCTTGCGAGATGCAGGATTTTGCTAGACGTCAGTATGACGCGTTGTTCGGATGTGGCGTTGTACAGACGCCAGCACATCAAGCTACCCGAAACTGTAAAATTTTCCCAATCATCTTTGAACCTTATTGCTTAGCGATAAAATTGAAAATCTATTAAATAAATTTGACAGATTGTAGTAGCTTGATGTTGTGGCGTCTGTACGTACGTGTACGTGTCGTAGGTATGTAGCACGTTCACGTGGGATAATTTCCGACAACCACAAGCCGCGGGTAGAAGCTAGTCCTGTATAAATAGGTCCGTTATCTTAGTTAAATTTGTTCATCATAATCAGCCAATAATGTTCCCACTGCTGGGACACTGGCCTCATCTCTGTGAGAGGGAGTGGGCCGTAATCCACCACGCGGGCCCAGTGCGGGTTGGTAGATGTCACATGTCTTCGAATTTTTGGTTCTAGGACATGCCGGTTTCCTCACGATGATTTCCTTCACCGTTTTGAGAGCAGTGGTCTAGTAATATATAAGTCAATGGTAGTGGTGATGAAACAATAATATTTACAAAAAATAAAGCCCTCTCTGGGTTCGAACCTACGACCTACAATATAAAAATAAAACATTGCTGTTCCCTACATTTTGACCGCGTAGGTGTTGCACTTTGTGGGGAATGGCATTTTTTTATTATTTTCAGTAAACGTTGTCAATTTTCCTTTTCTTTGATTAACCTAAAAAAGATGAAAGAAAATTCGTTTATTTGCGGTAAACATGACGCATAAAAAGAACACAAAAAAAAATAGCACGCTGGGGGAAAACATGCGTCACATCCACGCAAAATCTAGACGCTGCGCTGGGCAGCTGGATATGAATTTCTTATTGAAAAGCTTGGGGACTAAATAACTTTTTAATAATCCTTCGTTTTATAGATCCAACGATCCTACTTAAGGCTCCTTCTAACAGGCGCGACTCGACACGCGACACAAAGGCACCGCAAGTCACGCAACGAGCGGTGCCTTTGCGCGATTATATCGCGTGTCGTGCCTGTTTGTAGGAGGCTTTACACGGATAAAGGATCTTTTGGCGTTCTAATGACGTCAATATGGTGACGTTGTTGGAAAACATATGTGAAATGTATTGAAATACCGGCTAAGTGCGAGTCGGACTCGCACACGAACGGTTCCGTAACACAAGGCATAAAACGCCGAAAAAAACGTTCCTTTTATACCCCTTTAAATATTAATTTTATTTTATTTCTATTATTTGTTGTTAGAGCGGCAATAGAAATACATCATCTATGAAAATTTCAACTGTCTAGCTATCACGGTTCATGAGATACAGCCTGGTGACAGACAGACGGACAGTGGAGTCTTAGTAATAGGGTCCCGTTTTTACCCTTTGGGTACGGAGCCCTAAAAACAAGATGGCGGTATTAGTTCCGATTTAGGCCGCGCGTGGCCTAAATCGAGATCCAAATAAATTCTGTTTCAATCTATGCTTTACTTGTCTATACTTTTTTAGCTGTCACAACTTTCGACACCGGTGTCAATACGATAGAAATCCAAAATAATCTTCAAATATTTTTTCAAAATTCACGTGTAATTCTTCTTTATTTCTGTAACTGACAGTGTGTGTTTCTAGAAAAATTGAATGTCCTCTGTCTAAGCTATAATCAATCCAAACAAGAACTAAGATTTCGGAGTTAAACAGCTAAGGACAGAACTGTCTCAGTTTTACATAAGTGAATAATTTGTACCTGTTACAAAAAAAATCCAAGCTTAATTTTATAAAACACAAACTAAGCTCAAAGTCAAAGAAGAAGAAAAAAATAATAAGTGAGGAATGAAACTGATTGCTGAATGTGTATTTTTAAGCATTTATTAATGGTTATAAGTCCTTGTCTTACGTGCCTTGTTTGTTGCTACACCTGCCTGACTTGGATTACCCTTGAAGACGAGGAAAAGTATAGTGGCAGTCTTCCTAAACTTAACAAGGACAACCTAGCATGAAAATAGGAACAAAACTAAGCACAAACAATAACTAAGCTCGATATTATAAATAGTCTTCAGATTGTTTAAAACATGCTTAGTTTTTAAACATATATGTGATGTGGCTACCCTTGAAGACGAAGACGTATACCGGTACTTTTCCTAAACTCGATAAGGACAACCAAGCACAAAACTTGGAATAAAACTAAGCACAGATAAGAACTAAGCTCGATAATTCAAAAAGTCTCGAGAATTGTCTAAAACATGCTTAGTTTTTAAACATACATATGTGTTGTATTCCATATTTTCCATTCTGCCCGTTTTTAGTGCTGTTGTTAGTGGCATTATACCCTATATTATGTCCGTGTTTAATTTCTTGCTGTACTAAAAACGAAGAGAAAGAAACTTTGCAAATTGTTGACAATAAAGTTTGCGTTTGCAGGTGCAATACAGTGCAAGTGGTATGAGAATGTTTTATTAAGCGTAACATGTTAATTATTAAAGTTTTTTTAATGCATATCACTTTTGTTTGAATTTTAACAGTGTTGGTACTAAACTAAAGTTCATTTTAAGATGCACTCTGACAAAAATATAAGATAACTGGCTTTTGCCCGCGACTTCTGCGTGTACTTAACAATTTTTCTATAGAAATATCTAGGACAAAAAGTAGCCTAAGTGTGTCCTTTTCTAGATCCCAGGCTACCTATCGGTCCACGATCTGTTTAGTGGTTTAAACGTGGAAAGTAACAGACAGACAGATGAAACCCACGTAACCCCAAAGAATAATTACTGTTTCAGGAAATCGTCATTCTTTGGGGTTACGTGGTCTTAGAGAGTTGTGTTGATGACTTTAATGATTATAATTCTGTAAATACATATTTGTTACGGCCGCGAATCATATATTGATCAACGTACAACTTAATACTGACCAGCAAATTGCAAAAATAAAACTAAAAAAAAATTAATTTCGCGGGCTACCCATACGAAGAGGTCCCAATATCTACAGAATTAACACAAATAAAAATCGAAAAAAAAAATTGACGTACGTCTTTAGGCTCCTTCAAACAGGCGCGACACGACACGCGACACAAAGGCACGAGCGGTGCCTTCGTGTCGCGCGCGATTATATCGCGTGTCGTACCTGTTTGTAGGAGCCTTTTCGCGGTAAAACAAAAACTCAGTTAGCCACTCCTAGAAAACTGTTTGCTTCCCATTTTCCATTCCATCAATAAGCACTGAATATACCTAGAACACTGACAATCAACAGAAAAAAAATCAATCTCTTTGTACAGTTTCTATATTTATTACTATTCAATTCTATTCTAATCAACTCAGCCTTCACAGTCCACTGCTGGTCATAGGCCTCCCCCAGACTGCGCCACAACACCCTGTCCTCCGCCTTCTGCATCCAGTCTCTCCCAGCTAGGGTTACCATATCTCAGGATTTGTCCTGAGATCTCAGCATTTTTAAACTCTTTTCAGGATTACGGCCGGATTTTGTAAATCTCAGGAAATCTCACGATTTCCAGAATTTTCAATAAAATAGAGTAGAATTTTTAGATCTTTTTATTAAAAAGGTACAAAACAGAATATAATTTTCTTACAAAAATAGTGATTAATTAAAAAATCAACTTTGGTCATGTTAATGCACAAATAAAGTCAACACTTAATTATCTATGAGACTTTCAACTAAGTAGGTACTTAATCAGTTTTTTCATATTTGTTTTGCGATGATACCTTAAAGCTCCTACAAACAGGCGCGGCACGCGATATAATCGCGCACGACACAAAGGTACGATACAACCGCTCGTTGCGCGACTTGCGGTGCCTTTGTGTCTCGTGTCATGTCGCGCCTGTTTGAAGGAGCCTTTACGGGAGGGGTGGAGTGCATTCGCGCCTAACGTGTGGGCATGACTCCCGAGAATCGAGATCCTCAGTGCAATTATTAATAATATGACTTTTTAAATTGTACATTACGTTTGAGAAAAAATTCGGAAATTGCGACAAATTCTCAGGATTTTTTTAGGCAATCAGGCTTTTTCTCAGGACTTTTAAATTTTTCGTCTGGGAACCCTACTCCCAGCCACCTTTTTCGTCGCGTCCCACACTACGCTTACCGATACGCAGTCTTCTCTACAGCATGGAACACTGTACTTTTTAACAAAATTTCCAAGCCTCTTTTCTCACTTCAGTTCTTTTCACAGACAGAAGTTACCTTGTTCTTTTCAAGTTTCACTCATGTTGAAGCCGGTGAAGTGCGAGTCGGAGTCGCGCACCGAGAATTCCGTATAAATTTGTAGGTATGTAACTAACTACAACTGTTTTCGGATTTTTTCCTTCACTTGTTCTACATGACATTGCTCCTTGCCAAATTTCATGATTCTGGGTCAACGGGAAGTAACCTACGATTTTAATTTATTTATTTATTTATTTCCCGGCTTCGATTCCCTTGCGATTGTCAAAATATGCGGCATAAACGGAACGCCCGTGTCTTTTGATTGCGTTGACTCAGAAGTTTGATTTTTTCACTGCTTCAAAGGATTGCAGTCCTGAGTATTTGACATTATTTTAAATTGGTAACTCCACGCGTCCCTGAGAAAAAGGGTCTTGACAGACGGACAACGAAGTGATCTTATAAGAGTTCCGTTTTTCCTTTTGAGGTGCGGAACCCTAAAAATAAATTGAATAATTCAAAGACTACTTCCATAGACTACTATTATATACACTACTTCTAGCCGTCACTTTATTTTGAAATCATGTGTCATTACAAAATTCTTAGCGGTAATAAAATTTAAAATTAATTAATGCGTGCGTGCGTTTCTCCGCTTTCTGTTTGTTGCTGGCTTCCTGTCTTCTGTCTGTGTCCCTGGATCATCTGCGTACCGTTCTGTTGTCCAAGCTGTCTTTTTCTCCTGCCAGGCTGGTATTTACTCCTGTTCTTCAGTGACAATGCTGATTATGAGGATGTAAGTTCAGACGAAAATACAGACAGAATCAGAAGAAATAATCAAACTTAGTTTTATCTGGAAAAATTACAAGTAATTGTAATGCAAAATTTAAAAGGAGAATCGAAGTAAGCCCACTTTTTAAGAATACAAAGTAAGCCTCGTCTTGAAAAGAGAATGAGACAAATAAATAAATGTGTTTTATAATTCTTCCACTAATCGTAAGTCCATTCGTTTCGTGTATCCCATGTTTTAATTGTTGCATGAACTGTGCGATGGACATAAAAGAGTGCCCGGAGACCTGCCCTCAAGTTATAAAAGGCGGGTCGTGTTAACGAGACGAATTAGACAGAAAACAAGGTTTAGAATAAAACAAAAGCAAGTGAATAGAGATCTTGAAAGAATGCTGCTAATGCTTGAGTGGGCAAGTAAGTAAGCCTTGCTTTTGATGAAAATGTATAGTTTTCAAACAAGCGTGCTCCAATATTTGCCCGTTCTTGTTCACTCTGTAGGCAGTTTGATGGTCCGTTTCAAGCCCATGTATGATGCTGTGCAGTGCGAAAAGAGAAGAGAGAAGGAGGGTGTGTAAATGTTCCAACCTGTCACACTGTCTGTAAGAGTAACATGTAATTATTAAAGTTTTTGAAGTGTTTTTTCTCGAGTTTTTGTTACACACGATATATTTAGTTGTAGGTAGGTAAGACAGCTAGTATACTCGTAGTTTGACCAGCATAGCTATTCATAACCATTAGACAGGCTGTTGTGTGGAAAATCATACATTTTTGATTACCAGATTTGCCATATCCCCAACAGCATATAGCTGTCGGAATAATATTGGTCCTCTATTTGATTTAAACTGACAATTCGCGTTTTGGATATTAGGAATAACGTTTAGAGGACTCCATCGATAACTTTGATTGATATTCGATTTGGCAAAGAAGCGTACCTCCCAATCGAATGGTTGTGCATAGCTATGCTGGTGCCCAATATTATCGTATCTAAATTTCTGCCCAGCATGGTTGATTTCTGGTCTGACTATGAAAATCAGTGAACTGAACTCAAAATAACTATTATGGCTTTTCACACAAACCAGGGAAGCATAGCACAAGTCCCTCTTATGCTATGATAAATGATTTAACTGTAAGTAGGTTTGTACAAACACTTTTACACGTCAATTATATTTTTTTTAAACTAGATGAGGTCGGCGTTTCCTACCTGACTATTCTGAAAAGAAAGGCCGAAACAAACTCAGAGCTCACAGTCTCTTTTAAAGTCCAGACAAAATCTTGGTCAGATCATGTGAAGACCATATAGATTGGTGTCTGAAATGGTCTTTTGAGGAAAGAACCACACAGATTGAGCAGACCTGTCCACTCAGTGCACACATTTGTCAAAAATCGTGCAGCTGAACTCCGAACTTGAGGAGCTCAACAATTCGACGAACAATACCAAAGAAAGGACATTTGAGTAGGCCGCGTAAATTTCTCAAACTGCCAGATCAGCTATACTGATGATGAAAGCTTTTCAACGTTCTCTTCTCAGCAATCATCTCGCAAAAGCCCTTTTTACATAAAGAGCATTGCAGCGTTACATGCTTAGCATATCTGAAACGCACTATCTACCAAATAAAAATTGAGCAAAGCCACACGATGCGTTGCCGGAGCGTTGTGACGCTCGGGCAGTGACGCTGCGTCATCCTACATACAAATCACAGTGCCATGCCACAAGGTACGTTGCGACGACCTGTAGCGATGCAACACATGCTCAACGGACGTGACAGGCCAAAGAAACGAAGCCGGAAGGATTTTGCAGTGCGATGCCGAGCATCAGTTTGTGCCGCCAGTTACTCAACTGAACCGAGCGCTCGGGGCATCCTGGACAGTCACACCCAACACCTTATTTGACTGGCCAATTCTTCCCTTGCGGGTGGTAGGGCTAACTTCCGCCTGGTTTGCGACGACCCTTCCACCGGAGTTCGACGTCAAGCAGCCTGCTGTGATTCGTTGATGCGTGAGATTTCCAGTGCCTTAGGCATCTTCTGGGCACGCTCGTTCTATCATAAACCTCATCCATCGCTTTTCATCAGGCGTGATTGAGGCCAAGAGCGGGCTCATCCAGCAATAAAAAAATAAAAAAAAGTAAGTTGGTGTGTTTTTAACACCGTAAAGTCAAGCCCGGCTGACTTCAATTATGTGGCAGCCTGTTATGGCCCTTTTGTGTTCAAAAGCAGCCTATAATGTTCCCAGCCTGTAATATTGACACAGGCCACCTCGAGAGGGAATGGGCTGTAATCTACCACGCGGGCCAGCTGATAGATGTCACATGTCTTTGAATTTTTGGATCAAGGACATACCGTTCTTCCCTTGCGATGGTTGGCTACCTCCCGCCTGGCTTGCGGTCGCGATGGTTTGCGGTCGCAAACCTCACGATGTTTTGCTTCACCGTTTTGAGAGCAGTGGTTGTGAAATAAATTATACAAAGTAATGTTCCTGCCTGGGTTCGAACCCCGATCTACGACACGTAAGTCGGGGCCTTTACCACTGGGCTACCACTAGTACCTTTTTATTAAAATACGAATATTAAAATCAGTCATTTTGGGGATAAGAAACCAATAAAAGTTCGTTACCCGACCAACATCATCTTCACACTATCGATAAACTATATAAAGTAGTAGTGTTGCCATCGATTCGGAAACTCTTTACGAGTTAAGTTGGGTTTTAAAATTCGCACTTAACTTATAATGTGGAAAGTTTTTACTGCAGACTGCTGTTGTAGTGCTATTCTGTGAAAATCTCACCGTGACAACTCAGGTGAAGTGAGCTTAAAGTGAGCTCATCAGGTGGAATGACAGCTCACTTTAAACTCACTTCACCAAAGTTATCGCGGTGATCTTTTTACAGAATAGCACCGCTGGTTCGATCGGGAAGAGCTTTCGGCGAATGACGAGTTTGAAGAATATTCTAGACTAGGTTTTGCTCGTGGCTTCGGCCGGTCAGAAGTTATCCCAATCTAAAAAGGTAACAGACAGTTAGGCAGCGCGAAAAAAGTAAGCGGGCGCGGCGCGGCGGTGGTGGCCGCCGCCGCTGTAATGGATGACCATCCATTACATATTAAATACCCATCCACGAACCGACCGCGGCGACCGTAACTTAACTTGTGCAGCTGTAATACATGTGATGAAACAAAGTATATTATGCTAGATAACACTAATATTATAAAAGCGAAAGTTTGTGAGTGTGTGTTTATATGTTTGTTACTCCTTCACGCTCAAACGGCTGGACCAATTTTGATAAAATTTTGTATGGAGGTAGCTGACACCCTGGATTAACATATAGGCTACTTCTTGTCTCCATATTCCCACGGGATCGACATTTACGCGGGTGAAACCGCGGGACGCAGCTAGTATTAAAATATAGCCCAAAACCCTGACATAAGTCGGTGTTCAGCTAAATTCAATTTGCACTTATCAGACGGCATTCAAGATTGGCAGACGTCCCGTCGACACTCGTTCAAAGTTGAGCCACATTCGAAGCAATGCTGATGCACCAAATGGTAATACTTGGGATTCTGCTGAACTTTGAAAACATGAGATATGGACGGAAGATTTTATCATATTATTTAGATTTTTTTAGCTTACTGCAGTGCGATTCTGTAACCATCTCACCGTAAAAACTTAGGTGAAGTGAGCGTGGAGTGAGCTGGTCAATAGTGTCAATTCCTAGCAAAACAAACTCACATCACCTAAGTTTTCACGGTGAGATTTTTACAGAATTGACCGGCAAGTTTGGTCCCATAGTAAAAGTTGTTCATGAGTACAATGGCCTCTTAAGAGGTTGTTAATGTTTTACCAATAACCCTGTATATAAAATAACGTTCTGACTGACTAGGTGAGGCTAGGTGGAGCGATAATCTTCGCAGGATGGCTGATAGCAGCTGGATGAGATTTGCCGAAAATTGAATTGAATGGCGTGCAATAGGAGAGGCTTATGTCCAGCAGTGGACTGCTATAAGCTGATGATGAGTCAGAAGTCCGACTTTCAGTTTTTGCCTGGTTGATGACAATGGGCTCGCCCGCTATCACATGGAACCTAAACACATTTGGCAAAATGTGGGTTTACAGAGGCCAGCACATCAAACTGCTACAATCTGTCTTTCTTTAATAGATTTTCAACTTTATTATTGAATCATAAGGTAAAGTTGATTGGGAAAATTTCACAGTTTCGGGTAGCTTGATGTGTTGGCGTTTGTACCATAGGCATCTCTGACTTTCTCTTGAGGTTATTTATTACTGGCGTGATAGTTTATTGAAGTGAAGGCGCGTTGGGCATATTTTGAGATGGGAAAAACCATTGAACTCGCGCCACTGTTACCGTAAGCTACACCGCGCGAGTTTTGTGTATAAGACGATTCAAAAAATACCCGCTTCGGATGTGTTCGGCTGTCCTCGGGATGTACTCGGTTTTAATGTATATCCGATATGTCAGTGAGTGATGGCAAAGTATTCTGTTTGTGTTTTGTTTTCACTTCTGTCGGCACTCCTGGAGTGCCACTGTTTTGTTTTTTATGTTGTGGCTTTGGATGTTTGTTACTCAATCCCGCTTAAATTTTTCTCCAATTTGGGTCACACAACACAACTTAGACCATAGATTATGTATGACATGGATTTTAATCAACGGATTTTAATATAGGATCGTTTTTATATCGGGGTTCATGAAATAGTTCCCCTACAATACAAATGAAACCGGCGGCAGCAGTTAGTCTGACAGAAGAACCATTTCAGAACCAATATCAGGAATATTATTCTGCACTTCGTAAGTATTTCCTAGTAGAAAAAGCCAGCAAGTCCCGACGTAAGTTCAAATCTAATATCCTTTTTATCTAAGGATGTAAGAACTTGCGTTTTGTGACAAAAACATACATAGATTTAGATATAACAGCTTCCGAAGCCGGGTGACAAAGTTTTTCGTATAAAATACATAGATAAAACTACAAAGAGATTAGGTGTGGACTTAATGTGACATAGGGGTTTCCTGTTCTTTCTTACGAAGACAAAATAAAAGCGTTTTTTGTAACATCACGCTGCTTTCTTATTGGGGTGAGCAGAGACTGCAGTGTTTATCAGAATGTCTGTATTTTTTATAATTTTTAGGGTTCCGTACCCAAAGGGTAAAAACGGGACCCTATTACTAAGACTCCACTGTCCGTCTGTCTGTCTGTCTGTTACCAGGCTGTATCTCATGAACCGTGATAGCTAGACAGTTGAAATTGTCACAGATGATGTATTTCTGTTGCCGCTATAACAACAAATACTAAAAACAGAATAAAATAAATATTTAAGGGGGGCTCCCATACAACAAACGTGTTTTTTTCGGCGTTTTTGCCTTGTGGTACGAAACCGTTCGTGTGCGAGTCCGACTCGCAAATGGCCAATTTTTTTAGCCTATACGGCTTCATCTAGGCAAAGACCTCAAATCCTTCCAAGAAGTCTTTTCCTGTAAAGTTACTGTTTCAAAATACTGGCTGAACAACTTGGTGAGCAGACAATTTTTTCGAACAGCGCAGATCGCGCGGCAAATCGCGCGGCGTTAGAGCGGCTTAGTGTTGTGTTATGAGAAATTAGTGTCTTTGTTCGCTAACAAAATGTCTAAACATGCGACGACAACATCTTTTTGATAAAACATTTTGAAACGTTGGTCGTTATAAAGCAAAAAATAAAATGCTTAACACTACGTCAATGCAGACACGCGGGCACCGCTAGACTGGTGTACATCGCTCGTACGCCGCTACTCGCGCGCGCTGCTGCCTTCGAAGCCTGTTCCATATAAATCTCTGCATTGAAACGCGCCGCTCCCCGCGCCGCTGCTGCCTCGCGCCCGCTGTATTCGTGTCCGCTGCCTTACATTTGCCAATTCGCGGTATCCACTCATGAACACGTCTACTCCAACGGTCATCAGTGCTACGGCTAATATGGCCGGCCCATTGCCACTTCAGGTTACCCTAATACCTTTGGTACCCTAAGGAACTCTCTTACAACGAACTTTACTACCAAAACCCGTTTATTTATTTACAATCTTAAGAAAATCCTAAACTATAAAACAGCAGCGTCATGTCAGCACTTTCCAAGATTATCACTGACACAGGTTTACTGCCGCTTTCCGCAGAAATTGTTATTTTTCAAGTAACTCATAAAAATTGTGGTTCGTCTCGTAAAATACGAGTGAATCGTAAAAGTTTCAGAACATCGGTTAATATGGTTTAAATTTTTCATAGCGAATTGATACAATGTGGTGGATAAAATGTATGTAGAGTTAGTACTCTATGTTTATATGGTGTTAAGTTAGTACTCTATGTAGAGTTTTGTACAACTTTATAGGGATCCTCATATATTCCCCACAAGCGCTTGAGACTCGGGTCCTGGATTTGATGCGGGGGTAGAAAAACTGCTCAGCACACATATTCCAAAATTGAGCACTTTTACCGCCTCAACCGAGCACATATATGTTTTCAATAAGCAACTTTTAAAAGTGATTTGCTCCTACTGTATTGATTGTGACACCACAGTAGACACTTTGGCACCAAAAAATTGAGCCCAGAGTTTGAAAGTTGGCGGTGTGATACCCGGAAAGGGTCCTACACCTGATCTCTCCCCGGTCGTTTTTTTTTTTTATTTGAAATGGGTTTGCTCTTGACTCTAGTCTAGGTCAGAGGTGACAGAGACAAAGTCTACGATGGAGTGAGCTTACCCAGAAGAAACCTGTTCACTCTTACTTTGAAGAGATTCGGATTTTCGGGTATTTTTTTTCGTTTTTTCGGTTTCGGTTTGTTTGTTGTTGTTGTTTTGTTGTTGTTGTTTGTGTTGTTGTTCGTTGTTCGGATTGTTGTTGTTGTTGTTTCTATGAGAGTGAGGGAAGAGTGAGTGCACCTGTGTCTGCGTGCACACTTGTACACTATAATATCTCCCGCAGGCGTCGCTTCGTCGACATGGGCTGGCATGACGGAAATTCGGTCTTGAGGGCTATTATTATTACGAAATAGGTTATATCTCAGGAGGAGGGGCCCGTGGCTAAATAATAACAGCCGCACAGGTCGATCGATCAGGTTAAGCTGCGCTTGCCGCGGTTGGTATGTGGATGGGTGACCATTTTTACATACCGAGACCCCTCCATGCCTCGGAAAGCACGTTAAGCCCTTGGTCCTGGCTGTCATTCGTGGATCTTTGACAGTCGTTACGGGTCGTCACAAGTCCGAAAGTCTGACAACCAGTCTTAACAAGGGGTATCGTAATCCAGTAACTGGGTTGTGGAGGTCTGACAGGCAGTCGCTCCATGTAAAATACTGGTAGTCAGCTGCATCCGGTTAGACTGGAAGCCGACCCCAACATAGTTAGGAAAAGGCTAGGCAGATGATGAAGTTATATGTCAATGTTGCAATCGTTATTTGTCCCTGAGACAATCGCTTTTAAATTCTGCTAAATTAATGCTAGTGACCACACATATTGGGGCAATTCGCTGTATATAATAAGCACAATACCATTCGATCTGGTAAAGGTACCCTTGGGGGAGGCGGGAGACCTATGTCAGCAGTGGAAACTTCTCGCTAAAATGATGATGATTGGGGAAATCTGTTTTACTCTAGCATGATGAAGATACACCTCTGGTTAATGTAATCTAAGTAATTATTTTATAAAAGATGTATTTTAAAATTAGACGTTCAGATATTCATTGTTATTAAAATAGCATTTACTCGTAGATAATAGTTTTTTTATTTTTTTTTATTAAGGTAGACGATATATCAAGCTGTACATTTCCAGTATAAGCTGACTTCGCATTACATACGAAAAGCCTATTCAATGCGAGATCAGCGAAAACCAGAAATGTGTGTCTTGATAATTATGTCACCGTGTGTACAGCCACAGAGCTAAACTCAAGGTTTGTTCAAGGTATAAAACATTAGATTCCAATGTCATAATAGCAAAGATTCTCTCAGTTCTCCCGAGAGCCATTAGCTACCTCCGCCATTTTGATGGCAGAACTAAAATTTTACGCTCAAATAAAGTGCTTAAGATCTCACAATAAGAACTTATCTCTCCGAGCAGTTGTGTGCAGTTCCAATCGCTTTGTTCGCTCTTGAAGACATTTTCTACATTTATATCTTTTATAGCGTACCTTACGTGTAAAATTGGTGTTGTTTGAGTCAGGAAGTAGCTTTAGAACTTTATTTTCACCCTATATCAGCCTGTAAGATAAATATAAGATATGATGCTGAGATCTATTTATGTATATTACTTTCTAAACCTATTATTCTTGTGTTCAAATAGACTGATAAACCCACTAGGGTTTCATACCAATATCATTAAAAATGTTTTAAGTTTAACAAATTAATGTGTTAAATTTGTTACATTTAACATGTTTAAATATTTGTAACACGTAGGGCTAGGCAAAAAACGCCGAAAAAAACACGTTTCTTATTATCTCTAAAAACGAAATGTGTTTAAAAAAGAAAGTCAAAATTTAAAATTTAATTTTCCCAAGTATGTTGGGGTCGGCTTCCAGTCTAACCGGATGCAGCGGAATACCAATATTTTACATGGAGCGACGGCCTATCTGAACTCCATAACCCAATTAATAGGTAATACGATACCCCTTGATAAGATTGGTTGTCAGACTTTCGGGCTTCTGACGACCCGTAATGACTGTCAAAGATTCACGAAAGACAGCCGGGACCAACAGCTTTGTGTTTTCCGAGGCACGGAGGGATTTTGGTATGTAATGATGGGGATGAGGATGTTGGGGTTTTGGTGTGTGATGGTCACCCATCCACGGAGCAACCGCGGCAAGCGTAGTTTAACCTGATCAATCGACCCGTGCGGCTTTTATTACTTAGCCACAAGCCTCTCAATTCGACACGTATATACATATTTATGTAATATTATTGGAACAGTGGAACTGCATTATATTCACACTAACTTCCGCCCGCGGCTTCGCCCGCAAGGTAGGTATGTCGATAAAAACTATCCTATGCCCTTCCCCGGGATGCAATCTATCTCTCTGCCAAATTTTATGGAAATCCGTTCAGTGGTTTAGGCGTGAAACGGTAACATAAGGACAGACAGACAGAGTTACTTTCGAATTTATAATATTAGTATCGATATGACAATCTATTAGGGCTTCCAAACAAATATACAAAATTTTATAGATGAACTTATGTATGTATGTTTGTCCATGTATTTCTTCGCAACTATTAATCGGATCGTGACCATTTTTTTTATCGGCTTACATTTACTTCAACTTAGGGAACAGTGCAAGTTTCATCAAAATCGATTCGGACTAATACGTGTAAGTGTGACGGCCTGGCTTATTGAGACGAGCTACGGGGGTAGTGTCAAAGGTAGTGTCAAAATCTTGGTCAAATTCTAGTGCAATAATTACAACAAAACTATTACTTACCTACTTTTTACAACAAACAAATAAGTATTCCAGTTTTACTTAAAACTAAAAATTAAGAAATAAAGAAGTTATTAAAAAATATTAAACCGACTTCAAAAAGAAATTAATTTAAAATTATGACATAACTTTAATTTCGGAAGTCGGTGACAAAAACCTAAGCCTAAAATACAGATCCCAAGACACCGACTTCCGAAATTAAAGTTATTTCATAATTTTGAGTTAATTTGTTTTTGAAGTCGGTTTTTAAATTACTTAAGTATTTATTTATTTTTATTATATTGTTGTCATAGCGGCAGTAATAGAATTACATACTCTGTGAAAATTTCAACTGTCTACTCATTACGTTTCATGAGATATACAGCCCGCTGAGAGACGGATCGACGGAAGGACGGATGGACGGACAGACGGACAGCGGAAGCTTAATAGGTACCTAATAGGGCCCTAAAAATGGTAACCGATCCACAAATGACCGCAGCAACTCGTTTTGCTTTCCAAGTGGTTCATATCGAGCCACGAGCCCCACAGACTTTTAAGGTACCTACTTAGATCTACAAATCTAGCAAGGTGCTGAAAAGCCCAATAATTATAACCTATTTTCACTTAGAAACAGTAAATAAAAACGTGCGGTCTAAACTAGATCCTACCTAAGAGACGTGATCTCCGCGGACTGGGTCACGTCCCGTGCAAATAACACACGTGCGCAGCTTTATTTTATTATATTTTGGCGCGAAACCGCCGCCATTAGGTACTGCACGCGGTGGGCATGCATCATATTGTGATATTTTTAAAAGAAAAAAATATAAAGCTGGGTATTTTCATTTTGACGTGTTTTTTTCATAATTTATGTTCTTTTAGGGATCGTAAAAGATATAATTTTGTTAGTATAGTTATAATAATATTATACTTACTCAAAATTAGATGAATTTCATATAACCATTAGATAGAGGTATGGAGTATCGATAAGTTGATGCTTCGATACATAATGCATCGATACAGAATTTTCAAAATGGCTTCGGCTTTTCAAGATGGCTTCTTTAAAAATATACATACACGCGTATGCTGAGGAGAGCCAGCAGCTAGAACAGCAGATAGGTATTATAGGTAAGTCTGACAACGTGTGTTCGATAATTAAAAAAAATCGAGCAATAAGCAATAATAAGTAGGTACGGTACAAACTTATAAAATCAATGCTTAACCACGAATTATTTTCTAAACTTTTAGCACGGAATCATTCTATAACTGTCAAAATTGTCAGTTTCACTTTTTGGATAATTTTGATATTTCGGTAATCCATCCATCCAACTATTAATATAAATTCGAAAGTAACTCTGTCTGTCCGTCTTTCTGTCCGTCTGTCTGTCTATATGTTATCTTTTCGCGCCTAAACCACTGAACGAATTTCGATAAAATTTGGCAGAGAACTAGATTGCATCCCGGGAAAGGACATAGGATAGTTTTTATCGACATACCTCGCGGGCGAAGCCGCGGGCGGAAGCTAGTAAGAAATAAAATAGAAAGAAAGAAAGAAAAAGTATTTATTGCGACTCGTACAGGACGATCACAAACTAAACTAAACACAGCAAAATGGTAGTGTAGGTATATGGTGTGAAAAAACGAGTCCTAACACTGAGAAGAAAAATGCATTGCAACGCATGGTGCGCATTAGCTAGTTATTTATTTTTTATTTTTCGTTAGCCTTCTTTGTGTCCCACCGCCGGGCAAAGGCCTTCCCTTGTTTCTTCCAAACCTCCCTGTCTTGTGCGATCTCTGGCCATGGTGGCCCTGCAAATGTTACGGAATCGACGCATCACCTTCGCCGTGGTCTACCTCGACGGCGATGTCCTCCCTCAGGTGTCCAGTGAGTGACGATCTTTGCCCATCGCTCCAGGCGCATTCGTGAAACGTGTACCCACTCCCATTTCAGCCTGGCTGTTTTTTTTTTCAACACAACGATACTTGAGTTATGGAGCGCAGCGTGGTGTTTCTACAGGAATGGCAGTAGCGTGTGGTTGTGGAGCAAAATCGCAATCCAGGCTCCTACCACCTCCTATCCTGTCCTCTGTGTCTCAAAACATGCAGTCAAAGTGACCTCTGCGCTGCCACCGACGACGCCGTGGAAGTGGCGAAGTTTTGGGGCCAACAAGATCTAAAATACAGCGACACGAAGAAGATGAAGTTTTTGGAATAAAGTCGTCCCAACTACGGAACCCTTCTTGGTCCGACACGCACTTGGCCGGCTGTTGTCTACTTAATTTCGGTATGTGTATTAAAAAAAAATTATGGTATGTGTATTAAATGCTATATTAAAAAAAAGGCTAGAAAAACAAAAATAATATTTTCTAAATAAACCACTACATTCGCATCAAAGGTTTTATTTAGTTGTCTTTATATGTATAAGTGTGTGTGTTTTGTATACTTTGTTTTGCGTGCTGTGCTGTGTGCATTTTGTTGTTGTAATCTAATAGTATTGTAACAACAAAATGCACACAGCACATACATATATACTAGTTCCATGGTTTTGTTCGTTACCAACGACAATCTGTTTCTGAATAGGAAGTCTATTGTCTGTGGTTGTCATCGCAAAGAACTGTCATAAAGTAGTGATTTTGAAAAAGCGCGGGAATCGTCGAATTTGGCGGGCGTGATTTTCTTTTGGATTTTTTAAATAACGCAAAACTTTTGTGATTGGAGATAAGTTGTGTAGATTTTTGTAGATATTGATTAGGCTAGTTATTTTTATTGTTTGTGTATATAATTCTCCACATTTAGGGTAAGTTTTTTCATATTTTATTTTATTCTGTCTGTCCGATGGACAAGGAACCACCCGATCCGGGGGGTAAAGTCCCCTCAGTTGGACTTAATATAACTATTAATGATGAATCCAGTATGGATACTGATGCGTCCACAGCCAGATCGGAGCGGAAAAGGACTAGAGCCCCACGCAAAATGTGCAAACACTGCAATAAAAGAAGGAGACATGGTCACTCTACAGGAGCTAATAAAGAGGCAGATTGCCATTGCGAAAATGAATCGGTATTAGTTCCTCTGGAAGCCACTCCACGTTCCGTGGATGGTCCCCAGACTGAGATTCGTCCCACCTCAGAACTTCCCCAGAAGGCGCCACAGGTTGCTAGGGCTTTGTACGAAGCCACAGACCTGTCGCCATATGTTGTACATATTCAAAAAAATATTGATGTAGGAAACTCTGCTCAATCATTACACCCAATTTCTTTAGGGCATTTTCTTAAAAAACGTCGTTATAATAATATTGTCAATGGTTCTTTAAAACGCATCGGTCGAAATAGGATTTCATTAAGCTTCTCTCATTACCTAGATGCAAACTTTTTTATAAATGACCCTTGTTTGGCGAAAGAGAAATTGAAGGCATTTGTTCCATCTATTAATGTGTGTCGTATGGGTATTATTAAAGGTGTACCTACCGAATGGTCTCCCGATGAAATAATGGAAAATGTGACTGTTCCCACTGGATGCGGTAAAGTTATTAAGGCAAGGCGTCTTAATTATAAAGTGCACGAACCGACCCCTGTCTGGAAACCATCTCAAACAGTCGTGCTCACCTTTGACGGTCAAATTTTACCAAAACGTGTATTTTGTTGTTACAATTCTATGCCAGTAGAATTGTACACATTCCCAACAATTCAATGTTTTAATTGTTGTCATTTTGGTCATACAAAGGTACAATGTAGGTCGAACCCTCAGTGCTTCAAGTGTGGGGAGAAGCATTCTGCTGACACTTGTAGTATTGAAGACGAAAGTGACGGTAAATGCTGTAATTGTAGTGGCATTCATTACGCCGTTAACAAAAAATGCCCAGAGTTTGAGAGACAAAAATCAATTAAGCACTATATGGCCCATAGCTGCGTGTCATATGCTGAAGCGTCGCAGCTGCATCCCCCTATCTCCAAACTATATGCAGATGTGGTAACATCTGCTCCTTTACATACAAATAATAAATTTTCTTCTTCACGACCTTTGCCAAATTCACCAAACACATCAAATTTCACATCACACAGAAAAACAGTATTCCTAAAACCTCGAGATCCCCCACAAAAAGTCAAGGGGTATGACCGGGCAGCTCATCAAGAACTTATTAATAATGAAGTTTCAATGTCAGGTAATGGTGTTGCTTTGCAAAATAAAACTACAAATAATAATAATGAAAGTCAAATTTTAAACTTAATTATCATGCTAATTAATACTTTATCTAAAAATAATATTATTGAACCGTCCAACGTTGCCATTATAATTGATACGCTGTCTAACTTATTTAATATTAACCATAATGGATCTAAATCAAACCAAGATTGTTCAGTGGAACAGTCGCAGCATTGTGAATAAAAAATCTGATCTGTACTATATATTAAATAAATATAATCCCTTTGCAGTCGCTCTCTGTGAGACATGGCTTAAACCAGGGTTCTCTTTTAGAATTCCTGGCTATGCTTGTCTAAGAACGGATAGAAGCGATGGGTATGGCGGTGTCGCCATGCTTATTAAAAATAACTTGTCTTTTCAGTCTTTTCCTCTTCCAAGTCTCAGTGACGATATATCTGCCGTTGCTGCTATTGTAAATAAAATCTGTATAGTATGTATTTATTATTCCCGCCCTACTGTAAATATTCTTTCTGAAATTAATAACCTATTTACAGTTTTACCTAAACCATTTTTGGTAATGGGCGATTTTAATACACAGCATCAGTCTTGGGGAAGTTCTAGTTCCAATTACTATGGGGAAAAGTTATTAGAAATACTAGACTCAAACAATTTGTGCATTTTAAACACATGTCTCCCAACACGCCAAACAAATCCAGATGAGGGAATAAGTGCTCCTGATCTCTCAATCTGCACACCTGATTTAGCATCAACATTATCCTGGTCTCTTTTACCGTCTTCTCATGGTAGTGATCATTTTCCTATAATCATTTCTTTTCCAAATAAAAAACCAGATGCTTGCATTCCAATACCACAACCGCGCTTAAAGTACAGACTTCATAATGCAGACTGGGATAAATACAAAAATTGTGTGGAAGAAAGAATTTCTGCTTTATCTAATTCCTTACTACAAGATCCTCAGTTACTATCTAATGAAATTACAAGAATTTTAATAGAGATAGCTGATAATACTTTCCCTATTAAGAATGGTGTGACAGGCAAAATTCCTTCACCACCTTGGTGGGATGCTGAGTGCACTCAGGCCATTAAAAAAAGAAAAGAAGCTGAAAAAAATTATTGCCATACTATGACTCGTCACAATTTTGAGATTTATCAAGAAGCTGCTCGTACAACTCGTAAGCTCCTTAGGAAAAAGAAATATGAAGGTTGGCAAAGATTTTGTGCATCTATCTCTCCAGAAGTTAACGCATCTGTAGTATGGCGAAATATCAGGCGATTCAGGTCAGCATTCAGGGACACAACAGCCTCAAAACTGCCATTAGAGTTGGCCAATGAGTTCATGGATCATTTAGCTCCTCCTTCGGTCCCAGAACAGAGATCTTTAATGCATTTTCCTGATGTTCCTATTTTGGATTCCGAATTGAACTCTCTCTTCACACTAAGTGAGTTGAAAGGAGTTCTTTCACATGTTAAGGATTCAGCTCCTGGTGAAGATGGTATACCATATTCATTTATAGTCAATCTGTCTGACTCTGTACTTTTAATATATTTAGATCTCGTCAATACAGCTTTTATATCTGGCAACATCCCATCAAGTTGGAAGTCTCAAACAATTATTCCTATTCTGAAACCAAACAAACCTTCTTCTAAAGTTACTTCTTATCGACCAATCGCACTTTCAACAGTTCTTGTTAAAATTGCTGAACATCTCATTAAGAATCGTTTGGAGTGGTTTTTGGAAAGCAAAAACATGCTAGCAACATCACAGTTTGGTTTTAGGAAGGGTAAGAGTACGATTGACAGTCTTAGTGTGTTCACAACTGATATTCGCTTAGCCTTTTCCTCAAATAACTCTGTAATTGCTGCCTTCCTGGATATAAGCTCAGCTTATGATAATGTCCTAGTATCAGTCCTGGAACAAAAGCTGAATTTATTACAAATTCCAAAAATGCTGTCTAATTTCATAATTAATATGCTTTCAGAGAGATCTTTAAATCTAGATATTGAAGGGTGTACATTTACCCGTTTAGTATGGAAAGGTCTCCCTCAGGGTTCTGTACTTAGTCCACTTCTCTATAATATTTACACTTACGATTTAGAATCCTCTCTAAATGAGTCGGTACAAGTCCTTCAATATGCAGATGATTTACTTCTTTATTTATCTGGTCATTCTGTTGTGAATATTTGTACTTCCTTAACCTCTTCTTTATGTTTCCTGAAGACATGGTTGGAAACCAATGGTCTATGCCTGTCAATTGATAAAAGTAATATAGTCTTATTTACTAGAATGCATAAGCCTCCAGCAGTTACAGTAACTTATGATAATATCCCTATGCCGGTTAAAAATCAAGTAAAATTTTTAGGCCTTATTTTGGATACACATCTTACAGGTTTACCACACTGTGATTATATAGCTGCTAAATGTGAACGAAATATCAACATAATTAGATGTCTTGCTGGTGTGTGGTGGGGAGCACATCCCTTTTCATTAAAACTACTGTACAACACCTTGATTAGAAGTGTATTGGACTATGGGACCTTTTTGCTGGAACCTGCTAATGTTGCTGGTCTTAAGAAATTGGAAAGAATTCAGTCCAAGGCACTTAGAGTAGTTTCAGGTGCAATGAAAAGCAGTCCTATTAATTGTCTTCAGGTGGAATGTGGAGACCCTCCGCTTCATTTGCGACGTCAATTTTTGGCTGATAGATTTATGGCTCGGTGTCTACAATTTACTTATCATCCTTTGCGAAATAGACTTTCTATTCTCTCTAAAGAAGTTACTTCATCCACTTACTGGAGGCACAAAGATACTCCGTGTTTAGTTAAAAGCTTTAGAAAATACAATTTAATCGAAGCTCCTTGCCACCAATCTCAATTTCTTCCTATATATCATTGTAATTACAGTTCATTAATTATATCACCAAACATCCACTATAACCTTAACATTTACCGAGATGACGTATGTCATAACATTAACTTCAACTTTACTATGGATAGAGACTGGATGGGTTGTCAGCTCCTGTTTACAGATGCTTCGAAGCATGGAAGGGACTCATGTGTGGGAGTAGGTGTATACCACTCCCAATATAATGTCGTTCAAAAAATAAAGCTTCCGCCCGAATCATCTGTATTTACTGGAGAATGTTATGGTCTATTCAAAGCTGTCGAATATATACTTCTTATGGGCTTACGGAATTCACTTATTTTAACTGATGCAAGGAGTGCCTTACAATCTTTGGCCAGATTTCCTTTCTATTCTCATAATTCTTTTATTATATTTGAAATACGTGAACTCCTCCACAGGTGTTCTATTAAGGGATATTCAGTGCATTTTGCGTGGATACCCTCGCATTGTGGCATTTTAGGTAATGAGAGAGCAGACCAGTTAGCTAATGATGCCGTATTAAGTGGAGACGTTTTTCCATACAAAAACAACTCCCAAGATCTGGCTGCTCTGCCCAGGGTTTATTTACAGGAATCCTGGGGTCAGCTTTGGTCGGGGCAATCAGTGAAAGGGAGATTTTATCGTAATATTCAGCCATCCATTCCTGTCAAACCTTGGTTTAGCAAGTACAAGCTAAGCAAAAAGATTTCAACAATATTAATACGTATGCGATTGGGTCATGTGTGCACTCCAGCTCATCTTGCCAGACTTGGCATTGTGCAGAGCCCTGAGTGTGAATGTGGCGCTGAGGTGGGAGATCTGAACCACTTTATTTTTGCCTGCCCCCTTTATGACCACTCCTCACTTTTCCAAAGCCTTGTTTCCCTCCGAGTCCCTTTTCCCACTTCTATCTCAAGTATTTTATTTAATTTTAATGTAGATATTTATAAAACCATAGCACTTTTCCTTGTAAATAATGATATATCTATTTAAACGTAAATTTTAATATGTATACATAGTTTATTATGTAGTTTTTGGTTTAATTTAAATTTATTACTTAATAACAACTATTCTCCTTTCCGTTTCCAAATTTCTCTTTGTAATTCCTTTCATTATTTCGCGAGTTATCGATTCTTACGTTTTGCTATAATCAGATTAAATATTGTCAGTGGCAATAAGCACGAATAGTGCAACGCCATAATGAAAAAAAAAAAAAAAAAAAAAAAAAAGTAGTGATTTTCGTTTTTGCATTTATCACGTAAACATAATTTTCAAATAAAAATGCCTGCCGGACCGTCAGCCATGGATGGGCTACGTGAAAAAGCCTTTCAAGACTACAGAAAGAAGTTGATGGAACACAAAGAAGTGGAATCAAGACTCAAAGAAAGTATGTATTTGTGTAGCTTGTCATCGAATTCTGCCGAATCATGACCCAACTTTTGTCTCAAAATGCAATAATTAGATAATTATTGTTATTCTATACGAAATAATATCTTAATTTATCAATTTCTAATTCTAGAGTAAAGTTTAATTAATGAAAAACACCACTTAATGACAAATAGGTTACTCCTTTCATCTGAAGCGACTATAGGTCGAATTGTTTAATTAAATTGGCAATTACAGTTAAAATTGCCATATATTTTGCTAAGGCCACTCCTAATAATATGAATAAATCAACTACAAGCAGACTACTCACAAAATATTGGCCATCTATACGACATCTTGCTTATTTATCTTAGAACTTGGTAAACTGTAAGATTTGGCTACTTTCCTAGCCTTTAATCACAAGATTCATAATGTTCGTGCCTTTAAAACAAGTTTTATTACTATTAAGTTGAGTTCATCCTCATTTCATCCACCGGTCATTAAATCATCTTATTTGCAGCTTTTGCTGTAGGTCTTCTTCCATAAATTCTAGTTATTTATTATAATATAATTCAGTAGTGCAAATTAGCCTTAGATATTAAATTAATCCTATCACTCTGTCTTCACACTAAACTGGAAACATTTTGACTTGTCATTATATATCATCTTTCACACAATATTTTGGCAGTATGTCTTCATCCATACCTTTATCCAATTAACTGTTGCATTGTTCTTCCCGTATTTTAATTAACTTTTTTGTTACAGTGCGAGACAAACTGAAAGATGTAACTAAACAGTATGACAAGAGTGAGAATGATCTCAAGGCTCTGCAGAGTGTTGGACAAATTGTTGGAGAGGTACTGAAGCAGCTTACGGAGGAGAAATGTTAGTATATTGTGATGATTTTTATAAATTTATAACAGTTTTATAATTTCAAAGTGCAAAATGGAATGGATTGTCATACATCCAAACATTTCTAGATAAACAAAAGATAATAATCACTACTTTGAAGGAGGAAATTCATTATTTACTAGCTTCTGCCTGTGACTTCATCCGTGTTTTCACCCTCCCCCCATTCTTAGGGGTGGAATTTCGAAAACCCTTTCTTAGCGGATACCTATTCTTCACAAAGAACACACCCACCAAATCTCATGTCTTGATTACCAGTAGTTTAGGCTGTGTGTTGATATATCAGTCAGGACTTTGAATTGTTAAGCGTTCACAATTCTAAAGTCACTTAGACACAAGTCAAGCAAGTAAATAGCCTTTTTGTGTTTTTTTTTAAGTTTGGTTTCTATTAATTCATAAAAATAAAAACTTCACTCTTTAGTAACTTAGACTATTTTATACTACTAGCAGCGCCCCGCGGTTTCACCCGCATAAGTGTCGATCCCACGGGAATATCAGGGTAAAGACTATCCTATGTCCTTTCCCGGAACTCAAACTATCTCTATACCAAATGTCCCGGTTCAGCGGTTTAAGCGTGAAGAGGTAACAGACAGACACACTTTCGAATGTATAATATTAGTATGGATGGCAACATTTCATCATAATCAGTGATCGGAGTAGGTAGATTGATTTTTGGTACTTGTATCATAAATGCACACAGAAAGAATAACATGGATAAGCCATTTTTCCGGAAAGTAATTCCGGTATTTCCGGATTCAATTAAATATTGTTAATGTTGGTAGTGATATTATTACTACTCAATTCAAAATTTAAAGGAAGGTATCAAAACTAAATTAATTCATTATTTATCTGTTGAATAATAAAAACAATCAAATTCCGATCGAAGCTTTAATATTAATTTTTAGCCTTTTATGGCTAGATCTTTTATAGATAGATATAAATTGTTGCACTTAAATTTAAATATTTTCATAGTGGTAATGGTAATTTACATTAAGGGTAGAATAAATGACGGGGCCCCATAGAGGGCCAATGCCTGCTGGGGTCGTGAGACTGTTCTAAGGATGCACCACGACTCTGAAACGTGAAGGGCATATGAAGGAACAGGTTGATTTTAGTCAGTGAAGTCTGACAGTCCCTCCCGTTCCACTCTGGGCGAGAGTGGAATGGGAGGGACTGTGACTCGTGACTGTGTGCCGTTAAAAAAAATACGTACGTACGTACGTATAGTCCGTAAAGTCCTGCAATAGACAGTATTGTGCAGATGACGAACATCACGACGCTTATGTTTGAAAGGTGATATTCCGCGCTGCTGTTTGATCCTCCGGAAGCACTCTGAGTGATGAATACTTCGTCCTTCTTGATATCTGAGCGACACATTTTTATGTAGGTACGTTAATTGTCCATGTAGATATTTAAATAATGCCAAAACGTGGTTGAAATCCTGGCAGGGTCGCCATGTAGGATTGGTCTGAGGGTTAGCTAGTACTTATAAGGAAACGTCCGAATGCCGTGCGATCTATTTATTCACTGATTAAACATAATACATATTTCCTATACTACGTAAACTGCTTGCAAGTCATTACTGCAAGCTTGCACATCACATTACATACCACAATATGAAGAATAATAAAGAATAACATTGCTCATTTTATTACAATTCCTACCTTTTTTTTTGAGGATGGCAAATCATCAAATGACTCCTTCCACTCTGGCAGAATACAATTCCTACATAAGTTCCGGTTTTTTTTTAATAATCCACCAATTCCGGAGGAATGTCCATAGTAATATATACGTTTCGGATCAATGACCCCAGTTCAACCAACATACATGCATACGCACATTAACCATTATGATCAGTGATCGGAGTAGGTCTCCGATCACTGATCATAATGGTTAATGTATGTTTTGTTTTTTTATTTCCAGTCATTGTAAAAGCCACAAATGGTCCCCGCTACGTGGTTGGTTGCCGTCGTCAGCTGGATAAACAGAAGCTAAAGGGAGGTACCAGGGTAGCCCTGGACATGACCACACTCACCATCATGAGGCATTTACCAAGAGAGGTAAATTATTATTAGTTTTATGTTCATCACCTTTAAGAAGGTCCTGATGTGAAGCAAGGTAGTTTTAAAGTGATGGGTCTTTGTGCAAAAATTAATTGGTGGGAAACACTTTTGCTTTTTGTGTGTAAAATTTGCAAAATACCTAACATTTAAAACTTGATATTGTAAAAAAATTGGAACTTTGATGTTAATTCCAAAGTTCCCGTCATTATGATTTTTTTCTGAACCTTTGCTCTACAAAAAAAATTATTCCAATGACAGGAAGAATAACTGACTAACGGCAGCATAAAGCATCTTTTACACCTGTTATAAAATTTTGTAATAAATAAACTAAAAAAGTGTTTAGTTTAAGTAATGTAAATAAAAACTTGTATAAATTCACAATGTTTTTGACTAGATTTTAAATTCGCATGTCACGCTTCAGCATTGGACCTTACTTCCAGGCGTTCTGGACATAACTATTTAATTATTTAGTTTCTAATCATATTAATATATTCCAGGTTGATCCACTAGTATACAACATGAGTCATGAAGACCCTGGTGACGTCACATACTCTGCAATCGGAGGTCTGCAGGAACAGATCAGACAACTCAGAGAGGTAAGTTAGCCTGAAACTTCCTAATTAATTGACAAAAGAAAGAATTAAGTACCTTTTAGGACTATGGGGAAGAGTATATTCTTCATTTTATGAAGTACCTGGTACTTGTTGACAGGCCTACGCTGTCCTCCCATACCTACTGCAATTTGAAAACATTGTAAAAGCCAAATATTTTTTAAAACAGTAACCATGGAGTTTCTTCCCGACTTTTCTCCATAGGAAACAACCAATTGGAACTGTGCACCTAGTTTCTGATGTTTCATAAGTGCCCATGTAGGTTTATTTGAAATAAAATATTTTTATTTTATTTTTCTCTAACCTCCAAAAAAAGTAAGTTTTCAAAGTAATTCTTTCTTTTATATTTACCGGGTTAACTAGGCCGAAATGTTGATGAATTCTTCATAATTTTAAGGCCCAGATCTGTGCTTAGTTACCACAAAATATTTATTTAAAATATACTATTATTAAGAAATTGTTACCCTTTGCTAAACTACCTTATTTTCACTAGAATGCAGTAGGATAATATCCCTAGACAGTTGATTTGTCTTACTGAAAACTTGCTAAATTTACAATAACTTCATATTCCCTCATAACCCAGGTGATCGAGCTGCCTCTAATGAACCCCGAGCTCTTTGTGCGTGTTGGCATCACTCCTCCTAAGGGATGTTTGTTGTACGGCCCGCCCGGTACCGGCAAGACTCTGCTGGCTAGGGCAGTGGCTTCGCAGCTTGATGCTAACTTCTTGAAGGTTTGTACTCAAATTATAAGCAACACGGTTCAGTACTACTTGAATGAATACTATTTTCACTTTCAAAAAGTAGGAACTTTTTCAAGACAATTATGCAGTTTTTCTACATATTAAGCTCATGTTTTCTTTAAATACTTTGCTACATATTTTGCCCTAAAGTCCCGTATTACAAGTAAAAAAAAAATGTAAGTATTTAAAAATTTAAGCCCGAGGCGAGTTTCTCGTCTGTTGAAACTTGGACGAAGTGTCCTCGTATTAACGCGCGTAAGCTTTATACGGTAAAAGGTGCTGTAGGTATATATTCTCTAGTCAGCAATCTAGTACCAGTTCCTTATCCAGACAGGCTATTTTAACACACAGATCATAATTTATCAACATTCAATTCACAGGTGGTATCATCAGCCATCGTAGACAAGTATATAGGCGAGTCGGCGCGTCTGATCAGAGAGATGTTCAACTACGCCCGCGACCATCAGCCCTGCATCATATTCATGGACGAGATTGATGCCATCGGTATGTAGAACGAATTAAGCCACAAGGATGTAATTGGGGCCCAGTGGCCAAAACAAAATGGTTGCTGCATGCATTGTGTTCAACTAGAGAAACGAAATATTTGACAAGCAATAATTATAAACTAGCAAGTCGCCCCAACTTTGCACGGGTAGCAGAGCATATATACCTACTTTTTTTCCTATCGTAGTGTCGAGGAATAATTTCGTAATGAATTGTTTTACCCAGTGGTAACGGCCGCGACTAACGATTTGCAGGTCTTAGGTTCGAAGCAGGCACTTTACTTTGTGTAGTATAGATAATATTAAGCAAGACATTGACGCCAAGGAATCCATTCTCAAAATATATTATTGAGAGACAGATTTGCGAATAATAAAACACTCCATTCTCCAGGTGGCCGCCGGTTCTCCGAAGGTACAAGCGCCGATCGTGAGATCCAGCGTACGTTGATGGAACTGCTGAACCAGATGGACGGCTTCGACTCCTTAGGCCAGGTCAAGATGATCATGGCCACCAACAGGCCTGACACCCTCGACCCTGCGCTGTTGAGGCCTGGTAGACTGGATAGGAAGATTGAGATTCCTTTGCCTAATGAGCAGGCTAGGTAAATATTGTCGTTAGCGTTAATTTGTACCTAAAGCTTAGCAGTATGTGGTCACCCCTATTTTACTATGACCACTTAACGATTCCTTACTTTGAAACCACGTCAATTCCTTAGTTAATCACGACATCTGGGGTGCAATTCTCGTAATTTTAAGAACGTTCACTGTCTGATCTCAGTCTCAATTTGTCAAACAATACTTATCTCTATTTATTTTTTTTGCAACTGAGCCAATGTCGACTATTCTGCCAGCGTCATGTGGTGATGGCAATACAGCGAGGTGAGCCGTCGAACTTTGCACTCCGTGGTGGTTTACTAGTTATGAACGTTAGTAGCTGAAAGGACGAGACAATTTTTGTTAGTAAACAGTTTTAAAAATATATATTTATATATGTATATACATTTAAAACACCACAAATCTACATAATACATTTACAAAGTTATTATTACTACACACCAAACTACAATTTGATTTTATTTAAGTTTAAAAAAGTTGACAGGATTTGGATAAGTTTAGAAGAAAAGTTATACCTCTAATTTCCCTGTATTTTTGACATTGATTGTCGTTAAGATAAGATTGCGACTAGATTTTGAACGTTTTTAATTACTTTTGTTAGTAACGTATTCTTTAGGACACAATGGCGTGTTTTGAACTGTCAAAATACATGTCCGTACGGTTGACATTTCGATTCATTTCCGATAGCAGAACAAGATATTGATGTGGATTGCATGTGGTAAGATTTCCCGGCGAATAATACAGAATTGGGGCCCTGCTTGATATTTATATGTAGGGAAATGGTAAACTACGATATTAATTTGTATTGTATACCTCCACTGTTCTATTTTAATTTAAGTCACTGGTTTTAAGACAGCTGAATCATTTTTCTGGGACTTGTCTAGCTAACATGCCTCTGAGCTTTCTATGTTGTTTTAAATTAACAAAACGTTTGAATTTTATAAAATCATTAATAATTCATTAAGAAAGTAGTCACGAGCAGTGCATCTTTGCTGTAATACTGGAAAGGGCGACTAGAAACAATTCTGTTTTATTGCAAATGACGTCCAAAAGTGCCTTTTATGTGCATATTTGAAATAAATACTTTAACTTTGACACAATTCTTTCTGCCTTTCCATGTTTACTCCAAGTAACAAAATGACGGCGAAAAATGTTTTTCTTTTCTCCTGTCGTGACAGGACTGTAAAATATCGTGATATTTTACAGTCCTCTAAATTCATATCACGTTAATTTCATATTCATTGCTCCCTGAAAAACATAAATTACAACATTATTCTATGCATCTTCCAGGCTTGAAATCCTAAAGATCCACGCGGCTCCCATAGCTAAGCACGGCGAGATGGACTACGAAGCGGTCGTCAAACTGTCCGACACCTTCAACGGAGCTGATCTTAGGAACGTGTGCACTGAGGCCGGGCTCTTCGCTATCAGAGCTGAGAGAGAGTATATCATACAGGTGAGAGGTTATTTATGTTCATTGTGGCTAAATAATAACAGCCGCACAGGTCGATCGATCAGGTTAAGCTACGTTTGCCGTGGATGGGTGACCTCTTTACAATATACTCCCGTGCCTCAGAAAGCACGTTAAGCCGTTGGTCCCGGCTGTCATTCGTGGATCTCTGACAGTCGTTACGGGTAGTCAAAAGCCCGAAAGTCTGACAACCAGTCTTACCAAGGGTATCGTATTACCTAGTAACTGGGTTGTGGAGGTCTGATAGGCAGTCGCTCCATGTGAAATTCTGGTACCTACTCAGCTGCATCCGGTAGACTGGAAGCCGACCCCAACATAGTTGGGAAAACGCTAGACATGATGAATGGGGAAAGAATAAAAAAGTCAGAATTAGGTAATTCGGGCTGGTGTCCGTAACTCCACGTCAATGCGCGTATTTTGCGAACGGAAGTCAGAATTAGTAACATATTAGTGTACGAGGACGCGGCGTCCACTACTTTCAATATTTATTAATTTTGAAGATGTATATATCGCTCCCCCCACCGAATAATATGGTAATCGATAAATCTAAATTTTACAGGAAAAATAAAAAACTGTTTTATGCGTATATCTCGGCACGGGTAGATCGTAAGGTAGACATTTAAACGTCAAAACAAAGCTAATTTTTTTACAATCTAATTTATATTATGATTTTTTTGTAATACTTTAATAAAATTAAGTTATTCACAAAAATAATGTTACTGAAATTAAATGGCAAAAGTATAGTATGCAACGCATCATTACCATATTATTCGCGTGTAAACGCAACAATATCGTAGTCAATATTAATGCATTATAGTATTATTCGTTGTAATACAGTGTCAAAAAACCTAACGGCAATATGATATTACGATATTATTCGTGTGAAATCCAAGCGATAGTGTATAATGTAATATTACATTACAGTAATATTCGTCGATGTGTGGTGTCAAAAGATTAACAGTAATATAATGTTGCAAATACATGTTTTATTAAATAATCCAGTACTTATTATTTGATTTGGCAGAAAAATAACAATAATAGAGGAAGTTGATATTAATACTGGATAATTTATAATAGCGTTTTATTAAAATTTATGAAATAAAACAAAGGTTTTATTATTTATCATAATCAGTCCTTTTATTTACTAACTAGCTGTGCCCGCGACTTCGTCAGCGTGGAATAGTGACTTTTCGGGCAGCATATTTTGAATTACTTACATATACCGTCGTTTGGGTAGCTAAAAATTTACTTTACAGTAATGCCATATTTGACGTATGGCCATCGGGGATGAAAGCATACAGGCTCCTAGGATTGATAACCCGTGACAGAGCCACATACAACTGAGCGTGCGAGAAACAGCTGATACTTAGATCTACACCTACAACTTTCAGCGTCTGACCTTGGGCTTTATTAATTGTCATCGCAAAACATAGGCTGACTGGAAACTGGACTCGTTTAAAACTAAATGGAAAATTGTTTGGAATGAGAAGAATCCGAGGAATGAAAACACTTTTACCTTTTCCACACCTTGTTAAAATCTCTGCTTCTATCAGATTTCTTTGTAAATTGGTCACTTTTAACCTGGTGCCATTGCTAAGTTTTGGGGGGCTTAAATTTCTAAGAAGCATTATCGGTACGCCTACTTTTAATTTTATTTTATGTGCTGGTAGTCCAGGAGCATTGAGGGATTCTGAAAATTCTACTGGGTAGCTTGTAGATTTTCCTTCTTCCATGACTCTGTTAATGGAGATATACTCAACATAATCCCCCGGAACATAGCTCAAAATTTCAGCGTTTATTGTTGCTGCTTGGTCGTTTCGTGGCGTCAAAATAGCTCTTTCGCAAAGCCAGAAATTTTCGCAAGTTGGTATTTGCGTTGCGTTTCCATACACAGATGATATGAGGTCTCGCATTGATGAAACTATGTTGCATAGGTTTTCATTAAGAACAACTTTTCCTTGTTCCTGCGGTAACACACCGTTACCAATCTCAAGTAGCAAATCTGCAAATTCTTGAGCATTTTCGTTGCCTCTAATTTGCGCACGCATATTAAATGTCAAATGCAAAGGTATAATGTAATGCCACAGTCGAGAACCCTTTAGGCAGGCTCTAACTTCAACAGTCCTTGTTCCACGTGGTATTACAGGGAGAGTCTGACGAAAATCGCCACAAAAAAGCATAGTAATGCCATCTATGGGTTGATCATTTTGTTTGACATCACGCAACGTTCTGTCTACTGCTTTTCGATTGGCCATTGTGGACTCATCCCATATAATAAGGCTACAATCACGAAGAACCTTAGCTTTATCACTGTTTCTTGAAATATTACAAACAGGGCTTTCTGTGCGGTCTAAATCGATCGGAATTTTGAACATTGTATGAGCAGTTTTCCCACCTGGCAAAAATGTGGCTGCTATGCCTGATGAAGCGACAGCAAGCGCGATTTTACCTTGGCTTCGTACCTTCGCCAAAATAACTTTCGTAAGAAATGTTTTACCCGTTCCACCGGGTGCATCTACAAATAGCATTTCTTCCAAAGTACTATCAACGCTCACCAGATCAAATATCAAACGCTGTTCATCAATTAGCCTCGAGAGTGCGCGTCCATGTACGTACTCTGATAGTATACCTTAAAAATGTCCGCCGTGATTCTTTAAATTGACATAACTTTTTTATTTATGAACCGATTGACATGAAATAAACACTAAATGTTAAGTGAAGCTTACTGCAATATATTAGTGAAAACCGCATCTAAATCGAATGAGCCGTTTCTATTATATTGTAAACAAAAATAATACACAAATATAATTGTTTTATACTTTACGTGGAAAAAGGCATGCATTTCTTACGCGAATATAATGGTAATCGTCGCTTACCGAAAAAGTTAACGATTGCATGATCTGTAATAACATGTTATGGTATTATTCGTGCAAAAAGTGTATTTAGATTTTAAGGTAATAATGTTGTTATGTTCATTACGGTACCATTGAAATTATTGTACTTTTATAAATATACATAGAAAAAATACAAAAAAAATTACAAGATGATAATTAATGCTTTAGACACCGAATATGCAATAAAACGAAAACTGTCGTAGTACCACATTACCATGTTATTCGGTGGGGGGAGCGATATGTCAGTGAGAGAGGCCTAAGTCCAGCAGTGAACTTCTTTCGGCTGTAATGATTCTGATGCAATTACATCACACGATAAAGTTTAACGTAACGACACACCCGCAAAAATTGTTCGCTGAATTACGTCAGCTCCCTGCTCCGTCGACTTTTTGAAGAATGAATGACGAAGACATTAACAATGCACACACAGTTACCGAAACTCCGCTCCACCGATTTTATGCATACGCCAAAATGCGACATGAAAGAGCCCTGATTATCAATGTTGCTGGTAATTTTGGAAAGCGTTGGCAGGCGATAAAGCTTCGGCCAAACCTGCGCGATCAAAGCGACTGCGATACGGGAGCGTCAACAACGCGACACTAAACGAGATTACGTGAACACCTGCGCGACTGCAGCGGTCGCGTAGTGTGCAAGCGCCATAGATACACGAGCAGCATCCGCCGCGCGACTGACTCCCGCTTCGCAGTCGCGCAAGTTTGTTCAAAGCACATTTCTCGCTACAATTTAAAAAAGAAAATACAACAAATAAAACCATCATAATCTCATGCACTTGTAAAGAAGTTTAACGAAAAAACATACTACGAGATGGCAAACATTTACCCCCTTACAAATAAACGTTGTATAGCGTCTGTATAGTTACACAACGCTTTATAGAGGTATGGAACAGGGTGTAAAGTTCACTCATACTATGTAAAGGGAGGATCATCCTACGAGACGGGTGTTGTCTGCCGGGCAACTGCCCGATGACACATGTCGGGCCGTTGTATCTATGCTAGTTGCGCGGTAAACTCTGCTTGCGAGATGCAGGTTTTTGCGTGACGTCAGTAGGACTAATTGTTCTCATGTGTAGATACCGCTACAGCTTCGTCTTCTTCTTTCGAATGTCAAATTACTGACGACTGAAAGAGAGAAATCGGCGCGGGCGTATTCATTTGATATAATACGTTTATTAGTAAGGGGGCTAAATTATAATTTCTGTTTGCAGGAGGATCTAATGAAAGCTGTGCGTAAGGTGGCTGACAATAAGAAGCTGGAGAGCAAGTTGGACTACAAACCCGTCTAATTATAATGTTTTACATTAATTTAAATATGTATCTTCATTTACGCGCTAATAAATAAATAGTTATATACCTACTAATATCTTATTGTTTTTCATTATTTAATCATAAAGCCGGGAATCACGCTCTAGAAATTTGCAATAGTGAGAGGCAGTGGGCCGTAACCCAGCACGCGGGCTCAGTGCGGGTTGGTAGATGTCACATGTCTTCGAATTTTTGGTCCTAGGACATGCCGGTTTCTTCACGATGTTTTCCTTCACCATTTTGAAAGCAGCGGTGATGATATAATTTACACAAAGTAAAGCGCCTGACTGGGTTCCGAATCTACGACCTACAACTCGGTAAGTCGCAGCCGTGACCACTGGGCCACCACTGTTCTGCTCCAGGTTACAGACAGATTAACATAACAATTAAAATTCATCTGGAGATGCATCCACCTCTGCAACATCGGGGAATCTTACCGATCTGCGAATACACTGAGAATACTGTTGGTGCCACGAACACGCGTCATTAGGGATGCATCTATTCCTAAACAAACAAATAAACAATTTTTCTTTCCTTCTAATAATGGCGGCAAGACCATTAAGGATAGATAAAGCGGATTGAAATAAAACTCAATACAAGGATGGTATAATAATCTTTATTAAAATTAAAACCCTTGTTAAAAAATATTGTCAGTTTTATCGATATAATTACGACCACACTATTTCGTAGGTACTAAAGGATGAATTCGGAGCTTGGCGCCGAGGGCACGCTTTTTCTTTTTTGACGTGGCGGTCAAAAGGTTAATATAATCATCCGCAAACATCCCTGACGCACTACACACCACGGCAGCCGCAGCAATACCCTCAGTGCATAATGCACTGAGGGTATTGCTGCGTAGGCCACTGTATGCCGGCTGAGTGAAATTGACCTACAGCACAGGCTGCAGGTATAGGTTGCTGTTAGCCTGCATCATCCCACAGCTGGGCAAATGCCTCTCCTCATAGCTTCCTGCTCTTTCAAACCAGGACTAAAGTGGATCACTGGCAGTTTCGTCGTTTCGCAGGTGTAGGACGAAATTAAAAGAAAAAAAAAGGAAAGAAATTGTGCGTGGAGGGAATTATGGTACCTACGCAATAATTTTTTTTTTACGAAACAATATGGTGACATGAGGCGAGTGTGAGAGAGAGAGATCATGCGCGAAAGTTCGGAGCCTATGTTCAGCCCGGCAATGATTCATCCGCCGTATTGTAGGGTATCATGAATTCATGAGTAGGCATGTTAGTTTGTTTGAACGCGCTAATCTCTGGAACTACCAGTCGGATTTGTAAAATGATTTTTGTATTTGAAAGTCCAATTCTTGAGGAATGTTACATGCTATATAAAATCACGCTGTGACACTTGAAAGCCAGGAAAAGTAAGTAAAGGCGCGGGCGGGCGTAGAAATGCGACGCGGTATAAAAATCCATGTAATTGGAAGATGCATTGTTAGAACAGAAATTACAAAACATTTTTTTAAATAACATTTTATTTAAGTACATAAAAACATCAGTTTCTAGTATTGTCATATTATAATAAATTAGTTCACACGTCACAAATGTAATAATACATAACATTATAAGGCAAGTAGGTATTGGAAACAGTTATTTTTAAACTGTTTTGATTCAATAAATTTTTTTACCTTGTGTGCAGTATTTTATTAAAACTTCAAATTAAATTAAATTCTTATGTCGAATTCCTATAATTTACGGACCGTTTTTTTGTTAAAATTATGACTGTTTTAACTTTACCAATAATGAAGCAAATACCTCATAGCTTTGCACAGTAGACTTGAGTAGACCTCTCTAAGGAAGGTAGCTATCACGAATCTATTTATATTTCCAGTTTGGCAATATAAAAACGATTTGTTTTATAGCATAGGTTCTCAACCTTATTTTGCCCACCTCCCACTGAGTTTTTCTAGAGCCCCCCCTTTTTTCTACTTACCAACTGTCGCAAATCTGAAACAGCTATTGCCACAATTATATTTAAACGTGTAATTCAAACTTAATATTATAAAAGCGTAAGTAAGTTTGTTTGTTACCTTTTCACGCCTAAACCACTGAACCGATCATCCTGATATTTTGCATATACGTTGTCAGGTGTACAGAAACTGACATAGGGTACCTTTCATCCGGAAAAAAAGTACTGTTCCCGAGGAAAACAACAATAACGTTATTATGATAATAGATGGCGCCACGTGTCTTCCGAATCAAAAACAAGACCACGTCTGTCGGGTCAGCTAATATTATATGGTCGTAAGATAGGATACATAATTTTCTCTGGGTCTTCTACTGCCCCCCTGAAAGTTTCAAACATCAGCGATGGGGCGTTATCGCCCACGTTGAGAATCTATGGTTTAGTTAGAGAAACCGATCATTAAACAACGTATTACTTTGATATGTATCACAAACATTGAAGCTATGACCAGAACACAAAATACTTCGCCCAAGTTTAATAAACACAGACTGAATCGAGCATAATCACTTAATAAAATCAGGCAACGTTCCATTCTTCCGTGCCTTAGCAACATTCTCGAAATAACAAGAAAAATCAACATAACCCCTAATTTTCCGGTCCGGATCAAACGGCCTACCAACCGGATAAATATCCGAAGTCGATTCCATAGATCGATTAGTATCGTTATTCGAATCGTTAGTCTCAATCTCATTGGTTCCCGTTCCCGACGAGTAATTTTCGGAATCGATTTCGTTTAGTAGAGTATTCGATTTGGATTGGACAATCGGGTTGAATCGGACTGAGGCGTTTTTTGTCACGCTATGATTTGGGGCATTTTCATCTTCGTTGGGCGGTAGGAAATTAAAGTTTCTTATTAATAAAGACATGTGAGTGTTAGGTTTTGGTGTTAAATTATTCTTAACGCAGAAAGACACAAATTCTTGCTCGATTTCTTCTAAGACTGCTTGACTGACCATTCTGAAGTTTGATTGTTTCCTAAAGTTTTCTACAATGATTTGGGCGAGCTGTTTGTTCGTTTGCTCGTAACTTCCTTTCGCTTCTTGTATGCGTTTGTATACGCCGGCGCTGACTAGGACGAGGAATCTGTAAAAAAGTAGAATAAAATGTGAATTAATCATCCTATAATATTGTTACGAGCTTGGGGTTCGTGACAATAAAAACTGCCGATTTAATAACCAAAAAAGTAATAAATGTATTAATTAAGCCTAATATAGTGGTGGTGGATCGATCAGACCGGCGCGCAATGATTGTTGACATCACCGTCCCTCATGATGAGAACTTCGTGAAAGCAGAGAAAGTTAAACAAATCAAGTATCTTGACGTGGCTCGCGAGGTTGTCGACGTGTGGGATGTGGACTCAGCGATCATTGTGGCGGTAGTCGTGACAGCCAATGGGTTAATAGCCGGGTCAGCATCAAAAGAAGGGGCCCGTCAGGGCCGAAGCCTGCCGGGTCAGCGGGATTGTTCGAAAGGGTTACCGCTGGCCCGGAACATAAAGGGCTAAGGAAGGAACACGGGTGGGTTTTAGTCAGTAAGAGTCTGACACTCCCTTCCGCTCCACCCAGAGCGGGAGGAGTCATTTGATGATTTCCCATCCTGAAAAAAAACAGATGAGAACCTCGTGAAAGCCGAGAAAGATAAACAAATCAAGTATCTTGGCTCCCGAGGTTGTCGACATGTGGGATATGGACTCAGCGATCATTGTGCCGATAGTCGTGACAGCCAATGGGTTAATAGCCAAGAGCCTCGACCAACACCTGAGGAGGCTCTCGTTGGGCAGCTGGATCAAGGGCTTGATCCGGAAAGCGGTACTTCTGGACACAGCCCGCATTGTTAGGAGGTTCCTCTCTCTGGAGCCCTGACCGCCGGTAGTTTTGACCCTATTCCCGATACTGGTGGGCTACTGTTTTTTAAAATGATTTTATTTTTTTTATATCCCAAATATTTAGAAATATAATTTATATGTATATAATGAAATAAAGGAAATATAACGTATTGGACCAAAATCTTGAACCTTACAGTTTTGTAAACAAAAGCAACTAAAGTTGATAATATAACGAGGCAATTTGCTTTCAAATAGCACAAGGGGTCAGAGGCGGTGAGATATGAATGGTAATTAATTCGCTATTAAAGATACTCTCAGGACTACTCAAACTGAGACTAATCCCGCGCGGAACGCGAGTTGCGACTACGCTGATTATTTTAATGCAGGAATTGGTACGACTAATCTCGCCAGTTTATACACCTTTTAAGTTAGTTGAAAAAATTGGCGTGAGCGAACTTTCTTTAATCTAGGTGGCGCTGTTATTTCCTATCTAACGATTTCTGAGAACAAATGCCGAAACAAACTGAAGAATTCATGATCCCATCAGAAATCTTCATTGACTGACATAAATATTCAGTCATTATCATCGTCTGCCTGGCCTTTTTCCAACTATGTTGGGGTCAGCTTCCAGTCTAACCGGATGCAGCTGAATACCAGTATTTTTGACACAAATATTCAGTAACATAATTTTTTTTTAATAATCTGCGCGTCTTTCGCGAGCCCGCGCGTCCTCCTTCCAGTTTTGACGGAACCTATCCAGCTCGTCCCGCCATTTCCTACGTGGTCTGCCGCGACCCCGCCTCACTGTCTCAGGGCCCAATTCTGTGCTATTGGGGCCCACAGTTTGTCCGGCATGCGGCAGACATGTCCTGCCCAGTCCCATTTAAGTTAGATAGATAGATAAACCATTTATTTGGCACACACAAGAAGACAGCACAACACACAAAAGTACAATATTAGATGATAACCAAATTACCCACATGATTGTAAAACAAGGTGCCGATAAAGAAACAAAAAGTAAACACATAGAAATAAAAGTGACACTGTGACGAATACTTAAAATAAAATTAATAATTTGGTAATAAAATAAAATTTAAAAAAGTTGGGCAGCCACATCAGCTATCTTTGTTTTTGAGTGCAAGCGTAGTTTTGTGTTCCGAACACGGAATTTAACGTCTAGTATATAAAATTAACTTAAGAAGTACAGATTACCTGCAAGACTCATCCAGTATGATAGGTCCATGTATCTCAGGGGCGGCTATGACGGGCTCCGTGACAGCAGCGCTGATGGTCGGGAAGGCTTTGTACAGCCCCTTCACCAGATAATTGCCGAGACACCGCGTGCCTGTCTGATTGCCGAGGTACTGGGCTGTAACAAAAAAATGGAAAATATTTTGTATGTGGACAAAAATATTTTGTTTTCTGATCCAAAAGAAAAAATAAATCAGCAAGCTATTGACTGTTTATCGTAACAATTGACCTTAACGGCGTTTTTATCTGAACTTAATATTATAACGAGAAAAGATTTGATTTTTTGTAGGTTTGTTTGTTACGTTTCACGCCAAAACGGCTGAACGGATTTAGATGAAATTTGGCACATGGGTAGACCATGACATGTATTAGGATATAGGATACTTTTATCCCGTTATCCCCAAGGGCTCGAGACTTATGCGGGTGAACCGCGGGGCGCAGCTATGTACAATAAGGGTGGTTCACACGAACTTATTATTAAACTAGCTTCTGCCCGCGACTTCGTCCACGTGTAATTCACGGTCATAGCGTGATGTTAAATAGCCTTCCTCGAGAATTGGGCTATCAAATACATAAAGATTTTTCAAATCCAACTGGCAGTTCCAGAGATTACCCCCTACATACAAACTTACAAACTTTACCTCTTTATAATATTAGTATACACCCTTACATTTTGATCGTTTTAATCCTTAAAAGGGGTCATTATACTCATCATTATGAATACTATGGGACTTTTACTATGGGACCAATCCTGAAATCGTGAAAAAATAAATGTCGCTCCACACATTATGTCAAAATTCGTGTTTTATTACTTCCTGTTCATTTTCATAACCTTGTATTAAGATAATCACTCAAGCAAAAATACCCACCGTTCCTCAGCTTATTAACATCCAGTCCCAACTGCTGCAACCTGAGCAGCTCATCCTCATTGTTCAGGCTATGGTCTACCGTCAGCTGCACGACCCTCAACACGGCATTATCATCGGTCCTGCACAGCAGAGCCCTGGTGTCTCCCACGTGGGCCACGAATAACTTGTTGGCATGGACCAGCGCTATGACTACTGCTGCTCCTCCAGACAGATGGACGTCTATCTCTTTTAAACGGGCTAGGATGTTGTAGTTTTGGGAGACCTAAAAATGGTAAATGGGTTTTTTTTTTACTTGTCTTTTTAAACTAATGGTGTACTAAGTATGCATACACACGACCGACACGCGTCAACAGCAAAAGCAAATGCAGTGTCGACGGCTGCCGTCATAGCGCGTCGACGCCCGCTGTCGACGCGTTAGCAGCTACCGATAAGACAAAAGTAAGTGCCGCTCGTGTATTTGAGTACGGTGCTCAAATACACGAGCGCATGTTATCAACGACTGCCGTCATAGCGCGTTGACGTCCGCTGTCGACGCGTTAGCAGCTACCGATAAGACAAAAGTAAGTGCCGGTTGTGTATTTGAGTACGGTGCTCAAATACACGAGCGCATGTTGTCGACGGCTGCCGTCAAAGCGCGTTGACGCCCGCTGTCGACGCGTCAACGGCTACCGATAAGACAAAAGTAAGTTCCGCTCGTATATTTGAGTACGGTGCTCAAATACACGAGCGCATGTTGTCGACGGCTGCCGTCAACGCGTCGGTGGCTGCAGTTACCTCTGCCGTTGACGCATGTCGCTTGTGTATATGAGTACTAAGATTTATTTATTTTATTAAAATCTGTCAATGTAAAGCTTTCACTTTTACTAAAATAAACAAAATGAAATGCTTTAGGTTCCTAAGTTAGAAATATGTATGGTCACCTAGGTATGTTTTCCTTTAGCTAGAATAGTCAAGATGGAAGATTTATCACCTTGTTTTGTTTCAAGAAAATGTACTTGGAATTCATTTCTTTGAGCAAACTGGATAAGTACCATTTGTTTAGAAATAAACGAAAATTTGAGCAGTGGTGGCAAGTCGTAAAGGCCGCGACTTACGCGTTGTAGTTCGTAAGATCAAACCCAGACAGACACTTTACTTTGTGTAAATTATTTCGTCACCACCGCTCTCAAAACGGTGAAGGAAAACATCGTGAGGAAACCGGCATGTCCTAGGACCAAAAATTCAAAGACATGTGACATCTACCAACCAGCACTAGGCCCGCGTGTTGGTTTGAGGCCCACTCCCTCTCACCGAGAGGAGGCCTGTGTCCCAGCAGTGGGACATTATGGGCTGATTATGTAAACAAAAAGTTAAATCACCTGTGTTTCATTTAATGTTTGTAACTGGTACTGCAGGCTTGTCCTCTCAGCTATCATGCCATCGTAGTTCTCTGTATATGCCTTTTCCACTGATATAAATGCAGCCCTGAAATATTTTTACATTTTACATTGGATCGAAAGAGCTGGTAGTAATGGGGAGAGGCCTTTGGCCAGCAGTGGGATGATGCATGCTAACAGTAACATTACCTACTAACCAGAAAATCTATACTTAGTATAAATAAAAGAAAGTCGAGTTAGTAACACCTTTTATAAATCAAGAACACCAGGACTGATTTTTATGATCATTGATTTATTGGATTTGTCTTTGTCCTGAATAACACAAAATAACTATTAAAAATGGGAAAAAATCACGAAAAAAAGAAGATAATTCATTTTCTCATACATTTTGTATGGAATAGCTTTTTGATGATATCTCTAGAATGGATTGACTGATTTAATTAATATATTGATTAATTAAAAATATTAATTATTAGATAATTAAATACTTTAAGGCGAAAGCGCCAGGGTAGCCCGCGAAATTTGTTTTTTTTTGGGTTTTTTGCAATTTGCTGGTCAGTATTAAGTTGTACGTTGATTCATATATGAATCGCGGCCGTGACAAACATGTATTTACAGAATTATAATCGTTAAAGTCATCAACACAACTCTCTAAGACCACGTAAGTCCAAAGAACAACTGTTTCGTGAAATTATCATTCTTGGGACTTACGTGGTCTTAGAGAGTTGTGTTGATGACTTTAATGTTTATAATTCTGTAAATACATGTTAGTTACGGCCGCGATTCATATATTAATCAACGTACAACTTAATACTGACCAGCAAATTGCAAAAAACGTAAGAAAATTTTAATTTCGCGGGCTACCTTAGCGCTTCCCCCTTAATTATGCAAAATCTATCCATTGTTTCTTTGAGTTCACTGAATTTACAGCATTATAGGGCAGAAACTAAATTTGTGCAGCGTCTGTAATCACCGGACTAGTCTAACTTTAAGGTTGAATTTTAATTGATTTTGAGCTGATGTCTCAGTAGTCACCCCGTTTCCAGCCATATCATCTTTTACACAACCATTCATGGTTTCTTTGGGTCCCACTGCATTATGGAATCAATATAAGTATATACCATTGGTTCTGAAGGTTGGTGATAATGGCCGCTCGTGGGCCTTTGAGACTTTCAGAGGTGCAGTAGAAGACCCAGAAAAATTTATAATTATATCCTATCTTACAACAGTGTATTATATAATATTCCATGTTTCAATATAATTGTGGCACTAGCTGTTTCAGATTCACGACAGACGGTAAGTAAAAAAATTGGGGGCTATAGAAAAAGAAATATTCTCAAAGTGGGCAGGGGACAAAATAGAAACAAAGAACGAGTTCCTTGCCCATTCTTCTCCATACGAAACTACTTTCTGGAAGGGGCGACAAGAATTATATTTATTTGCAGCAAACATGACGCATAAAAATAAGGAGAAAAAATTAAATAAAAGTAAATAAGGTTGAGAACCTAGGGTATATACCACTTTAAATCGTATTTTAATGTATAACTTCTTACCTGAGCCTTTCTCTAATCTCCTCATCAGTATTGGCAGAGGGTGGTGGGAACAGGAGCTCGGCTGCCATCCTTTGCATGATAAATCTCGCTGCTTCCATTCCATTATGTGGCTCAAATACTCCATACAGGGTACTAAGTGAATAAAATAATAAAGCTTTTCACTACGACTTTGGTCAGTGGGTCGTCTTTTATTTATTATTACATTTAATAGAAGCTTTCAAAAAATTTCAGACCTTATTCAATACAATTTTTAAGTCATAAATTTTATACAAAAGTGCTTTCTCTCATACTTATTGACACGATCATTAACGAACTTGTTGATTGACACATGGAGAAAACCAAAAATAGATTATGCATGTTTTCAATGCGTGACTGCATACCTACAAGATTCATTGTGCAATCATTTATTTAATACTTCAATTTTATTATAGGCTAGACTACTTTTGTAGTGCTGACCTGAAAAAACTAGTCTACTTACAAATTATCCTCAGTCTGGCAATAAAAACATAGGTAATCGTCAGTTGTGTTCGTATTTCCGCCTCCTAAACGGGAAAAGTAAGATGCTACACAAGAGTTTTTGCATTTTGGCAGATCGTCGGTCCACGGCCGTGCTATCATAATAAAAAAGTAGCACAAAAAACTAGGATACCCTACTTAAAACCGAAGGAAAAGAAACAATTAATTTTGGCTTATTTATTTTCGCGACTTGACAGTTTGTCCTTGTTGTCACTTTGACAGCATACAGCAGTTGACGAATGCGTTCTGTAACCATAAACTGATAAATGATTAATTTGAAATCTATTATAAGTACGTATTTTAGATGTTTTTATTTTTATTCGAAAACTTGGTTGCAACAAGTTCATCCAGTGTTTGATTTGCTCCAGTATTGTTTTATTAAATGCTATATAAAACGTGCATGTTGTGAATGACACTAAAACACTAATTTCAGATCAGTGTCGATTAGTGATGTAACGGATATTCGCATTCGCATTCGCGAATATCCGCATATTTTTCAATATTCGCATTCGCATTCGCATTCGCAAAAATTATGCGAATATTTAGCGAATGTTTTTAATAATCAAAAAGGAAATTATTATATGCATGCATGTGAAATAATAATACAATAGATAACACTTAGATATTTTTATTAAATCATACTTCTACATTCTAAATTAAAGTCTCATTTATGAAGGGCACGCCATGATAGCGGCGGTAAGACCCATCTTTGAGGAGTGGCTAGAGAGGCGTCATGGCGCCCTCACCTACCGCCTGACGCAGGTCCTCACCGGACACGGAAGTTTCGGGAGGTTCCTGCACATAATCAGGCGGGAGGAAACGCCCGGGTGTCACCATTGCCAGGATCGCCCAGAGGACACGGTGGAGCATACGGTGGAGGTCTGCCCCGCTTGGGCGGAGCACCGCCGTGTCCTTGTAGAGGCGATCGGCAGCAGCGGCGACCTCTCGCGTCCGGGCCTGGTTCAAGCCATGGTCCGGGGCGAGAAGGAGTGGGGGGCAGTCGCCTCCTTCTGCGAAGCAGTCATGCTAGCGAAGGAGGCGGCGGGACGGCTGAGGGAGAGAGCCTCCCGTCCCAGCCGCCGCGGGAGACGCTCCGGGCGTCGGGAGCCGCGCGACGACTCCCGGCCACCGTAGGCGCGGGCCTGCGGGCGGAGAGTAATGGGTAACTCACCGTCCGATCAGGACCAGGCCCGTGCCGGACGGCGCGTACGTGTTCCACGCGCGCCTCAAAGAGATGTCAGCATTAAACGAAGGGGCTCTTAAGGGCCGAAGCCTGCCGGATCAGCGGGATTGTCCGAAAGGGTTACCGCTGCGCTGGCCCGGAACATAAAGGGCGAAGGAAGGAACACGGGTGGGTTTTAGTCAGTAAGAGTCTGACACTCCCTTCCGCTCCACCCAGAGCGGGAGGAGTCATTTGATGATTTCCCATCCTCAAAAAAAAAAGTCTCATTTATGAAAAAAGAACTTCAGAGATCTGATCAAATCTAACATTAATCAGCCTTGTTACAACTATGTAAGGTTTGCATTTATTTAGTAGTATATTATTACTTTACTACCATTTTTAAATAAAGTTTACAGTTTCTATTTACTAAAAAACTAAACAATTACTTGAAACAAAATTATTAAACTTTAAATATCTTAATACATTAGATATTTAAAGTTTAATAATTTTGTTTATAACCTTTGGCTTTAAATGTATATTTTTTCATTCCACTTTATATATCTGAGGAATTAAATATATTTATAATGAATTAGTGATGTAACAGATATTCGCATTCGCATTCGCGAATGTTGAAGATAAATATTCGCATTCGCATTCGCATTCGCGAATGTGAAAAATCCAACATTCGTTACATCACTAGTGTCGATAAAATAATGAAACGTTTCGTTATTGCTACTACTACGCTACAGCTATAGCAAGTTCTTTCATTAATTCAGTTTTTTTTGCTCATCGATTTCTACATCAACGTCACTTCTAAAACATAATTTTGTGAGATAAAAATACGCAATCTTATTGTAATCAGAATTTATCATTGCAATGAATGACTGTTAAATTAGGTTTTGTGTTATATAAATTAAACAGTTTTGTGTTCTTTAATACACCATTATATTTTAATACAATCTTTTTGTTGCTTCCATTATGGCTGTCCATAACCAAAAAAGAGCGAGGCTAGTGCTGTGCTCACCACTTACTAAAATCAGCCAATAGTGATGTGACCTAATATGTCACATCTTTCCTTTCAAGGAAATGATGAAGTTAAACAATTTCTAATTAATTCTAGGTTTCTAAACAATGTCTATAATCTTTCAGATAGGCAGGAAGTCTGATTGTTCTACCTCTACTTGACACTCTACCATTTAGATTCTCCACCTCAGGTTCCTTTACATTCCGTTGATCACCTTTACCGTCTTCATGCCATTGCCCTGTGTTATCTTTATTTGAACCATTCTTACATTCTAAGCTATTATTAAGATCTGCACTATTATCATTTACAATATTCTCCAATTCAGAAAACTCTAATTCCCTATTTTCTTTGAAAGGATATGTTTCTGAACTACTTTTTAAATGAAATCTATTTCTATTTATAATGTTGCCTGATTCTGTTAATAAATTGTAAGATCGTGGTCTATCTGCAAGTCCCACAACTTTTGCATGTCTATCATAGGTGCCATTATCATGATTTTTTATTAATACTTGATCTCCTACCTTTAATTCTTTGAGGGGTCTAGTGTGTCTATTATAGTATTTTTCTTGTATTTCCTGTCTTTTCAATAATTTTGCATGTATGTTTTCGTTACTCTGATCCTTATTTGTTTCCACACTTGGTATTATACCTCTGACTTTATGACCCAGCAATACTTCATTAGGAGACTTAATCTCACAAGAAATAGGACAATTTCTAAGTTCTAATAATGATAAATAAGGGTCTTTTTTGTCTTCAACACATTTCTTCAACATTCTTTTTATTGTTTGAATGTGTCGTTCTACCATTCCATTACTTCTTGGATAATAAGGTGATGAAAAAATGTGTTGAAAACCCCATGTATTTGCAAATTTCTTAAAACTCTCTGATTTAAATTGTGGTCCACCATCACTATGTAATTCTGTTGGAATTCCAAATCTTGAAAAACATTGTTTAAGACTTTTTATAGTCGAATCTGCAGATAAAGACGGTAAAGCTATTACTTCCACATACTTTGAAAAATAGTCAATTAATAACAAGTAGTCTTTTGAGTACAAGTGGAAAATATCAACTCCTACTTTTTGCCATGCTTCCATAGGTACTTCCTGTGGTTTTAGTGGTTCCTTACAATTTTCAGAACTAAATTTGGTGCAAGTATTACAATTTTTTGTATATTCATCTATATCTTTGGACATGCCTATCCAAAATAAACATTCTCTAGCTCTAATTTTTGTTTTCTCTCTCCCCATGTGAACATAATGGAGTTTTGACAACATTTCTTTTTGCAAAGATTTTGGTACTATTACACAATTGTTTTTAAAAATCAACCCCTCCATTACATGTAAATCAGTATGAAAAGTATGATATGATTTCAAAACATGTGGGAGGTCTTTAGAATCTACTGGCCAACCGTCCAGAATGTATTGTTTCAATAGTTTACACTCTTCATCTTTATCTATTTCTGTCTTGAATTCTTCATATCTTTTCACACTCATTTTTTTCTTCAGGTCTATTAATAATATGCTACAATCAAAGTCATCATCATCCTTAACTTTAGTTTTTAAGTAATTTCTTGACAAATAATCTGCAAGTTGTAATAATTTACCTGGTTTATATGATAATGTTATGTCATAATGTTGTAATCTCAATCTCATTTTTTGAAGTCTGATTGGTATTTCTGCTAGAGGCTTCTTTGAAATAGGAATTAAAGGCTTGTGATCTGATTCAACTTGAAAATTTCTGCCCATTATATAAAAATGAAACTTTTCACAAGCAAACACTATGGCATACATTTCCTTTTCAATCTGTGCCCACGCTTTTTGTGTTTCTGTTAATGCCTTAGATGCATATGCTACTGGATAACCGTTTTGCATAAGAACCGCACCTACCCCATTACTACTTGCATCAACACTTAATAAACATGGAACATTTGGATCATAATATTGTAGCAATGGTGATGATGTCAGGTATTTTTTAATTATTTCAAAACATTTATCCTGCTCTGGACCCCATTCCCAATTCTTGTCTTTTTTAAGCAATTCTCTTAATGGAGCTGTTAATTCAGCAACATTTGGGATAAATTTGGAAACATAAGTAATCACACCTAATAATTTTTGCACCCCATTAACGTCAATAGGTTTTTCCATGTTTATTATACTTTCAATTTTATCCTCATCAATTAAAATGCCCTTGTCCGTAAAAACATGTCCCAAAAACTTTAACTTATTAGTGTTTATTATACATTTTTCTGAATTGAAAGTGATATTGTTTTCAGCTGCCGTTTTCAATACCCTATGTAATATTTCATCATGTTTTTCTTGATTTTCTGCCCATATTATCATGTCATCAATAAATATCTCAACGTTACTTATGTTTTCAAACAAACGAGAGAATTGTTTATGGTACACCTCTGAGGCTACTTTTACTCCATATGGCATTCTCAAAAAACGATATCTACCAAATGGTGTTTGGAATGTAGTCATTTTTGAGCTTGCTTCACTTAACTTTATCTGGTAAAATGCTTTACTACAATCTAATTTACTAAAAACCTTAGCTTTAGCCATTTTAGCAGAGATTTCTTCAAACGTCGGAAGTTTATAATGTTCTCTTAACAAACAAGAATTGAGATATTGTGGGTCCAAACAGATTCGAAGCGATTGATCATTTTTTCTAACTATTACCACTGCATTTACAAACTCCGTGGGTTCTTCTATTTTACTTATTATGTTGTCCTTTTCCATTTCCTGTAATTCCCTTTTGTAGGCATCCAGTAGTTTCATGGGCACAGGTCGACAAGGTATCACTTTTCCAGTATGATCAGGGATCAATTTGAAATCATAAACATAGTCTTTTATTTCACCTAACCCTGTAAATAAAGATGGATATTGCGATATTATATCTTCCTTATTAATGCTACACAACCTAATTATCAGATTAAATTTTTGGATAGTAGGCAGTCCCAACAATGGGGCAGAATTACAATCAACAACATGAAATTTAATTATTTCTGTTTGGTCATTGATTTCACATAGAAGGTCTATTGTTCCTAATAGATTTATTTTAGAATTGTTGTAATTCCTTAAAATAGAATTTGAGCTTTTCAGTTGTCCTTTTAGTCCTAAACTATCCAAAGTTGTCTTGCTAATAACGTTACAACCTGCACCTGTGTCTAATTTGAATTTTAACTTTTTGTTACTATTTATAAAATTTACCTCCACGGTCCAGTCATTCACATTAATGCTGCCCAACATGTACTCCTGATTAGTAGCGTTGTCCTGTAGCTCTTGATTAATTTCTTTTACTGTGTGGTCTTTTGTCCTTCTTTGCATACATACTGTTGCATAATGATTTTGTTTTTTACAATAATTGCATACTTTTCCATATGCTGGGCATTGGCGAGCTTGATGTTCAAAACCACATCTTTTGCACTTGAATTTCGGTGAATTTATATTTGAGTGTTTCTGTTGTACCTGAGCTTTCTTCTTGATGTAGTCTACATTTGCACTTTCCTCTTCTTTTAATTGCTTTATATAACCTGTGGCAATTTCCGCTGATTTGCACATATTCACACAATGTTCTAAGGTTATGTTTGGTTCTCGGAGGAGTCTTTCCTTCAAATTGGTATCTTTTATACCTCCTATTATTCTATCTTTTATCAAGCTATCTCTTAGATTACCAAAATTACATGGTAACGATAATTTCTTCAGCTCACACAAATATTCTGCAAATTTTTCTTCTTCCTTTTGATTTCTCTCAAAGAATAAATGTCTATTTATTGTTTCATTACTCTTTGGGAGGCAATAATCTTTTAGTACCTGAAGCACTTTCTCATAATTTTTCTTTTCCTGTTCAGATATGTCAAGCGTCTCAAATTTATCTTGGCCTTCTTCTCCTAGCAAATGTAATATTATTGCAGCTCTCGTCTCAGTCGTTTTATTGTGGCATTCGTTTGCCGCCATGTATATTTCGACCTGGCGTAGCCAAGTCTTAAAGTTTTTTGCTAGGTCTCCTTCGAACGACAATGGCGGCGGTTGGGCGAGCGTCATAGTCGGCGTTGTGTTATCCGTTCTTATACTCACTGGCCTGGTGCCAACAGGAACGTTGTTTGTTTCCGGCTGCGCCATGTTAAATTAGGTTTTGTGTTATATAAATTAAACAGTTTTGTGTTCTTTAATACACCATTATATTTTAATACAATCTTTTTGTTGCTTCCATTATGGCTGTCCATAACCAAAAAAGAGCGAGGCTAGTGCTGTGCTCACCACTTACTAAAATCAGCCAATAGTGATGTGACCTAATATGTCACAATGACTAATTAAAAAATTGCATGATACCAAACGGTACCTAAGTTGTACCAAATCTTTTTTACGAACCGGTAACCACAGTTTCCTTTCCCACAAAATAAGTATATTTTTATGTGATAACAATATTATAGTAGGCATGGCATGTATGGCAGGAGTGCCATGCATGCCTTGTCGCACCAACCAAGATGCTTCTTAGGTGCAGCGCAGACGACAGACTATCCGTGACGCACTTTTTAATCTGTGAAAACAGAAGCTATTTAAGCTATTTAGGCAGTAACGCACCACACGACGCGCTGTAATTCGGGCAGACCGCACGTCACCGCACCGCGCCGCGCCGCTCCGCAGAAAGTGTGAAAAAAATTGAACGTTTGCTTCAACGCGCGCTAACGCAGACGGCGGCGCACAGTCGCACACTTTAGTCGGCAATCTTCATTTGCTAGGGGTGGACGTAACGCACGCGATCTATTATAATGGCGCCAGAGGTCGATGTAACGATGTTATAGAGGTATGAGGAACAGGGTGTAAAGTTTACTCAACCTCCATAGAAAAGGGAGGATCCTCCGACCAGACGGGTATTGTATCTGGCGGGCAACTGCCCGTCTGGTCGGAGGATCCTCCCTTTTCTATGGAGGTTGATTGAACTTCAATCAAATTCAAATTCAAGAAATACAAAACAGACCAGCACTTTATGTTAGGTACTTCTAAGGCAGAATATCATGATAGACATTTAAAAAGAAAAATGTGGGATGAAGAAAGATGTGCGTCGTGTGCGTTGAGTCTGTAAAAAATCCGCGACCGACTTTTTGCGCGCCATGCAGACTTTTTGTGCGCCGCAGACTCGATCGCACAAAAAGTGTGCCGTCTGCGCTGCACCTTAGGGTTCCGTTACCTAATGGCAAAAACGGATAGTATCCTTATAATTTCGTCATGTCCGTCTGTCCGTCCAGGTCATATCGGGATACAAAGTAGCCTATATTTTAATCTAGGGTGTCAGCTACCTCCATACAAAATTTTATCATAATTGGTCCACCCGTTTGAGCGTGAAGAAGTAACAAACATAATTATAAATACACACTCAAAAACTTTCGTAATAGCGATCATTTCTTTTTTACTACTCACCGGATAATCTTGATAAACTAATATGGAATTTGTTGCTATAGAAATGAAGGTCATATTAGCCTACACGCATTGCAAATAATGACCCACACAATTTCGTAGGTACCTACCTCTATTCAAGGTGATGATTTGAAATAATTGTTAATGAATGAATCAATGAAGTCAAGTTTAGGTAGCAGTAAGCAGCTCACCTAACCTCCAGTTGAATTAAAACATGTTCAATAAGCTTAAGTATGGCTTATTAGGTGCATAAGTTTAAACGGTTTATAATGTTCCCACTGCTGGGGTGCAGGCCTCTTCTCGGTGAGGGAGTGGGCCGTATCCGCCACGTGGGCCCAATGCGGGTTGGTAGATGTCACGTCTTCGAATGTTTGAGCTCACGATGTTTTCCTTCACCGATTTGAGATCAGTGGTGATGAAATAAATTACACAAAGTAAAGTGCTTATCTAGGTTCGAACCCATGACCTAGAACTCGTAAGTCAGGGTCACTACCACTGCTGCAAGTTCTGAGTAGGTAATTCAGTAGTATCTGCTGCTTATTATTAGTATAGTAATAGATTACTGACCCATCCAACACCAAATGTGAGCATGTTGCTCCTGATCAGACCATGTTGCACTCGGAGCATCTTAGAGCTTGTACAAAAAACGTGAATTGCTGCGATGTGACGTCGCATGCCACTGATGCCGCAGCAGCCGCAATCAACAGGGGCTCAAATAATGAAGACTACCATCAACAAAAGAAGAGTAATGAAAATAGTCAAATAAAAGTCCATTTTCTTCGATCAAAGTTTTAATGTTCTCTCCACATACCAAAACTCTAACCATTTACAAATTTTTGCAATTTTTATAATTTTATTTATACAATGTTAGCTCAATAACCTATAGAGCTACCTGTGACTAATCTTTTGTTTTATATACCTATTTTTTAAGAAAGCAAATCTTTACTCCGGACATGAATCAACAACTTTAGAAAATATTTTAAAAATATTCTAAGGTGGTATATCACCTTTTTACTATACATATTAAATACTCTATGATTTCCTGGTGCACTGTTAAAAATAATGTATAATTATATTTTTTCAATATAATGTAAATGTTACCTATATCGCCAATATCTCCACAATAGGTTCATTATCACTTAACTAAGTCCTATTATAAGAGAATGGACAAGTTCATATCCCATTATGCTGTATGTTACAATATAAAACTAAAGATAATGTATTAGTGCATGGCATAAGAGTTAAGCAGTTTTAAATCGGGATGGTTAAGGTTTCCAAAGTCACATGTAATTAGAAAAAATAAAAAAAAACTGTATCCCTGTACCAACATAACACATTCACAATTTACACATACAAATAAATGTAGAAAATGATAAATTCAAAGTACATTTATTAGGAACACAATGTAAAATAAAATGAGAACTATTTGAGACGCCTCTGTGGCTTTGGAAACCCTTTGTCACTGGGTGAGCAAAATTAAAAACTACACCATTGTGGCCGACTGGAAGTTTAATCGGTTTTCTTTTCTGCAGCTTTGGTTTCTGATTCTGGTTTCTTTTCTTTTTCCTTTTCCTTCTCTTTCTCGTTCGTGATTATCTCCTTGGCCTCCTGCTTGGACGCGTCGTCGAAGTTGCCGACTAGGTTAGGGACCTCATCGTCCTCATCCAGTGGTTTTGGCGCAGCGACGCTTGACGCCAACCTCTTCAGCTGGTTCAAACCCTCAGGGCCGAGCTGACTAAGGATGCCGGGCAGCATCTCGGCGATCTGCTTGTTCTCTCCATGACCGGTGATAGCGAAAGTGTTGGCCGCGAGGGATGCCTGCGCTTTCGGGTTGTTGAAGTGTATCACTGTACCGTCATCTTTTATCATATTCACCTCTTCGATGCCAGGGATAGTGTTCACTGACAGCTTTTTGAGCGACGATTGCAATTTCTTGTCGTCTGTCGCTGCGGTAACGTGAACAACCTTTTTCTTGCGTCTCGGTGTGCCCTTACCGCCGATGCGCACCTGTGACTGCAACTTCTTTAGCTTTTCGGTGTTCATTCTGTTGTTTTAGTACACGTTGCCCGTTTATCGAAACCCGGCGCACTTTTTAGTGAAAGTTTTACTCAATATGCACCGTGATCACACAAGTTTTCCATGTAACTTGATCGTACGCACGTGTTTTGAACACCGGTTAGTTACAAAGGGAAAATGGTGGATTTGAGACAAGTTATTTCTGATTTCCTTCCTACTTCTTGCAATTGGCAGCACTGTAGTTTGCTGTTCCATTTCACACCAAATAGGAATAAAATATTGGAAATTACAGTCGTTACAGCGAGAAATGGATATATTTTTGTATGTAATACAAACATTTTTACATACATTTATGCAAACGATTTTACAGTCGTTTATAACATTTATTCCGCATAAAAAAATGAAACTTTAATTGGTTTTACATTACTATAGAAATTGAAACGGAACGTATAAATGTTGCCAGCAATCAATACTAGTGACATCTATGAAAGTCTGCAACTAAAACATGGAGAATAGAGACAGCGTTATTAGTTTCAATATTAGATACTAGGTGGCGCCATGAAGTTGTTGAAATATACAACTAGATGGCACTACCCGCATCAAATAATTAGTAAAATGCAGAAAGTTTACCACTGATCTGATTCGTTTTTAACCGACTTCTTAATTCCAAATGTTTCCGTCGCAAAATACGCGCATTGACGTGGAGTTGCGGACACCAGCCCGTATTACCTATTACCTATTACCTAATTCCAAATGTTTTGATTTAATTATGATTAACTCGTCGCACGTCGAGTTTACACCATGTGTACCGATAACAATAAAATTTCTATTGTGTCTGCTAATTAGACGCGCGATGGGTTAAAGGAATTTAGGATGTTTTTGTGTCAACCGTAGCTCAAAAACTGTATTTGATCTGATTTTGACAAAATAAAACAATAGGTAGCTGTGATAACTCCAATAATAGAAGAAATAAGCTAATCTGGATGACTAACATCATTAATTCAGCTAAAAAGCATGTCCACTACTTGACATAGGGACCTATGTCAAGCAGTGGCTACAACTTGACATAGGGACCTATGTCAAGCTACGCCGAATTGACCGGTCCTGCTGGTCGATTCTGTAAAAATCTCACAGTGAAAACTAATTAAAATTATAGTCCAAAACCTTTCAAACCTTTTCTGGTACAGTCTGGATGGTGTTTGGGAAACTACGTCGGAACGTCTTTTCGTCGCCTATTTCATTCACAGGCAGGGCCTAAAAATAAAATAAATAAAAGTAGGAAAAGATCTAAGTCTGTAGTCTGCGGGGGCTCCGCAGACTACAGACTTTCTATCGGCCGATAGTTTGATCGATTTCTTGAGGGGGAAGCGCCAGGGTAGCCCGCAAAATTCAAACTTACGTTTTTTGCAAATTCCTAAAGTTATGCTCGTGTCAAGTGAATTGGCTGTTGATAACACAGGCAAGCAATCACGGCAAGTTATAAACGTTTGACAATTTGTTAGCTACCTACTTACGTTTGGTATCAATAATTTTCATTCCTCAAACCAGGCGTTATTCATTTCTATGATTAAAAAAGAAAACAGACTAAAACGTAGGTAGGTATCTTCTGTTCCCAGTAATCATCATTGTTTTAAGATTAACAGCTCTCAAAAATGTCTAACACAATCGTGTTTATGGACAAACATCCGATTTACAGAGAGCTCTCAGCTACGAAAATAAACACTACTCATGTGTATAACGCATGTTATTGGGCCGATAAATATTTATCTGCATTTACTAAATGGACTCCAAAATGGTGGACTATAAAGCTGTCATCGGGCAATCTGTTCGCGCCATATTTTCGAATTATCTGGGGTTGCCAGTTTTTAATAGAAGTTCCAAAATAAAGTTCAATAATCTTTTTTAAATCACACAGTGACGAGCAGCAGAAGAGAAAATAAAAAAAATCAATTTTTAAGAAATCAGTTTTAATCAATATTAGGCCGTATTTTTGAGATGGGGCAGTAAGGGCCGAAGATTTTTTTGTTTATTTTTTTTATTTAATTTATGGGAAATGTTTTAGCGATTTCTGACCTTTCTAGTACTTTATACTTATCTAACCTCAGTTGGTCCAATAGAGGTTTATGATCCTTTTAAGAAACAGGAGCGATTGGCCTAAAAAGTTTTTGTGAAAATTGCCTATTTTCCTGCTGAATGTACATTTTTTTCAAAATCTGTGCATGCAAATCAAAATTTCTCAAAAAGTTAAGGAAATTCTCCTAATACCGTTTTCCTGTAGCTACTACGGTTAAGGTAGGTACCCTTACTGTCCCATCTCAAAAATCCATCCTGTATAATGCCACATCTTACCTAGAAATAATCGCGAAGTACGCAGGAAATATTATAGTGCATTCCTTTTTTCCTCGGCCTCATAGTTCGTGCTTTACTTACGTGTTTTCCGAGCCATTGGGGTGCCACAAAATCAACTTCCAAACCTGGGCAAACCCCAATATGAAAACTTTTCTACTCCACACTCTTGAGGATCCTGAGGGTTGCGACTACCAGTTCAATCGGGCAGTCATGCCATGATCTAATTATTATTATCTCTTGAGGAAACAACTTATTGCCATAAAATAGTTAGGTACCTACTGCTCTTCATACTCCTCAACAGGATAATATCTCGCTATCTCCAAAATTTATTCCTGGCAACCCATCTGTCAGGTAATCCATTTGCGTCTACACTTCGACAATGGCTCAGTTAATAAGAACGCGTCTATTTTATGTTACGTTTTGCTAATGTATCCGAACGCACACTCGTTCGCGCCTCCGCGCACTTATCTGTCGCGTTGACAGATGAGTAGGCGAGGCGGGAAGAAAAGTTTAAATGAAAATTTTTTTTTAATAATTTTTGTAAGTACGACACGCGTGTATGTTGCATGTCGAACGGATCATGGGCTAAGTCAACCACAATGTGGGCCCCAGAAAACGTCGAGCGACATCGCCGATATCGCAGCAGACCCGGCCAAAATGGCGGTAGCTTGACGCCTACGGGCTGGACGTCACAGGATTGGACCACATTAGGCCAAGATAGAGGGAGGAGGAAAGGAGAAACGGAGGGCCTTGCCCTGCAGTGGGACAACACAGGCTCAACATAAATAAAGAATAAACTGTTTTTAATTTTCTTGAATGTTATTTTTTATGATTACAAAAATACGTAGGTAAACCGTGATTTTTAATTTGCTAGATTAAAATGACATCTGCGATCGACCTTTTTTTGTCAACATGACATTTTTTGTATATTTTACCTGTCACTTTGATCTAGTAAATTAAAAATCAATTTCGACTCAAATAGGTATCTTAAATATTTATACGTCGTTTTATCGACTTAAATATTTATACGTTTTGGTGATTATGAATTCATAAAAATCAACTTATTTAGACACAACTGGACACAACACATCGTTTAACCTAAGTACAGTGTTGCCATTGTCTCTTCATTCTATTGCACAACAAAATAAGTAATCACTGGCGCTGGCGCACAGCTAGTAACTGATCTATTAAGAGATAACAAACAAAAGAAGCTAATTAAAATGCAATTAGTTAGATTCATTTAGGGAAAAAAGAGGCGATCGCACACCATAATTAATTATACTTGCAAATTAAAATCTAGGAATGAATGCAGCCATGCATTTAGTAATAGCTGACAGTTTATTGCTATGGATACTGCAGGTGAAAAATTTGAGAACGTACAACTATGTTATTTAAATTTCGATTAACGGCTGGTTGACACTTCCCGTGATCCAAGGGCTGGCTTTTACCTTGGCCAGAGGCTAAGCATCGCCATACAACGTGGTAATGCCGCCAGTCTCTTGAGTACATTACCAGTCGACAGCGATGCGGATGAACTTTCGACGCTATTTTTTAGTTTCTGTATAGTTTTAGTTAAGTTAGATTTTAATTTAGTTATTTATAGATTTGGATAAAGTAAACTATGTTATTAATGATTTAATGAAATAAATTAATCAATTTCCGTAAATTATTCAATATATGTGGTCGTCCAAATCAAAAGGGACCTTATGGCGGTAACTAGTTTCCGAGATATTAATATTTTTGTAAAATACCTCAAAAAAATCGTTTTTTTATTAACTGTATTTTTAAAAAGATGATTGTATTTACTACATGTAGATGTGTTCAACTTTTCGAAAAGTCAATTTAAAAAAGTTTCGTATTCATCTAAAGTTTAGTAAAAAAGGAACCTTATCGCGGCAAGACCTAACAAATCGTTTTTCTTGTAATTCAAACCATATATTATATCAACATTTTAATATTGCAAGGTAGGTATAAACTAAACTATTCATTCAGGATGGGAAATCATCAAATGACTCCTCCCGCTCTGGGTGGAGCGGAATAGGGAGTGTCAGACTCTTACTGACTAAAACCCACCCGTGTTCCTTCCTTCGCCCTTTGTTCCGGGCCAGCGGTAACCCTTTCGGACAATCCCGCTGACCCGGCAGGCTTCGGCCAATACGTGCCCCTTCGTTTAGTGCTGACATCTCTTTGAGGCGCGCGTGGAACACGTACGCGCCGTCCGGCACGGGCCTGGTCCTGATCGGACGGTGAGCTACCCATTGCTCTCCGCCCGCGCCTAAGGTGGCCGGGAGTAGTCGCGCGGCTCCCGACGCCCGGAGCGTCTCCCGCGGCGGCTGGACCGGGAGGCTCTCTCTCTCAGCCGTCCCGCCGCCTCCTTCGCTAGCATGACTGCTTCGCAGAAGGAGGCGACTGCTCCCCACTCCCTCTAGCCCCGGACCATGGCTTGAACCAGGCCCGGACGCGAGAGGTCGCCGCCATGAGATCGCGCCGGAGGTCTGTCCGCTCCGCCGCAATTTGCTGCGGAAGCGGAGTTTCCCCCCGGCGTAGTGCCTCCGCGCGCCACTCATACAGGCGCGCGAGGACTATCGCCTCCAGATCCCATGGCGGCAGTCCGGCAAGGAGGCTTGCCGCCTCGCCCGAGATCGTGCGGTACCCCCGGATCAGCCTAACAGCTACCACCTTCTGGGGCGCGTTCACATAATGGGCGGCTCGCCGCCGCAGTGAACGCGCCCACACCGGGGCCCCGTTATAGGGCCATGGACCGCACGACCCCCGCGTAAAGCCTCCGGCAGGAGGCGTTTAGCCCCCTCAGGTTGGGCAGGAGCCGCTTGAAGGCGGCCCCGGCCCGTTCCAGTTTGGGAGCCAAACGTCGGAAATGCTCGACTAAGTTCCACCGGCTGTCGAGGATGAGACCCAGGTATTTCATCGTCGTCTCGACGCCGATGTGAACCCCTCCTACCGTTAGTTGGGATCCCGATGGTGGCGTATTCCGGAACCCATGAAACGACATGGCCTCGGACTTGTGCAATGCCACCTCGAGACCCAACTGCCGGATCCTCTCCACGACTATCGCAACCCTGCGTGTCATCGCGTCGGCCGCCGCCTGATGCGACCTCCCCTGCGCCAGGACTAGCGTGTCGTCAGCGTAGCGTATAGCTGCCATTAGATAGTGTCGCACGCCGCCGCATGCGGCATTCTTTGTATATGCGTCTTAGGTCTAAGGTCCCACTATTGTAGTCCATATTTTGTTTAGGTACTTTTAATAGAGGTAAACAATCTTGTTAGGTACCTATGTTTTTTATCATAAAATATATTTTTAAAATAGGCTAAGGCTAATAGCAAAAGTAATTCATTATAACATCTGTTATTTCATTTTGTTTTATCTTGTAATGGCTATAAATTATTTCATAAATATATTTTTCGACAAAAACGTATCAAGATTGTTTACCTTTATTAAAATACTTAAATTAATTAACTATACTAAGAGATAAGTGTCAGCAGACTGCAACGGACCGCCTTAAGGGCCCTTTTTTACGTATATACTTGTTACGAATTTGCATACCTTGTGATAATAAAAAAAAAATTGTTAAATAAGTAACATTTTCATACCTTGTGATAATAAAAAAAGAAAATTTAAGTTATCTTAAATGTTGCACTAAAATATTGATTATGCATGCTAAAAATAAAAAATATTGTTTAGTGCCCACCATTAGGGCCCTTTTTTAATTTGTTTGAAGAAATTGTTCAGTTCTCTATGTAACTTTACAAGATCATAACTAACAGTTATCATTGATCTCTTAGCTTTATTAGCATCTAAACCAATTATGTATAACCTATTTAGTGATTAAGTGTTGATTTTGTTACTGTCAGATCTCAAAGTTTATAAAAAATAAGAATTCTTGCTAGTAAATAAAAACTATTTTTTTTAAATTATGTGTTATTTTTATTTACATCTAAGGCCTTTCGCAAATCTATGTAATTAGTAGCAATATAGAAACGATAAAAGTTTAGTGAGAAACAGGCGGTTTACTTATTTTTAATACTATTATCGATACTTTGCATCTCATTGATAATGCATTATGTTTGCGGGTCTAGTTCCCACAACAAACAAGTTTATGCAAGGATTGTAAGAATTTCCATTAGTAATAATCATAGTCAATCAAAGTATACCATCAGTTACATAACTTCACACTAAAACATAACTTTTTTGTACGGCATACTTAAATTGCGATTTTCTCGAAACTTATAATTTCGATCAGTGAACTTCAAAAATTCGTAAAAAAATAACGGCAGTGGTTAGAAGGTTGGTCCTTGGGTCTATAGTTCGGTACATTTATGTAGTTTTCAGCTCTGTAGATAACTCATTTCCGCCATAAGGTCCCTTTTGATTTGGACGACCACATATGTCTGCCTTGCTAAGAATGAGGTCCTGGGTTTGACTCCCGGGTCGGCCAAAGTGTTATTGGGTTTTTCCATCAGGAATTTCTCAGTAGCAGCCTGGAGTCTGGATTCATGCCCAGGTGATGGCATAGGCTCGCCCCCTGTTAAATGGGACTTAAACATAACTGGTGAAATGTGAGTTTAGGTACAGACGCCAGCACATTAAGCTACCCGAAATTGTCAAATTTTCCCAATCAACTTTGAACCTTATGCTTTGGTGATAAAGTTGAAAATCTATCAAAGAAATTTGACAGATTGTAGTAGCTTGATGTGCTGGTGTCTGTACTACAGGTACCTACACCTCTGCCTAAACTTTTGTGGATTACAGGCGTGATGTAGGTAATGTTACATTGTTAATTTATTAATTTAAAAATCATAAAGTGTGTGTTATCGTAAAACTTGTCTGCTCGCTAGTACAGGACTGACTAATAAACTAATGCACTTAATTTTGGTTTCGTTACCCGGTTTATTGGTTTTTTATAATCATATTTTAGTGCTGTTATGACGATTTGCTAGTATATGGGTTATAGTTTAGGAGCTAGGCGTAAAATAAAATATTTTTTTGATTCCGGAAAGTGGTCTTCCGAAAACTTAGGTGAAGTGAGCTGTCATTCCACCCAATGCTTGGCATTGACACTATTGACAGCTCACTTTAAGTTCACTTCACTTAAGTTTTACGATGAGATCTTACATAATATACTGTTGTGGAACTTTCCAGTTTTTTGACATCCCGGTACGACTAGCGAAATACAGTACCCGGCGATAAATATTGCACATTGACCTTTACCTTTTTTTGTATTTTATACAAAGAATAAAAATAATTACCAAAAGAAGCAAATCATAATTATTTTAACAGCTCCTAATAGATAGGTACCGGACTGTTTGTATTTCGTGCGACAGAGTTAACGCTCTACGAAGCCGAAATTAGCCGATTGTCTCTTTCCAAAGGTCGATGTGCAATATTTATCACCGGGTACTATACATCAGTCTGTTTTATACTGTCAGTTTCTGTCTATCTATAAATTGACGTTTATCCTCAATTTATAGATAGAGAGAAACTATAATAATATAGGTATAGACAGAAGCAAGGTTCAACAACTTAGCTTTTTATCGTGTGGACATTCCCATGGATGTCCTCCGCTCTAGTACAGGCAAAGGGTCTGTCGGTGTGTTACTGAAAAAAATGTCATAGTGTTCTTGTAAATCAGCCTATATAATTTTTCTGTTTCTATCCCAGCCATAGCATAGGCCTCTCCAGGGTGCATCACAACACAATGTCCTCCGCCTTCCGTATTCAGTCTGTCCCAGCCACCTTTTTATGGTCGTCGGTCCATCTAGCCAGGGGGTGTCCCACAATTGCAAATACACGGTCTCCACTCCGGGATTCATCTGCTCCACCGGCTATCATTCCTTCGACAATCATGGCCAGCCCACTGCCACTTCAGCTTGTTTACTCTGCAATCTATGTCGGTAACTCCGGTTCTTTTCCGTGTGGTCTATCCGTGGTAAATTCATATTTCAACTAAAAAGGATGTGGCTGAAATTATGTCTAGCTCCTGAACTACAAGAACCTAACCTATTTAGATTTATTTTGGGTAATAATTTGATGTAGTGTGGCAATGACGTGTAGTAAACACGAGGTAAGTGAAAGAGCATCATGTAAATCATGTCCGTTACTATTATATCTGATACATTCCAATTTGTGATTCATTGTGGCAGCTATTTTTTAAGAGGAATACTTTTGATATGTTCGAGTGTCGATTTACAAAATCTTATGTCTTTTAGGATTGTTAAACTTATGCTAAACTTTCCACATTGTAAAATAATGCTGCGTGGTGACAAAAAAATTATCATTTGTACTTAATAAGCATATACGTAGGTACGTATACATTATCTGATTTAAATACTTATATCAATTGATCTCCTCAAGACTAGTTTTAAGATATGTAATAGGTACTAGAGGAGAGCAGTGGTGGCCCAGTGATATCGGCTGCGACTTACGAGTTGTAGGTCGTAGGTTCGAACCCAGACAGGCGCTTTACTTTGTGTAAATTATTACATCACCACTGCTCTCGAAACGGTGAAGGAAAACATCGTGAAGAAACCGGCATGTCCTAGAACCAAAAATTCGAAGACATGTGACATCTTCTAACCCGCACTGGGCCCGCGTGGTGAATTACGGCCCACTAACAAAAAATGGACATTATGGACATTTACATAGTCGAATTTTATTCTAATAAGTTGACTTGGTTGGTTGAAAGTGTCTTACAAAGATCACTTTTAGCGATAAGAACGGCCCCATGGTTCACGCTATGCAGACTACATAATAGATATACATTAATTATGTAGAAATTTTAATTATTACCTATAATATCTGTAATTTGATGTAACTAACTGGTGTACATACCTACATAATAAAGAGTATAACTTACCTAAATCCTTCCTATCTAGGTTCTACGTAATACATTCGTGGCCCACGTTTGCATTAAAAGTTTATTCGACTACTAATGTTTCCATAACAACAGACCTTTACAAAGCACCGTTATAAATGCGCGTCCTCCACGAGGACATCCGCTCATTCCTCTTAACATCCTAACCAGGCGCGACAATACACGCATTCTACACATTTTGTCCCCATCCCGTTACTTTTTAAACATTTACACACGTCAACACAGAGCGGTATAAAAAACTTTTTTCCTCAAACTGATCAAAAATAGGGCAACACAAAAAGTCAAGCGTGTTTCTTAACAATCGTCGGTTCTTTTTTTGACATTTTAGCTTTTTTTTTTGTACACTTTCGGATACGTTCACCGATCCATCAAGAGACGATTTGGTCGAATTCTGTCGTTACAGCAATTATTGTTTCGCGTTATCATTCTGTCAAGTTAAATGTTTTCGGGGTAACAGAAATAGTTTTACTTAAATGAGCGCCTTTTTCAAACTAATTTGGGTTTTGAATGATATTTATTTAGATTTAAAGATAAGGGCCGGATATTTTAACGTTTGTTTTTTCTTAAGTTTATGGGATGTTTCTATGGAAATGATAGATAAACGGTGCTACAACAGGCTTAGGTACCCATCTGGCATGGTAATGATTAAGACTGATCAGTAATTGGAAGATCGAGAGTCAAAATAATTCCCTTGAAATGAGTTGCAAAGTTGTTATTGATGAATTTGGCTCCGAAAAAGAAACGTATTTTTTTTCCGTTATATTTTATATCCGCCATGTTGGCCATTTTATACATAATGTTATACAGGATATTATTTTAATCAATGCCCAAACTGTAACCATGATTTCACCACATGATACTAGACCCCCTAGCGTAGAAATTTATGGTCGGTTATCAAAAAAGAAATCAGCTGTTTCATAGAAAAGTGCACGCGGTCAAAATGAGAAAAAAAAGAAAATAAGAGAAAAAGAAAAAAAAGAAAGAAAGAGAAAAACCGAGAAAAAAAGAAAGAAAGAGTGAATAGGCTTCTTCTGGGTAAGCTCACTCCATTGTAGACTTTGTCTCTGTCACCTCTGACCTAGACTAGAGTCAAGAGCAAACCCATTTCAAATAATAAAAAAAAAATGTATGGCAGAGCTAAATTTTTTTTATCAACTCAGGGGTGTTTAGATTCATGTACTGAATTCATGATTACAGTTTGCGCACTAGTTAAAAATTATCCTGTGTAGTCTATAATCTGTGAATCATAACCCTCCTTTGGCTGTGCCGTAGTCGGATAAATACACAGCACAACGCCATTCCTAAATGTTTACAAAAAATGTAAAGAGCTTTTCATCAGACATAATTAATGTAAGATTCTAAACTGAGATTATAATATCACATTGCAAGCCTACAGTGTTTCTAAAAACACATGTTAACGATTTTAAGATAAGTTGCGTTCATTAGTTATCTAAGCAGGTCGGATTAGAGGGATTAACTATGAACGCGACCACCCGTGCGAAAACAGCTGTCAATTTAGCGGCCATTTTGATGTTTTTGTTTTTAATGGAGCAAAAGTGACATAAATTAGCGAGCCTAGTTTTTGCATTTAGATTTATTCGACCGTATCTACTTAGCGTAAAATTTGCGAGCACTGAAGAAATTATGGGCGTAAAAAAAACTAGTTTGCCCATGAACGTTTTTGAACAAAAAAGATGACTTGAGTACCTACTACAAACTTAATCGCCTTAATTTCTTTAATAATATGCAATAGTGAGACGTAGGTATGTACCTATCCATACTAATATTATAAATTCGAAAGTAACTGTCTGTCTGTATGTTACCTTTTCACGCTTAAACCACTGAACGGATTTCGATAAAATTTGGCAGAGAGATAGATTGCATCCCGGGGAAGAACATAGGATAGTTTTTATCCCGATGTTCCCACGGGATCGACCGACACTAATGCGGGTAAAACCGCGGGGCGCTGCTAGTTCTTTATAACATAATTTGCAGAAACGGTTAGCAAATAGACTGTGAACAATATAAGCCTAAATGGACATCATGAATTTATAATCCGTTGCTGAATCTATGAGTTCTGTTATAAGTTGCTATTTTTTTAACCGACTTCATTGTGTTTGTTCTTTGTCTGCGTCATGTTTATCTACCGCAAATAAACGTATTTTTTTTTTCTTAGGGCTGATTTTTCAATCTAAGTACAGATAATCTTTATTCGCCGAATAAAATTGACGTCTGACAGTTTTGTATGGAAGAACTGTAAAAATTTCAAAATTATTCCTCAGATAAAATTATCTGGCGTTGGATAAATATGCCCTTAGTTCCAAAAATTTGGCCCAATCGTCAATTAACACTTTCCTTCTAAACCACGATTATCACCCATTTAAAACGAAGATGAACTTCCCTATCACTTAACAAACCCATTTAACTAAACTGTTCCCTAGCATCGAACTTGTTACAAACTTATAACAAATAGAGCTTACGAAAGGACGCGTTTTTGCGTCATAAGTCATAACTCATAGTTTAAACGACAAATTGGTTCCGGGAATGTGGGTGTTCGAATTTCGAAGCTTGGCCGAAAAAATAGAGGATTAGTTATGGTTTATCAGCTGTTCATTTTGTGTAATTTCAAGCTAATCCAGGGATTAGACAATGATAGGGGCAACTGAAGAAAATAAGGCAGAAATCTCGGTGTCTTTTGACTATATATTCATCTATTTTTCTGCCTGTTTCAAATAATTTGGGGTCGGTGCAGAGTATTTTTCTTTCTGAACTATTGTACCACCCAGATTCGCCCTTCAGTCTATCCATATTTCAAGAACAGTTGACCGCAAGTCTGTAGTCAAACAATTTGACTTTGCGTAGCGACTTACGGAGTGTCAATACAATATGAGGCCAGCTTGTAAGTACTGAGTTTGCTACCACTAATGTGCGGCCTAGTGTATTTATATCTCTTTCTCTTACAGTCTTACCTGCTTACTTACCTCCTATGTGTGAAGACACTGTTCTGTTTGACACACATATATAAGTTTAATATGCAGAAATAGGTAAGAAGGTAGTGTTATACTTGGCCTGTTTAAAAATACGAATCTCAAACAGCGCTTAAACAAAACGAGGCTAATTCAATTTACAAAACACCTTTTTGCAACACTTGTATCGAAAACAAAATCTCTCAAACTGCGAATTATTCTCGCTCACAAAATAAAAAGGGTCCGAAAATACATTTTAAAACAAAAACAAAACAATGGTACGCTTCGCAGTGATCAAATGGAATTAAATGGCCGATGCCGGAACAAATTCAATCGTACAATCTAACGAACCGGCCGGGGGTCGATTTGTGAAAACAATACGAGAACCTTTTTGTTTTGGCACCAGGATACTTTGGACTGGAAATCAGGAGCTAAGTTGAGAGAGTTCTCGATTGATTGAGAAAGATTTTTTGTGCGTTAAGTAGATGTGGGATGTAGAATGTATCGAGACAGATGAACCAGAGTCGTCACGCAGTGGTTGTCAGAAGACGGGCGTCGTTGCCGACGGAGGCCAAGGGAACGCCGCTGCCGTGTAGACTAAGATGCGTTTATGGGGGATTGGCTGGAGAAGGCAACACACAAGGAACAGTAGAAAGTTATAAGGGAGATCTTTGCCAAGTAGTGGTATAATACAGCTTCATAAAATAAAATTAAACTCTAATTCCTAAATAAGTCAATCAATCAAATTTATTTTCTCACCACAATATACATAAACTAGCGACCCGCCCCGGCTTCGCACGGGTGCAATGCTGATACTAAATACACTACAGAAAAACTGTGAACGTTGTATATAAAAACATAGCGGCCCGCTCCGGCTTTTTTATAGGCACGCTCTTGCCGCACCGGGCGGCCGGCCGGTACCGCCGCAAACGCTACGTCCCGCAATTTTTAAATCTGTAATATCTTCGAAAATTTTCCATATAGATCTATATTAAATGAACAATGTATTCAAGGTATTTAATTGGTTAAGGATTAATGCTGTATTGGTTAAAATCGCTTCGAAAATTAGACATTATTTGTCGTAAAAAGTAAATAACAAAAAAAAGTTATTGTGGGTTATCCATAAGAGATAGACGTATACCATCACGGACTTTTCTGTAGACCTTTTCAATGTGTACAATACTTAGTACATTATTTTGATAAAACTCGTAGGGTTCAGCCTGCGTTTGCAATGTAAGCGGAAAAAATGTAATTATTTACGACATCACATTAGAAACCTCAAAAATAACAGTACTTCTTTATTATACATATAAACCTTCCTCTTGAATCACTCTATCTATTAAAAAAAACCGCATCAAAATCCGTTGCGTAGTTTCAAAGATTTAAGCATACAAAGGGACATAGGGACATAGAAAGCGACTTTGTTTTATACTATGTAGTGATTAGTTTGTTGCATCGGTCAGATTCGACAGTGACACATAATTCAGGTAAGTAGGACATTCCTGAAAGTTAAAGCGAGCGACAACATTAGACTTGGCAGCGACCTTCTTTACCTAACTTAGTATTGTATATATACAGTCAAGTATTTTCTAACTGAACAGACAGCTGTGCTGTTGGGAAGTTTGTTGCGCCACTTCTTCTCCCCAGCGATAGCACTAGGAAGTGATGAAGGGCGGGCGTTTTGGGAGACTGCCTTTTGTAATATTGACGTTCGAAAAGTGCTGACATAGTGCGGTTTGGTAGATGTCAAATTCTTATGGATGTTTAAATAAACACTTTATCACGTCAAAAATAGATTATCTATGTTTTAAAACTAGACGAGTTCGGTGTTTCTTAGCCGACTACACTGTAAAGAAAGACTGAAACAAACTCAGCGATCACAGTCTCTTTTAAAGTCCAGAGATAATCTTTGTCAAACTAGATGAGGACCATGCAGATTATTATTGTCTGAGATGGTCTTTGAGAAAAGAGCCACACAGATTTAAGTGAACCTGTCCAGTCAGTGCACGCAGTCATTTTTTTCTTACCTTCTGTCGCGAATCTGAAACAATTATCGCCACAATTATATTTAAACGTTGTAGTATTATGAGACGATCTGGATGCGTACCGCGAGGGCTGGTTCGACGTGGCGCGGGAAAAGAGTTCCTGGAAGGACTTGGAGGACCTTTGCCCAGCAGTGGGAAAGAATAAGCAAACAAAAAAAAAAATTATAAAGTCGTAGGACAGGATACCTATTGGTATAGTTTTCTCTGGGTCTTCTACTGCCCCCCTGAAAGTCTCAAACGTCCATGAAGGGGTGTTATTGCCCACGTTGAGAACCTATGGTGTTGCTCAAACCCAGAATTTCCTGTAAGATCCTATTCAAATTTTACTAAAAAAACAATTTTCGACGACCACCAACCCTATACCAAGTGTCTATAAAAAATGGACGCTCTCAAAATTTGTTTCTTTTGGAGGCAAAAATCTTTTGCCGTTGCGTCCGAAATCGATCCGCCGGGAGCAATATTCGTTCAAGAACCGTTGAAAATATCGAGTGGGGTTTCGTTTTCGAACGGATTTAAGCGCCGAATGCCGAATATAGGAACGTCTTTGTTTGTATTTTATATTGTAGACTAGTGACGCCCCCGGCTTCGCCCACACTTCATCACAAAACAATATGTTTATGTTAAATGGGAAAAAAATGGAGAATGTAGTTTTCTTTCGCTTGATATTATATTTCTACATAGTTTCCGTGGCTATGGAGTTGTTTAATCAAATAAAAGCGAGCATCGTCTACTCCAGCTAGCATCATATGATCATCAGCTAACTGCAGATGCCAGCCGGCAAATATGACAATTATATTAGGTAAATGTACTCGACTGTTATGTGTCGTCTATGATTCCTAGGACTTACCAAACGTTTTGTAATATGATGATGTTCTACGCCATTTTAAATAAAGTGTATGAAAATAAAAGTATATCTTTAAGACCAGTTAGGCTGCGATAAGGAAATTAAACGCTTTTACATAAGAATAGCGCATTTTCGACTTAATATAGTAAACACCGAAGGAAGGCGGAGGAAGGAAGGCAGAGACCCATGTCCAACAGTGTAAAGAATCAAGGTTTCCTAACTGAACAGACAGCTGTACTGCTGGGGAATTTCTTGCGCCATTTCTTCTTGCCAGCAAAAGCACTAGGAAGGGGTGAAAGGCGGGCGTTTTGGGGGACTGTCTTATGTAAGTTTGGCGTTCGAAAAGAGCTGATTTTCAGCCTAATTTGAATAAATTTCTTTTGATTTTTTGAGTGTGGACTGCGGGTAGGCTGAGTTTACTGATTGATAGCAAACAACATATGAATGACCTTTTAATCTGTCAATAAATGATTCAGTTAATTATTAATACAAATATGGCTCGGACAGCCGGATATATATTATAGTTTTCAATAGATTCTTAAGACATTTCAGTTTTGTAAGTAAACATTTTTACGCCAAACATTTTATTGTGGACTATCGTATTTTTATTAGTTTCCTCTCTAGCCCATTTTCTTTTTACTGCCAGCCGACATATTGAATAGAATTGGCGCGAAAGTGTGCGCCATATTGGTCTCGCGTGATAGTCGCTAAAATAAATGTTATTGGCATTATTTCGACTGTTTCGTGTAGAAATTAAATAATATTAAAAAAATATAGTTATTGGGGAATATAGACATACATAATGCGATTAAGTATTTTTATTCGAACGATCCTGACTAGAGTTCATCTCTTTGTGAAATCAATCATATCATTTGGTTTTAATAGGTTTTTATATTTTATTTATGTTTTTGATAGGTTCTTTTATATTTTGTGAATGTGATGAGAACTTTGTAGGCTTTGTAGACTGTAGTAGCTGTAGACCATTTTTATTTTATTACATACTTGTTGAGAAGTTTTTAAAAGAGTAACCGTGGAGTTTCTTGCCGGCTCTTTTCTATAGGAAAAGACCAATTAGAACCGTGCACCTACCTTCTGTTTAGTTTTATATGCAAAATAAAATATTTCGATTTTTTAAACATGTAGGTGTAACCAACGAATCTATTGTTCTCGTGGATTGACATGTGTACTGTTGAAGAATTTAAACAATAGTCTTTCTATTAATCACTTTTTGTAATCAGAGGAATTTTCTAGAAAACAGAGACTTAGAACTAGAAGGCTTCTTTGCCAGATTGCCAGTTGTAATTAAATAAGATGGCAGTAGAAATGGATTTGATTGGAATTTTAGTATTCACAAATATGCATGAAAAATTTGTATTTCTGAATTAGACTGACAGCTTCGCTACCATGGTAACTAGTAGATACCTACTGTCACGTATGAGCATAGTATGAGCTATATTCATGGATAGGTGAAAATTATAAGTAAAGAAGAGCATAGACACTCAAGTCGCAAGCAGTAAAAACCAAAGAGGAGGAATCTATCGCTTTAGGATTTATTATGTCGCTAGAAAATTGCTTCTAACACATAAACCCTGATTGCTAGTGTCGAGTTACTAGTTTATGTTGGCCGCGAACGGTGTTGGGTTCCACCCAATTATCGGTGTTCTTCATTTTGGGGTTATGACCCGGGCGGGCAATTTTTAAGGACTTTTGGCCTTTTTGAGTTTGACGAAGGTATTTGGAAATCATGATTATATCAGACCCCCTGTCGTCTGTGCAACATGTCAGTTTTTGGAACAAACATTTTGCATGGGACATAGAATCTTTAATAATATTCTACTGATTTGGCTGTTTTTTGACAGGTTTTCTTTTATGAGATTTATGCTACGAAAACGTCTCATATGAAAATCAAGTTGAAGACTTTGGTGAATATTCATTTTAATTTTTAACCCTCAGAGGCGGTTTCCTGTATCTATGTAGATGCTAAAAGGACGCACTACTTTAAAAGTATGCATGTTGCAGAGCTAGCAGGGTTCATGTTAATATAAATATTATCTGTACTAAAAAAATAAAATAAAGGAAATAATAAAGCAGAAAAACAGTTTGTTTGTTTTAACGTGCTAATCTCTGGAACTTCCAGTCGGATTTGGAAAAATCATTGCATATCTTCTTTTTAACGTGTCGATGTCAAAAATAGAAAAAATAAACATAGTTTTTTTTTAAATTGGTTTGGCTTTAAATTCAGTAACGCGGATATGATGTGTGCAGGTGACGGCATGCGGTGCAAGATTGGAGGTGAGTCATTGTCTTTGGAAAGACACTGCATACACACCGGAGGTTTGAGCCTTCCATGAACCCCCACTTGTTCACAAGTGGGGGAGGACAACCTCCAGGTTGTCCTTGCTGCGGCCTGCTTGGTTACGAAGTCTATTTAAGGTTTTCCAAGTAGACCACGGTAACTTGTGCCCAGATGAGAGACTCTCTGATGGTTTTATAAAGGGATCAGGAGGTTTAAGCAGTTCTCTCCAAAGATCACATCTTTCCGTGGTTGCATTTGGCTGGACTCACGCACCCATGGAAATTTTTGCGGCTTTTAAACCTCTGTCACTGAATCAACGTGGTGCATTGAGTGGCGTGGGTCATTCTGTAGCTTCCCCTCTCGATGGGGCTGGCTATAGTCCTGCGAAATTCTGGAGGCGCGATGCCAGTCAGTGGATACAGCATTCGCAACGGGGCTGGTCCGATAATAGCCTAATCCTTGAGAAAGGCTATATATAGGCATTTAACATCACGCTAAGACTTTAGGAGCCGAACAAAAAAAAAATCAGAAGGAACTCTAAGCAAAAACTATGTCAAAATGCGGGCAGGCGATGCGATGCGACGGGGTGGATCGGGGGAACAAGAAATTTCACGCGGACGAAGTCGCGGGCAGTAGCAATCACACTAATATTATAAAGGCGAAAGTTTGGGAGAGTGTTTGTGTTTATATGTTTGTTACTTTTTCACGCACAAACGGCTGAACGGATTTGGATGAAATATGGCACACAGACATTTTATAATCAGAATTAACATATAGGTTACTTTTTATCCCGATATTCCCACGGGATCGTCACTTACGCGGGTGAAACCACGGGGCTCAGCTAGTAATTAATAAATAAATAAATTAATAATTTTAATTATATTATTTTTATTATTATTTTTATTTTATTTTTTTTTTAATTTTAATTTCTTTTTTAAATAAATAAATTTAGATGAATTATAAAAAATGTGAATGGCAAGTTTTGAGAGAAAATTGCCTAATTTGACTGCAATATTCAGTAAAGCTATCTATTAGAACAGAATAGAATATAATTTACTTCCAAAGTAAGTGTTACATTGTATACCAATAATCATAATAAATACTTACAATAAACTTCCAAAAACACGCATTCTTAAAAATTATTCATACTTAATTAGTAATCATTTCGTACGCTAAAATGATACGTTTTACTTTGGATATCAACTAAACAAAAAAAATCTGATGTTAGAACTATGTTTGGACAAATAAACTAATTGGAGGTATACAGATAAAAATTGTTTACCTTGTGCGCTAGTCATAGTCTGTTTACTTTGTCTATTAACTAACTCTAGGTTGCATCAACCTATAATTTAATAATATAGTATCTAAATTCATAACAAGTTAATGATCTAAACTAATTCCCATTTAATCAGTCCCAATTATCTCTCAGCTCTTAACACAGCATCCATACCTACCTACATAGCTCTACAAACGGCCCCCGTCGCCGCTTATACTAACAGCTCGGTAATGGGGGACAAATAACACCCCCTCCTCCCCTTCCAAACTCGTCACCCGCCCCCAAGCTCTTGCAGAGATAAGTGCCACCCCTGGGCATAGAGTACAGACGGGGAAACAATGTCTTTGGAATGAGTTTTGTGTAAAGAGGTTTCTATTTATGGTTTAGTTCATAATCAGCTATCATAACATCGCGCTGATATTCCACGGGAGGTTAGCCAGAACTGTACCTACTTATAGTTGGCTAGTTATGTTTTAGTCCCATGTTATAGAGTGCGAGCCAATGGCCATCAATTGCGCACAAATCCAGACGCGGTTGCTATTATGATATAAGTGAAATATCACTTTCCGGCGCGGTCCTTTTTTAGGGGAAGACAGTATTATTTTTCATACAAAATCACAATACTGTCACAGCCGTACCAACAATATCACAGAAAATGAAATCGTTTACCTAGGGTGGTAGACGGCTATAACCGTATCTGTATAGAGCGTTGTGGATGAAATCTGTGTGGGTATGGCACACATTGAGAGCTCGTAAACCACTTGTTTTTTACAGTAAATCAATTTTATTTCAGCCTTATTGCTTCTAGCGTAAAGTCTATACAATAAGCAAATAAATTTTACACTGCGGTAGCCGTGTTTGACGAAAAGAAAGTACCAAACTATACGGCTGAATTGAAAATTGGCTCCATGAAATTTTAAAATACGGTTACAGCCGTTACCGCGCCGGAAGGTGGTGGTATTAGACAAAGCTGATGTTTGTCTTTTATGGAATTATACACCTTGCCCTTCAAACAGCATCGCTACCTGGCATCAACAATAGGCATAGTGGTCATCATCTGCCTAGTCTGTTCCCAACTTTGTTGCGGTCCACTTCCAGCCTAATCGGATGCAGTTAAATACCAGTATTTTACATGGGGCGACAGCCTATCTGACCTCCGCAACCCAGTTTCTGGGTAATAGATACGACACCTCTTGGTAGAACTGGTTGTCAGACTTTCGGCCTTCTGACGACCCGTACCGGTCACCCATCCACATACCAACCGTGGCAAGTGTAGCTTAACCTGATCGATCGACCTGGGCCGTGCGGCTGTTATTACTTGGCCACATAAGCCTCCTATCATTGTCTATCGCCACAACCCAGTTACCGGTTAATACGATACCCCTTGGTAAATCAGGTTATCAGACTTTTGGACCTCTGACTGGGTAGTCAGTTACATACAATTAACATTAGCTAACGGTGTAACGACTGTCAAAATCATTCAATCAGCAACAATCAACTGTCTTATGCCTTATGTCTTGTGCCTCTCCCAGGCTACGCCACAACACCCTGTCCTCCGCCTTCCGCATCCAGTTTGTCCCAGCCACCTTTTTAAGGTCGTCCGTCCATCTAGCTGGGGGGCGTCCCACACTACGCTTGCCGACACGCGGTCTCCACTCCAGGACTCGTCTGCTCCACCGCCCATGGCTTTTTTGGCAAACATGGACAGCCCACTGCAACTTCAGTTTGCTTACTCTATCTCGGTAACTCCGATCTGGGCCCCAATTCTGTATTATTTAAATGGTAATTATTATTCCCTTGTTAATCTTACCACGTGCAAACCACGTCAAAATCGTGTCTTAAAGAAACCTCTGTAACGGCAAGGAATTTAAATGTCAACCGTACGGACAACATTTGTATTTTGACAGTTCAAACCACGCCAACTTCGCGTTCATTTCGCGCGGTTTCGTTGTGTCGTAGAGAATACGTTAATACTGATTAACAAAGGAATGAGGGTATTCTGAAATGACGTTCGCTAGGTGGCAGCACTGAAACGTCAGGTCCAGGCATCTGTCAAAGAGCCTATATTTTCTTTAGTCATGACGGAATGATGAACGAATGAATGAATCGAATGATGAACGTCATCATATATTTTTTATTCATTGTCGAAATGGAAGACTTCTTGTCAGTGGTGCCAACTGGTGTCGTAAATCTTCACGAAAACCCCCATTGACTTGGTTTCAAAGTAAGGAATCATTAGGTGGTGACAATCAAATGTCAAAAACATGTCAAAAATGTAGGGAAATTAGAGGTATTTTTGACACATTGCGACTGAGATCAAACTGTGAACGCGCGAACGTTCTTAAAGTTACGAGAGATGAAAATCTTAAAGATACTCAGATGTCGACTTATACCATGATTTCATAAAAGTCTTTATAACCAAAATACTGAAGTCCCGAAAAACATAATCTGATAATTTGTTACTACCTCCACTTTAGAAATTCTTTACCATTTTATAATTTGTTTAGAAGCTATACTTTCCATTATGATCACATTTCTATTTATTAGTCTTTGTCATAAGTGGGCAAAATTGCAATGTTGTTTGTCTTTTTATTTTACTTTTTGTTATTAATCTTAAGTTTAAGAAGTATTTCGTCATAATTTTTAAGTTCTAGCCTTTAGTTTTGTTATTATTATGTGTGATCACTTCTTTTTGAGATGGCTGGTAAACCTAGAATTGGCGACTGTTTAGGCCAAGACTGTTGTGATCTTAAGAAGATATATTTTACATAGACGCTGTTGATATACAGAAGCCAGCACATCAAGCTACTACAATCTGTCAAATTTCTTTAATAGATTTCAACTTTATCTCTAAAGCATAAGGTTCAAAGTAGATTGGGAAAATTTGACAGTTTCGGGTAGCTTGATGTGCTGGCGTCTGTACCATAATTATCTGCCTAGCCTTTTCCCAACTATGTCGGGGTCAGCTTCAAGTCTAACCTTGTTGTAGTTCCAGTCTAACCTTGTTGAAGTTGGTGTACCTTCATAAATAAATAAATTAGAATCCTGAATGTGTTTAAAATAATAAACATAACTAGTGATGAAAGTCTTCTTTCCTCGCCTGTACATAAGTGGGAGGTATTTGCTAACGGAGTGATACTTGCCGGAAATGGGATTGTAAGACGATGGATTGAGTGCCCCGTCCTTTTCCAACATACATCCCCGTCTCTCTCTGACACCAATATGGATTGGACGGAGAATTTCTTGATGCTTCCCTTATATGGGGCGTTTAGGATTACTTTGGTCTTATTATCTTTTTGGACTTATCTTGGATAGAAAGGAAATATAGAAGGTATCCTTTGTCAGCCAAGTCGCCTTAAGTTTAAAAAGTATTTTGGTATAATTTCTAAATTCTCGAGCTGTTAGTTTTATTCCTTTATTTCATTATACATAGATAATTATATAAATTATATATTTTAATATTTGAATATAAAAACATTAAAAATATAAAAAAATTGTTTTTTTATTATTAAATACTAGCGGTGTCCCGCGGTTCCACCCGCAAAAGGCTCGATCCCGGGGGAATATCGGGATGAAAACTATCCTATGTCCTTTCCCGGGACTCATACTATCTCTAAACTAAATTTCATCTAAATCGCTTCAGCGGTTTAAGCGTGAAGAGGTAACAGACAGACAGACACACTTCCGCATTTATAATTCATACTAGCTTCCGCCCGCGGCTTTACCCGCAAGGTATGTCGATAAAATTCCTATTCCCCGATATGCAATCTATCTCTCTGCCAAATTTTATCGAAGTCTGTTCAATGATTTAGGCGTGAAAAGGTAACATACAGACAGACAGAGTTACTTTCGAATTTATAATATTAGTATGGATGTAATAGTTAGTCTCTACATACATACATACAATTGCTGGTACATTTTCTCCTGAAAACTTCTGAATGAGTTTGATGTAAGTTTAATTTCGAAAGTTGGAAACGCATTTTCGTTGTTTGCCACCGACTTCCAAAATTAAAGTTATTCACCTTCACTTTGTAGTGCCTTTTTAGAAGCCGGTTTTTTTTTTGTAAAAAGTTTTTATTTTTCACTTTTAAGTTGTACTTACCTCACACAAATTCGTATAACACTACTTGCTATGTAAATATCAGTGATAGGAAGTCATTATAACATCACCAATGTAAACTAAGTGGCAAAATTACGTATTATTGAAGCTAACTACCCAACAAAAACTACCCAAGCAAAGTTAATAAAATTTATATGGGACCACCCCTGAGGCATACCTTATACAAGAATTTTTGAAATCGATATACAATTGCCGGAGATATTCGCGTACCAAACATCCAAAAAAAAAAACAACATACAGTCGAAATGAGAACCTCTTCCGTTTTGAAGCCAGTTAAAAATAAAAAGTCATGCTTTGAGCCCCAGAAGATTGAAAACTTACGGAGTACACATATTTAGTACTAATGTTTTTTTGTTTCTTTTGAAAGCAGTGAACGGTCACGCAATAATGGGTGTCCAAATACAGGATCTACATATATTCTGTAAAATCCCACCGTTTAAAGGGTTGCTGAAAACAAACAAATGCTTGTATATTTCATGAAAATTCATAGAAATTTCAAGCATTAATTTCCGTCACAAGACATAAAACGTAGGTGAAGTGGGCTTGAAATGAGCTGTTATTCCACCTAAATGCTAGGGATGGATACTACACAATCGAGCTCACTTCACCTACGTTTTCACGGAGAAATTTTTACAGAATAGCCCCGCTGGTTTTTTGAGAGCTAAATGTCAAAATAGGTACTGGTGAAAATTACAGATTTTAATGACGGTCATTATAATTTGACGGAACCGTTCTTCGAAACCGTTACAATGTAATTGCTGGCCCGTTATTAGTAAAGACTACTCAATTAATTAACAAACCACCAGAACGCCATTTACACCCATTTCGTTAAACAAAATGTCGCCTTCCTCCCAGATTTCACATTTACTGTGTGACTACCCCCTCTCCGCCCTCCCCACTTCAGTGCGTGTGTGTGAGTGAGACGTGCAATACAGTTAAACGTGTCATTACCAACGTCTGAGATACAGGATGTTTCAAAGTTTCGAAACATAACATAACAAAACATCACGCCCGTATTCACCCACATTTCACCAGTTTTCATCATCAATACCATTTCAGCCGAAAGACGTCCATTGCTGGACATAGGCCTCCCCCAAGCATCTCCACTTCTACCGGCTCTGTGCTTCTTCCATCCAACGGGTTCCTGCAGCCTTCACAAGGTCGTCGGTCTACCTTGTGGGAGGCCTTCCGACGCTAGGTCTTCCGGTACGCGGTCGCCACTCCAGAACCTTTCGGCCCCATCGGCTATCTGTTCTGCGACCAAGTGCCCTGCCCACTGCCGCTCCTGCTTTATGTCCCATGTAACAAGGGGCGAGCCTATTGTATCAACCGAGCACAAATCCAGATTCCAGGCTGCTACTGCGACATTCCAGGTAGAAAACCCAATAGAACTTTCCCCAACTTGGAAATCGAAAATACATACATATATCCTGAAGAATATCATATATTTTTCTGATTTTCTTTACTGTAGTCGATCATATGCTTTTATTGTTTCTAAAACTTGAGTTTTTTGCGTTTAGGTCCTGTAAGCCCCTAACGTGCTTTCCGAGGCATGGAGTGGTCTTGGTATGTAAAGATGCTCACTAATTGACGGACCAACCGCAGCAAGCACAGCTTAACCTGATCCATCGAACCGTTCGGCTATTATTACTTTGCCACAAGCCCGGCTGTACAGACGCTAGTAAATCAAGCTACTACAATCTGTCAATTTTCTTTAATAGATTTTCAAGTTTATCGCTAAAGCATTAGGTTCAAGGTTATTTGGGAAAATTTGACAGTTTCGAGTAGCTTGATGTGCTGGCGTCTGTACAAAAGACAATGTAGCTATTTTCGTCACCAATTTCCAACACACCCTTTACACTCATATCTGCATAGCACAAATAGCTCCAACATGTGCGCAATATTCTTGCCCCCAACCGACCAATCAGAAGACAGCGTGCTATGTGTGGGTGAGCAGTGTACACACTGGGTGGCTCCCATTTAAGGGGGTGCTCTTTACACCCAATTAAAGTTTAATGCGACGATTGTTATGTAATTGGGGGAAGGGGGAGGTCTTCATTGTTTAAGGGGTAGGTAGAGAGTTTTCAGTTTTTAGTTTCAGTTTTTGTAATTTTTCTCTAGTGAATGGTTCATAATGGGACCTGAAACCTCGGTACATCTTGGTCTTACTTGAATATTTTTAGTTATAAATGTATTGGTATTGCTTAGGTGAGAGCAGTGGTGGCGAAGTGGGAACGGTCCAAGAATAAATAGATCAAGAGTGCTAAGGAATGGTAAGACTTAAAAGATCGTAGGTTCGAATCACATAGGAAATGTCGAATCCATCAGCTTTATTTTTTTTATAATATGACATTAAAAGTGATTCGGATATCCTATTTACAGAAAAAACAATTTCATTTCATTTCCCAGAAGGTGCTTTAATTTGTGTAGGTAAATTATTTCACTACGACTGCTCTCAAAACGGTGAAGGAAAAATCGTGAGAAAACCGGCATGTTCTAGAACCAAAATTCGAAGACATGTGACATCTACCCACTCCTCGAAGAAGGGAGACCGGTGGAAACACTATGGCTGATTATGATGATTGCCTGGGTTATGGAAGTCAGAGAGCAGATAAGGCATTTCAATACGTCTTCCACCTAATAATGTGTACTTAGAAAGTGCCCTGGGTTCGATAACTAGGTCTTGTTGTGTTTTCCAGACCATCAAGTTAGCTATATAAGAAAGAATAGACTCTGGCAGGAAGTTCTACGCCTTAGCTTCCAACACACAGTGAATATGTTGCCGTTTCGGGCGTAATTTCCTTCGGAGTAATCTTGTTAAAACTGATGAAAACAGACAAATACTTATATATTTAATCAAAATTCATATATTTTCTGCAAAAAATTTCAAAAATTTCTCTCCGTAACAAGACATCATCATGACAGAGGTGATTTTCAAGATTTTACGCTGGAAATTGTGACACGGAACCCTAAAAATCTTCACTACATTTAGCAAATTGCAGTATGCAAATACCCTCCTCTTAAAGGTGCCATCCGCTTTTGGAAAATCAATAGAACGTGGGTGAAAGAGATAGAGATATTATTTGCTGTGTGCTAGAACGAGATAGGCAACCAGCCTCTTTCCTCTAGGTTTGGTACTGTGAAAATCTGATACTGAAGATACATTTTCGCGATTTTCAACTGTAATTCTTGAATTCCACAGTTGAGTTTCGATTGTCAGCTCTCTTGGCATATTATTTTAAGTCCACGTATTTCAGTCAATGGATTTTGAAGTTTGTTTTGAAAAGGGTAGAGTAAAATTTACTTTGAGCAGGTCTCAGAGTAATTTTCCTACAGTAATTGCTAGTGATTTCATAATAGTGATAAATGGGGCTGTAGAAAACACTGGTTAATTATTTTTATTGGTTGTTAGCCAAAGTGGAGTGATATTATGACGTGTTGGGCTATAAAGTTTATCTAGTTATAACATTGGTTTAGTCTGAATTGTTCTTGAATAATCTTTAGTACGTCGACATAGAATAACTTTTATGGGTTTCCATTGATTTTCTTTTGTTTTATTCGTTTAGATTCAATCATCAATTCGCTTGAACGACGTAGATTTTAATTGAATTCACCATTGGCGATATACAGGGTTATTTTAAATTGACTAGGTAAACTCCCCAGACTCGATGGCTATTTTTATCTAAACATGATAAAATAAATAAAAACGTGTGTCTTTTTTGGGAGGTCAACGACCGCTGCTAGTGTTGTCACTTGAAGCACGAGTTGAGAAAAACTGTTTTCATAAATTTTATTGTATTTAGATATCGATACGTCAGTGAAGTTAACACAAAAAAATAACAGTTTTTTTAAACTGTACATTACAATAACTGAAGTCGATGACCCCACAAAAAATGATCAAATCAATTTGTTTTTTCTTTTATTATGTTTAGATCGATGACCATCGCGTCTGCGGAGTTTAGGTAGCCAATTTAAAATTACCCTGTTTAAATGATGTATACATGCGTGCACTGACTGGACAGGTCCTCTCAATCTGTGTGGTTCTTTCCTCAAAAGACCATCTCAGACATCGATCGACATGGTCTTCATATAACCTGACCAAGATTATGTCTGGACTTTAAAAGAGACTGTGACCTCTGAGTTTGTTTTGGTCTTTCTTCTCAGAGTAGTCAGATAGGAAACGCCCACCTCTCTAAAGTCTGTTTTTTAATCTCGTAGACTAAATTGACACATGCAAATGTCAAATTTACAAATAATGTTGCCAGCTCTTTTGTGCAGTGTTGTACCTACGATACCGGTTTGTTGAATCGTAACTTTTTATCTATAATAGACGAATTTAATTTTCATTCAAAGTTTTATATTTAAAATTCACATACGTACACACGGCTGCACGACGTGCTACAAACTGCCAGAAAAATCTGACCACGCAACGCCATGTGTAATCCGACCATGTTTCGATGCCTTTAAATTAAACAAAAAAAAACTATAGACGCCTACACATTATTTCAGGATAACTTGTTGTAAAAAACGATACTTGATTTTATTAACGCTAAGTTTTGGTTGTGCCACATCACTATTTAAGAATTGCAATAAATTGACAACACTCGTAATGTCAGTTTAGTCTACGAGACTAAAAAACAGACTTTAGTTTAAAAAAAAAATATGATTGACGTGTAAAAGTGTTTGTGCAAACCTACTTACAAAAATAAAATAATTTATCATTTCAATTACATCTGGTGGACCCTGGGCCGTCAGCTCCTCCACCACCATGCTGAACATCGACTACTTCTTAGTTTAACATCGACTTGCGCTACTCTCATAATGTTTCGGTACCATTCGAGAGAAGATTCTGAACTCTCTCGGGCACAACAAATTCGTAGGAGAGAGGAAGCTTTGAAAAACTGAAATAAATCGCTTGTCTTATCAGTCTTCTGAACTATGGGCTGAATTTTCCATCGCCAGATAACTTTTATTCGAGGAATAAAATTGTCGTTTGACAGTTTTTGTATGAAATAATTGTCAAAATTTAAAAATTATTCCCTCGAATAAAGTTATCAGATGATTGAAAAATCAGCCTTAAATGTAATATTATGTATTTTTTTAATATACTTAAATAGTTAACTGTCTTAATTTTTATTAAGATATGTTTGCACTTATATTTTGTCGTTTAAATATTCGTTTATATATTTTTTAAAGTTTTCATTAATTTAGGTAGTTTCCTCATTTTTCCATTTCTGGAAGTTCATTCAATTTTCGCTATTTTTATCACAAAAACCCTGTAGATCTACCCCATAGATATCCAAAAATTCAGATTATTACTTAAAAATATGAGGGTGCGCCCTCATAATAATATATTATTATCATCGAGATGGGGCGGGTATTATGTTGAAAGTTAATTCGTACTATTATATTAACCCCCATGAAGATCCCTATGGGGTAGTAACGCAATAATCTGTGATGATGCTCTATCAAAATTAAGTGCATTGCAATACTTATATAAAATGATGATTTATATATGCACCACGCTGCCCAGATGCAGGTAATGATTTAATATCTTCCCATCAATCAATCTGTCTAGCCTTTTCCCAACTATTTCGGGGCCGTTGGGGTCAGCTTCCAGTCTAACCGGGTGATCTGAAGGCCAATACCCGTAATTAAAAACGTTCAAAATCTAGCCGCAATCTCATCTCAGCGACAATCTATGTCAAAAACTTGTAAAAAATGTAGGCAAATTAGAGGTATTTTTGACAGATTGAGACTGAGATCAGACTGTGAACGTTCTTAAGATTACGAGCATTGCCCCTCTTATCTCCACAACTCAGTTGCTGGAACACGATACCCCCTGGTAAGACTGATTGTCAGACTTTTGGTGCTTCTGACCAACCCGTACAAATTTTGTAAAACATTTTAAAAGCGTTACTATGGCGTTTCTTGCCCATTCTATTCCATATGAAAGTACCTTTTGGAAAGGGCAACTAGAACCAATTCATTTCACATGTAAAATTTGATGTTTAAAGGTGATTTAGGTGCGTAATTTTTTTTTTCCGCCTGTTACTCAACTGAACCGAGCGCTCGGCGCATCCTGGACAGTCACACCCAACGCCACCAATTCTTCCCTTGCAGTGGTAGGGCTAACGCCCGCCTGGTTTGCGACCACCCTCCCACCGGAGTCCGGCGTCAAGCAGCCTGCTGTGCTTCGTCGATGCGTGGGAGTTCCAGTGCCTTAGGCATCTTCTGGGCACGCTCGTTCCATCATAGACCTCATCCATCGCTTTCCATCAGGCGTGATCGAGGTCAAGAGCGAGCCATTCAGCAATAAAAAAAAATTTAAATAAATGGTTTGACTTTGACTTTCCAAGTCGAATGCCGTTACCACTGTGATTAGATAGTGTATAGTTCTAACAATAATTCTAATATTATAATATATAATTTTATCTTTTTGTTTGTTTCAGTCCTGTACTAACCCCACAAGATCAACTGTATCATATTTATATAAATTATTAATTTTTTTTTTTGATACTTGATGCACACTTGCTTTTCCAATTCACTTTTGACATTGGCAGAATAGTCGACATCGGCTTTACTTGCCATAATTAAAAATAGAATAGAATAGAATAGATAGTGTATAAAAAATGAATAGCCCCATAGAATGATGTTGTAACAGGGAGGGTGTGATAATGTAAGTTAATTTGTTCCATGATTCCAACCCCCGTGGTGTCTCCTATGGGGTAGTTAGTATAAATCTGTGACGGTATAGCGTTTGTAGAGATGTGTAGTTATTAATGTAGAATAGAAAGGTAAGCAGTTACCCCCTTGCTTGGTTTAGCACGTTAGATCATTGTTTAACAGTATGTATTATAAGTTAATAACCTATTTATGTACATTTGCACCTATTTTGTATATAACTAGCAGCGCTCCGCGGTTTCACCCGCATAAGTGTTGTTCCCGTGGGAACATCGGGATAAAATCTATCCTATGTCCTTCCCCGGGATGCAATCTATCTCTCTGCCAAATTTTGTCGAAATCCGTTCAGTGGTTTAGGCGTGAAAAGGACACATACAGACAGACAGACCGACAGACAGTTACTTTCGAATTTATAATATTAGTATGGATTCACTAAGTTACCTTATAATATTTTATAGTGAGGGGCTAAGTAATAACTTACGCACCGGTTGATCTATCAGGATTCGGAATTAATGACGCGATTTCTAAAAAAGAATTCTTTACTGTAAAGCTACAGTATGGCCAAGTTTCATAGATAAGTTATTTAATGTTAAAACAAGAAATTTCACGCAGACCTTGTCGCAGGCGGATGCTAGTCTTTAATTAACAGGTCATTTTTAGCTCTATAGTCGTCTTTGCTAAAAAAATGATGCCTTACCAATATTTCCTTTTAAAACAGTCAGGTGAAGCAGTATAATGCGACAAGAAAAAGTCCTTTAAAAAACTCAAATCAAATAGTAATACCCTTTCAATCAGAAGGACCAACAAATTCTGCGGTCGTTAAATCTGCAGGCGTACACCGAACATGGGCACGACTGACATTTTGTGAAGCATACGGGATAATATGGCGGGCTGTACCGCTTTAACACTGTTTCATCATCTTCTGCCTAGCCTTTTCCCAACTATATTTGGGTCAGTTTCCAGTCCAACCTGATGCAGTTGAATGCCAGTTTTACATGGAGCGACTGTCTATCTGACCGCTATCGCTTTAATACTATCATCATGAAAATCAAAATCAAAATATTTTATTTCACATAAACCTACATGGGCACTTATGAAACGTCAGAAGCTAGGGGCACGGTTCCAATTGGTCGTTTCCTATGGAGAAGAGCCGGGAGGAAACTCCACGGTTACTCTTTTAAAAATAATTGGCTTTTACAATGTTTTCAAATTACAGTAGGTATGGGAGGACAGTATAGGCCTGTCAACAAGTAAAAGGTACTTGATAAAATAAAAAATGGTCTAAAGGCCTACAAAGTCCTCATATTTACAAAATAAGAATCTATCAAAAGGATAAATAAAAAATAAAATATAAAAACCTACTAAAACCAAGTGATATGATTGCCATTACAACCACTAATAAAGAGGTGAAAAATTTGAATTGTCTGTATATAATGTCAAATAATAAAAAGATTATGTCAAAGAAGTATGTAAAAAATAAATAAAAAGTAAACATCGTAATTTGAGAGCAGTTAATAGACATTTACATACATAGTTATGCCGTTAATGAGGTGCCAGGGAAGCCACACGTGCAGAAGGAATTATTGCCTTTACCTTGTAAAGAGTATTCTATTCTTCAACGTAGTCTTTAATCTTATAATATGCTTTGGTTTTGAACTTTCCATCGCTAAGTTCTGCAACAGGCTTTGGCAACTTGTTATAATGATTTCAGCCTAAAGATGTCCACCACCACTTAAGTTTGACAATACTTCGGACTACTATGTCGGTTACCTTTTTTTGACGTTCAAATGTGCCTTTAATGTGCCTATTTGAAATAAATGATTTGACTTTGACCTTAGTTCTCTTGCGGATTTATTTATTTATAATTTGATCACGTAGGGAAACTCCAAGCATTTCCATTGCCCTTTGGGTGGCTTGAAGCCAATTAAACATTATATTAAAAATTTAAATTTAAATTATATTCTGATTTCTTACAATGGATTACAATTCATAAACCTATGTGATAACTGCGAAAAGTAACTAAGAATTTGGTCTAGGTCCTTAAATTATAAAGGACCTAGACCAAATTCTTGGTTAGCTGGCTTGGCTAGCTTTCGCCCGTGGCTTCGCCCGCGAGGTATGTCGATAAAAACTATCCTATGTCCTTCCCCGGGATGCAATCTATCTCTTTGCCAAATTTTATCGAAATCTGTTTAGTGGTTTAGGCGTGAAAAGGTAACATACAGACAGACAGAGTTACTTTCGAATTAAGTAAACCAAGCCGGGGTGTGTCAAAGATTTACGAGTTACAGCCGGGGCCCCGGGACTCGTTAAGACTAATAATATTATTGATTCGTATAATATTTTTATTATTAAAAGTGTGTTCAATCATTGCGTAGTCATTATGCGTGGAGTTGTAAGCCTCAATAAACATATTATTTAAATTACAAGGCCGTTATGATTTATGTCTCAACGGGTCAAATTAACCTGACATAAAATTATGTTAATCGCTAAATTTGCCATTTTAATGCTTCACTTGATTATCTATACTGATACAAAGTTGTTAGTTGTGTGTCTGTGTGTTGAAGATCTGATAGTTATTTTGGTAAATCTAAATATTATGAAAATACTATTGAAAGATTCAGTTTATTATTTATCCTGATTTTGTTTGGCGAAATGTAGGTACACCTGTGCATAACCCTTCAGGATTACAGGCGTGATGAAATGAAATACGTTTGTCAAAGGAACAAGATTCGAAGGACCATGATCTTTTAATTTCGTACTTTGTCTCTTTCTACGATTTCCTCCGAATAACTGGGTTGTGGAGGTATTCAGCCGCATGCGGTTAGACTGGAAGCTGACCCTAACATAGTTGGGAAAAGGATACTATAATTTTGGTCTGTTGCCCTTGTGGTTAGGCAGATCTAACTCTTAAAAACACAAATCTGGTAAAGAAAATACTACTAATTGAAGGGTTGTTTTTTTACCATTATCTTCCCGCCCTTGTCCCATATCACTTGGGTCGGTGCAACACGTTTTCTTTTTCCATTCTCTCCTGTCCAATCGTCACGCTAACATTCACTTCAAAATCCAGAAACTTTATAAACACTATCCCCATCATACTATGCATGCTTACTTAACCATGTTTTAATATGTGTGGCAAGCAAACCCAAAGTAAAAACCTAGTACCTCCATAATATATTCAAAGCAATTTAGAATGTCAAATCTACAGTCATCAATAGTAAAAGATTATGTTATTGGGAATCAATGACTACTTGACGGTATTATGAATGATTATAAGTGATTATCATATCATTAAGTCAGCGTCCATGATTGAATTAATATGGCGAAGCGCGAGCTGGTTTGAAAACCAGTGGTCCTTGTAGTCGAAAAATGATGAAAAATTTGGAAAATCTAAAAGTGCACGACTCATAATGAAAGAAAGAAAGTGCTCATTTGATCGTATAATTAAACCATAGATATAGATATTATAGTTTTTTATTAATTATAATTAAACTATTTATAACATATTTGCTCGTAAAGGGTCTCTTATTTCACCAATTTCAATATCGTAATGTATCTCATTACGCACTTGTGCGGTAATGTAAAGTAAATCGCACGGTTTATCAAGATGCTCCGTCAAAACGAATGGTACTTTTAAATCTTAGCAAAGAGTTTTTATTTCAGAAAAGATGTCAACATTTTATTAATAAAATTAACTTTGGGAGATAAAATATAATAAATAAACATTTAATTCTTTAATTTAATTAATTTTGACAATAAATTACAACCATTAATATCTGTAACAAAAAAAAAAAATAATTTACTTTATTAATAATACTGGCTGTTTTGTGCCTATGCCTGAAAAAAAAAGCGCGAACGCGCGCGCATCACTTATCTGTTAAGAAGTAAAAATTATTCCGCGCGCTTTTTCTTTTCGCTGTACTTTTTTTTATCTGAAAATGTCGTCATGTAATGATGAATTTATTAATTCCACACCGCCAGAAGTCTCAGAGGCAGCGAAAAAGGCTACTCTAAGCCTCGCCCGAAAAATCGACCGATAGATACTTACAAGCGTATCAAAATTTCATCATATGGAAAACAAGCAAATATGCAAGTTCAGTCCGAGTTTTATTTATTTCCTCGCAAATATGTTATAAAACGTCGTATGACATACGTGCGCTTTGAAAATTACAGCCTCTGCTTTCTTTTAGCCCTCGCCTACGGCTCGGGCAAGCAATATCGCCTCGGCTGTAATTTTCAACTTACCGCACTTATATCATAATGTACTATTTGATTAATAGAGCCATTTCCATTTGGGTTAATTAAAAAAATTAAATCGACTTCAAAAAGAAATTAATTCAAAATTATGAAATATCTTTAATTTCGAAAGTCGGTGTCTAATCTTGGGATCTGTATTTTAGTTTTAGTTTTATGCCACCGACTTCAGGTTAGTATTATACAGTTGCGAAGTCTTACGACTGCAACATTTCAAAAATTTGTATTGGTTAAAAATCCGCGAGTACAGCTTAGTTAATAAAATAGAGTGTTCACAACATTCTATTTTATTCGTCGACTGAGAGGGTACGGCGGTAGACTCCGCACCCTAACCAAATCGTGTGAACGAAACCATAGCGCGCTTTTAAACAGGGCAACGCCATCTATCGAGCTTGCCGGAATTAATTCTAAGGGTTGGTGAAACGTTATTGTTTTTTTGTATACTTCCTAATGTTGTGTGTATTATATTCTAATTTGTATAAGAAACAATTACATAACCTATATTAAAACACACTTTTCACCTCTATTATTAGTATATAAATAATAGTGCTGAAAAGTGTGTTTTTTTGAACGCATTAATCTCTGGAACTACCAGTCGGGTTTGATAAATTCTTTTTGCATTTGATAACCTAATTCTTGAAAGCTATACGCCATATAACACCACGCTAGGAACCATAGGAACCCAGTATTAAGGCAAAAAGCCAGAAATACCGCTAGGTGAAAACGAAATAAAAGCCTGGGCAGGCGATGCAATTCGACGGGGTGGGTCGGGGAACCGGGGTTACAAGAAATTTTAGCAAGAAAAGAAAGAAAGAAAAAGTATTTATTGCGACTCGTACAGGAAGATCACAAACTAAACTAAATACAGCAAAATAAAAAACCAAGTTATATAAAAAAAAGTAACAAAAGGAAAATGCAACAGAAAGTCCTATACGAGGCCAAAAGGCTCCTATCTCAGCATGATGCCAAGACATTTAAAAAATAAATGTTGCAGCGCTTGTATTCTGATAGGGCTGGTATTTTACGTGAAGAGTACCACCCATACAAATAAAATAACGAAACTTAATCAATGATGTAATCAAAAGTGTTATTCACGCATCATCATCTGCCTAGCCTTTTCCCATTGAAGATGGAATAAAGTTTAGTATAAATATAGTCTACCTAACAGTTTATTGAACTTCTTAGTACCTACCAATTATTGCCTTTCTTAGCAATAGTGGTAGCTCACTGGCTTGTTTATCAGTAGGTGATCAATTAATCTGCCTAGTCTTTTCACAACTATGTTGGGGTCGGCTTCCAGTCTAACCGGATGCAGCTGAATAGCAATATTTTACATGGAGTGACTGCCTATCTGACATCCACAATCCAATTCCTAGGTAATACGATACCCCTTTGTAAGACTGGTTGTCAGACTTTCGGGCTTCTGACGAATCGTAACGACTGTCAAAGATTCACGAATGACAGCCGGGACAAACGGCTTAACGTGTTTTCCGAGGCACGGAGAGGTCTTGATATGTAAAGATGGTCACCCATCCACGGACCAACCGCGGCAAGCGTAGCTTAACCTGATCAATCGACCCTACGACTGTTATTACTTGACCACAAGCCTATTAGCTCTTTATTCACGCATACATATAAAATATTAGTAAGGCGCTTCAAAAAAAAAGAAAACTTCAGAGTAATTTTATTCTTTTAGAACTAGGAGAATGACTTATGAATGATAATTAGCAAGGATAAGGTGTCTAATTCCTTGATTGCTTTGAGAGAACTGCTGACTTTCTTTTTGCCTGTATATTTACTTAGTTGACTTGCTATTCAAACAATAAATTCGGACAAAAATCCCGTACAAAAAATACCTTCAGATAATTCCAATTTTCCGGGAAAAATTGAAATTTTTCTTCACCTAAACCATTTTAAAACAGAAAATAGACAAATCGGTCCAGCCATTCTCAAGTGATCCACTTACCGACGACCAGCATTTCATTTTTATTTATTTTGAAGAAGAATGATTAACTTTACCTGTCTACATTAAATTGCAGATCGCCTGCAACCTAATGAGGGTTTTCGTGAAAATTTACGACACCAGTTGGCACCACTGTGACAAGAGGTATTCCAATATAAAATATATGATGACGTTCATCATTCGATTCATTCATTCGTTCATCATTCAGTCATGACTAAAGAAAATATAGGCTCGTTGACATATGTCTGGACCTGACGTGTCAGTGCTGCCACCTGGCGAACGTCATTTCAGAAAACCCTCATTGCACACTTTCAATTACAATCTGAATCATTTTGAAGGCTTTTGCTAATCCATTGCTTAATATGTTCAAAAAATATGTCTACTCTACATCGTAAATACCGCAATGAATGTTGTTGAAATGTCAAAATGAAAGCCATTGCTACTGATAGTGCGTTACGCAATTACCCCAGTGATAAAAGCCATTACCTAGTTTTTTTATTGATAGGGTTTGGAGCTGTGATAGAATTATATAATTTGAACGTTTTCTCAAATTCACCTCCATCAATCTATCAACTCGGCTTATCGCAGTCCACTGCTGGACATAGGACCTTGTCTTCCACATCCAGTCTGTGCCAGCCACCCTTTTAAAGTGGTAAAGTCCGTCTAGCTGATGGAGTGGCGCCCCACCCTAAGTTTACTGATACACCATAACTATAATCAGCATAGAGTGTTTCCACTGCTAAGACACACGTCTCCTTTCGGTGAGAGGATTGGGCCGTAATCCACCACGCAGGCCCAGTGCGTGTTAGTAGATGTCAAATGTCTTTATATTTATGGTTCTAGGACATGCCGGTTTCCTCACGATGTGTTTTCCTTCATCGTTTTGAGAGCCAGTGGTGATGGAATAATAGACTTGCTGATACGCGGTGTCCAATCCAAGACTCTTCTGCTCCACCGGCCATCGGTCCTTCGACAAACATGGCCAGCGCACTGCCACTTCAGCTTGCTGACTCTGCAAGCTGTTTCGACAACTCCGGTTCCTTTCAACTTCACCTACAGAACCCAAAACCCATTAAGGCAATGTTATTTACAAACTTAATTATGTAATTGGCTGCTAAACGTATTTCTCATGAACATAAGCGTGTCAGCCGGATCTCGGAGTGATACGTCATTAAGTATTTAGGTAGACACGATTAATTCCTCATCGATTTGAAAACTAAACAGCGTGATGGCTATCTTCCCACGCGGTTTTGTGTCAATAAGTTATTAATGGTGAGTATTGGTGATTAGTTGATAACATAAGCATGGATTTTGGTTACGAAAAATGTGTTTAAAATTTTTCTCAGATTAGTTTTGCGGTTCTCAGATCATAGGTCTTTTGGATAAAGATTTTTCATTGTTGCTTGATTGAAGATTAGATTCTTAAGCTCGATTTCTATGTGTTACCGACTGGTATCAGTTAACTCTGCTTAACCATTATCTTGAGGTTAAAGTAAAACGAGTTGTTAGTTTATCAAGAATATAATATTTAATCTTTTGAAGGATAGCTTCATTCTGTAGAGGGTAGGTATGCTAATCTATTAATACTTTGCTTAGAAATTCAATATGAGGACTTTGTAGGCCTTGTAGACTGTAGACCATTTTTTATTTTATGAAGTACCTGGTACTTGTTGACCAGCCTGCGCTGTCCTCCCATACCTACTGTAATTTGAAAACATTGTAAAAGCCAATTATTTTTAAAAGAGTAACCGTGGAGTTTCTTGCCGGCTCTTCTCCATAGGAAACGACCAATTGGGACCGTGCACGTAGCTTCTGACGTTTCATAAGTGCCTATGTTGGTTTATCTATACTAATACTAATATACTAATAATTATAAATTAATAATAATGTTATAAAGAGCTAAAGCTTGTAAATTTGTATGTAGGGCGTAATCTCTGGAACTACCAGTCGGATCTGAAAAAATCTTTTTGTATTTGATAGCCCAATGCTTGAGGAAGGCTCTAGGTTATTTAACATCACGCTATGACCCTTAGAAGCCGAGCAAAAAGAAAAAAAGTCAGAGAAAACGCTAAGCAAAAACGAAGTAATAGCGCGGGCAGGCGATGCGATGCGACGGGGTGAGGTCGGGTGAACAAGAAATTTCACGCGGACGAAGTCGCGGGCAGAAGCTAGTGTGAAATAAAATATTTTGAGTTTGATTTTTTAAATTGTGGTAATTGCCAAAAATCATTTCGAAAGTCTTCGTGAAGATTATGTCAGCCTTCCACAACAGATTTTTAAACTGTTTCTAACTAAATAAAACGACACGATGACCGGTCCTCACTAACCACATTCCGTCGAAGACTCCAGAATTTACTCTATGCTGTCCCTACAGCGTTTCTCCAAAGAACCAGTTCACAACACCATTCCGTATGTTCCCAAAAGTCCTGTACACTCGGCTATCTTCACATTTGACTCGCAAACTCAGCGCGCGTCAGGCGATACGTATCGCTACACTATTTGGTTAAGAGTTCGTTTTACAACCTCCTAAGAGACCTGGCACAATGGACTGGAACTTGGCATAATTACGTTGTAAAAGCTGCAGCTTCCATGAGACTGGCGATACCTACTTGAAATGTAGATGCACCCTGCATGAGCAGTGAACCTCAATATCACTTTGATGACTAAAGTAATATTTTACTACAGCATTAGATATTCTTAGAGCATAATTCAGGTCGGTAATAGAGCAGAACAACCTGAAATTGCGAAAAAAAAAAACAGCTGTTCCTTACATTTTGACGAGTTATACGAACATAAATGTAGGGAACAGCTGATTTTTTTTTCGCGATTTCAGGTTTGGTCCCATAGTAAAGGTTGTTGTTCATAATGATGAGTACAATGTCCTCCTAAAAGGTTGTTGGTGTTTTTCCAATAACCCTGCATAGGTGTATAATCTGTGTGGAAATCCCTTTCTCAAATCCGTGTCATATGGACACTTGGGTAAAATGGCCATTGTTGTACATAGTTCTGAGCATAATATTGAGAACTACAGTAACGTCTCCTATGAGCAGACTCCTTTACCTCCTCGATTATACTCGTCCATGCGAAGTAGGGACATAGCCTATTTGAAAACAATCGAGCTGGACGCCTCGGTGGCGAGTTGATTGACGGCCATTCCGCTACACGACCGGTGTAAACGCAAACAAACCATCGAGACTCGACTAAAGCAAAAGAAAAAAGTGTATACATAATAAAATTTTAAGATTTGATTCGCGATTTTGTTCGCGCACCGAAATTGGGGTTTGCGGTTGGATTCCCGGCTCGAATGTGTTTGTGATTAAGGTAAGGAATTGGTTTTTGGGGCTTTCTTTTCTTTCTTTGTTGGTTCTGGTGTGCAAATAAATTAAATAAAAGTCCAGGAGTTATTCCTTGATTGCAAATTGAACAAACATCAAAAGTTGTTTTTTTGAACTGTTTATTCTTTAAGTAATATTACTTAATTAAGTGTTACATACTGATTTGGTGAAGAAGGACAACATCGTGAGGAAACCGGAGGTCCTAAAACTAAAACGTCGAAGACATGACTGTGACTTCCACCAACCCGTTCGAGGTCCGCGTGGTGTATGCCGCGTCCTCTCCTTCTCACAGAGTGGAAGTCTGTGGTACAGCCAGTGGGGATCAAAAATTAAAAAAAATATTCAAAAGGTAAAGTAAAAATAGGATTTGCATTAATTACAATCGAGGAAAATTAAATTCTAACTGTAATGTAGACCTGCCTGATCTAGGTTTATGGAAAACCTGTGTTTCAGGCCATTAATTTACATCAAACATTTAAAAAGAAGACAATAATAAATGTAATATAAGCTAAATTGAAAAGAAGGTATAAAATTTTCAATGTCTTAAAGAGTTACTATATAATAATGTAAGCTTAAATTAAAAGTTTAATAACGGTACACATAAATCTTCCCGAATCAATTTTCTAAACGATGGTGAATACCGTATCAAAATCCGTTGCGTCTATATGGAAAACAACACGGTCACACAATCAGACACGAAAAGCGACTTTACAGGTCAGCACACATATAAACTCGGAAAAGGATCGTCAGCGTATCGCCTTTCGCCTCGCCGCCGCCGCGCCGTCAAATAGGCGTCAACCTAACGTAAGCACGTAACCAAAGCGGATCAGCAGCTCCGATACGTCGACTCGGCTACGGCAAGGCGACGCCGCGCTTACAGCTCGCCGACCACTGTTTGATGGTGTCGTAGACGTAAGCTCGGGAACTGCAAGTTGACCAGGCACCGCACCGCGGTTCGTGAGCTAGTCCCGAGGCGAGGCGATTACGTTACGATTCCGATTAGTGTGCGTTGCAGTAGGAAGTTTCATACAAAGAATACTAAATGGCTCGAGTTGATACGGTAACGATCCCTTTCCGAGTTGATATGTGTGTCATGACCTATATTCTGCAAAAATCTCAGCGTGAAAGTTCAGGTGAAGTGAGCTGTCACTAGTGTTGATCCGTAGCGATCCCTTGCATCAGGTGGAATTTATTATTAATTTCACGTTGAGATTTTTACAGAATAGATAAGCAGTTGCTGAAGACCTGAAGTTTCATACAAAGAATATTGAATGACTCGAGTTGATACGGTGACGATCCCTTTCCAAGTTGGTATGTTTGCTATGACCTTTATTCATAATTATGTAGAGATAGATAATTTAATGGGAAAATATTGTTATCTATTTTTCCGTTGAGAACGTTTTCGTGGCCTATGTACTCATAGTACTATCCCCTTCTTTAAGGGGCTTATAGGACCTAACGCAAGAAACGCAAATTTTAGAAACAATAAAAGTACCTATATGGTCGGCTACAGTTAACAAAACCAGAAAAATATATGATATTCTTCAGGATATATGCTAGGTAGATTAACTGTGTTGAAAACATAATACAACTAATTTGATACGATAAAAAAAAATCATGAAGATACCTCTGAAAACTATCTTTTTACAACAAAAACCATACTAATATACATACAATCATTCTGATTTTTTGTCAGATTATTCTACAAGCAACGTACTAAAACACTTCTTTTTTAATTGTTTAATCCAAACAGCATATTTTTGTAATTAAATAATTGATTTATATTTTGCACAAAATTACCAGAGTTGTGTCATCGCGCTTCTCTTTCTTTTCTATGCAGTCCGACAGTGACCGCGCTTTAGGTCATGTAAGCCCCTTAATGTGAAAATATCGTAATCTATTTTTCCGTTGAGAACATTTTCGTGGCCTATGTACCCATAGGTAATAATAATACGGGCTGGTGTCCGCAACTCCACGTCAATGCGCGTATTTTGCGTACAATGTATGTACCCATACACTGTCCCCTTACTTTAATAATCATGCCATGGGAAGTAAACCTACTTACCTGAAGAACGACACATATAGTTGCCAATAAGTGAAGAAAAAGCAATTAAAAACATCAAAACTCGATACCTCAAAAAACCATCAAATAATCATATCACCATTATAACTCCCATAGTTCTGATCGAAACTCACCATCATATTATTATCTTAGCCCCCTAAATCCACTTTACCACCCCGTCGCTTGTAACGGTTTACCGGAACAACCCCCATGGGCCATGTTACGGGGCTTAGCGATGCCCCATAACAAGGGTGCAACACCCCATGGATTCAGACTGTCATTTGTTCTCGACAAGATTCTGATTAAGTCATAAATTGAGTGGGTGGTGATATCTTATGGTGTATTTTTATGGAAATCCGATCGTTTTCTTGTATGATCGTATAGGGGTAAGATTTATGAACATAGAATAAAATTTTGTAGCCATTACTAGTCTACGTAACAGTTTATTGAGCTTCTTAGTACCTTTGTTTCTTTATTGCCTTTCTTAGCAATAGTGGTAGCTCACTGGCTTGTCGATCAGTAGGTGATCCGGATCAATCTGCCTTGTTTTTTGCCAACTATGTTGGGGTCGGCTTTCAGTCTAACCGGATGCAGCTGAATACCAGTATTTTACATGAAACGACAGCCAATCTGACCTCCACAACACAGTAACAGGGTAATACGCTTTAATGCGCTTTAATACGCTTTAATGTTGTAGCATCATGCTGAGATAGGAGCCTTTTGGCCTCGTATAGGACTTTCTGTTTCATTTTTCTTTTGTTACTTTTTTATATACATAATAACTTGGTTTTTTATTTTGCTGTATTTAGTTTAGTTTGTGATCTTCCTGTACGAGTCGCAATAAATACTTTTTCTTTCTTTCTTTCTTTCTTACGATACCCCAAGTAAGACTGGTTGTTAGATTTTCGGACTTCTGACTACTCGTAACGCCTGTCAAAGATCTACAAAATTATAGCCGGAACCAACGGCTTAACGTGCTTTCCGAGGTACGGAAGAGTCTCGTTATGTTATGAATGGTCACCCATCTATGAACTGACCGCGGCAAGTGTAGCTTACCCTTCGATCGATTCATTCGTACGGCTATTATTATTTAGCCACGAGCTCCTATCCGGTTATTATTTTTTTTCGGGTTTTCCCGTGTTTCTTAATTGTTATGTTGTTTAATTTTAGTTTAATAATAATAAACTTTATTGACAAAAATATTACAACTATTGACAAAAATATTACAACCATGTGAAGCCCCTGACTCCTGTGCTAGGCGAACCTGTATTATAAGAATCAGTAAGTTGTCAAGCTCTCTAAGAAAAGCAGCTCTCTAAGCTCTAAAGCTCTCTAAGAAAAACTTGTCCAGAGAACTAACTACGAGTACCACCATACAGATAGTGCGATCCACGAAGACGCGCCCCACTCTTCTGACTAATCGCTAGTGGTTATCGCTAGTTAATTCCGCTAGTGTTTTAGTTTTTTGATACACACTAATTACCCACTAATAAGTAATTGCTGTGTATCGACAAAACTAAAACACTAGCGGAATGGTGCACACTTGTATTGTAAGCGATTAGGAAGAAGAATGGGGCGCGTCTTCGTGGATGGCGCTCTTTACCTACTTATTTCTACTGTCGGCATGTTATTCTGATGAAGCTCACATGATGTAGGTAAAATATTTCCCCTTCGTTTATAAGATTGATAATGTAACAAGAAACCCTTTTGGTGTCGCAGGTGTCTATAAGTGACAGTCATTTTCCACCAGGTGGGATGTTTCAACAACCTTCAACCATAAAAAGGGTCCTATAACTGTTTCGCCCACTCGAAGCAAAATAAACATTCTACCCCCACCAATAATTTGGCCTTTCCTTTCCCTTTAATTAAATTCAAGAAAAAAAACAATTGTTGGCACCGTTACATCAAGTTGACAACATAATCAAACTCTGCTCCTCCGTCTGGGGCATTTTGGGGCAAAAAACCGGAGCCTAATGAAGAGATTCGCACGTCGGCAGGAATTTTCGCCGCGATCAAAGAAAAAGTCCTGTGTGAAATGTATGTGTTGCGATGTGATGTGTGAGCTTCAGATGTAAACACAATGATGGCTGCCTACCTACATACGAAGGTATAGTGTTGTAGCTAAGACAGATAGGAATCGGTTGAGCTCTAGATAGAAAAAAGCTCTGAAGAGGACTGCTGAGTGACTAGAATCATTAACCAATCAATAAAAAATCTATCCTAAAGATTAAGTGCACAACTAGTTGTCTGTATATTATATTGATACATGCATCAGTCTATCATTATTATTTCACCCGAAAGATGTCCACAACTGGACATAGCCTACCCCAAGCATCGCCACTTCGACCTTTTCTCGCATCCGGCGGATTCCTCCACCAGGTCATCACAAAACCTTTCGGCCCCATCGGCCACCTGTTCTGCGAGCAGTGTGCCCAGTCTTTCACAAGATTAATAACAATATGCAGATTGTCAACATCAGTTGAAAACCAGAAACAAATCTTTAAAAACCCGAGGGGTGAGCACTCTGGTTTTTAAAAGCCTGATCAACCAAATCTACGGTCAAAAATGGTCGTATGTGTGCAAAATAAATAACATTAACCGTTATTTAGTAACAAATTGGCCTTAAATTTGAATAAAAAAGCACACAGCTAGAGAATAAGTAAGAAATAACAGTATCTAGATATTCTTTACATTTTGAATATTTACAAAATCCACACTTTTTCGAAAGATTTGTGCGCTTTATTTCCAACCCTCTAAATATTAGTAGTAAGTACTAGTAGTACCTATCACGTTACTCAGTAACTGGGTTGTGGAGGTCAGATAGGCAGTCGCTACATGGTACTGGTATTCACCTGCATCCTACTAGACTACGACTACCCCAACATAGTTACGAAAAAAACTTGGTAGATAGATTGTCTAATAGTACAGCTCCTTATCTAAGAGTCTATACTGGGATTCCCAGGACACACTACCCACTTCTACTGTAGTTTTTGAGGGTTGCTGGTGCCATTACAGAGACATAACTTATTTTAACTTGGCTAAAGGCTGTGATCTCCATTCCACAAGGAAAGCCGTCAGTCAACCTAGGCCTTTTAATTTACACTAATCCCAGCGAAAAATCACAACAAGAACCACTACTTGTTCACCTTTTTATCTAAAAAAACCTTACAACAACAGATTTAACAAATGACGTCATAAATTAAACATTAAAACCAGACAATTTGAGAATCATCTTTGTCAAACAAAAACCCATTGTCGGTCGGTCGATATAAATCGGTAGGACTATAAGAAGTCTTCTAAAGTATTCGCTGGTATAATGGTACAAATGTTCTGTAGCCATTACGCAGGTTTCACGGGTTTTTCATGATGCCTCATGCATGGGGAACGCGCGGTGTTCGTCTTTTATGTTGGGGCATGGTGTAGATGGGAGCGAGGAGCGAAGTTCTTGGCGAGGATAGCTTATGACGTGAAATAGGTCAATCTTTTAAGTTGTCTTGGGTATGCGCAGGCGTCTGTGCCTGTAAGGGCTCTTTTATTATAAAAAAATGAAGATGTTCAATTGTTATTGAGAGAGTAGGTCACTTTGTTTCCATGTGCCATGCCATGACATCCAACTCGACCGTCGGCTACTTACATCTGGCTGCTACCAGTCACCCTGCGAAGGTCGAGATTGCAATTCCATGTGTGAGTCCAGAGAGAGGACAACAGCGTTATTCTGCCTGCTAATAATAACTGATGGCATTTATGGTGATTGATGACTCTGGGCTGTCATCAGCTTTGCTAACATCATTGCAATCTGTGTGATGTTTTAGTCAACAAGTTAGTTCTGAATACTTAAATATCTCAGGCTTAAACGAAGAACACACTGTGAACTGATTGTGATTATGATATTACCTGAAATTGTAACATTCAACTGAATTTAATAGACCAGTTTTGTTATCATTAGACTTTTAGAACATGACAGCCATCAACAAACCGCTCCTCTCCTACACCAAACTCAGTGATATGTATTTATTTATGAGTATCGCGATTCTATGTCGCCTCGGACGCGTTTTTGTCGCCTGCGCATAATGATCACCAGTTTAGCCCGCGACGAGATTTGTTCGACGATCGAGCGACGTGCAAGAATGTGGTGTGGAGCTTCTTAGGGGAGTGGGATTGGCAGAGAAGTGATGATGTAGTCAAATGTTGGGCATCCTTCTAAAATTCTGCCATCACACCATGCAGCATGACATGTAGCATGACCACTGAAGAAACGAAAGACAAAATGATGGATTGTAGAAAGATTTCAGCGTGATGTAATAAATGAAGAAAAGAAATGTCACTTTGCATAGAAAGATAATACAAGGTGGCAAGGGACATCGACGCGCAAACTGTGAGCAAGGATCCTTAACGGTAGCGTAGAAAATTTTCGTAGGTTATCATAAAAAAAAATTGCTGTTTCATAGTGTTCTGGTTAGAAGTCCAGTACCTTCGCGGTCAAAATGTATGGAACGGATTATTTTTTTAAATACCTCTAATTCCCCTACTTTTTTGACAAGTTTTTGACATTGACTATCGCTGAGATGAGATTGCGACTAGTTTTGAACGTTTTTGCGAACGCTTTTTAAGGTTCCGTACCCAAAGGGTAAAAACGGGACCCTATTACTAAGACTCCACTGTCCATCTGTCGGTCTGTCTGTCACCAGGCTGTATCTCATGAACCGCGAAGAGCTAGATAGTTACAATTTTCACAGATGATGTATTTCTGTTGCCGCTGTAACAACAAATACTAAAAACAGAATAAAATAAACATTTAAGGGGGGGTGGGGTTGGGGCTCCCATACAACAAACGGGTTTTTTCGGCGTTTTTGCCTTTTGGTACGGAACCCTTGGTTTTTTTTACGTCTCTGCCACCCTGCACATCTATGCATATTATTCGTAGATAAGAGATACAAGTGGTTATGTTACTGGCATAACCCCACTATCCCATTCCACGAATCTCACTGTCATTGTAAATAATAACATGGGTGACATGGTTTAAAGCAAGTCCGACGTGCCCCATAATAGAATGTTGTGAAGATAGTTAATAAAATAAATCCGCTAATATGAACAGCAGTTTGTTTTCATTAGCACATAGAAAACTTGTTAGCCGGCTGCTTAAAATACCTAGAACTTGTATATGTACCCTCCCCCAGAGTGGAGGCGCAGGCCAGAGATTAAAACAGAAGACGAACTAGCAGGGGATCGAGGAGGGGGTGGAGGGGGTGTTCAGGGTTCATGGGGCCCAAAAAGGCCACTTTGGCAGAATCATAAAAGGATAACATTATGAATCATTATGGACAGTTAACTGTTAAGTTAATCGTATCCATTCGTGGAGGATTTTTTAGTTAGGTATTTTTTTTTGTCTATGCTAAAATACCAATCAATCCAATCCAAATTCAATCCCAATGTCTTTGATTATACCTACGTAGGGCAGCGAAAAAAAGAAAAACACGGACTGTCTTCGCCGTATTATGATTCATAATGTTATCCTTTTATGATTCTGACAAAGTGGCCTTTTTAGGCCCCCAGACCGGAATAAATCGGGTAGTGCATTTTAGGCTGATTATGCTATGAAATGGGAAACTTCTTACAGCATTACTTATAGGACCAGGCGAACTTCGTAACGCCTCAGAATCAATAAATCATCATCTGCCTAGCCTTTTCCCAACTATGTTGGGGTCGGCTTCCAGTCTAACCGGATGCAGCTGAATACCAGTGTTTTACATTGAGCGACTGTCTATATCTACCTATACCCAGCAGTAGGTGATTATGGGCTGAAATGATGATAAAAATGACTGCCTATCTGACCTCCACAACTCAGTTACTGGGTAATACGATACCCCTTGGTAAGACTGGTTGTCAGACTTTCGGGCTTCTAACGACCCGTAACGACTGTTAAAGGTCTACGAATGACAGCAGGGACCAAAATCCTTTCTACAAATTGAGAAATGTTTCCAAATAAAATTAAATGTTTATTTCTGTAAGAAGATCTTTTAAGACACTTTTACACGTCAATATTTTAAAACTAGATGGCGCCGGCATTTCCTAGGCTACTGATCCCTGAGAAGAAATGCCGAAACAAGCTCAGAGGTCATGGTCTCTTTGACAGACCAAACATCATATTATTAGGATTTTATGTAAGTCCAAAAATGCATACCTTTTGAAGAAAGAGCCACTGCAGCTTTGAGTTGACCTATCCCAACAGACGCATGCAAGCATCAGTCATCGTGTAGCTCAACCCTATTTTAGGGAGCTCAACGACCCGTCACACGACGCTACTCAACACAGGACCTAAGCTGTAGTGTGATCACTATAGCTTACCATTCAATTAATGATTCCCAATCCTTAAATATATTACTAGTAAAAAGGTAATCTAAAAACACCCTTACGTTATCTAATATTTCATCGAAACATCAAATACATAAATCTGGGGCCACTAAACGGGCGTAATATAAAACACAATTAATTAGCAGCCAATAATACTAGTTCTCACTTGAGGATGGTTTAACAAACTGCTGAGCCGCTTATATGGTCGCATGCTGGGTTTGGGACAAGTTAGAGGCGTTTTGGGGATTCTTTTATTAGAATACTGGCTGACCGACCCCGCGATCTTCATGCCGACTTATTCATAAGTCATTCCATACAAAATGTATGAGAAAATGAATTATCATCGTTATTATTTTTTTCGTGAATTTTTACCATGTTTTTGCCAGTTATTCTGCTATTCGGGGCGGAGACAAAACCAATAAATCAAAGCTAATTAAAATCGGTCCAGCCGTTCTTGTGTTATAAATGGTGTAACTAACCCGACTTTGTTTTATTTATATAGATTTAACGTTTGGAACCCGTGGTTTGGAAACCGATGGATGCGAGAAGCACAGAACCGGTCGAAGTGGAGGTGCTCGGGGGAGGCCTATTTCCAGTACCTAGTGGACTTTTTTCGTCTGAAATGATGATAATGATTTAAGATTTATTCGTGAAGAAATATCACCGACTGTCTCATTAGTGTAAATGTCGACAGTGCTACTGCTAAGCATGAGGTCCTGGGTTTGATTCCGGGTTTGATCGGGCAAAGTGTTATAGGGTTTTCCATTTGAAATCAAATTAAAATGTTTAAATTTTCTGATAGGTACTCTTCTCATATTCTTTTCAGATATAAAACCATTTCACCGCTACATCTTACAACTTACACCGAAAATAGCATACTGCTAAGCATGAGGTTCTGGGTTTGATTCCGGGTTTGATCGGGCAAAGGGTTTTCCATTTGAAATCAAATTAAAATGTTTAAATTTTCTGATAGGTACTCTTCTCATATTCTTTTCAGATATAAAACCATTTCACCGCTACACCTTACAACTTGCACCGAAAATAGTCAAGTCTAATAAATCGCCGTGGCCGACGTACCGGGGTATCTGTTCACATTAATCGAGTTTATACGTGCCGGAACAAATAGTTCGCTCTCTAACAAGCGCTCTTCACTACAACATGAAGCACTGGTAACACAACGCGCGACTCGCAGCGACACGCGGTGAAACGCTTGGGTATGTCCCTTGAGAGGTAAGGAACTTAAAACACTAGGTACACAAAGCGCGAGGGAATTCGCGGTTAGACGCGTGTTGAGGGCGAATTTTACGAATGAGACTAAACGCGATCGGAGGTACAAATTCACAGACTGATCTCAGTCTCAATGTCAAAAATACCTCGAATTTCCGTACATTTTGACAAGTTTTTGACATTTGTTTGTCGCCGAGATGAGACTGCGACTAGATTTTGAAAGTTTTAAATTCAAACATATTTCAAAAAAAAAAATACGAGAACTAGCCTTCTAGTTTTTAAGCATTGTTGAAGGTTTTTGTTTAAATAAAGATTTTTATTATTTACTTATATTTTTTTATTAACCTAAATACATATTAATTATATTTTTAAATATTCATATAAAGAGAAATATAAAAACATTTAAAAATATTATAAAATATATTATTTATTTATTAATATTAGAGTTTTTAGTACTGCAAATAACCGGTTATATTCGCTTGACAATTGTCAAAATTGAATCTGCATGACATAGGTACAGTCAACAAAAGAGATAAGTATGCCGATTAAAATAATAATATAATCGAATAAAATTTAATTTTGAATAAAATGTAATTTTAGAAAACAAACAGCTCATTTATCAAATTAAAATTCAGTCGACAACATCCATCGGTTTCTTACTAAACTTTAGCTATATCCGACGATCCTGCAAACTTATATCTTTTGTTGACTGTACTTGCATTAAAAAAAATGTCTGGATATAACCAGTGTCTATACGTAAAATATCTAGTAGTATCTTCATTATTATTTCATTTCCATTCCGCGCGACTTAAAACCGCCCAACCGCTCGGCAACAACCGCATCGCGCCCAGTGTGTCGTACACCTAAACCGTTTGTATGGTGATTAAAATATTTATGTTTGTGAAGTGTTGTGGCTAGTTTAAAGGATTCAGGATAGTTTGTATTAGGGTTCCGTCCACACGGAGAGCTTGTCTAAGCGTTTAAACATTTTGTATCGTGCCCTAAGAATGAATTGTAGTTTATTTAGGTATGCTTCAGGTGCAAAGAAGAGATCAGAGCGGGATAATTGCATAACGCACTAATAGCCGGTCGATTCTGTAAAAATCTCACCGTGAAAACTTAGGGGAAGTTTAGTTTGTTTTCGCTAGGAATTGACACTATTGACAGCTCACTCCACGCTCACTTCACCTATGTTTTCACGGTGAGATTTTTACAGAATAGCACCGCTGTAGCAATAGCTTTAATTTTGACAGTTCAACAACATTCATTGCGTTATTAACGTTGTTGAGCAGACAAATTTTTAGAACAAATGAAGCAATAGATTAGCATTATCCTTCAAAATGATTCGAATTGTGATTAATAGCGTGTTACGCAATTTGGGTGCAGCCTTGTTCGTTTTAAAGCCATAAGTTTACAGTACTTGCGAGACTTGAGGGTTTCAGCAGCCGCAGCAGCGGCGCCAGCACAGCCTGCCGTGCTTGGAACCTGCCGTGCATGAGATGGCGCAGTAATGAAATGGAATATGTTCATACTAGCGTAGCGGCCCGCCCCAGCCCCGCACGGGTGCCATCTTTTTCTAATTTCCGAAATTTTCTTTCACACAAACTTTGTCCTGGCAATACCGAACACACCAAGAAAATAATTATCCAATTTGGTGCAGTCATTTGGAAGTTATGCGCGTACAGACATTTCGGTGACTTTGTTTTATACTATGTAAGGATTTAGGTCATAGCACACGTATCAAATCGGAAAGGGACTGGATCGCCTTTCACCTCACCGTCAAGCAGGCGTCAACCCAACGTAAGCACGTAACCAAAGCGGATCAGAAGCTCCGATAGGTCGACTCAGCTACGGCTAGGCGACGCCGCGCTTACGGCTCGCCGACCGCTGGTTGATGGTACAGCAGGCAGGCTGGAGGGGTGAGAGGGGCAAGGGTGGACGAGGAGACGTAAGCTCGGTTACGGAGAGATGTAAGCGCGGGGACCACGAGCCGTAAGCGCGGGGACGACGAGCCGTAACACACCACACGGTTCGTGAGCTTGTCCCGAGGCGAGGCGATTACGTTACGATTCCGATTAGTGTGCGTTGCAGTAGGGAGTTTCATACAAAGAATACTGAACGGCTCGAGTAGATACGGTGCCCATCCCTTTCCGGTTTGGTATGTGTGCTATGACCTTTAGTTTAGAGTTGTAAAGGTTACATGACAATATTTTAAGCTTTTGCTTTATAACCCGGCAATAGAAAATTTCTTAGTAGCAAAATCTAATAACTCTTAAATACGTTTGCTGGCTCAACAAAAAAGGTTAGTAAATAATTTAATACACAATGAAGAGCATTAAATCAGTCACCTTCCACAGAACACAGCGTGAAAATATCTCCTTAAAAACATAAAATTAAACGATCACACACTAATTACCATAAAAACCCTCTTTTATCTCAATCTCTACGGAATCCGAATGACATCATCAAGCTAAGATGCTATCGTGCTAATAAAACACCTGCGGGTCCCCAAAATGGGGTCCGACACCTTCTCCTATTAAAATTACCAATATAATAGGTGATTAATCTTGGAGCCAACAAAAACCTTAGAATTTACGGCCGCTGTCAAAATAAATATAAGTTGACTACGGATAACAAGATGCTGGTTGTTTTTTTTTTACCCCAAATTTAGTTGTTTAACAAAACATTACAAAAAGAGGAGCGAGCTAAAGGTTTTTTTTATTAATTGGGTATTGGGCGATGGTGTTGTTTTTTCGTCCCGATGTGTATATTATTGGGGCGATATATGTACGTGCACATTAACGCGCGTTTTGGATTTGTTCGGGTTAGGTTAGGCGGACACTGGGGACTACTCCCCGAGTGAGTGAGTGAATGGTAGCTAATCCCGCCAAATTCGCGCGGTTTCTTGTGTAATAGAGAATAAGGCCCTTAAGGGGAAATTCCCGTATTTTAAGAAAGTTCGTATTCTAATCAATCGTCGGTCGTCTAAGACAAAAATATCTCTAATTTAACTATATTTTTGACAAGTTTTTTGCATTAGTTATCGCTCGAGATGTGATTACGAGTTTGAACGTTTTTAAATATAGGAATTCTCCTCCGTATACTCATTCCAAATGTCTACTATACGTTTCAGTTGTTGGCGCTGTGAAAGAAGCCATGTGCATGAATCCAGTTATTACATTTTGATTGAAATCATACTAAAATTGAACCAATATAATATTAATCAGTCACCGTTAGTTTCGATTTATTCAGCGTGACCTCTGAATAATTCAACATGATAATATGGCGTCATGTCTGTGTTTATTTACCAATAAACTAATTGGTCTACCCATGATCGAATGAACAAAGCATGAACAACAATGCATTTGCAAGTAGGCCTTGCAAATGCATTGTTGTTCATGCTTTGTTTTGCATTGCTTTGCTATAAGTGCTATAAGGTTCTCTGACAGCGATGCCAAAATCGGAACTAACACGCCATACGCACCATCTTGTTTTTTTAGCAGATTTCAATAGAATAAACAAATGCACCAATAACGCCCTCCTGTCAACGGCATTCGAGCACCAAGAGTTCCTTGTAACAGTTCTTTTATGTGAACGAATGACGCCATTCGTTCCCAATCATTCGTTCACACCCTGGTATGTTCAGTTCAGTGTGCGTTGTTCCTCAGATGATGTTATCTCCGCGTTCCAGGAAGGACATGTGTCGACCAATAAACTAATTGGTCGCGCTATGCTCAGGCACAGAGATAGTGGACTTATTTTATTTTTATCTTAATATAGTGTTGTTCTGTGGTGCTGCTCGGTTTGGGGAAATTATTGGGAAGAAGTTGGAAGTTGGGTTATCGCTTTTTTGTTGGGTGTGAAAAAATTTAGGCTCATAAAGCCACTGGCTTAAAGACTACTTGCTTCAAATAAATTATAATCAGGGATATTTTGGTGGAGGTTTCATCTATTTCTATAATATACCTACCTTTTCAAATCAAAGTCTAGTTTATTCGTAGATGTTTCTATCAATTACTTTATTACTATCAGAAACTTACCCTCAAAGAAAACAAGTATGTATTTAAGACAAAAAGCAAATGGTCAAACCGTGTTATGAGTTTTGAAGTTTTCATTCCAGTGTAATCATCACTCATCTATTCAATTTAGCCCGAAAGACAAAACTTCATTTACCGTTTAAGGGGCTTACAGGACCTAAACGCAAAAAACGCAAGTTTTAGAATTAATAAACGTATGTATATGATCGACTACAGTAAACAAAATCAGAAAAATATATGCTGTTCTTCAGGATATATGCTAGGTAGATAGTGTGTTGAAAACATAATACAACTAATTTGATACTATAGAAAAAATCATGAAGATACCTCTAAAAACTTTCTTTTTACAATAAAAACCATACTAATTTAATACATACAATCATTATGATTTTTTGTCAGATTATTCTACAAGCAACATACTAAAGCACTAGTGTTTTAATTTTTTAGTCCAAACAATAGATTTTTTGTAAATAGATAATTGCCTCATATTTATCAATAAATTACCAGCGTTGTGTCATCGCGCTTCTCTTTCTTTTCTATGCAGTCCGACAAAGACCGCGCTTTAGGTCACGTAGTCGCCTTAAGTTTTAAAATTGTCAGTCTAGTCTTGTAATTTGAGTAGATGTAGTGGTAATGTGAGCTTAAAGTGACACAACTCACTTCAAGCTCACATTCCACCTGATGCTACGGACTGACACTATTGACAGCTCACTTCAAGATCACCTCATTTAAGTTATCAAGGTGACATCTTTACAGAATAGATAGGCTGCCACTTTTTCTAATTAAAAATAAAACTTCAAAATATCAGAAATTTTCATCAATTGAATTTTTCACGACAAACAAAACTACATTTAGGTACCAATGAAACCCCAAAACTGGTAATAATGACACGACCAAACTGACAAACATAATTCCCACAAACATATCACCAAAGATTTATTTAATTCGATAACATTGGATGTCTTTAACTCAAAGCGGAAAGATATACCTATTAGTATTTTACTGATTTCATCTTTTTCAAGTCTTAATTAATTTTAATATGAACGCTCGTATTTCTAAACGGTAATCACATGTGCTCAGTAATAATGTTTGTTAAAAATAACGTGTCTTTTCCGTTAATTTGAATAACTTTGGTTAAAACTATGTGTCTATTTAATTAATTGTGTGGGTACTAATTAGGATTCTTTAAGATTCTTTTGCGGTTCGTAAATGGTATTGGTTGTCGGTATCTGTGGTTCTGGTTGATTTATTTCTTCTTTAAATGTTAATGATGATTAATGGTTTAGATTTCTATAATAGTGTTTGGCACATTAGGAATTTTGTAAATTAGTTTTGTTATTGTTAAATCTTTATTATACTTTTCGATTATCTAAACTAATACATATTATAAAAAGAAATTATTTGATTTTCTGTATGTTTGTTTGTTACGATTTCACGCTAAAACAGCTGAACGGATTAAGATGAAATTTGGCACATGGGTAGACCTTGACCTGGATTTGGACATAGGATTTTATCTCGATATTCCCACGAGACTTATGCGGGTGAAACCGCAGGCCGCAGCTAGTTATAAATAAAGGAACTCGGTATCAAAAACAGACTTTCAAAATTTAACCAGAATTAACTGTATGTTAATGACATATCACGTCTTCTGTCACCACTTAGTTAAGATCGAACATCGTAACTTTGAATAAATAAAGCATTTGATTTAGGGATGATTTTTCCATCGCCAGACAAAGTTTATACGAAGAATAAATGTTCTTTAATTTTTGTGTGAAACAACTGTCAAAATTTCAAAATTATTCCTTGAATAAAGTTATCACGTAATTGAAAAATCAGCCCCTATAGTTATGTTTTACTTATATATCAGTTTTCCAAGCTCATCATCACCATCATTTCAGCTTGGAATCCCCACAGCTGGGTATAGATCTTCCTCTCTTCTGCCATACTTCCCGGTTCCGTGTGTCGCTCGTCCAGTTGTTTCCAAAATTTTTGTGAATAAATATATGTACATTGATGATCATCAACCCATTATGTCGAGTCAAATTATTTAAAAAAAACTGGTTCACCTGATTTATGAAGTGCCATATAATCCTTCCTATAATGTTGTTGTTGTTTGTTCTTAGTTGTGTTGTTTTTTGGGATGCATGAAGAAGCCTCCTTGTGTAGCGCAGTTTGTTCCGCCAGTTACTCAATTGAACCGAGCGCTCGGCGCATCCTGGATAGTCACACCCAACACCTTATTTGACAGGCCAATTCTTTACTTGCGGTTTACGCCTGCCTGGTTTGCCACCACCCTCCCATCGGAGTCCAGCAAGCAGCCTGCTGTGTTTCGTCGATGCGTGGGAGTTCCAGTGCCTTAGGCATCTTCTGGGCACGCTTGTTCCATCATAGACCTCATCCATCGCTTTCCATCAGGCGTGATCGAGGTCAAAAGCGGGCCCATTTAGCCATAAAAACAAAAAAGACAGATAAATCCCAGTAGCGAAGGGTCAATTTTTGTAAGAGGTAAGCCGGAGTACATATCTTTAATATGATTATATTATTTGTCTATAGAATACTGAGTGTCTACGCCTGAACGCAGCCCTTCTTCATATTTACGAAGATACGAACGCACCCTATGCCAACGACGCTCGCGACAGGCTTCACGCGGACGATGTTAGCGGACCGCCATACTTTTGTCGCGACACACAAATACATAATTGTAATTTCAATAAATAAACTACTTATCTATCATCGAGGTCGATATTATTTTGTATCGCCCCCACTGATTGTGCCGTTTTTTAAAGGGAAGCCGGTAGGAATCGAGTTATATGGAAGCTTCGCTACTGATATCTACCAGCTGTCTTACTGCTAGGTTGTTAACAGGATTCCCAAATGGATGATGATAGTTATTGGATATTTCCATATGGTAGCAGCCTAGAGTCTGGATTTGTGTCCAGTTCAGGGCAATAGGCTTGCCCTATGTTACATGGGACTTAAACAAAACTGGCGAAAGGGTGTCCTATAGGTACCTTTATCCCTGCCTAACCCTTCGGGGATTAGAGGGTGAGTTTATGTATGTGTACAGACGCCACGACATCAAGCTACTACAATCTGACAAATTTCTTCAATAGATTTTCAACTTTATCGCTAAAGAATAAGGTTCAAAGTTGAGTTGGGAAATTTTAACAGTTTCGGGTAGCTTGATGTGCTGGCGTTTGTACATAAAAGCCTATAATGTTCCCAATGCTGTGGACACGGGTCTCCTCTTTTCTAGATGGGCTGTAATCTACCCAGTGCGGGTTGGTAGATGTCACAGGTCTTCGAATTTTTGGTTCTAGGACATGCCGGTTTCCTCACGATGTTTTCCTTCACCGTTTTGAGAGCGGTGGTGATGAAATTATTAACACAGAGTAAAGCGTTGCTTGGGTTTGAACCCACGACCTACATCTCATAAGTCGGGGCCTGTGTGTATGCCCCAAATCAAGTGTAAGCATTACGATAAGATTACGATAACCAACCATAAATGATGAATAACCCTCCTTTGACCCAACAATAAATCACATAACACCACGCATAAAGATAAGCCTTCGCAAAAAAAAAATACTAAAACATTTTTTTCTTATACCAAATAAGGAGATTCGAATAAAGTCATTATCGTTAAATCGGGCACATCTCGTGTCAAGCGACCCACAGACATACATATAAACTTGGTAGATCTTGCGATTATACTTTTATTACAAATAATATTCTTAGTGATGGTCTCATTAAAGGCGTTTTATTTTTTTTAAGCGCCATTTTAGCGTAACGTGTTTTCATTTAGTTTTATTTATTGTTTTCAAAAGACTGTTTTGGAGATTATATAATACATACTAGCTGCGCTTCGCGGTTTCACTCGCATAAGTTTCGATCCAGTGGGAATATCGGGATACAAAGTATCCTAGTATGTGTTATTTTGATGAGCTTTACTGTAAAGTTTCATCAAAATCCGTTCAGTAGATTTTGCGTGAAAGAGTAACAAACATCCATGCATTCATCCTCACAAACTTTCGCTTTATAATATGGGTGTTATTTGACGCAGCTTCTTTAAAATGTCATTGTCGTCTTCAAATATATTTAGTCGTCTAATGAATTAATAGATCAGCGACGAACTTTTAGCGTCTAAAAAAGCATACTTTAGACGCTAAAAACAAGCTACTGTTAATATGACGCAGGATGGTGATAATTCTTAAGCAACTAAATTTGCGATATGTCTACGCTTTGCCAGCTTCTAATAAGTGTATCAACAGCATCTATAAAATAATTTCAACGTACTCTAATTTCATATAGTCACCTATATTTTTATACGTTAGCATAAGTAATTGATGAGTGAATCTACTATAATTGAACATAAAATTACCTTATTATTGTCATCAAAAATAATGGTCAATGCAAGCTCTAATTTCATGTAGTCTCACCTAGGTATCTATTTATTGTAACTAACCTGAAAACACTTTAAAGTTGCTTCTTCATCATCTTCAGCGCTGCGGGAAATGCAACCCCTCCGCCCTTATGTAACAAAGGACATGCACCCATGCTCACCTCCGCAGCTGCTCGCACGGGTGCCTATGCTTTGTTACAACGGGCGGAGAGTTGCTCTCCTTTAGCTCCTCCGGTTTTTATATACACTCTAAAGGTAGCAGCCAAAAGACTACGTGAAGTCAGGGGTTCCCCGATTCGGTTTTGGAACAGATTCGACCTATTCAAACCATGAAGTGTTCCCCAGTGGTGGACAACGAGAATCATTTTTAAAAGTGGTTTCGCTGTCCCCCAGGGGTGGCCAAACAAATGGTGGACATCGGGAATAATCGGTAATTGATGAATTGACTATTGTGGTCTACCTACTGCTAATTTTCATGAAAAAAGAATATAATTTATTAATTTAGTTGTTGAATAAAAAGTTAGATGATAATTTTGAAGATGGAATTTGATTTTATTAGCAGACAGATGTTGAATCTCTAAAATAAATAAAGTAGCCCACTCACAAAATTAGTCGTTGAGTTATCGATTCAGAAGTATTTAAATTTATCGATAGCTCAGCCATATTAATTTACGTTCGTAAATTGACGCTGATTTTTTGATATTCTGTTGGAATAGTAAAGATGATGAATTAATATAACAAAAACTGTTCTATTAACTAGTTGCCTACATGGAAAAAGAGACCTTGGGTTGTAGGTGTTAAAGTAAACTTTTGTTATTACACTTATTATTTACCTTATAATATTAGTAGGATTTATTTAGCCCATATTGTTCCACTGCAACACAAAGGCCTCCCCTTCCTATTTCCACTCAACTCAATCCTGAGCTAATACAGCTCAAGCCCTCATAAAGATGATTTCCAATCCAGAGAAAAAAAAAAGCTCTCATACAGGCGTCGAATTCACCCCGCCATCTACGCCTGGGTCTTCCGCGATGCAGTTAGAAGTTTTCAGGGACCTCTGTGGTGGCCTTTACCTACAATGTATCCGACATGCGGCAACCGTGTCCGGTCCAGTCCCATTTGAACTTGGCTGCGTTTTGGAGATTGAAATAACAAAAACGTTTTTATATTGATCTAGCTTCTGGATATTCTCGTCAAAGTCTAGCGTTGGGTTTAAATCTTTCTACATTGTTGTCACAATATGTACAGACGCCAGCACATCAAGCTACTACAATCTGTCAATTTTCTTTAATAGATTTTCAAATTTGTCGCTAATGTATAAGGTCAAAGTTGATTTTAAAAAGAGTAACCATGGAGTTTCTTGCCGGCTCTTGTCCATAGGAAACGACCAGTTGGAACCGTGCACATACATAGCTTCTGTCGTTTCATAAGTTCCCTTGTAGGTTTATGTGAAATAAAGTATTTTGATTTGATTTGATTTGATGGGGGAAAATTTATCAGTTTCGGGTAGCTTGATGTGCTGGCGTCTGTACCGACCTATAATTTACACATGGATGATGTAAACAATATTTTGATTTAAAACAGTGTCCGTGAAGTTTCTTGACCATTCTTCTACCTACGAACCTACTACGCGTTGGAATGGGCAAAAGTGTCTGTAATGGTTTAATTTAAATAAATGCTATGCGCTTGAGTTTGAGTAGGTTCTAGTCTTGTATATTTTTCACAGTAATTGTCATGTACAGGGGGCCTAAATAGGCCACTTTGGCAGAATCATAAAAGGATAACATTATGAATCATAATGTGGCGAAAACAGTCCGCGTTTTTCTTTTTTTCGCTGCACTACGTAGGTGTAATCAAAGAGATTGGGACTGGATTGGATCGGATTGATTGGTATTTTAGCTCAGAAAAAAAAAGTAACAATCCTTCACCAATGGGATTTGATACGATTAACTTAACAGTTAACTGTCCATTATGATTCATAATGTTATCCTTTTATGATTCTGTCAAAGTAGCCTTTTTAGGCCCCTTTTTCTGTCATTCCCATGTCATTATGACAGGTGACGCAATAAAAAATCTAAAAACAAAATGGCTTCCATAAATAATAATAATGTACCATGTTAATGTGACACGGGAGCCTTAAACTCGGCAATTAAGTTAAAATCATGTGTTTTTAAGTTAACTAAGTTACAGATTAATATTCTAGATAAGTTGCTTGATTAATTTAAAGTTTTATATTAGGATTGCTTAGAAAGTTCTCATTTAAATATGATTTATATTTTTTTGATAAGTTTGTGATTGTTAATGTGGTAGAAAACGCACTTTTTAGTTATAATTGGTGTACAATATGAAATAGTGTGGTTTCGTTTTATGCATCTCAAAAACACTTTCTCTTTTCATTCCTCAATTCTTAATTGTTCATTATCTCTAAGATAGGATGTAGTATTCTATTTTAAGAAACCAATCTTGTGGTCTGAGATTAACTTAGATACTACATTGTCAGTTTAGCCTTGTTTGTCAGTAAAGTATACCTATTGTAAAGAAACAAAATAAAGTTCAGAAAAAACAGAAACTGGTGAATATCTTATAAAAACTTTCCGAACTTTTTTTTACAATCCTGCCCTCTTCTGCTACCTCTGACAAAGAAGAGGTCTAGGTCCCAGCAGTGAGAAAACACACTTAGAGGCTGATTATGCATCTAGGATTCACACCAGCCGATATATTCTGCAAAACTCTCAACGTGAAAGTTCAGGTGAAGTGAGCTGTCACTAGTGTTGATCCTAGTGTTGCCCAAAATCGGTCTTGGTCTTGCAGTCTTGGTCTTGTTCTTGCATTTTTGCAAGACCAAGACCAAGACCAAGACCGACTTATTGTAGCAAGACCAATACCAAGACTGACCCCTGCAAGACTTGAGCAAGAACAAGACTAAGCCTGCAAGACTCTTGCGTCTCGCAGTTAAGTCAAACTGAGATTTGGGCGTTATAGTAGGTATTTGGTTTCAATCCCGATTTTGATAGACGTTCCCCAGTATCAAAACCGTATCGTCATAACACTAACAGGTATTGTATTGATTTATATGTTTCGACTATTTATTAAGTAGGTAGGTAGCGTGTTACTTACAAATTTGTTCACATATGTGATAAAAATGTACCTAGCATAACTTTCTAGCAAAGTTATATATCTACTTAGAGTATTATATTATACTTGTATAAGTCTAATGTGCAGATTTAACGTTAGTAGGTTGGTAAAAATTATGTACCTAGGTATTTATGTTTCAAAGTTTATATTATTCTTCTATTAAGCCAAATTTAAAACTAACAGCGAGTCGAGTAGGTCTAGTACTAGTAGCAGTTTTTAAGCCAGCCGATGTTATGGTACAGACGCTAGCACATCAAGCTACTACAATCTGCCATATTTCTTTAACAGATTTTCAACTTTATCGCTAAATCATTAAGGTTCATGGTTGATTTATCTTAGCGCTTCCCCCTTAAATCGATGAAGCTTTAGAAAAATAATTATCCCCTCCTAACGAATCTAAAATAAAAGTTATAAATGGGTCATTCAATTATGTAGATGATTAAAATGCCTCATGTGACGCGTCTGTAAGATTCATTGGGATTCATGGCTGACTCGACGCCGCACGGGGATTCCCGCAATCTTCCGCATTTTTTGTCAGGTTCAAGCATTTATAATGCACTTTATTGTAATAATTTTAAAGTTTATTTTAAGTGCGTTAATAATACGAGGAGACCGCTTGGCGCTGCGGTCCCTTTGTCGCGGCATTTGAAAGCGAATAGCGTGAGCGCGAAGACAGTGTTGACCTCGCAAATGAACTTTAGCAATACAGCTGATCAGGTAGCCCTTTCGAGTTTTATTTACATTGCTGTTTTAAGTGAAATAAGTGAATTTACTATTTTTTATTGAAAAATCTTATTGGGTCAGATAGAAATAATGATTTTATACAGTTTAAAGTAAAAAAAATTGCAGAAAAAAAACGTAAAAAAATTAAGAAAAAACCGACGAAAAATTTCAACGCAGGAGGGTCCAGAATCATGTACTGAATCCATGGTAAGCGGTTGCGCGTCGATGTCCCTGCCACCTTGAGCAATAGACTAATAGGTATTTGAATGTAGTCTAGTCTAAGTAGTAGAGTCTCGCAAGACTTGCGAGACTCTTGCTGCAAGACCAAGACCAAGACCAAGACTGAGAGCGCAATACCAAGACCAAGACCAAGACCAGGTGTATTGACGCGAGACCAAGACCAAGACTGGCTAAGGTCTTGTCTTGGTCTTGCATTTGGGCAACACTAGTTGATCCGTAGCGATCCCTTCCATCAGGTGGAATGTCAGCACACTTCATCTAAGTTTTGACGGTAAGATTTTTACAGAATAGATCAGTAGTTCCTGAAGAAGTTCACCCTGATCACCTTGATCGTACTTTAATTATTTTTTTATTGCTTCATAGGCCCTGTCTTGGCCTCAATCATGCCTGATGGAAAGCGATGGGTCTATGATGGAATGAGCGTGCCCAGAGGATGCCTGTTCACTCTTGCTTTGAAGGCAGGCGGGTTAAATGTGGGAGGGAACACAGATGCCGGCAGAGAGTTCCACAGTTTGGCTGTGCGCTTACTAAACGTGGAGTAGAAGCGCTGAGTACGACTCGTCTGCATATCAACCAAGTGTGGATGGTACGCTGCAGTACGTCTGATTGTCCGGTGGTAAAAGGGCGATGGTAGGATCAGGTCGTGGAGCTCCTGGGCACACTTTCCGAAGTACAGTCTGTAGAAGACCGACAGGCAAGCAATATTACGCCGATGAGCTAGTTTGTGAAGCATAGCTACCAACCTCTCGTCGCCTATAAGCCTTCTAGCTCTGCTTTCCACCGAATCAAGTGCAGCTGGTATTTTGCTGAGCCATCTCATAGGTGGCTGCAATACTCTATACAGGAACGGACCTATGCTTTATACAGACTTAAAAGCTGACACAACCTGACAGAACCTTCATTACGTTTAGGAAAAACAAAATAACAAAAATCACGACTTATTCTCCGAAACGTATGATTGAGATTTTGTTCAGATTGACTGAATATCTTATGCTCAGACACTGATGTATTAACTGTCATTATTTAGACATTCGCCATATATTATGTCTAATCAACGCAGCAGAAATGCCAATGTAGGTTTGTATAATTTGCAGTAATGGCATTTCGTATTGATTTGAAAGGTACCTTGATTTAATTTGTTAACATTTTGTAATCTAGGTGGCTGACTGTAGTTTGATTAGATTTTTTAATGATAATAATACTTTAATTCCTATTTACCTTATTTATGAATCATGCTACTATTAATGTTTTATTAAATTGTTGTGCCTGACAGGTCCATGTGAACTTTATAACTATTGATAAGACCTTGTAAACACATGTGTTATGCAATAAAGATTTGAATTTGACTGGCAATCTTTTGGAATAAGCTGGTAGGTGGCATGAACTATTCTGGTCCTACGCATACCTTGCTCGTGTGTCAAGATATATAATGAACAGTAGTTTGATAATGTATTCAAATTTCTACCATTTTCGTAGTATTCCTCCCAGTTATCACTGTACTAGGACTCTGAAACAAACCTAACAATTGGACTCAATTAAATAAACAACCAATTTATTTTTGTAGGTAACCTATTTGTTATTGACGCTGAATAAAAAACCTTTAAGTTTATGTGAACTGCTGAGCTGGTTTCCCGATTCTGGCTATGTTATTGTTTTTTTTATTGAAAAATTCTCTATAGAACCCCGAAGTCTGGATAGGAGCTCAGCTCCCATTATTTACCTAGGACTTTTAAATAACCGCCAAAATGTTGTTTCTATCACACACCTCTACCTATTCCCTCGAAAACTATAGTCGTGAAGATGCGGTACCTACATACACATGACAATCCAAAAACAAAGACGCATCGCTAGCCAGAGGGTAAGCAGACATAAGTTTAACAAACAGAGATCTTTCAATTAAGACCTCAATCAACTTGGCAGAGTGGCAGGCTAATTAGCTAACGTAAATGTTCTGTCTCCCTGTCAGAACTCGTGAGGTCATTATTGTGAGCGTGATTAGTTTATTTACGTTAAGTTTGAGATGACTAATGTGTGTTGGAAGTATAGTTATATTAATGGTCTTGTTTCATCACCTCCTGATTCGTTTTTGGATAATTAATCAGGTAAAAAAATTAATTGAAATGCCATTTTATTTTAAAACTTGCGACCCGCTGCTGCTTCGTACGGTTTTTACGACTTGACAAAACATGGAGATTGTATAACTATTCTTTACATTTTGTAGCCTTTGAAGATCGTTATATTTTGAGATCCAAATAACACAGAGAACGACACTTAGCGAAAAATGTAAAGAATCACGAATAGAAAAATGTAGTTGTCATAACTCAATACAGCAAAAAAGTTATAAAAATGAGATAGGACTTTTAGTCATGCAAGCGACAATTTAACATCACGCTAGGGCCCTTAGGAGCCGAGCGGGCGCGGAGTGCGCGGGCAGGCGATGCGATGCGATGGGGTGGGTAGGGAGAAAAATAAATTTCACGCGGACAAAGACGCGGGCAGATGCTTGTTATATAATAATATTTTATTTCAATCATTCTTTTTCTAACAGGATATCCACTTCTGAACATAAGCCTTCTACTATTTTCAAAACAAACGGAAATAAGCCATTGTTGATTTTTATTAAATACATACCTATCTTGGGCATAATAACGCCAGGTAGCCATCTGCATTTTTTCATCCAGCAGAAAATATTCCAAATATTGCTACCTCCTGGAATTGTTATTAAATAATAAATCATTAACGTCAGAATGTGTTTCGTTTGAGTATCGGCAGAATTGTCGAGTCATTGTGCCACCTACCAATATCGGAAACATAATTCTTATTATATTGGTTCGGTGTTCCGTAGATCCTTGAGACATGTATAGAACTTTAAAACAAATAAACTCTTTGTAAAAAATTCTTCAGTATTGTCCAAAAAGTGGAGCAGAGGTGGCCCAGAGATATCGCCGCCGACTTAAGGCTCCTACAAACAGGCGCGACACGCGATATAATCGCGCGCAACACAAATCCACCGCACGTTACGCGACTTGCGGTGCCTTTGTCGCGTGTCGTGTCGCGCCTGTTTGAAGGAGCCTTTACGAGTTGTAGGTCGGGAGTTCGAACCCAGACAGGCATTTTACCTTGTGTATTTAATTTCATCACCACTACTCTCGAAACGGTGAAGGGAAACGTCGTGAGGAAACCGGCATGTCCTAGAACCAAAAAAAAATCGAAGACATGTGACATCCACCAACCCGCACTGGGCCCGCGTGGTGGATTACGGCCCACTCCCTCTCACAGAGAGGATGCCTGTGCGCCAGTAGTGGGAACATTATAGGCTGATTGCGTAACACACTATCAATAGCAATCTGAATGATTTTAAAGGACGTTGCTTCATTATGATAGAAAAAATTGTCTGCTTAGCCTTTGCTAATTTTTTTCTCGATTTTCAATCTCAATCGGAATAATTTTGAAGGATATTGCTAAATCCATTGCTTCATATGTTCGAAAAATGTGTCTGCTCAACAACGTAAATTACGCAATGAATGTTGTTGAACTGTCAAAATGAAAGCCAATTGGTACAATGCGTGCCACGAAAGAAGAGACTTGACACACCACGTGGTTTGACATGCGCAGAACACGATTTTAGGTATCTTTAGCGGTATGAGGTCTGAGTGCGGGACGGGACCGGACGTCATAGGGGCAGCGGAAAGAGCGGGGGAGGCGGGGTCAAGTCTCATCTTTCGTGGCACGCATTGTACTATTAGTGTATTACGCAATTATGCCGCAGGTAGGTAAATGTCACATGCCTTCTAATTATTGGTTTAAGAACATGTCCTGTAACTTTATCAGATTCCTGACATTGTTTTGTTCACTGCCAGACACTTACTATCCGTTTATTTTCATCCTTAAGAGCGTTTACGCCGTACGGCATTTCATACAAACTTTCAAGCCCTTATTTTTCGAAATTAATGTACTGATTTGAATGAAACTTCATACGCATAAGCAATCCTGCTTTAGACCTTTATATCCATAAAGGTATAAATATTTAGTAGAAGTCGAAAAACAGCCAAATTAGACCGATTTTAAACTTTCCATAGAAAAATAAAACTATGGAAAAGATAACTATGGAAGTTATCTTTTTTTAAATAAGACATTTCGAAAATGTTCTCTACTAACTTTTAGACCTTTATATTCTGCGTATGCGTATGAAGTTTCATTAAAATTGGTTCATTCATTTCGAAAAATAAGGGCTTGAAAGTTTAATATGAAATGTCGTACGGCGTAAACGCTCTTATGATGCTTCTCTCCTAAAAATACCTTAACAAAAACGCATCGCCTTTTAACATAACTTAAATCCTACTACAAGTAAAACAACCCACAAAACCCATTGCCTCATGGACCTCTAAAAGACCATCGCTGGGCATCAATTTAAAAACAAACAGTGATGATTATCCTTCATTACTGGACGAGGTGTGTCGTTAATCATGGCGTCGTTAGATGACGGTTATGTGATCATTATCTGTAGGGTGAGTGCACCGGTTGTGGTTATAAAATTTTAAAAATTAAAGATTTGGTGTGTGATTTGGTTTTACTGTGTAGAAATTTTAGTAGTGATTTTTTAGGTTTCTAGAGATTAGATTGGTTTGTGAATTTGAAGGGAAATTAAAAAAATATATTAGAAGTAAAAAAATATACCTACTGTGCCCGATCCAATATTTTAAATCTTTTTCATCGAATTGGCTGATTTGCGCAGCTTATTGTGTTGTCTAGCTAAAGAAATCGCTTTCCATCTAGCGTGATTGAGGTCAAGAGCAGGCAGTAATAAAAAAAAATAATAGAATGAACATCGCAAAAAATTCAATGCATAAAGTAATGACATGAAGGAATGACGACTGTTAAATCGTTTAAAGGATTTAGGCGCAGAATGCCTACTTCTCAAAATGGCAACTGAGTCTCTAATGGACTAATTCTCAAAATGGCTAATTCTATAAATGACTAATTCTCAAAATGCCTAATTCTATAAATGACTAATTCGCAAAACGGCCACTTCTATAAATACCAAATTCTCAAAAGGTCAATAAATTATTGAAAAAAAATATAGACAGATAATTTCATCGTAATAATATATTATATACCTATATTACGTCTCTATTTTGCAAACTTCATTAAAAAATAATAGTCACATCACAGCAATTCAAGAACTGGACCAACACAAACTGAAAGTCAAAGAATTTATTTCAGTTGAACCAATTTCAGACACTTTTGAACTGTCTTGGGGTCGGTCAGTCAGAAAGATGTAACCACTTGCCCATTCCAAAGCGCGGTAGGTTCCTATAGAGAAGAACAGCCAAAAAAAACTCCACGAATACTATTTTAAACCCCAAAACAAATAAAGAGAAAAAAAAAAGAATACTATTTTAAATCAAAATATTGGCTACATCATTCATGTTGACATACTTTGTAAGTGTAGGCTTAAATCAAAATTCAAGAGTTATGCATTGAATGTTAAGTTATATGTTTATTGCCGGCAACTGGTACATCTACCTCACCCGTCAAGTTATTTCGTGTATTCCCAATACACATGAGTCATTGGGTGTATAAATAATTTATTTTAATTCGAACCCTATCTGTTCTAATATCATTAGTTATCTTATATTAGTTTAATATTTCTTATTGCTGTAACATAACATCACGCCTGCATTCAATAAGGAGTAGACAGAAGTGTTTAGCCCTATCCTATCCTACTCATCATCATCTGCCTAGCCTTTTCCCAACTATGTTGGGGTCGGCATCCAGTCTAACCGGATACAGCTGAATATCAGTATTTTACATGAAGCGACTGCTTATCTGACCTCCACAACCCAGTTACTGGGTAATACGAAACCCCTTGGTAAGCCTGGTTGTCAGACTTTCGAGCTTCTGACTACCCGTAACGGCTGTCAAAGATCCACGAAAAACAGCCGGGACCAACGGTTTAACGTACTTTCCGAGGCACGGAGGGGTCTGGTATGTGAAGATGGTCACCAATCTACGGACCAACCGCGGAAAGCGTAGCTTAACCTGACCGATCGACCCGTGCGGCTGTTATTATTTAGCCACATGAAAAAAATTATCAAAGTCATACCACTTCCCAGGTGCAAACCTACAACCTTGAGCTAACAGCGGATTCTTTAACCTCCGAGTCATTAGGTATCATGTTTCATATAGCAATAGATTTTAATAAATACTGAATAGTGATAGTTCCGTGGTTAAGGTGTCGGATGACGGAATTTTGTGGGTTGCATTCCAGAAGTGTAATAATGTTTGTTTTATTTCATGTTAGTAGTAAGACCTTGTGGGTCAGTGTCTTTAATTATCCGAATGTGGTTAGTTGAAGAATGTCTAGCAAATTACATCAATCATATTACTCGGACTGATTTTACCAAAGTCAGATATCTTTTATCCGTGGAATAAAATTGACGTCTGACAGTTCGAATATGGAAAACCTGTCAAAAATATTCTCAGGATAAGACTTATTCTGCGTATAGTATAGTAGAAGTAAGTGGTATAGGTAAGTTTGGTGAAATTCACCCTTAATCATATAGCAGTCGTGGCCCAGTAGCACCAAACGCAAATTGTGAGTTTTTAGGTCGTAGATTGGAAAACGGACGGGGCACGTTACCCTGTGTAAATTATTTCATCACCATTCCTCTCAAAACGGTGATCTAGGACCAAAAATTCGAAGATATATGACATCTACCAACCCGCACTGGGCCGCGTGGTGGATTACGACCCACTCCCTCTCTTAGAGAGGATGCCTGCGTCCCAGCAGTGGGAACGTTATATAGGTTGATTATGCTGTATAACTCCTATCTCAGCTGAGTGATGACCATCGCCCTTCTTTCTGGTTCTAAACCGCAAATGCTGAGTTTAAAGGTAATCAAAGGAGGTCTCCTGTTCGTATGAGGGACAAAAGGCTTATTAATAACAGCCGCAGGGTTCGATCTTTAAGGATAAGTAACGCTTACCGAGGTCAGCCAGCTGATGGTTGAACATCTAGTGCATACTGAGACCCCTCCGTGCCTCGGGAAGCACGTTAAGAGGAAATGCGGTCGGAGAGACTAAGAAATCCTAAGTTGTAATTGGGGGTTTGGCTCTCGCCTATTTCCTCCCCTAATATCGGACCAATTTAAAAGATATTTCATATATACTATGTACCTATGTTTTTCTTTTGTCATTAATATTTGTCAAATTTGTACACTAGGACCTCTTTTGACAGCGGTTTAAATCTGCATTTTTTGAGGGTTCTAGTGCTTATAAAAATATTGTATTATCAAAAAGGGAAACAAGGGACATAAAAGTAGTTAATAATAATTATTATGTAAAAAATCATTACTTTATGGTCATTAAACAGAAAGAAAACTGGCGAGAGCGTGTCTATGGAGAAACGACAACCCGCATGTCCTCTTAAGCCGTCGGTTCCAGCTGCCATTTGTAGATCTTTGACAGTTGTTACGGGTAGTCAGAAGCCCGAAAGGCTGACAACCAGTCTTACCAAGGCGTATCGTGTTACCCGGTGACTGGGTTGTGGAGGTCAGACTGATAGGCAGCTGTTTCATGAAAAATACTGGTATACAGCTGCATCCAGTTTGACTGGAAGCCGACCCCAACATAGTTGGGAAAACGTAGGCTGATAATAATGTCTCCTACACTTGCCTACAACAGATTTCACAGTATTTTGTAGAGCCTACATAACAATCATCGACACTTCCACAGCACTTCAATCTCTGCCTACCCCTTAACAACAAGCTTGTAGACAACTATGACCTCCCAATTAGCGATGTTCAAATCCGCTATAAACTGTAAACGTGTTATAGACTATAAAATATATTCATATAGTCTGTTATTTTATACGCTATAATTATAGCGCGCTATTTCAAAACTCGGGCGCAGTCTGAACGCGGAGACGCTATAATTTAGCAACACGCTATCACGCTAAACGGACTTGATGAATTGATGATGCGCGGTAGATATTATTTCGCAACGCGCTATACATTATAGTCGCTAACGCTATCTTGCTATCTCGTTCTGGCCCCGCTGTGCGCGTTTAAACTTTTATTCATTGAGTAGGTTGAGGCGCTATAATATAGCGCGAAGTCAGAGCCGCTATAGCACACGCTATACGCTATTTACAAATAGTCTGTTATATTTTGGCGCTATACGCTTTATTAACCACCACTACTCCCAATCACCCGGTAAACCCAATCGATCACCCGAACATTCACCTCTACAAAAAAAAAATGAAGCGCATTCGATTTAAAACTCAATCGCTCAGAAACGCGTTAAATAAACACTTGGACGCGTGACTTTTAATATCTCTATACATTTAAAAATATCAAATTATAATATTAAACTCATCTTGGATGGGTATTCATTATTTTCTGTACAATGGTACCCCGTGGTGCCGTGGCTGGGATGAGGGTGTCAGGATGGGCTACCTTACCTGACATCTCGATTATGCTGTTTGTATTAAGATTAAATTGATGATAAATCTGTGTTGGTTTGTGTGTTTTTGTGAGCTGTTGTTAAGATTATTTGTTGCTAAGTAGCTAGTGATGTAATAGTCTATTTGAATATCTTAATTGTATGTGTGGAGAGAGACTTCTTAGTAATTATCTTAGCAATTTAGTGCGAGTCGAGACTATAGGCATTCCAAATGATGATTGGTACATTTTTTCAAGTGGGTACTTGTTACTGCCAATAATGATTACCTGGTTTGGTACCAATTATTGACAGCTTTGCTGTAATGATTAAAGTTAAGTGACATTTAAACGTCAAAAATGTACTGTTAAATAGTCGCTAATCATTAGGTACTTAAATTTAAGCAATGTTTATGAATAAAGGGTATGCTTTTAAAGATTCTAGGGTCACATTTTGATACTTAGTTTTCGTTGAAGTAACAAATACGCTGAATTAAATAACGAGAAGCGTTCTAACTTGTAAGTCATCTGAGTAATCGTGATACCTATTAAATGACAGAAATACATAAATGAAATATGAAAGCAGGCAAGCCCGAGTGTAAAGCGTGTAAACCCATTTATAACACAGTACTGTAATCCTACGTGTACATTGCATACTTAAGTCTTTCGCGAGATAATCTTCATTTTACATATCTCTGACCGTTTTGTGTTTAAAGCGAACACACCTTTGCAACTTTACTCAACTTTATTCCTTTGTTACATAGGTTATATTTGTCTGATTTGGAGGTTAATTAATTTGGTAAAATATCTTTTATTTAAAAGGATTCTGTAAAGGCATTTTCTATGTATGTTTACGGTGTAATGGTGTAATTATGAATGTTCTAAGATAGTTTCCTTTATGTGTGGACGTAAATATGTCTTTTATAGGGTTTAGGAACATGCTGGAATTAAGGGCGAAGCTACACGAACTATCTTCTTCTTAGCGCTCGGATGGCAATCTAGATAGACTCGTTCCAGAATTCGACTACGTGTTTGGCGCCATCACTAGCGTCCATCAGTTCCTATAACGTGCAGCTGACAGGACACGCAGGACACGATATTAAGTGTCCCATCGTTTGTGGAACTGTACCACATTCACACTCTAAGGCGGAGTCGTGTATGAATCTCCACTTGAACAGATTTTCCTTGCTACGGTCAACCTGGGTCCGGAGTCTGTTTAAGGATTTCCAGGTTACTCAAGGCACCTCATGTCCAGGTGGGAGATCTATAGACGAACTATTATTCGACGCATTCATGTTCTGATCTATATTCTTCCCGGTGTCTTCTTTTTCAACGGATATTGAAGGCTGGATCATCCAATGTGAAGGTAGACAGTGGTTTATTTTCTATTCACACCAGTTCATCAGAAGACTTCAGCAGCATAATTAGCCTATAATGTACCCTCTGCTAGGACACAGGCCTTCCTCTATGTTAAAGGGAGTGGGCGGTAATCCACCACGCGAGCCCAGTGCGGGTTGGTAGATGTCACATGTCTTCGAATTATAGTTTCTAGGACATGCCGATTTCCTTACGATGTTTTCCTTCACCGTTTTGAGAGCAGTGGTGATGAAATAATTTACAACAAAGTAAAGCGCCTGTCTGGGTTCGAACCTACGACCGTACAGCTACAGCTCGTAAGTCGAGGCCGTTACCACGGCAACCACTGCTCTCATCATCAGAAGACTTGCTCTCTATGAATCATCGAAAGCGCTTGTTTGCATGATGATGCATCGAAAATGACAGATGTAAAAAAATTATTTGTTGAGAGTTCAACATTCAACAGCAATCGCCATTTTTTCTGATGCTCCTGCAAAGAATAGCCCATCATATTTTCACCTGCAACAAAAAATCACCAAGTTTTATAGATCTAAAAATAATTACAGCCTTTAAATCAAACCAACCTGACACCATCACCCCAAGCCCTCAGAGAGCTCACCAATTAACTCGTGAGGTCAAACCATGATTACTCTTAACCCATTTCTATACTCTTAACCATTAATTTCTGTGCAGTAATACCCAATACCAAGTCTGACAGCTAAAAAATGCTACCGTAGAGCCTTGAAGAGCTTTGTAACAACATCATTAGAGCTCCTGACTCTCTATAAAAGAGCAAATAGCCGGTAAGCTTATGCCTTATTATGGTGGGTTGTCCATGGAGTATGGGATAGAAGAGACTTGTTTCTGAAATGTTTGTGAGGCTAGGCTGTGTTCGGTTTGGTATATGTTGATAAAACCTTGATTAGTTTTTCTACAAGTTTCCAAAAATTATGACAAAATGTGATTACTTTCAGATAGTATTTGAAAGTTCTTATATCTAATTTTGTCTAAATTTATCATATTTTGTCTAATACTATCTAACTTTTATCTAATTTTGAGCAATATTGTTTAATTTCATTTAATTTCATAGGTCTTGTTTTATTGTGTGATTTAACCTAATTTTATGATTGTATGACATATTGTGTAATTATTAATATTGACTAATAACTTGTATGTTAGGTCAAACTGTTAATATAAGTTGGTTATCAATAAATTAATCAATTAAAAAACATAAAGAGCAGCTCTTTGTAGTCCTCTTTTTTCGATATCTTACTACTATGATATTTTTTTTTTTTTTTATTTATTCATTAGTACACATACATTTTATACATTTAAGTTGGTGCCAACATAAACTCATTAGAGTTTGTTTGTTTGTCATTTGTTTTGCACGTAAGTAGCTTCTAGAGAAATACTCTTCGCCTAATGTTTTATTAAAAACTAGCTTCTGCACGCTGCTTCACGCGTGTAAGGAAATATATCTCACGAGAACGTATGCTACCAGGACAAAAAGTAGCCATCCCCAGTATGCCATCTAAATCTTTGCCAAATTTTATCGAAATCCGTTCGGTGGTTTAGGCGTGAAAAGGTAACACTCAGACAGAGTTACTGTCGAATTTATAATATTAGTATGGAGAGACTACTATTTAATGACAGCGAAAGGATGCTATAAGACCGTCATAATTACAAATTCCAGCCTTCAAAACCATACTGTAGGTGTTTTTGATGGCTGGAATTTGTGGGCGGTGTTTTGATTGTTTCCAAGAAGTGGATCAACGAACTCTTCAGCAACGCGTCGTAATCATAGTGCAATTTATCAATAATCCTGGTCAATTATTAAGCATGGTCACCTCAACATAACTGCTTAAATAAACATCGTTAACAGTGATAGATATGGGTAGTTATGAAAATAAACCAAAAGACGCTAACTTAACGAGCTTGAGTACCACTCGCGGTTTAACAACGATCATTTGGATATGTTTCAAGTACATTGATGGGATTGTATGGAGATTTTATAAGGAGAAACGTTTTAACGTTTTTTTTTTTTGTTTTTTTTTTAACGGTTACCGAGTTAGTTTTTAAATAAAGGTAACATTGGAGCTTGAAATTAAAACTCGATTACAGAGTTTTGTTTGTAATAAGATAATAATGACTTTATAAATAAAAGCTTATGTTTGATACTGTAGTACCTACTTAATTGCTTCATAAACTGGGTGTCTGCAAACAGTTTATGTAAAAAATAAATCGGGGAAAGTTTCAGTTGAATAACATGAATAAAGATTATCTACAAGTAAAAGGTTTTCATTTAAAATTAAAGTTACTTAACAAAAAAACAATCCACCATAAAATCTCCTGCTCTTATCCCAATTTCCCACTAAGGGCGAATTTCACCAAACTTTTATACCTAGAATACCCTGAGAATAAATCTTTAATTTTTTGACATTTTTTCCATACTAGAACTGTTAGACGTCCATTTTATTCCACGGATAAAAGGAAAATCCCGACTTTGGTAAAATCGGCCCTAATAGAAATTAATAGAGATTAGTCATCATCTCAGTACTGTTTACTTTAGTCACCCGCTTTCTAGCTGTAATATTATCATCTTTCACATAGTCAGTCTCATCATACAATACTCACCCAGCAATCCACTCCAAACACACCGATATACCCACTCCGCCATCTTTAAAATATCCCACCAATACAAGCCCGGGAAGATACCCTGCTGTGACGTAGCTAAGTTTATCCCTTTCACATCAATTGAAAATATATTATATTTGTCCTTTTTCCACGCAGTCAAACAGTTTAGTGGCGTGATTGCTTCTAGGGTTATGAATATTTAGATTTGTCGAAGGATTAATCTTGTTTGATTAGCGATAAAGTGTAGTTAGACTCTTTGTGAAACGATCTTGGTAGGAATAGAACGGCTGGATTATGAAAACTATAACCGTACTGAAATCGCAACTGTTAATTATTATTGATGATGCGCAAATTGATCGTCTACCAAATGCAATTGAAGCGATTGACAATAAACACACAGAACGTTTCAACAATAAAAACAACAAACAATTGATTGTTTCAGGGACCATTTAGAACCATGTTATTTTAAGTGAAAATTCTCTAGGAGCGTTGAACAATTTTTGGTAAGGGAAAATTTTATGGGGTCGCGTCACCGACGTTAACAGTAAATCAGTAGGCAGTAGTGAAAGCATATATTTTATTCAATAATTTATAACTGATCATTTTCATTTACAAATTATGATATTATTTTTGATTTATGATATCATAATTAATATGAAAATTAAAAAAAAACCTTATATTGATAGTTTTAAGTTTTGAATCCATGGTTTAAATCTGGGGTTGAAGATAAACCTTGTTTTGTTAAAAAGATGAATTGAGTTCAGATTTAGAATCTTACAAAAATATGAAAAAAGCGTGTGGAGTCGGAGGACCCCCGGCAGCAACGAAGTTCAAAATGAAAATCCAAGATGACTGCAAAAATGAAAAAATGACGAACAACTTGAAAATTTTTGCAGCCGTCGTCTTCAGCACCCTCGAAAACTATGGTAAACTATCTCTCTCTATCTGTCTCTTTCTATTATCATCATCTGCCTAGCCTTTTCCCAACTATGTTGGGGTCGGCTTCTAGTCTAACCGGATGCACCTGAATTATGTATCAATTTATATATTTTGCTGTATTTTACATGGAGCGACTGCCTATCTCACCTCCACAACTAATTTTCTGAGTAATACGATACCCCTTGGTAAGACTGGTTGTCAGACTTTCGGGCTTCTGACGACCCGTAACGAATGTCAAAGATCCACGAATGACAGCCGGGACCAATGGCTTAACGTGCTTTCCGAGGCACGGAGGGGTCTTGGTATGTAAAGATGGTCACCCATCCACGGACCAACCGCGGCAAGCGTAGCTTAACTTGATCGATCGACCCGTGCGGCTGATATTACTTAGCCACATAAAAAGTCGCATAACGCTTTTTCATTACGTGACGATTTCTACTAGTTTTACTCCAAGTCCTACCGCAAGCTCCGTAAAAGCACTTCGTTTTAAAAATACCTCCCGTATCTACTTGCTTGTAACTCTATACATGTTATGATCACTTCGCGTCCGTTGCGTGTGAAGTACAAAACGTATGAATTAATTACACGCGAGCCATTCCTTAGTACGATTGCTTGTACGTCTGTATGTCTGTATATGTGTGTGTGTGTGTGTGTGTCTGTGTGGTGGTGATAACTGATGAGCAGATAGCGATGCTGCTTCAGATGAGGTGTTTTAGAGATTGGTTATAAAATCTTTATGTTTAAATCTTATCTGTTTATAATAAACTTAGTACCTATCAAAATTATTTTTGACGGTTTTTAAGTGAGAGGAGACTGCCTCGTTGGCTTAGTGGTCGCAAGTGTGAGGAGCCTTATGCTCCATGCTCCTGGATTTGATGTTCGGGTCGGGTCATTTTTGATACACTCTTACAAACGTATACTGGTTTACGCATAGCATAGTATTGCATAATCAGCCTATGGTGTTTCCATTGCTGAGAAACAGGCCTCCTCTCTGTGAGACGGAGTGGGCCGTAATCCACCATGGGGATCCAGTGCGGGTACCATCCTGTCTTCGTATTTGTTGGTTCTAGGATATGCCAGTTTTCCTCACAATGTTTTCCTTCACCGTTTTGAGAGCAGCGGTGATGAAATAATTTACACACAGTAATACGCCTGTCTGGGTTCGAATTCGAACCTACGACCTACAACTGTTAACTGTGTGTTAGGAAATTTATAGTAGTACCTTCCACTCGCAAAATGCTCTCTGTTTCATGAGGCAAGGGACATTTTTACAATAACTATCAACTATCTCTGCCTATTCCTTCGAGGTGATAGAATGGTTCACCGGCTAGCTCAATATTCACCCCTACGACCACTAAAAAGATCAAGAAGGCAACTCACTTAGGTTTAATTAAGATAAAAACCCGGACGTCCCACTTATGTAATCTTTCTAAACCAAATTGTAACCTAATTACTACAGGAAAGTTAACACGGAACTTTAAGATTAACATTACAATCATACCACTTTACCTTATCAGATGCACCATTCAAATTACTCGAATACAAATTACGTTCATTCAAAGTTGAATGGTACCCTAATGTGAGTCATTCGTTGTTCATTCTTGACAAATTAATTCGTTCTTTCGTTCGAAGCTTGCATGTTAATTAGGAAGTTTTAAGTAATGAGATGCACCTAAATGAGGTATTTTGAATGTGTGTATCCTTTTTTAAGGCTTTTGAAAGTGTCAATTGATTTTAGTTATTGGCTGATTTTTTTAAATGTTGTGTTTCAATTAGTTGGTGTTATACGGAATTTTAATTAGGAACCTACACAGTTGCTCCATGTATGTATAATACTGGTATTCAGCAGCATTTGGTTAGACTGGAAGCAGACACCAAAATAGTTGGGAAAAGGCTGGGTAAATGATAATGTCTAGGAAGATTGAGGTGTCGCTTAGATTTAGTAAAAACGCGCTTAGCTCACGTTACGCTATGACACGAATTTGTGGTAGATCATTAAGAGGGAAGCCATACTGAAAGACTTATTAAGAATTAAGAACCTATAACCTATAATAATAACCTAAGTATTTCACAGAGCTCCTCTTCCAAGGGAAGGTAAAAGTCAGCGGCCACAAATGCCGATTTTCAGGACATTTCCATGTTCCTACGTAGTTCAGTCAATCATCTTGCCGAGGCATACCTCTCATTGTTTAAGTCCAAATTTAATCCTTGAAAAATGTATCAAAAGATCATGTAGCACACAAAATTTCGATTAGAATGAGGCAATGAATTTTATTGTTCAAAATAAATGGCAATGCTATTATGCGTTACGCAATTACCCTGCTTGTTGTAACTTCTTCTTCTTCTTCAATCGGTCCCTCATTACTGAGGATCGTGGTCACTGGACCCTTTTAAGCGGATAATCTAATAAATAATAATAATCTGTTGTAACTTATCTCCGCGTTTATTCATAAAGGGTTTAAGGTACCTACTCAGTTAAAGTACTTAGGTATAGAGCGGATTTTTTTTGGGAAATCTTTGGGAATCCGTCAGGCTTAGAAATAATAATAAAATATATTATTTATTTATTATGTCCTTTATTTCGTTATTTTACGACCCTATGTTACGAGGACGTCGTGTGGAGGAGGTGGAGGAGAGGCCATTGCCGAGCAGTCGGACGACGCAAGCTAACAGTAACAATAGCTAATCCACATTCTTATGAATAGTAAGGCATCTAGAGTGTTCGAATAAACTAATCTATTAGAGTGTTAATCACACTAATGATAGAAAGAGGAAAGTTTGTGAGTATGTGTGTGTTTACCTATATGTTTGTTACTTCTTCACGCTCAGACGGCTGGACCAATTTTGATAACATTTTGTATTGTTTTGATAAAATTTATGTCAAAATTGGTCCAGCCGTTTGAGCGTGAAGAAGTAACAAACATAATATTATAAACACACACTCAAAAACTTTCGCAATAGCAATCATTTCTTTTTTACTACTCACCGGATAATCTTGATAAACTAATATGGAATTTGTTGCTATAGAAATTTTATCAAAATTGGTCCACCCATTTCAGCGTGAAGAAGTAACAAACATATAAACACACACACACACACTCACAAACTTTTGCCTTTTATTAGTGTGATGTGTACACATGTATGTGCAAATAAATATATCTTACCTATCTTATCTGTACACTAAAAAATTGTTATTGCACAAAAAGAAATAAACGTAATTTATTTATTTTTTCATTTATATATATTATATACATATTATACTATTATAATTTAAACGTATTCAAATCAAATACAGATCTTGTGAGTAAAAAATATACGTAACAAAAATATTTTCATTCAGAAAAAAATATTATTCAACGTTGTTAAGCAAGCCTTTAGAACAGCCAACCTCTAGGCCTAACTTAAAAATAGGCCTATATCTAAAACCAGTAGTATATCCGAGCGAGATGACAACACTCACCAATTTTCCAATCATAGCAAAGAAAGAGACAGACAGACCCGTTATCTACAGCCACAAGCGAGACCGCACGACAGAGACAATAGTACTCAAGCTTACAGTGTCCTGATTGGTCGACTGGTTAGTTCCAATTATTTGTAAATGCGCGAGAGTACTTGTAATTTACATCTTTTTATTTTGAACTCAAAATTAAGGATTATAAACTTTATTTCTTTAATCTTAGAGTTTGTTTTTCGTTGTGTTAGTTGTAATGTATGGAGTTGTAAGTTAGTGTATGGATATCGGATTATCATTTGGTAAGTTAAGTTGTGACTCTAAGTTACTATGTTGTGAAGTGTGAAAAATGTTAATTTAGGGCGACTATTCTGAAAAGTCTCGCGTTTATAAATAAATGCTTACTAAGCATTTCAGGATGACGGTGGAGTTTCTTGCCCATTCTTCTCCATACGTAAACTACCTTTTGGAAGGGGCGACTAGAATCAATTCAATTTTACTGTAAGTTTTGACGTTCAAAAGTGCCTTTAATGTGCCTATTTGAAATAAATGATTTGACTTTAACTTTTATCCTATGTGTCACTTTGATGTATAAGCTATATTACTCTAAAGTTTCATCATAATCCGTTCAGTAGTTTTTGCGTGAAAGAGTAACCAACATCCATCCATCTATCCATCATCACAAACTTTCGTGTTTAAGGATAGGATAATAGGATTATATGGCGGAAAATATTGCGTATGAATGTCGATGGCTGTAAGAGAAGGGGAAGCCCACAGAAACGATAGATGAACTGTGTGAATGATGATATGGTTAGAAAGGGGGTGATTATAGAGATGACGACAGACTGATAGAGAAGTATGGAAGAAAAGTACAGACGCCAGCACATCAAACTAAACGAAAATGTCAAATTTTACCAATTTTACTTTGAACCTTATGTTCTAACAATAAAGTTGAAAATCGATTAAAGAAATTTGACAGATTGTAGTAGCTTGATGTGCTGGCGTCTGTACATATTGCGCCAATTCCAAATAGATGATAAGGACTGGAGAATGGTGATGATAGTGGAGTTATATCTTAATAAGAAGCCTTTTTCACCATTTATTTTTCTTTGACAGTTCTTCCATTCTTATGGTTTAACGTGGATTTCGGAGAAGTATAGGACCCCTCAAAACGGTGTAGGAAAACATCGTGAGGAAACCGGCCTGTCCTAAAACCAAAAATTCTAAGACATGTCGTCGCTCGCGTGACTAAAAGACCTATCTCAATTGGCTGATTTGGGTTGGGACAGCTACATTTTTCTATTCGTGATTCTTTACACTTTTCGCTAACCGTCGTACCTCTATGTTATTTGGATCTCAAAATATAACCATTTTGAAAGATAACAAAATGTAAAGAATCACCACAAGGAAGAGTGTGGTTGTTCTGACTCAAATCGGCAAAAAAATGAGATAGGACTTTTAGCCATGCGAGCGACGATGTGACATCTACCAACACTTTTAAACTTTAATAAAACGTAATCACGTTTACGTAACCAAACCTAGTATTTATCCACCTAATTATTAACGATAAACGGTAAATCATTTAAAAATAATACTTTTAGGATTCCGTATCCAAAGGCTACCAACAGGACTTCATTACTAAGGCTCCGCTGTTCGTCTGTTTGTCACAGGGCTGTATCTTTTGAACCGTAATAGGTAGACAGTTGAAATTTTCACAGAGTATAGACTAATATAGCTGCGATAACAACAACAAATGAAAATAATAATTATTGTTATTTATTATTAGCCATTACTGTCCCACTGCTGGGCAAAAGCCTCCCTATTCTCTTTCTACCTCTGTCTGTTCAGAGCTACCAAGGACCAATCTTTATTAAAAGAGTCCAGCTCAACGGAATGAAAAGAAAAAAGTTCGAGCGTGTCCCCATACAAGTTCACTCATACTCTATAGAAAAGGGAGGATCCTCCGACCAGACGGGTGTAGTGTCTGGCGGGCAACTGCCCGTTGATTCACTCCCCCTCCCCCGATCACTCCCCCCCGGAGACCGGAGGTCGATAGTGGTGATGTAGCGGTATCTACAACGCCACATACAAACAAAACGTCATACTGACGTCACGCAAATCCTGCATCGCGCAAGCAGAGTTTACCGCGCAACTAGCATAGATACAACGGCCCGACATGAATCAATGGGCAGTTGCCTGCCAGACACAACACCCGTCTGGTCGGAGGATCCTCCCTTTTCTATGGAGGTTGAGTGAACTTTACACCCTGTTCCTCATACCTCTGTACAAGAAACATGTTTTTTTTACATGACTGCCCAAAAAGGAGTGTTATTTTACTAAAGCATTTAAGAAATTGGGATACATGAAGAAGCCTCCTCGTGTAGCGCAGTTTGTTCCGCCAGTTACTCAACTGAACCGAGCGCTCGGTGCATCCTGGATAGTCACACCCAACACCTTATTTGACTGGCCAATTCTTCCCTTGCGGTGGTAGGGCTAACGACCGCCTGGTTTGCGACCACCCTCCCACCGGAGTCCAGCGTCAAGCAGCCTGCTGTGTTTCGTCGATGCGTGGGAGTCTAGGTATCTTGTGGACACGCTCGTTCCATAATAGACCTCATCCATCGATTTCCATCAGGCGTGATCGAGGTCAAAAGCGGGCGGGGGCATAATAGATAAATAAAAATGAAAAAACAAAAAACATATATCTACTTAATTTTAAATTATTATATGGTGGTACAGAACCCTTCATATACGAGTCTGACTCGCACTTGGCTGCTTTTCAAGTCTTAACCAACATAACTGTTTTGAAAGGTTAAAAACGCGTTGATGTCTTTATAATGACAGTTAACTTGCTCCACGATTATGTTGATAATCCTATGAAATTACATGATTTCAATAATTTATTGTTTCATAATTTTCCAATTTAGTCGCCTATAGAGTCTGTAATGGTTTTTTAAAACATCTGCCCTCGTTAAAGGCTTTTTTCGCTGTTTGGTAAGTAGATAAGAAAACGTAACTTAGACATAATTTTTTATCATCTGCCTAGCCTTTTCCTAACCATGTTGTATACCTGTATTTACATGGAGCGACTCCACAACCAAGTTACTGGGTAATACGATACCCCTTGGTAAGACTGGTTGTCAGACTTTCTGGTTTTTGACTACCCGTAACGACTGTCAAAGATCCATGAATGGCAGCCGGGACCAACGGCTTAACGTGCTTTCCGAGGTACGGAGGGATCACGGTATGTAAAGATCAACCACCCATCCACTGACCAACCGCGGCAAGTGCAGCTTAACCTGATTTATCGACCTGTGCGGCTGTTATTATTTAGCCACGGGCTCCTCTTAGACATCATTTTTGATAGTTTAAAATGGGATGTATTTAATAGCATTTTAAATTTGATGAAACATCTATAAAATTGTATATCAGCACTTTAAAATAATAATACATCAACAATTTAATATTATCACTTTAATTAACATGAACCAAATTTACAAAATAAATATACACTTTAAACTAATAGTTTCATAAACAACTTAAAATATAATTAGCTAAGTCTTATTATTATAGCTTATAAACCAACTTAGAGCCGCCATCGGAGTTGGTATGCGACGCAATTATAGTGCAAACCATTATTTTTATTGTTCATTCAACTAATTTTAAAGCTAAACATTTTAAAGTGTGAGACATTATTTTTAAAATGCGTTTATAAATATTCCCCATTTCAAATGTATGGACCTGTAAGTTTGTGTATCTATTATGAACACTGTGTGCCTATTATGGTAACTGTAATAGGTTGACTGATGGCTAGTTTGACTGACTGACTTTACTCCACAAACGTTAATTTCTAACATAATTGAAGATGTTAACCTATCATTGAACACCAGTTTGTATACCCTTATATAGAATAAATAAAAACTGACGCTAGAACTGACTTGAAAGCTTGTCGCTGTAGATGTCCATTGGATCCTTAAGAGTAAACTAGTCGCGAGCTCGAACTCCCCGGTGGTAATGGCTAAAAAGCATGCTGTCTCTCCTGACTTCTAGTTTGACAGAGCTAGTAGCAGTGATGAGCAATAAGACGCTAGTTTACAGGTATAACGTCTAGTTCTCATGCACAGAAACACAGTTCGGAACTGACAGGCACGTAAAAGAATTCTAAAAGTGCTTTGGAAAATCGAGTTTTATGAAAAACCACTCCATAAATCATTTTTGAATAAAGTTTATTGAACTCTTCGATAACTGAGCTTTGTCGGTACGGAAGATTTTACAGTTCTTTTATTACTTATTTACACCCAAAGTTACGTTAAAAGTAGCAAGAAAAACGAATCTTTGTTGGCTCATAACTTTTTAATGGTTTTTTATTTTACTATTCTATTTACGTACAAACACAATAAAAAATCAAAATGATGTCATGTTTAACGTTGGATGTACAATGCCAAACAGTGGAGTAATACTCTCCCGAAATGTGTACCTATGGGAAAAATTTCGACTAGTGGCACCTTAAGATATCTAATAAATAATATTCTATTTTACTGGAATAAAACTTGAACCTAGTTTTTTGTTGTTTTGAAATTCATGAACATGACGAACTTAGGATCGTATTATTGAAAGATACTCAACTTGAGTAATAACAGCCGTACGGGTCGATCGATCAGGTTAAGCTATACTTGCCGCGGTTGGTCCGTGGATAGGTGAAGTAATTTCACGAAACTTACTTACATGGTGTAGCCTACCTCTCGCCCTTCCTGTTACACCATCATTCTAAGGGGCTGTTTATTTTCTGTATACTTTTCAGGATATTTGGTATGGTATATTACTTTAAGCACAATATGTATTACACTGAAAAAAATAATTTCTTACACATTAAAGCGATTTTATTAAGATTTACTGACTTTATACAGTAAGAAGAAATGTTTGTAAAACAGTAAAAGACAAAACAGTTTTAATGATTGAACATACTATTTACTGAAAAAAACAACAAAAAAAGGAAAACCACTATTACTGTAATGTAAATAGATTTCAATGGTTTGAACGATATCACCAAATGAATAAAACAGTTAATTTTGTGACCTTATAGCTACCTAAAACGTTAAAGTTTACTGTCATGACGGTAACATTTTGCCTCAAGCTTTAACTGTTTTCGGATCAGTAATAGTTATTTATGATACTAGTGCGGTAAGTTGGTTTTTACAAACGAGTAGACGAATGTAAGCCCGAGACGAAGTCGAGGGCTTACCATAGTCACGAGTTTGTAAATACCAATTTCTGCACGTGTGTCATACAATGTTTTTCAACACATTTGCGAGAAAACAGTACAGTATATAATTAAACAAACTTTTTCATTTGACTATTTTTTATAAGCAAATAAGAAAATAAACAGATAGGTCACTACTCTTGGAAATTAATAGTAAAATTTGAACAATTATTGAAATTCAGTGAAATTTGCTGCTTTGGAAGCTTAACTGACTGACTGACATTATTAATTTCACACTTAGTATGTTGAACTCATATTATTATTTTGTTTATTTAACAGTGGGAAAGTCGCAACAATTTTTGAAATTTCGAATATGAAAATGGCGCGAATTTGCAAATGGCGCCAAAATTAGAACTAAATTTTTGAAAATTGGTGAAAATTAGAACTACATCTTTCGTCTCATTTACTCTTTAGTATTAAAGTGAGACAACGTATTGAGCAAAAGCGCTTCCAAGGAGGTTCGATCAGTCAGGTTGTTAATTCTCATAATGTAAAACTCTTTGGTGGAATTCTTATATTTTTTTATGGAAATTAAAAAAAAAAACCGTAAAGAAAACGCACGGTGCTATACAACGGAACGTGCGGTAAAATAGGTACTTAGGTGAGAGTACCTATTTTACCGCACGTTCCGTTGGATGGTGCGTAATTTTTAACTTTCGAACAATGTATACAGGCTTTGTAAATGCATTTTTCGAGCAAATGTGTTGAAAAAAATATTGTTTTGAACGTTAGGCTCATATGGAACTGTTTAAAGCAGTTCAGATTAATGTTTTTTAATTTTTATTTACTGCTTATTTCTTTCAGTGTACACTTTTACTAAGTTATTTTGAAATATCACTGACTTACGCTAAAATATCACTGACTTACGCTAAAATATCACTGACTTACGCTAAAAGAAAACTTCATGAGGAAACCGCTGCAGTTTCAGCATTTATATCGCAGTGAGCAAGAATGTTGATCAATGCCATTCCTTTTCTCTAAGACAGTGGTTCCTAACCTTTTCAATATTGTTACCCCTGGACCTATTAGGAAAACTGATTTTACCCCGACCTTCAAATAATAAACAATGAATTAGGTACATAAAAATAGTTACTGTGATGTGGTATTGTTTTGTTGGTTTTGTTTCACAAATTTTTTATATGTTAGGTTTAGTTTCGCTTATAGCGCATCTTAAATCGTGTTCCACGTTGAGACGGTTTCTGGCCTTTGTTTTCAGTGTAACCAAAGTTGAAAAACCACTCTCACATCTATAGGTGATGGCAAAGGGTATTAGCATTTTTGAAGCTCTGTTAGCTTTAATAGGATAAAACAGATATGGCGAGGTGACCCCGATGACAGCTTGAAAGAGATGCCGCGTGCAGTTCTTACTGCGCGGTGATTTATCATTTGTTCTTTTTAGCTAGGTATTTTATTAGATTAGGTCTTAATTATTAGGTTCTTTGTTACCCCCACAGAATTGCTGATTTACCCCCGCGGGGGTAATTACCCCCAGGTTCGGAACCACTGCTCTAAGAGAACATACAATTGCCTTACAGCGAGACAGTCACAGGCTCCTAGTGCTAATATTATTTATAACTACAGACAGCTGTCATAACTCGCGAGAAAATTGTGGGAATTTCTCAACAATGTAAGATAGATTCATAGTTTCCTATTCGTAGCCAAAGTGCGATGGTAATACGTGGGACTGAATGTAATATTTGCCTTGTTAGGTTGGGTATCAGTAATTTAAAAACACTGTATCATTTATTATGGTTTTTGTTTGTGTAGGTAATAAATACGCGGTTCCTTTTTATTATATTATTAGTATTTTGTAGTGGTAATAGATTGGTGAGAGATTGAGAATCGAGCTCAGTGGCTGTAACGATCTGTACACCTTATTTAAAATAGAGGGTAAGCAGACCGTCCAATAATTTTTATTAGGGAAGATAAAATACAGAAAGTTATAAAAACAGCTAGTTATAAAAATACTAAATAGCACGCACTCTCGGAAGTTTATAGTTCACACACGCGCGCACTCACTGGAGTTTTATAGTTCACGTTATGGAATCAGCTCAGCACTGTAGGAACGGGTATCAGGCGTCAGGGTAGCAAGTTATACGAGGTTAGCTCGCGAAGATTAGAAGTAGAAGGTCCCAGGTGGAATCTTTAGCTGGATCCCCTGGGTTAGTCAAAGATGTCGCAGCAGAACCAAGCAGTTCAAGTTGACACAGCAAAACCAAGCAGTTTTCTGATGCTTAATGTCTCAGTCCCAAGACTCGAATGCCCGCAGCCTCCAGCTGTTCGTGAGCTCGTTTTCAAGTAGTCTTCCTTTTTCAAATATCAGTTTTCTTCTATGTGGCCATCATCTAATCTGACAAGTGTAACCGGCCAAGACATATCCACGAGTGCGTAAAGAATATTATAAATCTAATTTAAAATTAAGTTATTTAGACTAAACAATCGTAATAATCTTAATAATACAAAAGCTAAACATATTGATAAAAATAATTTAAGTTATTTAGACCAAAGAGTAATTACCATAGACTAAGCCAGAAAGACATTTAAAAAGTAATTGACAGTTTTGACAATTGACGTGTCACAACATGAAAATTGAGTAAAAGTATAATGTAAACATATAAACAAATAAAAAGGATGATAAATAGTATTAAAGTGTAAGTAATGATAAATAGTATTATGCGTGATGAAAGTAAAGTGTAAGTAAGCATAAATACTATATTTCCCCAACAACCCCGAGAAAATTTTTGGCCTAGAACAAAAATTTTGCTAAGGTTAAAATATTACAACATTCACAAAACTTACATAACTCATTCAAACACACCGACATCTTACGAAGTTAGGTCAGGTAGGATTCACATTCAATGATCACTACTCAACCTGATAAGTCATAACTTTAAGGCTTATTTAAGGAGTTGTAATCCGCTCGCGTCTAAAACCACTAATGAGATGAAAATATAAAGGTTTAACAAAGGCTTATTTTTAAAGGAGTTGTCATCCGCTCCTAATCAACTTTTAGAGTCGATAGACAGAAAATCAACTTTTAGAGTCGATAGACAGAAAATCAACTTTTAGAGTCGATAGTCAACAAGGGCTTATTTTTATGGAGTTGTCATCCGCTCCAATCAACTTTTAGAGTCGATAGACAGAAAATCAACTTTTAGAGTCGATAGTTAACAAAGGCATATTTTTATGGAGTTGTCATCCGCTCCAATCAACTTTTAGAGTTGATAGTTAACAAAGGCTTATTTATATGGAGTTGTCATCCGCTCCAATCAACTTTTAGAGTCGATAGATAACAAGGGCTTATTTATATGGAGTTGTCAACCGCTCCAATCAACTTTTAGAGTTGATAGAAATAGACAAGTTATCATATTAACTTGTAGAAAAGAATAGATATATACGAAAGATTAAAATTAATCTTTTAATGGTTTAAGAACCGATGAATGAATTAAAAAACAAATAGAGTTTTAATAAATCAAAAGGAACTCTATTATAGAGGAAGGAAAGAAGAAAGGGATGAGTTATGAATATAGTATAATACGAAAAAAAAAAGTACAAATATAGGGATAGCAAACGAGTGTAAAAGAATAAAAATATGCGAGTCTATATAGGATCTGAGTTAAAGAAAACTCGAATGTTAGAAAGGTCTCAAGAGTGTTACGAGTTAAGAGGGAAGGAGGGATAGAGGGATCTGAGTCAAAGAAAACTCGAGGACTCAAGTGTCATCTCAAGAGTGTCATGAGTTAAGAGAGGGGTCAGAGTTAGAGAAAACTCGAATGTTAGAAAGGACTCAAGTGTCGTCTCAAGAGTGTTAAGTTAAGAGGCAAGGAAGGATAAAGGGGTTAGGTCTGAACCGCAACACCGCAGTTAGAAAAAACGCTAGGGCAGCTCCCGTAATACAGAAGACGGAAAGCTCCGAGTAAAACGTCAAGGGCAGCAGTAAGTTAGCTCCGAGTAAACGTCAGGGCAGCTCCCGCAATACAGTAGTCGGTAAGCTCCGAGTAATCGTCAGGAGAGTCTGAGTGTTGGATACGGTCCAAAAGTGTATATAAATTTAAGAGTAAGACAGTCTACAGAAAATAAAAATCGAAAACCAATGAAAACTTATTTGTATTAGTGGTGAAATTCGGAACTAATGCATAAAGTTTAGTACCTACTTTTCCCACCGCACAAAAAGACTAATACTCAATGCAAATGCACTATGGCTAGTTACCTAGCAACCAATGTCAAACAATAACAATTAGAAAAATATTTTGAGAGCCCACGATATACTTATTTCGGTATGATTTCCAGATATAAGTATAAATATATTATTATTAAGTGTTTAGGAGGATAGTGGAGTATTTGTTATAGGAGTTGTGTAGATGTATGGGTTTGTATAAACATCCACAGGATATTCTCCTGTTTCAGTCGTGAAGTGTCTCAATCCCCTAACTTGGTAGTGACCACGAGGTGGTTTTAAAAACACGCCAAGCGAAGACTGAGTACGATTACCAATGGGTAAACGCTGTAGTGTGCAAGTATGTGGGGTGCAGTGTAGTGATGTATTGGTAAAGAGTTAAGTGTAGGAGGAAACGACTACGGGATATTGTCCAATAGTACGTCGTAGAGTAAGCCAAACCCCAACTTGTAAGTGACCACGAATGGTTTTAAAAACACTGACAAGCGAAGAATGGATGCCAACTACCTTTCGGTAGTGGGATGTATGAGAATGAAGTATAAGATGATGTTCAGTATGAAGAAGTGTTGAATCGAATATAGGAGTCTTCAAGAAGAGAGCTGAAGAAGAAAAATAAGTTAGTTAGTATTCAAAAGACTAAGCCAAATAAGGAGTTCAAAAATAGATACCTAGTGCTAGTTTTTTTTAGAATTTAGAAAAAGGGGGTGAGTTCGAGTTATTTTTACGTTGTGGCGCCAAACTGTAACGATCTGTACACCTTATTTAAAATAGAGGGTAAGCAGACCGTCCAATAATTTTTATTAGGGAAGATAAAATACAGAAAGTTATAAAAACAGCTAGTTATAAAAATACTAAATAGCACGCACTCTCGGAAGTTTATAGTTCACACACGCGCGCACTCACTGGAGTTTTATAGTTCACGTTATGGAATCAGCTCAGCACTGTAGGAACGGGTATCAGGCGTCAGGGTAGCAAGTTATACGAGGTTAGCTCGCGAAGATTAGAAGTAGAAGGTCCCAGGTGGAATCTTTAGCTGGATCCCCTGGGTTAGTCAAAGATGTCGCAGCAGAACCAAGCAGTTCAAGTTGACACAGCAAAACCAAGCAGTTTTCTGATGCTTAATGTCTCAGTCCCAAGACTCGAATGCCCGCAGCCTCCAGCTGTTCGTGAGCTCGTTTTCAAGTAGTCTTCCTTTTTCAAATATCAGTTTTCTTCTATGTGGCCATCATCTAATCTGACAAGTGTAACCGGCCAAGACATATCCACGAGTGCGTAAAGAATATTATAAATCTAATTTAAAATTAAGTTATTTAGACTAAACAATCGTAATAATCTTAATAATACAAAAGCTAAACATATTGATAAAAATAATTTAAGTTATTTAGACCAAAGAGTAATTACCATAGACTAAGCCAGAAAGACATTTAAAAAGTAATTGACAGTTTTGACAATTGACGTGTCACAACATGAAAATTGAGTAAAGGTATAATGTAAACATATAAACAAATAAAAAGGATGATAAATAGTATTAAAGTGTAAGTAATGATAAATAGTATTATGCGTGATGAAAGTAAAGTGTAAGTAAGCACAAATACTATATGGCATGCATACATAATCTGATTTATTTACCAAAAATGTAAACAGATATAAGTTCATGGAAAAATAACTTTCATTCCTACACAATAAAGTTAGTTTTATGTTACAACTTCAATCATTTTTATAACTTTTTCAATAGTACTAGTCACTCTGAAATCAACTTTATCACCATAAAAATAAAGTTGATATTTGTTTAACTTGCTATAATATTAATTTGAAACATAAGTTTGAATAGACTCTACATACATATACACACGCCTTGTCCACAAGGTGAAAACAACAGGACGCCACCTGCTACGCTGACATCCTTTTAGTTCGTTTACGTTCATACATCAGAGGGGCAATTCCGGGGCTTCACAGTCTGATCCCAGTCTCAATCTGTCAAAAACACCTCTAATTTCCCTATATTTCTGACAAGTTTTTGACATTGATTATCACTGAGATGAGATTGCCACTAGATTTTGAACATTTTTAATTACGGGAAAAGTCTTATTATAACCTGGCCCCAATAAGGGAAATCGAGACGCTTAGACATCTTTTTCTTGGACGTAACTGCATTGCGTGTGATAGCAGTCATTCCAGGCGATATATTCAGTAAAATCTATCTTAAAACTTAGCTGTAATGAGCTTGAAGTGAGCTGTCATTCCAAACTGATGCTAGGGATTGACACTATTGACAGCTCACTTCAAGCTGACTTCACTTAAGTTGTCACGGTAAACTTTTTACAGGTCAGAGGGGAAATTATCGTATTTTTAAGAACGTTCACAATCTGCAGGCTAATTGCGTACCACACTATCAGTAGCAATGGGTTTCATTTTGACAGTTCAGCAATATACATTGCGGTATTTACGTTGTTGAGCAGACACATTTTATGAACACATGAAGCATTGGACTATCAATATCCTTCAAAATTATTCAGATTAAGATTGATAATATGTTACGTAATTAGGGTGCTGACCTCAGTCTTGATAATATGTTACGTAATTAGGGTGCTGACCTCAGTCTCAATCTGTTAAAAATACCACATTTTTGACAAGTTTGACATTTGAGGGGGTGAAGAACAAAACCTCACTTTTCCATTTAAAAAGAAATGTTTTTTTTTTAGTCTATGTGCAAAAAAATGTTAAATTGATTAAAGCAAATAATTAAAACCTTATCAAGAACACCTCTTTTCTTATATAACTTTTTTCCAAAACCACACTTTTCCAAAAATGTTTAATTTAAAAAAACCTCACATTTCCAAATTTGATTTAAAAATATTAGCCAAGATTCTTATCATTTTCATCAACCATTTTTATCAGTTATTGGTACATCAGATTGGCTGAAACACTAGTTTAAATGACACAACTAAAACAAAATTGCAGATGTTGTAGTCAGTTTTATTTACATTTTACTGTTGTCTCCAAAATTAGAAAAAGTGGAAAAGTGAGGATTTGTTCTCCACCTCCTCTTTTGTTTGCCGCCGAGATGAGACTGCGACTAGATTTTACATGTTTTAAATTACGAGTATTAGCCTTCTGATCGGATGGTTTGTTAATCTCAACATAATTAGTAGAGGTTTCTAAGATGACCGTCATAACTTCACCTAGCTTGTTTTAAAAACTTAAAGGTTTATATATCGGATCTAAACTAATGAAAGCTTAATTAAAATGGGTGCGTGTTTATGGTCCAGGAAAGTGGCAAGTGTGAGCGGTATTATTTAACGATGCGGGTATAAATTACGGCGGGAGAATGAGGGCCACGCCCCGCGCCCGGTCGCCGCTGGCGATATCGGTGGGTATTTGTCGATGGACGGTATATCGATAAGTTGACCTTTGCTTGGTTGAGGTTCTTAGGGCAGGATTATCATGACAAAGAGACGCCGTCGTGTCACGGCTGTGGCGCGGCGGAGGACACAGCGCAGCACACTCTTGAGGTGAGCCCGTCGTGGTCCGAGCCGCGCCGGAGTCTCACCGCGGCGATCGGAACGGACCTCTCGCTCCCCGGCTTGATCAACGCCATGTTGGGGGATGAGGGGTCCTGGGCGGCAGTCGCCTCCTTCTGCGAACACGTCATGTCCCAGAAGGAGGCGGCGGAGCGCGCGCGGGAGGAAGACCCTCTCGCGGCGCCGCTCCGAAGGCGGAGGAGGGGTCGAAGACGACGTCAGTATGTCAGTCACCTCCGACCCCTGCCAGGTGGAAGCCAGCAGGCGACGGGTGCGGGGGCACCCTCGCCTGTATTGCACAGGCTTCCACCAGTGCCGGTCATTCCCGTAGCCCCCCAGCCGGGGGGACATGCGGGGCCCGCCAGTTAGGCGGACATGCGCCGAGGGGGTTGTGGACGCATAGGCTGAGCCGGATTCCCATGACCCCCCCATCAAGGCGACGAGGAAACACCGCTGAGTTTTAGTGGGTATACTGCCACCTTGGCAGGGAGTCCCACATACTCCGTGTCGTCCCCCGACGAGCGGAGATGCGTAATGTCATTTTCCAGCGAAAAAAAAAAGGATTATCGTGCAAGACGTCTCTAATTTCTTAATCTTATAATTATAATTAGTTAGTTCAAATAAAAATTATTTTAGTAACCAAAAATTCAATTACAAACCGCAATAATACTATTTTAACTAAAATAAATAACAAGTACTTACGTAAAACACATTATAAAATAAATAAATCAATTAAATCAAGGTCAGCTTTAAAATCATTCTAGTATCATTAATATAATTCACAATCGCTCACAAACTAATGACAACGTTTCTAGAACGAAAATAGTTTTTAGTTGACTAATAACTGAACCGTCTGATCGCTCTGAAATTACAAGAAAAATATTTACCTAAAATATAGATTTAAACAATATAAATGAACTGAACACGATTCGATTACGGAGTAATTTTTTGGGCAAATTCCTGCGAAAAGCATAACATTTTTAAAGCACAGAAGAGGTGCATTAGGTCAATATGCAACCTTAAACCAACAGAAAGCTGTAAACCGCATTTTAAAACACTTAAAATATTAACATTACCTTGTCTGTACATATATGAGACCGCATTATTCGTTAAGAAAAACAGTCGACTATTTAAAAAAGTTTCAGATCAACGCTTTAGGTCGATGAGACCAGAATATCGACACGAATTATGTCTAAGAGCCTCAAAGACCGCCCTTATGCACAAAAGCATTCTCTGCATGGCTCCGAAAATATTCAACAAAATTCCAAATGACATTAAAGATTTAAATTTGACACAACTCAAACGGAAGCTAAATATTTTTTTAATTGAAAAATGCTACTATACCATTGACGAATTCCTTCTTGACAAAATGTAATAAACTAAGCTGACAATTATGTGTGTATTTATTCTTAATAATTTCAAAAATTTACTATCTAATTGTAATCTGTTTTTATTTTTTATTTTTTTATTTTTTGTGTATTTAATTAATTGTAATCCTAATCATTTTTTTTTAAGTTATTGGCTGTACACCAAACATTGAAACGATTGTTAATTTATGACTTTAAATTTCTTATTTGTTTAATTGTATATGCCCTAATGGGTTGTTTTTTGAGAAACGTAACAATTCTGTAAGACCACACATGTATAACCAAAAAACATACAAATAAATACTTTGACTTTGATAAAAAAACGAATTGCTTCGAAAAACTCCACTAAGGTCGTGGACTCGACGCATACGCATTTCAAATACTTATCAATATGTTTTTATTGCTCCTACTGGTGTAACGTTACCAACAATGTTTTGTTAGTTACTTTCTGAGGTCATTCGTGCCACTTGCTATTCATAAAAACGTTTATAGCTACTGATCGCAGTCATTAAACTTTTCAAGAGCTCTGTGTCGTAATTTCATTGGCTAGCAGAAAAGAAGGCGCACTTCTTACTATTACAAAATGTATTTATTACTAGCGTAGTATTTTTTAAAGATAGAAAAAAATATATCTTACATGAACCCACTATTATCATATTGTACAATTTTCAATTATAGATTAACCTTGTCTGAAAGAATAGTTATTCAATGCTTTAATAATAATTTATCGATACCGATATCCCAACAGCACACCACATCTCTATTGCTCTCAGTAACAAGGCAGCATCGAACGATGCATTCTGGTGATTAACCATTATTATATAAAGTAAATTCAATAATGGCCCGGTGCTAACTCGATGTTTACTGATGGCCAGCAATATTCACAAAACAATTTTCAACCCTAACCTATTCAAAAATAAGTTCAAAGTTATGCAGCAAGATCTCAACGAATTTTGACTCCGACAAAATTAATTTTGCAGACACAAAAGTATTTAAGCCGCAGAATTATAAGGAGATTTTTGTTTTTGATCTGCATGTGTAGATTTGTGATCGTTATGGGGTAATACCAACCAGTGTTGCCAGTATATCGCAAATTACCCACATAAAGGGTAATTGTGCGAAATTTTAGGGGTTGTCTTGTAAAGTGTTCGTGAGTTAATAGCTATAAGTGCAGACGTTTTGCAGTAAAGTTTGGTATATGAGCGTGTCTGTTTACTTATGTGCATATTTTCACGCCATTCTCTTTTTTGAAGTAAGTAGAGATTGTTAGTGCCTTGTTGGTTTTAAAGTAGTTTTTGTTTTCGAATTTTTATTTTTATTTATCTTGTGCCAAGTAAGTTAGCTAAGTTATTCAGCTTAAACTATCTTCGTCTAGGTTAGGTTGGCTTAGCGTCTTAGGCTTATTTAGTAATTCAGTAGTGTCATCATCATGCCTAGCCTTTTCCCAACTATATTGTGATCGGCTTCCGGTCTAACTGAATGCAGCTGAATCCCAGTATTTTACATGGAGCGACTGCCTATCTGACCTCCACAATCCATTTACTGAGTAATACGCTAACACTTAGTGATAGTGTGTCAGTCTAAAAAACTTGAAGAAAAACACAATTTAGGCACAGTACCCAATTCGAAACCATCGAAATAATATTCCCATCCAAGTTTTATTTTGTTTAAATATCAAATAAATAAACATAAGACTATAATCTCTCCAAAACACCTAAAAAAATTAACCCATAATGTTTCTCAATCCACACCATAGCTGTCATAGCCTCACAACCGTAAACTGCCCGTTAACAGAATTCATTAAAGAACTGATAATTATAAATAAAGCAAACGAAACCGCTATTAATATCACAACCAACCTCGGGACAAAATATATAATTTAAAATATTAATATTAACTAATTATACGTTTAAAAGAAATATTTTATGCATAATGATATGATATAAATCTCGTTACGGTTTAGGGCTGGGATGAGGTCGATGTTTGGAGAATTTTAGTATCGATGTTTTTATTTTTGTGTGAAAAAAATTGCTACTGTTTTCAAATAAGGAAATATTTTTATAATAGTTTGACATTTTTGTTTTAATTGATGATAATATATTTAATTTTTGACTTGATACTCTGAGGTTAACTCAATTAACACATACAATAGATCTTTGGGACTGGTTTAATAGGTAATTTATATACTTATTCTACAGTAAATAAATGACTACAATTCAGTAAATCTTACCAACTATTGATCTGCTACTGTTCTGGTTTTTCGTCCTATGAGCCAAAAATATGATAATTATACTAATCCGTGGTTAAGAGCTGTCAAAAGCTACTGAGAGTGAGAAAAAAACCTACTATAAACTGCTTTTGACCTCAGATTTATATAACGTTTTTCTCTATCCTAGCAATATTAGTTTTACCACGACACAAATCTATAAAAGTCTATTTTAGTAACGCTTTTCACATAATCCCTTCACACAATCGCATATCACCGTCGCCACGGCAGCATCAGCACCAATTCATAACCCATTCTATCGACGGTCGCATTCAATAAAACACGCTCGGACGCAATCAATGCACATAATAAACAGCTGAACGTCCACGGGCGTAACTTTAAAACAAATAGTTCTCAGAAACGAAAACTTTCATAACTTTACCAAATTGACACCTTGTTGAGACGAAGCAATTCTTGGCGATTTGCGCTGCTCGTAAGTGGCCTATTATAAAAATACCAAGTTACTTCTATAACAAACTCACGCAAAAACAATCCTTATGTTTATTATGGTAAGGTGGCATGAAGATGTAAGAGTAAATTTGTAGAATCGTTCTCAGAATATCGAGCCAGAACACATCTCATCGACAACTCGTTTTGTGTTTTTTTCCCATCACGGAATATCAATGAAATTTGTTCGAGCCCCAATTATGTGGGCATGCCTTTATTTTCGTATTGGAAAGGGTTCCGTAATGATTTTTTAGTTAACGCGTTTATTATTGGTCGTTTATATCGTATTGGTGATTAATCAACATTTTTTTGGGGTGGCTTGGTGATTAAATGGTGTGGTAAGGTGCAAATGTGATTCTTAGAATTATTGGGATTTTTTGTTTAAATTGATACTTTATTATTAAGTTTGAACTTTATCATCTTATTAGGGAGTGAGTTGAATTTTAAGCAGTACCATGTTTTGTGGTGGATTGTTATGGGACATTCAGACTGCCTTCTAAGTAAATATTGCTTTAATAACCAGTAATAATTAGATTAAAAGTTCAAATTAAACTTATAAGATTTGCAGCAATTAGATTCCGGAACGTTTAGAAAGTTTTAATTCTAATTTCAAAATTCCCATTACCCTTCAAAATTCAAATACCAGTACAGCCAGTACGCACATTTACTGAACAAGAAAAAATCTTCCACTTTTAAACTGCGCTGTTACGTCACAAGGGGCTGCGCGCGCACGTTTTTTGCTCGTGTATAATATGTTTAAATATTTGTTAATGCTGTGGAGCGGTAATAGCCAGTGAGTTATATGTGGACACGCCCCGTATCGATAGCAGCGCAACACTAGTCGATGTGAATTTAAATAGTGCTTTCTTTGGTAGGTACGAGATTTTTATCAGATTGTAAACATATTTGAATTGTGATTTCTATAAATGATAAATGATTTTATTTGTGTAAGTAGATTTGTACAAACACGTTTACACGTCAATCATATTTTTTTTTAAACTAGATGAGGTCGGCATTTCCTATCTAACTACTCTGAGAAGAAAGGCCAAAACAAACTCAGAAGTCTCTTTTAAAGTCCAGACATAATCTTGGTCAGATCATGTGAAGACCATGTGGATTGGTGTCTGAAATGGTCTTTTGAGGAAAGAACCACACAGATAGAAGGACCGACGCAATTTTCATAGGGATAGGAAGTGTCGTATTATCCTAGTTTTCACCCATAACACCTTTCGTGTGACGGTAGGTAATTGAGATAATGATACGATCTTTTTTAAGCACCCGAAATATCGTCACAACTTTTTTGTTTGTGGTTGTAATAGAGCGTCATAATATTTGGTGTAATCTTCAATGCACAGACGCCAGCACATCAAACTACCCGAAACTGTAAAATTTTCCCAATCAACTTCGAACCTTATGCTTTAGGGATAAAGTTGAAAATCTGTTAAAGAAATTTGACTGATTGTAGTAGCTTAATGTGCAGCTGCTGGCGTCTGTACATTTATGTACAATCGGTTCTAAAAATTACGTGGGTGCTTCCAAAGTTCTAAAATTGTGTTAAGAAACGAAACATTTCAATTTGCAAATTCATAATAAAAACGAAAATTAAAACTATGTTGTGCTAGCAAATGACATCAAATAATTGAGTCGGTCCTTCTACCAAACACCCTGATATTTGTTCTTTGATCATAATATTCTACTTAATAAAAATCTTAAAATCATTCACTGACAGAAAATGCACAGCTTAAACCGCTGTGTCTAGAATAATGAAATTTTTCACAAGAGTTCCTTAAAAATTCATCTCCTAAAATGGTTTAAATGGGATTGAACTGAATTTTTTGGGATGCATGAAGAAGCCTCCTCGTGTAGCGTAGTTTGTTCCACCAGTTACTCAACTGAACGCTCGCGCTCATCGCATCCTGGACAGTCACACCCAACACCTTATTTGACTGGCCAATTTTTCCTTTGCAGTGATAGCGCTAACGCCCGGCGCACGCATTGTTTGCGACCAACCTTCCACTGGAGTCCGGCGTCAAACCGCCTGCTGTGTTTCGTCGATGCGTGGAAGTTCCAGTGCCTTAGGCATCTTCTGGGCACGCTCGTTCCATCATAGATCTCATCCATCGCTTTCCATCTGACGTGATCGAGGTCAAGAGTCCCCATTCGGCAATAAAAAAAAGAAAAGAACGTTTGTATGGAAGTTTGTATTTTTTGCCAATGGGAAATTTCATCGAACACACGGCTTGTTTTATGATAAATTAGATATTCCTTTAAAAACATCATCCTTTATGCTTTTTTGGGTAGCATAAAGTGTGGAGCAGGGTTGACAATAATATTAGTTCTTAAGAATCGATATAATTCCATTAAGGTCATGGTACAGCTCTAAATAAGTATTTAGATGTGTGCAATTTAAACAATTAACGATTGTTATATAACATAATATATAATATAATATTATAATAATATTATACACGCGAAAGTTTGTGAGGATGGATGGATAGATGTTTGTTACCCTTTCACGCAAAACTACTCAACGGATATTGATGAAATTTGGTACATGTGTTAATCCTGGTTATAAGCTATTTGTATGTTAAATTTCATCTAAGCCCATCCAGCCGTTTGTGCGTGAAGAAGTTACAAACACACACTCACAAACTTTCGTATTTATAATATTAGTGTGATAACTTATGACTCTGATACATATTATGACATTCATAAGATTAAGAAAAAAACATTTAAATTTGCTGTTGACAACATTGATTAGACAGTGATTGAGGAAATAAATTGTCAAATTTGACCTTTAGTGACGAATAAAAACTAGTGGACGTCTGTTATTTGGGTGCAGTTGCATGCATAATAAAAGCATTATTATTATTTTAAGAGCAGGAACCAGAGCATTTATAGTTGCATAATAATGGTATCGTTCGTATAAATTATGCATAATTATAAGGCTATCTGAATTGTCCTATCTCTTCCTGGCGGTGTCTAGAAGCTTAGGTAGGTACTGTTCAACTAAAGCAGGAATCTCGATTTAAATACAGGTAAGTACAGTACACACACAGTACAGTTTGTAAACTACCAGTTTGAATCGAGGTTCGTGCTTGAGCAGCGTTTTTAGTTACGGCCAAAGACTAAAGACGGTTATTTTAAAAATAATATTTATTTTCAATTTAGCATCTCGGATTTTCATTTTGACTTCAAACCATGAAAGCATGACCATGACGAATTTTTTAAAATTTTTGTTGCCGCAGTCTTGGATTTTCATATTGGCTTCAGTAACCTAGAAAACTATCTCTCTCACTCTTTCTCTCTATCTCTTTCTATTACATATAATAAAAAGTCGCATGCAGGCGGCATAACGCTTTTTTGTTACGTGACGATTTCTAAAAACTTACTCTTACCGTAAGCTCCGTAAAAGAACTTCGTTCCGAAATATTTATCACCAACTTAACTACGCTTAGAAATGTCGTGTCAATTCTAATCAATAATACTATAATTCAAATTACTCTTATTTTGTATTAGGTAGTAGGTGTTATTAGAGGTGTCAGCTTATTCACTAATACTCGTAAGTATAGCAGTCGCACTTTCCATCATTTTCTATTGCAGATGTCCAAAAGTGAAGGTGACCACTTACATCGGTGGTTTGGCTAGTTGACTGCCACACAATCTATAAAAAAAAAACTCAGAGAAAATATTTAAAAAAAGCAATAAAAAAGAAAAATTAATACTTTTTTCCTAATTTATTAAACCAATATTTTTCTAAGCCGGGCTCTTTATTCTGCTATCCCTACATCACCGGCGCTGGCGCAGCACGATGTTCAGTAATACGCTGCGCTAATTACCGTCTGTAGCCGCCAAGCTCTTGTTTTTCTTAGTTTCTGTCCAGCCTACTTGCTTGCCTGCTTTGTTTGTGAGAGCTTTTGATTGTTACACACCATTAATGTTATATGACAGTGGAGTTTACAGTTTCCTTTTGGATAGGAAGTTACAAAGTAACCTCTTAAATTGCCTTCAGCTGTCAAAAGTTATCATGAAATCTATGGTCCCTTGAAATTGCTGTATGACACCAGAAGTTTCTGTATGAGACCACTGTATGACACCAGAAATTTTTGTATGACAGCAGAAATTTCTGTGTGACACCAGACATTTCTGTATGACATCAGAAATTGCAAGTTGGCCCTGAGACTGCAGCATGGCCCCTGATAATACAGTATGACTCCTGCATTTGCAAAGCATTGAAATTGTTGATCCTAGAAAATGTCTTAGAACCCGTGGCTAACTAATAACAGCCGCACAGATCGATCGATCAGGTTAAGCTACGCTTGCCGCGGTTGGTCTGTGGATGGGTGACCTGACCATCTTTACATACTGAGACCCTCCGTGCCTCGGAAAGCACGTCAAGCCGTTGGTCCCGGCTGTCATTCGTAGATCTTTAACAGTCGTTACGGGTAGTCAGAAGCCCGAAAGTCTAACAACCAGTCTTACCAAGGGGTATCGTATTGCCCAGTAACTGGATTCTGGAGGTCATATAGGCAGTCGCTCCATGTAAAATACTGGTATTCAGCTGCATCCGGTTAGACTGGAAGCCGACCTAAACATAGTTGGGAAAAGGCTAGGCAGATGATGATTGACTGATAACCCCTGAAACTAACTTACCATAACCCTTCGAAATTGCGAAAGCTACCTTAAATATAGCCTTTAAGATCTTTTCTTTAATAATACCACCGCGTCGTTTTCGGCTAACGGTAACTTTTCCTATCTAAAGAGTAGATATTATTATTATTATTTCATTACAGTATGAACAAAATTGAATTTGGACATAAGAAGTCAAGTAAAATAAACGCAAAATACAAACTAGGCGGCTTTTAACTTAAACTTCCTCTAAAATAATTAACAAGCTCCAAATACCATTTTTTCTGCCCCCGTCTCACGCCCATCCAAAGCTAGTTTTTAAAATCAGCGCATACCTACCCGATACAAATCATCGGCATTCCGAGAAGGCCCATAATTGGCCTGATATTGGCCCAAATAATAGGCTTTAATGCCCAAATTTGGGGCCCATAAAATAATGATCTAATGAAGTTACCCTCGGGCGTGGAACATGAGTTATTTTCGGGTTGTTAACAAATTTGGAGCTCGATTCGGTCGGGTTTGGGAGGTCAGCAGAGTTCTTGGTAGCTTTTTAAACAATCTCAGTTAAGGTGAGTCAGTTTGAGAATTTTAAAGCGCCGTACTTGAAACTTTTTGGTGAAATTTTTGGAAAAATGTTTTAACCTTGGTCTACGCGTACAATTTGAGAATCTTGTACCGCGCCTGAAACTTCATGAAACTGCTGGCTACTGCTAGTAGTGCAGCAGTAGCTAGTATTTAAAAAAAATTAAATAATGTTCATGCGAGAACATTATTTAATTTTTCTATTCATTTTTATTCTAACAGGCCCCGTCTAAAGTTGCACTGGCGCCACATCTAGACTGCCTTAGCTTACTGCTTAAGGTCCTATTTAAAGGCTAGAATAACCCTTAAAGAGTAAAAAAAAAAAACATATCAGCCTGTCCAATCCACAGCTGGAAGCTGGCCTATCTCAAGTTGTATTTGCTGGCGCCACATCTAGTTTGCCTTAACTATCATCTTCTGACGAAGTCTTCTGATCCATTGAAACGCTAGGATAACCCTTGAACAGTAAGAAATAATTTATCTTTTTATACTAAGAAAATCCTCAATCATGTGGGCTGTTCAGTATCTTCAACTCAGCATATCAAATCCCTCTCAGAAGTTTTCACAACACTCTTCTTAAACAAACCTTACTCACCACAACAAAAGCTCAATAATTTACTTTAGCGAACAAATTAAACCAACACAAAACAAAGTTATGGTCGTGCGCCATATTTATTGAAATTATTGACAGCGCCCGCGCATATTTATCCTATATCTTTAATTTTAACGGCGGTTAACCGACTTGCTCGACAAACTGGTACTGTGTGTTTGTGTACTGTTTTGTTTTGGTGAGTACTATTGGTAACAGAAGTTTTTTATATTATAGATATACAAATAATTGTAGGAACGCAAGTAGGTTCTATATGATGTACGAGTATTATGCTTTTCAGTATATGCTAAATAAATGTATTTTTTATCACATCTATTCAAAAAAGCTAGTGTGTTCTTTGTAAACAGGGACTAAAATAGCTCTTTAATCCCTAGGGACTAAAAGTCATTTGAATTTGGAATGTGGATATTGTTAGTAAAAGTTCCAATCACCAAAGAGATCAATCACGAACATTGCATGAACAAGTAACACAGGCTGTATGATAAAGTAAAAATCACGCGAGCTAAAGAAAAAAAAGTTTGTGATAAAATAAAAAATGTGAGAAAAGCAATCTGCCTTCGTTCGTAATTGTTTACTCAAAATTATAAGAAAATAAATAAACTTACTATTCTTATTCACAAGTTCCATTTACTTATTTTTTCATAGACGGTGATAAAAAGTAGAGTGCCTACCTCGGGAGCAACGCTATTTTAAGCTCGAGTGACGTACTTTGGACACTCTCGTCTTCAAAATAGTTGTTTGCTCCCTTGGCAAACAATATTCTATTCTTTCATTCTATCTATCTTACTTTTAAAATGAGCAGTCAATAAGAACTTCAGGCATCTAGTGGTTCAGAAAATGTTAGATTATGAAATTGTCATCATGTCATTATTATATTATTGATCTCGTGTCTTAGCGAGTAATTCATCACCAAATAACAGTTGTATTTAGATATGTTAGTTGTAAATGTTAAAGATATGTACTATTATAGTTGTAATCTTGGATGAAAGGTAACTCTACTATCTTTCATCAAAGATTCATTCATCGGGATAAGACGGCTGGTATGCCGGTCATCCATTTTCTTGCACCGGCAGGTGTTACTATTCAGAGAGTATTACAGCATTACGTTTGGCCTATAACTTTCCCAATGTTGGGACACAAGCTTCCTCTCTATGTGAGGGAGTGGGCCAGCGTAATGCACCACGCGAGCCCAGTGCGGGTTGGTAGATGTCACATGTCTTCGAATTTTTGCTTCTAGGACATGCGGGTTCGCTCACGATGTTTTCCATCGCCATTTTGAGAGCAGTGGTGATGAAATAATTTACACAAAGTAAGGTGCCAACTTGGGTTCGAACTCACGACCTACAACTCAGTAAGTCAAGGCCGATACCACTGCTCCCAAGTCAATATACAAGAGCACTGAATTATAAATCTTTTACTTGTTTTTCAAAATTTATCAGGGCGAGCGAAGCGAGCCCTGCTATATGCCACAACCTGAGCATTTTGTGGTACACTTTACGGAAAAACTATTACGCCTATTGATTTGTGCTTTAACATAATAATTTCTATTTATATGTAGATGTGTTATCAGTAAAAAAATAATAATTTAAATTATATATAAATATTTAAAAAAACTGCCTTAAAGATTATATTACCACGCAGAAAAACGACGCGAGCCCTCACAAAGCTCTGCTTTTAGCTAGTTTATTACGAGTAGATAAGTGTCCGAAGACTTTTTCCAAACCTCTTAATCTATAATTTTTTGGAAAAGTTTATGTTATTATACTCTGTTTCAACGACGTAACAAAACTAAATGATTTTGAAATAAGTATTGAATGCAAACATGAGCTTACACACCGACACTCCCCCTGTGGGTGTGTGCATTTAAGTGTAGGTGTTTGTGTGTGTGGTGTTGAGCTCAAATTGGCTCCCACTTCGTCTCTGAGCATGAGTTGAGGAACTAATAGGCGGGGCTTTGTTGAGGGCTACCACGCTCAAGATATTTTTGTAAGCATCAATTATTTAATTTTAGTTCATTGTCAGTAAGATACGGCTATAAGAGTAGGGGAAAGAATTAGTATTGCTGATTCTAACGATTATAATTCGTTACGGTCGCGAGTCATATTTTAATCAACATAAAATCTGACACTGACCTCCAAATTGCAAAAAACTTAAGTCAATTTGGATTTCGCAGAGTACCTTGGCGCATCCCCGTTAAGAGACCAAATCTAGTTTAGATTAAAATCTCCAGCAACTAACAAAGTCACTTAATTACGTACTAACTAATGCAGTTAATCATGTAACTTATAATTGATGATATAATAAACAAGATGCCTGCCAGTCTCGTAAGTAATGGCGACTTTTTTAGCGCAGATTAAATCTCGATAGTCGCCGATGTAATTATGACGGAACTGCTTCCTACTTGTAACAAGCGTTAAGGATAAAATAAACCTACCTAGCCTTCAGGTCTGTGCAGAGAGACCAAATAGATACTTTAGATGACATCACTTCTCTATTTCTTGATTGGGAATGACAAAGGCACAGAGAAGAAAAAAAAAACGCCAATACGAGTACCTATGCCATTTTTTTTGTTTTTGAAGTGAGAATTTCTTTAGGCGCGCTGGGCATTTTTTGAAATGGGAAAAAATTATTGAACTCGCGACACTGTTACCGTAACCGACTGTTTTAAGTTTTGGCCATTATAAAGACATCAACGCGCAGTACATTTTCTTTGAGAAGAATGACCTTCAAAAATATTTATATAATTACTATGCTTTTTCAAGTCTTCACTTCTGTCGGCACTCCTGGAGTGCCACTGTTTTTTTCTTCTGTATGACTACTTACTGGTTACTGTTAGCCTGCATCATCCCACTGCTGGGCAAAGGCCCATGACTTCCAGCTCTTTCGATCCAGGGCTAAAGTGGACCACTAGTCGTTTGTTTTCTCCAACTCGTCCCGCCATCTTCTACGGGGTCTTCCACGACGCCTTCTAGCTATGTCAGGGCTCCACGTGGTGGTTATAAGATATCCGTATTTTGTCAGGGTTGTTAGAAGTCCTATAATGTTGTAGCGGTATCTACAACGCCACATGTGAACAACGTGTCATACTGACGTCACGCAAAATCCTGCATCTCGCAAGCAGAGTCTACCGCGCAATTAGCATAAATACAGCGGCCCAACATGAATCATTGGGCGGTTGCCCGTCAGGCACAACACCCGTCTGGTCGGAGGATCCTCCCTTTTCTATAGAGTATGAGTGAACTTCATACCCTGTTGCTCATACATCTATAATGTAATACGGATCAATTACCAGTAGACTGATACTTGCAACATGCGACACTAATTAGTTACGCTGCTGTTATTATAATCTTCTTACCGCCCATTCAAAGTATCTGTATCTATATCTACCTACTTAGATGTTTAATCAAATTGTTGATACCAAATATTTAACACCGTGTTTAAGACGAGCGCTAATCCTGCCGACAAACTGTCATACAGTTTGGCAGGTTTATGATATGTGTACAAGTCATCATTCATCATCATCATTTCAGCCGAAAGACGTCCACTGCTGGACATAGGCCTCCCCCAAGCACCTCCACTTCCACCGGTTCCGTGCTTCTCGCATCCTACGGGTTCCTGCGGCCTTCACAAGGTCGTCGGACCACCTTGTGGGAGGCCTTCCAACGCTACGTCTTCCGGTACGTGGTCGCCACTCCAGAACCTTTCGGCCCCATCGGCTATCGGCCATGTGTACAAGTGTTTGGTCCAAAATAAATCATTTTTATTTTTTTCAGAGAACTTTCTAATGGAAAGGCTAATAACACTTTGCCTCATAAGGAGATTGATCTCAAGACCCCATGCTCGTTCAGCGTTTGTGTTTGCAATGACCAATAAGGCAGTATATCAACAAAAAGTTAGAAAAAGCATCTCTGGTTAAAAAAAAAACCGTTTATTTTAGTATCCGACGGAAAACGCCTCAAAATTAGTTAACTACATACATTCATTTGGGAGCTTGTAATACTTTCTATTAAACCGACGGAAAAAGAGACTGTAAAGCGAAAAATAACAAAGACTCTTTAAGTACTCTTAGTCTTTCTCAAATAAAATATAAAACAAAAAAGAGTGTTTGAGAGTATTAAAAATGCCTTTTTTGTTTTTCGCATTCCAGTCTAATTTTTCGTCAGTAATATTTTATTAGTTGTGCCAGCCCTATCAACAAAGCCGAGGGGCTATCAATATAACAATTTAACAGGGACGTTTCAACGGCAATAAATTAAATGAGTTAACAGCCTGCAAATACTCGTGGTTGCCCGCAACCAGCAACCAGCCACCAGTAACCAGACACAACATCGTTTAAACACATAAACAAGATTATAGTTATAATTTAAAGAGTTTTTGGATGTTTAATGATCTTCTTATATAATAATAAATAATAAAGAGCTTCTAACAAGCTCGTTTTCTAGTGAGTCATCATCTGCCTAGACATTTCCCGACTATGTTGGGGTCGGCTTCCAGTCTTACCGGATGCAGCTGACTACCAGTATTTTACATTGAGCGACTGCCTACCTGACCACCACAACCCAGTTACTGGGTACGATACCCCTTGGTAAGACTGGTTGTCAGACTTTCGGGCTTAACGTGCTTTCCGAGGCACGAAGGGGTCAGTATGTAAAGATGGTCACCCATCCACAGAACAACCGCGACAAGCGTAGCTTAACCTGATCGATCGACCTGTGCGGCTGTTATTAGTTAGCCAAAGTCAAAGGTCTACGAATGACAGCCGGGACCAACGGCTTAACGTGCTTTCCGAGGGAGGGGTCTTGGTATGTTAAGATGGTCACCCATCCACTCGATTTCCGTTTTTTTTCTTGTCTTCTAGTGAATAGAATCTTTTATACTTATTATACAGGGTGGCTGGGAGAGCAAGCGCAAACTGCACCTGTTAGCATGGATTTAATACATGTTTTCTAAACCTCCGCGTTGAACTTTTTTAGCGGTTTTATACAAAAAAATAAAATCAGGTTTTATTTCTACTCAAATTAGATGGATATACCTAATAGAATAGAATGCTCTTTATTATGTACACCATACGAGTTATCTTATTATTATTTTATTATCTTCAGAACAAATAGAGTCACCTCAACACCTCTCTCCCTTGAATTTGTATATATGTACCTATATATAATATGTATACTATATAATATAGTATATATGTGTATATAACTATGATATATAAACTATTAATGTATTTGTGTACCTAGTCTTAATAGTTAGTTTTTTTTTATCATTGTACCTCTCAACCAAAGCACCTTCCATCCAATCTCTTCATCACCCTTGGTTGACTTTTAGAGAATGCCTAAGACATTAAGTCCGCCTTTGTACCTTTTTGTGCGAAAAGTTTAAATAAATAAATAATTACAGATATGAATATAGAAATTTTACAATAACACAATCTTATGGCTAAAAGTGATCTTTAAAAGATAACCTTAACAACAATAATTATGCTTTATTGAGCTCGAACAAACTGGTCTTATTAAGGTGCAACTAGTGGAGGGAGAGTATTACTCCACTGTTTGACATTGTGCATCCAAAGTTAAACATGATATCGTTTTGACTTATTATTAGTTTTGTCTGTACGGAAACAGAATAGTAAAATAAAGAGCCATTTAAAATTATGAGCCAACAAAGATTCGTTTTTCTTGCTATTTTTAACGTAACTACGTAACGTAACTTTGGGTGTAAATAAGTAATAAAAGAACTGTAAAATCTTCAAAACCAAGTCCATACCGATAAAGCTCAGTTATCGAAGAGTTCATTAAACTTTATTTGTAATTGATTTATGCAGTGGTTTTTTCATATAACTCGATTTTCCGAAGCACTTTTCGAATTTTTCTACGTGCCTATCAGTTCAGAACGGTGTTTCTGTACGTAAGAACTAGATGTTGTTCGTGTAGACTAGCGTCTAACTGCTCATCACTCTTACTAGCTCTGTCGGACATGAAGCCAGGTGAGACAGCATGCTTTTTGGCCATGACCACCAGTGAGTTCGAGTTCGCGACTAGTTTACTCTTAAGCTGGTTTCCTAGTGCTAAGTGTTTTAACAACATTTTTTTAATCATCCTAATATTGGTCTGGGAATAATGATCAGTTTCTCTCCTAAAACCGTTCCAATACTTGTTGAGCAATGTCCATAGAGAGGCTTGTGTTTGTTTTAAACAACGCTCATCGCTTCCTGTCTGTCCGTCTGTTTGTCACATCGTGTTTTCATCACAAATATTGAGTTTCCGTGCTGATTTAGTGGAACGTAAGAAAAATAGGCCTTTTTGGGACCTTTCTTTTTTCAAATTTATTTGTGTTTTATTTTTTGTTATCTTTCTTTTTTTTTTCTAAAATATACATCGGTTCCTGTTTTCTTCATTTATCTTTTGTGTAATAAATATTAAGTAGGTCTGTAACACACTATTAATGAGAGCAGTCGGGCTCAGTGGCAAACGCCCAGACTTACGAGTTATAGGTCGTGGGTTCAAACCCAGCCAGGCGCATTACTTTGTGTTAATAATTTCATCAGGTCCAGTTGAAAACCAGCGTCAGGCACTAGTTGTCTGGCATTTTTGCTGAACTGGGCCTTTTTGGCGCAGCCGTGAGGCACACATTCCTGCTAATTTCTTACATCGGACTTTGCACTTTTTATTTTTATCCATATTTATGTTTTTATCTGATGTACGACTATTATCTGACTATCTGGTGTATTGCGTGTCTTTTAGTCTGTGCTAAATAAATGTATTTTCTTTCTTACTTTTATCACCACTGTTCTCAAAACGGTGAAGGAAAGCATCGTGAGGAAACCGTCATGTCGTGGGCCCAAAAAATTGAGGACATGTGACATCTGCCAACCTGTACTGGGCCCGCGTGGTAGATTGTAGCCCACTCCCTCTCGAGGAGAGGAGGCCTGTGTCCCAGTAGTGGGAAAATTATAGACTAATTATGCTGTTGAAAAGATTTCTTCGTGACAACTTAATCAATTGTAGAAGTTGGTAGAACAATACTTTGGCTTATGACAAACTGATGCATATAAATGTTGATGGATGGAGAGGAAGGGGAAGACCAAGATGGATGGATTGGTGAGGGTTGGTATGAAAAAGAAGGAAGTGAATGTTAGAGGTGGAATGCATAGGGAACGCTGCTGCCCATCCTCCGGCACGACCGTTTTTTTTTTTTTTTTTGGATGGGAAATCATCAAATGACTCCTCCCGCTCTGGGTGGAGCGGAAGGGAGTGTCAGACTCTTACTGACTAAAACCCACCCGTGTTCCTTCCTTCGCCCTTTATGTTCCGGGCCAGCGGTAACCCTTTCGGACAATCCGGTACGACCCTTAGTCGCCTTTTACGACACCCACGGGAAGTATGGGGTGGTGCTATTCTTTAAGTCCACACAGACAACCACACACCATACCATACTGCGATCGCCAACCCGCCTGCCAAGCGTGGCGATTATGGCAACCCCCCCCCCTTTGGGGGAGGCCTATGTCTAGCAGTGGACGTCTTTCGGCTGAAATTATGATGATGATGAATGCAGAGGAGAATGGAAGAAAAAAACGTGTCGTGTTGAGCCCAAGTAACATGGTACAAGGTCAGGAAGAAGAAGAGGATTCCGAAAGATGAAAGGCTTCATGGAAGGCTCAGACCTCCGGTGTGTATGCGGTCTCTCCACAGGCAATGGCTCACCTCCCATCTTGTACCGCATGGCGTCACTTGCGCACGTGAGGACCTATTGGCTGCGTCAGAGAATGATAATCCGCGTTGCTGATATTTGGGCAAAACAAATTTAAGAAAAAAACTATATTTTTGCCATCAACACACTAAGAAGAAGTAGGTTTGTCAAACACTTTTACACTTCAATATAATAATTATTATAATAGAATGCTCGCGAACAAAACGCATAATCAGTCTATAATGTTCCCACTGCTGGGTCACAGGCCTCCTCTCTGTGAGAGGGAGTGGGCCGTAATCCACCACGCGGGCCCAGTGCGGGTTGGTAGATGAAACAACCATACGCACTTTGCTTAAAGGGCTTACATGACCTAAAGCGCGGTCACTGTCAGACTGCATAGATAAGAAAGAGAAGCGCGATGACACAACGCTGGTTATTTGTTGCAAAATATGAGGCAATTATTTAATTACAAAAAATCTATTGTTTGGACTAAAAAAACTAAAACACTAGTATTTTAGTATGTTGCTTTTAGAATAATCTGACAAAAAAACAGAATGATGGTATGTATATTAATTAGTATGGTTATTATTGTAAAAAGAAAGTTTTTAGAGGTATCTTCATGATTTTTTTCTATCGTATCAAATTAGTTGTATTATGTTTTCAACACACTATCTACCTAGCGTATATCATGAAGAATATCATATATTTTACTGATTTTGTTAACTGTAGTCGATCATATACTTTTATTGTTTCAAAAACTTGCGTTTTTTGTGTTTAGGTCCTATAAGCCCCTTAAATCAAACTTTAAAAATTCTGCTTGAAAACACGCTTTCAATCACAGGTTTCTGTTAGGTCTTCTTTCACATTAGGTGTTATCAAACTACTTGAAATCTTAAACAAATTCCGTAGCTCTCTGCTTACACCACATGACACAGCACACTAACAGCACCGGTTAATATATTGACGCACAAACACACACACATCCGTTTCCGTCCCCTATTGACTTTACACTTTGGCCACCTACCTGATTAGGTACAGTCAGCGAAACAGTTTGATATACAGGCAAGACATACACATCTTTCACTAGATTATATATAACTAGCTTCTGCCCGCGATATCGTCCGCGTGAAACTTTTTTTTTACATAAAATATTTCCTATGACACTCGGCAATACTGTAGCTTTCCAGAATCTGATCAGCACCCTAATTACATAAAGCATAAGCTGAAAGGACATTACATCAACTCGATTATAACTTATCTGTTAATAGCGCGTTGATCAAATCTCAGGCCATGGCATGTTAAGACAGACCCCAGATGACTAATTGAGTTTTTATTTAAGTTTAAGGAACTTGTAATTATTTATAAAATAAAAATAAATAATAAATTGCGTAACACACTATCAATCACAATCTGAATCACTTTGAAGGATATTGCTAATCCATTGCTTCATATGTTTGAAAAATGTATCTTCTCAACAACTTAAATAACGCAATGAATTTTGTTGAACTGTCAATAACAAAGTCATTCCTTCTGTTGGTGTATTACACATACCCCGCAGTAGTTCCGAAGATTAGCCCCTACATACAAACTCACAAATTTTAACTGTTTATCATATTATATTGTTAGTATAATTATATGTTTTGTAGGAATAAGCAGGGGTACATAGGACTTTATACAATTTAATTACTTTGGACTACTTTTTGTATTTTCTAATGGCAAACCCCAAAGACCACTGTGTAATCTATGGGATCGAACTCAGGACTCCATATTCACGCCTGTGACTGCGATCAACGAGACTGTCAATATTTGCACTACAATACATTATTATTATTGCGTGTGTACTCATAAAAACTTTTTTAAACGACTACGCTAAGCTTTTGCTTTTTATCGCACGCATTACATGAGTTCAAAAGATATTGGTTATCCTGGACACTTATCTCTTTGGTTGACTGTCCCTCCCAAGTGTTGTTGCAGCGTCCTACATTCCGATTTTAAGATAAACATATTAATAAATGGTAGTTTTCTTCCATTAGATAGGAAAATATTGAATGTGTCATCGTTTGGGAAGGTTTTTAACAGTTGTTCGGAAGGGTTAACGGGTGCGTGTGAGAAGAGTGGAGGCCCAGTGGTGGCCCAGTGCTGGCCCAGTATTGGCCCAGTGGCCCAGTGGTGACCCAGTGGGTGTCCAATGGTGGCTTAGTGCCTAGTGGTGGCCCATTGGTGGCCCACTGGTGGCCCACTGGTGGCCCAGTGGTGGCTCAGTGGTGGCCCAGTGGTGGCCCAGTGGTGGCCCAGTGGTGGCCCAATGGTGGCCCAGTGGGTGTCCAATGGTGGCCCAGTGCCTAATGGTGGCCCATTGGTGGCCTAGTGGTGGCCCAGTGGTGGCCCAGTGGTGGCCCAGTATGATGTACGAGATGTAGACTGCTGTGTATTACATTGTCAGCTACAGTTTACGATCATATTTTCTAGATAGTAATTAGTTTTTGCGAGTTACAGGTCGTAGGTTCGAACCTAGCCAAGCGATTTACTCTGTGTAACTAATTCCATCACCACTGCTCTCAAACCGGTGAAGAAAAAGATCATCGTGAGGAAACCAGCATGTCCTAGAACCAAAAATTCGAAGACATTGTGACATCTAGTAACCAACACTGGGCCCGCGTGGTGGATTACAGGCTCTCACAGAGAGGAGGCTTGTGTCCCAACAGTGGGAATATTATAGGCTAATTATGCTAAATAGACCAAACCACATCAATAGACTATGCATGTCTTAGCACGATAGACTGCAAATATACTTTCAAGAAAACACTTCAACTTCACTTCACCTTTATCATTTAATTCCCAGCTTTCACCAGTAATCAGTTTCCTCTACGCATCGTTTACGAATAAACAAGCACTATTTCAACTCAGTTAATAATTAAACTCAGTGATCATTGACTTATGATCGGGTAGGCGCCTAACAAAATGGTGGCGTCCGATAGCTAATTAAAAGCAATATTTAATGGCGGAACGCCCCTGCGGTAAGGGTCTGGACGAGTTCCGACATTTTTGATTGGGAGGATGAGGTTTTTATGTACATTTTTTGGTGATGACTCTTCGTGTTTATTGTAAATTTCCTGACAAGAACCTTCTTGACTCCACACCATAGGTACAGTCAGAGAAATTAATTGTTTATCAAATTGATATACTACGTTAATTTTCTGCGTTACAGCCATTTCAAACAGCTGTCAAAGAATGGTGGTTTTGATATATGGGAAATTAAGGTGCGATTTTTTCCCTGACTTTATCATCACTATCTATACAATCAAGTCACAATATTTTGTAGACGAATAGGTATATTATAAATAAGATAGTGATAATAAAACATTATTGACCATTAAGGCTCCTTCAAACAGGCGCGACATGCGATAAAATCGCGCGCGACACAAAGGCACCGCAATTCGCGCACGTTGTATCGCGCGCGATTCGCGTCGCGCCTGTTTGCAGGAGCCTTTATAAAGCTATTGTTGGGCTCACCAGAGCTTGCTTAATAGCTAATCTAAAGATCCAACCAAATCCATCAACCAACCACCACCATCTTGAAAAATTACATCATCAATGTTCCCTTTTCAACTCTTAAAAAACTACGTACAGTGAATATAATATATCTAGTTTCCCAAATAAAGTTTTACCGAACAAGAACCACACCACCTGTTACCCGATTATCTAGACAATTAATATAAAGCATAGTGTGTTTCCGCGCTGCACCGCTGCACCGCTGTGTAGCTAACTGAACAACGCGCTTTTATATCTGGGAGCTGAGTAGTACTGTTGCTAATAAGCCTTTAAATATCGGTGCAGTCTATCTTGTTTATGAATAACTAGCTGTGCCCCGCGGTTTCACCCGCTTAAGTGTCGATTTCGTGAGAATATCGGAATAAAAAGTAGCCTATATGTTAATCCAGTGTGTCAGCTATACAAAATTTTATCAAAATTAGTCCAGCCGTTTGAGCGTGAAGAAGTAACAAACATATAAACGCACACACACGTACACACTCACACACTTAAAAACTTTCGCCATAATAATATTAGTGTGATATGTATATTAATTATATTTCTATTCATCGCATAAAAATCCCTTGCCGTACTGTGCCGCCAGTGGGCGTCGGCCCTTACACCAAACCTTTTGGTAAGACTGGTGGTCAGAGTTCCGGGCTTATACGACTGCTGCGAACAGCTTAACGTGCTTTTAAGGCCCGGAGGGGCCTCAGTATATAAAGGTGGTCACCCATCCAGGGACCGACCGTGGCGAGTGCAGCTTAACCTGATTGGTTGACTTAATTTTCACCTCTACTAAGGATTGATAATATTAATGGAAAAACTCAATAACACTGTCCGAGCCGGGAATCAAACACAGGACCCCATGCTCAGCAGTACACACACGGTACTGTACGGTATACGAGTATACAGTGGCCTCTAAAAGTGACACAGTTGACACGCCTACATAGAATCTATCTTACGATACGGGCTTATTATTTGGGGTAACAGCACGGATAGACATCGAGCATTTATTGCGCAAAAGAAATGCATCAGAGCCCTTTGTGGTATCCGTCCTGACGAGTCATGTAAACACTTCTTTAAAACACTAGGTATATTACCACTTCCGTGACTGTACATATTCGAAGTGTGCAATTATGTTTATAATAATAAGGGATTGTTCAAAAAAGCCTTTCAATTGAACTTTCGAAATAGAGATCCATGCAGACTTGCATTGCTGGATACTCCTAAGTCAGCCAAGTATGCAAAAAGTTTCCTAGTCATGTGTATACGCATTTATAACAAAATTCCTAAAGAAATGAAATTGTTATTTAATATTAATTCATTTAGAAAGAAATTATTAAAATGGTTGAAAGAACATATGTTTTATGACATTAATGATTTTCTTAACAAAAAACTTTAAACTTCTGTCTTTTGACATTGCGGATACTGCTGAGAGACAAATATTGTAACATTATTGTATGGACTTTATATCTGTGACATTGAACAACAATTATCTAATAATTATTATTTTGCATGCATTTGATACATAACCTGTATGTATAGCTAAACATGTGGACTTAAGAATAATATCTGACTGTAACAACTTTATACCATGTTTAAGCCAAATAAAGACTTATATTATCTTATCTTGACATTATTCCACTACAGCTGGGACACATCACATTATGATTTAAAATTCTAGTGATCCAAATGTTTGAACAGCTATATCGTTTTTATTGACTAATTCAACTACGAAACTCCCTTTCTTCTCTTAAAATTGTTTATCCGAAAATGACGATCCATAATACGTTTGCTATAAACTTCAGTAACCATAATGTTCAAAACTTCGAAATTTTGTTTTACATAATTGTCTTTACTTCTTAAACTATTCTGTCATAATATCGAATACTTTTGATTGAATTAATTGAATCTCCTAATTTTGCATGAAATAAAGTCTTATTTCCTAAGTATTGTATTATATAATGTCTATTATTCCGAATGTTCATTTATAATAAAATTGTTAGTCCTAAAACATTTGCTAAAAATTAGATTTTAGTGACACAAACTAATCGCTGTGTGCTGGAGTGTAATTTAGGCGAGGCACCCCGCGGGCTGAGGAGCAGGAGGTTGGAGGAGGCTTGCCAGCGTAGCCAGCCAGCAAGCCGAAGCTGCGGTGGTGAGCAAAAGCCGTCTGCGACGATTAGCCCGCGTGGGACTAACGGAGACCCGCAACGCCGCCGGAGCCGTGACTGCATGCCTGCTGCATTTTGCATGTTCGTTTGCATGCTGCATGCTTGCTTGCATACAAATACAAATTTAGGCATATTGTATTAGGGGTTTCAATTTTGTGTCATGTGATATTGTGTGACATTAAGCTCAGGCCAGTTATGATACGGACAGATGATGACTAGGACAAAAAAATTATGGAACATTAGATTCTGGACAAAAAAGTTAGGGAACACAACAACCTTCAACCTTATGATTTAGCATAAAATATAATCAAGTAGGTAATCCCCCAGGAGTGCCTGATTATTTCTTTGTGTTAAATCATACTGTGGTATCACAGCTAAAGTGGAAAAATGTCAACAAACCTTTCGAAGCCACTATAAGTATTGTCCAACAGAAATTGCAGTGTCTGGAAAAGTACCTACTGCCAAAAAAAGAGACCATTTCAAGTTACTTATGCGTAATAAAATTTTATTACTTTCGTGCCCCGTCAAGAGCGTGTTAAAATCAACAGTGTCCACATCCTGGTCAGTTTAATATTTAAATAATAAATGATAAATGGTTGAGAGCAACACAAAAAACAAATGACTGCATTGGCAGTGTTAATCATTGCAAATTAAAAATGTTTGTCTCACATTGTCCTTAAGGGGAGCATGTTATACAGTTACAGAGATATGGAAAAGCCCTGTTTTTGTTAAGACTTTAGAATCTAGGGGGCAGTGCCGTATTATCCATAGGGCACTTTAGGCCAGTGCCTAGGGGCCCACTATGACCAGGGGCCCAGCACTCCCGATTAAAAAATGAAAAGAAAGGGGATTGTGTGGTTTTATGAAACCACGGTAAAAGTGAAACTTTTTTCACATTATAAGGTAAAATCATTTGGATTTTACCTTATAATGTGTGTTGCGTTGATGTGGTATGAAAAAGGGGGGGGGCCCGAAACGAGCTGTGCCTAGGGGCCCCGAGATGGTTAATCCGGCCCTGCTAGGGGCGTAATTACGTAACACCCTTGCAGTATCAAAGGCTTCCATTTTGATAGTTCAACAACATTCATTGCGTTATTTACGTTGTTGAGCAGACAAATTTTTCGAACAGATGAAGCAATGGATTGGTAATATGAGTAACATCCTCCAAAATGATTCAAATTGTGATTGATAGAGTATGTTACGCAATTAGGGTGCAAGTATAGCAATAGTTTCTTTGAAATTTAATGAAGGTATACAGGGTTTATTTAAATTAGCAAGCGAAACTTCGCAAACAAGATATCCAACTTGTCTGCGAAGTTTTCTGTCTATTTTGTACATAAATATAAACACGACAAAATAAAAACAATTGAGAAAACACGTCTGTGAAGTTTACACAAGAAAAACTGATTTTTAAACTGATATTTTAAGTGACTACAAACTATCAGCGGTTGATGACCCCAAAAAAAATCATCCCGTCTGCGGAGTTTCGCTAGATAATTTAATTTGAACCTGTAGAATTATGAACAGAGTCGATCTCATAAATAAGGTTTAGTTAAAATATAATCCTTCTTCTTTACACCTTTAGTTTTACGTGTTAAGCTTTCTATGGACTGCGGTAACCACCACAGCGTCCGCAATTTACCATAGAATGACGTCACTGAAACGTTTTGTTACTTGCTCGTAAAGTGGCTCTTAATGAACCGCTTTCAGGTCCATAATGCAGTATATTAAACACGCACCAGCGCGCGCATCGCTAGCGCGGCGCGCGGAAATACAAAACCGACGCGCCATTTTCCATAAAAGTTAATAAATAAATCTAATAATCGTTTTTTTCCTCGCAAGTGTGTTGAAAAACGTCATACGAGACGCGTGTCTACTGATCATTACACACTCGGCTTCCTTACCAATACCGCCTCGGGTGCAATGATCAACATAGCACACATGTATCATAAATGTACGGACGCCAGCACATCAACCTACCACAATCTGTCAGATTTCTTCAATAGATTTTCAACTTTATCGCTAAAGCATAAGGTTCAAAGTTGATTGGGAAAATCTGACAGATTGTGGTAGGTTGATGTGCTGGCGTCTGGACTATTATGAAAATAAGCTGGTGTGTTTTTCTAGATAACGTTTTTTGACACCGTAAAGTCATACCTCGGTGTGGTTGGCGGTTACCCCTCTTCTAAGAATCCCTAGCGTTTATAAAAAGTAAAATGCATAATACAGTGAAATTACGTGAGAATTCTGAAGACAAGGTCGCTATTAGCAGTACAGGTTCTTTAATTGATCTCATTAATTTATTCATAAATGCTATACCTAATTATTTGTACCTAATCTTCTAATCTTAATAACTTTTTATGTCCTTATTTTTTACTAGCTTCTGCTCGCGACTTCGTCCGCGTGAAATTTCTTGTTACTCCGACCCACCCCGTAGCATAGCATCGCCTGCCCGCGCTATTACTTCGTTTTTGCTTGGCGTTCTTTCTGACTTTCTTTCCTTTTGCTCGGCTCCTTAAGGTCATAGCGTGATGTTATATAGCCTATAGCCTTCCTCAAGTATTGGGCTATCAAATGCAAAAAGATTTTTTCAAATCCGACTGGTAGTTCCAAAGATTAGCGCGTTCAACCAAACAAACAAACAAACAAACAAACAAACTCTTCAGCTTTATAATATTATAGTATAGATTGTTTAATTAATCTAAATATCTAGTTTTTTTTATATTATTGGTGAGAAGAAATAACAGCCGCGCGGGTCGATCGATCAGGTTAAGCTACGCTTCCGTAGATGGGTGACCATCCTTACATACCAAGACCCCTCCGTGCCTCGGAAAGCACGTTAAGCTGTTGGTCCCGGCTGTCATTCGTGGATCTTTGATAGTCGTTACGGGTTGTCAGAAGGCCGAAAGTCTGACAACCAGTCTTACCAAGGGGTATCGTATTATCCAGTTAATAGGTTGTGGAGGTCAGATAGGCAGTCGCTCCATTTAAAATACTGGTATTCAGCTGCATCCGGTTAGACTGGAAGCTGACCCCAACATAGTCGGGAAAAGGCAGGCAGATGATTAGTAGTTTTAATTAAGATAAGTATTAGGTTTTTTTTATTTTATCCTATTGCAATATTGCTGTGTCCTTACAGGGTCTATCTTTTGTAACATCTTCTAGACAACATGGAATGTATAATGAATATGGAATATTTTATGTAATTTCAAAGGCATGTTTTCCACAGTATGTATGTTTGTACAGAAATATAGAGAACTATTCAAAACAGCTGAGGATGTATGTTCACGAAGTCGGCGTGATCAATTCAGGCTGGTACTAGACGAGATACCCCGGTGTGTTAAATATAATAAAAATTGTGTAGCTATGTGTGTGCGTATATTCAATAAATTACCAAATACATTTAAAGATCAAAATTACAGACTTTTTAAAATTAAATTGTATAACTGGCTGAATGAACATAGTTTTTATAATGTTAAAGATTTTCTCGAGCATAAACTATAATGTCGATACTTACTATAATTTTGCATGCTTTAATATTGAGCAAAACATGTTTGGTCTCATCTTGTATTGTAACATCTTTTAATACCGTGTTTTTTGCAAATAAATATTATTATTATTCATTTATTTATTTACTTTTCTTATTTTATTACATTTTTAAATATTTCTTAAAATATAAAAATAAGTAAAAAAAAACATTTAAAAATATAAAAAAATAGATGTCCGCCGGTGTCGGGACCAGGGTCCAAGCTACCGGTGGTTAGGGCTCCAGAGACAGGAACCTCCTCACAATGCGAGCCGTATCGAGGAGTACTGCCTTCTGAATCAGGCCCTTGATCCAACCGCCTAACGAGAGCCTCGATAGATGTTGATCGAGGCTTTCGGCTATAAGACCATTGGCCGACACGACAATCGGCACAATGATAGCCGAGCTCACATTCCACATGTCAACAACCTCGTGTGCTAAGTCGAGATATTTAATTTGTTTCTCTTTCTCAGCTTTCACGAGGTTATCGTCATGCGGAATGGTAATATCGACAATCATTGTGCGGCGCGCTAATCGATCTATCACCACTATATCAGGCTTATTGGCAACAATAGTCCTGTCAGTAATGATAGATCGATCCCAGTACAACGTGACATGGTCATTTTCAAGAACTGGGTCGGGCACATACTTGTAATACGGTACCTCAGAATCCACAAGCTTATATTTCAAAGCAAGTTGCTGGTGAATAATCCTGGCCACTTGGTTATGCCTGTGCAAGTACTCACCGTTAGCCAGACGAGAACAACCAGAGACAATATGTCTGATAGACTCACCCGGACGGTGGCATGCCCGACACACGTCAACCGTCCCGTCCTTCATAATATGTCTCCGGTAGTTATTCGTTAAGATAACTTCATCCATAATTGCACAGACGAAACCTTCAGTTTCCCCGAAAAGGTCACCAAAACGTAGCCAGGATACGGACGCTAAGAAATCTACACCGGGCTCATGAAGAGCCCGATAGAAGCGTCCGTGAAGCTCCTTGCTTTGCCATATCTTCTTGCGGTCATCAGTAGAAAGTACTACAGGTTTGCGCCAGTTCTCTTTAGCCATGGAGAGCGGGGTGAGCCCTTTGTCCACTGCGACCACATCACGATGCATACTCACTTCGGCTTTTAAAAAATATTCCCTGAGACTGCACACCTCGCGGTTGTGGAGGGTCTTCGCATTTAAAAAGCCTCGACCCCCACACTTCCGCGGGATATACAGTCTCATCACCGATGATCGTGGGTGATGCATCCGGTTTGCGGTCAGTAGTGTACGGACTCTTCTATCCAGGGCGTCGAGTTCGGTCTGAGTCCATTTGAGTATGCCGAAAGAGTACATCAAAACCGGCATGACCCAACCGTTGAAGGCGCGCACCTTATTTCCGCCCGAAAGAAGACTATTTAATACCTTCTTCAGGCGACAAAAGAAGCGCTCCTTCAATGATTGCTTCATGTCAGCATCATTGATGCCTAACGCTTCCGACATACCCAAATACTTATAGTTTTCGGATGAGGATAGGGATCTGAGGTTTATGGAATCCGAGAGTTGAATTCCCTCGGATTCCATAATCTCCCCTCGCTTTACATGCATGACTGCACATTTGTCCACACCAAATTCCATCCTGATGGCGCTACTGAAAGTTTCAGTTACCTTCAGTAGCTCCATCAGACGCAATTTGTTGGGGGCAAAGAGTTTCAAATCATCCATGTAAAGGAGGTGAGATATAACCTGACCACCTCTCCTCAACCGATAACCTAGACCTGAATCCTCCAGTAGTGTACTTAGAGGATTCAGGGCTAAGCAGAACCAAAGTGGACTCAAACTGTCGCCCTGAAATATTCCCCGTTTAATCCATACAGGCTCATCATTCCCCTGGATCTGTCGACATCCTGGATAACGAAGGACCGTCTTCCATTGCCCCATACACGACTCAAGGAAGGTGCGTAGAGTTGCATCTATTTTGTACAACTCCAGCACCCTCATGAGCCATGTATGTGGCACCGAGTCGTAGGCCTTCTTGTAATCTATCCAACATGTTGACAGATCCTTGCGGGATCGCTGAACCTGTTGGCTAATGGCCATGTCTATGAGGAGTAGCTCCTTAGTACCGCGGGACCCATTCCTACATCCATTTTGAGAGGCAGACATAATCGAGTTATTCTCAATGTGCGTGTTAATTTTCACTCTCAAAATTGATGTAAGAAGTTTATAAACCGTCGACAAACACGTGATCGGTCTATAATTCTTGGGTTCCGCGGGACTACCTGACTTATGGAGCAGGTGGGTAACGCCTGTTGTTAGAAACTGCGGTAGCGACCCAGACTCTAAGGATGACTGGAACTGAGATGCCAAGCAAGTGTGTGAACTGATTAGCCATTTCAAGTTGTGCAGTCCGTCCGGTCCCGGCGATTTCCAATTCGGTAAAGGACGGACCGCTCTGGTAACGTCTGATGGCATAATTATGACTGCATCCATTACTGGTATAGTCTCACACACTCGCTCGACATCCTGCATCCAGCCAGCCTCAGTGTGACAGACGGGTACCGACCAGATGCTGCGCCAGAATGCACTTGTGGCGGCATCATCCGGGCGGCATACATCTATCACATTTTGTTCAGGTCGCTCCCAAGCTCTATATACCCACCTTTCATCGCTCTGGAACATGCGATTCTGCGTGTATCGATCAACCCGCCGCTTATACCGCCGAATTCGGTTCGCCCATGCACAAACTTTCTGCTTCAGGAAGTCGATGCGCTCTGTGACACGGGACATGTATTCTCGAGGATTGATTCCAGTCCCCGAGAATGCCCGCCTTACAAAGCGCATCACTCGTGGTCGTGTATTGCCCTCCCTGAAGCAGTATAGTTTGCCGATGAGTACCCTGGCCCTATCGATACGACCCTCGATCCTTCGTTGCCAGACTGGTACGGTTGGTTTTGGTCGAGTAGCTTCGTCATAAGTTGGGAACTTGACGTTAGCTAAACGACATGCCGCAACAGCTGCGCAATACAGGATCGAGTGTGTATCAACAAGATCCTCGCTGCTCTCAAAGAAATTCTTAAGCTGCGAGTCCAAGGCACACACCAGCGCCCTATTTTTCTTGTGCATAGGTAACCGTGGTAATCGGGGTCTAAGTTCGGTTGGAGTGGATCCATACTCGCGTAATGCATCCTCCAGTGCGCTCCTCAGTCGGACGTTGTACTGGCTACTTACTGTGGCAACCCTATCATCTTCTTCTTCAACATGATTGGACTGCGGCGGGATGGCATCAACAATTGACGCTTGTGCCGCAGTTTGTGCCGAAGTCGAGACGATGTGGTTGCTCAGTATCTCTGAGCGCAGCCTATCAAGTGCGATATCGTCCAACCTGTGATTGCGTTGGATGACCCGCACCTGATCCGACAGTCGTTGGGCCGAAACGTTGACGGTTGGTTCCAGTTCCTGGAACAGAGACAGCATCCTAACGCGGTACGCAGTGAGGTTAATTCCCCCCTCTGTAGACCCGTAATATGCGCGCATGACGTTCTCATTCATAGACTGAGTCCATCTCATGCGCTGCACACAACCACCGGTAGCGGGGACCCGGCTCGGGGCTGGATGGCCCCTAAGCCCCAAGCTCCTCGGTGGCCGGCCTCTCCCCTGCCGACGTACGGGTGTTGGCGACGTCGGCGGGGAAAAATATTCGTCGCTCGAGCTCGACGCAACTGCCACGGCCGGTGTCACAGCACTCTCGATGGGGCTGGATTCCGGCGGCGGCGGGGCGGGGCTGAGCGACGAGTCCGGAGGTGGTAATTGTGCACGGCGTGCTGCTGATCTCGTCAACATTTTATTATCTTCTTCTTCTCTTCGTTTAACATTTTATTATATTTTTCATTATCTTCACAGAGTGATTGTTCGAAGTCCAAATTTGACAGCCGTCATTTGTAATTTTTTTATGTTTGTAGAGTTATTCATTTTATTTTTGGACTATTGTTTGAAGATTTAATATGTTTTATTCGAAAATGTTATTTATGATATAAGTAAAGATGGAAAATTAATAAAAACAGGAAATACAGTATACGGAAGAAAAATGTACGTTGTTGACGTATCAGTGTTGCCATTATTATTATTATTATTATTATTATTGAAATTGTAGAGCCACGAGGCACTTACACTGTGCATGAGGTTCAATCAAAATCGGCACTTTTCGAACGTCAAAATTACAAAGACAGTCCCCTAAAACACCCACTCTTCACCACAGTCACACCAAAGTCACACCAAAGTCTTTAAAGTATCGAGAAAGCTTTTCCTATTCCATTTCTTTAAGGTAAACAATCGGCCTACTTTCGTAGGTTACCTGAAAAACTAATGCCATAGTCAAAACCGCTTATCGCTTTTAACACAATCCAAACAATTCGTTCCAGCGATTAATTTGGTGAGAAGTGTAATCGATTTTTCGCCCAACGGACACCGATACTAATTATGAAAACGACGTCCCGTGATAACTGTTCCCTAAGTGAACAACATATTCCAATTAATTTTTCAACTTCTGTTTTAATGTGGTAGTATTTGTAAATAACTTGAATGTTATGTTATACTTGTGTTATACAGCAGAGATTGAGCAGTGGTGGCCGAGTGGTATCGCCCCCGACTTACGAGAGGTCGTGAGTTCGAAGCCAGGCAGGCATTTTACTGTGTGTAAATAATTTCACGCCCACTGCTCTCAATACGGTGAAATAAAACAACGTGAGAAAACCGGCATGTCTTAAAACCATTCAAAGACATGTGACATCCATTAAAGCGCAACGGGCCCGCGTGGTGGATTATGGCCCACTCCCTTTCATAGAGAGGAGGCCTGTGTCCCAGCAGTGGGAAGATTAAAGGTTTTTAATGTCCAAGGCAGGACATGTCAGCCGTATGCATTGTCTCTGGCCAACAGTCTCCACACGGTGGTTGCCTGAGGATGGACAGCGCCTCTGAGGCCGACCCAGGAAGAGGTGGTGAGACGACGTAGACGCGTAAACATCTACAGACGCACATCAAGCTGCTACAATCTGTCAAATTTCTTTAATAGATTTTCAACTTTATCGCTAAAGTATAAGGTTCAAAGTTGATTGGGAAAATTTGACAGTTTCGGGTAGCTTGATGTGCTGGCGTCTGTACTTCAGGACATGGTTCTAGCTGCACCAGCGCGGGTTTTTCAATTCCTGGTAACAGTTTGCGCGTCAATGTCCCTTCCACCGTATATAATTAAATCAAGACATTGAAAGAAAGGAACCTTCTATTGTTTTCTTCAAGTTTCCATATCAAGACACATCAGCTTATCGCAGTCCACTGCTGGTCATAGGCCTCTGCCAAGCTACGCCACATCACCCGGTTCTCCGTCTTCCAGTTAGTACCTACTGTTGGAAGTTGCAACATTTTAATCAATATTTACACATTGTAACATTATACTACTGTCATCTTGACAGTTCATCTGTCACCTGTATTGTGTCACTTCCTTCAGTGTGAAAATAAAGATGGCTTCCACTCGATATAAGCATTCAAGGTAACCAGTACAGTACCCGGCGATAAATATTGCACATCGACCTTAGGAAATTGGTGTATTTTATACAAAGAATAAAAATAATTATCAAAAGAAGCAAATCATAATTGTTTTAACAGCTCCTAATAGATACCGGACTGTTTGTATTTCGTGCGACAGAGATAACGCTCTACGAAGCCGAAATTAGCCGATTGTCTCTTTCCAAAGGTCGATGTGCAATATTTATCGCCGGTACTGTACGTGTTATTTAACGTTTCTTCCCATCCCTCGTCTCCTAGAAACCAGACCAAGATACAGTCCATTAATAGAAAAGGGAGTTCGTGCGGGCTTGCTGAGCAGTCTTTCACGCCAGCATGGTAACACCGCCGACAAACCGAACACCTACCAACCATCTTTTTAAGGTCGTAGGTGGACCAATAGACAAAGACAATGCTTTAGCATGTACCAATTTCAGTTAGCATTTGTATATTGGTCGCAACTGCACTACTGAGACAGAAGTTTCGGATTCAATTCCCGAACTTTAAAAACTAATATTTTGATTTCTTGAGCAAACTCCATGGTGGACTCTGTAAACATTTTTAACGTTGTTTCCTTGGCAATAAACTTCTGCGGTCTGAAACAATGCCTCTCATTATTCAACACACACTCACAAAATGACGTCACAACAAAACAACCACAGCTTTGCAAGTTCAGTGGCCAATAAATAAATATAATTAATTTTTCGCACCGTCTGTCTGTCCGTGCGTCTGTCCGCTTCGGCGCGTGCGTGACGTACGGCTCTGCATCGCGATTCGATGGCAGTTATTATTATATTTATTATACTAATAAGGAGATAACGTTTTATCGGTTCAAGGAGCGAGGTTGTAATGGCATTCCTTTTATATAAATGGTAAGAAGATTTTCCTTTTATATAAATATATTATTCCTTTTATATAAATATTTATATTTTTCCTTTTATATAAATGGTAGAATTCAATATGATCTTTGATACCTATGGTCGATAGGATAAACCTGGCCTTTTTCTTGTGATAAGGTAATACTTGTGTGAGTAACCTATGGTGAAGAATCTTCAACATGTGTATGTCGAACTCCTGCACGCCTAGCATATGCACTTTTATCTCTACGAATAATAAACATCTCTTTCTATACAAACTGACTGTTTCTTTCGTTCATTTTGGACATCGCACCGTAGAAATCTTTCTACAATCCGTCATTTTATCTTTCGTTTCCGTTTGTACAGTGATCTTGATGCGCGCTGCCGAATAAAGTCACACTATTATGTCCTCAGTATATTATGAGAGTTCTTGGATTAGTAATTAAGCATAGTGGTTATGGCACTTACTACCCGTCATTGGAAAGGAGAAAATGATAAACCGCCATTTGGGGCAAAATGCGTTATATAATGTATAATCGTTGGATTAGATTTTTTTTATGCGTCGATCTGTTTGGGTTTCAAGACAGTCTGAACCAATTTTAACTGGCTCAGATTGTTTGTTGTTGTTACGTGTGTTGTTGTTGTTGTTGTTGTGAATCCAACGATATATTATATAACTAATTTTGGCCCAAATGGCGCTTTAGCATTTTCTCCTTTGCAGTGACGATATGTATTTCCACTACTGAAAGCTTTTATAACGTACCTACTTTATGTCACAAGTTTTGTAAGTAACTAACGTTTTTAAACCAAAGAGTATCAAAGTACATCAATTAACACGTCCAATATGCCATCAGCTAATCAATAGATTCTTGACCATGGGAAAAAATATGAAGTCAAACACGCAAATCCCATAAGAAAGTCCCACACCATAGCCAAACAAAACGACACCAAAACCACTCTTTTTACCCCGAAACAAACATGATTTTTTACGAGCAACTCCAGGCTACATAAAGCATTGTGATTTAAAAGTAAAATGCTGGACAGGGAGACGGAGCGTCGCCGACAGTGACACACGACCTGGCCCCCAAACTGCAGGGTCCGTTGGTAGAATAAAAGAATTGTTTTGGGCCAGGACGCCGACGAATGCCGCGCATAGCTTGGACCCCAATTAAGATCCCGTAAGATTGTCGTCTTGTGTTTTTAGTGGGGTGTAGGGGCAGTATGATTGAGGAATTTGAAGGGATATTACGGCAGTATAAAGTGAAGGCCTCTTAATTCTCAGCATACTCAAAGTAAAAAAAAAAGATTTTCATCTTGAAAATAACTAGGCCTTCTGAGGAGGAGAACTAAGAATGAACTAAGCTTGTTCTTTAAACAGTTTCTATACCGCTGAAATTAAATGAAATTGTTTATTCTGTAAATAGGTTATCAGAAACACTTTTACACGTCATATTATAAAAAAATAAGCAAGAACAGGTCGGCGTTTCCTATCTGACTACTCCGAGAAGAAAAGACGAAACAAACTCAATTTATTATTATTTATATACATATTTTGACATCCAAGCCTACTGATCAAAAGCTCTTGTTTTTATTGGTCTTAAATTATCACTAGATTAGGAGTCGTCTTAATATTTATATCCTCTGATATAAAAATCAGAACAGAAGACAATTTACACCTGTCATTATACAGTGATATTAAGCCCAAATGTAGTAGGATTGTCCTACAAAATGCTTCGCCACAGCCACCCTACACAACCGAACACTTTTTCAACGTTTTTGTCCCAATCTGTTTTTTAACACCTCCCAACGGCGCGGGCGCAGCGTGGAGATCTCGTGATTATTACTACACAGGTTTTAATGAGTTTGTTTCTGATTTCACTAATCGAGATTACGGTGATTCATAACTAACAGACTTACATACTAATCACCGTGTCGCTTGTGGTGTAAGGACGATAGAGAGACAGGTGCGTGGTTTTGGGGAAATTAGAAATGCATATGTAGTTTCTTGAAGGGGCTCGTGATTAAGTTATAAATTCTGCAAGGTAAGGTTAAGCTACGCTTTTCGAGGTCAGTCCGTAGATGGGTGACCATCTTTACATAGCCAGACCCCTCCATGCCTCGGACAGATTGTTAAGCCGTTGGTTCCAGCTGCCATTTGTGGATTTTTGACCGTCGCCACACGTCAGAAGCCCAAGAGTCTGCCAACTAGTCTTACCGGGTATCGTATTATCCTATGACTGGGTTTAGAGGTCAGATACATTTTTTTTTTTTTTTTTTCTTCAAAGGAATCCATACCATAACACCATACCTGGTTCTCCCGAAGTCGTAGACAGAAGTGTTAGCACCCATTTTTGGTCAGTTTTCGTCCAGTCTCAAAAGTGCGAGCTTATTGCCATGAACCCAGCTGCAAATCCAGACTCTGATCTGCTACTGACCATTTTCTAATGAAAAAATCCAATAATACTTTGTTAAGATCTGACCTATGCTAAGTAATAACAGCCACACGGGTCGATCGACCAGGTTAAGCTATACTTGCCGCGGTTGATTGGTAGATGGGTGGCCATGGCCATCATTACATACCAAGACCCCTCCGTACCTCGGAGAACACGTTAAGCCGTTGGTCCCGGCTGTCATTCGTGGATCTTTGACAGTCGCTATGGGTCGTCAGAAGCTGCATCTGGTTAGACTGGAAGCCGACCACAACATAGTTGGGAAAAGACTAGACAGATGTTGATGTCTTTGCTCAACCCGGTTATCAAACTGACTACCTCTCAACTAGGTCAACCAGGCATTTATTTTACAACCAGTAAAAAACCTTATTGGTGTAATAAATAACTTAATACTTTTTTATTAGAACAGAAACGGTTTCCAAAGAAACGTTATTAATCAATCAGTGAGTAATTATCTTGAACATTGATACGTTTAACGGCCTTAAAGGTGTGTTAATTAATTCCTAGTAGGTTGGTTTATAGTCGAAAGGAAGATGTGAGATTGTGACCAATTTATTAGGTAATGTTAATTACTTTAAAACAGCGCTAAGGCTCCTTCAAACACGCGCGATACGTGATAAAATCGCGCGCGACACAAAGACACCGCAAGTCGCGCAACGAGCGGTGCTTTTGTGTCGCGCGCGATTCGCGTTGCGCGTCGCGCCTGTTTGTAGGAGCCTTTATTTAAAAGGCTTAAGGCTCCTGCAAACAGGCGCGACGTGCGACGCGAATCACGCGCGACACAAAGGCACCGCTCGTTGCGCGAATTGCGGTGCCTTTGTGTCGCGTGTCGCGTCGCGCCTGTGTGTACGAGCCTATATAGAAAAATCAGATCCGTAACGACTGTGATCTTTGACAGTCGTTACGGATCGTCAGAAGCCCGAAAGTCTGACAACCAGTCTTACCAAGGGGTTTCGTATTACCCAATAACTTGGTTGTGGAGGTCAGATAGGCAGTCGGTCAATGTAAAATACTAGTACCTACTCAGCTGCATCCGGTTAGACTGGAGGCCGACTCCAACATAGTTGGGAAAAGGCTAGGCAAGATGATTTTTTTTATCTGGAATTTCTCAGTAGCAGCTCGGAGTCTGGATTTCCGCCCGGTTGACAGCAATAAGCTCGCCTCCTATTACATGGAACTTAAACATAACTGGGGAAATATGGATTTACAGACGCCAGTACATCAAGCTACCCGAAACTGTCAAATTTTCCCAATCAACTATGAACCTTATGTTTGAGCGATAAAGTTGAAAATCTATTAAAGAAATTTGAAAGATTGTAGTAGCTTGATGTGCTGGCGTCTGTACTATAGGTACTCCGAGAGCAGTGATGGCCCAGTGGTCACGGACACGACTTACTAGTGGTAGGACGTAGGTTCGAACCCAGACAGGCGCTTTACTTTGTGTAAATTATTTCATCACCGCTGCTCTCAAAACGGTGAAGGAAAACATCGTGAGGAAACCGGCATGTCCTAGAACCAAAAATTCGAAGACATGTGACATCTACCAACCTGCACTGGGCCTGCGTGGTGGATTACGGCCCATTCCCTCTCACTGAGAAGAGGCCTGTGTCCCAGCATTGGGTACATTATAGGCTAATTATGATAGGTACTCCACTGCCAAACCCTTCGGGTAAGCAAGGCGTGATGCTATGTATGTCTATCAGTGTATAATTATCCTGAACATCGATACGTTTTGCGGCCATATAGGTGTGTTAATGAATTCCTAGTAGGTCGGTTTATAGTCGAGTGGTGGAGATGCGAGATTGTGACCAATATATTAATGTTGACTACTTATTTAAGGATGGGAGGATTTGCACCGAAGCGAATGTGAGCCATGACTTTTGTTTCAAGATAAATTTCTGTTCGTTTACCAACTCCAGCTGCCACATTTCTTTGGGGAAATGCGGTCGGAGAGAATTTTTTAAAAAGCCTAAGTAAAAAGACATAATTCCAGGATTGGCTCTCGTCTATTTTCTCCGCCAATATTGGACCAATGTAAATATATTTCATAAACAGAATAAGATGGATATATACTGTGTCCCTATGTTTTTCTTTTTTCATTAATAGTTGTCAAATTTGTACACCAGGCCTCTGTTGACAGCGGCAATTTTGAGCATTTTTTGAGGGTTTTAGTGCTTATAAAGATAATTTGTCATCAAAAAGCAAACCTTTGGCAATATTCACGCTTTACCAAGTAAATGGTAGCTTTTAAAAGTATTGCAGACACACCAATCGATCAACTCAGCCCATCGCAGAGGTCTCTCCCATGCTGCGTCATAACGACAACACCCCGCCTTCCGCAGTTCCGCACCCAGTCTGTCCCAGCCACCGTTTTAACATAGTATAAAGAGGGGTTTGAGGTCGTCTGTCCATCTAGCTGGGGGGCGTCCCATACTACGCATGCTGATACGCGGTCTCCACTCCAGAGACATGTTACAACGCAACTACACTATTCATCCCAAACCCAACTTAATCACAGGCGAGCGCTCATTCGCGTCATGCTCATTCCCATTCGCTTCGGTATAAATGCAGCTTCCATAACAAGGCTCCTCGCATGATACGAGTTAACAAGCTGATAGTAAACCAATTATTAAGGGCAGTAAACTGTTCCCGGTAACCAGGCTGTTCACAAAATAAAAACTCTAAACACATGCATTAAACTGTAAAACGATCGCTGAAATTCGGTGAAGCTTTGCATTTTGTATATTTATTGGTAGTTTTGTTTATTGTTTGTGCACATTTTGTTTGCGTGTACGTGTTTTATTTTGTTAGCCACCCAATTGGTTCAATTAAATGTTTACAGAACGATACAATTTGACTTTAGGGTTATGAAGAAACTGAAGTGGCAGTAATGGGCTGGTCATTTTTGTCGAAGTAAAAAAGAATCCATACTTACTATCCATACTAATATTATAAATGCGAAAGTGGGTATGTCTATCTGTTTGTTACATCTTCACGCTTAAACGCTGAACCGATTTAGATAAAATTTGGTATAGAGATAGTTTGAGTCTCGGAAAAGGAAATAGGATAGTTTTTATCCCGATATTCCCACGAGATCGACAATTTATGCGGAGGAATCCGCGGGGCGCAGCTAGTAAGAAAGAAAATAAGTTTAGTTGTGGTAAACATGACACAGAGAATGAACACAATCACAAAACAATAACAATTTGGGGTAAAATATGCGTCACATCCACGAAGGGTCGAAGCCCGGTGGGGCAGACGAGTCCTGGAGAGGTAACCGCGTATTTATCGGCAAGCGTAGTGTAGGACGCTCCCCAGCTAGATGAACCGACCATCTAAAAAGGTGGCTCGATCAGACTGGATGTGGAAAGTGGAGGACAGGTTTTATGGTGCAGTCTGGGAGAAGCCTGTCCAGCAGTGGACTGAGTTGATTGTTTGACTAAGAACAAATTGAAAATGTTCGTCCTTATTATCTGTATGAAAAGAGGGGGTAGGTTACTACACATAATCAGCAGCTTAATGTTCCCACTGCAGGGAGACAGGCCTCCTCAACATTACAAAAGACAGTCCCCCAACGCCCGCCCTTCACCACTTCCTAGTGCTTTCGCTGGGAAGAAGAAATGTCGCAACAAACTCCCCAGCAGCACAGCTGTCTGTTCAATTAGAAAAGCTTGCTTCTATACAATAGTACTTATGCAATGTAATTAACATTACGAGAAACAGAAGAGTAAATTAAATTATTCGCCATATAGAATAGATAGACAAACCATTTATTTGGCGCACACAAACGATGTCACATTAGCACAACACACTGTATGAATGTAATATAAAAACAAGGTGCCGATATAAAAATAAAAGGAAAACATACATATCGAAGTAAAAGTGACACTATGACGAATACTTAAAATCAGCTAGCCACGCCTGATTTTCTGATTCTGATTCGATCTGAAAAATAGAATTCAATGATAAATAGGGTGTGTCTTCAATGCAAGAGAAAATGCTTTTTCCTGCAATGTAATGGGAAATTCATAAAACTACAGTACCCGGCAATAAATATTGCACATCGACCTTTGGAAAGAGACAGTTGGCTAATTTCGGCTTCGTAGAGCGTTATCTCTGTCGCACGAAATAAAAGCAGTCCGGTATCTATTAGGAGCTGTTAAAACAATTATGATTTGCTTCTTTTGATAATTATTTTTATTCTTTGTATAAAATACAAAAAAGGTAAAGGTCGATGTGCAATATTTATCGCCGGGTACTGTATATTGCTTTGCTATTTCATAGAAACAAAACACATTTTCTCAATATAGGAGACAAACCTAACAACATTTTATCACTAAACCAGACTAATCATTACCATACTACCTAAAATTAGAGCAGTGGAGGCCCAACAGTAACGACCCCGATTTATAAGTTGTAGGTCGATAATAATTTCATCACTGCTCTCAAAACGGTGAAGGAAAAGATCGTGAGGAAACCGGCATGTCCTAGAACCAACAATTCGAAGACATGTGACGTTTACCAACCCGCAGTGGGCCCGCGTGGTAGATTACGGCCCACTCCATCTCACAGAGAGGAGGCCTGTGTCCCAGCAGTGGGAATAATATAAGCTGATTAGGCCACCTGAAATTGAGAAAATAATTTCTCTTTTAATTTGAATCCTTATCTGCGACCGAGAGCAATACTAATTATCAGTTATAGGTAATTATAGGAACAAGGTAAAATTAATTAGTTATTCGTAAAGCAATTATCGACTGATTCATTAATTACGGCACCTTGCTATTCTGATTGCTTTGAATTAGGATTTAATTTACTTTTCTTTTAGGCAGTGGGTTTTTAATTTTCATTATAATACATTTTCCTTGCGCAGATAGCTAAATTAGGCTTTATTTTTTTTGCGCCTTTTTTCTCTATTTATACAGGGTGACAGGCAAATGGATACGCAACCTGAAACCGTGGATTCAGTACATGATTCTGAAATATGGATGCATGAAGAAGCCTCCTCGTGTAGCGCAGTTTGTTCCGCCAGTTACTCAACTGAACCGAGCGCTCGGCGCATCCTGGACAGTCACACCCAACACCTTATTTGACTGACCAATTTTTCCCTTGCCTCCCCATTGCTGGGATACAGGGCTCCTCTCAATGAGAGGAAGTGGGCCGTAATCCACCACGCGGGCCCAGTGCGGGTTGGTATAAGATGTCACATGACTTCGAATTTTTTGGTTCTAGGACATGCCGGTTTCCTCACGATGTTTTCCTTCGCCATTTTGAGAGCAGTGGTGATGGAATAATTTACACAAAGTCAAGCACCTTCCTTAGTTCGAACCGACCACCTACAACTCGTAAATGGCTGCCGTTATCACTGCTCTAATGACCTGAACTGGTCTAATCTTTGGCTAATGCTAGGAGTTTATACATATCGATAGTGCATTTATGCTGGGGACGGGCCCGTGGCTAAATAATTACAGCCGCACAGATCGATCGATCAGGTTAAGCTACGCTTGCCGCGGTTGGTCTGTAGATGGGTGAAAATCTTTACATACCGTGACCCCTCCGCGTCTCGGAAAGCACGTTAAGCCGTTGGTCCCGGCTGTCATTCGTGGATCTTTCACAGTTGTTACGGGTAGTCAGAAGCCCAAAAGTCTGACAATCAGTCTCACTAAGGGGTATCGTATTACCCAGTAACTGGGTTGTGGAGGTCAGATAGGCAATCGGTCTAAGCCTGCTTAACCCTTCGGGCGTGATGAGGCGTGTTGTTATGTTATGTTTATAGGCACATAATGTGGGAAGATCTCACCAAAGTATCCACACGAATGAGAAACAACAATCCATGAAAAGGTGCTGGTAATTATAACATGAACGTACAAACAGACTTGTTATTTGTTCGTACGCGCAAACAACAATAAACAACGTTGTAATGCTGTGTGTTTCCGGTGGAAAATGTCTATCTAACTAGCCGGTAAATATCTGACGGACATACGGGAACATGGTGTGGCGAGCTGTTTTTATTTAGTTGGTTTTAAATAAACAACTTAAAGGGGCCTGTGGCAGAGTAATAACAGCCGCACAGGTCGATCGATCAGGTTAAGCTACGCTTGCTGCGGTTAGTCCGTGGATCGTTACATACCAAGACCCCTCCGTGCTTCGGAAAGCACGTTGAGCCGTTGGTCCCGGCTGTTATTCGTAGATCTTTGACAGTCGTTACGGGTACTCAGAAGCCCGAAAGCCTGACAACCAGTCTTACCAAGGGGTTTCGTATTTCCCAGTAACTGGATTGTGGAGTTCAGATGGGCAGTCACTCCATGTAAAATACTGATACTCAGCTGCATCCGGTTAGACTGGAAGTCGACCCCAACATAGTTGGGAAAAAGCTAGGCAGATGACGACGAGTTTGTAATATTTTTTTTGTTACTTATAAAAAAAATTAAATGTTATAAAATTAAATTAAAAAAATAATAATTATAAAATTTCGATTAAAGTTTTGTTAGTTATTTATAAGGTAGATGTGGGTGGAAACACCCTAGAAGGAAATATTTATTATAAATTTTTTTTGTTGCCTTTTTCTTTTAGAACTCACATAAAAAAAAATTAATGCTAGATTATTTTTTTTTATGTCAGTTCTAGGCCCAAAATGTGTTTTGTCCAATGGTCCAATAAGAAGACATTTCAGAAAATCTACGACCTTTTAATATAGGTAATTTAGGTTTACCCCATTCACTACCACGTGATTTTAAGGGATGATACAGTTGAAATTAATACCTACTTGCTTTGAAGTAACTTATTCATAACTTTAAAAATTTCAGACGACAACCAACGGAAAAAAGCCTTCAGCTAATATCCATAAAAAAAATTATTAAAATCAAAAATCAGTTAAATGTAGTTCTCCCATCTGTCTGCCCGTATGTCCCACCAGTGCTACGGAACGTTCTCGTTCATTTCATTACCGATCGTGAGCAGATATCGTTACTGCGCGCCGAGTTCACTGATACAGTATACGCAAGAAGTTCAGATAAACCGTCCCAAGTAATTAGTGTGAAAGTAATGTATTTCAATTAGGGATTCTAGCGCCTTTCGTTCATGGGTGTTCTAGGTATATTACAATTTTCTTCATTACAGTCGTTGGAGAGATGGAAAGAGAATAGGAAGGCTTTTGCTCAGCAGTGGGACATGAATGGCTAATAATAATAGTTTCATTGCTTTCTGTGGCTGAGTAAAGATTTTTTTTAACTGCCACGTTTGTCCTTGCAGTATACATTAAAGTGCATGTCTATTGCCATGTAGCTTTCGGTATTTCGTTAATGATATTTTTAATTTCAGCTTATTTTTGATTGATTCATGGTTTATTTATTTAATTTTTATGTGTTAAACAGACTGGCTGGCAGACAGATCCTCCACTTTTGGTTATTTAGTCATTGTTTCGTAGATTCTTAAAAAGAATCAGCCTTTTGGAACTCAGACTTTCGGGCTTCTGACGACCCGTAACGACTGCCAAAGATACACAAAGTCAACAATAAATACCATCAATTTATAAAAGTTTATCTAATAACCTAACATATACTAGGTACAAAACCCACTCGACTCTAAAACATAAATAAATAATTATATGATTATGTTGAATGAACCCTAATCACCTGCTAATCACAGCTCTTGGAGTACCATGCGGGCTAATAACGTAATGACGTGGGAGAGAGAGCGCGCTCTATGATAGACAGAGAGGTATAACGTCGCGGCTGATCGCCTCGAATTAAAGGAGATGCGTGCACGCAAATTTTAGAAAGTCACTTTTTGATGTTTGGATAGGGTTTTTAATGTAATTTCGAAGATGATTGGCAGTTGAAGTCGTATTGTGGAAACTGCTTCTAGGATTACCGCCATCATCGTCCTCGTACTGCTGAGCAGTGGTAGACCAATGGTAACGACCGCTACTTCCGAATTGTAGGTGGTAGGAACTCAGACAGGCGCTTGAAGGCTCCTTCAAACAAGCGCGACACGCCATAAAATCGCGCGCGACACAAAGGCACCGCAAATCACGCAACGAGCGGTGCATTTGTGTCGCACGCGATTATATCGCGTGTCGCGCTTGTTTGTAGGAGCCTTTAATTTTTGTAAATTATTTCAACACCACTGCTCTCAAAATGGTGAAGGAAAACATCGTGAGGAAAACGGCGAAATGTTCTAGAACCTAAAATTCGAAGACATGTCACATCTAGCAACCCGCACTGGGCACGCGTGGTGGATTACAGCCACTCCCTCTGACAGAGAGGAGGCCTGTGTCCCAGCAGTGGGAAATAAACATTATAAGCTGTATAACGTCCAACCGTTCGACCTTATCCCAATTTATTAGAGTTTTTAAATTCCTTTATTTTCATATACAGCATTCAGTGGTTTCTTTTTTTTTAGTTTATTCAATTAAGAATCTGCGGGGTGATTGCGTAACACACTAACCCCCTTAATAATAAAAAATAGTTGTATAGCGGTTGTATAGTTACAATGCGTGCCACGAAAGATGAGACTTGACCCCGCCTCCCCCGCTCTTTCCGCCGCCCCTATGACGACGGTCCCGTCCCGCACTCAGACCTCATACCGCTAAAGATACCTAAAATCGTGTACTGCGCATGTCAAACCACGTGGTGTGTCAAGTCTCATCTTTCGTGGCTCGCATTGTACACAACGCTTTGTCTTCTTCTTTCGAAAGTTAAATTACTGCCGACTGAAAGAGAAAAATCGGTATGTAACAATTCATCTGATATAATACATTTATTGGAGTTGTTTCGGTCTGATCCCTGGACCCCCCCTCCACCCACTCCTCCTCGATCCCCTGCTTGTTCGTCTTGGGGTTACAGTAGCAATGGCTTCCATTTTAACATTCGTTACGATAATTATGTTGTTGAGCAGACAAATTCGAACATATGAAACAACTAGCAGTGCCACGCGATTTCACCCGCATAAGTTTCGATCCAGTGGGAATATCGGAATAAAAAGTAGCCTATATATTAATACAGGGTGTCATCTACCTCCATACAAAATTTTATCAAAATTGATCCAGTCGTTTGAGCGTGAAGAAGTAACAAACATATAAACACACACACACTTATAAACTTTCGCCTTTGAAATATTAGTGTGATAGATAAGCTATATCCTTCAAAAACATTCAGATTTTAGTTGAAGGTGCCATTTCTAAGTAGCCAAAATTTTGCAAAATTATCCGGCTGAAAAAGAAGATTTTTTTAAAACTTTTATAGAACAAAGAGAAATAAAAGGGTAATGAAAAGTTCCCAAGTGCCCGTGACTTAAAAATAAAACTTTTCAATCTTGAAACGTCTTGAAGTACTCTTAAAACGGCCCAAGATTGAAAACAGCTGTTCTTGAAGATTACATTTTATAATATTTATGAGGCATTATGATTATTATTCTAAGGACTTTTAGTCGATTCAGTTATCAAAGAAATAATCTGTGAACAATAAAAATAACACCTTTTAACGTTACTTTTAAGAAGCTGTGTAGGTTAGTATGCATTATGAAGATATAGCCATAAACATTTTATTGCTATGACGCTATCAAAAATATTTCCGCTTATTACCATATTGGTAACCGCTGGCCTGGAAAATGCAAGCAATAATCCTCTTTATAACAAAGAACTTAGTAGCTAGAATGGTGTGGTAGTTTTCGGAAATGATGTCACATTTTGTGGTGTACTGGATTAAATGATATCATTACTTATTTTGCGAATATATAAGTCAATGCAGCGATTATGTCAATGATAGCAGTAATATTATTTAGGTTAGGCCCTGATTGTATATTTATAAGGCACGGTTTCTTTACGGTATAACGCGAGCCCCACCGTAGAATAATCATGTGAGCTTGTTACCAGGCCCCTCTTTTCCATTGGGCACTCTGGGCAATTGCCCAGGGCCCCGCGATCTTCGGGGGTCCCGGTCTGCTATCATAAAAACATTTTTTGCAGCCGCCGTTCTATTCTACGCATTATTAGTACTACCCGATTCAATGACAAAATAAGAGATTTAGCGCAATTTACCTACAATAAATCTCTAGCTAGTAAATACATATTAGTATGTTTCTCTTATTGTCTCTTATCTACATAGGGGCCCCGTGATCCTTATTTGCCCAGGGCCTCCATTAGGTTAAAGACGGCCCTGCTTGTTACGGCACCGTGCCGTAGAGCCGCCGTGTTAAGGCTCCTGCAAACAGGCGCGACGCGCGACGCGAATCGCGCGCGACCAAAGGCACCGCTCGTTGCGCGACTTGCGGTGCCTTTGGTCGCGCGCGATTTTTTTACGTGTCGCGCCTGTTTGAAGGAGCATTTAGTCAACATGCTTCCGTAGTGATCCGTACAACACTGACTACCGTACGACATGGCAAATCCACCGTAATTTTTCTTGGCAACAAAAACGTGTGTGTAACATTCCTAGATTATTCCAAAAAATATAATTCTGGGAATTATTTTGAATTAGCAGCACTCCGCGTTTACACCCGCGTAAGTTTCGATCGCGTGGTAATATCGGGATTAAAACTATCCTATGTCCTATCCCGGGACTCAAACTATCTCTATATCAAAATTCATCTAAATCGATTCAGCGGTTTAAGCGTGAAGAGGTAACAGACACACAGACACACTTTCGCATTTATAATATTAGTATGGGTGTAGGTGTGAATTTATTACCTAAAAGGTTAATATTTCAATTTTAACTGCTCTAGCCTTATAACTGGAACGGTCTAAATCTTCCCTCCTTCTTAGCGTATCGATAGCAATCTAAATGGACTCGGCCCAGAATTCAGCTACTTGTTTGGCGCCATCACGAGCGTCCATCAGTTCCTGTAACGAGCAGCTGACAGGACACGCAGAACACGATATTAGGTGTCCCATCGTTTATATAAAAGCACCACATTTACACTCCAAGGCGGAGTCGTCTATGCTGCCGCCTTAAGTAAAAAGGGCGCATCTGAGGAAAGGGAATAGAGGAAAATGAGCCTTAATGGATGGTGCCTTTTTGTTCCATTAAGGCTCATTTTCCTCTATTCCCTTTCCTCAGATGTGCCCTTTTTACTTAAGGCGGCAGTATGAATCTCCACCTGAACAGGTTTTCCTTGCTTTGGCCAACCTGGGTGCGGAGTCTGTTTAAAGACTTCCAGGTTACCCAATGTAACTCATGTCCAGGTGGGAGGTCTTCAGCGGGTGCACCGCATGGTTTTGGGTAAGGAAGTACTGTCTCGCCACAGCTTCAGTCTTTCCTGTAATCGGCCTAAATTATTATAATAATAATCACCCCACCGCCCGCGCCGTACCTCTACGTTGACGTCGTGGTGGGGCTTGCGCGCTCTGAACTCTAGGCCTGTGCCGGAAGAGTTTACTTTGCCGGAACAGGTCTAAGGAGAGGAGCCAGACCAAGAGGAATAACCTGCAGGGCAGCATGTGACGAGCTGTTGGGCAGTAGCGACCCCACGTACCCTATCTCCTGGGAGAAGTCTTGTTGCATAGTGCATACAGGGAAAACCGTCGGTTGATGCCGTATTTCATTAAAATTCCTAAGAGGCCTCTGCGAGTTGGCTTCGGCCCCTCGTACACCTTTCAAAGGATCGGGATCACATGGTCCCGAGATACGTAAAATAATAATAATACATTTTTATTAAGATACATATTTTGTAGGTACATGAGGTAGTATAGTACATGACGAACCTAGAAAGTATGCATTATTAATTACATGGTGTAGGTACAGACACCAGCACATCAAGCTACTACAATCTGTCAAATTTCTTTAATAGATTTTCAACTTTATCACTAAAGCACAAGGTTCAAAGTTGATTGGGAAAATTTGACAGTTTCGGACAGTGCTGGCATCTGTACAACAAATTGTTGGGTGAATCGCTACTCTACTAGCTAGATTACTGAGTAATCTGTATTTAGGAGAGACAGTTTCAACTCCCTATTTGAGTACTATCACAATAATCATGTATAATAATTATAATCTGTTTCAAAAGTATCTGACGATATTGTAAACAAACCCTGTTTTGTTTAAATTCTTAAGTTATCATTCACTAACGGAAATTAGTTACACGTTCATCTGTATTTAGGAGGTTGCAACTGTATAAAACAACATTTTCCTCCAATTGATATTGTTTGAATTACATTCTTAAATTGTGATGAGAAAACTCATCGATGAAAAAAAATTTGGTTATAAACAAACTTCAAGTGTCAAATGAAAAACATCTATAGGGAACATCTTTGAAAATGGAATAATTTTTAGTTGTTTTATCTAACGAAGCAGTTCCTACTATTTACTTATTTTATGCTAACAATTAAAATAATAATATGTACATGTATATGAAAAAAGAAGCAAAAGAATCATAGGGTATCAAAAAATTCGTGCGCATCGCTGTCAACAGGAACAGTGGCCAAAAGGCTGTCAGATACGATATTTATGCCATATTGTATGGCGATGGTCAATTTTTGTCTCGTCTTAAATCACTCGGACTTCGCGTTAAAACGATCACGCATCCCGGATTCGCGGATGAAGAGTACGCTTGTCACAACCGCAACCAACGTCATCACATATTTAATGAATAAGTGGGAAAAGTCGTGATTGCGTCAGTTTAGCTAATTAAGTAATGAACACTTTCCATTGCGTGACACGGACCTGGCAGGGGGCCAAAGGCTGCGGTGATGAAAACGTCGAACAGGATCGTACGGACGAGATTATTAATTGGGTAACACGCATACAACTACTTTAGTACAGACGCCACCACATCAATCTACTACAATCTGTCAAATGTCTTTAATGGATTTTCAACTTTATCGCTAAAGCATAAGGTTCAAAGTTGATTGGGAAAATTTGACAGTTTTGGGTAGCTTGATATGCTGGCGTCTGTACAAAATCATAGGATGGTGAAATAAAACAAAGGAGCATCGGGAAATCATTGGAAACAATACAAAATATTTATGCAACCTATTCAGTTTTATATACTTGCTAAATCACAAAAAAATTACCAATGGCTTTCATTTTGTTAGTTCTACAACATTCATTGCGTTATTTGCTTTGTTGAACAGACAACATTTTCGAACATATGAAGCAATGGATTAGTAATATTCTTAAAAATGATTCAGATTATGATACTCTAGTACGAGTAACTACAGTTTGATCTTATCCCACTAAGTTATGAGCAAGGAGCTCATAATTTGGTGGTCTTCATTGGTCTTAAGATGGGGGGACCTATTTATATGATTTGAGTACCTACCTTTTTTTTGTTGTCGGTTGGAAACCTTTAGAAGGCACCCGACTGCTGGGGAGGGTAGGTCGGGGAGTGTGGGACCTCACTAAAACGACCCCGGTGATCACCATCAGCACATAAGGGTGGTCCCGGTTCCCCTTAAAAGACCAATTCCGTAACAACCATGCAACGCTTATAATTTGAGTACCTATACAAATAGCTAACAGATGATTAATTTATTTTAAAATGGAAATTATAATGTCTACCCGTCTTGTTTATTTACATAGTTTCTTCCACTTCCATTCCCAGATCTTTTTCTTTACCTGCATCTTCCACCTCTGCCCACCCCATATTATGAAGCGTGAAGCTAAACTCAGTGATATCAGTTGCATCACAATCAGACCACGTACGATGACTTAACGACCATACATTAAGAGACAAGCACGCGTTGAGAGAATGCCTAATTCTTGAGGGTTGTGAGGGTAGGGCTGCTGTGATAAACCTTCGAATTCGATTAAATGCTTATATAAAGGTATTTTGACCATGAAACGTCCAACAAGAGATGGTTCGCGTGGAACGAAAATCTAAGAGCAGACGGTTCATTCTGTTAAAGTCTCACCTAAGTTTAGGCAGTTCTCGTGTACCGAATCTATAGATCTCCCACAAGGTGGCCCGACGACCTTGTGAAGGCCGCAGGAACCCGTTGGATGCGAGAAGCACAGAACCGGTGGAAGTGGAGGTGCTTCTCTCCCAAGCAGCCTATGTCCAGCAGTGGACGTCTTTCGACTGAAATGATGACGCTGATGAATTCTATAGTCCGACTTTTAATTAGCTGCAGTAAAATGACACTTCTTAATAACTCATTTCGGACTGAGTTTAGAGATATGCTAGTCAAATAAGTTTCGTTCGTTACACTATTCTGTACTAGAAAAACAAGATTTGGTTGACGGCCGCGAAGAAAGACGCCAATTTCAGTCATTTAAGTAACACACAAGCTGTCATTTTATTGCAGCTAATTAAAAGTCCAACTAAAGATGAGTGTGTAATTAGGGCTTCAAGAAATGAGCTTGCAGTTAACTATTACTTCACCAGCCGATCTATTCTGTAAAAATCTCACCGTTAAAACTTAGGTGAAGTGAGTTTGTTTTTGCTAGGAATTGACACTATCGACAGCTCACTCCACGCTCAATTCACCTAAGTTTTCACGGTAAGATTTTTACAGAATAGCACCGCTATTCACTTCACCTAAGTTTTCCCGGTGCGATTTTTACTGATTAGTCCGGCTGATATCTTAACGTACAGACGCCAGCACATCAAGTTACTACAATCTGTCAAATTTCTTTAATAGATTTAAAACTTTATCGCTAAATCATAAGGTTGAAAGTTGATTGCGAAAATGTTACAGTTTCTATTAGCTTGATGTGCTGTACTTCCTGTATCTGGTGTCAACCACCATCAACAACAGATACAAGAGTTTTAATAATAATCTAATAAAATCACATTAATATTATAAGGGCGAAAGTTTGTGAGTGTGTGTGTGTGTGTGTGTTTATATGTTTGTTACATCTTCACGCTCAAACGGCTGGACCAATTTTGATAAAATTTTGTATGGAGGTAGCTGACACCCTGGATTAACTTAAAGGCTACTTTTTATCCCGATATTACCAGGGTTCGACATTTACGCGGGTGAAACCGCGGAGCGCAGCTAGTATTGGATAACTCACTGACTGGACCTGAGATACTTTTACTTACTTAAAACTCAGACCATTTTATTTTAGTAAAAGGAGAAATTACAGGACGCCTCGCTAAGATCCTTGCATTTTTATTATTCATCTTATTTGAGCCCTTTATTTCCAAAAAGTACATTTTAATAATTAATTTATATTACATAACCCATAAATAACCTTTAACCTTCTTTTTTATCTTTTTTTTCTTTATTGTTTTTTTTTATTTTTTTAATTATTCTTTTTTTTTAATTATTCATTACAATTTAAACATGAATTTCAACAATAATTAGATAAATAAGAATCGAAATTAAATACATAAATTGATTTGACAGATAGAATAAAACAGAAAAATATCTTTTTTCCAGATCAGATCAAAAAGAGTTCTACTCCTACGCGAGGTTAAATACTCTTAGTAGAAATCTTTCTAATAAGTAGATACCCAAGTAGCCCAATTTGTATAATTAGATTTTCTAACGTGGCAACCCTAGCTGGAGACAGCCAATGAGTGACAAATGAATGTTTGTTCAATAATGTAGTTCGAACGCGTAACTGATGCAACTGTCCTAGTAGTTAACTTTAGCCAACTATAGCTAACTATAGCCAACTATGGCCAATAGTCTTCGGACTGCTAATGGAATATCATAGGAATTGTTGGCGCTATTCCTATTAATAGCCATAGGAACTTGCCGTACTATCTCTGGGTACTTAATAACTATCGGCACTATCACTGGATACTTAATTAATTAATTACTATCGACTGGTATTGATGGCTTCGATTATGTAATATTAATCAGTAGTGGGAACCGTCGGGCTTACCTAGTTTGTGTGTAAGCGGTTAAAAGGTACCTATTTATAAAATATACATATTTTACTTTTGTCATCATCTGCCTAGCCTTTTTCGAACTATGTTGGGGTCGGCTTCCAGTCTAACCGGATGCAGTTGAAAACCAGTTTACATGGAGCGACTGCCTATCTGACCACCACAACCCAGTTATTGAGTAATACGATACCCCTTGGTAAGACTGCGGTCGTCAGACTATCGGGCTTCTGACTACCCGTAACGACTGTCAAAGATCCACGAATAACAGCCGGGACCAACGGGTCAACGTGCTTTCAGAGGCATTGAGGGGTCGCCGTATGTAAAGATGGTCACCCATCCACAGGCCAACCTTGACAAGCGTAGCTTAACCTGATCGATCGACCTGTGCGGCTGTTATTATTTAGATATTTTTCTTTTGTATCAGGTAATGTAGTGACCATCTTGACTAAGGTAGTGAACGATTCTCCCTCATAAAGACTATCTAACTGGACTTTAGAAATGACGGCCAAAAAGAACCTCTTAGAAGCATCCTGCATCCAATCCGAATTCAAGATCTGATTACTATCCCAATTGAAAATCTACTTTTGGGAGAAAGGCATTCGGATCTAGTGCACAACCCCTCATACAAATAGTATTATGGTTACAACGACCCATTTTTTTGAAGTGAAAATTTTTTTAGGCGTGTCGGGCATTTTTTGAGATGGGAAAATACCATTGAATTCGCAACACTGTTACCAACACCGCGCTACATTCGGATGTGTTCGGCTGTCCTCGGGATGTACTCGGTTTTTAATTCTAATATGTCAGTGAGTGATGTTAAAGTATTCTGTTCGTGTTTTGTTTTCACTTCTGTCGACACTCCAGGAGTGCCACTGTTTTTTTTTTATTCGGATCGGATGCTTTGCACTAGGTAATGCTAAAAATTAAATTGCCAACAATACATTGTCATTCTTTGGCTTAGAGCAGCGGGTTTTCCGGTCGCTGCAGGTTGATATGCGGAAAGAGAAACGGTTACAATCGTTTACTTGTTCCTTATGTGTGAGCGCATAAGTTGAAGACTCGTTCAAAGAGGCGCGATACGGGATAAAATTTTGCACGACACAAAGGCACACGCAAGTCGCGCAACGAGCGGTTTCTTTGTGTCGCGCGCGATTACATCGTTTGTCGCGCCTGTTTGTAGGAGCCTTAATACGGGGCTATTTTACCCAAACCGGTCGGCACCGACAACTCTTTACCCGGGAGCCTCGGTTTTTTTGCAACCAACCTTCTTCGTCTGCGTTTCGATGGCACGACAGTTTATTAAATTTGGATGACCATAAAAACTTCGTCACTTCCGCTACATCGACGGTGACAGCGCAGAGGTCGTCTTCGCTGCATTTTTGGGGTACAGAGTGCAGGATAAGGAAGTGGAGTATAGTTTGCAGCGTAGCTCCACATCCACACCCTGCAGCCGTATGGGCCATATTGTCCTCATTCTGAAGTTGTCAAGAATGTATCCCTGCAGCCGTATGGGCCGTATTTTCCTCATTCTGAAGTTGTCAAGAATGTATCAAAATGACAAACCGTTTCCTTCGCAGTGAATCGAAGATTCGTAATCGTCTTTGTACGAATGTAAAATGCCAATGCCGATCGATCCTTTTGAAATGATCCCGCTCTCACTGCACATTGCTTAACAATGTTGCAATTCCGTACTTAAACAGTATCATCACGCTTAGACTTCCTTTGGCGTTGACAGAGATGATATAATGATAGCTTCATTAGATACGCGAGCTACATGGGTTATTGGTTATTATTATAGCGCATAGCTTTCTAAATGCCTATTATTGACACTAGTGTCGCAACCATTGTCACATTCGCCTTTCGTGGACATCTGATGGTTTTAAATAGTGGTTGACACTCCGGTCGGTCGATTCTGTAAAAATCTCACCGTGAAAACTTAGGTGAAGTGAGTTTGTTTTTGCTAGGAATTGACACTATTGACAGCTCACTCCACGCTCACTTCCCCTAAGTTTTCACGGTGAGATTTTTACGGAATAGCACCGCTGCACCCTAAGTGCGTAACACTTCACACTTTTCTCACATAATAGGTAATTATACATTTGACATTAATGATGTAACTAATATTTTTATAACAATATAATTTAAAAGAGTTCCATGTAGTTTTGTTCTTCAACATAGGTACCTACTACGCTTAAAAAAGGGCAGGTTTCTGACCGACTCCTTGACAATCCAAAAGTGCCTGTTAATTGTATAATTGAGATTAATGCTTTGAGTTTGACGTTCAATCACAATCCGACGGTTTTGAAGAAAATTCCTAATCCATTGCTTCATAGATTTGAAGAATTCGTCGCCTTAGTAACGTAAATAACGCAATGAACGTGGTTTAACCGGTTGTATGCCGTAATTACAGAAAACAATTAAAAACTATTGTGTCTCGCGTAGATCTACGCTCCCGGCATACAAGGGGTTAACTGTCAGAATTAAAGGCATTGCCATCAATTGCCATTTTTGCGTGTGTTCGCATATCCTGTTGATTGATAACAGGATAAAATTAGTAAACTGCACTATAAGCGAATATTTTAAAAAATTAGCTCTGCCATACCTACATTTTGAACGCGTAGGTATTGCACTTTTCGAAACAGCAGATTCTTTTTTATAACTGATGAAACATTTCTACGTAGGTATGTCTAGAATCATGTGCTGAATTCATGGTTTTAGTTTGTGCGTCGATGTTACTGTCACCCTGTATAGTTAACCAAGGCAGAGAAGATTTTGTAGTTTATTTTGATTGACACCTTGTTTAAAATAGAATATTGTTTTGTCAAATTAAAACAAAGCACTGCATTGTGCAACAGACCCAACAAACGAACACAAAAAAAAAACAATTTAAAACCAAAACTGTCAGCTGTCAAAACTCCCGCCAACCGTGCGTTTAGTTGCTGCATCACTTGCATTCTCCACGAAATTAATTCTAAGCGCATAACACGAATTAGTTATGTTTAAATGCGTCTTGTTGCCTCGCCACGCATAGTTATACGCACTTGACCACACCGTGTGTTCCTGTAGTTTTGAATTGAATGCAGCGTTGTTTATTGAATGTATACGGGTTGAATATCATATTTTGTAAAGGTATGGAGTTGATTTGAGATTTTTTCCCTGTTGGAGTAGATATTAGATTATGCGTATTTAAAAGTTAAGGCAGCGTTTCTATTGCAACAATAGGTAAAAATCAGAAAATAAGTTTATTTGCGGTAAACACGACGCAGAGAAAAAACACAAACACAAAAAAAGAACACTTTGGCGGAATATATGCACAGACAGGTACTTTTAATTCCTGCTAGTAAAATTGTGTCCAATAAGAAAGCAATAAGATCAACTAGACAATTACCAGCTGGAAAAAAATTGAGCCCTGTACCCTGTGAGTTCACTTACTTATTAAAAAAGGCAGAAAACAGGAAATATGATTTTATAGTGATCAAAATGTCTATGAAACGAAGCATCAATCAAGTGGAATCGCAGAAATAAGAAACTTGTGCGGTCGGGGGACTTTCGGATCGTCAGGAAAGAAATTCTTTACGCAATACTCGCACGCACACACACAAACACGTATACAGTGTAGAGACGACAATAAATCAAAACACTAGCAATACTAATGCTGATAAGTATTTCGGAACTATCAAATAAAGCCTTGCATTGAAATTTAAAACATGATTTATTCAAACAAACTAAATAGTAGTGATGAGCCGACTATGGGTTTTGCCAATCTTTGACTAATTAGACATATTATAGAGATATATTTGATTTAATTCTTCTACGGAATACATTAAAATCGTCTACACCTTGTATAAAAGAGAGAGACGGAGAGAGAGAGAGAAATTCGTATGGAGAGGGAATAACACACAACAACAACAACACACAATTACTGTCGTGGCAGAAAACACCGCTTACTGGCTTTTCCAACTTACCATACTGTTGCAGACTCCAAGTCATCTATTCCTCGGGCATTAGTCGCTATTATTGTTTGCGAGAAGAATGCAAGAAGCACGTGTTAAATAAATTATTTGTTTAAACAAATAATTTATTTAACACGTGCTTCTATTTTTTTTTATTTGAAATGGGTTTGCTCTTGACTATAATCTAGGTCAGAGATGACAGAGACAAAGTCTACGATGGAGTGAGGTCACCCAGAAGAAGCCTGTTCACTCTTACTTTGAAGAGATTCAGGTTGTACCTATGCACTCTATTTAAATAGTGTAATTGGCTTCGGCCGTTCTATTCAAAATAAATAACGCTTTTTCCTTACGTGACGATTTCTATCACTCAACTGATATAGCGTAAGCTGCGTTAAGAAACTTCGTTGAAAAAAAAAAACAGTTTATTTGAAAACCACTGCTCCACAAATTCCCTGTCCCACAATCTTTACATGCACACGTTATTTTTGCGATCACAAGCTGTCTCTGCGAATATGATCGTTATAAGTTGCCATCAATATGCAAGGCAGGCGATTATAACATTATAACTCTAAACAAAACATTAAATTCAACTTTAACATTGTTTGAATCTTGAAATGTTTGGTATAGGTGGTCTTCTATGTTCATCAATTTCTTTCTAGCTAGAAAAGTATTTCTCTTCTTGGTAATTCAATTCGTCACATAAAAGGCATTTTTCTATATAAGTCAACATAATTACAAAAAAAATACGATAAAAATTAACATTGGATAAACTTCTGAGCGCAATTAACTAACAAACTATGGTATCAGTTTTTTTTGGATTCATTTTCTACAAAATTATTATAATCGGATTATCACCTACGATTGGTGGTAACTATGGTTTGCGATAATCCAATCTCAATAATTTCAAAGTCAAATGACGATCTCGATAGTTTGTCAGAGTAACGACGTAGTTAAGTTTCTAATCATCACCGTTCTCCTATTTCTAGTGTTTGTAACAGCACGCCGAGGTTTTTCGTATATATCTCTGTAGTCATCCTTTTTCTAGCCATTGTGATGCAATAAAGAGGGTGACATTAGAAGCTTTTTCATCTTTGCCTTAGACCATTTAACCTCAACTTACCTAATCTGTTAAGAAGTCTCATCCTAATTTCTCCAAATCATTAAATTCATCTCAGGGGCAATTCACGTGTTTTTAAGAACGTTCCCATTATAATCTCCGTGGTAATCTGTCTAAAATGCCTCTAATTTCTCCACATTTTTGACAAGTTTTTGACATTGATTGTCACTGAGATGAAATTGTGATTAGATTTTCGTTTTTAATTACGAAAATTGGATATCAGGTAGGTACCTATTTCAGTTTTCCGTTCAGAGACTTTGTCAGACTTCCAAAAAGCTGAGATTGGTTAATACATGATCTGCATTACTCTCTAAATCGCTATCAACATCTTCCTGCACTTGTTCTATGGCACTTAAGGTCGGCGCAATACGTTTTTTCCTTTCATTCTCCCCTGTCAGCCGTCATTTCCTCCTTACTCCTTATATACTTTACCATTATTCTTTATAAAGCCAATGAAACGAAAATATTCCACATACACCATCCGGGTGTTAATATGGATGCCATTTCTTAATACAATATGACGCCACAGTTGCGCCATTTGATCTATACTCCGTTATTACGTCATTGTCACTATGGCGCATCCTTTGACTCGCGCTGCCTACAAGAGACCTAATTCCTTTTAATGCCATAGTTAGCGCACAGATCACATGCGTAGGAGTATATTACTTGCCAAGTGTAGCAAGGTTTAGTAAAAATATATAACAGTTGTTGCAGAAGAATGGTTATGTTTTGACACGGTTTTCTAACGGTTTGTGAGATTTATTGGATTTGGTTGTAAAACTGCAATGAGAGACGATACTAATCACTTTGGCAGCTTGTTGGGTCGTGATGAAATTCGACAAATCTGTCTTTTTACTGTGTAGAGAGACTGGAAGGTATTATTACAGGTACCTACTACAATCTGTCAGATTTCTTTAATAGATTTTCAATGTTCATATAGTTCAAAGTTGATTGGGAAAATTTGACAGTTTCGGGTAGCTTGATGTGCTGGCATCTGTACCTAGTGTTATTTCATTACGATCTCAGACCACGGTTGATTTGTAAATATCCTGTAGGTGCCTAGGTCGTTAATTGATGTTTAAACAGTGTCTGGTTATGGGCCGTAAGTGCTAAGCGAATATTACAGTGTTACATTTTGAGGTGCTTAGTTAAATTTCCTAAATATCCATGAAACTGGAATTCGGCAGCATCCGTTTAGACTGGGAGCCGTCCCCAACATCTTTGGGAAAAGGCTACGCGGATTGGTTAATAACGGTTCTATATTAATTTCTCTTCAGAAAAAGGTAGCTAATTCATCTGTTATTGGAATCATTTGATATACGAGTATGATCATCTGAAGTTAGCATCAACTCTAATATATTCTGGTAGACAATTTCATGTAACTCTTTATCCACTGCAGCAGTCCTAAAAGATAGGTCTTTGGTTTTTTTATAGCGAGGTCTACAAAAGAAAGTCATATAGAAACGACATAAATCTATCACATTGACCAGTGTATCCTCATTTAAATATGTCCGTACCCCTAACAACATTTTATCGCCTCCCAGAAATTTACAGCCTAATCACACATTCTTCTACACAACCATATTTCACTATAACACCAATTTCGAGGTAAATTAGTCAATTTAGTGTCAACGGGAGCCACAATTTTAACTACACTGTCGTTTACACGTATCCATACACTCGTGTCAAGAAAATCAGGATTCCCGTCGGGTGTCATAGTAATAATTTAATAGGTGCGTCAAACGTGCTGGCTTCCTGCGACTAGGGTGGGGTGTGCGTAATGCATTGTGATGCAGTCCGGCGCTTGACGTTTTTAATCTATGACGTGATGACGTTTTTGAATATCGAAGGCGGTCATTAGAATGGCTGGAGAGAAATGGTTTGATGGTTTCACACAATGGACGATATTGGTGATAGTTTTTTGTTCGTTGATTGAATTGATAACTGTATTCATAAATAGATAGGTACCAAACCATTGCCCGAAATAATCATAATGCATGTGTTCTTCGTTGTGTGTAGTTTAAGGTTGACGTGACGCGGATTCTTTGGTCTGTTACCCACAACAGTTGTCAACCAAAAACCTTTAATGATGTTTTTCCCTGTTTTGCGCCAATATTGGTTATTGTCATTGTCATCTTCCCATTACAGTTCCTTCCTTCGTCTGTTTAGTACCCACATGTCAAAAATTATTTGCAAAGCGATATAAATATTAACTTCCAACATTTTCATACTTCTGACTTTAGAAACGTCGAAAGAAGTTCGTAAAGACAGTTCAGTATTATTGATTGATTCCTAAAAGCCATTGTTATAAACAATTTCATAGTATCCTTTTTCCTAGTACTTATTATCTTTTTCATCACTATGACTTTTTTGTTTTCCTTACTATCCAAATCGAAATTCGCAAAAACAACATAGCCTATGATTACCACAAACTATAAACTATCCCTCATTTCAAATCGATCACTCAACTAAATGACAGATGCGTTCCTTTCTCAAACTTTTTGCAACCAAACGTGTTTCGAAAATCGAATCCAAACATGTTTAAATGGCCAATTATAATGGCAATTTGCTGGCATCGCTCCCGACAGCGTTAGAACGCCCATTTTAATTCTTTAAAATAACAGTTTTTGTCCTTGGTTTACTTATGACGGCGGATCACTTTACAAAACCTTTTTTGTAAAGGTTTTTTTTTTGTTTGTGGAGAGATTTATAAAAATGTTTAGTTCGCAAATTGGTTATGGTATCGGAGTAATTAAAATAAATACAAATAAAATAAAGTTTATTTGGAACAACTTAAATTTACAATTTACAAAGAAAAACGAAGTGAGCTACAAACGCCCAACTCAAAATAATATACAAAGACATTGTTCCAGACTTCCCAAAGAAAGCTAATTAATAATTAAAAGAATTACAAACATTTCATAAAGGAATAAAAAAGAGAATATACTCTATGTGGAGGTTACTATGTAGTATAAATGTAGAGTGGAGGTGGTGTGAAGTGTGTATGTGTGTGTGAGGGAAAATAAATGTCAACTGTTAAAACTCCCGCCTAAACTTGCGTCTAGTTAACGTTATCACATTTTGAGGTTATGGAATGGGTTTTTCTATTAGCAAATGAATGGGTAATTCCATTACACGAGGCAAATTAAAATTGTACTACGTTTGCATACAAATAAGTAATCAGAATCAGGTCAAATAGCCTTCAAGCTAAATATATTCAAGCTATAAAATTAATTCAAGCTAATTTCTTCATTCATAAACTTACCCAGTAGTACTATTAATATGAAATCGTAAAATAATAATCTTTGTGGGGACCTTAGTTTGTGGTCTGGACACTTTATGCCACACAAGGACATAAAGCCGTGGTCACATTTGCGACTGCCGCTGTGAACTCTAGACAAGTATAGACAAGGAATTTTATCTTACAAGAATGATTTATCTGTACTAATATTATAAAGAGCTAAAGTTTATGTTTGTATGTAGAGGGTAATCTCTGGAACTACCAGTCGGATTTGAAAAAATCTTTTTGTATTTGATTGCCCAATTCCTGAGGAAGGCTATAGGCTATTTAACATCACGCTATGACCCTTAGGAGCTGAGCAAAAAGAAAAAGTCAGAAAGAACGCTAAGCAAACACGAAGTAATAGCGCGGGCAGGCGATGAGATGCGACGGGGTGGTTCGGGGGAACAAGAAATTTCACGCGGACGAAGTCGCGGGCAGAAGCTAGTTGGCTATAATTATTGCTGTTATAATCTTCGGTGAAGAAGGCTTCAAAATGAAATAAATAGACAATACATAGTAGATGTTGCTATCAAAAAGGTGAAGAAAAACGTCGTGAGGAAACCGGCATGACCTAGATTCAAAATTCGAAGACATGTGACATCTACCAACCTGCACTGGGCCCACGTGGTAGATTACAGCCTTCTCCACTTGACTCCTACAGATAATCATAATTATTGGAATAATGTGGACTTGGCAATAAGAGCACTCTGCGAATCACAAACTCTGCTACTTTCATTATTAGTAAGAAAGAACCACCAATACAATAACAAAAAAAATATTTGAATTAAATTCAAAATGATTCTAACAAAATTGCAAATCAAATCTCAAGTCACGCTAAATCGCAATACGACAAAATCAGTCGCACGACCTATCGCAGATGTGAACCAAACCTTCCTATTCAATATGTATCACTGAAAGATCTACGCAATTGCTAACCAAATACAATACCAACCAAAACTGAACCTTTACGTTTAAAGAATTAAGTTCTTTTTGCAATAATGATGTGTGAGGTATATTAGGATTCATACGACCGATCTAATAAAGATGGCAGATAAGATACAATTGTCACCGTTTAAATTACTCAATTATAAACAGGTCATGTAGCACGTTTATGTGCTTGCAGAATCAAGGAAATGTCTGGGTAATAAATACACATACACGGCTGATTTTCAATTGTTGACCTTGTATATCAAGGTTTCCTTAATTAAATTCAGAATGATAAAAAAAAATCCATAAATGAAAAGTCATCGATAGAGTTCACACATGTTAGATATGACAGTTTGGCAAATCACCATCATTAAGGGCACTACATGACCTAAAGCGCGATCACTGTCGGACTGTATAGAAAAGGAAGAGAAGCGCGATGACACAACGCTGGTAATTTATTGCAAAATATGAAGCAATTATGTATTTAATTAGAAAAAATCTAAACACTAGTATACTAATAAACTAAAACACTAGTATTTTAGTATATAGGTGCATGCAGCAGAATAATCTGTCAAAAAAACAGAACGATCGTATGTACAATGCGTGCCACGTAAGAAGAGACTTGACACACCACGTGGTTTGACATGCGCAGTACACGATTTTAGGTATCTTTAGCGGTATGAGGTCTGAGTGCGGGACGGGACCGGACGTCATAGGGGCGGCGGAAAGAGGCGGGGGAGGCGGGGTCAAGTCTCTTCTTACGTGGCACGCATTGTATATTAGTATGGGTTTTATTGTAAAAAGAAAGTTTTAGCGGTATCTTCATGTTTTTTTTTTCTATCATATCAAGTTAGTTGTATTATGTTTTCAACACACTATCTACCTAGCTATCCTGAAGAATATCATATATTTTTCTGATTTTGTTTACTGTAGCCCTGCCAAGTTTCCTGCCGTACCTACTCCATTTGAGTTCTTTAACTCGTTTTCCGATATAGAAAACCTTAGTACCTACTACATCTGCGGATCTCGACGTTCGGGACTCGGTCTGTAAGCCTTATGCTAATCATGGAACGCTCCATGGCTCTTTGTGCCACTTTTACCCTGTACATGAGAGTGTGAGCATTGAGCCATCCACGATATAACACTTGATGAAAAGTTGTCACTGCCACCAAACACTGGCAACACCAAAGAGTTGGTGGAAACGTAGACATCACGCTGATATTACTTCGGCAGAGTTTAAACTCTGCCGAAATATGGTTTTATAGTTTATAATTTTTATTTTTTTATACCTAGTTTTTTTTTTACAACTACATACATATATATATTTCGCCAGAATGTAAGGCGGCGAGAGACTACCCTTTCAACTGAGAACAAATCCAGACTCCAGGTTTTCTATTGAGAAATATGTGTGCTTATATTTTCACGTAGGTACAGACGCCAGGCGGCCAGCACATCAAGCTATCCGACACTGTCAAATTTTCCCAATCAACTTTGAACCTTATAATTTTGCGATAAAGTTGAAAACCTATTACAGAAATTTGACAGATTGTAGTAGCTTGATGTGCTTGCGTCTGTACTTTGCACTTACTTTTAGCAAAGACTCATAATTAATTAATAATATTTATATACATTATCATTCTCTTGCCATTATCCCAATTTATTTGGAATCAGCTCAGCATATTTTTTCTTCCATACGCCTCTATTTAGTCGTCATCTCAGTAGTTTCACAGTCCATTCATCGTTTCTTTGATCTAAATTAAACCTACACTATACCCAAGAATGTTGTCAACATCCAAAATCAAATTACTCTTCCAAATACGAAATCAACATCATAATTCAACTCCTCCTACTCTCAATCGCCATATTCGACTAACAAACCAAATCTATAACACAAAGTATCAATCAATCAACCATACCATATTGCTCGAAATCACTAACACATTTGCTTTTCCGAGAACAATATTATACCTCTTGAATTTCACGCTTCTCAATTTTACGATTCCATGTGAAAATTATTTGTCAAACAACCTTTGTCAGATGGCAAAGAATTTTTTTGGCGACAAAAATATTAATTTTATATTAACACAACCGTGAAAAGGGATTGACAGAATGATAGTATCGTTTTCCACTTCATTCGAGTCATTATTGTATTGACAAAAATTTTGTATGCGTTTCAGAAAGTGAACTTTAAGGTTATGTTCAAGAAAATTAGGTTCAAAATCGTTTGGCAGTAGCGAAAGGCTAGAAAGAATGTGGGTAAGCTATCAATAAACTAACAAAAACTCATAAAAGGAACGTTTGATTTTTTTTTTTCAAACAACTGCCGTATTCTGAGAAGGTGTAAAGTGGCTCTATGGCTATTTATTTTTATTGTATTGTTAATAAGCATGCTAAGGGGAACTCGGGAACTCTTCGTAAACTATTAAACGGTTATATCGAACTAAATGGAATATAATGACCGTGAATAATGTACAATAGTCGACGGCAATCATAGCGCATTGTTAAATCCTGACTTGACGTCTTTATCCATAGACAACTTTAATTCTACAGCTCCATAACTGTCAAACTCCGTAAATACTTTGCAATAAAGTTCAAATCGTTGGCAAAATGATTTTTGAAATGAGGCAAGACTTATATAGATAGATAGATAGATTTCGAATTTGGAAATAATTGTGTCATGGCGCCTTCTAAGAATGGCGAGTGACAATTTGTTGCAAATAAAATCGTTTTTATTGTCGACAGAAGATCTTGTTACACAATGAAGTGTAAAGGTTTCTATTGAGTATAAATTGGTTATTGATGCACTGATGTAGGTACCTATATGGTTTTTGGCACTTGTATTGAGAAAGAGGGCTGTCAATTGCTTTGGTGTCAGTTGAATGGCGATGGCGGTAAGGTACTTATAAAATTATTTACATGCGACTTTCACACAGTTTTTGTAGCTATTGAATATTTGCTTTATCTCGAAATGTTGCCAAATTAGCTCTTTGTGTATTAAATTTATTAGATTTCATCAAGGTGATTAGAATTAAACGAATGTGACCAAAAGGACAAAAGTTTTGAATTCAAATTTTGTTGGACCAAACGCAAAACAGAAGATCAATTATTCCCATAATTAAAAACGTTGAAAATCTAGTCATAGTCTCATCTCGGCGAAAAACAAATGTCAAAAACTTGTTAATAATTAGAGGTATTTTTGACTTACGAGACTTTTGAATTACGAGAATTGCCAGACCAAACAGAAAGACTGTCAATTGAATCGATCCTTATCGAACGCGAAAATCAAACGATAGTTAATTCACAAATTAAAATAAATTAAAATTCAGTGCATCTCTTTCTTTCTATTTCATTAGGAAAGGACAGAAGATAAATTTTAGTTTAGTCCTGTCAAATTACGCGCCTGACTTAAATTGACGTATTTTTAGTAGCCAATTTTTTAATCACTGCTAAACTTGTCTATGGAGTATCTTAATTTGACAGAACTAGACTAATATCTTTCTTCTGTCCTTTTATTAATGAAATGAAAAATGTTATTTGGCCAAAGAATTAGCATTGCCATTCAACGTGGCAATGCTGCCAGTCTTCTGAGCACATTTCCGGATGACAGCGCTGCGGACGAGTAGGTAGGTACTTCGACGCCTAAGGGCTTGATTTTACCAAAGTTAGATATCTTTTATCCGTGGAATAAAATTGACGTCTGACAGTTCTAGTATCGAAACACTGTCAAAAATTCAAAATTTATTCTAGCCGAAAATCCGAGTTATTGCACTTACTATTGTAAGTACGGCAGACTTATTCTAGGTATAAAATTTTGGTACAGTCTGTCTATAAAGTCATGAAAATAATGTTTGAGGAACTAACAATATTCAAAAGTAGGGCAACACTAAATCATAGTACATCGAATGTCATCGGCTGTCATCGACTTGTTTTGTAACTCGTTATCTATTGCATTTTTTATTGTTTTTCAAATCTACGTGGATAAAACTTCGAAGAAACGTGTTAAATATGAGAAAAACAAATAGGAGTGGAGCTCGGGAAATCATTTTTAAAGTGTATCAGCGATGTTTGTTAGAACACCAAGCTGGACAAATTTTATTAAATTTGGATGATATTTATGCTCGAACAGCAGCTATGACAGATATGTAATGGTGTTACTGTTTGTTTTTTATCTACCAGAAGTTACAAATTTACTAAATATATGATTTTAAGACTAAAATAAGGATTGTTTACATTGCGCATTAATAGGTTAGATTGCAAATATAAGTAGGCCATATTGTAGTGCGACCAAAACTTTTGATACTTTTGGACGATCAAATTACCGCTGATTTTAAATATGAATAAGTTATGGTTGAAATTAAAAATAGTGCTATTTTCTGTTAGATATTACATTTTCTTTAATCTTTCTTACAGGAAAATCTGAGGGTACAGAGAGGCGTATTGTAGATGAAGGCTATAAAAATGATGGCGAATTTGGAACCCCTGGCAAACACAGATCAGGCCGTCCTAAAAAAGAAATGGATAACTTCAACATAATATGTGCACTTCTACAAAAGATTCAATTCTTTTACTCGGTAGCGAAGCTGACAATGAAAATACTTTTTTTTAAACGTAGAATATTAGAAATCAGATGATGAAAGTAATTAATTATTATGTTTTGGGAAATTTTTCATTAATAAAAAAAAGTTAAAACATATAATAAAAAATATGTATGAACATTTTTCTTTTATTTACTAATTTTATTTGAACGAAAGAGACCATAGATATGTGCTATCTGATCGTTTATGCAAACTAATGAAGGTCGGAAGGAAAACATCGCGAGGAAACCTGGACTTCTAATTAATATAAGTCTGAAATCGCCAACCCGTCTTGAGCAAGCGTTATGATCAATGCTCGTGCCTTCTCTGTTGAGAGAGGCCTTTGCCCAGCAGTGGGACAGTAATAGGCTGGTATTATTATTTATAATGAAGGTCACATCTTTGTCTATGGTTTCTGTAGATTTTTTTAATAAGATCTACAGATTTTACGACTACCTTTTCTATCCGGTTAAAAAAAAAGCGTCTCGTCGTTTTCATTAAAACCAGGTTTGCTTCTAGTACAAAATAATGTGCTAGTATCAAAATCAATTGAGGCACACTATACAGGGTTGCTACGTGCACGACCGCAGCGCCCTCATTTTTTTCATGACTTTATAGACAGACTGTAAAATTCGCCCTAAGTCTCTTTTGTTTTTGTATTTACTTGTATAGTAAGTTATTTAGTCATTTAATTTAGTATCAAGTGTAAATACTTAGATACCTTTCCTTATTGAAATACATAGAAAGAAAAAGATGTTCTGAATTTAAATTTAGTTTAGTTTATGAACAAGGGAATCGGCGCCAATGTCCTCATAGAATTATAACAATTTATATTTAGAGCAAACCCTTGTCATCATTCGTCAACACACATACACACTCATAAACTCACGCCTTCTTCCCATGGGGTAGGCAGAACCTTGTAACGATCTGTACCTTATTAAAATAGAGGGTAAGCAGACCGTCCAATAATTTTTATTAGGGAAGATAAATTACAGCAAGTTATAAAAAACAGCTAGTTATAAAAGTACTAGATAGCACGCACTCTCGGAAGTTTATAGTTCACACACGCGCGCACTCTCTGGAGTTTTATAGTTCACGTTATGAAATCAGCTCAGCACTGTAGGAACGGGTATCAGGCGTCAGGGTAACAAGTTATACGTGGTTAGCTCGCGAAGATTAGAAGTAGAAGGTCCCAGGTGGAATCTTTAGCTGGATCCCCTGGGTTAGTCAAAGATGTCGCAGCAGAACCAAGCAGTTCAAGTTGACACAGCAAAACCAAGCAGTTTTCTGATGCTTAATGTCTCAGTCCCAAGACTCGAATGCCAGCAGCCTCCAGCTGTTCATGAGCTCGTTTCTAAGTAGTCTTCCTTTTTCAAATATCAGTTTTCTTCTATGTGGCCATCATCTAATCTGACAAGTGTATCCGGCCAAGACATATCCACGAGTGCGTAAAGAATATTATAAATCTAATTTAAAATTAAGTTATTTAGACTAAACAATCGTAATAATCTTAATAATACAAAAGCTAAACATATTGATAAAAATAATTTAAGTTATTTAGACCAAAGAGTAATTACCATAGACTAAGCCAGAAAGACATTTAAAAAGTAATTGACAGTTTGACAATTGACGTGTCACAACATGAAAATTGAGTAAAAGTATAATGTAAACATATAAACAAATAAAAAGGATGATAAATAGTATTAAAGTGTAAATAATGATAAATAGTATTATGCGTGATGAAAGTAAAGTGTAAGTAAGCATAAATACTATATTTCCCCAACGACCCCGAGAAAATTTTTGGCCTAGAACAAAAATTTTGCTAAGGTTAAAATATTACAGCATTCACAAAACTTACATAACTCATTCAAACACACCGACATCTTACGAAGTTAGGTCAGGTAGGATTCACATTCAATGATCACTACTCAACCTGATAAGTCATAACTTTAAGGCTTATTTAAGGAGTTGTAATCCGCTCGCGTCTAAAACCACTAATGAGATGAAAATATAAAGATTTAACAAAGGCTTATTTTTAAAGGAGTTGTCATCCGCTCCTAATCAACTTTTAGAGTCGATAGACAGAAAATCAACTTTTAGAGTCGATAGTCAGAAAATCAACTTTTAGAGTCGATAGTCAACAAGGGCTTATTTTTATGGAGTTGTCATCCGCTCCAATCAACTTTTAGAGTTGATAGTTAACAAGGGCCTATTTTTATGGAGTTGTCATCCGCTCCAATCAACTTTTAGAGTCGATAGTTAACAAAGGCATATTTTTATGGAGTTGTCATCCGCTCCAATCAACTTTTAGAGTTGATAGTTAACAAAGGGCTTATTTATATGGAGTTGTCATCCGCTCCAATCAACTTTTAGAGTTGATAGAAATAGACAAGTTATCATACTAACTTGTAGAAAAGAATAGATATATAGGAAAGATTAAAATTAATCTTTTATTGGTTTAAAAACCGATGAATGAATTAAAAAACAAATAGAGTTTTAATAAATCAAAAGGAACTCTATTATAGAGGAAGGAAAGAAGAAAGGGATGAGTTATGAATATAGTATAATACGAGAAAAAAAAAATTACAAATATAGGGATAACAAACGAGTGTAAAATAGTAAAAATATGCGAGTCTATAGGATCTGAGTTAAAGAAAACTCGTGGACTCAAGTGTCATCTTAAGAGTGTTAAGAGTTAAGAGGCAAGGAGGGATAAGGGGGGTCTGAGTTAAAGATAACTCGAATGTTAGAAAGAACTCAAGTGTCGTCTCAAGAGTGTTATTAGTTAAAGAGGGAAAGAGGGGTCTGAGTTAAAGAAAACTCTAATGTTAGGAAGGACTCAAGTATTGTCTCAAGAGTGCTATGAGTTATAATAAGAGGCAAGGAGGGATAAAGGGGTTAGGTCTGAACCGCAACACCGCAGTTAGAAAAAACGCTAGGGCAGCTCCCGTAATACAGAAGACGGAAAGCTCCGAGTAAAACGTCAAGGGCAGCAGTAAGTTAGCTCCGAGTAAACGTCAGGGCAGCTCCCGCAATACAGTAGTCGGTAAGCTCCGAGTAATACGTCAAGAGAGTAGTGTTGGACACGGTCCAAAAGTGTATATAAATTTAAGAGTAAGACAGTCTACAGCAAATAAAAATCGAAAACCAATGAAAACTTATTTGTATTAGTGGTGAAATTCGGAACTAATGCATAAAGTTTAGTACCTACTTTTGCCACCGAGCAAAAAGACTAATACTCAATGCAAATGCACTATGGCTAGTTACCTAGCAACCAATGTCAAACAATAACAATTAGAAAAATATTTTGAGAGCCCACGATATACTTATTTCGGTATGATTCCCAGATATAAGTATAAATATATTATTATATAAGTGTTTAGGAGAATAGTGGAGTATTTGTTATAGGAGTAGTGTAGATGTATAGGTTTGTAAAAACATCCACAGGATATTCTCCTGTTTCAGTCGTGAAGTGTCTCAATCCCCTAACTTGGTAGTGACCACGAGGTGGTTTTAAAAAAACACGCCAAGCGAAGAATGAGTACGATTACCAATGGGTAAACGCTGTAGTGTGCAAGTATGTGGGGTGCAGTGTAGTGATGTATTGGTAAAGAGTTAAGTGTAGGAGGAAACGACTACGGGATATTGTCCAATAGTACGTCGTAGAGTAAGCCAAACCCCAACTTGTAAGTGACCACGAATGGTTTTAAAAACACTGACAAGCGAAGAATGGATGCCAACTACCTTTCGGTAGTGGGATGTATGAGAATGAAGTATAAGATGATGTTCAGTATGAAGAAGTGTTGAATCGAATATAGGAGTCTTCAAGAAGAGAGCTGAAGAAGAAAATAAGTTAGTTAGTATTCAAAAGACTAAGCCAAATAAGGAGTTCAAAAATAGATACCTAGTGCTAGTTTTTTTTAGAATTTAGAAAAAGGGGGTGAGTTCGAGTTATTTTAACGTTGTGGCGCCAAACTGTAACGATCTGTACCTTATTAAAATAGAGGGTAAGCAGACCGTCCAATAATTTTTATTAGGGAAGATAAATTACAGCAAGTTATAAAAAACAGCTAGTTATAAAAGTACTAGATAGCACGCACTCTCGGAAGTTTATAGTTCACACACGCGCGCACTCTCTGGAGTTTTATAGTTCACGTTATGAAATCAGCTCAGCACTGTAGGAACGGGTATCAGGCGTCAGGGTAACAAGTTATACGTGGTTAGCTCGCGAAGATTAGAAGTAGAAGGTCCCAGGTGGAATCTTTAGCTGGATCCCCTGGGTTAGTCAAAGATGTCGCAGCAGAACCAAGCAGTTCAAGTTGACACAGCAAAACCAAGCAGTTTTCTGATGCTTAATGTCTCAGTCCCAAGACTCGAATGCCAGCAGCCTCCAGCTGTTCATGAGCTCGTTTCTAAGTAGTCTTCCTTTTTCAAATATCAGTTTTCTTCTATGTGGCCATCATCTAATCTGACAAGTGTATCCGGCCAAGACATATCCACGAGTGCGTAAAGAATATTATAAATCTAATTTAAAATTAAGTTATTTAGACTAAACAATCGTAATAATCTTAATAATACAAAAGCTAAACATATTGATAAAAATAATTTAAGTTATTTAGACCAAAGAGTAATTACCATAGACTAAGCCAGAAAGACATTTAAAAAGTAATTGACAGTTTGACAATTGACGTGTCACAACATGAAAATTGAGTAAAAGTATAATGTAAACATATAAACAAATAAAAAGGATGATAAATAGTATTAAAGTGTAAATAATGATAAATAGTATTATGCGTGATGAAAGTAAAGTGTAAGTAAGCATAAATACTATAACCTACAGAACGACACCTGCTACGATCCTTCCATATTCCTTTTGTTTCGTTTACGTACAGACGCCAGCACATCAAGCAACCCGAAACTGTCAATTTTTCCCAATCAACTTTGAACCTTATGCTTTAGCGATAAAGTTGAAAATCTATTAAAGAAATTTGACAGATTGTAGTAGCTTGATGTGCTGGCGTCTGTACATAAATCAGCGGGGTAATTGTGTAACACACTAACTACTGTTAGTGTGTGTGTGTGTGTGTGCAATGGCCCGTGGCTAAATAATAACAGCCACACAGGTCGATCGATCAGCGGTTAAGCTACGCTTGCCGCGGTTGGTCTTTGGATGGGTGGCCATCTTTACATACCGAGACCCCTCCGTGCCTCGGAAAGCATGTTAAGCCGTTGATCCCGGCAGTCATTCGTAGATCTTTGACAGTCGTTATGGGTAGTCAGAGGCCCGAGAATCTGACAACCAGTTAATTTTCGGGCTTCTGACTACCCCAGCCCCCGGTTTCTGACCCAGTTACTGGGTAATACGATACCCCTTGGTAAGCCAAGGGGTATCATATTACCCAGTAATTGGGTTGTGGAGTTCAGATAGGCAGTCGCTCCATGTAAAATACTGGTATTCAGCTGCATCCGGTTAGACTGGAAGCTGACCCTAACATAGTTGGGAAAAGACTAGGCAGATGATGACTGACAGTAGCAATGGTTTTCATTTTGACAGTTCCACAGCATTCATTGAGTTATTGAGCAGTCAAAGTTTTCGAACACAATATGAAGCAATGAATTAGCAATATTGTCCAAAATGATTCAGAAAGTGATTGATAGTATGTTACGCAATTGGGATACTGGTCATACACGCACGTATACAAAAAAACTCTAATTGAAATCTCCACACACCCCCCACCATCCACACATCGGCATTTTTTATTGTCACTTGACGAATGTCAACAAAAAAAAATACCCCAACTTAGAACTTTACTAGCCTACCCAATAAAATCTACCCAGTAAATAATAACAAAATCAATTCTACCCCAGCTTCAAATACAACTGCCATTATCCACATTAAAGCAACTGGAGGGTAGATCACATCACCCGTTCCTAATTCAATTTGAACCAATAAATATGGAGTTGCGCAGAATTAATTGCGCACGCGTTTATAAATTACTTTAGAATTGTGGGGAGTGTAATGGAAATTAAAATGGAATTGTAATCTTTATTTGTATTATGACTTTGATTTTATTGTTTGGTTGGTAACGGAAGAACGTTATTATTTGAATGTGTGTTGAGTTTATTATTTTAATGATCACAGTAGGTATACCTATTGGATTTCATATTATTTATTTGAAGTGATCTTTCCAACTTATCTACTCTAATACTTACGAGTAGTTAGGTTTAGTTCAGTAAGTAGGTACCTCAGCATTTTAATTTTTTTTCATATGTTTAATTACTATTTAGGTAAGTACCTAAGTAGAATAAAGACAAGAATACTCATTATTTACATTTTTAAATTACAATTCAATGGGCGTTTTCCAAAATCATTTCTTTTATCGTTTGATCCTTATGTGTATCGGCGATGCACATAAGGATCTACCAAATGACATTAAAATTATCTTGCACATTTATATAGAGACGGCTTAAATATTTTTAGAATTCCTTCATATTTTTTACGTCCTTCGAGCCGGATCTACTGGGTACGCACTATGCAACTTCAGTTAACAACTATGTCCAGTAGTGGACTGCAATAGGCTGAAAATAAAAATATTTTATTCCACATAAACCTACACGTACACTTACGAAACGTCCGAAGCTAGGTACAGACGCCAGCACATGAAGCTACTACAATCTGTCAAATTTCTTTAATAGAATTTCAACTTTATCGCTAAAACATAAGGTTCAAAGTTGATTGGGAAAATTTGACAGTTTCGGGTAGCTTGATGTGCTGGCGTCTGTACACGGTTCCAGTTCCAATTGATTTCCAATAGATCGTTTCCTAAGAGAAGCCCGCAAGAAACTCCACGCTTACTCTTTTAAAAACAATTGGCTTTTACAATATTTACAAATTACAGTGTTTACTCATGGGTGGACAGTCTAGGCCTGTCAAAGAGCACCAGGTAGGTACTTAACATTCCTTTATCTACTTATTTCCCAAAACATTAAGACTACAACCAGCCTCCCGTATTATACAAAGACTTTACAATTTCATCTTTCATCTTCCCACAAATTCTGTACCCATCACAATAGTCCGCTGTAGATACAATCTCATGCTACAATGGTGTCCGTCTGACGTGCAGGCGTTACGGAGTTGCCCCCCGCTGGGCTTAACTATTGTGGGCACAGAGACGGATTGATGGTAAAAGGACCATTAGAATATTGTATACAACATCATTTTCATTGGTGCTTGAGTTAGGATTTAGATTAAATCTTGAGTATGATAGTTTAGATGATTTGCAAAATCTACAAGGCGGTTTTTATAGCTTTATGTCTTACTATGGGGTTTTCGAGATAATCTTAACTCTGCTGAGTTGAACTGAATAGGTAGGTATTATAAGAGGCTATAAGAGCCCTTATTGTAATTAAACAGCGACAGGATTTATTTAAATCATATTGAGTAAGACTTTTTTTAATTGAGGATGGGTAATCATCAAATGACCCCTCCCGCTCTGGGTGGAGGGAGTGTCAGACTCTCACTGGTTAAAACCCAGCGTATTCCTTCCTTAGCTCTCTATGTTTCGGGCCAACGGTAACCCTTTCGGACAATCCCGCCTACCCGGCAGGTTTCGGCCCTGACGGACCCCTTCGGCTGATGCTGACATCTCTCTGAGGCGCGCGTGGAACACGTTCGCGCCGTCCGGCACGGGCGTGGTCCTGATCGGACGGTGAGCTACCCATTACTCTCCGCCCGCAGGCCCGCGCCTACGGTGGCCAGGAGTCAAAGGAACGGGTCTGATTATCCTATTGGTCAGGCTGATACTGAACGCCCACTCCCGGCTTCTATCCCACTACTGCCTGATGCGGGGACTTTTGACTGCTGGGTTTCCCCCCTACGTTAAAACTAGCACTGACTCAACCAAACAAAAATACCTAATAAAAATATTTGACACTTGCTCGAACGTTTGAATGAAACACGCGCTGAATTATAGCCAGCCTGCACTATAAAAGGTAAAGCTATATAGATAGCCTCTATAGTACACACGACGATACATTAAGCTTTACATTTCCAGTTTTAGCTAACCTCGCATTGTTTTAGCTGACTTCTCATTGTACAGACGCCAGCACATCAACTACATCAAGCTACCCGCAACTGTCAAATATTCCCAATCAAACTTGAACCTAATGCTTTAGCGATTAAGCTGAAAATATGTCAAAGTTTGACAGATTGTAGTAGCTTGATGTGCTGGCGTCTGTACAATGAGAAGTCAACTTTTACTACCTAAGGCGGAATCCTGCCGGGTCAACGGGAATGTCCGAAAGGGTTACCGCTGGCCCGGAACATAAAGGAAGGAACACGGGTGGGTTTTATTCAGTAAGAGTCTGACACTCCCTCTCCACCCAGAGCGGGAGGGGTCATTTTTTGATGATTTCCCATCCTGAAAAAAAAAACTAGGGCGGAAGGAAGACGGAAAGGATATAATCGATAAATTCTTAAGTCGGTAGGAGTTATATTAGCTGAAGAAAAATACCACTTCTAATTAGATAGGTACAGACGCCAGCACATCAAGCTACCCAAAACTGTCAAATTTCCCAATCAACTTTGAGCCTTATGCTTTTTAGGCTTATGAAATTTGACAGATTGTAGTAGCTTGATTTGCTGGCGTCTGTACATCGCATAATGTCGACTGAAACCTTATGTGAACTACATCAATGTTTGCATGCCAAAATGGTAGAATGTACAAGTATTCTTTAATATTACTGTCACCATCTTATTGTAAATACCTAAAATAAATGAATATTCCATTCTATCCTAAGAATAGGATGTTTGTTAGGTACGTTGTAAATGTGTTTATCGATGATAAAGATATCATCGATAAACACACTTACAACGTTGCTAATAAACAGTTAGAAATCGAATTCCAACCAAAAGCACCCATATAAAAGCTTGTGGTTTCTGAAATCTTTTGACAAAATAGTTAGGTACGATATAAAAATCTTCTCTGCATTATTAACAGTTTCTACATTCCACTTCCCAAATACATCCCCGTGTACCACTTCACCCGAAACCCAAAAACACCAAATACCCCAGGGTTCTGCTAATTATTAGGAGAATATTGGCCCAACCAATTTATGGCCCTCAACAAAGATATATGGCCATTTAATGGCCTGTCGCGGCCACAAACGGTCTTTTGTCTTGTTCTATGGTCAAATACTGTTCCTTTGACCATTCAGACTGTGTTTGGCCTTCATTATTGGCCATGTTAACTTTTATGAATAAGTCCTTTGTAGTGATCATTAGTTTATTATTTTGTGGGGTTTTAGTTGTTCTTGTTATGTTGGTAACAAAGTAGTGGGATTATTGTTTTATGACGAAATTAGGATGAAAGAAATGGAACAATGATTGGTTTGTTTATTTTTTATTATTGTTGGGTTGGCTAAGGTTAGTCATGTTCTTTGGTCTTTTTTGTTCATTGAAAGTGATTTTGTCAACTTTTATAAAGAACTAGCTTCCACCCGCGGCTTCGCCCGCGATGTATGTCGATAAAAACTATCCTATATGTCCTTTCCCTGAATGCAATCTATCTCTCATCATCTGCCCAGGCTTTCCCAACTATGTTGGGGTCGGCTTCCAGTCTAACCGGATGCAGCTGAATACCGGTTTTTTACATGGAGCTACTGCTACTGCCTATCTGACCTCCACAACCCAGTTATTGGGTAATACGACACCCCTTGGTAAGACTGGTTGTCAGACTTCCGGGCTCCTGACTACCCGTAACGACTGTCAAAGATCCACAAATGACAGCCGGAACCAACGGCTTAACGTGCTTTCCGAGGCACGGAAGGGTCACGGTATGTAAAGATGGTCACCCATCCACAGACCAACCGCAGCAAAGGTTGTTTCCGTTTTCTATTCTTACCTCAATGATGAAATAATTTGTAGCTTTTTACAGATTTTTTGTCGACACCCACTAGTAACTGTTTTTTAACCAAGGACCACATATTATGCAAAACAACAGCTTATAAAGTTATGTTTTAAACTTGTCTACATGTTTTTTCTATCAACATCGATACCTACATATTCTCCTAAATATCTACAGTCCACCTACAAAACACATCGCAAAAGCACATAGAATTTCCTTTAATAAAATACTTGAAGAATGTATTATAAAAGAATCTTGTCCTATCCTACTCAACTCCTACGCAGCTAAGTTTGAAACAAAATGGAGGAACAATATTGTAACTCGATTCCTTGTCGAAACTACACGAGTATTGAAACAATTGACGCTCGAAACCCATGTTCGAATTTACGTAAGATTATGGTGTGTAGGCAGGTATAATATTATTTTGTCATACATTTATAGAACGTAGGATGTTATATTTCTTAAAATATAATCATATCAAATATTGAATGAAAAAGAACTAAGCGCGTTTTAGTTATGATTATCGTCTCATTTGCCTCGCTTGTACTAACAATCCCAACTATATTGAGGTCAGCTTCCGGTCTAACCGGATGCAGCTGAATATTAGGAGCGACTGCCTATCTGACCTCCACAACTCCACAATCCGGTTCATAAATCCCTTGGCGACTAACGTTTTAGTTCTATATGTATATTGTGGTCGACTTCCAGTCTGATTGGATGCAACTGAATATCAGTAATTTACAAGGAGCGACTACCTATCTAACCACAACTCCACAACCCAGTTACTGGGTTACTGGTAACCCCTAGGCGACTGATGTTTTAGCTCTATATCAGTCTTAAGGCTCTTACGAACAGGTGCGACACGAGATATAATCGCGCGCGGCACAAAGGCACCGCTTTTTGCGCGACTTGCGGTGCCTTTGTGTCGCGCGCGATTTTATCGCGTGTCGCGCCTTTTGGAAGGAGCCTTTAAATTTTCATCTCCTAGTCTGCATGAGCTAGGTACACAAAAATAAACTCATAACTCGGATATTAATAAGCAAGATTAGCCGCGGTGCTGCCTATCCAAAGTGCACTAGAACTTCTAATTCATCGTTCACCAGCTGACTGGGTACATGGAGTCAATTGAATAAGGCCCACTATTTTGATTCACGTAAAAAGAAATGGTCCTGGGCCTCATCGTATGTAAAACAAAATGAAGACATGCCTTTGTGTGTGGGTGTCAAAGCAACAATGGTTTTGTATGAGCAGCATACACTTTAAACTGATGATATCGTTATTGCTGTGGTAATCTAGTTTACCAAGGGTGGCAAGTGTCTGAAACGTAGACTCCATAACACCTATATCTAAATCAGCCTTGCAAAAAAGGGAATCGGGCGTTCGGCGTTTCATACAAACTTTCAAGCCCTTGTTTTTCGAAATGAATGAACCGATTTTATGAAACTTCATACGCATAAGCAGGATACAAAGGTTTAAAAAGTTACTTAAGAAAATTTTCGAAAACTAGTGGTACCTACAGCCAAATTAGACCGATTTTAAATTTTCTATAGAAACAGTGATTTCCAGTTATCTATTTTTAAACAAGACATTTCGAAAATGTTCTTAAGTACCTTTTTAGACCTTTGTATCCTGCTTATGCGTATGAAATTTCATTAATTTCGAAAAACAAGGGCTCAAAAGTTTGTATGAAATGCCGTAGGGCGTAAACGCTCTTAATATGAACTTATAGAAATATGTACATCTCTTTCAAAATGTTAAGTTACGAGGGTAAAATTATACGTTTGGCTTAAGATAAGATTGTCATAATACTTCTCCATGAACAATACACAAAGAATCGTATTCTAGGACGATGATTTAGCTTAAATCATCATCAGCATATAGCAGTCCACTGCTGGACATAAGCCTCTTCTATTGCACACCATTCAACTCGATTTTCGGAAATTCTCGTCCAGCTGCTACCAGCCACCCTTCGAAGATCGTCGCTTCACCTAGCCTGAGGGCGTCTTACCTTACGTTGCCTGATTCGTGGTCTCCAGCTTGAATATCGATTTAAAATTGCCGGATTTCATAGTAATTTCAAGACTAGTTAAATCGAGACACATTCTCGAGTATTGTCCTGAAATACAACCTCAAATCTCCCCAAGGAACGAAGCTTAACAACTGAAATACCCATCCCTAGATGATATATCCCGACAAACATGTTAATCGGGACAAAAAAGTCGTACACTCCTGCGCATGTTACAGCCCTATTGTCAAGATGGTTGCCTCCCTAAATAATAGAGACATCAGACAGCACAAGACGGCTATAACTTATTCAAATTAGCCGTAATACGATACCTGGCTCTGTCGTGTACGTGCGCCCAATATCTGGGATCTTTGTGGCTTTTTGAGTGGAGATGTGTTCAGGTATGGGGTGTAGTGGTAGCGATAGAGAGATCTCGGGCGATGTTTTCATAGCTATATAATAGCAGAGTTCAGTGATTTTCCTGGAGTCGCCTTCATTTTGGAAGAGTTGTATGACTGATTATTATTGTTGTCAGTGAGGTTTTTCGAGTATCTTCAATTTTTTTTAATAAGGCCGTAAGGCCTTTTTTAGGGTTGATCTATGGTTACCCAATCATTAGCTGTCATAGGACAGCATGAGCATGCACCAATGATGTCCTAAAGTTTTTACTTCTCAGCATAACTAACATGAAACTTTTGCAGACATCAATAGATACAAAGTTAATCATTATAACATTGCTCAAAAAGAACGTGGCACCCATCTAGCAAAACATTTTGCAACACTTTTATCTTTTTTATCTTCCCACTTTGGAACAGACGCAAAATTTAAAAAAAAATCTTCCCGAAAGCTTCTTTAGCAGAACCCAGTACCTACCTACCTACCTACAAGTGTTGGCATGAACAAGCATTTGTAAACTTGCAGTACCCCCAGTAAAGCTAGGAATAAAATTGTGAGAGACCTTTTTCTCGCTTTCCATCGCATCGCATCACCCTCCAACTGTACCACGCACCCAACCCCACTCATTCTCGCACCAAACACGACGCTTAGTGTCATCTGATTTATATAAAGTTATTTTGTAAAGAATTATATTACGGACGTGCCTGTAATGCTGCCTAATGAGTTATGTCTGTAAAAGACATGTAAACATGAGCTCGCATGATTGGTTGTGTGTTTACGGAGATATTTTCACGCTGACTACGTTCTGTAAGTTATGATGTAACTTTATATTTTTATGTGCGTTTGTTTTAGAATTATTTTGTGTTATGTGGATGTTTTAGAAGGCGACTAAGGAATATCAAAGTTTCAAAGTCAACGTTTTTTATTTGTTAAACTAATCTAAATCCTATTAAGATATAATATAGCAGGGAACAGTCAAGAAAATTATTTTTTAGCAAATTGATGCCCTACGTCTTTCGGCGTGTTGCAACATGTGTATGTTGTAGCATGTGTAGATATATAGCCATTTCAAACAACTGTCAAAAAATTACAGCGGTGATTTAAATATATGGACAATTTAAGTTGATAGTGAATTTGCTTAGGTATGTACCTAATTTAGTTTCACTGACTACCAATTTTATCTGAAAATATAAACAAACGAAAATTAGAAGTAGTAGAGAGCTCTCATCGTAAAGGTCCTCATTCAGGGAAGTATCACCGTATCATAGTATTCCGGTTTAAAAATTATGGGTGACTGTGTTGATAGTACAGGCATATGCGACATATCAGTCTGCCTCAGGGATTGCAACACGATTGTGATGCCTCTTGTACAGACGCCAGCACATCAAGCTACTACAATCAGAGGGTTCAGAATCATGTACCTACTGAATCCACGGTGACAGGTTGCACGTTGATGTCCCTGACAGTAACACCCTGTATATCTATTCTTTCCAGACAAAGATCGTAAGACAGATCAAGTCCGTTTATAGCCAAATTTAAAATTAGAAGGCATATAAAAATTCCACCTGTCAAAGATGCCCCGACCGTCACGCAAGAAACTTTATACCACCATTTAAGTTCTAAACAGACTCCCGAAAGATATGTGACATCAGAATACGGCATTACAATATATTAAATTACACGAATAGGTGACTTCCCGCCGCTTGATGGCCGACTGTCCATTGTGTGGTAGCTCAGTGGCTACCTTATGTCAAGACAGAGGTAATTAAAGAAGGTCCACAATATAAGCCACTGGCCCAGTATGTTCGCAAGAAACTCTTTTGAAAACCGAATATCGGCAAATGGTAACGGAATAATCATTAACCACAGTTATTGAGCTAGCAATAATGGAATGCTATCGACGACTGTGTTTGCAAACATTTGTCATATTGTTTTAATGCATAATTTATTACCTTAAGTATACTGATGACATAAAAATATATAAAGCCGCCAGTAAGTCGCAATACTCCCGTACTAGTTGATACTGTATTAGAGGATATTGTCGTGGGTAGTTGACCAAAAGAAACAGACAGTTTAATCAGTGAGGTATTACACTAACTGAAATCCAAATAGACTGATTTCAATGAAGTGCTCTAAGCTACTAACAGTACTAACACAATAGAATAGTCGCAATCGTAGAAAATATAATCATACAGTAGGTACTGTTAGCCTAATAATATTTAATCGAGGTATTCACCGTGTAGGTGTCACTTGTAATCGATTAATAACATTGCATTTCATTATCTGTAGTCAACTGACATGCCGTGACAGTTGACAATTATATAATTATATTCTTTTTTGATTATGGGACTCGATATTCAGCCATCAAACAGAGCGGATTAAATCTTTAAATATTTTCGCAATCTGTATTTTATTCAAGATAACCTTTACTGGTCTTTCATCTCAGAAGTGGGATTGGACAGGCTAGTTATAGATTGCTAGCAAAAACGCTCACATTTTAAAGTTTTAACGCAACAACATGGAAGATGGAAATGCGACACTTAAAGAGACCAACCGCCAAAATTCGTTGTCAAATAAAAGAAAACGATACGATCGAAAAGAAAAAAGGAAACGGCGCAAGCGTAGATCAGCGAGTGATGATACAGACCCGAGTGTTTCGTGTGTACGAAGGAGCCGTTCTCGGGAGCGTCACGAGCATCATCGTCAGCAAGATTGCAGTGGCAGTATCCGTAGCAGTGATCATGATCATCATCGTAGACGTCAGCGGAGGAGTAGTAGCAGACGAAGCAATCACCGTGGGCATCATGAGCGGCGCCGTTGGAGTGGTAGCAGGCGCAGCAGCCGAAGCGATCACGGTGGTCGTCGTGAGCGGTACTGTAGGAGTGGTAGCAGGCGCAGCAGCCGAAGCAATCACGGTGGTCGTCGTGAGCGGTACTGTAGGAGTGGTAGCAGGCGCAGCAGCCGAAGCAATCACCGTGGTCGTCGTGAGCGGTACCGTAAGAGTGGAAGCAGTCGCTGCAACCGTCGGCAGGATAGCAAGACTGCAGGTTTACGTGCCAGTGGCAGCGGCTCCAGGTTGTCGCGCAATCGTAAGCGCTCATGTTCCCCGGTAAGACGTTCCAATAATAGTACTGACAATGTGACTCATTTATTACTGACTAAATTAGTAAATACCTTAGTAAATACTCGTCCTGAAGGCAATAAATTTCCAATGTTAGGAAACGTCATACCTGATTTTGATCCGATGGTAAAGGGGCAAACTATACAAATGTGGCTCAGTAAAGTTGAAGAATGTGCGAAGTTATACAAATGGGGTGATGATCAAGTTATACATTATGCTTTACCAAAACTGGGTGGTGTTGCAAAAACGTGGTATCAAGCGTTACCCACTATGGCGTATTCGTGGCCTGAATGGAAACATAAATTATTAGAATCCTTCCCTAGTAGTGACGATTATGCCGAGCTACTTACAGAAATGTTAAGTAAACGCGTAAAATATAATGAATCACTAGAATTATATTATTTCGAGAAAATTAATTTGTTGAACCGGTGTGATATAAAAGGTAAACGGGCAGTCGATTGTTTACTGTACGGAATCGAAGACCGTTCGTTAAGATTAGGCGCGAAAGCATTGAAGTGTCGGGAACCGGAACAAGTATTAGAATATTTTCAGTCTATTAAACAACAACCACGTGAAACAGATAGGTTGCGTCCATACGGAGATAAACGAACTAACATTTCTTCTAATAAACCTACTAGTAATGACGCAAAGGCTAAAAGTGGCAGTAGTTCTATCGTTTGTTACAACTGCAATGAACCGGGACATTTTAGTTTTAAATGTACAAAAAAAAATTCTCAAATGCAATATCTGTAATAAACTAGGACATACTGCAATAAGTTGTCCAAAACTACCCTCCAATAATAATAGTAATACTGATAAAGTGGGTCAAGGTCAAAAGGATGTATTACGCATAGACGCCGAGAACACGGTTAGAAACGAAAGTAAATATATTATGCAACTGATGCTTAATGGACAATCGGTTCTGGGCTACGTAGATCTAGGTAGTCAATGCACTTTAATTCGTTGCAGTGATGCTAGAAAACTAGGAATTACTTGGACAAATAATTCTGATCTTCCTACGATGAGAGGCATTGGTAGCAACATTGTGTTGCCTCTTGGGATCGCTACTGTTACTATACAGATACAAAATGTCGTAGAAAAAGTAGATGTGTTAATTGTGGAGGACAACATCATTAAATACCCTGTACTTATCGGACATAATTTTACTGAAAAACCTGATATAGTCATAACAAAAACTTACGATTCTCTGATATTTACACGGGAAGTCGGAAACAAATTGCATCTTATGTTAGTCTCGGACACTTCAATACGGACTAAGGAAATGTGTTTAGTTCAAGTATATTGTGGCGTCAATTATTCAGGAACTGTGTACGTACGTGGGTCTCTTCGCGGAAAATATGATCATGAGTTTTACCTCCTTCCAGGGGAATATGAAATAAATAAAGGTCGTGGTTGTCTGTTGGTTCAAAATGTATCTGATAAATTAGTTATACTTAAGAAGGATTCTTTGCTAACTCGTGTCTTTAAAACTGATGGTTATTTTGATGTCAATATCATAAATTTTAATGATAGTAGTTGTTGCTCAGAATTAAACTATGACCCGAATTTAACCAGTAAACAAATAGAAGAATTAAAGAATTTATTAAATAAATATAAGGAATGTTTCTCCAACAATTTAAAGGATTTAGGATTCACTAACATAGTACAAATGGAGATTGAATTAACCGATTCTAAACCAGTCGTATATCGCCCGTACAGGCTTTCATATCCTGAGCGCGAGCTTGTGCGATCAATGGTTCAGGAAATGATCGACGCGGATATTGTTTGCGAATCTAATTCGCAGTATGCCAGTCCGATTTTACTTGTAAAGAAAAAGACTGGCGAGAAAAGACTATGTGTGGATTATCGCGCTCTTAATGCAAAGACAAAGAAAGAACATTATCCCCTACCATTGATCGACGATCAATTAGACATGTTAGCTGGACATTCTCTCTTCATTACGCTTGATTGTGCATCAGGATATTATCAATTACCGATTTTAGAAAGCTCCCAGAACAAGACGGCGTTTGTCACACCGGACGGCCAATACCAATTTAAACGGATGCCGTTTGGTTTGACAAATGCTCCGTCAGTCTTTCAGAGGGCTATGAGTAAGATTCTGGAAAAATCAAAGGTTGATTTTGCTATTAATTTCATGGATGACGTCTTGATTCCCGCTAAGTCATTTGAGGAGGGTCTCAAACGGTTAGAGATTGTACTTAAATTGTTCCTGGAGGTGGGACTGACCTTGAAACTTAAGAAATGTTGCTTTTTCTATAGAGAAATAGACTTTTTAGGGTTTCAAGTTAGTGGCCAGGGCATAAGACCGGGGTCACGTAAGACAATGGCTGTTTCTAATTTCCCAGTACCCAAAAATGTTCATGACATAAGACGTTTCATAGGGCTTGCCAGTTTTTTCAGGCGTTTTGTAAAAGATTTTGCCCTCATCGCGCGACCTCTAACTGACCTACTTAGGTCCAATTTCGCATGGAAATGGAATGACGAACACTTGAAAGCGTTTGAAAAACTAAAACAAAAACTCGTTGAACGTCCTATTTTGGCCTTGTACGATGCGAAATTGGAAACTGAATTACACACTGATGCATCAAAGTTAGGGATTGCTGGCATTTTAATGCAGAGACATAGTGGAGAAATGCTTAGGCCCGTAGCGTATTACAGTCGGAAAACAACTAAAGATGAACAAAATTTACATTCATTTGAATTAGAAACTTTAGCTGTTATAGCCTCACTGAAACGTTTCCGTGTTTACTTGTTGGGTTTAAAATTTAAGATCATAACCGACTGTAACGCGCTGCGTACGACTCTTACAAAGCGAGATCTAATACCAAGAATATCTCGGTGGTGGGTGCAGTTCCAAGAGTACGATTGCGAAATTGAATATAGATGTGGAGCTCGCATGGCACATGTAGATGCCCTTAGTCGTGCTCCTGTAACTGAGCCCATAACGGGTGACGATGAGTCAGACGTACTCGATGTTTTGAGTATTGATGTTAAGGACTGGATTTCCACAGTACAAAGTAACGATGAAGAAATCAGGAAAATCAGGGACATTTTGCGTGACAAAAATACGACTTACGTAGCAGATGTGTATAAAAATTATCAATTAAAAGGTGAACATGTGTACAGAATCGTTGGTGACAAAATAAAATGGGTAGTTCCTAGAGCTGTTAGGTGGCAAGTTTTAAGAATGAACCACGATAATGCAGGCCATTTTAGCTATGAGAAAACTCTAAGTAGACTACGCGAAACGTTTTGGTTCTCTAAAATGCGACGTTTTACCAAAAAATACGTATCGGCATGTCTTGAATGTGCGCACCATAAGGCTCCGGGTGGCCGTAAGGAAGGTATGCTTCACCCGATACCAAAAGCAGATGTTCCATTTCATACGTTACACGCCGATCACTTAGGCCCGTTCGTTCGCTCTAGGAGAGGTAATACTTATATTCTAGCGATTATTGATTCCTTTACAAAGTTTATAAGTATAAATGCTGTACGAGATACAAAAAGTACCACAGCCATAAGAATTTTTAGAGATAATTTTAGTACTTTTGGTACCCCAACACGTCTTATCACTGATCGGGGTTCTTGTTTTACAAGCTCGAAATTTAAATCATTCATGGAGAGTACGAATGTTAAACATATACTTAATGCAGTGGCCACTCCAAGGGCGAACGGACAAATAGAACGTTACAATAGAACCATATTGGACGCTTTGAGCACGAAATGCCACGGTAAAGGTGATAACACTTGGGATGAATACGTTGGTGATATCCAGTTAGGCATTAACACCACAATGAATAAAGCTACGGGGAAGAGCCCATCAGAATTGCTATTTGGTTTTAAGGTTTTGAATTCATCAGAAAATATAATAAATGAGGTGTTAAATGAAGTTATATGTCGTGTTAGTGATAATGATTTAATCAAAATGAGGACAGAAGCTAAGTCTAAAATTGATGAACAACAGCGTCATTCAAAGAAAGCATTTGATAAGCATAGAAAACGAGTGACGTTATATAATATCGGTGACCTTGTCAGGGTTGAAAGAACAATTATAGATAAAGAACATGTGGGTAAATCAAAAAAACTTATATCCAAGTTTCACGGCCCATACAGGATAGCCAAAATTCTAGAAAATGATAGGTTTTTGATTGAGGATACTCCCCTAACTAGAAGAGGTCAAAAAAATATGAAAATGTAGTAGCGGTAGATAAGATACATCCTTGGTTAAATTATAAAGATATTTCCAGTGACGATAGCGAGAACGAAATTAGCGGGGACGAATAAAATTAATTAGTTCGGACTTGGATCAAAGTTTAGTATGATATGTTGATTTAAGAATTATTATGATTAAAAGGATTTGAAATAGTAAAAACAAAAACAAAAAGATTGATTGACTGTTACAGTTATAAAGAAATTAATTTATTAAAGAAATTAATTAAAGAATTTAATTAGATTTACTGTGAATGAAAGTAGCATTTTGGCTATTAAAGGACGATTTGATTTACTAAGTTGAAGACTTAAATGGACTTGACAGGAGATTTGACGATGCTATGCTTAGGCTATAAGCAATCAGTGCAGCAATGATTGATATCGCAAAAAATTGTGATATTGCACAGATGATTGTAGATTATAGCAGACTATGTATAAGACTGTGACTGTGACTGTGTGTGACTGTGTGTGACTGTGTGTAAGACTGTGTGTAAGAATGTTATAAGATTTAGGCATAGGCTATGAGCGTCCAGTGCAGAATGAGAATGATGATGGTAATCATCGCACAGATGGTCGCAGATCATAGCAGACTATGCAATTAGATAATCTAGAGCATGGGTTGTGAGCGGTCAGTGCAGATAGCGAATGATGTCAAGCAATTGACATCGAACAGATGACCGTAGATCACAACAGACTGTGCAAAATATGACCTGAAATTGATGGTGCAAATTGATGATGATTATGACCTGAAATAAATCAAACTAAGCTACGTATAAAATATCTTAAGTATTAGTTATTAATTAAGATTTTATTATTTGTATAATTTAACTTGAGTGGTTAATGTATTTTTTTCTCATGTTATTGATTTGTTGCTTATCAAGTGAGAGGACTCACTTTCATAAGGATGGCCGAGTTGTTAGCCTAATAATATTTAATCGAGGTATTCACCGTGTAGGTGTCACTTGTAATCGATTAATAACATTGCATTTCATTATCTGTAGTCAACTGACATGCCGTGACAGTTGACAATTATATAATTATATTCTTTTTTGATTATGGGACTCGATATTCAGCCATCAAACAGAGCGGATTAAATCTTTAAATATTTTCGCAATCTGTATTTTATTCAAGATAACCTTTACTGGTCTTTCAGTACTTATTTAAATAATAATAGAGAAAAGATTTGATATTTTGTACGTTTGTTTGTTACGTTTTCACGCTAAAACGAGTGAACGGATGGAACCTAGGCCATAGACATGGGATAATGATAAATGATTTATTTACCGTAGGTAAAAGTGTTTGTACAAACTCTTTTACCTACGGTAAATAAATCATTCACACGTCAATCATATTTTTTTAAACTAGATGAGATCGGCGTTTACTATCTGAGTATTCTGAGAAGAAAGGCCGAAACAAACTCAGAGGTCACTGCCTGTTTTAAAATCACAATGTAGATTGGTGTCTGAAATGGTTTTTTGAGGAAAGAACCACACAGATTGAGCAGACCTGTCCAGACGGTGCACGCATTTGTCAGTAACCATTCAGCTCAACTCAGAACTTAAGGAGCTCAACGATTCGACGAACAATACCAAAGACAGGACATTTGGGTAGGCCGCGTGAGTAGTAGTGAGTATACGAGACAGGCGTTATGACAGTTATAATAGGTAGATATACTCATGCAGTCGTACGAAGAGTCAACCTTCTGTTCTCTATCCTTATATTGACACAACAGTTATGAAGATATCCTAACTCTTGAATAAAATTAAATTGAAATTGCTGTCTACTTTATAGGATTTATGGTCAATTTTGGATTTTTGCTGTGTTTTGTTATGTAAAACCGTTCGGTCTCATAATGCTGGTGTGTCGTATTGAAAAGAAATGGGTTTATTATGGTGTCTGGTTCCGTTCGGAGTGTAGGAAGTGTCGTTCTTAAGCTTGAGAGTTGATTCTTACGAAAATGACAATCTTAAAGCTCATTTATTCAAGATGATTTACAATAAGTACTTTTTCAGCGTCTTGGTCGCTTCATCTAAATCGCCCACCCGACATAGCTTTTGGTTTTAACATCTTAGTGCAATGTTTAGACACGTCTCAAAAAACATTTTTTCAATTTTTTACTATCCTTGTTTCTACTTAAAACATTGGCCGGCAGCACAGCCCGGTGCGACTAGCAAAAGACAGAATTGTGTGGAAAGGGGAGAGGGAAGCCTTTGGCCTGCAGTGGACAGTGGGAAAATACAGGCTAGTTAGATTAGATTAGTTCCTAGGTGACTTTACAATTGCGCAGAGGTGTGAATTTACAATTTGATGGTCAGTGTGGGTGTATGATGCATATTATACATTTGGGCAGTGTAAGGACCGCCAAACCGCGACCGTTAGATGAAACAGTACCTTTACAGGATTTTTTTAACCAGTGCGCCTCCTTAACCATGAATTCTGCAGATGATTCTAGACAGAATCTATTTCTAGGGGAGAAATGTTTCGTCAATTGTCAAAAAGAAATACGCGGTCAAAATGTATAGCAGGCTATAGATCAGAATCATTTACCGAATTTCATAGTTACAGTTTGCGCACTGGTTAAAAATTTATCCTGTATAGCTTTCTAATTTTTCAGGCAGATAGTTTGCAGGATTTGGACAAAGTTACACAGTTTGTCGGCCAAACAAACTCAAACTCAAAGCATTTATTTCAATAATAATTAAACCTTGTACAGGCACTTTTGAATTGTCAAAATTAAATAGTCTGTCAGTTAGTCAGAAAGTTGAAGCTAGTAGCACATTCCAAAACGTAGATCTCTATGGAGAAGAACGGGCAAGAAACTCCATGGACACTCTTTTAAATCAAGATATTACAATATCCTGGGTACATTATTCTTGTTGCTTCTATAAGTGAGAACAATGTAAAAAAAGACAAATGAAGAAACAATTCAAAATATAAGATTAAAAATACCGACGGCGCCTGTTCACGAACATGGCGCTTGGATCAGCACCATCCAGCCGGTCGATTCTGTAAAAATCTCACCGTGAAAACTTAGGTGAAGTGAGTTTATTTTTGCTAGGAATTGACACTATTGACAGCTCACTCCACGCTCACATCACCTAAGTTTTCACGGTGAGATTTTTACAGATTAGCAATTCAGCTCAACCATTTTGTAGGGAACCGAATGATCCAACACACGCGCCACCATCGTGAGCATGACACATTCTCAACTGCCAGGCTCTTTCAAGTCAACATCAAAAAGAACATAATAAACGCAAACATGGTTCTTACATTTACAAATTTTAAAAAAATGCTTCTAAATTATACAAAACTATAGTTTGCAATTTATTTAAGAGATTAAAAGAGTTTTACTACCAAACAGGAAGAGATATTTAATAATGAAGTATTCATTAATTATAACTGAAATGAATAAAATAAAAAAATTATTATGTTCGTAATGTCTGAAACACTAAAAAAGAAAAAGCACCTCTTCCGATCGATTATTGAAATTTTAACTAGTGAGCCCAAGTGCCTGCGGAGCAGGACCAGCAAAACTGAACATCAATGTTGCGTAATGTTATTTATAATCTTATAATAACTTTATAGAAGACCGGACAGCTGTCATTTCGCACAAAGATCATGAAAATTACCAAGTAATAGACTTAAACTTAACAAAACAAGATGTCACCGAGTCCACGTGTCTTTGACAATTTATGATAAGTATTCCGACACCTTTTCTAATATTTTTTGTGCGTTCGTGACCATCTGTCGCCATTGTGTGAACGAGAAACTAATGGTTTTTGTATAGAGTTCTAATTTTGCGTTAAATTTTAACAATGTTGTTATGTGAATGTTATAAAAGTATGTTTGCATGGTCAGTTAATGATATTGAGTGTAATGTTGTGTTGTCATTCGATTTAATACGGTTCAGATTGATTTTCAAAGCGTAGCTACGGACCTACTTAAATGAACTGAACTACTGAGTCTGTTTATATTTTGATTTAAAAGAGTGTCCACGGAGTCTCTTGCCCGTTTAGGTATCGAAAGCTAAACTCAATAAAAAACAAACAAAAAAACTTATGAGACTGAAACCATTACAATTGTAGCTATACCTAACAGAATCCGAGCGAAAACGATTTTATGTTTTCGTCCGAAAATGAAAACGAAATTCGGTGTAGTTTGAATTTTCGACCGAAATCGAAATTTGCCGTTAACGGATATTTCGGCCGAAATTTGTCTACTTTAATTTGACTCTGGTTATTAAAGTTGCCAATACTTTAACTTCATGTTAGATCACGTCAAGGGATAAGTTTAAAACATTCTGTTCTTAAGACTCCTACAAACAGGCGCTACACGCGATATAATCGCGCGCGACACAAAGGTTGCGCGACTTGCGGTGCCTTTGTGTCGCTTGTCGTGTCGCGCCTGTTTGAAGGAGCCTTTACTTTCAAAATACATGTTCTTCATTACCCATCTTCGCGCGGTCGAACTAATCTGTTAGATAACGTCCCTCTGACGCGAACAATGCGCACACAAAATTTGGTTGCTGACCGAATAGATATTTTCTCATGTTCACTGAGCTAGCTCGCAAAGGTAACGTTACACGTGATATGTTTGTAATTTGTAAATCTTATGTTGTAAATTATTCCATGAACTATTAGTTAAATACACATTACCGAATTGGGAAACTGTAATGGTAGCGTATACATGTATGTAATAAAATATTCAGCAGTTTACTGTGTTCAGTAGGTGTCAGTGTCAGTCAGTCAGACACGTAACTGTTTCATATGTAATGATGAAAAGAATCAAGAACGAAACTCCTCAAATTCAACAATTCACAGTTGCGTGTTACAATTCACAACTACCGTCAAACTAACCAAAAAAAAAATCTCTTAACTGACTTTAAAAGGGAGCAAAAAGCGCCACTTTAGAAGTGACCATGTCTAATGAAAAGCCCACAATATCACAATGGGTAGCTAATTGAAATCGACACTGGGACACAACAGGAATACAATAGTGATAAGTTTGAACGAGGGTGCAGCAAAAAATTTGGACATCTGCTGGGTACTGGGATGGGTGTTCGACCGATTCGAGTACGCAGTTTGAAATAGGCCTTTAGTGGCTAAAATCAGACAAATACGAATTAAAAATGGTATTACTCTTTGATGAAGTGATAAGTGCCTTCTTTTACTACTTTGCATGCCTTAACCCCTTGTATGCCGGGAGCGTAGATCTACGCGAGACACAATGGTTTTTAATTGTTTTCTGTAATTACGGCATACAACTGGTTAACGTAAAATTTGGGTATCGAGATTATTTATAAAAAATGCCAGTTTATCTGTAAAATTACCAAAACTATAAGCAAAATGATGTTTTTTTTTCAGGATGGGAAATTTAAGTGAAGTGTTTTAGCGATTAGAAATTATTATCTAATACTAACCTAACTTAAAAGCTACTTGCTAAAACCGAGAATTACAAGTTAAGTAACAGATTTATTATGTTGTTATGCTTTTTTTGTGTTGTGTTTTTTTTATTTTTTTTTTATTGAAGAGGTCAACCTCTTCAATAAAAAATAATTACCACCTTATCTATAATTCAGTAGCTTTCATACCTAAATCAGAATTAAAACGATCTTTACCTAAAACCAAGCTTAGTAATTTGGTTTCATTATTAGAAGGTCGCACCCTACATCGCTGAACGTACAACCTCATCTAACAACAATTTGCGACCAATTGAGCATGCACTGGTATTTACACCCCACGGATAACAAGAGAATGCTCACTCTACGGATAGAATTATAACATAACCATTGGTATTGTGATACAATATACTTATAAATAGGTTTAATTTTATGTTTTGTCAGTAATTCTTAAGGGTCTACATGACCTAAAGCGCGGTTACTGTCGGACTGCATAGAAAAGAAAGAGACAAGGCTGGTAATTTATTGCAAAATATGAAGCAATTATCTATTTACAAAAAATCTGTTGTTGTTTGGCTTTCTTAACCCAGATGTTACTGAAACTATTTTGTCCAGGAAAGCCAGGAAAAGGTGGCCTTTTAAAAGACTCTTCGTAATATAGTAGTATCTGGATTAATGATTCGAAATATGCTTCAGATAGAAGACATTACTACATGGACAACACAAAATTGCAATTTTCATCACACTCAAACCAAAAAAGCATTTAAATAAAACCGACATACACCCTTTTGACTCTCAACAACACCGCTTATTTCACGGTATTCAACTATTCATGGCTGCCGCAAAAGATTTTTTTTTGTAACCTCTCGAAAGTTATACTTTTTTTTTGTAAACCTAAACCAATTTGCTCTAGTGGATTAACAGGGGTTGAAATTTGAGTCAGAAGTAGATTTAAAAAAGGACATGATTATTGGAAAGATTTAATGTGTTTCTAGAATGTTGCGGTTAACTTTGAAGGATTTAAAAGGGACATAACGCGTTTTTGTACGTGAAGTATTGAGGCGTGTTGTGTGATCTTCTTGAACACAGTTTCACTGGGCTTTTCCTAATTCGCTTTGCAATATAATTAGTTGGTTGCTTTGACTTGAGTTTCTTGTCTTCGTAATGCAGACTACACGTATTCTCTTCGTGAACTTAAACCTTACATTACCGCACGTCTGCACTAAGGTGAATGTAGGGCAATTTGTAATAAAAACATATAAAACAAAGATACACAACCTAGCTTCATGTCTATATTTTCCGAAGTGATAGTAACACACTCAAATTTCCCTAATAAAATGATATATTACGTCCCATAATAAAAGGGGCGCCAATTGTCATTAGCCCGGGCAAAAATCTATAGGCACTCCACCAAGCTGTTACTGGAAATTTCCAAATGGATGACACTTAACCCTTCGCATAAAGAACCCACGTTCTCTATGCGGAGGGTTAAAAAGCCAATGTGTATCACATGGATCCACATCCATGTGATACACAATGGCTTTTAAATTATTTCTGTAATTACGGCATTCAACCGGTGAAAAGAAAGACAATTGAAGCTCACCGGAAAAATCCTCGAAACAAAGGCGAATCCTCATCAGAAATCAGACAAGAAAGTCCACGTACACACAGAGACAGATGCGCATAACTCACAACAACATTAACGACCATGTCACACGTCGATCGCATATACTCACATGTACCTACCTACCTGACTAGGTACCTGCATACTACCGCTCATTTGCTGCTATCAGTCATCTGGATGTACTCGGAAACTGTTTAGATAAGCACTGTTGGATGTGGAGTTTTCCAGTTGTGGCCACTGTTAAAGTACGAAGTGTGTGTCGGCATCGAGCAAAGGTCTAAAATTCGGTAGTAATAAGTAAATCCATGTCAACTCCGGCAGGACAATATAGTTTCAATATAGGTCAAGCGAAAATTAAGTGAAAAGAATTTCGATATGATTGAAAAACTGATAAATAGAGGTAAAACTACCTTGAATCTCTCCGTCCCTAAAAACCACCAAACCATGAACCAAAATCCATGTCATCTATTGCTTTTTTTATTCGATCAGAACAGCTGTCTTCCAGTTTATCGTCCTCTAGTCTCAGATGATTGATTCCTTTATTAGTAAGCAGTTTCAAAGTTATTTTGAAGTATGTATTTTTGTATCAAATATAATTATTCAAAACGGTTCCTTGCTTGTTACCGTGTCGATACAGCGGTGCATAGGAGAAGCGCCTTCGCGTCGTCAGGATTGTGTGACGTGTGACATGTTTTACAGGAATTCTGTCGATTCCGCGACACTCTGGGCTTACATGAACTTATGCATATTATGTTACGTAACTAACTAACTGGTCTATTCAAAGAACACAATATTCTTTATTTCTTGTCTCCATCAATAGGTAGGACCTGCGTAAGAAATTGTACTAATAATTTAATTCCATTAAAAATTGTCTAAGGGGCCTCTGCGAATTAGTTTCGGCTCCTCGCACGCCTTCCAAAGGTCCGGGGACCTGGGATCATTTTTAAAATAATAATAAGTCTTTATTCAGAAAAGTTACAAATTTTAATATAGGTTTCACAAGTACTCATCCATACTAATATTATAAATTCGAAAGTAACTCTGTCTGTCTGTATGTTACATTTTCACGCCTACACCACTGAATGGATTTCGATAAAATTTGGCAAGGAGATATATGGGATCCTGGGGAAGGACATAGTCTACTTTTTGTCTCAGTAGCACGTTCCTGTGGCATAATTTTCGACATCCACGCGGGCGAAGGCGCGGGCAGAAGTTAGTAATTATATTATAAACGTGAAAGTTTGTGAAGATGTTTAGATGTTTGTTACTCAATCACGCGTAAACCGTTGAACAGATTTGGATGAAAATTGGCACATAGATAGACCATTTCCTGGATCAATACATAAAATACTTTTTATTCCGATATTCCCACGGAATCGAAACTTACGCGCGTGAAACCGCAGGGCGCTGTTAGTTTTTAATATGTCCACTATAAATATTAGGTACTCTTGTTTGGTTTAGTTTACTCTATAGTTAAGATCATTTTTATAAAATAACTATGGTTTTTAAATTGTAATCCGGGAAAAAGCTTTTTGTGCCTTTCTAACGAAGAAAATCGAATTTGGGTTAGTTTCATTTTCCCAGTCGTTAGATTTTCGTAAAAAAATCACTGTCCATTCCAAGGTTGCCTCGAAGAGATCGCAGAAAGCGATAAAGCTGCCCATTCTATCATCTGTAGTGTTAAATGTACTTTGTTTGTTATGTATTTTCTGGTGAACAATAAAGTATACATAAATAAATAAAATTAATATGACCTAAAACAACGAAATATAATAGAAAATGCAATGCAGCCATATTAAGTCCGACCGCTATGTCAGACTACTGCACCACTACATAATCTCCTCCTTGCAGGTCATAAGTCAACTCATTGATGTAGTAGGAACACGTTACACTATCGCACACAACATTATGTGGCACATCAAGTGCTATTATGTTGAACATAAAGCGCTATTAGCGACAGAGTAGCTCTGGGAACTTTATGTTGTAGGGATACCAACTTGCACTGAGAATGAGGAAAGTTTGAACGAAATTACATGACTTTTCTACTTTGGTCGTTAAATTACTGACACGTTAACATTTCGTTTCGTATTTTCGTGTTGCAAGTATCTTTGAGCAATGGTTACAATGCCCTATTTGACACGCTAAGAGCTCCTACAAACAGGTGTGACACGCGATATAATCGCGAGTGACACAAAGGCACCGCTCGTTGCGCGACTTGCGGTGCCATTGTGTCGCGCGCGATTTTATCGCGTGTCGCGCCTGTTTGAAGGAGCCTTAAAGAAGCTTCGAATAGGTACCTAAGTATAAAAATGATAGTCTGAAATTGTATACCCTTTTTTGAAAGAGGAAAAAAAATTATTAATCGCGAGCAGCGCCCATCGGGATATCGAGATAAATAGTATCCTATGTGTAGATCCAGGAAATGGTCTATCTATGTGCCAATTTTCATCCAAATCTGTTCAACGGTTTGCGCGTGATGGAGTTACAAACATCCAAACATCTTCACAAACTTTCACATTTAGATGTAATATTTGTAGGATTTAAATGCAGTCCACGGTCTGCAATTCTTACCTTGAACCAAGTAAGACCTGCAGTCCACTGTCTACGCTGTATATCAATAAACCTGCAAAGATTCGCCATCTAATCGCTTTAATAAATTATTATTGGGAAGCAAAGGCATCATAGGGTTTCACAGATTGTCTCAAAAATTTCGTCTTCCGCGTAAAATTCTAGGCATGCGTGCACGTGCACCATTGTCAAACACGTCATCAGCTTATCTTATTTTAAATCTGTTCAAATGAGTACCTGTCCAATAGAAAATGAATTCATCTATCTTATGCTTTCGTACAATCCACAATATTTTTGAAAACCATAGACCACATTAATTACAAACAAATAACAGCGCTTCACTATGGACTAGCCAAGAACCACCACAATCCATGGCCACATCGCCCCCACGTACGACCTATGACGGTTTTTTAGGAAATCGGAACACAAAATGGTCGTTCTTCAAACGGGTTGCGAGACAATTGTCGTTGTTTTACGGTTTTTACGGTAATATGTAGTTTATTGTTGATTTTATTCGGATAAGACATATTCGAGGAAATTCGCGGGTCACCTCTGTCTGAGGTAAAGCGGATCCTGCAATTAGTGAGTTTTGTGGGAATGGGGGCGAAATGAATGCGGTAGCTGAGATTATAAAGTAAGATTTATGATATCCGTAGTTGTTACTTTTCTCTTAGTACACGAATCGTATTTATTTTAATAATTGTAATTACGGAAATCCTCAAAATTTGCCGCACCATAATCGCCTTTTGAATGTTTAAGGTAAACTGATTGGTGAACTCATTGCTCTGTTATAAGACTTACTAGCTTTCTGCTCGCGACTCCATCCGCGTGGAAGCCATCTGTAACATAAAATTAATTCAAAGGCACTCGGTAATAGTGTAGCTTTCTATCAGTGAGAGAATTTTTGAAATCGGATGAGTAGTTTCGGAGATTACCTCCCACATCCAAACTTACAAAGTTTACCTCTTTATAATATTAGTGTAGATGAGAGTACTTTTAGACCAGTCATTTGAAACATCGTAGGTTGCAAAAAATTTCACTGCAATGATTTTTCGAGACGTTTTTAGGATAGATACTAATAGTGTAAAACCAAATTTACAGCTTCGAAAGACATAGGGTCACCTGAGGAGTAATTGCATAACACACTAACAGTAGTAATGGTTTTCAATTTGACAGTTCAACAACATTCATTGCGTTCTTTACGTTGTTGAGCAGACACATTTTTCGAACATATAAAGCAATGGATTAGGAATTTCCTTCAAAATGATTCAGATTGTTAGTGTCTTACGCAACTAGAGTGCTGGACCTGGCGTGGTGCTCGAAAAACCTCAAAGTGTTCGGATTTCTTTCAGTTTTTGACTTGTTACTTCTAAAACGTTCATCCTACGGAAAACTATCACAGAAATGACGTCACGGCTATGCAACTTTTTCTTAATTGCGTGACAAGGATGGGAATAATCCCCTCCAAAAAACTTTAAAGCTTCTACATATTTCCATCTACTTTACAGTTTTTTTTTTTGAGAATTTCATTTTACTATGCCTTCTTTGAAATAACGGTATTTGGTCCGACATACCTAATATTAGTTATCCTCATTATTTACCATATTCAATTTTCGATCACGACCCCACAAAAAAACATAAAAAGTTTCGCGTTAACCCATTAACACTATAAAACGATATCTAATGTCTTATTAACAGCACGTTTATGTTCAAACGTCAGCCATTAACATAACTCACATTATACGTAACATAAATTTAAAATGAAAGGTCGTAAATTATAGAAAAAAAACTTCGAAACTATTCAAATTGATGGTCGAAACTATAGTTACAAGATAATTACTTATTTTGGAAACATTTTTATGAATACTAAAACATAACACATGAGGAATGAATAAGTTGGAATGATGTTATTGGAAAGAATGTTTTGTAAAGGAATGAGGAATTTCAAATAAAACGTTGCTAATGGACATGAGTAGCTTGCAGAGTACAAGGCTAACTCAATCTCCTTTGTAATTATACATATAACTAGCTTCTGCCCGCGACTTCGTTCGCGTGAAATTTCTTGTTACTCCGACCCACCTCGTCGCATCGCATCGCCTGCCCGCGCTATTACTTCGTTTTTGCTTAGCGTTCTTTCCGACTTTTTTTTCATTTTGCTCGGCTCCTTGGTCATAGCGTGATGTTAAATATAGCCTTACTCAAGAATTGGGCTATCAAATGCAAAAAGAATTTTTCAAATCCGACTGGTAGTTAGGTAGTAGGTAGTTAAAGCTGAAGAGTTTGTTTGTTTGTTTGTTTGTTTGGTTGAACGCGCTAATCTCTGGCTCTACCAGTCGGATTGGAAAAATTCTTTTTGCATTTGATAGCCCAATTCTTGAGGAAGGCTATAGACTATTTAACATCACGCTGTGGCCTTTAGGAGCCGAGCAAAAATAAAAAAGTCAGAAAGAACGCTAAGCAAAAACGAAGTAATAGCGCGGACAGGCGCTGCGATGCGACGGGGTGGGTCGGAGTAACAAGAAATTTCACGCGGACGAAGTCGCGGGCAGAAGCAAGTAATTTAATAAAAGAGTGTCCATTGAGTTTCTTGCCCGTTCTTCTCCATAGATACCTACTACGGTTCGGAATGGGCAACTAGCTTCATATTTTTGACTCACCGACACCTTGACCATTCAAAAGTGTCTGTAAATGGTTTAACTAAAATTTATTTATTGAGGATCTCCAATAAAGGATACACGTATACACTAGAAATTTATTATAATAAAAAAGGTTCTTTTACGTGTACGACTAGAATCAATTCTATTTTGTTGTAATTTTTGACGTTCAAAAGTGTCTTTTATGCAGGGATTGAAAACCGGTACGAATTTGGGTTGCGGTTCTTCATTTCGGTTCTTAAAAAGGTTCTTCTTTTCGGTACGGTTCCGGTTCAGGTTCCGGTTTGGTTCTGGTTCCATAGTACCGGTTCCATATAAACTCAAAACTCAAACTCAAACTCAAAGCATTTATTTCAATTAAACCATTTACAGGCACTTTTGAATTGTCAAGAAGTCGGTCAGTCAGAAAATATGAAGCTAGTTGCCCATTCCAAAGCGTAGGTACCTATGGAGAAGAACGGGCAAGAAACTCCATGGACACTCTTTTTAAATCATATTTTACAAAAATATTAGTTACATCATTACTTTTGATATTAAAATTATATAATGTGAGAACGATGTAAAAAATTAAAAAAGACGTACGCGTTAAAAGCGTCCAGAGTACAAGAAATAGTACTTAACTAACAACAATCCAAAATTAAAATAATTAAAAATAAGCCGAGGCAGCTAAGTGATGACCAGCCCCAACTGACGGCGCCCGTTCACGAACATGACGCATAAATCAGCACCATTCAGCTCAACCATTTTGAAGGGAGCTAAATGATCCAACACACACGCCACCGTCAGCGAGACATTTGAGTGAGCATGACACACCATCAGCTGCCAGGGCACATTCGAGTCAATGAAAGACATATTATTACCCGGTAAATGGTAGCTATAGGGTACATAGAACTCACATCTGTGCTATGCAATTATACAAAACAAAGGAAATTTATTTTATACAATGCAAAGATAGTCTTACAATTTTCAGCAGCTCCAACAGTATTTTCATGTGTTAATCAATTAGTTGTGGTTGTGGAGCAGGACCAGCATTGAGCCAGGCATTTTTATCAGCAATGTAATCCCCTAACTTATAATATGCCTGACTGCATAGTGTGCGTTTTATACAAGACTTGAATTTTGTCTCATTCAGTTGAAGAATGTGGGGAGGTATTTTATTATAACATTTTAAACAGTACCCCATAAAAGATGAGTCTACTTTAGCCAGTCTGAAACCTGGTTGAACTAATAGGTCCCTATTTCTAGTACTATAATTATGTCTTTCACCTCTTTTACTAAAAAGATGTAAATTTTTCCTTACATACATGATGTTTTCATAGATGTATTGACAAGGTACCGTCATGATGTTAATTTCCTTAAACCGTTCCCTTAGAGAATCGCGCCTGCGGAGATTATATATGGCTCTGATAGCTCTTTTCTGCAGAATAAAAATAGAATCGATGTCTGCAGCCCGTCCCCAAAGTAAAGAGTCAACACCCCAGAAAAAACCCCAGAGTAAAGGTTCCAATATACCGGTTCCGTATCATCCGATTTAAAGGTTCTCTAAGAAAGAAGGTGTAATGTTTGACGCGTGGCTAGCGTATCTTTTCTTTCAGTTCGCCTTCGAATTATTGGTGAGTAGAAGTCTGTAGGTACTGTACAGTGTCAGCAAATATTGACAGTAATTTTATTATTAGTGGTTTATATAATCTACAGTTACTGTTAATAAATTAATATAAAATGGACAAAGGTAAGTTTAATCGTATTGTATTCACTTAGATATTATCATCTCCTTTATTTATTGAATATACAGGGTTAATGGAAAAACACCAACAACCTCTTAAGAGGTCATTGTACTCATCATTATGAACAACTTTTACTATGGGATCAAACTTGAAATCGCAAAAAAAATCAGCTGTTCCCTACCGTTTGACGAGTTAAGGCTCCTACAAACAGGCGCGACTCGCGATATAATCGCGCATGACACAAAGGCACCGCTTGTTGCGCGACTTGCGGTGCCTTTGTGTCGCGCTCGATTTTCGGACTCGTACTCGTACCGCTAAAAAACCGGTAAAATAAAGGTTCTAATTTAGATTCCGGTTCCGGTTCGGGTTCTAGCAACCGGAACCACTAAATACCGGTTCTTTACCGGTATTTTAGGAACCTTTTCAATCCCTGCTTTTATGTGCCTATTTGAAATAAATGCTTTGACTTTGACTTTGTGTGCTCCTTCAATTACAGGAGACCACAGCATTCACTTATAACTAGGTGTAAACACGATAAAAATAATGAAAATAAATTATGAATGATGAATACAAATTTTAAAATTAGAAGGAAAAAAATATTAAATTAGCATATCAAGATTGAGCAGTCATAATACAAATGGTGTAGGCAGATAAAAATAAAAATTGAGAAATAACATTGAATAAATTTGAGGAAAATAATAATTATTAAAAACTGGCCAGTGGCCGACTGCGGGTCGGACTCGCATACGAAGGGTTCCGTACCACAAGACAAAAATGCCGAAAAAACACGTTTGTAGGTATTTGTTTGTGTATGGGATTATATGTTTGTGTATGGGAGCCCCCCTTAAATATTTATTTTATTCTGTTTTTAGTATTTGTTATTATAGCGGCAACAGAAATACATCATCTGTGAAAATTTCAACTATCTAGCTCTCACGGTTCATGATATACAGCCTGGTGCCAGACGTACAGACGGACGACGGACAGTGGAGTCTTAGTAATAGGGTCCCGTTTTTACCCTTTGGGTATGGAACCCTAAAAATTAACATGTCAAGATTGAACATTAATATTACAATTGTTTAGTTTAATTATAATTAATTCACATTTCAGAGATTAGTAACATACTATATATGTACTTAGTTATTTTGCGGTGCCTTTTTTTTCAGAATGGCAAATCATCAAATGTCCCCTCCCGCTCTGGGTGGAGCGGTAGGGACAGACTGTCAGACTCTTACTGACTAAAACCCACCCGTGTTCCTTCCTTAGCCCATTATGTTCCAGGCCAGCGGTAATTCGCAAAATCCCGCTGACCCGGCAGGCTTCGGCCCTGATGGGCCCCTTCATTTGATGCTGACATCTCTTTGAGGCGCGCGTGGAACACGTACGCGCCGTCCGGCACGGACCTAGTCCTGTACGGACAGTGAGCTACCCATTACTCTCCGCCCGCAGGCACGCGCCTACGGTGGCCGGGAGTCGTCGCGCGTTTGCGGTGGCTTGAGTTGAGTTTGAGTAAGCAAGCTGAAGTTGCAGTGGACTGGCCATATTTGTCGAAGGACTGATGGCTGGTGGAGCAGACGAGTCCTGGAATGGAGACCGCGGATCGGCAAGCGTAGTGTGGGACGCCCCCCAGCTAGATGGACGGACGACCTAAAGAAGGTGGCTGAGACAGACTGGATGCGGAAGGCGGTGGACAGGGTGTTTTGGTGCAGTTTTGGAGAGGCTTATGTCCAGATGTGGACTGCGATAGACTGAGCTGATTGAATGGATACTATGGACAGTTTCATCAATTTTAAGTTAAAGATATTTAAATTAGTTGGTAGGTACAAACGCCAGCACATCAAGCTACCCAAAACTGTCAAATTTTCCCAATCAACTTTGAACCTCATGCTTTAGCGATAAGGTTGAAAATCTAGTGAAGAAATTTGACAGATTGTATTAAGTTGATGTGCTGGCGTCTGTACATACACTTTTGATTTGTCAAGCAAAAGCTTAAGAGGCTTAGTGATTTAATCACTGAAGTACAAGCAGTTAATTAGGTTTAGGATCTTAAATCTTAAACCTAATTACCTACTGGAGATGAAATCTGCTTCTTGACAGTTCTCTGGCTTCTATTCAATCCCCAATCTTCATCTGGATGTATATAATGCGTTGGAATTTGCTAACATCAAACATGTAGAGAATCTTGAAACGGTTAAGAAAAAGAATCCAGCGGGTTAACACACTTTCAGTGGTAATGTCTTTCATGTTGAAAGTTCAACAATATTCTTTGCGTTATTCACGTTGTTGAGCAGACGAATTTTTCAAACATATGAAGCGATATTAGCAATTCCCTTCAAAACCTCCGGATTATGATCGAAAGTCATCATCTGCCTAGCCTTTTCCCAACTATGTTGGGGTTGCCTTCCAGTCTAACCGGATGCAGCTGAATACCAGTATTTTACATTGAGCGACTGCCTATCTGACCTCCACAACCCAGTTACTGGGTAATACGATACCTTTTAGTAAGACTGCCATGGTTGTCAGAGTTTCGGGCTCTGTAGGAGCTTTGCCGCAGCGGTTCTTGTTCGTTCGCGATCGGCGCTTCCTCCTTTGCACTATCACGAAACCCTCATCATCAGCCCAATTCGGTGTTATGCTTTCAGATTAGCATGCGTTCTACAAAACGTCAGCATAATCAGTCTATCATGTTTCCAATGCTGGGACACAGGCCTCTCCTCTCTTCGTGATAGTGGGCTGTAATCCACCACGCGGATCCAGTGCGGGTTGATAGATATGGTTGGAGAGAAAACATCAGTTCAATATTTATTAGGACATCAATACCCACTTCTTGTCCTGCCCACCCTGTTTGTAACAAGTGAGAAGCCATTAGTAAAATAAAAACAGCTTTCTTAAGAATTTGTAATCGGCCTAACATTCCGAATGACAATACATTTGATTGTTTATTCCGTCCGCGAGCCAGTGCAAGTGATTCTTGTTAATTTTGGGATCTATATTTTGTTTTGTTAAGTAGTGATTGCTTAAAATAGTTTAAATGGTGTGTTACCTAGTTAAATTAGGGCGTTAGGATATTTGTTCACGTCGAAGTTACTAAAAGATAATGAATATATTGCCTAACTTTTTTGGGCCAGCAAAAATAAATTTGTTGGTGTCGAATTGAATTTTATTAGAAGCCTGATCTAATTTTCAGCAATTCAATGTTGTAGGTAAGTTAGAACTTGTATGCACTTAATTTACTTTGCAAAACTAAATAAAAAAGTACGTACAGTCACGAGCATAAATACTTTTACACTTATGTAAGATTCAAAAGCGATTTTCTCCTGAAGTAGGCACGAATTTAAATGTAATGGTGTTGCAAACATAGTAAGTATTCTCGAAACCATTATGAATTTGGTATTTTGTAAAACTTGCAATCGTTATTTTTTCGTTCCGTAAATGAAAGGTACCTACGTAAATACTTGTAACCATACTAAATTGAATTTTGTTGAATGTAATCAATAATTTTCCCTAACTAAGAAAATCGAATAAATCCTAGTTCAATAAACAACAAACATGATACAACTAAGAACTAAGTATGTACTGACGCCAGCACATCAAGCTACCCGAAACTGTCAAATTTTCCCAATCATCTTTGAACCTTATACTTTAGCGATAAAGTTGAAAATCTATTAAATAAATCTGACAGGTTGTAGTAGCTTGATGTGCTGGCGTCTGTACCATAAAAATTACCAAGTCACTAGTTTACCGCGCACCGCTATAAGTTTTAGGAACAAGTAATATTCAAATGAACAAAATGTCCGAATTGTGTGTTTCTCAGAAGGAAAGTTAGAAATTTAATTGCGTATCACAGTGACTGTTATCCTTTGAATTGGATGGTGACGGTATGTGCTGTAGAGGAAGCGAGGCGATACAGAGAAATTTACAGTCAAAGTATAAATACAGCATGATTTGGATAAGTTATTCATGAAATAGTTTCCAGTTGCTTTCAATAAGGAAATATCCTTTTATAGCACTGTGTGATCTAATCCGGCACATAAGTTACGCTTCCATTTTTACACAGAAAAGCGTGTCTCAAGGTTTAGGTCACTATCGAGCTACAAAATAGTATACGATTCATGTGATTTAAGCGTCTATTAATGTGCAATAATGGACTACTTAAGTCACACGTCTTGTAATGTAGGTATTATTTTGAATGTATTAATAATTAAAATAAGAACATGTACTTAGCTGCTTATAAATCTGTAAATGATTTGTATACATATGATTCTATCATGCAGATTTTTGGCCTGACCACTGAACTATTTATTGCTATATGCAAGTGTGCTCGTAGATTAGAGAATATTTATCTCACGAAGCGACACGCGCTTTACTTGTGGTAACTGACTATACAAACAGGGTGTGAATGTGTGCGTGAAGACGAGTAACATTAGCATATAACACTTGCACACACACTTCCTATTTCACCATTGTCTCGGACGGTGCCGAGAGCTTCTGCGCTTACATTCAGAGCGTGTTTGCACACTTGGTAAACACAAGTAAAGCACGTGTCGCTCGTGACACAAAAATACTGTACCTACAATTGGTCCAAATAACAACTGTCAATCCAATTTCATTCGGCTTCCCTAAATCTCATCATAACTGTTCTCTATGTTATTTTTTTTACCTTTCATAATATGAACGCCTTTTACCCTTTAGCCATTGGGTCATCCCTAGCTCTATAGCCATCTAAATGTAGTAGATATTCATGGCATTCTCCACTTTAAATCCTAGCTACATCTTAGCTTCCACTACATGCCAACGACATTCTTTATTATGCTAGTCGCAGCACATGATTGGCTGCCACTAAACTGCCGCGCGTGTATTGAATGCTACGCTATGACTTAACGGTCGCTTAGCCCCAGTATACACGTGCGTAACACCAGTTCCTAGTACTAAGAGTTAGGAGAAGTGGCTAAGTTGGTGAGTGACGTTAATGTGTACAGTTGGCTTTAGTGGGTTTTAGTGGAAAGTGTTACAATTGCATTCTTTGTTTGTTAATTCTACAACGGTACACTAAATATTTGCATTACTAAAACACTAAAATTATCATTAAATTAAATAGCTTTTTAATCGGTAGAGCAAATTCAAAATCATAAGTCATTTATTCAAATTAGTCTGAGAATCAGTTCTTTTCGAACTTGAAAATTACTTTCTCTGGGAAGAAGTGGCGCAAGAGTACTAAAAATGTATGTGTTAAGCCCTATGATAACTTAACTAAAATAGTCATAATTATATTTAGTTATGACTTATGATTGATAATGTAGAGATAAGATGTTTAAAAAAACATTTCCAGTACCTCGAAATTTGACATTTAAAAAAATACAAAGGAGAATTATTCCAACATCTCAACAGAAAACAATATATTTATAATTCCTAATTCTAACATCGTTGTAGGCCAACCCTAACATACCACAGAGGTCAACCAATAATCATTTTTATTGTGCTGTCAAAATTTATTGACAGGACCAACACCATTGGTCGCAGGGGCGATTCAGAGAACTCATTGAGCACCCATTGTGGTCAAAACACTTCAACCAATAAGATAATGCTTAGCATCCTGTTACATACACTTTTTAGATTCTAAATCGTTTAATTAAAGTACTAGTTACTGCGAGTTACTGTGCTACATACTTTATGTCAGTTTTTGCGTAAGTGTGGGTGAGTGTAGCCAATTGAATTGCGTAAATATATTTACGTGCTAATGTTGAGTTTGTGTGTGAGTGAATTTATTGGTAAAGGGTGTGTGTGCGTGTGTGCATGATATGGTGAATATGTGAGTGTGTGTGCCATATACAGGGTTACGGAAAATGAGTTTGAAATTTCAATTTATTTGCTAATTTTATTTACGATTGTTACATATCTTTGTATGTATTTGGCGGTACATATTATGAATATAAGTTAGCCTTATTGTCATTGTTATGGTCATTATTAAGGAATTTTAATAAAATCACTCTCAGTAGGGAATTCTAAGTTTTTTGGTGAAGTTTATTGATATTGGAATATATTATCGCATTTAAAAATAATTGTACGAACGCTATTTTTATGAGCACACGTTTGTACAAGTAGTAATGCAATAGGGACTACGTTTTATGATTTTAATTTGAATAACACAGAGCTTTGATACTTATTGTGAATTTATTTACCAAGGTTGAATACGATCACATTTTTCATACATTATTTATATTTTTTCACAGTGTTTAAACTAAAACTCAAAGTCAAAGCATTTATTTCAATTAAACCATTTACAGGCACTTTTGAATTGTCAAGAAGTCGGTCAGTCAAAAAATATTGAGCTAGTTGCCCATTCCAAAGCGTAGGTACCTATGGAGAAGAATAGGCAAGAAACTCCATGGACACTCTTTTTAAATTATATTTTACAAAAATATTAGTTAGGTACATCATTACTTTTGAATTTAAAATTATACAATGTGAGAACGATGTAAAAAATAAAAAAGACGTACGCGTTAAAATCGTCCAGAGTACCTACTTAACAAAACAACAATCCAAAAATAAAATAATTAAAAATAAGCCGAGGCAGCTAAGTGATGACCAGCCCCAACTGACGGCGCCCGTTCACGAACATGACGCACAGATCAGCACCATTATGCTCAACACATACATAATTTTAAAAGCTACCAGTGTTAAAATAATAATAATAATATGTACAAGCATATAAAAAGGAGGGGAAATAATTAAAGGGCATCAAAAAATTCATCCGCATCGCTGTCAACAGGAAACGTGCAAAAAAGGCTGGCGGTATTGCCACGTTGTATGGCAATGCTGATTCTTTGGCCAAAAAATAAGCCAGCCCTCTGGTCATGTGAAGAGTCGACCAACCGCTTGGCGATGTCTTGAAATACTAAGTGGGCACTCGGGCCCCATGGCCCTAGTGTTTCAACCCCAAACGGCTCAAACATATAAGTTCCCTGTTCCAAAGAGATTAGAGTATTTGCGCCGTTTGAGGTTTTCCGCACCTGCAACAGCCGCCCCAGCACAGCTCACCGTGCTTGGAAGATGCGATGGTGCAAGGGTATCGACACTCGTCGTATCCCACATCAAAGCCTACCAACCTTTCAAGGTAATATGGTCATTCCGTCTGGTCTCTTCCCATCGTCGCGCGCCAAGCCGTTGGGTTCTAAAACAGCTGGCACCCCGGCGGTGACAGAGCACGACGGATGATGTCATTGATGCTGGCATGCCGTGCTATCCGGCCTGCGCTTTTACTGCAGGATAAGCCATTTTCTCACTTTTAAAAGTCTTCGATCACAAATTAACAAAACATCTTTATCACCATAATTAATAACCGAAATTCGTTAATTCATATCATATGAAATTAATTCAAATGCTACTGGGAAACGATATAATAAAAAAATATATACACATTGCTTGTTTTATAGGCGAATATGAAGACATTAACTTTGTTGAGCAGAAAAGGACAGAAGTTTCGTATCATACAATGCATGATGACAGTGAAAGTCACATAGTCGGCGCATGGGCGCATTAAGTGATTGTTACACTTTACTCCGATTTGTTGCTTTTGTTAAAATTGCTTAAAATAGTGTATACAATTGTTGGTGAACCAAATAAATAAATAAATAAAATAAAATGGGTAATTTCAGACTATTCTAAGTAAACCAAAAGAAAATTAGAAAAAAACTCACCTTCATTCAGTTGGGTTAGGTTAGACTCCAATCCAATCACAAAAAGTAAATAATAATCTACTTGTAGCAGGTGAACGCGTAACTGCAACATTGGAACACCAGAATATTTTTTTTGACATGCATTGCATTTAGCGATGTTTGTGTACCGATATGCCTATAACGAGGAGATCCGCAGGAGAACCAAGGTAACCGACATAGCCCTAAGAAATGTCAAACTTAAGTGGCACTGGGCAGGGCACATTGCTCGCAGAACAGATGGCTGATGGGGCCGAAAGGTTCTGGAGTGGCGACCGCGTACCGGAAGACGTAGCGTTGGAAGACCTTCCACAAGGTGGTCCGACGACCTTGTGAAGGCCGCAGGAATCCGTTGGATGTGAGAAACACAGAAACGGTCGAAGTGGAGGTGCTTGGGGAGGCCTATGTCCAGCAGTGGACGTTTTTCGGTTGAAATGATGATGCCTATAACTACATAGGTTAGCGCTAACGCCTGACAGTTTCACCATTGTATAAATAGTCATCATCTTTCTGCCATCTTTGAGTCTTAACAAATGATACACTTCTTTATGGTTATCTCATCTCAGTGTTCACTTAGCCTTTTCATCATTCACACGCGCCTTTCTACCATTATCTATCACTAGCTGCGCCTCGCGATTTCACCCACATAAGTGTCGATTCCGTGGGAATATGGGGATAAAAAGAAGCCTATATGTTAATCCAGGGTGTCAGCTACCTACATACAATATTTTATCAAAATTGGTCCAGCCGTTTGAGCGTGAAGAAGTAACAAACATATAAACACACACAAACACTCACAAAGTTTCGCCTTTATAATATTTGTGTGATTGTATGGAGTTGACCTTCTGCCGTAAATGTTATAGCTAGTGTCACAGTTCACAGTAGTCCACTAAGAGGCCCCATACTGCGCTTCCGTAATATATAGTCCAGTAAAAATTCCTCCGTAAAGTTATAAAAACTGTAATTTTGTTGTTTTTCGGTTATGAATAATCAATGAGTGGAAGCCTTAAGACTCTTACAAACAGGCGCGACACGCGATATAATAGCGCGCGACACAAAGGCATCGCTTGTTGCCGCGACTTGCGGTGCCTTTGTGTCGTGCGCGATTTTATCGCGTGTCGCGCCTGTTTGAAGGAGCCTTAAAACGAATTGCTCATTTATAGGTATAACAAACTAGCTCACCAACGCTTTTTACACCTATACTAGCTTCTGCCCGCGATTTCGTGCGCGTGAAATTTCTTGCTCTCCCAGCCTACCCCGTAGTTCATTTTTAGGGTTCCGTACCTCAAAAGGAAAAAACGGAACCCTTATAGGATCACTTTGTTGTCCGTCTGTCCGTCCGTCCGTCCGTCTGTCAAGACCCTTTTTCTCAGGAACGCGTGGAGGTGTGAAGCTGAAATTTATATCAATTACTCAGGTCTACTGTCCCTTGAAGCTGTGAAAAAATCAAACTTCTAAGCCAACGCAATCAAAAGATACAGCCGTTTATGCCGCAAATTTTCGACACTTGCAAGGGAATCAAAACCTACAGGGTGCTTCCCGTGAACTCAGAATCTTGAAATTTGGTACGAAGCAACGTCTTATAGCATAGATAAAGGAAAAATTACGAAAACCATAAATTTTTAGTTACATCACATAATATATTTTTTTTTAATAATTTTAAACTTACTACCCATTTCCTCATAAACGCGTAGAGGTATTAAATTGAAATTCATACCAAATACTCAGGTCTATAATACCTTTAAAAAGCTGTAACAAAATCAAACTTCTATGTCAACGCAATCAAAAGAAACAGCAATTTAAGCTGCATATTTTGAAACTCGCAAGTACTCGCAAGGGAATCAAAACCTAAAGGGTACTTCCAGTCGACCTAGAATCTTGAAATTTGGCATGAAGCAACGTTTTATAGCACACATAAAGGAAAAATTCCGAAAACCTTAAATTTTTAGTTACATTACAAAATATATATTTATTTTTTAATAAATATAAACTTATTACTTTTTTCCTCATGAACGCGTAGAGCTATCAAGTTGAAATTCATATGCAATAAAAATACCATAGTTATGACTCGATTGTCGTAATGAACGAACTTTGTAAACCTTGCAGGTTTGTACGGAACCCTCGGTGCGCGAGTCCGACTCGCACTTGGCCGGTTTTTGCTTATCATTCTTCTTGACTTTATATCTTCTAGCTCGGTCCCTAAGGGTCTTAGCGTGATTTTAATAGCTTGTAGCTTTCCTCAACAATTTGGCTATCAAATACAAAAATATTTTTTCAAATCCGACTGGTGACTCCAGAGATTAGCGCGTTTAAACAAACAAACTATTGAGCTGTATTATTAGTATAGATTCTTTGAAAATAAATATATCTATATTTACTATTAATAAACTATTAAAAACTGTAAAAACTCAAATCAACAACCTCTCACTTCGTCATTCCCACAACGCAGAACTGATTTAAGTAAGCATAAATTATGACACTCATTTTATTAAAGTAGATATTAATTTATTTATCTAATAAAAAATATATAATAAAGAAGATATATCAAATAAAGAAGATATAAAATAAACGCGACTCTTAATAATTAACATTATAACTCATGAGTGGATGAACAGACAGACAAACTGTATCTATGTATAGCCGTAAATTTTGACGAATTCTTACATATTCATGAATAGATTTTCTTTCGTGAGACATTCATTTATTAAATAAAGCTTACGGTTTTGGCATTTTCTACCAGTCAACCTTTGGGTGATGCAGAGACAAACAGTCGTAGGTGCAATTATGAAAATTGAGAAATAAATTTATCTAATTTTTATTCGCGTGCTTGTTTCAGAATTGCCCGACATACTTACATACACGGTATTAGGGACATCAACGCACAAACTTTAACCTTTAATTCAGTACATAATAATTCTAAACCCTCAGTGTATAAATTAATCGTCGGTTATCGAAAAAAAAAATCAGCTGCTTTTCTCGGATTAAAATAATTATATCCACTCAAAAGTGAAGTCATGCTCTTTGAGGCCAGAGAAAACAGTACAGGTAACGTGTTTCCCAACATTACGCTTAATGATACAGCTTTGCGTAGGGTGTCCAAATTTAGGTACTTGGGACATATGCCTCTGACTTCAAGGAGAATGATGACATCGAGAGGGAACGGAGGGGGCTGGCAGTGCGGGCGTACATGATAGCTCGCAGGTTTGCACGTTGTTCGACAGAAGTCAAAATTACACTTTTTAGGTCTTACGAGTATCTATTGTACATCACTACACGTGCAGCCTGTGGGCCGACTATACTCAAAAATCTTACAGTGCCCTCCGACTCCAATTCAATAATGCGTTCAGGGTACTGTTGGGGCTGCGGCGATTCTGTAGTGCATCAGGGATTTTTGCTGAACATCGCGTAGACTGCTTTTACGCTACGATGCGTAAAGATGCGAATCCCTGGTGCGTAGAGTACGTGGCAGCGCCAACTCTTTCTTAGCATCCCATGATCGCTAGTCGGCTGGACTGTAGCTACATCAATATTACTAACACTAGTCTATAAGAACATTGTTACTAACAAAATGGACACCATGGTCTGACATATGACATATATATTAATTTATAACTCTTAATTGCTCATATCAAAAAGACTCATCATGTAGGTTGAATAAGATCCATCACGGGTCTGGCTTATGGGTCCTTTGAAAAAAAAAAATCTCAGTAGATCCACATCTTGAAATCAGGATCCAATGAGAAAACATTTTTTACTAGATCCGTCATGGATCTGGCCAATGGATCTTCTGAGATTGATCGAAGTATTTATTGTTATTATATAAAAGTGCAATACTTACGCGGTCAAATATGTGGAACAGATCTTTCATCATGTCCATCCAGAAACCAGAGACGTATGGCACAAAAGGACATCTATACTCATAGCCAGCAGTGTGTGGGAACCTTACAGCACGTATAGTTCCAGACTTGAACTAAATTTGAACAATAAAGGAGTGACGCATGACGGGATCTTGTCATATCGCTCAAAAGAGATAGATTTTCTATGAGTTTTTGGGGACGCAGTCGTGGTTCATCTTTCTACAATAATAATATATATATTTCTACAAAAATAATATATAATACATGTAGAATTAAAAAAAAAATTGAGATTCGGATTGAGCAGATGTTCTCAATCCGAATGAATGAATGAAATGCACCGAATTCAGCGTGGTTTGACCAGACTCGATTAATCGAAAAAAAAGATTCACAATTTACTAAATAAAAAATAAAATACTAAATCCGAAATAAAAAAATTAGAAGATAAAACCAATAGGTCCAAAATAATAATGATTACCTATGTAAATAATGGTTGAATATGTCGATTGTCAATAAGTTATGGTTTATGGTTGTCATTTTAATTTAAATATCGAAATATAAAAAATGTGTTTTATTTTTTTATTTTTACTAAATTCTAAAAATACACGACAGCTTTAATTTGTCATTTACATATTACTGAATAATGTATTTTTTTAATAAATTCGCGTAAAACCAGTAACTCACAATCAAAATAACTTACTTATTTAAATTAAAAAAATTAAATTGACAACAATAATCTAATCTTATCTTTTACGACTAGTAGTTAGACCGAACACCACATTTTAATTCGTTTTGGGGTTCCGTACCCAAAAGGTGTAAAAACTCTTTCTTAGTGGATAGGTATCCACTAAGAAAGAGTTTTGCGAAATTCCACCCCGAAGAGGGTGAATGGGGGGGGGGGTGAAATTTCACGCGGACGAAGTCGCGGGCATAAGGTAGTCAGCCTATAATGTTCCCACGGCTGGGACACAGGCCTCACCTCTTCGAGAGGAAATAGGCTAATCAATGGGAATTGGAATGCCAATGGGAATGGGTCTATCCACCACGCGGGCCCAGTGCGGGTCGGTAGATGTCACATGTCTTCGAATTTTTGGTTCTAGGACATGCCGGTTTCCTCACGATGTTTTCCTTCACCGTTTTGAGAGCAGTGGTGATGAAATTATTTACACAAAGTAAAGCGTTTGTCTGGGTTCGAACCCACGACCTCTCTCGTAAGTCGAGGCTCTTACTACTGGTCCACCACTGTTCTTAGTCATAGTCATTTATTCATGAACAATAAATAAATTTCATAGTATAAAAAAAATGTAATGTAAAATACTGGTATTCAGCTGCATCCGGTTAGACTGGAAGCCGACCCCAACGTAGTTGGGAAAAGGCCAGGCAGACGATGATGATGAAATTACATGGTAAAAATTAAGAAAGTTAAATCACATCAGGAAAAAACACGTTAAATATTACAACAATGCATAAATATAACATAATATTTATAGGAATTTCGCTATAGATCTTCAACAGCAAAAAGACACTTAAGGCTCCTGCAAACAGGCGCGACGCGTGACACGAATCGCGCGCGACACAAAGGCACCGCTCGTTGCGCGACTTGCGGTGCCTTTGTGTCGCGTGTCGCGTCGCGCCTGTGTGTACGAGCCTTTATTCAACAGGAAACTTTAATGAATAATAAACTAATAATGACATAGCAACTATAATATATATACAGTTAATAATATATTGTAAAACTAGCAGCGCTCCGCGGTATCACCCGCATACGTGTCGATCCCGTGAGAATATCGGGATAAAAACTATCCTTTGTCCTTCCCCGGGATGCAATCTATCTCTCTGCCAAATTTTATCGAAATCCGTTCAGTGGTTTAAGCATGAAAAGGTAACATACAGACAGACAGAGTTACATTAGAAATTTATAATATTAGTGTGGATGTGTGGATAGATTCTGACAGACATAAAACACACATTCTAACGTTGAATTTAAGCTTAGCAACCAACGAAATACTATATCATAAATCTTTAAAAAAATCTCAAATGAAAATCAGAAACATCCGGTCTCCTCGCCTTATAGGTTGACAACCAAACCCCACCTCGCTAAAAAAACAACAAACCTATTTTGTCTCCACATTCCCCACATCTCATATACACGTCCACTAAATAAGCCCACGACGTCACTATTACCATACATCTCCTCTAAACGACTATAAAATCCTATAATACACATTAATAAGCTATAAAACGACATTTATTACTAAATAGTCGGCGAGGTGACATTTGAACATGTCACCTGGTTTGGGACCAGAGCACAGAACATATTAGGAAAAGGTCCATTTTGAGTAAACTTTGTTGGTTGATCTCATTTTCGGGAACTTGTTTGGTTCTAAAGCCGGACACTAATGCCTAATCTCCATTCGTGATTTACTTGCCAAAAATGTAAACAAATATTAGTTTATGGAAAAATGACTTTACTTCCTACACAATAAATTTCAATTTACGCTACAACTACATACTCACTCTGAAATCAACTTAATTAACATTAAAATAAAGTTGATATTTGTTTAACTTCAAATAACATCAATTTGAAACATACATTTGAATATACTTTAGGTGTCCTAAGAAAGCGGATCTGTTATATTATTCGACGGCAGTTACGTGGTGAAAATCTGTCATTTTCATCAGTATTTGACATTAAGGTGTTAAAAAACGCTCTGTATTTGGTCAGCCGTTATTGCGTGACCGTTCGAGGCTTTCTTAGGGAAACCTTTGTCTTGCCGTTGGCTTTGATCATCATACAATCTGTCTTCGTCGTTTTTTTCAAGTTATCAGTTTATTTGCCTTTAGTGATTATTCCTTATTTTCTGTTTCGTCATCAAACCCTATAAATTCAAAGAAAAGTTCCGCCAATAACCAAAGAATACCAATGCCAAAGTAAAGCAAAGTCATCATTATCTGCCCAGCCTTTTCCCAACTATGTTGGGGTCGGCTTCCAGTCTAACCGGATGCAGCTGAATACCAGTATTTTACATGGAGCGACTGCCTATCTGACCTCCACAACCCAGTTACTGGGTAATACAATACCCCTTGGTAAGACTGGTTATGAGACTTTCGGGCTTCTGACTACCCGTAACGACTGTCAAAGATCCACGAATGACAGCCGGGACCAACGGCTTGACGTGCTTTCCGAGGCACGGAGGGGTCTCGGTATGTAAAGCTGGTCACCCATCCACAGACCAACCGCGGCAAGCGTAGCTTAACCTGATCGATCGACCTGTGCGGCTGTTATTTAGTCACGGGCCCCTCCAAAGTAAAGCAAAGTGTGATGTATAACGTTTTGTCGCTTAATCCAATCAGAGATTTTAATCTTGCACAAAAGACAAGGTTGTGTTTTTGCAAATGTCTTATGTAGAAAAAACAAAAAAAAAAGGTAAAGTAAAATGTAGGTAAACAATAATAAAACAGACATATAACTCTCCTATTGTCATCAACAGGGCAAAAATCCAAACCCTGGGCTATTACTGAGAAATTCTAGATGGAAAACCCAATAACACTTTGCCCGATCCGGGAATTGAACCCAGGTCCTCATGCCCAGCAGTAGCGCTTCCAACCACTAGACCAACGAGCTTCGTCCCCTATTATATGGGACTTTATCATAACTGGCGGTGAAATGTGGGTGTACTAGGTACACCTGTGTCTAACCCTTTGAGGGTTACAGGCGTGATGTTATGTATGTTATTACCACAGATATAGATACACCTAGATAACGCAAGGGCAACTACTTCGCGTGCCAAAAATCGCACCAGAAAATTAAATTAATAATTATTAATTTATTAATTTGATTGTTAATTATTTTTTTTTTTTTTATTAATTTATTATTCGAAAATCGTAAACCGCGACTTTCGCGTTCAGTCTTGTGTACTGCTGGCTGGGTAAGAGAGAGCGAGAGTGCGAACTTGTGACGTTATAGTAGGCAGTCAAAAAATGGCACGCTTGGTTTTCATACAGTTCGTGATACTTGCGTTATCTAGGTCTATCTACATCTGTGGTTATTACTCTCCCTATTACCTTCATTTCGAGGTCCCTATAGAAAACTGTCCAGGGCCGTCTTTGACCTATTGGAGGCCCTGGGCACATACCTAAGAATCACTGGGCCCCTGAGTAGATAAGAGACAATAAGAGAAACATACTAATATTTCATAACCTTCTAGAAACTTAATGTAAATCGCACTGTAAATCCCTCATTTTGTCATTGAATCGGGTACTAATAGTGCGTAGAATGGAACAGCGGCGGCTGCAAAGAATGTTTTTTTATGAGAGCAGGCCGGGGCCTCCGAAGAGCGCAGGGCCCTGGGCACTTGCCCAGAATGCCCTTCTTTTCCAATGGAAAAGAGGCAACTGCCACAATGTTTCCACTATCGGTGATAGCCTAAAACCATCTGGAGAGGACTAAAAAGACTGTGGCAGTGACTGTGCAGTTTGACTTCTGCATCATCCTCATTATCATCGCCAGCCTCGTTCTACCTACCGCTGAGTATAGGCCGCACTGTGCCATGCTACTTCTGCATACTTTTGTGCCATGCTACTTCTTCATACTTCCGTGCCATGCTACTTCTGCATACTTCAGTGCCATGCTACTTCTTCATACTTCCGTGCCATGCTACTTCTGCATACTTCAGTGCCATGCTACTTCTTCATACTTCCGTGCCATTCTACTTCTGCATACTTCAGTGCCATGCTACTTCTGCATTGTTTTGTGCCATGCTACTTTTGCATAATTATGTGCCATGCTACTTCTGCATACTTGTGCCATGCTACTTCTGCATAATTATGTGCCATGCTACTTCTGCATACTTTTGTGCCATGCTACTTCTGCATACTTCCGTGCCATGCTACTTCTGCATACTTGTGCCATGCTACTTCTGCATACTTGTGCCATGCTACTTTTGCATACTTGTGCCATGCTACTTTTGCATAATTATGTGCCATGCTACTTCTGCATACTTGTGCCATGCTACTTCTGCATACTTCTGTGACATGCTACTTTTGCATACTTTTGTGCCATACTACTGCTGCATACTTTTGTGCCATGCTACTTCTGCATACTTGTGCCATGCTACTTCTGCATACTTGTGCCATGCTACTTTTGCATAATTATGTGCCATGCTACTTCTGCATACTTTTGTGCCATGCTACTTCTGCATACTTATGTGCCATGCTACTTCTGCATACTTTTGTGCCATGCTACTTCTGCATACTTATGTACCATACTACTTCTGCATCCTTTTTTGTTCTGTGGTCAAGTACTATTCGTTAAGCCGTGATGTATGTGTGTTGTATAAAAACTCTCGTGAGAATTAGGCTGACCATAAATACTGAAGTTAAAGTCAAGTTAGAGTTAAGATTATTGTTGGGTGAGACAGGTTGAGCGGTCGTTGAATGTTATTCGGACGGGGCTCGATTATAATAATGTCTTCTAGTTTTGCAAGATTGATAATTTGATTACATCTTTATTTATCTGATTTGGTGTTATCGACTTAAAAATTTAGTTCTTAACACTGCCGAACTAAAAAAATATAATAATGAAATACTTAACTAATGGTAATGAGCTTTTTTACATTTTGGTGTATGATAAAGCAAATTCTGTTTATCTGTTTTGGTCGTGGCATTTTAGATTCTTCTTCGTGTGGATAACCCACACCTGGGTCATATTAAGGGGATTACAGGACCTTAACGCAAAAAAATGCAAGTTTTAGAAACAATAAAAGTATATGATCAACTACAGTAAACAAAATCAGAAAAATATATGATATTCTTTAGTATATATGCTAGGTAGATAGTGTGTTGAAAACATAATACAACTAATTTGATATGATAGAAAAAAAACATGAAGATATCTCTAAAAACTTTATTTTTACAATAAAAATCATACTAATATACCTACATACAATCATTATGATTTTTTGTCAGATTATTCTACGAGCAACATACTAAAACACTAGTGTTTAAATTTTATAGTCCAAACAATGGATTCTTTGTAATTAAATTATTGCTTCATATTTTGCAATAAATTACCAGGGTTGTGTCATCGCGCTTCTCTTTCTTTTCTATGCAGTCCGACAGTGACCGCGCTTTAAGCCATGTAAACTCCTTAAGGGGTTATCGTGTTCACCAGGAACTGCGTTGTGGTGGTCAGATAGGCAGTCACTCCATGTTACTGGTATTAAGCTGCATCCAGATAGACTGGGAGATAACCCCAACACAGTTGTGAAAAGGCTACGTAGATTTATTTATATTAAAATAGAGTATAAACATTGTTCTCGTGTATCCACATTCATACGCAAAACTTTTCTGACGACAATTTCTTCATTCCTCCGCATCACATATCCATACCATGCCAACCGATTTGCACATAATTTCTCAGTTCAGTTTCAGTTACACTCTCTATAATATCAACGGATTCAGAAGTGAAAGGATGACCTTAGGTGAAGACCATCTTCAGACGGCTGCAAATTTCCTTGCAAACCAACACATCAACTTCATTCCAGCCCCGAAATCACCCACTGCAGAGTACGCCCCTTTCTTCTGCAATATTTCCTGATTCCGTGAGTCTCTCATCCAGGTGTTTCCCGCGACTATTATGTATTATTACGACGATATCGTCAACCCAGCGCGCTTTTGGAAGGCCCTGGACAGCGACAAATTACCTTGCATACCAAAACAAAGGAAATATAAAATCTAGATACAAAGATGGGCGCATAAACACTAATATTGTAAGTAATACTCATCAGTTCCAAGATGTATTTTATTATAATGTAGTCAAACGGACACACGACTTAAATGCCATATTCAAGGTATCAGGTGACAGTTAGTGGTGCAGATGTGAGAAGGAATGGAGAAGGTAACCTGGGAATTCAAATATAGGTAAATATAATCATAATAATGACAAAAGACAGTCCCCCAAAACGCCCGCCCTTCACCACTTCCTAGTGCTTTCGCTGGGGAGAAGCAGTGTCGCAACGAACTCACCAGCAGCATAGCTGTCTGTTCAGTTAGAAAATACAGATGCAGATGGGACATCAAATTGATGGTAAATTAACTTGAAATAACATCAATATGAAACATAAATTTGAATAGACTATAGGTGTTACGTTTAGGTGGTAGATTATACTCACTCACTCCCTCTCACAGAGAGGAAGCATGTACCCCAGAAGTGGGAATATTACCTATAGGCCGGTTGATGATGGCGTTTAGGTGTCGCTTATCGTTAGAGAACCGTATTTTAACCATCCGTTGGTCTCGTGGTCGCAAGTACAGACGCCAGCACATCAAGCTACCCGAAACTGTCAAATTTTCCCAATCAACTTTGACCCTTATGCTTTAGCAATAAAGTTGAAAATCTATCAAAGAAATTTGACAGATTGTAGTAGCTTGATGTGCTGGCGTCTGTAAAACTGCTGAGCATGGGGTTCCGGGTGCGATTCCCGGGTTCTGCAAAGTGTTATTGGGTTTTTCCATTAGGAATGTCTCAGTAAAAGCCCAGAGTTTGGATGTTGGTGGTGTGAAGGCCCCGTGCCTCGGAAAGCACGTGAAGCCGTTGATTCTGCGCCTGATCTCTCCCCGGTCGTGTCGGATTACTGTCCCGGACTATGAGAGTAAAGGAACCGAAAGTGCACCTGAGCAGGCGCACACATACGGTGGAGGTCTGCCCCGCTTGGGCGGAGCACCAACGTGTCCTCGTAGAGGCGATCGGCAGCGGCGGCGACCTCTCGCGTCCGGGCCTGGTTCAAGCCATGGTCCGGGGCGAGAGGGAGTGGGGGGCAGTCACCTCCTGCGAAGCTATCATGCTAGCGAAGGAGGCGGCGGGACGGCTGAGGGAGAGAGCCTCCCGGCCCAGCCGCCGCGGGAGACGCTCCGGGCGTCGGGAGCCGCGCGACGACTCCCGGCCACCGTAAGCGCGGGCCTGCGGGCGGAGAGTAATGGGTAGCTCACCATCCGATCAGGACCAGGCCCGTGCCGGACGGCGCGTACGTATTCGGGAGGGAGGGGTCATATGATGATTTCCCACCGTGAAAAAAAAAAAAAGCAGGCGCACACACTTGTGCTCTATAATATCTCCTGCGCACCTGGCTCATCTCCGTTGAGATTGGCCGCCGTGACCAAAATCGGTCAGGAGGATATTATCGTTAGTGAAAACCCAGAGATAACTAAATAAATCTATCATTTTCCAAATAAATTTTATCGTCTCAAATCTGTACAACCTTTTCCATATTTTCATACATCCTGGTCCATATTACATTGTGTACCACAGCAGAACTATTTCGCTGCCCACACAAAATTACTCGTGTTTGCAGTTCCAAACGAAAATCAACCTTATTTCCTCCAAGTTTAAATAGTGTATTAGTTTCTTCTTCAGGCTGTTTGTTTAAACTGTTTGTTTAAACTTTTAGAACATTTTTATGGCGTTTTGAACGAAAATGAAACAAAAGGGAATGCGGGATTTTATACTCGTTTGGTGTCTTGTGATATAAATAAATCACTTACATCATCATCATAGCAAAACATAACTTACGCTGATAATAACCCTTCAAAGATCCACGACTGACAGCCGGGACCAACGGCCTAACGTACTTTCCGAGGCACGGAGGGGTTTTGGTAAGTAAAGATGGTCACCCATCACGGACCAACCGCGGCAAGCGTAGCTTAACCTGATCGATCGACCCGTAAGGCTGTTATTACTTTGCCTCTCAGACTCGATATGGGACTTTAAAATAAGTGGCGAAATATGGGTATAGGTACCTACTATACCTACACCGCTGCCAAACCCTTCGTGAATTTCAGGCGTGATGTATGTAATTAAGTCTCTGTTAAAAGAGTTAACCATTTGACTTTTACGACATCCATGGGGTGATGAGAGGCCTTTACTTTAGCGGAAAATACACATCAAAACAGCCTCAACGAGTGGTCATAATTAATTAATTGTATGTACCTATTCGCTTTATGTTCACGTATATTCCTATAGAGCCGGGAACATAATCAGCCTATAATGTTCCCACTGCTGGGACACAGGCCTCCTCTCTGTGAGAGGGAGTGGGCCGTAATCTACCACGCGGGCCCAGTGCGGGACGGTAGATGTCACATGTCTTCGAAGTTCTAGGACATGCCGATTTCCTCACGATGTTTTCCCTCACCGTTTTGGGAGTAGTGGTGATACAATAATCTACTCAAACTAAAGGCAGATTTAGACAGATCCAGTGACTGGCGCCGAAATCGAGACAAGCCAGAGCTGACCCGAAAAAAAACCCGTGTAAATTGATTTCAAGTCAATCCAGTGGCGGGAAGTCAGCGCTGGCTTGTAAATTCGCACACGAATATTTAGAAGCCAGTCTAGGCGCGGGCACTGGCGCCGATAACTGACTTGTGCACTGACCCTGTCTAAAATTGCCTTAAAGCATCTGTCTGGGTTCGGACCTATGACGTACAGACGCCAGCACATCAACCTACTACAGTCTGTCAAATTTTTTCAATAGATTTTCAACTTTATCGCTAAAGGATTAGGTTCAAAGTTGATTGGGAAAATTTGACAGTTTCGGGTAGGTTGATGTGCTGACGTCTGCACAACTCGTAAGTCGTTGCCGTTACCACTGGGTTACCACTATTTAATTCAAATTTAAACAGCATCTGTCTGACATTCATTAAACCTTTTTGGCGCAGCCGTTAGGCGCGCACTATTGTTGTTGAAACATTATTTTTATTTTGTTAATTTTGTATTTCACGAACTGTGTCCAAATAAACTTTTTTTCTTTCTTTCTTTAAATTCCTACTTAGAGTGCAGAACGAGAAAAGACCTTTGCCCTTTATTGAAACAATTACTGCCTCATAAAATATTCTGAACCACAAGATTAACATGGAATTGCGCTATAAGTACTTTTATGAAACATAATAAATCCGTTACACATTGAATGTGCGCAGTAAGTCTTCACAATTATCATGTAAAACAAACTGTGACTTGTGAGCCGGATAAACGCGACCAGACTTTTTGTGGGGACTAATATGGATAACGCTTGGTTTTTATTAATTTATTTTTAGTTCATATTGTCCCACGGCAGGGCCCTTTCTTCTTGAGTAATTCCGTTTATCCACCCCAAAAAATCCACGGTACACAATGGACAAATGGACAATTCTGCTATCGCGTATCTAATGTGATTGAAAACGCAAACCTCGTGTTAAATCTAGCTTCTAATTGACCAAGACGCCAATAACCAATAACATATTTCACAGAAACCAGAAAATAAACTGCAGTTGACAGTTAAACACCACTTTGTTTTCACTTAACAACGGAGTATTTATAACTTAATGTACCTAACTTAAATCCCTCCACACATTGTAATAAGTAATTCCATGCAGTGCTTAAGATAAAGCCATCTCCACACTAGGTTATACCTCGAGACGTTTATATTAAGTTGGAATAAGTTATCTCACTTATCATAATCTAACAAAAGATCACAATAGACTGTTACAGCATCATCAATATATTACTGTGGGGAATGACTGAGCGGTCTTGATACTTGAAGTAACCGATACATTTAAAAACTATTATACATAGCTGACGAAGTTACTCGAGGAAAAAATACCGAAGCCTGATACATTCTACAAATAATTTAGCTGCTTTTTGCTAATTTATCAAAGATATAATTTGTTGTTAAATGTGACGCCGAATACGATAAGATTTTTGAATGTGATTTTAGTCTAGGAATTACAATTAGAGTTGCCGCGAATACTCGCTATTATTCGGTATTCGGCATTACTCGTCATTTTTTTGATATTCGTCGAATACCGAATAATGGCTAGTATTATTCGGCATTCGGCGAATAGTCGTCGAAAATAAACTTTTAACGAACAAAAGAACTATAATCATTTTTTAAATTATTTTCCTTAATAAAACAATACACAATATCTATTATTATCTGTAATATGTGCCTGTGCCTATCATATTCATGAAATTAAATTAGTAAGGCTTTTTAATTAATATATAAAATCCAACAGAGGCAGATTGTGGTGCAAAACAACAATTTTTTCTGCACCTTTCCAACCTTAGAAGAAATTAGAAATATTTTTAATGTGTTTAATGTTTTTTTTTTTATGTCGAATAGTAATGTCGAGTTATTCGACTATTCGCCAAAGTGAATGGCGATTAATCGGTATTCGACTATTCGCTATAAACACTATTCGCGGCAACTCTAATTACAATAGCTAACTAGGTATCAACATCAGCTTTACTGATTAAAGGCTTGACCAGGCTTCACAAATCATGAGTATTAAATTAAGTTACATCGCCAATTACCCGTAGGGGTAGATACTGAAAACCTTTGCCGAATTCGAATGAGCAAGTAAAGGTTCTCTTACTCTTAAGTCAGAAGTCGTTTTCTACAGAACTTACTTTCAACAGTCTTCCCCCACTAAACTTAAATAACCCTAAAAACACCAATCCATTACCAAAGTACCAAGATCTCTCGCTCCTCACACACAGCCTGCAATCCGGCGAGGTGTGAGTGGCGTGAATTACCGTCGCAGCGGGGGCCGAATCCCCGCGACGCTGCCGAGGGGTTCTGAGAAACGATGCTGATAGTACATGGTTGAGGCTTTTTGATGATGCTGCCTTGAGCCTTGATCTATGTTGGATGGATTCAATCGGGAAATGTGTTGTGGACTAGTTTTGTAGACGCTCCTAATTGAACTCGATGAAGTCGCCGCTTTCTTGGCGCTCCCAACTGTGAGTCTATCGGTCGAATTCTGAAATAAAGAAAATAAAGAAAGAAAATAGGTTTATTTGCGGCAAACATGACGCATAAATAAAAACACAAACAAAAAAAAAAATAACAATGTAAAAAAATACTCGATGGAAATGGAACTCGATTCTAAGTCGCCGCTAAGTCTCATGTATTCGGCGGTTTAAGAATTAGGAGTTTTGAAATTAGGTGTTGTTTACGAATTCAGTGGTAGATGAAATATATCCCAAGAAGTTCCGCTTGTAGATGAAAATAGGACCTAATCATGCACGACGAAAATGTAGAGACTTTCGCGGTGTATAATTTATGATTATGATTTTAAAAGATAAATAAAATGAAAACCTATTTAGACCAAATCACATGATTGCCATTACAACTAAAACTATCCTGTCCATAAAAACCACTAACAGAATTGAAATAGAATTGTAAGGTAATATTGGCTTTCATAGCTAATGTTCTTTAAAACATTACGAAGGAAAGTTTTACTCTTGCTCACACCATCAATGATTAACACACCAACAACACTCAACATTATTTTCATCTGAAATAATAGAGACATATAACAGTAACTCAGCCGGGAACGAACCCCGATACCATCGATCGTTTATCTATAACCATTTAACATGTACATGTATAAAATAAAAAGGTAACTTAACACCTTGCCAGACATTAATAAAATAAATAACATTATTATGAGTAATAAATTACTATTTATGAAAATATCTATATTTGTATTGTATGAGTAGTGTATGTAAGTAAGAGTGTCTGTATGATTATACTAGCGTCTGCCCGCGACTTCGTCCACGTGAAGTTTCACCCTCCCCCCATTCACCCTCTTAGGGGTGAAATTTCGAAAAACACTTTCTTAGTGGATGCCTTCTCTTCACAAAGAATACATCCTCCAAATTTCATGTCTAGGACCAGCGATTTAGGCTGTGTGTTGATATATCAGTCAGTCAGGACTTTGAATTTTATAAATATGAAATGTTTTAGGGTTGAACAAGTTAATATTAAGAGATATCTAGGTATATATAAATATTTTCATAATATCTTAACTGACTAACTATATATAAATAAATACAAAAGGATATATAGGCGTCGAAGTACTCGTCCGCATCGCTGTCAGACGGAATATTGCCCAGAAGACTGGCAGCATAGCCACGTTAAATGGCAATGCTAATTCTTTGGCTTAAAAACGACCCAGGCACGACCCGGTCACGTGAAGATCTCTTAAAAAATATTTTTAGTGAAAATTTCATGGAAATACGAATTGTTTTACTTGCTTAGGTATTAAGAATATCTACAAATTAATGTAGCAAAGTCCCTTTAATTATTCTTTTTAAAAGAGTTCCTAACCGTGGAATTTCTTGCCGGCTCTTCTCCATATAGGCCAGTTAGAACCGTGAACCAAGCGTCTGACGTTTCATAAGTGCCCATGTAGGTTTACGTGAATTTTTTTATTTAATTTGAATTGAGAAAGAGGCGATTCACTTTTATTGAAAAAGATAGACCTATGTCTATAGCATAGAAATGTCTTTCATATATCTATGGGTCTATACTTACCTAACATAGATTTTTCGACTTCGAGAGTTCATACCTACATTTGAACCAATTTGTTTATTACGTTTGCGTATAACCACTCATGCCCGCGGCGCGTCGAAAACAATGTACCAAGTACAAACGCCAGCACATCAAGTTACTACAATCTGTCAAATTTCTTTAATAGATTTTCAACTTTATCGCTACAGCATAAGGTTCAAGGTTTATTGGGAAAATTTGACAGTTTCGGGTAGCTTGATGTGCTGGCGTCTGTACATTGGGACATTCTGATGACGTAACCTCGGGGTGCGGGACGTGTGAGTGGATAAAGGAGAAAACCAAATCAGGTCCAAAAAAAATTTAAAAATTCTGGACTCTTAAGTGTATGCTATAGAACCTGAGAATCAATCAATCAACTCAGCTTACTGCAGTCCAGTGCTGGACATAGCTAGGCCTCTCCCAGACTACGCCACAACACCCTGTCCTCCGCCTTCCGCATCCAGTCTGTCCCAGCCACCTTCTTAAGTTCGTGCGTCCATCTAGAACCTAACGATGGCATTCAAATTAATTCCCATACGAACACTAATAACAATACAAATAAATAAAAACACGACCTCGGCATGTGTCGGTGGACACATCTCACATAACTCACGGGTTCCGTAGTCGCTATGAGAGGATAACTCAATCTAACACGTGCTTTTGAAACAGGTGAAATAAGGCATGGTGTTTTGTGTGAAAGGGCTTTTTTTATTGTTTTGTTATTGATTAAAAAAAGGAAAGAAAGGAGACTTTACTGTACGTTTATTTTAAAAATGGTGAGGTGGTCTTGGTAAAAGAAACTGTTTAAAGTGAAACGGACTAATACTCGGTTCCTATAAATAAAAACGAATCGTGATGATTACCAATGGTAGCATTTTTACCAGAGTTCAAAAAAGGAGGAGATTCTCAATTCAGATGTTTTTTTTATTTATTTATGTTCGGGAATAACTCCGTCAATATAGACGGATTTGCAAAATCAGACAATGACAGTGCCTCAAGCGTTGAAAATTTATTTAAGTATACATATTTTGAAATGTCACTTAAATTTTTTTTTTTAGTTCGCGTTATTCTGTTTTTTTTTTGTTTTTATGTATGTTCGGGCATAACTCCTTTTTATACTTTACCGATTTAAAAATTCTTTTTTTGTTCGAAAGAGGTTTATTCAGAAATGGTCCCAGTTTTTATTGAAAAACTGGGCATATTCAATACAATTCAATTCAATTCAATTCATTTATTCAATAACAATTTTTACATTGTGTCTGAATTTCCATAACTAAATATACATATAAGAACATCATGCATATAAATAATGCATATAAATTGATTCGTTAGCAAATTTTACATGTGATAGCTACTTCCATATTGTCATCTTCTGTCCCCATTGTCATCTTTGATGTTCGAAAAGTGCTGATTATTAGCCTAATTTGAATACCTATTGGAATGAATTTTAGGTACCTACATTAACATTTTTTACACAACAGTCTTAAAATTTTTACAAGAAATAAGAGACAAAAAAGGGGCGTAGATCTCATTGGGCATCAAGAAAATCAACCGCATTTGACATTGAATTTGAATTTATTGATTGACAGAAGGTCAAGAACAGTTCAGGGTTGATGAAGGGGCTTGTGGCTAAGTTATAGCAGCCGTACGGATCGATCGATCAGGTTAAGCTACACTTGCCGCGGTTGGTCCATGGATGGGTGACCATCTATTATACAATACCAAGACCTCTCCGTGGCTCGGAAAGGACGTTAACCGGTTGGTCCCGGCTGTCAATCGTAGGTAGATCTTTGATGGGTCGTTAGAAGCCTAGTCTGCATGACAACCAGTCTTACCAAGGGGTATCGTATCACACAGTAACTTGGTTGTGGAGGTCAGATAGGCAGTTGCTTCATGTAAAATGCTGGTACTTAGCTGTATCCAGTTAGACTGGAAGCCGACCCTAAGATGGAAAAGGCAAGGCAGATGTGGATGATGAGAAGGTAAGGAGGGCTCTTTTCTTTTGTACACTTTTACTGAGTTATAAATAGTGCCATCCACGACGACGCAGTCTTCTTACTAATCGCTAGTGGTTATTGTTTTAGTTTTTTGATACACACTAATTACCCACTAATAAGTAATTACTGTGTATCGACAAAACTAAAACACTAGCGGAATGTTGCATACTTGTACTGTAAGCGATTAGGAAGAAGAGTGGGACGCGTCTTCGTGAATGGCGCTATCTGTATCTTTTTAATTTAGGATCAACACAATAAATTACAATACTAACCCCATCCTCAGAATCACTAAATAACCCACGGATCCCAAAAACCCACGTACACAATGAAAAATCACGTTAAACATTTCAATTCCGAAACTAAAAGGTTCTTACCACATATAAAAGTCTTACGTTCATTGTAAAGGTATCAGGTTACTGATAAACGGCGCGGACGCAGCGTAAAATGTCCCGAACGGCCCTCGATTAAGATCGGGAGCCTTCGGGCGAGATCGGTTATTGTCGGGATGGTTCGTTTATTGGTAGAGGTGAAGATTCTGTTGGTTTAATTGGATTTGAATTGGCAAGTGATATTAAAGTAGTATTGTCCACTTGCCCAGTAATTTTTGACTGAAACTTAGCATAAATCTTTTCGTTTTGAGGGTATTAAGGGGCTTACAGGTAGTTTTTTTATGTTTTAAATACCTATTCCATACATTTTGATCGAGTAGGTGCAATTGCAATTTTGTAGAAAACAGCAGATGCCCCATCAAGTTATTATTGGCTACTAGTAACAGTACCAACACCATACACTTAATTTAGTTTCCCATGCCCTTGCGCACACTGTAAGTGAGAAACCATCACACCACCATAAGCTACCGTGATTTCAAATCAAATCACGATGCCTTTCAATCGTACCGCCCACTGTTTTCGATAAAGCAACGGACAAACGAACGAACATTATTGACGGAGTCTACACGCCGAAGTGACGTACCATTATTTATAGATAAAATGTTGAGGTGGAAATTTACGGGTGGGTATTTTGAGAAAGGACGCAATGTCTTTGGAAAGAGAGTGAGAGAGCATGGACGTTTCATTCTACGAGGTAATTGCGTAACACACAAACAATAGGAGTGGCCTTCATTTGACAGTTCAACAATATTCATTGCGTTATTAGCGTTGTTGAGCAGACACATTTTTCGAACATATGAAGTAATGGATTATCAATATCTTTCAAAATGATTCAGATTGAAATTAATAGTTACGCAAATAGGGTGTAAACTCAAACTCAAAGCATTTATTTCAATTAAACCAATTACGGGCACTTTTGAATTCTCAAGGGGTCGGTCAGTCAGGAAGATGAAGCTATGTAGTTGCCCATTCCAAAGCGTAGGTACCTATAATAATAATAATAATAAAATAATTTATTTGCATAAAACATGGTATACATTGGTGTTAAGCATAGGTCAGAGTGGCACAAACATGTTTAGCTAAGATTAAACATAGCATGCAAAAATTTAATATTACAGGGTAATTATATTTAACTTGTACATAATGTTAGAATATAATGTCAATACTTTTTATCCATAAATTCTTTCATACTATAAAAGCTACATTCATTTAGCCATTTGTATAATTTGTTTTTAAATAATCTTACATTTAATAGTTTGAAGTTATTTGGTATTTTATTATAAGTGCGCACACACATTGCTAGACAGCTTTTATTATATTTGGATAGCTTTGGCAAATCGTTTAACACCAGCCCATAAGGATCACGTCTGCTCCGAGGATATACATCGCTTGCTGTCTTGAATAATTGTTTATTCTTGGTCACAAACATACATATTTCGTAGATATAGAGAGATGGAAGCGGTAACAAACCAAGTTTTTTAAATATTGGCCGACATGTATCGTCCTGCCGAAGTCTATAGATTGATCTTATGCACTTCTTTTGAGCGATGAACGCTCTATTTATATCAGTGCTATTACCCCATATTATAAGACCATAGCGTAGTAATGATTCCACATACGCATGGTAAGATATAATAGCAGTTTTTATGTTTGTTACATTTTTTACTTGCTTCAAGGCGTATACGAATTTATTAATTCTGCCACTGACGTTATGTACGTGTTCCTTCCAGTTCATATCTTGATCAATTATTACTCCTAAAAATTTTGTATGTGGTACTTGTTTAATTTTATCTATATTAAGTTTGATATTATTTTTATTATTATTAGATTGGTTAAATTGTATGTATACGGATTTGTCCAAATTTAATTTCAAATGGTGTATGTCAAGCCAGTGTAGTAGTATGTCAATAGTATTATTAATGTCAGTCTGGTGATCTATAACGGTATTTTGTTTTTTATCAGATGTCACAATTATGGATATATCGTCAGCGAATAAAATGCATTTATGATTAGTTATTTTTGTAATATCATTTATATATAAAAGGAATAATATTGGGCCTAGTACGCTACCTTGGGGGACGCCATATTTATTATGTCTACATTCCGATGAGTATGATGTGATGTCTTTGGTTTCATTCATTTTACTGATAATAACAAATTGCTGCCTATTACTTAAGTAGGATGATATCCACTGGAGTGCAGGTCCCCTAATGCCAATTGCTTCCAACTTTTGAAGCAATATATCGTGTGACACGAGATCGAAGGCTTTAGACATATCAAAGAATAGAGCTGTAGTCAGATAGTTATTATTAATACTTGTGAGTATAATTTTCATAAGAGAATAAATAGCCAACGTAGTAGATTTATCTTTTTGAAAGCCAAACTGTTCGCTACTTATAATTTGAAATTTATTGCAGTAGTCAATCAGTCTTTTAAACATACATTTTTCGTATATTTTTGATAAAATAGGTATTAAAGTAATGGGACGATAATTATTGATATCATGTTTATCACCCTTTTTGAATAAGGGCTTTACTATTGATAATTTTAATTTTTCGGGAAAAACTCCGGTCAAAAACGACATATTAATTAAGTGAGTTAAAACCCCAGTCAGCTCATTACAGCAAGCCTTTATGATTTTCGTGTTAATTTCATCGTAGCCTTCCGCTTTGGTGTTGCGTAGTGACATTATTTCCTGGCTCACCTCACTTTCCAACATTGGTTTCAGAAACATTGAGTTAACTCTATTATTTTTCCCAAAGTTTGGATCTACATTGTTTTGTGTAGGAAAAGGTGACAGGTTTACGTAATGGTCGTTAAATACCGAAGCTATCTCTACAGGGTCTGTAACCATAATATCATTTATCTTTATACTTTCTATATTGTTTTTAGAGTTAGTATTATTAATTTCGTTTTGTATGACGCTCCATGTTGCTTTACATTTGTTATCATGCTTATTGATATAGCTTATATTCGCGTTCTTTTTGGAACTATAGATACATTTTTTCAGTAGGTTTGAATAATTTTTGTATTTAGTTTTATTAGTTAAGTTTTTGTTTCTATAATACTGATAGCGCAGATTACGTTTAGTTTTACAACTTCGTTTTAAACCTTTGCTTATCCACTTTCGTGTGTTCGTATTATTATTATTGACCTTGACTCTTACCCTAGGAAAACACAGATAGTAAAATAGGCAGAACAATTTATGAAAATCATTGAATGCATTATTTGCATCAGTGGTGTTTGCATAGATGTCGGACCAAGAGAGACTTTGCAAGCATTCTTTGAATTTCCGGATATTGTCCCTGTTGAAATCTCTTTTATAAATGTAGTATACCGGTGATTTCAATGGTTGATGGTTGCTAGGAAAGCTTAACATTTGTGCGGTGTCATGGTCTGAAAGATGCAGAGGTAGTACGGCTGCAGTTGCATTGTCAATGTTGCTTAATATGTGGTCAATACAAGATAGTTTACGCGTAGGGACATTGATGTGAATTTTTAAATTATAATTTTTACACAAGTCCTGTAACGCATTTGTGATTTTGCCTTCTTTGAGGGTATTTATATTTAAATCTCCGGCTATAACTATATTTATTTTAGATTTATATTTCTTAAACAAATCGTGTAAAAGTGTTTCCAATTTTGTTAGAAACTGATTTGGATCAGACTGAGGCGTTCTGTACATACTTAAAATTACTAATTTATTACTCAACTCTAAGCCACAGACTTCAAATGTGTTCTGTGTTGCATAGGATTTTATGAATGTCAATTCTTTGTAATTAAATCCCTTTTTTACTAAAATACAAGTGCCTCCCCTTTGTTTGTCTCGACAGAAGGTGGTAGCCATTTCATAGTTGTATACTTTGATATAGTTTTCACAGCCTTTTTTTATAAAAGTTTCTGATAGGCAAATTACATCAGGATCATTATTTGCTTCTTTTAACTCCTGGATCGTCATTTCTAGTATCTCTTGTTTAGACAGGATACTAGCGATATTCTGATGGAGTATTTTAAAATGATGCATTTTAGTGACTTTGGACACGAAAAAATGAGTTTTGCTTGTTTGACGCGTCGCCCTTGTTTAAAGCAGGGAAGTAATAGGGTATAGTCCCTCTATGACCTGCTTCGGGTTGTGTAGGGGTGCTACATTCTTGGGGCTTTACTATTTCACGACGTTTAAAATAGTACGTAATTGTCCCTTTATTGGGTTTACTTAAACTGTTATTTACTTTAAAACTTGATTTGCTACTCGCTATCCTTTTTCTAATTTCAGTAGGGTTCAAGTATTTATCACTGTAATCACTACAATCTATAATGTGATTTAATGACTTACAAATATGTACTAATTTAGTGTGCGTTTGATTTAAAAAGTGACATTTTTTATACTTATTACACATATTTTTTAACGAATAGTTTAATTTGTTGACATTCAGGTATGAGCTAGTTAAGACATTTAATACAATAACAGTGTTGTCTTGAAATATATCCAATAAAACTTGCAATTCAGACAAGACTAAGCTTAAGTTCTGGTCATTCTCTCCTATGCATATTACAAGTTTGTCGTCAGTTGTCAATCTAATATTTCTACATTTCGCTACTACTTCATTGCACGGCGCGTTTGGCATTGTTTCGGCTACACTTCTGTATTTTTCATATTGTGTATTTGTTCTCGAATGTGAGATAGCTGCAGCAAGTCCGACGCAACGCTGAGTGCCAAAGACATATATTTTCTTCTCGTGAGTCGTATTTTGTACCTTTTTGACAGAACAAGCCTGAACACAGGCGGTCACAGATTCCCGTTTTAGTTCCTGGGTTTTTGGTTCATAGGTAGTGTGTTTCTGTTGCATTAGTACTCCTATACGCTGCGTGAGCATTGCAATCTCCTGTTCTGCGATCTTTAGTTGTTCTTGTAGTGTTCTAATTTCTTGTGTCAAGTTTGATATAATAATTACATCCTCTTTGGTTTCGTCGCATAACCTGGACGACAATGGGGTGGACGGTGTGGGACGCATGCCATTTTGATGTGTGAGAGCTGGTTTTTTTTTCTGCTGCTACCAGGAGTTCCAATCATTGAGGAGGAAAGGCATAAAGATTTCAAAGTTTTGTTTTCTATAATTAGTTTATTTATTTGTTTATGAAGGTCATTGTTTTCTAATAACGTATTATCTAGCTCTTTCTCAGTACTTTCGAGCTTAAGTGTAAGCTGAGCAATCGTCTCCTTCATTTCTGAGGCTAATACGAGGTCAGATACTGTTCTGTCAATGCTTCTTGATAATTTATTGGGAGTATTATATGAATCATCAGATGTTTCGAAGTCAGTTAGTATATGGGAATCCGGTAAGTTTGCAGTATTTCGAGCTGAGGATTGATAACCCAGTGAGCCATTATCTAAGATTTTCTTCGCATCTTGTGTTCCTTTTGTTTGCGAAGGTGTTGTTAATAAAGTTTGTTTTTTCCTTAAGGTTATGTTAGATGTTTCATCCGTATTACTATATTTTTTATTCCTGATACACATCGTACATTTCCATTTCTTTTTCTCTTCTGCATTCTTAAGTCGATAAGTTGCTTCTGGATAACCGACGCAATCAAATTCATATCTTTTATCGCAGACGGAGCACAGAGCAGTGCTTTTTATGTTGACTAATTTTTTACATTCATAACATGTAACTAGTGGCGCCATCTTACGGATATTGTTGTAAGTACTTATTGGTTTATTATACTAGTGTTTGTTACGTGTATTCTACACATCCAGCGAAGACTTCATATAATTCACAAACATGAAAATTTAAATTTCCTAAAAGTGGTTTATGTTAGCACTGAGGTTTGAACTAGCGACCACTCATTGAAGCTAATTATTTGCAAAAGAATGGCGGCACTTTACGCACTGAGCCACCCGTACATATAGAACCAGGCTTAAAATTCACAGTACTTGCCTTATAATCAATGTTCAGTTCGCTCAGATTGTTGAGAATTGTGACGGTTGGAATTTAAATCACCGAATGAGTCACTTTTTTTCCTTTTTCTTTCAAACTTTGTTTTGATGCACTTATTTTAACGTGTTTGGGTTACAGAACTTTTATATAGTTCGTAATGTTCTTTTAATTGGGAAATGCTACTTGTTTTACGTTATTGTTTTGCAGGATAGTTTTGCAATATATATTTAGACTTAGCTTCACTGTTTATATTTAAAACTTGTAGATAACACTGTCACTTAGTTATTAGGTAACGTTCCATTGATTCACTGGGTTTAATTAACTTTTATGCACTATGGAGAAGAACGGGCAAGAAACTCCATGGACACTATTTTAAATCAAAATAATATGGTTACAAAGTATTGTTTACATCATTCATGTTAAAAATTATGCATCTGAGAACGATGCAGAACGTTAAAAGTGTCCGTAATGAAAAGACGGAAAAGTGCTGGACATATTATAAAGTCCAGAATGAGGCGTTTCCAAATTTTTTTATATTAGATTTTTGATTGGAAAACAGTTGAACGGTCTACTTAATAGAGACGGATATAAGCAACTGAAAACTTGCAATATCAAAATATTCACTTCACGTGGTTGCACATTTGCTAGTCAGCGAGGCGGTCCCGAGGCTGACTGCCATTGAACCACGCAAGTTGTTTATCTAATAAAAAATTTGCAGATGGAGCAACGTTCGTTGAGGCAACTTTCAACTTTTTTAAATTTTTGTTTAAAAGTTGCCAGTTGCTACAACACAACCAAAAATTGTCCGCGATGTATGTAAACAGCCTATTGCCAGTTGCCAGTTGCTGCAATAGTTGCTCCATCTCCAAAGCGCCTAAAGGCTTCTTCAAACAGGCGCGACACGCAATGAAATCGCGCGCGACACAAAGGTACCGCAAGTCGCGCAATAAGTGGTGCCTTTGTGTCGCGCGCGATTATATTGCGTGTCGCGCCTGTTTGTAGGAGCCTTAATGATGGCTGGTTGGTATACCTATTATACGGTACACCCACATAGTAGTAGTAATACAAAGCATTAAACGCAGACCCGTTTACAAATTCAAAACATCACAGTGATTTGACACTTAAAAAACCAAAATCACCCATAACCATTGACATTCCAAGCTGCAACCTAATCCTACATTATCCCAAAAAAAAAAACATTTTATAGTAAACACTAATGGTGACAATAAAATACTCTAACATGTTTATCCGTATGTCTGTTTCACGTACAGAACCATTCGTTCTCATCAGTTGTCGGTTTGTTACACCTCTGCTCACCTGATCGGGTTACATGGCGTAATGATAATGACTCTATCCAATCTTAGAGATAGGGTTACAACAAAATATTAGTAAATGTTTGTATTGAGAAAAATAATGGGATAATAAATTTGGTAAGTGTTGGTTCTAAGACAGTTATTTTTGTGTTTTTTTTTTTTTGTAATTGTTCAACTGGACATGTTGTCTTTGTAAGCTTAATTTATGGAGAAAACTTTATTCTTGGGTTTTTAAGTTCATCACGGCTTTTAAGAGGGCGCCGACCAAACGCCGCCCGCGCAGTGCTAAAACGGAAAATAGTGGCAACTATTATCCGTTTTAGTAATTATAATAAAACTAAACAATGTAAAACTACCGTTTATAATAATATTAACGTATAATCTTGTGGAGCACAAATTAACGTGCTTATTTTCTGCATTTTCATTCTAAAATAAAAGAAATAACCAAACAAACGATGAGGGCGCCACTAGGCGGTCGGGTTACCTATGCCTTCAGAAGTAAATAGCTCACTTTTGCACTCCAACAAACAGACATAAATTCCCTCTTACAGAGAGGAGGCCTGTGTCCCAGCAGTGGGAACATTATAGTCTGATTATGTTGTTGTTGTTAAGAGACATAGAGTGCCCTCAAAAGTTAGTTGACATTATTCCACTTCAGCTGGGATGCCACACTATGATTTAAAATAAAAAAATAATCAGGTGCTCCAAAGGGATTACTTGATTATTTTGTTGAAAGGGGCACATGGCTAAATAATAACAACCACACAGGTCGATCGATCAGGTTAAGCTACGCTTGCCGCGTTTGGTCTGTGGATGGGTGACCATCTTTACATACCGTGACCCCCTCCGTGCCTCAGAAAGCACGTTAAGCCGTTGGTCCCGGTTGTCATTCGTGGATCTTTGAGAGTCGTTACGGGTAGTCAGAAGCCGGAAAGTCTGTCAACCAGTCTTACCAAGGGGTATCGTATTACCCAGTAACTGGGTTGTGGAGGAATTGAGTAAAAATGTAGTAGGTAACACAGCAGACAGAACACACTTTCAAATACAATCCAAGGGATTGTCCGAAAGGGTTACCGCTGACTCGGAACATAAAGGGCTAAGGAAGGAACACGGGTGGGTTTTAGTCAGTAAGAGTCTGACACTCCCTTCCACTCCACGCAGAGCGGGCAGGATGGGAAATCATCAAATGTCCCCTACATTTGATGATTTCCCATCCTGAAAAAAAAAAGGGTCTTGAAAGAAATTTCCAATCCATTGCTTCCTAGGTTTAAAAAAATCGTCTACTCAACTACGTAAGTAACACAATGAACGTGGTTGAACTGTCACAATGATAGGAATTGCGATCATTTGTCATTTTATGTGTTTTACGCATTACCCCACTGGTATCTTTAAAGGTCCATGTTAAAAGACAATTAGTATAACTGTATCTTTAAGGCTCCTGCAAACAGGCGCGACGCGCGACGCGAATCTCGCGCGACACAAAGGCACCGCTCGTTGCGCGACTTGCGGTGCTTTTGTGTCGCGTGTCGCGTCGCGCCTGTTTGAAGGAGCCCTTATACTAATTGTCTTTTAACATGGAACTTTAAATATAACTTTGTTACTTTACAAAAACACAAACAATACCAAAAGTTGAACGACCCAAAAGAAAAGCTAAATAAAAAAGGACTCAATAACATTTTAGCAAACAATTATTGGTGCTATAACTCTTGCTGCACATATTATGTTTAGCAGGTAATATAGTTCCCGAGGTGCGCGCGACCAGACGGACAGACAGACAAATTTATAAGCAGGCGTTAACGAGATGTATAGAACTGTGATGGTCGAGGGTAAGGGAGTAAAGTGTATTTTGGTGTTATTTTATGACAGAGGATTTGTGTTGGTATCTCTTTCACATTATCATTAATTGGTAGCAGATATTTGATATTCTGGTAAACGATTACTTAAATTAAGGTAAGGAAAGAGCTGTTATTATTCCTATGTCATATTCAGAAGTCTATAATTTATTGTGGTTTTATTATCTTAATAATTTTAAGGCCGAGCGACCCCGAATCCATTTTCTGCAATGAATATCATTCTATATCTAAATTTTGCCTTCCTGTACCTACATTGTTTTAATATAAAGAAAATGAAATCTATTTACTTATTAAAATATTTTTATTTACAAACACCACCGAGAGAGCAACGTTGTCAAAATCAGTTGACATAATAACAACCCTATATATTGCCATTCGGCCATAGCTTTTGCAAATAAAAGATAATTTAAAAATTCAGTTACCTACTTTTCACACCAGACAAAACCGCGTTTGCCGCAGCAAATTGTATAAATTCCCAAATTCATACATCTCCAAATACCAAAATATCACGCGCGCCCTTATGCAGCAAGCGCCACTAAAATAAAACGCTCCGAACAAACAAATAAACAAATATAATAATGTGCAGGTGTGAATGGGCTTCGGCTGCCGTTGAAACGAGACGAAACATACAACTTAACACAAGTGCGAAAGAGACGGGTACACTTTGACGAAGAGCTACGAAGATGTACGAAGTTATAGAGCGGGTTTTTAATTAGTTGCGTAATATTTGATTTGTTTTTTGCGATTAGGTTGTGTTTCAGTTTTGTAGTTAGCATTTTAAATGGTTGTGGATTTGTCGAACCTGGTTTCTGGAAGCTTCTGGTCTGTAAATCTTATATTAAGTAAGAAATAGTTAGTTAGTTCTTGGTTGATAAACGTAACAACCACCAAATGATAATAATAAATTATCATTTGGTGGTTGTCATTTTCAGGATATTAACCATCATCATCTGCCTTTTCCCAACTATGTTGGGGTCGGCTTCCATTCTAACCAGATGCAGCTGAATACCAGTATTTTACATGGAGCGACTGCCTACCTGACCTCCACAACCCAGCTACTGGGTAATACGATACCCCTTGGTATAATAAGACTGGTTGTTAGACTTTCGGGCTTCTGACTTCCCGTAACGACTGTCAAAGATCCACGAATGACAGCCGGGACCAACGGCTTAACATGCCTTCCGAGGCACGGAGGGGTTTCGGTGTGTAAAGATGGTCAGGACCAACCGCGGCAAGCGTAGCTTAACCTGATCAATCAACCTATTCGGCTGGTATTATTTAGCCACGAGCCCCTCTCATAGCTACGAAACACTATTGTCTAAAAAGCGTTGGTTTCCTAAGCAAGCGGTGAACGGTCACACAAAAACGGCTGCCAGAATACAGAGCGTTTTTTGACATCTTAATGTCAAATACTGGTAAAATTACAGACTTCATGACAGCCGTTATAAGAAGACTAACTTCTGCCCGCGACTTCGTGCGCGTGAAATTCTATTCTTTTTCTTTTTGCTCGGCTCCTAAAGGTCCTAGCGTGATGTTAAATATAGCCTTCCTCAAGAATTGGGCTATCGAAGGCGAAAATAATTTTTCAAATCCGACCGGTAGTTCCAGAGATATGCGCGTTCAAACAAACAAACTCTTCAGGCTTATTATTAGTATTGATATGAATGGAACCGTTTTCTTAAATTTCCAAAGCATATTATGAGAGGAATTTAAACATAACATAACTAAACTTTCTCTCTACATCCTTATAATCCTACACCAAAAATCAAATACATCAAAAAATAATATCTTTATATACACACATAATATAATTAAAACCTAAAAAAAAAAAAATATAACACACAAACTTCTTATTATTCCGCACACAGCGTTTATTAATTACGTCTTTTAAAGGCTTTTACGACAATTCTGATCTCATAAATGTTTGTAACCGTTGTTGCACGAGTATTTTTTACGAGAAACCTTAGGACATACAAGCCGAAAAATAAAATAATGAGAGGGATAAAAATTATGGACGGTTTTGGAAATGGTTTCGGTTATTTTCGTGTTCTTTAAGTATTATTTTACTATAACTACCAGTATATGGCTGATACTAGGGGGTTGACATAATCGTCATCATCTTCCAAAGCTCCACTTTTCCCACTGGTGGGCTTGGGCCTCTCTTTTTCATATTATTGGAGGGCGAACTAGCCGAGCGATGACAGACGCCCACCAAGGTTGTAGCGGTATCTACAACGCCACAAGCAAACAACGCGTCATACTGACGTCACGCAAAATCCTGCATCGCGCAAGCAGAGTTTACCGCGCATCTGGCATAGATACAACGGCCCGACATGAATCATCGGGCAGTTGCCCGCCAGACACAACACCCGTCTGGTCGGAGGATCCTGCCTTTTCTATAGAGTATGAGTGAACTCTACACCCTCTTCTTCATACTTCTATAAGGTCAATTCCCATGATTAACAAAAACGTTCAAAATCTAGTTCCATCCCATGTCAGCGACAATCATTGTCGAAAAAGTAAGGAAATTAGAAGTGTTTTTGACAGATTGAGACTGAGATTCAGACTGCCCTGGGGATTCGGGGATTTGAGATCATCATCTGCCTAGCCTTTTCCCAACTATGATGGGGTCGGCTTCCAGTCTAACCGGGTGCAGCTGAATACCAGAATTTTATCTGGGTAATACGATATTCCTTGGTAAGACTGGTTGTCAAACTATCGGGCTTCTGACGACTCGTAACGACTGTCAAACATCCATGAATGACATCCCGGCTGTCATTCATGGATGTTTGACAGTCGTTAACATGCTTTCCGAAGCACGGAGGGATCTTGGTATGTAAAAATGGTCACCCATCCACGGAACAGCCGCGGCAAGCGTAGCTTTACCTGATCGATCGAACCATGCGGCTGTTATTTCACGAGCCACGAGGATTTGAGATGTCTACCTACATGTATTCAGTAAAAATCTTAAAGTGAAAACTTAGGTGATGTGAGCAATCATTCCACTCTAGAGATTGACACTATTAACAGCTCACTTTAAGCTCACTTCAACTAAAATTTGACGATGAGAATTTTACAGATCAGACTGGCTGTACTGCTGGGGAGTTTTTTGCGCCATTTCTTCTTCACTAGGAAGTGGTGAACGGCGGGCGTTTTTTTTTGAACTGTCTTATGTAATTTAGCCGTTCAAAAAGTGCTGATTCTCAGCCTAGTTAGAATAGATAACTTCTAATTTCGTATTTGATTAAAGTGGTACTACTTCCCTAGACAGTGGAGCAGTGGTGGCACAGTGGTAACGGCCGCGACTTACGAGTTGTAATTCGTAGGTTTGAACCCAGACAAGCACTTTACTTCGTGTAAATTATTCATCACCACAGTTCTTAAAACGGTGAAGGAAAACATCGTGAGGAAACCAGCATGTCCTAGAACCAAAAAATCGAAGACATGTGACATCTATTAACCCGCACTTGACCCGCGTGCTGGATTACGGCCCACTTCCTTTCACTGAGAGGAGGCCTGTGCCCCAGAAGTGGGAACATTATAAACTGATTATGAATTTCCCTAGTCGAGCTCCTTGAAAAGCTATCGCCACAAACGGAGGCTATTTTAATTCACTCCATACTGTGTCATCTTCTATTTATACAACCGTCACTAAAAAAGCTTTTGCGTAAAATTTTCATACAAAATTAAGGGAAAAGTTTTCTGCAATTTGTGACTTTTTGAGTACTCCAACGATGGTTGGTCCCATAGAAGTTTTTGATCAGTATTAGAAACAGGATCGATTGGCATCAAAAAATGTTTTTGTATAAAATGACTATTTTCTTGTTAATTGTAATTTTTTTTTTAAATCTTTGAATGGTGATCATAATTCCATAAAAAATTATGGATAGTCTCCTAAGACCATTTTCGCGTAGCTGCAACGGATAAGGTACTTCCCGTTAATGCCCCGCTGAAAGTTTTCACCCTGTATAAACGCCATGTTTTTCGCATTACCAGATCTCGGTTTCTGGATTTTTTTTAATGGATTTGCATTGTACTAACTACCCATGGTAAGAAGCTACTTTGTATCCAACAAAGTAGCTTGTGACTATGAATAGTTATGAACATTCAATTTAATAGCCATATGGGCAGGTTATGATATGGTCATTATAATTTTATGTTCATAGGTGAGAAAACCTCGCTGACCTAAAGCAGATAAGGATACTGCGTTTCATTACTAATTTACATTGCGTAAGTAGTATATTCCAATAAAAACATTTAATGCAACATTGAAGTACGATTTTAGAAAAAGAATCAACAAAATTAAAAGCAGCTTTCTTAAGATAATTAATCAACTAAATACAGAGTCGAATTAAATTATCTAGCGAAACTCCGCGGACGTGATGTTTATTCATATCTAAATTATGATAAAACAAAAAATTAATTAATTTGTTGATTTTTATGGGGTCATCGACCGCAAGTAATGTAGTCACTTGAAACAGTTTAAAAAACAGATTCTTTGTTTAAACTTCACACACGTGATTGGTGTCGATACCTAATTACCATAAAACACATGGAAATAGATTTGATTTTCTCAGCTCATACTTCAAATAGCAAACCAACGGTTGACCCATTTCGTCTGCGGAGTTTCGCTAGATAATTTTATTTGAACCTGTACGTTGGTACCTTCGCTAGATTTATCAACACTGATCTTCAAAAAAAACAAAACCTTTAGGTATAAAAATCATGTAAAAAATCGACAAAAATTACTTCAACATCTGTCCAATATTTCGCCGAAGCAATGTACAAAAACAAACACCAAGAAAAACAATCTTACACCAGCTAACGATATTCAAAATAATTACCTGAAACTAATTATTTTATTGCAAATGCGAGCGCAAAATACGGCAGTGTATAACTGCCTTATAGCCTCCGTTACCGTGAGATGTGTTATAGCGGACACTATTATAAGATTATTAGCATTCGCTGGTCTGTACCAGACTTTATTGGCTTTTTATTGCCATCTCTTGAAGTGACAATCTGATTGAAACTGGCCTTAATCAAAAAGACGTAACTTAAAAAAGGTTTTATGCAAATTAAAGTTTTGTCGCTTTGCAAATTAGGTTGTAAATTGATTGGTGTGAGAATGACATGTGTGGAAATGGTTCATGTCAAAAGCTGAGGGCAAAAGTGTCGTATGAACACTTTGTGTAAAAGATCTTAATTTCAGTTTGTTAGTATGCACATAAAAATGTGTTTTATTTTATTGATATCCTTTTGAAATTGTCAATTTGTTATAACACCTACACGTTAGTGTTTTTTGGACCTAAATTAGGCCCCGAAAATGACGAGGGTCTCGAACTTAAGAGGTTTATTCTGAATTCAAATTATTTTTTAATATACCTGCTGTTTATGAGGCAATGATTAAGTAGAGTAGATACTTTTTTTGTGTACTTGCTGGCTGGTAAGATGTATTTTTTTAATTATTTTTTTTATTTTGTAATAGAGATGGCGTGAAGATATTGTTTTTATTTGAGAGCATCCTCTTTTCGTTATTTTGATCTGGGAACGTGAAAAAATGTGGCAGCTGCTTCTTACTGTGAGTAATAATAATGGTTAATTTTAGGTTGATTGTTTGTGTGTGAAATATTAAATAATGGAGATAAAAATTAAAAAGTGGACGATAGAAATGGGAAGAACTGGAGAAAATTGAGAAAGCGGCCATAAAAACAGAACGTATACCGAAGAAAGGCCTCATATCAAATTGTTCATCACGCTAATTCAAGACGGGTTGGCGATTTCAGACTTATAATAACTTTAGATCCAGTTTGAAAGAAATCCAGGATTTTGTAAGAAATTCATAATACATATTTATATACATAATATGTATTTATTACATATTTTTATTCATATTATTGATAATGTTCAAAAAAATCAAAAGTAATTAATTCAAATTAGGCTGAGAATTAGCACTTTTCGAACGTCAAAATTACATACGACAGTCCCCCAAAACGCCTGCCCTTCACCACTTCCTAGTGCTTTCGCTGGGAAGAAGAAGTGGCGCAACAAACTCCCCAGCAGCACAGCTGTCTGTTCAGTTAAATGTCTGCTCGACAGCGTAAATAACTCAATGAATGTTTTTGAATCGTCAGAATGAAATACATTGCAATTATTAGTGTGTTACGCAATTACCCCGCAGGTTTCCTCACGAAAACAAAAATAAAGTCACAATGCTCCTAAATGACTCATTTACACTTAACTGAAAACTTGAAAACCGATTAATATTTTAAACGCAAGCAAACAAAAGAATAAAAATAAAATATGTGTACCTTTCGCGAAAATTACATCATTAAATACCATATAGTGTTGCCGTTTTAAAAAACAATTCTCGAATAAAAACAAAACGACTCTATGGTCCTTCGGAATTTAATAAAAACGTGTTCGCACAGGCTTTAAATAACGAACAATCGTTTAATCTCGAAGCGGACCAGAGACAAAACGGTGGTGCATTATAATGCAAAAATTAATTTTCACAATGATAAAAAATGGTTAGGCTGCATGCTTGTTTGTTCAGGGTTCTGTACCTACATATTTTTTCAGTTAATTCAATTTCTGTAATAATGCACTGCCAAACGAAAATGTTTACAGACTGTTATTTATTGTGTAGCGGTATCTACAACGCCACATGCAAACAACGCGTCATACTGACGTCACGCAAAATCCTGCATCGCGCAAGCAGAGTTTACCGCGCAACTAGCATAGATACAACGGCCCGACATGAATCATCGGGCAGTTGCCCGCCAGACACAACACCCGTCTGGTCGGAGGATCTTTTCTATGGAGGTTGAGTGAACTTTACACCCTGTTCCTCATACTTCTATAATTGTTTTTCTCATAATTATTTTACCGTCTCTCTGCAGCGGGGTAATTGTGTAACACACTATCAGTAGCAATGGGTTTCATTTTGACAGTTCAACAACATTCATTGCGTTATTTACGTTGTTGAGCAGACACATTTGTCGAACATATGAAGCAATGGATTAGCAATATCCTTTAAAATGATTTAGATTGAGATTGATATTATGTTACGCAATAAGGGTGCCGCTCCACACGCAAAAGCCGAGTGCACAATATTTTAAAGAGAACATTTAGGTTGAATAAAAAATCCTTCAGCGTTTTTACTACGATTATGAGAAAACAGTTAAATGATTAAAAGAAAATGAGGACTGTCTCGTATACTTAGAATTTATTCACAAGTAACATAAACAAATAACAAAATTAAATTCTAACTTAAGTAAAACTATACAGACTATTAAAAAATAGCGTCGAAAAATTCATCCGCATCGCTGTCGACTGGTAATGTACCCAAGAGACTGGCGGCATTACCACGTTGTATCGCGATGCTTAGCCTCTGGCCAAGGTAAAAGCCAGCCCTTGGGTCACGGGAAGTGTCAACTGTCTCGTTGGTTTAGTCTTCGCAAACACTGCTGCTGAGCATGAGGTCCTGGATCCGATTTCCGGGTTTGGCAAAAAGTTATTGTTTTTTTTTTATCTGAAATTTCTCCGTAGCAGCCTGGAATCTGGGTTTCAGCTCGGTTGGTGGTACTAGGCTCACCCCTATTAGTGTTTCGAGTGCACACACGAGTGGCACCTGCCAACGGCAGAAGCCGCTCCAGCCGTCGACACGCGTCGAGTGTCGGCGGCTATATATGGGGCTTAAACATAACTGCCGAAATATGGGTGTACACTAAAGGTACAAACGCCAGCACATCAAGCTACTACAATTTGTCAAATTTCTTTAATAGATCTTCAACTTGTAGGGACTGTGTCTTACGTACCCATCCCTTGCATAGTTTTAAGAATGTAATATTTTTATAGAGGAACTTATTGTAATTATTTTTAGAAAGTTTCATTTTTGTGTTTTTCCCACGTTGAACATCTGCAAGCGATTTAAGTAATAGGTACTATTGTCTTTCATGATTCTTTACTTTTAAGGTTCATTGTTCTATTATGTTTAGTTATCTTGTATTGTACCCATTTACTATTTATAGTTAAGGTTCATTGTTCTGTTATTTTCAGTTGTCTTGTATTGTACCCATCTGCATTTCTCGTGTTTTATTATACTTTTAAAAGGCAGATGTGGATTTGCCGCGTCCTTTGTTTAGTGAACGGCAGATTTGGGAGAGTTTTGGTTCTGAGCTTCAGTCTGTGCTGAACTACGATCGTGCGAGGTCCTCTCTGACCCCCGATCATATTTTACTCGCCGAAGCTCGCCGTAATAGTTTACGGCGAGCTTCGTGTTTCTAGTAGTTTTACCATTCATGTAACCTTATTTAATTTTACTTTTTCGTGTCAAGTGTAACTGCTAGCTTTAGTTACTTGATATCGTAATAAATTAATCGTTACTTATTTACAACTCATTCCTGTGTATCACCTGCCCGCACGGTCACGAATACCCCACAGTGGTGACCCCGACGTGATTTAAACTATCAATAGCGTGAGTTCGTGACAGTGCGGAAAGAGTTTCGCGAGTGCTAAATCAAAGTACGTGTTAAAATGGCGAGTGATCCAGCGGGAGTCACTAGCGGCGGATGACGCGCATTCCCAGCCAGCCAGCTCCCACGGCTTCAACGGGTATCCTGACCACCAGCATGCAGCGACCGCGCATACCTGGTCATCACCCTCAGCCTCATCAGCAACCTCGGCACAGCACACTGCACTTTCGGCCGGTCAACAAGAAGAGCTCAATTCCTCTCCTGGTCGACGCAGCAGCCAGCCTCAACCCGGCGCTGTACCACATCCGACGCACTGGAGCATAACGCAGCGCCCGCGCCACCCCGACTCACTGGGGACATCTTCGCAGACAGTTCCGACTCACCGTGAACTATGCGGCAACCGGTTCCGACTCACTGGAACCATAACGCAGCGCCCGCGCCACCCCGACTCACTGGGGACATCTTCGCAGACAGTTCCGACTCACCGTGAACTATGCGGCAACCGGTTCCGACTCACTGGAACCATAACGCAGCGCCCGCGCCACCCCGACTCACTGGGGACATCTTCGCAGACAGTTCCGACTCACCGTGAACTATGCGGCAACCGGTTCCGACTCACTGGAACCTAAGTTGGCCTGGCAAGCATATTCCTCGCCGTTCTGGTAGGCGAGTTAAATTTCCTGATTACTATCAGGCAGGTGTTTCGTGATCTTTATCACTGGTAGGGGGGTACTGTAGGGACTGTGTCTTACGTACCCATCCCTTGCATAGTTTTAAGAATGTAATATTTTTATAGAGGAACTTATTGTAATTATTTTTAGAAAGTTTCATTTTTGTGTTTTTCCCACGTTGAACATCTGCAAGCGATTTAAGTAATAGGTACTATTGTCTTTCATGATTCTTTACTTTTAAGGTTCATTGTTCTATTATGTTTAGTTATCTTGTATTGTACCCATTTGCTATTTATAGTTAAGGTTCATTGTTCTGTTATTTTCAGTTGTCTTGTATTGTACCCATCTGCATTTCTCGTGTTTTATTATACTTTTAAAAGGCAGATGTGGATTTGCCGCGTCCTTTGTTTAGTGAACGGCAGATTTGGGAGAGTTTTGGTTCTGAGCTTCAGTCTGTGCTGAACTACGATCGTGCGAGGTCCTCTCTGACCCCCGATCATATTTTACTCGCCGAAGCTCGCCGTAATAGTTTACGGCGAGCTTCGTGTTTCTAGTAGTTTTACCATTCATGTAACCTTATTTAATTTTACTTTTTCGTGTCAAGTGTAACTGCTAGCTTTAGTTACTTGATATCGTAATAAATTAATCGTTACTTATTTACAACTCATTCCTGTGTATCACCTGCCCGCACGGTCACGAATACCCCACAAACTTTATCGCGAAAGCATAAGGTTCAAAGTTGATTGGAAAAAAATGGCAGTTTCGGGTAGCTTGATGTGCTGGCGTCTGTACCTACACCTACGCCTAACCTTTCGTGCAATGCAGGCGTATGTTGAAAGCAATTAAGAAATTAAAAGGTACATCAGTAAGGTACTTTGACCTAGAGCCGGATCCATTGCTTCATATGTTCGAAAAATTTGTCTGCTCAACAACGTAAATAACGCAATGAATGTTGTTGAACTGTCAAAATGGAAGCCATTGGTACTGTTAGTGTGTTACGCAATGTGGGTTTTCTGAAATGACGTTCGCCAGGTGGCAGCACTGACATGTCAGGTCCAGACATCTGTCAAAAAGCCTATATTTTCTTTAGTCATGACTGAATGATGAACGAATGAATGAATCGAATGATGAACGTCATCATATAGTTTATATTGGAAGACCTCTTGTCACAGTGGTGCCAACTGGTGTCGTAAATTTTCACGAAAACCCTTATTACGTTTTAGGTTGTGCTATAACACTGACGCGCGCCCTACCGTACTGCCGTTTGACCTTGCATTTGTCAAAAACCGTTGGAAACTCCTGCAAATCGTCAGTTCCTCATACAGATCTCTAATCCAGCTCACAAAGGCTGAGGTTCGCAGTTAAAGTCAGTCGCCGCATGTTTACGAGAAGCGCGTTATTTATTTATTTCGACACGGTCCTATGTGTGAGTTATTTGTTGTATCCAGACGTGTTGCGAACCAATTTGGTGAACGGTCGGGGGATACTGTGGCGTTTTGGAGAGGTGGGTAAACTCAAAGCATTTCTTTTAATTAAACCATTTACAGGTTACAGGCACTTTTGAATTTTCAGATTCGGTCAGTTAGAAAGTTGAAGCTGTTGCCCATTCCTAAACGTAGATCTCTATGGAGAAGAACGGGCATGAAACTCCGTGAGATTGATTTATCAGCGATGAAGTTATTTTAGGTGACTCTCTTATAAACTAATATTTTAAACAAAATATTAGACTTTTTATGGTTACGTTAAGCCGTTGGTCCCGGCTGTTTTTCGTGGATCTTTGACAGTCGTTACGGGCCGTCAGAAGTCCGAAAGCCTGACATCCAGTCTTACCAAGGGGTATCGTATTACCCAGTCCCTGGGTTGTGGAGGTCAGATTGGCAGTCGCTCCATATAAAATATTCAGCTGCATCCGGTTACATTGTAAGCCGATCTCAATTTAGTTGGGAAAAGGCTAGGCAGACGATGATTAGTTTTTTTTTTGTTTGTTACGCTTTCACGCTAAAACAGCTGAACGGATTTGGATGAAATTTCATTTATTCAAATTAGGCTGAGAATTAGCACTTTTCGAACGTAAAAATTACTCTTGACAGTTTATCTCTTCAAAGTACGAGTGAACAGGCTTCTTCTGGGTAAGCTCACTCCATCGTAGACTTTGTCTGTGTCATCTCTGACCTAGACTAGAATCAAGAGCAAACCGATTTCGAATAAAAAAATAAAAAAAGACAGCCAAAACGCTCGCCCTTCACCACTTCCTAGTGCTTTAGCAGTTTAATTCTTCTTAAGTTTAATTCTTGGTCCTTCCATCCGCAGTATTCCTCGATCGTTTCGCGAAAGTATTATTTTTAATCGGCGATCAGATTTCGTTGGCTCGTTCTGTGCGTGTATTTTATTTATATTACATTAAAATTGCTTCCAATAAATATATATTTCCATTCAAATAATAATATTGATTGCGGAACCCCAAAAAAATAAAATGTGATGTGAATGTGATTTAAAGCCAATCGCTGGGTTCCGTATTTGTTTATAAAGTTACTGTTAACTTTATTTGGTTCACAACTTCAGCTTTTATTATTATTCAATACATAATGGGGTCGTTGGTTTGTTTTTTTGATGTCTGACTTTGGGAATCGAAATACCGTAATGGTTTCACATTTTGTTATCGTTAATGTATACTTTTCTCGTTGGATATGCTTGTTCACACACAGAGAAGGATAAAGAACTTAGAGGCAATTCTCGTAATTTTAAGAACGTTCACAGTCTGATCTTAGTCTCATTAAGGCGAAAGCACCAGGGTAGCCCGCGAAATTCTTTTTTTTTTAGGTTTTTGCAATTTGCTGGTCAGTATTAAGTTGTACGTTGATTAATATATGATTCGCGGCCGTAACAAATATGTATTTACACAATTATAATCATTAAAGTCATCAACACAACTCTCTAAGACCACGTAAGTCCAAAGAATAACTGTTTCATGAAATCATCATTCTTTGGACTTACGTGGTTAGTGTTTGTACTTAAAATAAGATTAGTATTGTTAGGTGTGAGGGCCGCCTTTTGCGGTGAAAGCCTCCTCCAAACTGTTCCAACTGACTCTGTCTTTCGCCAGTCTCGGCCATAAGTTTCCGGCTGGTTTCTTGGTTAAAAGAAACCATATTACTAGCATTTATAAACTACTTGAAAAATCAAAAACAGCGGGATAATTAATTAGTCTTTCATTTTGACAGGTTCAATAACATTCATTGCGTTATTCACGTTATTGAGCAGATATTTTTTTCAAACATGAAGCAATGGATTAACAATGTCCTGCAAAATGATTCCGACTGTGATTGATAATGTGGTGCAGCTATCACCAAAACATGCTTTACAATGCATGCCACGAAAGATGAGACTTGACCCCGCCTCCCCCGCTCTTTCCGCTGCCCCTATGACGTCCGGTCCCGTCCCGCACTCAGACCTCATACCGCTAAAGATACCTAAAATCGTGTACTGCGCATGTCAAACCACGTGGTGTGTCAAGTCTCATCTTTTGTGGCACGCATTGTACCTATAAAGAAATAAACAATAGCCAATCTAAAAAAACAAAAGAATTTTGTAAACAAACATAGGTAGGTAAACATATGAAACAATATCACATCAAACGACTCGACAACGAGACTGCATGAATAAATTGTAGATATTCCATGAATTTTGATGTAACCCTCCCCTATTTCTATTCATTCTTTATTTTATTGAAGTCTGGGTTTTTGAAGGGTGGAATAGTAAGATAACAAAATAAAGTGGTTCCTTTCAACACAGGCTTTTCCCTCTCACCGAGAGGAGGCCTGTTTCCCAGCAGTGGGCATATAATAGATTGATTATGATGATGATAAATACAGGGTAGAAAATTCAGTTCATGAGCTGAAATAGTTAGCTGTACAGTCACGAGCACTAATATGTCAACACTTGGCAACTTTCAATTGCGATCTTCTCGTGAAATAACGAATGCAACGTTGAAATACGACACTTTGCACAAACCTATGGGTTCGAAAATACTTTGTACAGTACCCGGCGATAAATATTGCACATCGACCTTTGGAAAGAGACAATCGGCTAATTTCGGCTTCGTAGAGCGTTATCTCTGTCGCACGAAATACAAACAGTCCGGTATCTATTAGGAGCTGTTAAAACAATTATGATTTGCTTCTTTTAATTATTATTTGTATAAAATATACCAATCAACCAAGGTCGATGTGCAATATTTATCGCCCGGTAGGTACTGTACGTAATAACATAAAATTTCATTCAAAACTAAAGGAGAAAATCGTCTTTGAATAAAGCCAAGTGTACACGTCATAAAACATAATATTACACTTAGTTTAGGAGTCACAGTATTTAAATTACTGTGACCTAGTTATAAGCCTTATTTATGCTAGTAGATTTTGGATATTGTAATGTTATGGCTTTTGTTGAAATAAAGAATTTATTTATTTATTATTTATTTATTTTAATTCCCGAAGAGTACCTAAGGCAAGGCCTCCCCCAAGCGCCTCCACTTCGACCGGTTCTGTGCTTCTCACTTCCAACGGGTTCCTGTTAGTTATGTTTAAGCCCCATGTAATAGGCGGCGAGCCTAGTTAGCTGTTAAAATCAGAACGGAAATAGTTAAAAAAAGACCTGAGAATCGAACCCAGAAGCTCATGTTCAACAGTAGCGCTTGCGCACACTATACCAACGAGGCAAGAAATGCTATGAATTGCGATTCCTTTTAATAGATAATGATATTCCTTTCAATCTCCAAGACAAATTCTCTCAAGTGTTCCAATATTAAAACCCTCAAAGGTGCTCGTTACGACCATTTAAAACGCTTTCAAAATAATTAAATTTGTGTCCCGCCATCTTGTAGGCAATTAAATTAATGTTTTGTACACTGGGTGGAACGGGCGAGAATGTAAAACTGTTTATTGAAGAGGTATCGATATGTAAAGCAATTTTTTTTCATGTTTGTTTGTTTTTCAGTTTCTGTCTAGAAGTTTTTAGTAAATCTATTGCTTTAGCTTGTTTGGCTATTTTAGTGTCATGCGTCAGCTTAGCGCTTTTTTAGAATGACCCGTTTTTAGCGTGACCCTAATGGCTTTTCATAGTAAGCATAGGATTTTTAGCGGTTATGCAGCGTAAAAGTAGCGTTTTTCAACATGACCCTAGCGTGTATTAACCCATTTTTATTTTCAGTAGTACTCTACTACATTGAACCTGAAAAATAAAACGTCAAAAAATAAATATATTTAAGTATATTAAATTCGAAAGTAACTCTGTATGTCTGTCTGTCTGACCTTTTTACGCCAAAACAACTGAATGGATTTCGATGAAAATGATTTTACAAGGAGATAGATGGCATCCTGGGGATGGACATAGGCTACTTTTTGTCCCGGTAGCATATTCCCGAGGGATAATATCGACATCCACGTGGGTGAAAGAAGCGATCTACCTACGCGAAAATACTTTCTTCTTCATCCTTGAGAGAGTATTATAAAACCAATAATAACTAACACATAGATACTTTAACCAATCCACCTGAATCCCTTACTTAAACACAAGATACATCAACAAAGGCCGAGCCAAGAAATTATTATCTTCCGTAGCCGGAGGCCAGCAATATACTACTATTTCAAACCAAGTGATATTTCTTCCCCCACACCAGAAATTAACTTAAAATAAAATATCAAACACACCTTAACACTAATAAAAATCGAACTCCCGATAAGGCCATAATTATAAAAATTAACATTTTATTGGTCAATTATAATAAATGATTTAGAAAACCTTCGGGCTAACTCGCTCGTTAAAACAGGCATGATTAAATGGTTTTAAACCAAAATAATCGCCTTTAAAAATAAATATTTAAGTCTTTTTATTTTCGCCACTGTCTCGTTACGGCGCAGAGCTCACGTTGAAGCCGACGCTGTCGAACTGCTTCTATCCCTTTCGGTCTTACACCTTCTTGGGTTGAAGTGTAATGTTGTCTTTGTCGCACGTCTCGGCAATTTGCCGACATGTTGTTATGCTGCAATCAATTGCCATGCGCAAACAGACGTCTATGATATATCCAATTAAGTTGAACTCGCGGGTAAGGGTGTAGCTGAGTTTTTTGTATCTTATTTTTTTTTGATAAGTGTGTGTGACGTGTTGGGTTTTATTGTTTGCAGATAATAGTGGTAGAGATTTTTAATTGAGGAGAGGAGCTACTTACTTTATTTTTTGTATATTGGCTTTGCGAGAAGATTTGAGTCTTTAATACTAATGTGCTTTCAGTTTCTGCTTCCAGTTATTATATTTTGTTGGCCCAAAACTTCGCCATTTCTACGGCGTTATCGGTGGCAGCTTAGAGGTCACTGGCTGCATGTTTTGGGGCACAGGGGACACAGGAGCATAGTTTATGACACAGCTCCACTTCCACACCCTGCTACCGTTTCTACTCGTATTTAGCATCATATTCTTTTTTAAATAGAGCAATGTGTTTTAAGTATTTTTTCCGTTTAGGTTTCATAATCTTAAAATAGGTCTTGTCTTTTGGCGTAATTATTCGTTAGGTCTAATCGTTGTCAAAATACTAATTTAGTCGATTCGTATTACTGCATAAGAATAAGCCTAATCAGCCTATTATGTTCCCACTGCTAGGTCACAGGTCTCCTCTCTGTAAGATGGAGTGGGCTGTAATCTACCACGCGGGCCCAGTGTGGGTTAGAAGATGTCACATCGTCATAGAATTTTTGGTTCTAGGCATGTGGTTTCCTCACGATGTTTTCCTTCACCGTTTTGAAAGCAGTGTTGATGAAATTATTTACACAAAGTAAAGCGCCTGTCTGGGTTCGAACTTACGACCTACAACTCTTAAGTTGAGGCTGTTATCACTAGGCTACCATTGCTCTGTCGTATTACTGACAACTACCTAAAGAGTTACCGTGACTGCGTTTTTAAAAAATAAACACTATACCTTAAAAGATTTATTTACATTTGTCCACTGCACTTAACATTAACTCAAATTGTATTTGTTGCAAGAAACAGAATTTTTCATTCCGCCTCTACCCAGCTGGCGCGTCCGTCAGGTAAACTTAAAGAAATTTACCGAGTATTAAATCTTTGAACAAACAAGTTGTTCTTGCTTACTCACACCAACTCACTCACACACACTCGCGTAGGGTGTACAGTGTGTTTATGTTAAATACACACACATTTGTAGAGAGTTAAGGTGAAGCTTGGTAGCAGTTGGTTTTGGTCATGATCACACGAGCTATAAAATAGTATACGATACGTGTGACCTATGCTGTGTTAATTTCACGCCGTGCAATAATGTGCCACTTAAGTCACACGTATCGTAATGTACTATTACCATCAATTAAATATTCTTGGCAAAATTATGTTTTTTTTTTCTTAATCGTAGATCTATGTTGTAATACGTACTTAAAACATTATTCAATTAATTAAAAATTGGTATTTTTTTAATGTTATGCTTTAAACACTTGTTATAAAAATATGATTTTTGGCATTTTCAATCTCAAATAGCAGCCGGAGGGTAAATTGTAGACTTTCGCTGTAATAGTAAAAAATGCTCAAAATATTATTTCCCTTAATAAAACAGTAGGTAATTTTTTTTCTGGTTACCTACTTACTTTCATTTTTGGGTATAAAATGTTCGACACTTGAATAATGTCCTTTTAGTAAGTTTCACATTGTCATTTGCTTTACAATTTTAGTCCAGTCAAAATAGACATTTGACTTAGCCAAAATTCGCATAGAGCTGAAAATTGGCAGAGACGTTATATACATCATTATAAATGAAATGTCAAAAATCCCCTTCGATCCCACTTCTGCAAAAAAAATTATTCAAGGTCAAAAGTACAAAATTAAGGTTTTTTCCATTTTTCTCGAAAACAGTAAGTATTATCGTGAAAATAGATCAGACAAAAGTTGTAGATCATACAATTCTCTACAAAAATGGTCCAGTCACTTTTTCTCTTACGACTCACCATTCGTGAGATATCACGATTTTAATCATTAGAAAATTCATATTTTACATAATATGCACACATTTCCGCACCACATAAAAAAACTGATCAAACTTTCTTTATTACAATAGATCGTAGAGTATACCTACTGGGGAATGATGATGATGATGGGACTCCCTTTCCCGCATTCGGGCCGTTGTGCGTGGGGATTCTGGCTAACAGAGCCAGTCTAGCTCCGCCCAGAAGCACAGAAGCTTCCTGGGAGCTTCACAGGCTTCGCGGAGCGACCTCATTGTTCCGAGGATTTCTGCACGTTGAGAAGCCACGGCCTCGCAATACAGGATGACGTGGGCAGCTGATTCCTCGGCATCAAGGCAGCCTCTGCAAAGGGGGCTGTCCGTGGCGCCTATGTTGAAAAGATGTTTGTCCTACTCAGGCTGAGAAGTTTTTTGGTTAATCGCGGGTGTATCATTGGTAAAGCCAATTTTGACTGTCTACAGTCTGTTGCCCGTGACCATCTGTTGTTATGAAGTTCGGTCGATCTTTGGCGAATCCACGCACGAAATTGTGAGAAAGGCAAAGGGAGAAGTAGGTACGGGCCTAGCACCCTCATATCAGAGCCTCTCTTCGCAAGTTCATCTGCAGCATCATTGCCCAGAGATTCACTGTGCCCTTTGATCCACTGGAGAGTAATACGATTAGACGTCGATAAACTCTCCAGAGCTAGATGGCACTCAAAAATTAGCTTATTGTTAGTTTGTTTGCTTCCTAAAGCTTTGAGCACAGATAGGCTGTCGGATAGGAATTTAATGCCATAGTTCCGGATGCCTAAGCGCTTTACTGCTGTTGCAGCTTGTGTTAAGGCAACACATTCGCATTGAAAGATCGAACTATGTGTGCCTAGTGGTATGTGAAAGTTAATATTTAGGTCAAGAGAGTGCACGCCAGCACCTGAACCGTTTTGTGTTTTAGAGCCGTCTGTATAAATGCGCACTTCATTGATTCCTGACTGATCCCTTTCTTCCTGAACTGTTTGTATAATGTAGTTCTTGTTGAACATCGGTTGGTTTGGTATTCTGTCACACGGGGCAGCGATGAGAGGCTGGTACTCAATCGCCCGGTCCAGGATTTTAGCGTGTGGACTGGTAATGTTTTTGCCCCATATGCCCAGATGCATTAGCCTGATGGCGGCTAGCGCCGCTTCCTGCTGTATGTACAGGTCAAGGGGAGTTAATTGAAGGGCTATCTCCATCACCTACTGGGGAAACCACGTTAGAAAAAATGTACTAAGTACATTACCTCATAGGTGGTGCGGAAATGTGTGCATATTATGTAAAATATGAAATTTCTAATGATTAAAACCGCGATATCTCACGAATGGTGAGTCGTAAGAGAAAAAGTGACTGGATCATTTTTGTAGAGAATTGTATGATCTATAACTTTTGTCTGATCTATTTTCACGATAATACTTACTGTTTTCGAGAAAAATGGAAAAAACCTTAATTTTGTACTTTTGACCTTGAATATTTTTTTTTGCAGAAGTAGGATCGAAGGGGATTTTTGTCATTTCATTTATAATGATGTATTTAACATCTCTGCCAATTTTCAGCTCTATGCGAATTTTGTCTCAGTTATGACTTATTTTTGTCTATTTTGACTGGATTATTTCGACATCGCGAGCGTTTAATATAGCCAGCTAAGGCTGGGGCAAAATTTTCAAACACAGGTAATTTTTATCACGACATGAGCTACTGCCGTTTGGCCGTATGTCTAGTGCCGTCATGGCGACACGACATGAGCAAAAAAGTTGAAATGTTTTTTTTTTATTATTTCAAATTAAATATTTAAATAAATCTTTACCGAGCAGGTTTTAATTAATTGATTCGGTCAAAATAAATCGCTAGGTACTATTCATAAACTAATTGACATAAAACCTCCAATCGTCTTTACACTTCCCCTTAACACACACACTCACACCCACACACCAACACACCCACACCTAACAAGCTCGGTATCTCGAGACATATTAGTAAGGGGTGGTTCTCACCCCATTTAGATCAACTAGCCGACACAATTGGTTAATGGGGCGTATGATTTTACAACCCCTTTACATGTGTACGTGATTATTGGCCGTAAACGAGCGAAGACCGAGTGGGTAAAGGTATTTTTATTGAGCCTTGTTGGTGTAAGATTGTTGGGTAACACTTTGGGTTATCTTAACATTATTATTTTCTTTGTTTCATTTACAATGCATATCGATTACTTTTTATAATAAATATTTCCTAAGAAAATATATAAAATCATTTAAATATTTAAATAAACCGTGGTCCGCCGGTGTCGGGAGCAGGATCCAAGCTACCAGGGTTAGAGCCCCAGAGACAGGAAACTCCTCACGATGCTAGGCATATCGAGGAGTACTGCCTTGTGAATCAGCAGGCTTCTGATCCAACCACCCAACGAGAACCTCTTCAGGTGTTGGTCGAGGCTTTTGTATATTAATTCATCCGTATTAACTTATAACATTAGATACTAACAGCGCCTGCGGTTTCTCCCGCATTAGTTTCGATCCGGTTATAAACTACCTGTGTGTCAAATTTCATCTAAATCCGTTTAGTATAGTTTTTGCGTTAAAGAGTAACAAACATCCATTCATCCATCCTTAGAAACTTTCGCGTTTCTAACATTAATAAATTTATTATAATACTAGCTGCTCCCCGCGGTTTCACCCGTGTCGATCCTGTGGGAATATCGGGTTAGAAAGTAGCCTATATGTTAATCTAGGATGTCAGCTACCTGCATACAAAATTTTATCAAAATTGCTCCAGCCGTTTGAGCGTGAAGAATTAACAAACATATAAACACACGCACGCTCACTAACTTTCGCCTTTATAATATTATATCTAATAATATATAATTGTGAAGGTCGTGCCGTCTCGTGTAGACGTTTGGATTTTATTGTAGTGACATCGCATAAATATCAATTATTTAGTTTGTGTGTTTCGGTTATTTCCATCATTCTATCAATTTGTAGATTCGATTCATTTAAAGTCACATTCTAATAAAACCGAAACAGAGTCAACCTTCTTGACTACAGAATTGAAAAGAAAAATTTCACAGTTTCGGGTAGCCGCCAACTGTCAAATTTTCCCAATCAATTTTGAACATTAAGTTTTAGCGATAAAATTGAAAATCTATTTAAGAAATTTGACAGATTGTAATAGCTTGATTTGCTGGCGTCTATATATATTTTTTTTTGCAATGTGCGTTTTTGTTTGTGCAGAATAAACAAATTTTCTTTCTTTCTTTCTTTCTTCTATATTTACAGTGAATATTGAATTCCCTACTGATAGGTCCTTGAGAGCAGTGGTGGCCCAGTGGTAACGGCTGCGACTTATGAATTTTGGGTCGTAGGTTCGAACCCAGACAGGCGCTTTAAGGCTCCTACAAACAAGAGCGACACGCGATATAATCGCGCGCGACACAAAGGCACCACTCGTTGCGCGACTTGCGGTGCCTTTGTGTCGCGTGTCGTGTCGCGCCTGTTTGAAGGAGCCTTTACTTTGTCTAAATCATTTTCATCACCTTGCTCTCAAAACGGTGAAGAATCAAAAATTCGAAGACATGTGACCAATACCAACCCGCACTGGGCCCGCATGGTTGATTACGGCCCACTCACTACCTCTCACAGGTAGGAGGCCTGTTTCCCAGCAGTGGGAACATGAGGTCCTTGAAATGGTATGAATGGAGGAAAATTAACCTTATTACTTACACTACTTTATGCGGCCTACCCAATATCCTTTCTTTGATTCAGACACTGATCTACAGTACCCGGCGATAAATATTGCACATCGACCTTTAGAAAGAGACAATCGGCTAATTTCGGCTTCGTAGAGCGTTATCTCTGTCGCACGAAATACAAACAGTCCGGTACCTATTAGGAGCTGTTAAAACAATTATGATTTGCTTCTTTTGATAATTATTTTTATTCTTTGTATAAAATCGATAGGATCGAATAGGTCGATGTGCAATATTTATCGCCGGGTACTGTACATGGTCCTCAAGTCACATGATCTGACTAAGATTATGTTTGGACTTTAAAAGAAAACCCCTGAGTATGTTTCACCATTTTTTCTCAGGGGAAAGTCAGATACAAAATCTACTCTGTCTAGCTGTTTTATAGGACCTGTTGAAGTGATTCCGATATTCTGCATATGTACGGTCCCCGTCCCGCACCGGGCGTCATCGGGGCGGCGGAAAGAGGCGGGGGTGGCGGGGTCAAGTCTCTTCTTACGTGGCACGCATTGTACAGACGCCAGCACATAAAGCTACCCGAAACTGTCAAATTTTCCCAATAAACTTTGAACCTTATGCTTTAGCAATAAAGTTGAAAATCTATTAAAGAAATTTGACAGATTGTAGTAGCTTGATGTGCTGGCGTCTGTACAAAATAAACAATTTCATTTCACACTTAATAAACCATCTATGATCGTGTTACATTCACACCAGTTATGTGTGCAGATTTGGTGATGCTTTTGCACAAACTCTTGCTAAACGATTTGGGTCAAAAGTTTGGGCTAGACAGTGTTTTCCACGCCGACGGTCCTGCATCACCAAGGCTTAGGGGAAGGCAGGGTAATTACGAACACCTAAAGGAGTTTTGAAATAAATCGAAAGATATTATATTTAGGTTAACTTTAATAGCTTTTTCTGAAAGATAAATTATAATACTTTAGACTAATACAAACAACAATATTAATTTGTGTTTATATAATCAACTTTTATAAGAAAAACAAAACCCTCAGTGTTCGTGTTTACCCGACACTGGTCGGGCAATCACGGACACCTAGTGGGGCAATTACGATCGTTCGTAATTGACCCAGACTAGCCTAAGAATGAGATCACGTACGACAGATTAGTTACGATTAAACTTAAGTTTGAGATCTTATTGGCCGGCAAAGATCACAACAGTATCCGAGCGAAGATGATTGCCCGTCTGTACACTTATCATGGGCCCAATTTTCACAAACGTAGCATTGGATCCATTTCTCACCAGGTGGGCTATCGTCGTATTTTTCATTGCAAAAAATGCAATAATAGTCTTTATTTTCGTTCGTCCTCTTTTTGGTCTTTCCTTTCTTCTCATCATCACTGTTAAATCTAAAGTCTAAAATGTTTTTGAAATTTTTCACAGCTCTTTTATTGGTTCGTAATTGACCCGCTCAATTCGTTCGCCAATGCCCCTCTAAGGTAATAAAACAAAAAAAAAATATAATTTTAGGTTATATTTGCCTGGCCGCGTGTAATTAGTCGTAATAGAATCTTCAATTACCAATTATTTATGCATATAAATGTCATGTTAGAACTATTAATACTTGATGAGTTACACCGTGATTCATTTATATAAAAATTGTAACGAAAATAAGTAAATATTTGAATTAATTTTACCTTGAATGTTATGTGCATCAGTCACGTTCCGCTGATCGCTTGGCACTAGTAATGGCGTGATTTTTAAGATGGCGATGAGTAAAATAATGTTATCTCTTTCTAACATAGTGTAATAGCTGCGTTCGCGATTACCCAGCGTTCGTAATTACCCTGCCTTCCCCTACTGTGCAAGGGTGCAAGGGTTACTGTGTAACACATATCACATTTGTCATGTATTACACAGTACAGCAGAAACAATATTTCACAAGGAGCTCTACCTTCCTTACCTTCTACCCCAAACAGACGTCGGTTGGTGCCTCATCTTGTATTGGCTTCGGCCCCTCATACGTCTTCCAAAGGTAGGCAATCTAATTGCGTAAGTAGCACACTATCAACTAAAATCTAAATCATTTTGAAGATTATTGCTAATCCGTTACACAGTTTTAATTTCAAAGTCATCAAAATGTAATACCGTTCGAGTCCCACTTCAAAAACGTTGCACCCACCTGATTAGTCCCTAAACCACCTTATTATACTCCGATCAAAAACGTAAAGGTGCAAGAAAACATGCGCAAACGCATCCCCTAACCAAATCGACCAATTTAAACTGCGTTTAACCTCAACATCTGTCAGTTAAGACAATGCCGCAGGAAATAATGCCTATTAACTATACAACATTAATAAATTAACTTATAATGGAAGTTTTGGATGGTACTCTAGTTAACGATATTCGTATTTATATAAATTGGTGGAGGTCTAAACTGTTGGGAGTGTGTCCATTGTTTTGTGGTAGCTCGTCACGGAAGGCGTTATCGTATCCTGGGTTCCTTTTTTGAAAGTTCGAAGTGTAGAGGTTTAAATTGTGGTGGCTATTTATGTGAAAATTAAGTACGGTCACATGATAAAACTGTCACAGTTAATTGTTATTATATTATAATATATTAGGCAGTATCAATAACATAAGGACATAATGTAGGTACAATAATGTCGAAACGAAGTGGGTGATGACACCCAGAAATTGCCCTCCCTGCTCCTTTTTTAACCAGTTTCCGTCTTGCAGTTTACTGTCACCCTGTAAAGTCCCAATATTGGACAAATTACGGTCTCCCCATGACTTCCGGTTACTTCGGTTCAGTACTGAAGGACATTTTCCTTCGTATATATATTGTTCAGCTCGTCCGACCGTCTCCTACATTAATTCTTTCGTATTTTTCTTCGTGGACTATCGCTAAACCTGTCGTCTTACTGAGATAAGAAAAATCTTAAATTCATTCATTTTCTGAAGGACAACGCACAGTCTAAACCGCTAAGTCTAGCTAGATGTACAGTCAACAAAAGAAATAAGTATACAGGACCGTCGCGTCGGATATAATTGAAGTTTAGTAAGAAACCGATGGATGTTGTCGACTGAAATTTAATTTGATAAATGTTTGTTTTCTATTAATAAAATTAAATATTATCGAGAACATCCATCGGTTTCTTACTAAACTTCAAATATATCCGACGATCCTGCATACTTATCTCTTTTGTTGACTGTACATTGCACAAGATTTCAAGTACAACAAAGGTGAGCACTGATGAAGTATTTTCGGTTTAAATTTTTGATAATCTATCTCCTAAAAGACTAAAATTGGGGATGAGAGTTTGTTTAGAAATTTGTCATTTTTGCCAATGTGAAAAATCAATAGGGTTCATGGCATATTTCGTAGTAAAATATGTAGTATTATTTCTCGTATACTAATGGACGCTTACACCCGGCGCTATCTCATTTAGAGGGCAGCACTCGCTGATGGGTTAAGTGGGTGTTTAAATCCCCATTTTTGGGGTAATTTCCCATGAATACGCCCCTTACCTGTCGAGACGCGCTTACCGACTATTAGTCATATATTTTGTAGTCAACTATTAGAAAATTATAGAGTTACTTTGGGTAGGCGGAAAAAAAATACAGCCTAAGAGGTTTTTTATTGTCGGAGTGGAGAAGGTTTTACTATTGTTTATGGTTTTGTTATTCAAAAAGTAGGTATGTGTCTGCAAAGCTAGAAAACAGCCTACAAAAGCATAGCTATAGCAGCAAGCCATTTTATCAACCAAAGGACTTATAAGTACAGACGCCAGCACATCAAGCTACTATAATCTGTCAAATTTCTTTATAAGATTTTCAACTTTATCACTAAAGCATAAGGTTCGAAGTTGATTGGGAAAATTTGACAGTTTCGGGTAGATTGATGTGCTGGCGTCTGTACAGACACCAACCTTGAAATTGAAATTGTTTGAAATAATTGACGTACCTACATACAGTGGCCTCGAAAAGTTAATTGACATTTTTCCACTTCAGCTGAGATGCCACATTATGATTTAACTCTTCGCACGTCGAGTGTACACCATGTGTACCGATAACAATAAAATTTCTATTGTGTCTGCTAATTAGACGCGCGACGAGTTAAAACAAAAAAATAATCAGGTTCTCCTAAAGAGGGATTACCTACTTGATTATTTTTTAAGATTGGTCAAAGATGGAGGGGCTGGTGGCTAAGTAATATCAGCCGCAGAGGTCGATCGATCAGGTTAAGCTACGCTTGCCGCGGTTGGTCCGTGGATGGGTGACCATCTTTACATACCGACACCCCTCCGTGCCTCGTAAAGCACGTTCAGCCGTTGGTCCCGGCTGTCATTCGTGGATCTTTGACAGTCGTTGCGAGTCGTCAGAAGCCCGAAAGTCTGAAAACCAGTCTTACCAAGGGGTTTCGTATTACCCAGTAACTGGGTTGTGCAGGTCAGATAGGTAGTCGCTCCATGTAAAATACTGGTACTCAGATGCATCCGGTTAGACTGGAAGCCGACCCGAACATAGTTGGGAAAAGGCTAGGCAGATGATTAGTCAAACGTAAACTGAATTAGTCAATAAAAACGTTACAACAGTTCAAACATTTGGATCACTAGAATTTTAAATCATAATGTGGTTTGTCACAGCTGAAGTGGAAAAATGCCAACTAACTTGTGGAAGCCACTGTATATTTACAATATTTGGGCCTTAAACTAGAGGTATATATAAATCATTGGTTTCTACCTGAACTAGCAATAAACCTGTATCTCAGGTATCTCATTCAGGTAAGTATACATAAAAATTGTCTAAAATTCCTTAAATATACCTAGTAAATCACACTAATATTATAAAGGCGAAAGTTTGTGAGAGTGTGTGTGTGTGTTTATATGTTTGTTACTTCTTCACGCTCAAACGGCTGGACCAATTTTGATAAAATTCGGTATGGAGGTAGCTGACACCCTGGATTAACATAAAGGCTACTTTTATCCCGATATTCCCACGGCATCGAAACTTATGCGGGTGGAACCACGAGGCGCAGCTAGTAACTTATAAATCTGACTATAAATTATGGTTTTATTGAAATTAAAATAGTTTATTAAGTTAACTACTTAATCAATAATAATAATAGATAGTTATTATAACAATAGATATTAATATCTAGAGAGAGATTCAATCATAATTCATACATACCCTTTACAAAGCACTGATTGCACCTGCCTCCTATTGCTCTCAGTAAGAACACTGCTGCTACCAGGTCACTCCAGATATAAAGGTTTACATATGCCATGTAGCTGCTGAGACGCAATCTAGGTATCCGCCCCGTCAATTTTCAGCCTCAACGCTTATAATACTACTAAGTTTCTAAGCACGGAAATTACATAAATTATAAGTCGCTTGGGAAAAAACGTTCTGAATATAATACGGTACAACACATCTGTTCAGCAAGAAAATACACGTCATGTTAGTAAGCAGATTACTTTCTCCCCTAAAACAAAACAATAATGAGCAAAAACACGAATAATGAACAAAACAAAAAACAATCGCTCATCAATATCTCGCAACTGCCAATTTAATTTTCAAATAAAGAGCCATAGAGCCAATAACACAGTCTGTGAGAGTGTTGCCACACCACAATAACAGTGTTGCCAGTTATAATAACGTGCCATAATGTTGCTACATGCGTTCACGATCGCCAATCACACATAATGACGCTTATTTAAAGTTTATTGGTTTATTAAATAGCGTGTGGTAACGTATGATAACTTTATACGTCGAAGGCTGAATAATTACGTTATATGTGATATTTAAGTAGCCCGTTACCGGTTACTAGTTACTGGTCAATAGGTAATCATCTTCACGTTTTTTTGGTCTTAACAAAAGACTATATGGCTCGGAAAGTAATGTCCAATTAGAGAAATAGCCTTCACTTATTTCTATTTATTAATTGAATAGGCAGTAGGATGCGTGGCTGCAAAATCTTTGAGTAAAATGAACCTGTGTACCAAAATATATTTTGTGACTTAGGTAACTGTGGGCCCAAATAGCACAGAACCGCAGCCTAATTGCGTAGGTACCTAACACAAGATTAATCACACAACGATTTTGATTAAATAAATTCATTCATTCATTTTGTGATAATCATTCAGCTTGTGTCGCAATCTGAATGATTTTGAAGGTTATTGCTAATCCATTGCTATATTGTTCGAAAAAACCGTCTGCTTAACAACGTAAATAACGCAATAATTGTTGTTGAACTATCAAAATTAAAGTCATTGCTATTGTTAATATGTTACGTGAATACCCCGAGTGCTCTGCGATAGTGAAGTGGGGTCCCGCCCGATAAAACTGGAAGGAGGACACACGGCCTCGCAAAAGATGGAAGGAGTGGAGGGAGGACTTTGCCTAGGAGCAGCACAGCGCCAAAGAAGGTAACTTTCGGTTATAAATTAAAGGGAAACTCATGAAATCATGAGTAATCGCATTGGTTGAATAACGGTACCACTTCTTCCGCCTATTTTACTTTCCGCGCATTTCTCTTACGCATCAAAATGGCTGCGTATTCCAAACATTTTGAATCTCGACCACTGATTGGCTGGCTCTAAATGACGTCACACATTGATCGACGGCTCATCTAGATAACCTAATCAAATTATTAGAACAAGCACGAAACCACTTTACCTTTACAGTTCCAAATACGAAAAATAGACTCTATTTTTGAAGGATTGTTGAGGGAATGTGAGTTTTGTAGCTGCAAAGTTAAGTTTGTCTATTTCGTTGGTTAGTATCGCTTAATCTTGGGACGTTGACAGCGGTTTAAGTGTTAAGGCGAACAGTTAATTTAGTTTTAGGAATATCTGTTTCTGTTAATCTGTTTGGTTATTGACTTATTGTTGAGTTGTAAAGTTTATTTGATTTAAAGATAGCTATAATAATAAAAAATCGTTTATTAACCAAATAGTCTTCTCACGTTTCCTTATAAATAAAGTACAAATAAACTACTTCTAAAATTATTGTTACAAGGGAAATATACCTAACTTTAATATTTTAACTAATGGACTCCGCACTAGGTCGAGCCTGTCTCGCCTTGAAAGCTTCTAACAATTTGAAAAATCAGAGCGATACTGTATTGTAAAGTTTATTCAATAATATCGTTTTAAAATATGAACGTAAAACAAAATCAAAACTAAGTAAAGACTTGAAAAATAAAATATATTTGTAAAAATAATTGTTTGAAATAGAATGTCGTAAATGTAGGTACCTATTTAATAAATTGAAATTTAGCAAGGATGCGACCAAGAGAATAGATAAAGAAAGAATATGAGGATGAAATGGTTGGGGAGGTAGTGTGAGTGAAGGTATGAGGTAGCTGTAACTTCCTAGTTGAAAATTGGTCGGAAAAGTATTATTTTACTCCCTACTCGTTTATTACTATCTCTTACAGTATGGCCGTCAAGAGAATGCTTCCTGACACGTGTCAGTGTGACAATTCCAGTAATTAATAAGCATCAAATTCGCAAAACACCTACCCCTTTATTTTTAAACGATGAATAAGTTAAGTAAGGATTAGCGACTGTTTAACCATACATTTTTGACTTTTAATTGTCTCTTAACTTAAAGCAACGTTTATATATAAACCCCGCATTCGTTTGTATGAAACTGGTGTCAAGAACGCATTCTCTCGGCCGCACTTTATTGTTATTGATTTATGTGTTATTTTCAATAGTGCCATAAGCTTCTAACTTGAGCTTTCAGCTTGAAACACATTGATTTGGTAATTTGTTCGTAGTATCATCATATCCGTTCATTACATAAGTAATTGATCTCATTGTTATGTTAATCTAATATATAGTGCAAATATATATGATTTACTATAATTCTTCCATAATTTCATATGCATTGATTGCATTCTATATTATTATAAAAAAGATGTTACAAAACGCTTAAAGCTAGGTACAAAAATATGGAACCTGAAAAAGGATAACATTAAAAATACAAAAAACAAAATTGAAACCAGTATTTACTAATATAAAAATAAACAAAGCTGTACTTATACTAATACTGACTGAAATAAAATATTTTATTTATTTATTAACATTAGAAGCGACTATTTATTTGTGCTCCTACTAAATCAAGAATTTTTTCTTGATGAAAATATTTCACAGCCTGTAGTAATTTTGGTAATGGTCGCTCTGAGAATATATCAAAAAGTTGTTAAAAATCGTAGAGCCAAATACTGAACCAAAACGGAAATTAAAAATTGATTTAGTCTATCACATTTACCTATGGTCCAAAAAATCTTAACATTTCATATGGCCCTTAAAACAATGTTCCACATTTATGTTCAATGACCATAATTAATTAAAGCGCGGTCACTCTTGACACATGTCAAACATGTCGCCGACCATCGACAAAATTATGACAGCCGCTGTCAAAATCATTTTGAACTTTATATCTAGTGTTGTAAAAGTAAAAAAAGATTTATCGATTGGTAGTTTTAAGTCGGCAGATTTCTCTGTGATGTGCGCCGAAACATAATGATTTTAAAGTTATTAATTAGTGTATTAGCGTGTTTTGATTGGTCAATGTTATGTGATTGAAAGGTACACATTGTTTAGATGCTGTCGCTTAAGGATTTGTTGTAGAATGTGTGTTAAGCAATTTATTGTTGTTTTATTTTTACAGCAACGACCAGCTGGTTTTTTTTGTGAAGAAACATAAAACGATATATGAAATTGGAGGCAAAAGCAACATTATACAATTCTGAAATAATGATTTATAATTTTAATGAGACAATGTGAAAACTCATTATGAACCAAAATCATCGAAGACAAAAAGCTTAATTAGAATCTATCTGAAAACAACAGGACTTCAAAGGGGCTCGTGGCTAAGTCATAACAGCCGCACGGTTCCATCAGTCAGGTTAAACTGCGCTTGTCGCGGTTGATTCGAGGATGGGAGACCATCTTTACATACCAAGACCCCTCCGTGCCTCGGAAAGCACGTTAAGCCGTTGGTCCCGGCTGTCATTCATGGATGTTTGACAGTCGTTACGGTCAGAAGCTTGAAAGTTTATCAACCAGTCTTGCCAAATGGTATCTATCGTATTACCCAGTCACTGGGTTGTGGACATTAGATAGGCAGTCGCTCCATGTAAAATACTGGTCTATAATAGCTGCATCCGGTTAGACTGGAAGCCGACCCCAACATAGTTGGGAAAAGGCTAGGCAGATGATGATCTAGAAAATAGCATCAAAAGCAGGTACAGAATTTGTTTTAGATTAAAAATAATACGTAATCTCCAGCGGCCCAGTGTGCTTCTGGCAGAGGCCTCTCCAATAAATTACTGTCTACATTGTGCTCTGTCATCTGCAACTCTGGTCCAGTATGGCCCCAAGGAAAGATGAGAGTAAGTACTAAAATAATCAAACGTGTATCTACTAAAGTTACACGAAAAAAAACAAATGCTATCTAACAAATTGCAAATATTTTTTGCCCAACAGAATTAGCTCAGCAGTGGATAGAGATTACAGATGATAATGATGGTGAGGTGTCTCGCTAACCATTGCTAGTCTACAATAATAGTGCCCGCCATTGTTGGACGTTTATATTAATATAAGTCACAGGTCATCAGCACGCTCTGGGGTACACCGTTAGCGTGTGGTGTAAGGGATATAAGCTGGTAGCGGTTTTAATTATTCCTTATCTGCTTTGCTTGCGACGTCCGCGTGAGTTTTAGATTTTATCTGATGTAACACACAAATATTTGATACTAACATTTACCTTCTCTTATTTGTATTTAACCCCCCTTTATTTTTCTAGTTTACGCTTATACATCTGGTCATGCACGCACGCCGGTTGCGAGTACTACGAATCTGACCTTTCTAAAGGAAATCACCAACTAGATGACCCGACAGACGTTGTCCTATTTTTGATTCGAAAGACACGTGCCGCCATTTATTATCATAATAACGTTATTATTGTTTTCCTCGGGAACAGCACTTTTTTTCGGGACGAAAGGTATTCTATGTCCGTTTCTGTACACCTGACAACGTAGGTATATGCAAAATTTCAGGATGATCGGTTCAGTGTTTTAGGCGTGAAAAGGTAACAAACAAACAAACTTACTTTCGCATTTATAATATCAGTTAGGATAAGGCCAGGTTACCTTTCTAATAAACATCCGTTAACTGTAGACTGATGATAAATGTGAAAAAAAATCACTACAAGTTAATTTATACAGGTTCTTGTAACTTGTACCCCACCCTAGATACAAAGATAACTCTATAACAACTTGACGTCGAGATCTCATCATTTGTAACAATACTGACAGATAACTTAATAATATCCAGCGGTCGCAGTGACTTACTAATTAATAGCTCATGTTTGTTTAGCGCCTTTATCATTAAATAACGTCCGGCAACTATGACGAGCTACGGATCGTTTTGCGTACCAATCGTTAAATATAATTATGTTAATCCATACTAATATTATAAATTCGAAAGTAATCTGTCTGTCTGTCGGTCTGTCTGTCTGTCTGTCTGTATGTTACCTTTTCACGCCTACACCACTGAAGGGATTTCGATAAAATTTGGCAGAGAGATAGATTGCATCCCGGGGAAGGACATAGGATAACTTTTGTCGACATACCTCGCGGGCGAAAGCGTGGGTGGAAGCTAGTTTTAATATAATTATAATTTGCGCTTAGTTAGGTACAGACGCCAGCACATCAAGCTACCCGAAACTGTCAAATTTTCCCAATCAACTTTGAACCTTATGCTTTAGCGGTAAAGTTGAAAATCCATTAAATAAATTTGACAGATTGTAGTAGCTTGATGTGCTGGCGTCTGTACAACGACGTATGTAAGTATAATGAAAAATGGCTGAGCAGTGGTGGCCCAGTGGTAACGACCGTGACATGAGTTGTAGAAAGAAAGAAAAAAAATACGTTTATTTGCGGTGAACATGACGCAAAAAAGAACATAAACGCAAAAAATAAAATAAAACAAAAAACATGCGTTACATTCACACAAAAGGAAGGTAGGTCTTAGCTTTACTTTGTGTAAATTATCTCATCACCACTGTACTCAAAAAGGTGAAGGAAACCATCGTGATGAAACCGGCATGTCCTAGCACCAAACATTCGAAGACATGTGACATCTAACAACCCGCACTGGGCCCGCGTGGTAGATTACAGCCCCCTCTGTCAGAGAGAAGACATGTGTCACACTTGTCACAGCCGTGGGACGAAAAGGATCCTATAAATAGTATTGAACTCTCTATAATGACTGCACCTCTTTTTGTAAATTACAAATAATTCCTATTTTGGGGTCCTAAAAATACTAAATAGCGAAGTAACAACCAAGTTGGCTCCCGCGGCCCGTAACCCGTTTGATCACGTGCCCTGGCTGAGTTACTGCGGCCATAGATAATGTGAGAAAATTCCGTTAAATATTTCCCTTATTATTACATAAAACGGACCGTTTTACGCACAAATCGTTACATTTTGTCAAGTTTAATTTAATACGGTTTTGCCTAGTTTCTCAGACTTATGTAAGTACTATGATTCGTTTTGCTTATCAATTTTAGTTTATCTATGGCTCTTTAAAATACATTTCAAAGGAAAATACTCGTTATTCTGCTCATGAAAAAGATTCCACTTTGACATTGATGTTGATAGAAAAACGATTTATTTCGATTTAGTAGCAATGTGACATAAAGAGAGGAATTCATCAAATTCTTCACCCCATCAGTCATTAAAAATATAGTTAAGTACTCACTTACCACTTACAAAAATAAATACATTGTTCTTGGTCTTAATAAAATTTCATTTCCATCCTAAATTAAGAAGTAGAAATGTTCTTATTTCACAGAGAGGTTGCTAAAAGAGGTAAAAAGTTAAAACCAGTTACAATTAGCTAGAAGGGTTAAGTTTCCTGTCAAATAAATACTTTAAAAAGATTAACTGAACTCGGAGATTACTCAAAGAATTTTAAAAGTAAGTAATTAACGGGCCTGTTTCAAACAGTATTCATTTTGTGACAAAAAAAACCCTTGGTCAATTTGCAAAACCCGCCATTTTGGAAATCCTATTAAAATAGTTTAAAAGATTTGAATAAAAGTTTTAAATCCTCTCCCAGCGCTTTTGTAGTCGCGTTTTGACACTTGCCGAAAATAATATTTCTCTACCGCTGTATTCTTCATTTTTTTAATAATAACTCGGGTTTTTAAAGTCTACAGAATAATTTCATCCATACTTTACTAATATTATAAATGCGGAAGTGTGTCTGTCTGTCTGTTACCTCTTCCAAACTGATTTAGATGAAATAAAACTAAAAGATTCGGCTCTACTCCGTGACTGTACTAATGATGTAATGATGAAATTGCGCAGGTCCAGTCGACCTATTCAAAATGTGATTAGGTTGAGTGATCCCGTGGGTCCAGTTCGAGTGGGTCCAGTTGACCAAAGACTCGTAACATGGGACAAGGGCGGGAAGGTGATGGTTTCCACCGCATGTGGGCATCAGCACCCTGTTTGCGCACTTGCATCACAATCTGAATCATTTTGAAAGGTATTGCTAATCCATTGCTTCGTATGTTCAATAAAAATGTCTACTCAACATCGTAAATAGCGCAATGAATGTTGTTGAACTGTCAATATGAAACCCATTGCTACTGATAATGTGTTACGCAATTACCCCGCTGCATCTATCCCATAGACAACTAAAACTGACAAGTTGTCAGATTTAAAGTGGTTTTAGTTTTAGGCGGTACACACACAGCTGGCAGTAGTGGCATTTGTTGTAATAGCGGCAACAGAAATACATCATCTGTGTGAAATTTTCAACTGTCTAGCTATCACGGTTCATGAGATACATTCTGGTGACAGACACGTCTGTCTGTCGATAGACGGACAGTGGAGACTTAGTAATAAGGTCCCGTTTTGACCCGTTGGGTAGGTACGGAGCCCTTAAAAATGAACGATTATCCTTTGCGACTAATCTCGTCTCAGCAAACAATTTAAGATGTTTATAACTCCAAGGCTTTAACTTCTTACATTTTACCGTGCGGTTAACTAATCAAAATTACAAAAAAAATGTCCAGTTAACTCCACATTAACAAAAGTTAATCTAATCATTTAAAATCTGCCGCCAAATAGGCGGTGTTACACAGGATAATTTTACAAAAATCTTCAAAAAACTTATCTTAAGTTTGTTTGTAAAATCTTTTAATATCCTTATAATGTGCCACCCGCATCGCTTCGTGGAAAATTGGCTTACATCATCCGGGATTCGAACCCGCTTACCTGCTAAGTAATCCTTTTAACTATTTGACTTTTCGCGCGTCAGTGGTCACCGCACTTTAGTGGAATATGAAAATAAATTGCCTTATTTTTTGTTGATTCTACTTTAATCTATCTTTTATGTGTGTGAGAACCGAGCTAAGCAAAGATGGGAAAAGATAACCTAACCACATATTGCAATTTTTTACACCTTTGGTTGAATAACTGGCAATATGCGGTTTGCGGGTGACTTTATCATCTCATTCACATTCATATTAGGTATAATGGAATATGTCAAACGCCTCTTCAACTCTCTCTCTCTCCTTTTCCAACGTTCAAATAAAGTGTTTCATCCACTACTAACTACTAACCTCACTCTAAACTCAAGCATTACCGTTTGATTGGTTTTAAGCAGTTTTAAGTAATGTTTGAGTCTTAGGTTCTGTAATATCGTCGCTCGCATGACTAACTGTCCTATCTCAAGTTTGTTTGTATATATTTCAGTTTTGTTTATTTTTTTGTTTTTTCTCATGTGTGTTTTTTCATGTTTGTGTGTATATATTTTATGAGTTAGAACAACTATGATTCTTTACATTTTTCACTAGCCATCGTGTCTCTATGTTATTTGGATCTCAAAATAGAACCATTTTGAAAGGCAACAAAATGGAAAGAATCACGAATAGAAAAATATAATTGCTCTAATTCAATTCATAAAAAATGAGATAGGACAGTTAGTCATGCGAGCGACGAAATGACCCTTCGTCTTCTCCCGCGGTAGAAGAAGATGAAGATGATGATTAAGTACTGCCAGCTGTGTGTGTACCGCCTAAAACTAAAACCACTTTAAATCTGACAACTTTCAGTTTTAGTTGTCTATGGGATAGATGCAGCGGGGTAATTGCGTAACACATTATCAGTAGCAATGGGTTTCACTTTGACAGTTCAACAACATTCATTGCGTTATTTACGTTGTTGAGCAGACACTTTTATTGAACATACGAAGCAATGGATTAGCAATATCCTTCAAAATGATTAAAATTCGATGAGTGATTGATAATGTGTGACGCACTTAGGCCGGTCTTCTTTGTTTCCAAGTTCTGTGCCAATCACAGCCATTTACCAGCAGCTGTTGACCTTTTTGCAACTCTTAGAGCTAGAAAACTTGGATTGATCTTGCATAAAAATTAACTCAAAATTCAAATGGTGTCCAGGCTAGAGCAAACTTGCAGCACTTCTGAAAAGGCAGACTGCTAAAACAGAGCCGCGCTATGTTTTTCTTTTTCTTTACAAACTTGGGAACTGAACTTTATATACATGTTACTAGATTACTTTTTGCTTAAAACCATCCCCGTTACGAATTCTGTATCCTCTGACTATCATCGCGCCTCCAATAATTCGCAGGACTATAGTCAACCGTAGCGAGAGAGTGAAGCTACAGGATGACCCAAGCCCCTCAATACATAATTTAAATCCAGTGCTACAGAGGTTTAAAAGCCACAAAAAAATTCTTGGGTGCGGGAGTATCCTCCACAGGAAGATGTGATCTTCGGAAAGAACTGATGAAACCTCCTGAATGGTTTATTGAACCATCAGAGGGTCTCACATCCCGGCACAAAGTTACCGTGGGCTACTTGGAATACCTTAAATGGACTTCTTAGCCAAACAGGCCGCAGCAAGGACACCTCCACAAGTGAGGGTTCATGGGAGGCTCAGACCACCGGTGTGTATCGGCTCTCTCCACAGACAATGGCTCAACTCCCATCTTGCACCGCATGCCTTGTCACCTGCACATGTGAGGACCTGGAACGCTGCGTCAGTGAACGGTATTCGCGTTGCTGAATTTTAGGCGACATTTATTTAAAAAACGATATATAATTTTTCCAGTTATTTTTGCCATCGACACGCGAAGACTAATTACTCTACCCATCTGCAAGTCCCGTCAAGGTATTTTATAGATAGTGGTACCTTCTGTAAAGTTTATTTAAATTAAATTTTTATTAATCATCCTTTAGTACTAACTAATCTAGAAGATTCAAATCACTTCTTGAAACAATACCTTGTACAGACGCCAGCACATCAAGCTACTACAATATGTCAAATTTTTATAATAGTTTTTCAACTTTATTGCTACTGACATAACGTTCAAGGTTGATTGGGAAAATTTGACAGTTTCGGGTAGCTTGATGTGCAGGCGTCTGTACGTATCTACCTACCCACTTGGCGCGTACTTAAATGGAAGTTAACCCTAAGTACAGTAGATAATTTAAGGTTCGATATTGGTTATTCAGTATCCTAGTATGTAAAAAGGACTCTTGAGTTATTAACCAAATACGAAGAGTTTTGAAAAAACCTGAGGGCTACGTTCGGCTTTGTAGCGGAAGCCTCAGGTTTATTTATTTATTTTATTCTATTACAGCTATTAGAGACTTACAGCTAATTTATACAGTGTTCTTAAACAATATGTTATTGAAGGCCATTTACAAGTTTCCACAGATAAACACTAAAAATAAAAATAAAAACAGCAAAAAGGTCCGTTTGCTTCAAAATAAAACCTTTTTTATACCTAACTCCCTTTTTACGACGCCTACGGTTCGACACGAGGTGGCCTATTCTTTATAAGCAACCACACGATGCATCACAAAAGCTACTAAATGCCAATTTTGTTTTCACTAAACATACGTTTCAAATCCGATTACAATCTGTACCAACACCAATAAAAACACATGACTACCGTGTAGGTAACTTCATTATCAACCTCCTTGAAAAAGACCTCAAATCTTTTCCTTAAGCAACCATCCACAAACTCATCACGATCGATTTCGCCATAAAATCCAATCTGATAACTCTACACAAAATGTTATACCACAAACAAAAGTTCAAAGAGATAATAAAAAGGTTTTACCGAAAATTTCCTACATATCGATAGTTGATTATTAGTTGTGTCACGTCCCTACTCTGCATTCATCGCGCGGCGATAGTGTTGTCATCATATCGATGGGTGACGTCATTGCTATATGTGTGGTCGTTTGCCAATTTCTTTATGTTGCTGGTTTCGACTTTGGTTATTTAAATGAGAAGGATTTCCCCTTGTTTACTTCGTGAGTTGTTGAGTTGACGATGGTTGACATTAATGTCTGATTTCTAGTGAAACTATTGCAGTAAAGTGGCCATACGATTAGGTAATCTGTAGGCTTCCTACTTATAAATGACTGGTAGTTTACCTACTCTGCTCTGCCAATAGAACATTTGAACAGCAAACTGATCTGAAGAGCAATTCCCGTAATTAAAAATGTTCAAAATCTGGTCGCAATCTATCTCAATGACAATTAATGTCAAAAACTAGTCAAAAATGTAACCAAATTAGAGATATTTTTGACAGATTGAGACTGAACGTTCTTTAAATTACGATAATTGCCCCCCAGAATTACTTACTTATGCTTTCTGAAATACCTACGCAGTCCATGTAGTCCAGTCCTTAGTGATTCCTTAGTGAAACCATTGGAAAGATCACTTAAATTGTGGTCTTGTATCAAAAATATAGTAGTAAGAGTAAGGTTGGTAATTTTAAATGGGTTTGCTCTTGACTCTAGTCTAGGTCAGAGGTGACAGAGACAGTCTACGATGGAGTGAGCTCACCCAGAAGAAGCCTGTTCACTCTTACTTTGAAGAGATTCGGATTGTATGCACTCGCGGAAACACAAACGCAGGTAGAGAGTAAGAAGTATAGCAAATTATTTGGCTCTCGCTAATTGGTTTGTTCTAATAAATTTTACGTATATATAGCATGCTATTATAATGTTCCCACTGCTGGGACACAGGCCTCCTCTCTGTGAGAGGGAGTGGGCCGTAATATACCACGCGGGCCCAGTGCGGGTTGGTAGAAGTAAATCACACTAATATTATAAAAGCGAAAGTTTGTGAGTGAGTGTGTGTGTTTTATATGTTTGTTACTTCTTCACGCTCAAACGGCTGGACCAATTTTGATAAAATTTTGTACGGTACCTCCGTACAAAATTTTATCCTGACACCCTGGATTAATATATAGGCTACTTTTTATCCCTATATTCTTACGGAATCGAAACTTATGCGGGTGAAACCGCGAGGCGCAGCTAGTTTTATATAATTAGGTAATAATCCTATTTAAGTAAACGTTTGGCTTTTCTGCTAAAACTCTGAACTTTAACAGCCCCCCAGATTATAAATTAATGAGACGTGAATAAAGCACTGTAATTTTATTCTAAGTCTTGAACCCGTAACCTTTCATTAGTTGGCGCACTTTACCCGCTAAGCTATAGCCGTTTACTGCCATTTACTTAAACACGTGAAGTATTTTAGTATTTAAGTCAATCATCATCATTTTAGTAGAGTTTTCCTTAGTTGGTATGTCGGGGTCAGCTTGTAGTCTTAACTAGACGGTTAAATGTCTGTGTTTATGCTACTTACAATATGTGAAACTAATTATTGTCCATGTATGCCAGTATGCTACAGGCATAGCTTTTTGCATTAGGCTGTAAACAGACTTGAATCATGACTATTTTTAAAACAGACTAACTTTTTATGAAAGCAAATGATAGCGCTCAAACACAACAAAAGTCTCATTCACATTATAAAAAATATTTGTTAAAATGTATTAAAAACTTGAGCAGTAGTGGACCAGGGGTAACGGCCGCGACTTACGAGTTGTAGGTCGTAGGTTCGAACCCAGACAGGCGCTTTACTTTGTGTAAATTATTTCATCACCACTGCTCTCAAAACGGTGAAGGAAAACATCGTGAGGAAACCGGCATGTCTTAGAACCAAAAATTCGAAGACATGTGTGACATCTACCAACCCGCACTGGGCCCGCATGGTGGAATAGTGCCTACTCCCTCTCACCAAGAGGGGTCGTGTGTCCCTAAGTGCGAACATTATAAGCTGATTGCATGTATATGACAGGTAAAACTGTTTTGTTTTGCAAGTAAAAATTTGTAAAATGGGCACACAAGAAAAAACTTTTGTCTGTGATCGATAAAAGTGGTTAGTAGGTACCTACTAACCCCACAAGACCAACTGTATCATTGAAGATTTTTATCGTTCTACTTATTTTTATTTAATTTACAACAATGCACACTTGCTCTTCCAATTCACTTTAGACATTGGCAGAATGGTCGACATCGGCTTTGCTTGACACAATAAAAAATGGAATAGAATAGACAAAAGCCTACACACGATACGGCGCCGGCACCGGAATCGCATCGTGGCACGTTACGACCGGAGTTATTACAGACATGTTTAAATACTTAACTATGTTTTATTGATAACTAGTATTTACAACTAGTTTTACGTGTAGGTAAACGGAAATAGAGTAGGGTTAGATAAAAAAATGACATTTTTTTTTTTACAGGAATAATTGATGACTGATGAGGTTCAAAAGAGATTCATGCCATATGACTTCAGAGTTTTGACGGTTTCCCTTACGGTCTCCACATTCCTAAAATATACAGATTATGGTCCTTCTGCGATATGAAACCTCTGCATTCTTTATTTTTTCTGTAAATCAATCGGCTCACCCTATCGCAGTCCACAGCTGGACATAGGCCTCCCCAAGGCTGTGCCACAAAACCCTGTCATCCGCCTTCTGCATCCAGTTTCTCCCAGCCACCTTCTTTAGGTCTTCAATCCATCAAGCTGGGAGGCGTCCCACACTACGCTTGCCGATACGCGGTCTCTATCCAGGGCCCGTCTGCTCCACCGGCCATCGGCCCTTCAACAAAAATGGCCAGCCCACTGCCACTTTAGTTTTGCTTACTCTGAATCAATAAAACAATTTTTAGTCTTTAGTTCGCGTAATTACGCATTTGCAACTACTAACACTAGTAATAAGTTATAATATTGTTTACTAACACGCTGGATCACTGTTGTCCGAAAATAAAGAATTATTATTATTATTTGTTGCAAGAAGGTTATAAGAAAAAGAAGTGATGACTGATGAGGTTCAAAAGTGATTTATGTCGTACAACTTCAGAGTTTTGACGTTTTTTATGCACATTCCTTTATTATGCAGATTATGGTCCTTCAGCGACACGACAGCTCCCTCTGTATGACGAATACAGAATAGCAGGTTCATTTGTTATGTAGGTAATATTTATCCTTGCCAATTGTATTGGGTATTTTGTCGAACGAAATATATTCGGGCGGGATAACTGACACATCACGAACTCCTAAATATAAAAAGTGGCCAATTGTGCGTGTCGGGACTCGCACACAAAAGGTTCCCGTACCTTGGTACAATATTAAACAGAACATTTTTTTTTAATATATTCTTTAGTTAAAAACAAAACGAAAAAAAACACTTTTTTTTTAATTGAAATGGGTTTGCACTTGACTCTAGTCTAGGTCAGAGATGACAGAAACAAAGTCTACGATGGAGTGAGCTTACCCAGAAGAAGCCTGTTCACTCTTACTTTGAAGAGATTCGGTTTGTATGCGCTCGGAAATACAGACGCAAGTAAAGAGTTGCACTCTTTTGCTGTGCGCATTATAAAGGACATTTGAAAACCATTTATTTAACCATTTTTTTTAAATATTGGTTGTTATTGTGGTCATAGTAACTACCATGACCACAATAACAACCAATAACTAAAAAAAAATGGTTGGTGGTTGGTTTCGTTCACAAGGTACAGCCCTGTGACAGACGGGCGGACAGCGGAGCCTTAGTAATAGGGTTAATATGGCGCTCTATGGGTACGGAATCTTAAATAGGAAATTAAAAAAAAAAATAAAGAAAACCACCAACTAAATGAGTAAAAACATATATTTTATATATCACTCGTTGATTTTAAATTGCTACATTTTCGTATTGAGTTATAACGAAACATTTCTGGGGTACAGTCGCGAAGAGAAGTTACTCGATATACACACAAATACACTTAAACTGTATTTTTTTACGTCTAGACACACATATGTACAGTTTTACTATGTTTCATTTAAATAAAGAGAATGTACAACTAGCCTATAAGATTGCTAATGTTAGTTAATTATTTACAAACTGTTTCAGTGGCATTAACCAGGAGAAGGAACATTTTTTTTTTATTAAAGGGACATTTAAGCTGAGGCCAAACAAGCGTAATATTTTGAGCTGTGAGTCGCGTACTTTGAATATCGCAATGTACGTTAAACTGAAATTCGGTTAGCCTGCCAGACGGACGGACGTAACTTCAGTTGCTATCGCAACGATTGTACGGGGTGCTTGACGCTTGCCTCGCTCCCCTCCCTCACCCCGAGCGCAATTCGGTTGAAATAACGCGCGTGAATCAGCAGACAACTCATTTTGCGTCGCCGTATGGTACAAACAGGACTTTAGTATGAAACCGAATGCAGCGTAAATTCCGCGACTCATTTTCCGCGACTCACAGCTCAAAAAATTACGCTCGTTTGGCCTCAGCCTTACAATACTAAAGGTTGCGCGCCAATGGATAGACTTTTCATTTCAGATTGTTTAATAAGGTATCAATTGTTTCTACATCTCATCAAAAGTTTCATCAAAGCAATTGATTGCCTTAAAATAGGATTGATCTTTTCGCCAATTTGACGTTTAGCTGTCAAAGTTATCAAACTAACTTCAGTTGCGTCAAGTTTGACAAGATTTGTGTAGAATTGTTTACGTGGCAATACCTTGCTTTTTCTTTAAATCTAAAAAGAATTAGTAATAGATTGTCTTGTAAACAGAACAAATCGAAAGTTGAAACTACTGAATGCCTAGTAAGTAGAGCAAAATTTTTTTTTTTTTCATAAAAATAAATATTCTTGGGCCAAAAATTAAAGTTGACCTTTTGTGTTGCCGAGAGAAAAGGATAAGAATTCATAAGTTTAACCTCAAAGAAAACCTTTTCTCTTTAACAATAAAGTTTAAATAAAGTGATGACCACGAAAAACCGTTTTGTTCAACAAATTGCTTGCGCCCCAGTAGCCCTCATATGCGCCCAACCCTACACATAAGTTCCTTATTAAGTACAAAGTAAGAAATAAATAGTTTTATTTACAATTTTCTGTATCCTTTTAATTTTTCTTACAATTAAATAAATCGGCCAATTTTCTTGTCTCACCATCTGTCAACATGTGAATGATTGAGAACGAATGAATGGGAATGCTTAAAGCGGTCTCATTCACTGGTCTTTCAGCTTGAAAAGGGAGTTCGACGGGTATTGTTGAAAGCAGGCGGTGCCGGGGGCGCGCACGAGTTTGCTTTAGATGTAATTTGTTTCTGAAGCTTATGGTAGCCACTTTTGGCTGAAAACCACATTTGTATGCTTCAAGTAACGCCGACAAGTCGGGACCTCTCAGAGATTTAAGAAAACTAAAAAATAGTTTGCATTGTCTGTCTATAGCCCCCGATTTTTTAAAGCCTATTGAAAATTAATATGTTGTGCAATCTCATATCAAGTGATTCCTTTTGCTGCTGTTATTTCTGTCAAGCAATCACAGCAGTTGACAGTGTTTTAAACATAGGTACAACACACTGTCAAATATCAACAAGAAAGGCTGAACAAATCAGCTTTTCATGAAACCGCATTAATGGTTCAGTTATCTAATAAAATGATGTAATGTTGATTTTCTCACCAAAATTCATTGATGGTATAAAAATCTGAATCCACTTTTTTACTTGAAATTGCACTTCACAGACCTATTGTTACAATTGAGCCAGCGAAAAATACAGCGTTTAATTACGAGGGTCATTTCATTAATGCACAAACCTGGCTTTTAAGGCTGCGCTAGTCGGTATGTTTTCCATACAAACGAACGTGATTGGGTGGATACTCCGCTGTTTAACGGATAAGAAAGATGCTTTTTAAATTTGACAGATGTTTTTATAAAAAAAAAACAATTTTCTTATCTTGAATTGTAGTAACATCAAATTCATGATTTAGTGGCGTCACAAATAATCTAAACCACCGAGTTCGAGATGTCGATTAGCGCAGCCTTAATAGAAGGAAGTCCTTTTTTAGCATCTACATTATTAATTTTCGATATGATCAAAATAACAATAGAATTGATCTTTTCGCTAATTTGACGTTTCAGGTTGAATTTTAGCTGTCAAAGTTGTCAAACTAATTTCAGTTTCATTATGTTTATAAGGTACGAGTAAGTTTTTAAGTAGGTATGTCCATTTCTTATTTTGACCCATTAGTATTTGTAAAAAAAAAAGTAGTAAGTAGCCGTGCTGTAAAAAGAAACATCGCTATTACACAAATTCAATTTATACAATCTTCGTATGTCTTCACAAATGGTCATAAAGTTTAAGTAAGTATATTTTTCTTTACAAAAAACATGACTGGCCGCGTCCAATAGTTTCCAGCTTCTGTTATATTATTTAAAATCCAATTACAGACAGCCACATATTTTTCAAGAAATAAATAAATGGTTTTTGTGACAAAAAAGTAATTTCAATTTTAAATATTGATAGCAAAAGTAGCGTATGTTTAAACTTAGAGCGAATAACTACAATTATTGGTTACCGTTGATCTTCCTATTATTAAGCATTTGAACATCAAGAAAATTAAAACAATAGTAGTGTTTTTAGTGTTATTTATATTGACGACAAGATATTTAAATTATTTTTTGGAAATCATAATGTAAATTACACATTTAATTTTAACATCTCAGCTCAAAACGCGGCATTTGACATTTTGACGTCAAATTACAAAGATGAGTCAGAATTCCTGACGTGAACTGACGTCACATAGTCAAAGAACCAACGTCAAGATATTGAATTATCATAATACTGCACAAAGTTGTTAGATATTTTTATTCACATAACATATTATTACTCTAAAGGAACTGGCTTAATAAAACTACTATATTTGAGCGAATTTTTAACTTTATAGTATGTAATATGTTTTACTTTCATGTGTATTGCTACTCAATTTTGAGCTATAAGTACCAAGGACCAATTTCAACAAAGCAGTCAAAAGTTTTCTGTAATAACATAAATAATAAACATTTAAAATTTTAACTTATAATAAGTACATCAATCTGACAAGTATTTATTTTGACCTAGCTATGAAACATCAAGAATTTTCTGTTGAAATTGGTCCGTTTTACAACACTAATATTTATGCCAAAAACAATGAGCATCACTCAAAATTCTGATGTGAAAGTCCATTCAAAAATCGAACAGCCTTATCTCAACATCCAATAACTCCAATAAACCTTATAATGTCACATAATCAGCGAGTTAAAAGCAATCAATGCGAATGTAATTAAAAACGAACTTTTACGAAAGAATACATCGTAAAATATCGACATGCCCGCTAATCGCAAACACTTAATGAATAAAATCGATAATTAAAATCGACTAAGAGTTAATTGAGCTGAAAATGGAATCTAGATTTCAAATTACGAATGGCGTGGAGCCAAACGCTTTGGTTCTTTGCCTCTGTTTTTTTTTTTTGCTTTTTTTAAATGGCGCATTTGAACTGAATAGTGTGGTAGTTAGCGCATTCCGATGTTCGATTTTTATTTTTATTCGACCAAAGAATTCGGTTAATCTTTTTATTGAAAATATTTTAAAGTCAGATCTTTGATAGAGTTGTTAAGGAAACATTTAGTAGTTTGAAGCATCACAACAAAGGAACTTTTATGTCTTTTTTCTTCAAATTCAGGTTTTTTTTTTTTCTTAAAAATCAATTTTCTCACGACAAAGTCACGTAATTAAAAATATATTTCCAACGCATGTTTTCAAAACTACATTTTGTAACAACATGGCATAACCATACGCGGGTACCGACCAAAAACAAAATAGTTTGTTTTTAAAATCGATTCACTCGGTAAATCGATTCAGCGAGAACTCGATACTCGTAATCGTAAATCACATGAACAAAAGACGGAAAGGAAAATACAAATTAGCCTTATAATCGCTCGTTTAAACTCAGGTTTAAAGGCGACAGCCTAGTGAAATAACATAGTAAACAATGCAATGAGAACTGGACTGGGATAATTTTGAATCGAGAAAATTAGGAATAGAAACTTAAGACCAAAAAGTTCATGTCTTTCAACAACAAACAGCCATAGCCTTTCTACCAAACCATGCATTTTTTTGCATTCATTTCAGCAATCAAGTTTAATTAAACGAATTCTTAGTTGCTAATCGATTAATTGACCGTACAGATTCTAGCATTCAGCTATAATCCGCCATAAAATGGTCTCTCGCTGACGATTTGAGTGCATTCATTTTATTTTCGGAATCACGGCAATGGATCCAAAATATACTCTCCATAACAAAAACTGGTCGTCCAAAGTGATATGGGCCATAAAAATACAGACTCAAAAACTTATAAAAAGAATGTGACACATTAAAACAATAGTCCAGACACGTCGTTAGTCAAACTAAACAGTTAAGCAACGCGTCAAAGAAATCATCAACAACAAAAAGATCTCTATCGATAAATTCCTAACGCGTAGACAAATAGTCGTGGAGAACAATCGTCAACGACTCGAAAACAATTTGGTTACGTCGCGAGCAATTACGAAACGCGATTCGAGAACGCGATAGTTTTCGAACGCATCTCTTAATAATAGAGCCCTGAACGCACCCATAATCGCCTTCATCTCTATATTACACCTATCTCTTTCTAACGCCAGTAACTCTTTGTATTGTTATCCTTGTCCGCCGTTGACAGCGCTCGTTGAGAAACCACAGACCCTGCTTATCAAGGTTTCGAATCTAAAATGTCTAATTATACCCACATCACTGGATGAACATCAAAAAAGAGCCATTTTTAATTAATTTAAACCCCAAAAACTATTATAATACGGCCAATTTTGTTATCTAATAAGCCGTGACGCTAACAAGACCCGGGAAGCCATTTTGAAACCGTTTTATAAAGTTGATTTAATGATATGGCTGGTTAAATGGATTTAGAATTGATATAAATTATTGCAAACGCCAACTAACGCCCACTTTTTGAAGATTGATCATGTTGACTGTTGATAAATGAGGTTTAGTAATCACATAAATTTTAATTAAAACTGGCGAATTTCATTGCGTTAGGCTAAGTGCTTAAATTAATTATTGAAATTAAGATAATTGATGACAAATTCTTGGGCTTGCTCTGTAAAACATTGCCTATTCTGATCACGATGAAATGTATTCATAAATCAACTCATTCCACGCAATCAAAATTCAAACGTTACGTTCATTCGTACATTTGCTTTTGAAATACCAAAGTCATTGTCAGTCAAAATAAGGCTATCTCATCCTCGCCAGTATTAAATCTCTTAAAATCATAAATAAATAAAACTATACTCTAAACATCTAGATTACATTAATATTTACACATTTTATCACTTAGTCCACTGTCTTACGTTTCATTCTCACTTTCACTGAGTTCGTCCATGTCCATATCGATGAGTTCCTCATCATCATCTTCGTAGGAGTTGTTAAGTTGGCTGCCATCATCTGGCTTCATGTTTGAGGAACCTGATTTGCCTCCAGTCTTTGCTTCTTCTTCTTGCTGCATTCGTTTGTGTTTCGTTCTTCTGTTTTGGAACCAAACTTTTACCTGTTAACAAAAAAATATGAGTTAATATGAGTTTTTTTTAATTACTGTTGTTAGGGAAAGATACCCATATATTACTTTGTGAGTTTGGTCCGGATACCGCAAGTGAAAATACATAAATTGCTTTTCATCGGAATGAAAGACTCATCGATAGATTCTTCTTTTAGTTCAAAAATATAACAAATGGACATAGATTGATCCTTATTCCAAACAAATGCATAGTTAAAAGTACAAATGAGAAAGTAACAACATAACAAAATAGAAAACACAAATCATAACATAATTTCATGGTCGACGAACAGCGATAAAGGATTAAAGGAACTAGCCAATAAAAAACTATTCAATGCGACCCCTCCAATCATATATCACAAGCTATTGAAAGAAAAATCCGTTGTCGAATTTTTCTGCGCACCAACAGCAGATTTCCCGCCCAAAAAATGTCGGCAGCCATTTTGTAAGACAATTTGTCACGTGCTTAATGGCTTGCGAAATGTATTCACGTTCTACCCAGCCAGTACGCTTTTGAGATATTGTAACTAATGTATGGAGTCTGTATATTATCTGTTATTCTGCCAAAAATGGAGATAAGGTTGTACATTACGCTTATTTAGGTTAGGAATTGGTTTATATTTTGAATTGTCTTCAATGTGGTTTATTATAGTGAATGAGTCATGCAATAAAGGGTAATTGCTGATAATAATTTTAACTTGACTATTGTTCTGGAAGAAATACAAGGTCCTTATGCCAATTTAAGCGCATTGCTTTTGCCAAACCATTACCTATTTGTAAATCGTGGCAAACTCAGCTCAAACTGTCAAATCAATCAAACGAAGTCAAATAATAGGAAAGATTTTTGGTATTATTGCAGTTATAACTAATCTAGTATGTAGGAATGATGGCTATTATTTATTTTAGAATATCAATAGTTATGTCCATTTGCCACAGCAAACTTTTTTGACCAGAATCAAAGACCATAAGAAATCCTTAGAAAATTTTCCACAACATAAGATTACCTAGAATTAGGTAGAAAGATATAAATGATTATACTCCTATTTTTATAGTCCAAAGCAATAAGTTATCAGAATTTCCATTAAAAATTGAATGCACCGGTAAAACAGTCAAATGCCATGTTAGTTACAACGGATTGGCGTGAAATTGTTGCAATCGTACGGTTTATGGCTCCTTACAATTCCGTACAAGTTTCAAATCACATTTTAGGTTATTACTGATAAAAATTTACATAAAAATACACACACATTTTAACATAGCCATTAACTTTGCTTTTTGAACGATTTTCTATAAAACATTTTAGTTTTATAGTGTTTCCTATAATTGGGGCTCTATACTTTCATGAATTGCTTTTTCACTTATAATTTGTATTTAGTTATAGGAAAATGAAGTTTATGCACATTTTATCTTTACACCAGCTCTAGGCACTACGTCCACAAAAATGCAGGGCGGCCCTTACAGGTAGTACAGCAAGCTGCGAGGTCCTTCTGGCTGCCTAGCTGAAATGGTCTTGGAAATTAGAGCCTTAACTAGATTTATCGAAGAATTTTCTCTATTTTAATTGTTTCATCGTTTACGAGACCCTTGTTCGAGGTTCATGTTTTTACAAATTCCTCAAAGAAAATCTTTGGACAGCAACATCTTCCTTAAAAAAACTAAATAAACACGAACACTGTAACCATAACTACATACAAAAATGTTACATTGCAAGAAAAAAAAAAGTAATTCCAAAATAATGCAAAAAGAAAAACAATTTGAGTACCTACCACTTAAATGGCCAAGAGTACTATCAACTATCCCAGATTTCCAACCAGAACCGTGAGAGAAAATTGATACATATTAAAAGTTTACGGCTTAATGGAATCTCCCCCTCAATTATAAGGTCCCATACTGCGACAGACACGCTACATTACCTTTCATATATCGACATCAAATATCAATCAAGTTAGTTCCGATGCCACCCTTTTGTAACGAGTAATGGTGCGTGGAAGAGGGGTGTAGATATACTATGTATCGTGATGTTGTTTATCCTAGAAAGATCTATGTGAGAGAAAAAAGAAAATGGTTGCAGGAGTCCAAAGTTGATGATACTTCAAAGGGGTATATAGAAACAATGATAACTTTTGTGCCTAATCCTCATACTCAAACGTGTCTTCAGGTAACTTAGTAAGAAGATAGTTCGGTTATGAATTCTTTGAATTGATTAATTACTGGGAAATTAATGAAATCATTTATAAAAATTACTTCAAAAGTATGTAAATTACTTAATATATAAATGTAATTTACATACTTTATTACATAATATAAATTACGTATTTCTGGAAGTTATTTGTCACACGAAAAGCCTCTAACGACCCTCACAACTTAAACTAAGTATTAATGGCTCAAAAGATAATTTAAAGACCTACGCAACAACTCTCTAAATAGCGCGTAATATGATCAATGTTGTCAAAACAAAACAATATCAGTCCGATTTATACAAAGTTGGCGTCAATTATCTTACAAATATTGCACAGAAATTCATAGTGCTGCTTAGTCGTAACAAACAAAGTGATACATATTCTAAGACTATGCACACCAGAGCCATAGCTCTGGTGTTCTGTGATAGAAACGAGTATTGTAAGTCATAGATAGAACAGTCGATTTATTCTGTAAAATTCTCACCGTAAAAACTTAGTGAAGTGAGCTGTCAATGGTGTCAATCCCCAGCATCAGGTGGAATGACAGCTCACTTCAAGCTCAGTTATATGTTGTGTCCAAAACAGTTTATTCAGTGCATAATTGACAACTTTTGACTGTGTGACTGTTTTGTTGCAAGCATGTGTGTCATAATTTTTTTCAAAGAACGATAGTCCATCTAAACTCAGTTTAGACCCGAGTCAAGATTGTCTATAAATAAAGACTGACTCGGGTCTGCACACAGCCTTAAGTGTTTCACATATGAGTCCAAATGACCGGTTGCCGTTTACAAGTACAGCTGTTACAGCCTACGTAACGTTTTCACGATAGGTAACTTATGTCTTTACTTAAAGCGACATAGTATTAGATTTTTACTCCGTTTATTACGAAGAACTTTTATTGCTAGGTGCCTTCTCCTTATATAAACATACCACTAAAGTACATACAGAACACTTCAGCTCCTCTTACCTTTTGAATTTTATGTGTATTTTAACGACCCTCCACTGTTTTACAATAGCTTTTTAACCTGTGTTTAGTCGTTGTAAATCAAAGTTTACTTAATAACAAAATGGATATTATTGCATCTTTTGTGGTAATACCAGAGTTACATCAAGATTTTACTACGAACGTCTTAAACATGATAATTATAGTAGTAACTAAGGCCGTGGATAATGGTGTTGTGTGTTTAACTACGTAAAACGTTACCCAATTTGTGTTAAATCTTTCGGAAACTACTCTTTAAGTTATTTCCTTTTGTATTGTTTCTTTTGTGAGGCACACTTGTTTTTATCACCCATACTAAGGTCTCCATTTAACTGCGAAACTATGGGCATGGAGTTGAGTAAATCAATACATAGAAAAAAACATAATTGTATAGTTATATTCCTAGATGTTTGCTCTTTAGCTGTAGCAAAACTGACATTATGATAGACATCAAGACACTGTTTCTTTTTGTCAAGTAAATACATATTATAAGTTATACCCTAGGGATCTTTTAATTGACTTCTTCTACCTCAAAATATCTTACTCCTTTTTTCCAGCAGAGTTAGCTAAATTTTCGTCGTTTCATCTACTGTATAACCCACATTCAAAACTGCATCAATTTTCTTTCTAACCCCATCAATACCATCTAATACTTCCTTGCCAGAACTCGCATCATACATTTTATTACAATTACATAATTCAGAGACCCTATCAGGATTCTCCGTTCAACCCTTGTGCCGCCGGTCCCATAGGCCCATTTGCCGGTTACGGGTTATTCACCGCTCGCATCCATCATAGGGTCCTTTGTACCCCTGGGGATGTGTGCGATACTATGTAATTTTGTATCATTTTACGTTGATGTTGTAGGGTTACAGTTTTTTTTTTAAGTTTTATTTTTGGTATTTGTTTTGAACTTCTAAGTCTTTTGCGGAGTCACTGTTGTAGCAATCCTGTATCAATCTACATAGGTCATCGGGGATCTATGTTTTTAGTGATGATGTTCTTGTTAAGGCTACGCCGACCGCCTAGTGGCGCCCTCATCGTTTGTTTGGTTATTTCTTTTATTTTAGAATAAAAAATGCAGAAAATAAGCACGTTAATTTGTGCACCACAAGATTATACGTTATTATTATTATAAACGGTAGTTTTACATTGTTTAGTTTTATTATAATCACTAAAACGGAAAATTGTGGCCACTATCTACAATGGTCGGCGCCCTCTTAATGTATTTCTGGTAGGTCTCTACTCTCATAACTTAATTCAACATCGTCTCAATGTCCGTAACTCCTATGACATTAAGCCCGCCTGTGTACATTTGTGTGCTTAAAGTATTAAATAAACAATAAATAATCCAGATTTAATAAAAAAATTAAGTCATTATTTTAATTCTAATTGTCTTTCAGATGATGCCTAAACCTAAATTTCTTATAAACTATTTAAACATGAGAAGAATGAAACAATTCCGTAACGTACATACCTACCAACATATCATTACTTCTAAAACACACTCATTTCCCATTCTGAAACACACAAACGAGCATTATACCTCAAAAAATTCGCAACGAAACGGACCATCAAACAATTATCACATTTTGATGCAAATTTAATGTACTACCACTTCGCGTTACAACAACAATAAACTTTAATTCGTTTTACACGACGCATCTGCTCATACGCACCAAACTACCGTAAAATGAACCCTCATAAAACTCTATTATACCAACAAAAGAGATCTAACAACGCTGGTCGTTAAATAAAAGTCATAAGTCTCCGCAAACAATCGTTATAATAGGAAAAGGGATCCGGACAATGATACCCGTACTAAATAAATAGGGGTGTCATTCAACATGGCCCGAAATGCGATTAAGTACTTATGTACCCGATTATGGCGCTCCCCTACGGATTAGTAAGCGAGACAGACCTATACAAGCTTCCACGCGTTAGAAAGAGATAGAAACGAGTAGGGGAGATACGCAATTAAGAATGCCGCGCGAATTTTGGAGGAAAATTTAAACGGATCGCCGTATTACTTTATTGTAGCTCCATTAGCGAGGGAAAAGGACAGATATAGTTTAGAAAGGGACATTAGAGTGACAAATTGGGGTTGTTAGATATTTGTAGGGTTGGCGAGCTTTAATTGGATGTTAATAAAGTGATTCCGTTAGGAATAAGTGAGTGGAATGTTTTTTTGGTGGCAACACATTTTATGATGGCGACCCTTGAAACTTTAGGGACATAAAGGGTAAAAGGAGATAAAAATATTATTCTTTTTGCACATTAGCACCTTATTTTTTAATACCACCGAAAATGCTGTCTATTTTTTTCAGGCTTCAGTTTTCCCGCCAAAACCGAAAAATGACAGTTAACTGTCAATTGACAAACCCTATCAAAAGACAACATCACTCAAATTGGCTGTTATTATTCGTGTGCGAACTGGTTCGGACCGTTGATTGATGGTCGACTTTTTTTATTAGGGACCTACCTATATGGCCGCCATTTTGGTGTTTTGTGCTAAGTAATCATAGCGAATTAGCGAACTTGTATTTGAACCTGTGTGTAGGTTATTGAGAGTAGATATATGTACTTACATATATTATAACTATATTTAGTGTTTGGTTTTATTACGGTTCCTTTTGACATTTGAATTCGTTTGTCATTGAAAATATGAATGTCTTTAGGTTTCTCGCTAAGTACGAAATACCTACTTACCCGGACTTATTTATTAGGAAATAATTTTCCTCGTTGAGTTGGATAGCAATAATATGTAGCTTTTTTAATTTTGGAGTTTATTGCGCGACTTCTTGCCAGCGAAAGCACTAGGAAGTGGTAAACAGCGGGCGTTTTGGGGGACTGTCTCATGTAATTTTGATGCTTAGTGCTGATTCTCAGCCTAATTTGAATAAATGACTTGATTTGATATTAATGTTACTAGAAATAAGATTCTTGCTTTTCATGTAGTAGTAGGTAAGCTACTATAGTATCCAAAGGTATCGTCAACTCCAAAGCAAGCAAGAATTTTCATCAACTACATCGTCTCTTAACATCAGTAGACACAATCAACGAGTTCCAACCATCATAAAACCTCCATGAACACTTTCAAAGACAACATCAATTAAAACCTTTCCAATTCCATAGACGAAAGCTCATCACCAAAGCGTTCATCAACAAATAGGCCAGTCAAGAATAACAAACATGAAGTTAAAATTAACCCATCAATTCACCTTCACAAACAACGAGGCTTAACGTGAATTTCCTTTGCCTAAGTGATGGCATTGCACGATAAAACGCAAGAGTCGATAATCGAGTAGGTACTGGCCGGATGTGGAAAAGCGCCCGCTTACGTCGCTTCCGTTCGCCATTAGTGAAGCACTGAATTGTTTTCTGTAATCGTTGAATTTGTTTGGTGGAAATTGGCAGTAACTAAGATTTAATTCGTGTGTTGTGCGAGGAAGATAGCTAAGAGTTTCGTTTTAAGGCGACTACCTACATGAACTAAAGCGCAGTCTTTGTCGGACTGCATAGAAAAGAAAGAAAAGCGCGATGACACAACGCTGGTAATTCATTTTTATTATTATGTAGCAATTATCTATTTACAAAAAATCTATGTTTGGACTAAAAAATTAAAACATTACTTTTTTAGTATGTTGCTTGTAGAATAATCTGACAAAAAATCATAATGATTGTATGTATATTAGGATGGTTTTAATTGTAAAAAGAAATTTTTTTGACGTATCTTCAGGTTTTTTTTCTACCGTATCAAATTAATTGTATTATGTTTTCAACACACTATCCACCTAGCATAAATCCTGAAGAATATCTATATTTTTCTGATTTTGTTTACTGTAGTCGATCATATACTTTTATTGTTTCTAAAACCCTCTTAACAAACTGTTGCAACTTACATATCTATGTAAGTTGCTCCCTCATATTATGTATTCTAATAAGTACTAGTAGGTACCTACCTAACCAGCCTGCAACAAGCCTGCAAGCTATTTGTAATTAAGTAGTCAATCTATTTTGGCGGTAAAAGCCGTCGTCATTTCTCCAATTTTTTTGCGGTAAATTAGTAGGCAGAAAAAACAGGAATTCAACCATTAATAGAGTCATTCCATTAGAATCAATATTAATTTGTTTTCATCTTTCTAACGAACACCGGGCATAAATTAAATCATTTCCTTCGCAAAATAAATGTAACTAGCCATTAATTATATCTAACAAAAAAGATTTATAGCTGCAGTTTTATTAATTTAATAAACACGAACCAAAGTTCAGTGACTTCAATCACAACCATAGACAACATAGACGTTAGTAATAATGTAAAATTCCGCTGCAATTACATTACCGGCCACCGGACATACGAAACTTCGGCAGTACCGGAACGTTCGGTAATAAAACCGTACACGGTTCGAACGCGTGTCGATTTCCGACATTAAAAGTCGTAAGTGGAAAACGGGACGGGACATACCATTTTAATGGTGGATGATTTATCGCTTATATTTTGTTTATGGTATGTATAATCGTAATGGAGGATACCTATGTGTGTGTTATGTATTAAATAATGTCAGAAAGTATATAGATTTAATACAGTTACCTACCTTTTTATGCTACGCAGACTTAAGATTAGCTATTGTAGACACTTGAATTTCAAGTATTTCATTTATAAATATTTTTTTGTATGTAGGTATGTTTCAGATGTAATTATTTTACTGAATGTTATTGAATATGGGTGTGTTAGAATGTCCAGAGATCATCAACTACCTACTTGATGATGTACTACCCTGAAATCCTAAGCAGTCTCCAATTCTTAGATACATGCTAACTAGACTGTTATTTTTAATTAATTTTCCAGGGATTTCTCTTATCAATCTACATTTCGCTGTCATCACCAAAGATCATATCATTTAAATAAGCCTGGTCCTACAGAACATTAAGCTCTTTTTCATGCCGACAAGAAACAACCATTGTTCTATCATAGACAACAAAAAAAACCTAATTCAATTAGCAGTTATGTTTTTTTTTTTTCATAAAAAGAACATTTCTGTTCAAAATCGTCCCCTTTCTCGCGCCCCCCACAGGGAACCCTGTTAACGCCGCCGTAGGACTCCGCAGGGCTACGCCCCCAATATCACGCATGCGCACTAACACAATAAATATTTGCCACCTTTTTTATTTGCTCAATTGAGACGTAATCGAAATAGGTTTTGAGATTCGAACGTTATTTTTGTTCTGCGAATAGATTGCTAGTTTTTATGTTTATTCGGCTTAAATAAACGGTAGGTGGGACAAATTGGAGAAAATATACCTAAAGCGTTTTAGTAAATAGATTTTTTTTTTGTAGTAAGTAGGTATTGAAACGCCTGAAGATATATCGCCGGCAAGGTAGACCGCAGCGAAGATGGTGTGACGATCTAATGAGGTTTGCAGGGCCAACATGGCCAGAGATCGCTCAAGACCAGGAGGTTTGGAAGGACAAAGGGGAGGCCTTTGCCCAGCAGTGGGACACAACATAGGTTAACGAAAAAAGTATTGAAACGAAGAAAAAAGGTTTCAGGTCTTTTCAGTAAACCTGTTTCAGTAGCTATTCATCTGAAAATTTGAACTGGAAAGTAAATTATAGTAAAGTCATTTGATATAAATAGATTTAGTTTTATTTTTGTGTGAGAATACACTACAAATAGGTACATGGTGGCAACATCGACGCGCAAACTGAAACCATAAATTTAGTCGATTATCAAAAAAATTATCTGCTGTTTCATAAATTTTTACCGCGTAGGTATTGCACTTTTAAAGGATAAAGATAATTTTATTTTGCAAATATGCGTATAAAAGTTAACAAAATTGTTACAAAATCAGCCAAATTTTACCATGTAGGCATGCAAAAGATACACAAAAACATACTAACTTAAAAAAACCTTTTTCATTAAAGAACTCACTTAAATTATAATAGGTAACCCCTCACCGCTAAAAACTTCGAAGTCCTTTTTTAAATAAGGAAAGCGGCAGCTCTTTCCAACTCTAGGAAACAGCTGATTCTTTTTTAATAACCTACGATAAATTTCGACTCATGGTAACAGGTTGTGCGATGATGCTGCCCTGTAGGTACAATGAAACATAAGAAAAAGAAAAGAATATAGCAAAAACAAAAACGAAATTAAGTGAAGAAAATAGCGAAAATTCTTTCAGTTTTATAGTAATTAGGCGAGTGTATACTAGAGTCCTACAGCTCAGCATCAAATCCAGTCTTACAAAATATTCCGGAGTGTCAGCATTTAAATAAATAAATATAAAAAATTAAACGTTGACAAGACACGAATTTGTATTTTTAACACCTCTGCATTATCATTTTAGTACCTAATAATTTCGCAACGAAGGTGTGAAATTATGCGCACACCTGTATAAAATATTACGTAAAAATTAAATAATATGCAGCTGTTTTAGTTATATTACACGATAAGTTAAAAAAAATCACCAATCACTGACAAAATATTATGATAATGGTTTCACAACAATAATAAATAATCAAAACCTGTGCACGTAAACGAGAATAAATATTAAACTCAAAAAAATAAAATAAATACATCGATAAAAATCCACGCGCGTAATGGAGAACGTACATTTAAACTTCAGAAATCGAACTCGTTAACAACGCAGCGCCGCCATGTGAAAAATTATGACTAATTAAAAAATATATAAACCAACATACCGAGCAAAGGTATAAAAAAACAGTCAAAGAGCATTTCCCTCAAAAATTACGTTTTCACGACTTCCAATAATCAAATTAAGTATGGTAAACATTTTATCTTAATAGTCGACTATATACGAACATACGAACAGGCCAGCTGCGTGTAATTTAGTTAATAATATAAAATTACTTGTATCGAGTATAACCTGTCCTGGCTGTACGACATTGTGGCTTGGATTGAAAAAAAAACATATTGGAATATAAACCTCGATGGTTGTTTACAGTTCTTTGTGTTGCCATTAGTTCATTGATTTCTCCTAAATAGGTTTAATGTGTCAAAAACCATCTAAAAATGTCGAGAGCAATTTTATTTATTAGTCAATTTTGTTTGATAAGTCATTTTTATTTTCTGACAGACATATTTTTCTACTTTTTATTTTTTTTTACTGCCCTATGATTTCATTGTGTTAGCTATGTACTACGTTACTCAAACATAATTTTAAAGTACCTCTTCCTTGTTTAAACACAACATAAAGTTTTTTTTTTTAATAAGAATAACAGAAAAAAAAGTTAATTACGGTGTTCAAGTTCTGCATCCGATATTAATCGACGTGCATTGCGTATAATAATCGATACACTAGACAATTACGGCTACTTTAGATACTTTAAAATCAATTGATGAGTTTAACACGTAACATAAAAGAAGAAACATAGGCAAAAAGCTAAAGTGTTAAGGCTCGTACACACAGGCGCGACGCGACACGCGACACAAAGGCACCGCAAGTCGCGCAACGAGCGGTGCCTTTGTGTCGCGCGCGATTCGAGTCGCGCGTCGCGCCTGTTTGCAGGAGCCTTTACGAGTTAGTAGAATCGCATGTCACTTCTTTACTATTTATGGATTTTACCAGCGACTGCATAACATCACGCCTGTATTAGCTAAAGGGTTAGGCAGACTTGCACCTGTAATACACCCACATTTCGCCAGCTATGTGATGATTGATGATAATTTTCAGCAGTACCTAAACCGTTTTCAAGAGTACATAAGTCTATTCAGCGGTTTCTTTAATTCCAAATAATTGCAGATTGCATAGTGGGGAAGTACTTTGTGTACTGTACTGTACTTTTAAGTGTGTCTGTCTGTTACCTCTTCACGCTTAAACCGCTGAACCGATTTAGATGAAATTCGGTATAGAGATAGTTTGAGTCCCGGGTAAGGACATAAGATATAGGATAATTTTTATCCCGATATTCCCACGGGATCGAAACTCACGCGGGTGAAATCGCGGGGCGCTGCTAGTTTACAATAAAACTTCTTTGTTTTTGATTAAGGTAAAGCAAGACATGTTCCAAAAAAATTAATCAGAAGGCGGCATTGTCTATGGTGTTCTAACTTTCTCCTCAAACCATAACTAACGGTCTCCAACGACCATAAACAAGCAGCTGCTAATAATTAAACCACACCTAATTACAAATAATTTCCATTTAACATGTAAATTCTTCATCAATTGAACTCAATATTTAAACATAACCGTAAAAAGCACAGTGCTCATCACCTAAGTACCATAAATTAGATCGGCTTTCAAGCCTCATTACTCTATAATTCTCTATGGTAATGTGTAGTTGTGACGGGAGATAATGATTGCTACTTTGATGTTGATGGAAAGACTTTTTTTTAGGATTCCGTGGGTTGGAAATGTGTTAATGAAGCGAATTATTTGTGTAGCTACGTAGTTATGAATACCATTCCTACTTTGGACTCTTGTAGAATTGATGGCGAAAGGTTAATTATTATACCTTTTGCGTCTGACGAAACTTATTTTTTTGTTAAAAGATAAGCCAACACTATTATTCATCTATAGAGAACATTCATGAACATACATTTGATACTAGAAAACAAACAACATGATTACCAATACCTACCTACAGAAAAATAAATGACCAAAATTGTAGATTAGCGAGGGACCGATTTTCTTTTTTTTTTTGATAGTGGAAGAAAAATCAATGAAAGAATTAGTTAACGCTAACATTGCAATAAAATACAACATACAGAACCACTGCACCCATCTGTAAATCGCTCCACATTTTTTGTTTCATCACCAGTGTTGCATGATGCGATTAGCCGCGGCGCTAATTTCCTACTGGCTGCCTTAATCAACTGTGTAGCCATGTCTTTTTTTCTACCAAATTGGTAGTTTCCAACATTTATCGAATTAGAACGAACTACGATTTAATGATAATTAGGCAGTTGTTTGTTGTGTAATATTTGTGTTGTCTTTACTATACGCCTTTAATTTTGAGCAAAAAATTGACGAAACGTGTAATTTCATCGAGATACGTGGATTAGTGTTCGAATGATAGCGGTTAATATATTTTCCCTTTCTTTAAGAAAAACTCTGTGTGGGAATTATTTCGAGCTGATAATTACTATTCGAAATCAAAAGTCCAATTCCTGTAATCAAAAACCTTCAAAATATAGTCGCAATTTCATCTTAACGACAATCAACTGTCAAAAATATAGGGAAATTAGGTAGAGATATTTTTGACAGATCAAACTGAACGTTTTTAAAAATTACGAGAATTGTCCCTCTGATCATAAAACATATTGACAGACGTAAGGTTTCCGATGCAGACGAAGATAAGACTAAGTACTAATGAGCTTGCAATTGTTCTGCTTATAGTGTCGATGGTTACCACTCCTCGTTGTCTCATTTTTTTTTTTTATATAGTTTGTGTCTAGTAGATGGCCACGTTAATTGCGGCATCAGGCGCATTCTTTAGGTCAGCCGAGGTGCAGATGAACGGGCACTTAGGATACTCCAGCAAGTGGGACATGGTCTGATCAGAAGCAGCGCACTCGCCCTAGGTGGATGGGTCAGTAATCCTGACTTCTTTCGAGCTTGCACTAGAAAGAGTATACAGAGTTACTTTTAGTTTAAATATATTTAATTCGAATTGGGGCATAACAACCTTGTTCCTAACCCACAAGTATGATTGATAGCAAATAATAGAGTTACATTGCCAAAAAAACTGGCGACGATACAATAATTATACGATGGGTACCTACCTGCTAAGATTTAAGACGTTCAAGATTGGTCTGCAAAAAATTATCCTAACGAACAATTCAGCCATTAATTGTGGTGACTGATGTTGATAATTCTACAAAAGAACAATCGACAATCGTCTAGAAAATTCGATTCTCTCTGTTTTAGCAACTCCTGGCGAGTATTTTCGGTAATATCATCATCTGCCTAGCCTTTTACCAACTATGTTTGGGTCGGCTTCCAGTCTAACCGGATGCAGATGAATACCATCATTTTCAAGACCTTAGTGTTAAAATTCTCGCTTGTAAACATTAAGCCTATAAAGTTCCCACTGCGGGGACACAGGCCTCCTCTCTGTGAGAGGGACTGGGCCTCAATTAAACACGGGGGCCCCATGCGGGTTGGTCTTGGTAGATGTCACATGTCTTCGATTTTTTGGTTCTAGGACATGTTTTCTCACGATGTTTGCCTTCACCGTTTAGAGAGCAGTGCTGATTAAATTATTTGCACAAAGTAAAACGCCTGGGTTCGAACCTACGACCTACATCTCGTAAGTCGGGGCCGTTACCACTGCCATGAGTGCCATGCAAGAGAAATATCCTCACAAATCCTACAAAAAAGACGTCGCCGTCACCTCAGAACAATCAATTTTCACGTTTTACCGACTGACACAAAACTGCTGAAAACTGGATATAAATCAAACAATTACAGGTAACATAGTATTGACTTAATGAGTTGAAAAAACACCGCAAATGTGTTTAGAAACTAGGCTGAGCTATTAGTATTAGTAACTGACCACACCCGGCGGATTGGTAAGACTACGGACGGATAGCAAAATAATCAATTAGTGATTCTTACAAAATAATTGTATCGGTCAAGTTTTTTCGTGCACCTGCTTGAAGGAAAGCCGGGTCCTTGCCACACCCTTGTTGTACTGAAGTGATAAACGATTTATGTGGCTGACTTTAGAAATATAATTTAACTAGCTTCTGCCCGCGACTTCGTCCGCGTGAAATTTCTTGTTACTCCGACCCACCCCGTCGTATCGCATCGCCTGCCCGCGCTATTACTTCGTTTTTGCTTAGCGTTCTTTCTGACTTTTTTTCTTTTTGCTCGGCTCCTTAAGGTCATAGCGTGATGTTAAATAGCCTATAGCCTTTCTCAAGGATTGGGCTATCAAATGCAAAAAGAATTTATCAAATCCGACTGGTAGTTCCAGAGATTAGCGCGTTCAACCAAACAAACAAACAAACAAACTCTTCAGCTTTATAATATTAAGTATAGATAGTCTAACATGCTTGTTAAACAGGGACACATACCCGCGGGGTAGTTTTGTAACACACTAATAGTAAGAATGGCTTTAATTTTGACAGTTCAACAACATTCATTGCGTTATTTACGTTGTTGAGCAGACAATTTTTTCGTACATGTGAAGCAATGGATTAGCAGTATCCTTCAAAATGATTCAGTTTGTGATTGAAAATGCGTTACGCACTTATAATAGGGTGCTGTTCAAATGCTAAAACTGCTTTACAAAACGGACAAACAAAACCTACATCATCAAGAAAATTAATCAAATCAGTATCATTCACCAGCCAGATAAACAAATTACCCATAAAACAAAACGCGAGATAAAGAAATCAACAGATACAATAGCAAAAACACCTACGCTAGTGCAGTTGTCGACGGTACCTGCGCGCACGCACGCCAACGCCTAATGATCCAATAATTAAAGCGGTTTTTTCGCTCAGTTTCGAACAATTAGACGCAACGCTTGATACTCCTAACGCGATTTCATTGTTACGATAATGTCGGTAATTATTTCACTTAATACTTTTAACTTTAATTGTGTACTCATCATTATTGGTACTTTTAAGGGTGAAAAGGTCAATTTGATGTGAGTGCCGTCCCATCATTCGTAGAACTTTGACAGTCATTACGGGTAGTCAAAAACCCAAAAGTCTGAGTCTTACCAAGAGGTATCGTGTTACTCAGTTACTGGGTTGTGGAGGTCAGATAGGTGTCGCATGAAAACACAATGTATCTCACAAGTAATACAAAATATACAAAAAAAAAATCGGTCAAGCGGTTTCGGAGTAGTTCGATAACAAACACTGTGACACGAGATTTTTATGTATTTAGACAAGAAATTTCACGTGGATGAAATCGCGGGCAGAAGCTAGTATCAAATAAGTAGGTACCAATTTAATCATCCATGAGCGGCCGTGAGAATGAGGCTAACATGGGTTTTATTGGTATTTAGACTACAGTGAAGTGAAGCGCATCTAATGATGAAACAGCATGGTCAAATCTGCATGTTTGTGGAGCATAATAATTATACTTACGTACATATTAATAACTATTCACCTGCACGGGGCCCGCGTGGTGGATTATGACCCACTCTCTCTAATTGAGAAGAGGCCTGTATCCCAGCAGTGGGCACTATTGTTCCCACGGCTGGGACACAGGCCTCACATATATACATGGTTTTCTCCGAAATTATGAAGTAAGTATCTATGTGTAATTTCCAGATTTTTGTAGACCAAGCTTCAGAGATTCATTATCTAGCATTTTCCCAACTATGTTGGGGTCGGCTTCCAGTCTAACCGGATACTGCTGAACCTGAATACCAAAATATAACATGAAGCGACTGCCTATCTGACCTGCAATAAACCGCTATGGTACCTGCAGCAATTTCAGTACTAGGAAGAAAAATATATACCTACAACGGAACGGACTAGTTCGTAGTACCTGATGCTCAAGTTATAAATTGAGCATTAGGCCTGTAACTGAGTTTGACAGTAGGACAGAGTCAATGTCTTATTCAACGTTTATACCAGAGGGGCAATTCTCGTAATTTTAAAAAACGTTCACTTAGCCTCAATCTGTCAAAAATACCTCTAAATTTTCTTATATTTTGACAAGTTTTTGACATTTGTTTGTCGGCCGAAATGAGACTGCGACTAGATTTTGATCGTTTAAAAAAGAAAAAAAAAAAAACGAGAATTGGCTTTCAAATTCTGTGAAAGCTACGGCTTAGCTGAATAAAATTCAGGCGTTCATGTGCATGTACCTTTTGATTTTCAATTATTATTCGTTATTTTAATTATGTTATGTTTACTGAGTTATGCGAAGTCTGCCTTGTATAATACCTAAACTAATCAAACAGCAGAGACATCGGCTCGCTGTTCCATACATTTTAACCGCATAGGTATTGTACTTTTCCATGAAACAGCTGTTTTTTTTATAACCGACTGAAAATCTCCACGCAGGTGGTTCAGAACCATGTGTCGAATTGGTTACAGTTTGCATGTCGATGCCCTGCCTCCGTGTATAACCTAATAATTACAGTAAACCTTACATTAACATAAATTACTTACATTGTTTTTAAAATCATTATTAAGTTATTTTTTACTCTCCACGGCTCACAGTGTATTTTTCGGACCTAAAAATGGACACCTCTTTTTTATTTAACTAATCGTTTCTGTTCGTCATTTAGAACATCAGAGTAAAACTCCCGCGAGTCAGTTCTTCTTAGTTTCAGAGAGATAAATTTTTAAAAATCGAACTCTGAAACTTCAAAAAAACCATAGAAACCTACTTTTACAATGAAAAAGGTATGTGATTTTAATGATTCTTGGGGATATTATTCCTATGTACATAAGGTATAATTTAAAAAAAGATTCACCCTAAAAGGTTGTACGAAAGTAAAGTTACAGCTTTTATTTTTAATTTCATACTTTATTTTTTTCCTCCGAAATGTACCATTATTCGGATTAGTTTTTTGACCAAAAATGTGCCTTTTATTGTTAGGCATTATCCCTAATAATTTCAAATCCGAATCTTGATATATCTCTGAAAAAAAAAGAAATTTAAATTATTTTGATAGGGTTGTCACAGAAAAATTATAATTTTAAAATATAACATATAAATAACATATTAATTACCTTTTCTTGTATTTTGAATTTTAATTATATTTTTGTGTTGTAAAAAGTTGACAACCCTAGACACCAAATTAACAGAAAAATCTGAAAAAAATTTGAACTCCAGTAACTCTTAGATATATTAGAATTCGGTTGTGAAAAAAAACAGTATGATGCACATTAGTATAAATAATTATTTCCTATTTAAAATAAATCCGAATACCAATACATCCTCTCAAAAAAAAATAAAAACCTAAAAACAGAAAAAAAATAAGTCACGTTGTTCCTGTTGAATTAGGAAATATTTTCTTCGCAATTAAGTGTGTTGTTTATTGCTACATAACATACTAAAGTTTCAATCGATATAGTCTAACTGTTATTGAGAAATTAACGGTTTTATAAAAAATCACATAAAAAAAAAACTAACTTTAATATTTATTTTCTCCGAAACTAAGAAGAACTGACTCGCGGGAGTTTTATTCTGATGTTCTAAATGACGAACACAAACGATTAGTTAAATAAAAAAGAGGTGTCCATTTTTAGGTCCGAAAAATACACTGTGCGGCTGAGTTACCAGCCTCATCAAATACATTTTCTAGCAAACATCAGTTCGTAAATTAGCGAAAACATATTATTTAATATTGTTTAAACTTTCTTTTAACCGCGTGTTAATTAATTATAAAACAAACAACAGGTGACGCAAAAAATACACCGTAAACTATTTTATTAATTGTGTTGCTACAGCTGAATAATTATATCAATTTCGTAGTTTTTTATGAATTGATGTGGTCAATGTGAAAATAAAGAAAATTATTTAATGTCGCTTGTTGGTTATTTAATAAATTTTTATTTTAAATCCGTTTTATTTTTAATGACGTGTTTATCATAACTGCAATCAATAAGCTACACTTTCATTACCTACATTTAAAGTCTGTTTTTTTTTTCTTTTTCGATAGGTACCTACCATGTGCTAAATACATGTACTTAATATTATAAAGAGGTAAAAATTGATTGTAAGTTTGTATAAGGGGGTGATCTCCAAACTATCAGTTGGATTTGAAAAAATATTTTTACATTTGATAGCCCAATTCTTGAGGAAGGCTATATGCTATTAAACGTCACGCTATGACCCTTAGAAGCCGAGCAATAAAATCAGAGAGAATGATAAGCGAAAATGAAGTAATAGCGCGGGCAGGTGATGCGATGCGACGCGGTGGGTCGGGGGACAAGAAATTTCACGCGGACGAAGTCGCGGCCAGAAGCTAGTACTCAATACGTAAGATCAAAATATCAGCCTGGTATTTCAAACTTATCATCTTATTTAATCTGAAATGTTTACATTACCCTTTTAAAGACTATAATTACAATATTTCAATATCGTTAACAGTGGTAATTAATCATGAAAATAATTTGTTAATGTAAGTTTGTTAGATAGGACCTTCTTCGTCATAATAAGTAAATAGAAGAGACCTTATGTTTCCATATCGTGAAGCGATATCTATAATACTAATTTATTTGTTAATAATACAGCCGGAAACGTGCTAGATTATAGCCCTGCTACGAAGTTTCTAAACGCATCTGTCTTTCTGTATGTTGATTCTTATCTCAAAAACATAAAATGTCTATGGTATGATCTAGAAACGACTTTTATCTCTTACTTCAGATAAAATAACCATAAATATATTTTATAACAATCTCATGATATCTAATTAATACTTCAATTATTTACTTTACATAAGATAATAATTAAATTACCGCCAATTATTTTATAACGTTATTTTTAATAATATGGAACAAGATATCACATCAAATTGACAGCAATCTATGACACTGCGACTTTTGACCTCAAAGATATTAATTACTAGCAGTGCCGCGCGGTTTCACCCGCGTAAATTTCGATCCCGTGGGAATATCGGGATAAAAATTACCCTATGTGTTAATCCAGGAAATGGTCTATCTATGTGCCAATTTTCATCTAAATCTGTTCAACGGTTTACGCGTGATTGAGTAACAAACATCCAAACATCTTCACAAACTTTTGCATTTATAATATCAAGTAGGATAATAAATTAAATAATGAGCGAGATGTTTTTAACAAATGGGAACGTTAATTACAACATTATTAGGTATATTTGTTCCAATAATCTGAGTAATATGTCTTACATATTTTTTCGTAGATATTTCGTAAGAGAACAGCGACAAAATTTTTATGCCCAATTAAACTGAGGTTGGTAAGTGATTAGATAGGTCATCATCATCTCCGTAGCCTCTTTTCCCAACTTCATATGTTGGGGTCGGCTTCCAGTCTAACTAAGATGCATCTGACTACAGTACCCGGCGATAAATATTGCACCTATTCGATCCTATCGATTTTATACAAACAATAAAAATAATTATCAAAAGAAGCAAATCATAATTGTTTTAACAGCTCCTAATAGATACCGGACTGTTTGTATTTCGTGCGACAGAGATAACGCTCTACGAAGACGAAATTAGCCGATTGTCTCTTTCCAAAGGTCGATGTGCAATATTTATCGCCGGGTACAGCGGTGCTATTCTGTAAAAATCTCACCGTGAAAGCTTAGGTGAAGTGAGCGTGGAGTGAGCTGTCAATAGTGTCAATTCCTAGCAAAAACAAACTCACTTCACCTAAGTTTTCACGGTGAGATTTTTACAGAATCGACCGGCTGTACCACTTTTACATGGAGCGACTAGATATTAGGTAATTAGATAGGTACCTACATAAATAGCTAGATTATCTGATTGATGATTCAAAGAAAGACTAAAGAAAATGTATTTCACTCAAAAGAGAGAGAGGCGATAGTGATTATGTACCTTTAACAGTAAGTACTTACTGATAGGTTGGCAGGTACTGGTGGTTCCATTACCAATGCGATAGTTTTACCTCAGTGCATTTTTTGACCTAGTAATTGTATCAGTCACTTGGCTCTTACTCTGAACACCAACCGACCTATTCTGTAAAAACTTCATCGTGAAAACTTAGGTGAAATGAGCTGTCAATAATGTCAATTCCTAACATCAAGTGAATGACAGCTCACTTCATCTTAGCGTGTCGACGGCAAAAATAGCAAGAGAAAAACTAATATCGTTTTTTTTTTATTTGTTTGGCCCGAAATTCAGCAACGCGGATACCGTACGCTGGCGAAGCAATTATGTCCTCACGTGCGCAGGTGTGAACATCTTCCAGCTCGCATTGGGCCCGCGTGGTAGATTATAGCCCACTCCCTTTCGAAGAGAGGCGGCCTGTGTCCCAGCAGTGGGAACATTATATGCGATTATAAGCGATTATGTATGCAGGTGATAGGCATGCGGTGCATGATGGGAGGTGCTCACAACTCTCTACAAACTCACTTCACTTACATTTTCTCGGTGAGATTTTTACAGAATATACCATCTGACCTTTGAGCATTCACCAAAGACAAAAAAAGACACGCCAATAGGCATCAAACTAACCTGTGTCTCTGTGAGGCTCAACGCCTGCGCAAGCTGTTTTCTTTCCGCTCCCACGACGTAATGATTCTTCTCAAACGCGTGTTCTAATTTCAAAAGCTGTGATGGCGAGAAAGCGGTTCTGATTCGCTTCGGCTTGCGGAATGGCTGAAGAAGGAAACCGGGGATATCTGGACCTGGGGACAAAAGGTTTGTTGTTAGCATAAAACACAAAACTCCAAACATTTATTTCAATTAAACCAATTACAGGGACTTTTGAATTATCAAGGAGTCAGTCAGTCAGAGAGATGAAGCTAGTTGCCCATTCCAAAGCGTAGTAGAATCCTTAGTAGTAGTTTCCCCCTATGGAATAATAAAAGATACCTAAAAGATTCTAGACCTAAAAAATTATTAATTTTTCATCGTTTATCATAAAAAAAAATTGCTGTTTCATAGAACATTGCAATACAAACGCGGTCAAAATGTATGGAACAGCATTTTTGAAGTGAAAACTTCTTTGGGTACGTTGGGCATTTTTTGAGATGGGGAAAAAACCATTGAAGCTGCCTAATGCCCGCCTTCCACTGCGAGCGGAGCGGGCTCCGTACGGACTCCGTTTAACTCGCAACGGCTTTTTTCATAGAAGTGCTTCCACTGTGAATGAGCGGACTGAGCGGATCAAAAGAGTACAGCTCATTTCCCGCCTTACTCGCTCCGCAAAGCCACAACAACTATATTGTACAACTATTTTTACTCCGGTCCGCTCCAATCATCAGCTCAGTTTCCGCTCATTACCCTTTTTTAGTGGAAGGCGGGCATAAAGAAGTTTTCACTTCAATAGGCCATTAATTTACAAGTCAATTTACTTTTGAATTGTCAATAAGTTAATCACAGTAGATATCACCAAGGTGTATGCTCTAATAGAGAAAATCATCTTTGCTGAATACCTACCTAATGTTAGTCATCGTGAGCATGTAGTTTGAAATAGTACATTACTTCAGAGGGAAGAAAGTGACAGTTCCATACCGAGATTATGGCATTTGCGCCACGAGCTTGCGAGGGGCGCAAACCATTTGAGGTATGGAACTGTACTTTATCCTGAGGGATGTATAGTGCTTTTTATTACACCTACGAGGAAAATTATGGACATAAATGCATAGAAATGTTTATATTTAGTTAAAAGTACAATTATTAAAAGTGCAGCTATTTTTTACACGACGCCTTAGTAACAAAAAATACTTAGGTACACGTTGAAGTGTATCAAAATCATACATAATCAGTCTATAATGTTCCCACTGGTGATACACAGGCCTCCTTTCTGTTCTCAAACTCAAACCATTTATTTTCAATTAAACCATTTACAGGCACTTTTGAATTGTTAAGAAGTCCGCGTTTTATATACAAAAATAATTTCGTTTTTAATTTTCTGTATGCACCGAGGAGGTTGGTAACTGGTAAAAAAAAAAAAACTGTATGTGGCCAGTAACAATTTACTTGAAATTTAATTAGTAGACAGTTAAAGTCTCTTGGCAGTATGACTGCTGACAAATTAAAAAAAAAAGAAAAACCGGGTATGTAATGGAATTTCATACATACTTCCCACCCTTGGGTCGGAAGGATTTTCATACAAACTTCCATACCTTGGGATGAAAGGATTTGAAGGGCGGGATAAAGGCGTTTCTTCCCTCTAATTGGTATAATTAGTATGTATTTTCAGAGCAGGTGTGATAAAAAATATATTTGACTTTGAGGCCATACAATTATAGCCGCACAGAGAATAGCCATATTTAAATAAAGTGTTGACATACTAAACATGTGACTGATTTATTTTTTTAATATTCTAATAACACGGAAAGTAATAATTTATAATACTGGCCAGTTTATTTTGACACACGGCAAAATACGGAACTAAAATTTTAAATGTATAGAGTTTGACAGCTCAATGACATTTGACATCGCGAGCATTGCCGCCAAGAAGTTTCAAGAAATATTGGACCCGGTAACCATTTCTAAATAGCGTAAATATTCCTACTTTGACAACGTTGATTGATACAACATAACTTATATGCGCACGCAGACATGACAAGAACAGTAATAAAATTGTCATTATACACACTTATTGAATGTTAAATATAAAATTCTTTACATTGATAAATAATTCATAAGTTTATAGAACGTACAATGACTGTAGCTTATGCGTTAAGACTATGATGAGATTTTTAAATGGTGGTAATTTCTTATAATTCAATTAGGAATACGATTCCATAAATAATACGATTTTTGCATACACCTTTTTGGTCACACCTTTTAACCATAAACAATAAAACTTCCTAGAATCTTGGCCGTTCACAAAACAGAATTCGAAAAAAGAACCAAGTATGAAAATTCCACGCGCACTATCCTCGTAGTGGCGTACCAACTATTAAAATTAAATTAAACAAAGATTACCACTAAACGACCGCTGCCCCAGGAGGATAATCCATCATCCACTTATGTTATTTCTACGTACTAAGAAATATGAAGTAATGAAACACCACAAATTATATAGTCGAGTGTTTCTGCTTTATAAATTCTATTTAGTTCTGTGTTGAAATTTGACGTTTGTTAGATTTACACAATAGTACTTTAGTGTTTGTAAAATGGGTATTACTATACGTTTTGCGGGTTATGGATCGTAATCAGCAGAATATTAATGTAATTTGCATATTTACACGTTAATGTATGTAAACGTACTGAGAATGGATTCACTTCATCCATTCGCATTGTGGTGACAAATAGGTGGTTGATTGAGTTGTTCATTCTATGAATGAATCAAGATAAGTAGGGGTAGTGGTTGCACTCTTTTTATGCAAATTGGCGACAATAATATATTAATTAAATACATAATTACAGCGTAGGTACCTATATCAAATCAAGAATTAACACAAAAACTTGCTTTATGTTCCGTGACTTTAGTATCATGGTCTTTATTTCTCTGGCTTCCCACTCCCATAATGGTTCTATTCAAAGCCCCACTACCGGTTTTGAAACTTCTGTATACAAAAGCAATTATATAATTATAATTAAAAACTGACACGCCCACTCCAAACAATTACTTGTAGATTACTGAACCAATTTAGGCCTCATATCAAAATAACAGCCATGCTAAAGGCCTCGTCCAACTTGGAACTTTAATAGGCCATTAGTTATGAGGAATAATATTACCCGTGGGTGGCTGCATACGCGTTCCGCACGCAGTGGCCTTGTGGCGACGTTCTGACATTTGCTAATGACATTATAATTGCACACATAACCATTTTACGCGGACCTATCTTCACCCATCCGCGATTCCACGCACACAATTTCCAAAATGTGCCTTATTATAATGGTCGTGCGTTTATAATGTAATATTTAAGGTACGATATCAATTACATCCAACGTCATTGTTGGTCGAGACATTAAAATTGAGATGTTATCGTTTATTTTTATTTATTATTCACCGGTGAGTTTTAATGAGGAGATTATTTTGTGAGCGAGATAAAACTGTCATAATCCAAGGTATTTCCACTTACATTGTCGCGCTTACAATACTATTAATGTCAATGATAAATATGTTACCTTCAATGAATGCTGTTATTAAAGTTAAAATAACTGTAAGTTTATGAAAAAGTCGTTAATTTCTTCAAGAGTTGAATTTTGGACACCTCTCTTGCGTACGATGGCTTTCTGTGATAATCGTGACTGTGACAGAATGAGTTACTACGTATTTTTATTTACCTCATATTTATTTGCAACGTTTAACTACTCCTTTATAATTAGCTGTCAGCCTTCAACCTCAAGTTTCGAATTCTTCAAATAAAATCGAAATACAAATGGAAACACAGGGCCGAGTGAGGAGGAAAATTCAATATTGAAACGTAACTTTCAAAAAGGTTCAACGGTTTTCCGATTCGAATAGAATTATATTGGGCAACAAGGATATCGACAAACCAAATATTTGCATAAGAAAATGGCGTCGCAAAAAAATGAAAGCGCGAAACAGATAGTACCTATTTCACAATGATTTACACTAGGCCCTAACCTTTGCTTGTGACATTGTCATTACATAATGTATCGTCTAATTGATGACATAATTTGGGGAGCCAACCAATCATTGTTAATTAACGGGTAGGTAGGTGTGTACTTAATTCCCTGAAGAATTGACAAATGTCAATTTGCTTTCGGAATTAAAACTTTTATTTCGTAATATTCATGCCAATTAATACAATACAAATGATTATGACGAGTTGAATTTAGGTGCTGTCAAAGTGTCGACTGGTGGTCTACAGATGGCAAAAGAAATGTCGTAGTTACTTTGTGTAAGACGAAGTTATCATCGTGTGGTCTATTTTAAATGCAGCAATAAACTGTTACATTTTTTTTACAACTGGTGCTGATAGATAAGAATATTTAACATTGTACTTATATTCCAAATTGATAACCATTTGAACAGAGCTATAAGAAAATGTTAATGCCAATACATTCAGCATCTGTTCCTCGCTAAGTAGTCCTCTGATAATAAAGACATCATCACGCCATAACCCTTAACATAATTACGAAAACTTAGACATTGCTAAACTCATTAAGCCCATTTAAGTAAAAATACCAACAATAAACAGCTTATATAAAGTATATAATTGCTGAATAACGACAATTTAATTACCTGGTACGTTTATGTCAACGCAAATGTGCGTTTTGCGTGATAACACACTGGTTTTGCACAAGTGCGGCAATTTATTTCTATAACGCGTTTCACACTAGTCTTTACGTTTGGCCTACTTGTGACTTATTAGTCCCTATTAGCAACGATCTGATAAAGTGCCCTATATAACGTTGGCAAAGGAATTGTATTCAACATGCAACGATAACAAATGCAGACTGTCGGTGCTGTCAGGTATAAAACAATTTTAAATTTGAATGAGGAAAGCGTTAAGTTTTTTCTGGGCGAGTGAGGCAATAATACAGTTTTTTTTTTAACTTAGTAAATGAGTATAATATCGAATGGAAAAATAATTTGAGATTGCTACTATTTCTTAAGTAATTGAAATCACAAACATCCTTATCTACCAGATAACCCGTGGGGGTGTCACAAAACACATAAACTTTTTGTTTTACGACCACGAGTCAGATAATTATTGTAATGACGTTCATAAACCTAAAAGCTGAAGATAAATTCATTAAAACAATATCACACAGTGAACGATAGACTAATTTACCCAAAAATAATATTTTTAAATAGAACTAAAGCCGATCTTGTAAGGTCACTGCGCGCTGAACTCTTTAATTAATGATTTTTTTGATAGCAAACACAATTAAACAGAAATTATGAATTGAAAATGCCCGTCATCGCTTAAAATAGGCTCCGAGATAGAGTTTATTATACTATTTATATTAAACGATGATGGACCGTGACATCGTAAACGATTTCAGATACTACTGTACGATATTTCATTTCGGCCATACTCTTTTAATTAAACATCAGCTTTTAATGTGGCGACGGCCGAAAAAATTGATAAGCTTTAAAAATTATCGACCAAAACAAATAAAACAAACTTCTAATAAGATTCCCATTATCTTCAGCTGGCAACAGCAATAACTCAAGTTAATTAATCATAGTTTTCGTTGCTCTCCGAAGCCTTCGACATTGTAAATCATTTGTCTAACTACCGATCGCATCACTAACAAAATGGCTGCCCACTCAAAGTTACCAACACAACAATCATTATAAATCGTTGCTTTTTAACGTCAGTTAATCGTCGCAGTCGCCCGACAACAAAGTAAGCTCAAATTACAGCCAATTATAAGCTATTCAATCCTTTTAGTGGAAATATGGTTTGAAAAAAAAAACACGTGGTTTAACAATATGTGGTAATTAAGAAAAAAGCGCGCGTAACGAAAGATGTGACGGGCAGTGCTACCAACATGTTTAACGAGGCAGATAGTGATGTGCAAGTATCGATAAGTAGGACGATTGATAATGACATGCAAATAAGCTTCTAATTAGTGTAGCGATTTAAACGAAACTCACACGACCAGTAGTTCAAACAAGTATTTTTTATGAATCATAATTATAAATAGGCACCAATATCTATGTGATTATCTTCGTCAGTTAATATATCTATTAATCTTGTTATTGGCATAGAAAGTTTGAGAATAATTGCATTAAACACATTTTTTGCCTAATCATAACTTTCTACCTCAGCGATAATAAGAAAAAATAAAAGAAAGATACGTTTGCTAATTTTATACAACATAATATCGTTTATGTTGAAGCCAGTTAGCTCAGCAGGTAATGAGATCAAATTGGACCAAATAAAATACTTAAAAAATAAACTAATCGACTAAAGAGCAACACTATAAAATAATCAAATTTCGAACAACAATGGCGTCAGTTGATAATCGGGAGCAGGGTCCTCGCTCACTCACAACTCACATAAAACTTTCTTTGTCAAAACGCATATTAGTTTTGTATGAAAAAATATTTTATTTTTATTATTTCCCCTTTTTGTGACGATTTTGACGGTCTGTGCGCGTTAAGCCAGTTTAATTAAAATCGAGTTCTTTACAATGTCGTCGGGTTCATAAAAATAACATTGGGTTGCAGATAAAAATGGGGATGATAGAGCAACTAATCCATGGGAGTTTATTATGCATATTTACTGTACAGAAAGAGGGACAAATTATGATGGCGGCCCTTTGTTGACTTAAATAATGGTGTGAAATTGAGTAGGGTAGTTGAAGATTACTTGAGAACGGTAGGGGCTACTGTTTTCATTGTAAGTTATCTATTTAATTGAGTATGTACATAGATACAAATGGTCTTTAATATCAAGTAGAACGTATGTTCGTAGAAAGGCCGTATGTACGTTTTGTGTCAAAATATAGGAACTTATATGTCGAAATATTAAAAATCTTAATGTCACCCTGTGTCAGTCATTAAGGGGCTTACAGGACCTAAACACAAAAAACACAAATTTTAGAAACAATAAAAGTTTATGATCGAATGCAGTAAACAAAATCAGAAAAATATGTTATTCTTCAGGATATATGCTAGGTAGATAGTGTGTTGAAAACATAATACAACTAATTTGATACGATAGAAAAAAAACATGAAGAAACCTTCAAAAACTTTCTATTTACAATAAAAACCATACTAATATACACATACCTACAATCATTCTGATTTTTTGTCAGATTATTCTACAAGCAACATTCAAAAACACTAGTGTTTCAAGTTTCTAGTCCAAACAATAGTTTTTCTGTAATTAAATAATTGCTTCATAGTTTGCAATAAATTACCAGCGTTGTGTCATCGCGCTTCTCTCTCTTTTCTATGCAGTCCGACAGTGACCGCGCTTTAGGTCATGTAAGCCCCTTAAAAGACAATATTGATCACACAAACATTACTTAGGACCATAAGCTTCTGAATTCAATACTTAATATTGGCACACTGCTCATCGCCCGCGAAAATTACTAAAAACATAAAAACGCTAATAATTTCAACCTTTCTAAAAGAATGTCTGTAATAAAAAGAACATCCGCACTCTCAAAAAAAAAAAAGACCTGTCAAACAAGCCATAGACAAAAAGTCGAACACGCACTGACAACGTCAAATAAAAAAAAAACAGATCTGCGCCGAAAAAAAAACGAAAATCTTCCACACAAATCCGGGACACATCGTAAACGAGACAAGAAACTATAAATTCATGTCGTTATCATCATAATTATGTTATCACTATTTTAATTGCAGCTAATGGGTCGATAGTTACAATGTATTCGGGCTATAGGCTATCGGCGATACAGTAATGAAACAGAGCACGATCGGGTCAAACTGCCATGATATTGTTTCAAAATAGTTTTATTACTGTGTACTTACTTGTTTTAACGTCTAGTTGGAGTCATAACTAATACTAATGATTGACTAATTATTTAGAATTTGAGATTTAATTATGTTCCAAGCGTTCCGCTATTGAACATGGGCTTTGCCAGTGACCGTCCTTGGCAAAGCCCCAGTACATGGCTTTTGCCAATGACGGTCCGACCTATACTGTAAAGATCTCGCCGTGAAAACTTAGATGAATTGAGCTGTCAATAGTGTCATCAGGTGAAATGACAGCTCACTTCAAGATCAGTTTACCAAAATTTTCACGTTGAGATTTTTACAGAATAAACAGTGTATGGTTCTAAAAGATCGTCTGTTTCAAACACTGGCTAAGATATTGAGATACAGTTTAAAAATTACGGGTCTTAAGAGGTAGGCGAGGGTAAGAAAAGGTGCAATATGATTTGTAGGAATAACAAGCACATTGAAATGAGAAACCAGAAGAAGGTGCCATTTTTAAAACCGTTAAATTTAAAAATGGACCACCAAATTTTTTCAAAGTATCACAGAACGTGACAGACTGGATGCAGACGTCAGAGAATCTGGTGTTGCGCCGCAAGTTGGGAAACCGGGGCGGCTGAAGTCCCAAGGTGATGAAATAAATAATTTATTTTTCACACCACCTGCTCGAAAATGTCAAATTATATGTCAAGCAACCTTAACCTAAAGTGAGTCATTAGTGGCCGGGGGCACAGCCGGTCAATAATGTTGTACTGGATTTCATTATGACCCGCTGGTCAATAATGTGATTTGAATTTGGAATCTCACATGCTCAGCGAAATTGGCAGTATAGTACTAACAAACACCCTTTGGTGCCAGAAAGAGCAAAGCTATTCTCGATACCCTTACTACGCGTGAATGATATTCTCGATTTCCTACAAAATCATAACGACTGCTTCTTCATATCGTTGCCATGTTTTCGAAAACATAATATTGTAAGAATAATTAGATAACTACGAACCAATTTTTTAAAAGGAATGGAAGTGCATATAACTAACTAGTTCTAAATATGTTATTCTTACTGTTTGTTTATTTAATAAATACTTTGTTTTTGTACTATGGCTATTATTTTCTCACAGTAGGTGTAAAAAGTAGAGTATCCTCCTCTGGGCTAAAGGTGTCTTTGCCTTGGGCTAGCTTGAATCCCTCGCTGCATTAAGGATTCTTGTATTAACTCCCTCGCTTCGCTCGTGAGTTAAACTCTTAATTCCCTCGCTGCGCTCGGGAGTTAAACCCCGAATCCTTCATTGCGCTCGAGATTCAATATGACGCCCGTGACATAAGACACAACTTTAGCCCCTCGGTGCATAATCTACTATTACTTTAAACGTTTATATTGCTTAGAAATTTCTTAGTAACAGTCCAGAGTTTGGAAGTTGGCGGTGTGATACCCCCGTGCCTCGGAAAGCACGTTAAGCCGTTGGTCCTGCGCCTGATCTCTCTTCGGTCGAGTGGATTTGCCGTCCCATCCTACAGTACCCGGCGATAAATATTGCACATCGACCTTTACCTTTTTTTGTATTTTATACAAAGAATAAAAATAATTATCAAAAGAAGCAAATCATAATTGTTTTAGCAGCTCCTAATAGATACCGGACTGTTTGTATTTCGTGCGACAGAGATAACGCTCTACGAAGCCGAAATTACCCGATTGTCTCTTTCCAAAGGTCGATGTGCAATATTTATCGCCGGGTACTGTACTATGAGAGTGAGGGCTCTTCCCTCACTCACATAGCACGATACGAGTGCACATTTGTGCACTATAATATTTCTCGCGCCGAAGGCTTTGGCCGCCGCGCCGTGGCCGAAATACAGTCTGGAGGACTTTATTATTTAGTGTTTTCGATTCAGGCTCTCGTACATTCACAAACTCAGACCTTCTTCACATGGCGATTGGCAGCTAATATTGGCTAAGAGAGGTAAGTATATTAAAAGAAAATTAAGCGATCACCATTAGCTGCCGGCTGCTTACCTATTATGCCTGCTGATTTGAATGCCCAACATTTATGTTGGGTAATCAAATCAAAAGTCATTTATTAGGCTGAGAATCAGCACTTTTCGAACGTCAAAATTATATAAGAAAGTCCCCCAAAACACCCGCCCTTTACCACTTCCTAGTGCTTTCGCTGGGGAGGAGGAGTGGCGCAACAAACTCCCCAGCAGTAGGTACAGCTGTCTCTTCAGTTATAAAAAAACTTGCTTCTATACATATAATAGTAGGTATGCAAAGTAGTTAATATTACGAGCCACTGCCATATGCCAGATAGTCACGCCAATATACCAATACATATAATGTAAACTATGATCAGTAAAAAAAAATTTAGAAATCAAAAAACACCTAATTAAAAGCCTCCACGCATAAACGACGTGATAGTCTATATGTACCTATACAAATAGCAGCTTAGCTTAGTGATACTACCATAGTTATTAAGTTTTATTTACTAACAAAATTGTTACTAAATTAATAAGTATACTTAGGCTATGGTATGTATGAGTCTTTTATCCTGAAAATAAATGGTTTATTATTATTGTTATATTTAAAGCAATGCTGGGTTATGTTCACATAGCTGTCAAGGTCGAAGTGACAAATGATAAACTAGGACCATTGAAGTAAAATAAATAAATATTGTTGGGAGGATGGAACACAGTGACTTAGGAAACTATGTTTAAGGGGCTTACTGGACCTAAACACAAAAAACGCAAGTTTTAGAAACAATAAAAGTATATTATCGACTACATTACCTAAACAAAATCAGAAAAATATATGAAATTCTTCAGGATCTATGGCTAGGTAGATAGTGTGTTGAAAACGTAATACAACTAATTTGATACGATAGAAAAAAATCATAAAGATACCTCTAAAAACCGTCTTTCTACAATAAAAACCATATTAATATACATACAATCATTCTGATTTTTGTCAGATTATTCTAAAATACCAAAACAAACCAAAATACCTACTAGTTTTAATTTTTTCGTGTAAACAATAGATTTTTTTGTAATTAAATAATTGCTTCATATTTTGCAATAAATTACCAGCGTTGTGTCATCGCGCTTCTCTTTCTTTTCTATGCAGTCCGACAGTGACCGCGCTTTGGGTCATGTAAGCCCCCTGCACTTTCCACACTTTCTTTGAAATCATCGTTCTTACTATTGCTTAGAACTTAATTCATTGTAAGAGACAGTACAATGTGCTTATAGCAACAGATGGAGTTACAATAAATACTATAGGCATTTAGGTTCAAAGATCAACAGCGTGGTCAATATTTTTCTCTAATTGATTTCTAGAAACCGGTAGTGTGATGCAATAATCTCATCTTTGAGTATGGGTAGAAGAGGACAGTAATTTATTCTGACCATGATATATTTCCAGCACTATTTCATGTCATTACGGTTACCTTCCGATGTACAGACGCCAGCACATCAAGCTACCTGAAACTGTCAAATTTTCCTAATCAACTTTGAACCTAATGATTTAGCGATAAAGTTGAAAATCTATTAAAGAAATTTGACAGATTGTAGTAGCTTGATGTGCTGGCGTCTGTACCGTGTCTTGAAACGTCTTATTTTGCTTATCCTCAAGACTATTAATTTTGCGCTTTGGAATTAGAAGAGCGAAATGAAATGTTTATTTCTGTAAGTTGATCTTTTAACGCACTTTTACACGTCAATATATGCAAACAAGATGGCGCCGGATTTTCTAGATGACTGATCCCTGAGAATTAAGACCGGAACAAACTCAGAGGTCATTGTCCATACATTATATTAGGATTTTATGTGATTATATGCAGGGAAGAGATGATGCCCGGATTTCTCTAAGTCAAGGTAGTCTTGTAATATTTCCACAACTTTAATACACTACAGAACAGACTTATTATAGATTACTTTATGCGTGTGGACATAATCAAGATTCTATGGCAGCTAGTGACATAAAAAGTGTAATCAATAAAATATCTATTTAAATCAAGAACATGAAATATTTTAGCTCTAGGAAAACAATGTTTAATAATTATTCTGGTAGCAAAAATGCTAAAGAATTTAATTTATAGTAACAATGATGAAAAAATGATGACGTCACGCGTCATCCCGGAAAGTCAGCCTATTGGCGCCCTGTCTGGGACTAAAAACGGACAAGCAAAAATGCGAAAGATTTTCTCATTTCACTAAAGAACCCTAAAAAGAACACTAAAACGCGAAAAGCAACAACAACTAATTATGAAAGATACGTTGTTTGTAATTAAATCATAAAATTTTAATTGACTTCATTAATTATGAGTAATAAAACATATTAATTGTGTATATCTGCGACGGCATATATAGGTACGCGGCTATGTATTAACATAAATTATAATTAAGATTAATGTTGTAACATGGCTGTTAGATGTAGATGATATAGTTTCGCTGTGAAATCTCTTGTAGGCGGAATTAGGAGTATAAGTTATTTTTTTTTTTTATGTTAAACTAGATTTTGTCTGCAACTTTATTCTCTAAACATTTATTTCAAATAGGCACATAAAAGGCACTTTCGATCGTGAAAATTAAAAAAGAAGAATGGGCAAGAAACTCCACATGAGGTCCTAACTACGTACTCATATTATGTCAGCTGGTTTTTATTTCTCATAAGAACTCACACACACACACACACACTCGCACTCACACTCTAGTTTTCACTGCTACATAGTGTAGGTAATGTAATAGACAAGACAGTGTCCCCTAGGTAAGTAGGTAGTAGGTACCTACCTACCTAGGTAGTTAGTAATATTTTTCAGTGTGGGTAACCCAAAATGGCCACTATATTCATCTCATAGGCAGAAATTAAAACAGTAGGTACTCAAAACAAAAAGATCCAACAAAAAGTTTTTAGGTAAGTAGGCACTACTTTACCATAATTACACTCCTTTTTGGACAGTCGTTTAAAAAAATATACTTAAGGCTCTTTCAAACAGGCGCGACACGCGATAAAATCGCGCCCTTAACAAAACAATCCTCTAATTGAACCTTAAAACCAATACACAAAGAGACAAACAAAAAGCCGTAACTAAACTAACGGACGACATAACGGCATTTTACTTAATTAACCAAGTTTGCTTAACGGTAAAATTTAAAGAAGTAAAGAAGCATAAAAGGATAATCTGACTTCAACAAGACAATAGGAATAAACAAACTTATTAAACGTCTTTGTACGTCAAATAATCGCGGCTTAAAAAAAACTATTGTCGCCTACGTGGCTCTTGGTAACCACACTTTATAACCTCTCGTCTTTAAAAGGAGATGCCAATCACAGTATTTAAACATCTATATTTTTTTTATAAAGGTTTAAATAAGCAACTTAAATTATATCTTCTTGTCTTGGTTTGACATTATCAAACTTTGACCTGTCAAATCTTCAAAAAACTAACAGAAGACGATCACGATCGATAAGAGTAACTTAATAATTGACAGATTGGCATATTTACTGATAACTGCTCCGAAAGATCACTGCCATTAGATAACAAAAGTAACAAATAAAATTAAAACTACAAAAAACATTTATGCACATTTTTATGCCTCAAATTTCTTTATTGGGCCTACAAATGGTAGAAAATGCCATACAATATATCCGCCTCTATACATTTGTGTTCTTGTAAAGTATTTAATAAATAAATAATGAAAAGATAATTAAAAAAAAAATAATAATTCTTAAATGCCAGACTGCAATCATCTAATACCAACAAACAAAAAGCAACCTCACGAAATGCCAAAGTAACAAAAACATACAGCTTTATTTTCGCGTCAAACGGATTAATCTGTAACTTTCTTTTTACAAGCAAAGACAACGATCTGAACGTACTCAGATAACGGGCTTTTTATCATAATGGCTTCGTGTTCCGATAAGCTACTACTTTTTTTAAACATTTTAATTCTGTCAACGACGTATCTTAACACGCGACGACCCGGGCGAATCGATAATCTTTTTAGAAAAAAAAAAACTATTTGTTTTTTTTTTTTTAATGAATCAGCCTGTCGACGAACAATCCAATGACGAATCGGTCTTAGTGCGGAATCCAAAAAATGTGGTCGTGTCATTCTTGCGTTTCAACGTTTTTACGTTTCTTGCCGGCTCTTCTCCTTCGGAAACGACTACTTAATTGAAACCGTGAACCTAGCTTCTGACATTTCTTAAGTGCCCATATAGGCTTATGTGAAATAAAATGTTTTGATCTTGACGTATTAGGTACGTTAAAAGGCATAAAGCCTTGCCGACAGGCGCGACGCAACTATAGTAGAACAATTTCTATGAGAACTTCATGGAAATTGCTCTACCAGAATCCGTCGCACCGGTCGTCGCTCGCGTCGTAGGTACCATTGTGCACGAGCCTTTATGCGGTACAAACACAAATATCCCGTGATACTTTTCGTTAACTAGCGGCTATAACTTGATGATTTATTGCTCACGAGAGCGCATTAGTAATGACAGGTTGCTACCCCATCGCATACATCCACTGGAACCTGCAATTGAGCTTCACAACCAATAACATTACAAGTAAAAAGAGGTACAGACGCCAGCACATCAAGCTACTACAATCTGTCAAATTTCTTTATAGATTTCCAACTTTATCGCTATACAGTATTAAGGTTCAAAGTTGATTGGGAAAACTTGACAGTTTCGGGTAGCTTAATGTGCTGCTGTCTGTACATAGGTTAGCGGCCCAACATTCGTTCTTTAAAAACGGCAAATTTACTTATCCATACTAATATTATAAATGCGAAAGTCTGTCTGTATGTTACCTCTTCACGCTTAAACCGCTGAACCGATTTAGATGAAATTTGGTATACTTAGAGATAGTTTGAGTCCCGGGAAAGGGCATGGGATAGTTTTTATCCCGATATTGCCACGGAATCGCACTTATGCGGGTGAGACCGCGGAGCCCTGCTAGTTGTTAATATTTTCACTTTGTTAGCTTAGTTGTTAATTTTATTGTGCATGCTGTGATCTCTCTATAAGTGAAGGTGTGCACCTACTTATTATCTGATATTACCATTTATTTTATGTGTCATGTATTGTGTAGGTACATCTTTTGTTGGAGATCCTAAATCACACCAATATTATAAAGGCGAAAGTTTGTGAGTGTGTGTTTATATGTTTGTTACTTCTTTACGCTCAAACGGTTGGACCAATTTTGATAAAATTTTGTAGGTAGGAGGTAGCTGACACTCTGGATTAGCATATAGCCTACTTTTTATCCCGATATTCCCACGGGATCGACACTTATGCGGGTGAAACCGTGGGGAGTTAGTAATCTATATAACTAATGAAAGAAAGAAAGAAAGAAAAGAAAGAAAGAAAATACATTTATTTAGCACAGACTAAGATACACACAATATACCAGGTAGTTAGATATTAGTCGTAGGTACATCAGAACGAACGAACACTTTTTACTTGTTATTAATTGTTTTCAACCGTCCTTTCATCCAAAAGCAAACATACCAAAACAACCACCAATACTCACGTATATTATCGAATAAAATACACCCAACTAACATCGATATTTATTTCTAATTTATCGAATAAAACACGTGACTAGTCTAGTAGGAAATATGTAAGCAGGAAATGAAAATTAGTTGAATAATTGAAACTGTACGTAATACATTTAAAGGCTCATGTAACCTCAATGAGAGATAATTAAGTGCATAGTAAATGGACTTCCCTTAATAACTAAGTGCCTAATATGTCTTTATACTGTGGTATGGGTGTTTTATAACATTTCAGAACGAATCGCCGGAATGAACCGCCATTTTGAAAATAAAAACTGGTAGGTAGTAGATAGTAAATAGGTTCTAATCACGTTCTAATAAAGAAAATAAAAATCTGCATGAAATAGGCACGCTTAGAATAGAATGATAACTTTTTATAATATTCCGCAAAAAAAAAACGATAAACGCGTCGGTAGATAGACTGACAAAGTTTAACGATATTTAAAAATAAAAACGTACATCTTAATAGCTAGTTTTTAATTGTCAATCTGCCGCCGGAAATTCAAATCAGCTCCAAATTCGACAATAAAAATCGTATTATTGAATAATTTGAATCATAAAACGAATTAGATCGTTGAAAACGCAATTAGTGATAGGATGTATGTTATGTTGTCAGTGTTTGATGATGACAAGATCATTAGAAAAAAATAGTTCCCATAATGGTTTTTTCAACCTTACGACCTTACGGCTGTGAAATCTGGCATAATATAGCAACAACATTAGAGACATTTCAGCGAAGTTACTAAAAGGCAATCTTAGAATGTCACTGGGGTAGAAATAGTCAATTTGGCGGCAAAGAGAGCAGGCCAAAACCATACCCTACTTTATGAACTGAAATCTGATGACATGCAAAAACTCAATAAGACAAGCGACAAATAAAAGCGAATCCTTCAATTTGGATAAGGAAAGATTCTGCGATGCTATTTTGTTTTAACGCTTTGGATTGTGTTACAAGGTGATTGCCAGACAAACATCAGGAAAAACCAACGAAGGATATTTGGCATAACACCAGGAAATTTAGACAAGAACAAGAAATGGCCTATACGGTGACATGACCTCAATAGAATGCTGGCCTACTGTGTTTCTATAATGTTCTAAATGAAGATGGTATAAATGCTAAGAATCGTCAAATTGATGCGGATCATAGCAATGATTCAGAAAAGGAATTGGCGGAAGATTCGAAACGTCATCTTCCCACCATTATCCCCATTTTTTTGCGGTTTTCTCCTTCCACGCATCATCCATCGCTTCACTATTAACTATTTCTAGATATCTATATCATCTTACACACAATTCATCAACACGGGATGATTCCTGCGTTGGCCAACTTAGGAAACTGACCTATTGGAACACAATGTGTCTGGAGCATATTTCTTTGTATACATTTTTTTTTGGCTCGGATTGTAAAGTTTTTTTCAAAGACATGACCCGGCTTGGGACAACAAAAAATAATGTAAAACTTTTCTCATGAAGTCGTGATAATAAATTATAGCATAATTGGCCAAATATTTGTGGGACTATACCGTAAGTACCTTACTGTCAATATAAAAAGTTTGATGATTAATCAAGTGATTACATATTCAAAGTTTCTTTTTAAGACCACAACATTAGTAAGATGGGTATTACAAGTATTTGTCTTTGTATTTTTTTGTATTATCTTACATTCTGCGTGAATTTTCCAAACGCCTATACGGCATAGCTCGATGAAATCATGGTCCCATCGTTTATTTTTGGGTTCTATATTTTAGAATCGATCGTCTATCTTCTTCTAAACAACGTCAGAATTCAAAAACTTTAACAAATTTTTTTAACTGCTGTTGTATATTTATAAAAATGGAAAATGCTTTCTGAGTGAAAACTGCAAAAGCTGTTTTACCCGGTCAAACTACAAGATGAAAAATGGCGTTTTATTCGAGCTAATTTGCAAATCAATGTGTAAATGGCAGGGCCAACTACAAAACATCAGGATTATTGAAAACAGGAGTTATTGTTGAAGTTTTATACATAACGACGGCACTGCTTTAAATTTTGCCAATACCAACTGCATATTCCTTAAAGGAATAGCATTGGGTCCATCGTAAAATATCATGCAGTCAGGCTGCAAGATATTTTAAAGTGATTAGGATAGAGATCCTAATCACTTTGTGAAACTGACAATAATAATATAACAATAATAATGTCCTATATGATTCTACCGACCAGAAGAAAATTAAAAGCTAATCACTAGGACACAAAACTTACCTCCAGGAAACCGGTGTGGGAATATCCTGCCATGCCTGTTGATGAGCCAGGGGTACAGCGTGTAGGACTCCCGGGGGACAGGCGGCTGGGGGTGCGGGGGCGGGTGCGGCGGCAGCGGTCCTCCAAAACCCTGCTGCTGATGCGCCAAAGCCGCAGCAAGAGCAGCTCCTTGGAAGTGCGCCAGAAACTGGTGGTGATGACTCTGGGCGTCCAAATACGGCAGCCTCTTCAACTCAGGAGAAGGAAACACCGCAGGCAACGCACTGGGCCTCAGCAAAGGTCTGGGTGAAGGACTTCTCGGGGACGCAACCGGCGAAGGGGAGCCAGGACTCGCCAGCGGCGGCGACGCATGCTTCGGCCGCTCCGAACCTCCCACTATACTGTCTATACTAAATCCTATCTTCGGCTTCGATGGCACCGCCACCACAGGGGTCGGTGCGAGAGGCATCATGCTTTTGCACACAAGGGGTCCGTCACAAAAAAAATAATACACCAAATCAGAAGCACATGTCACACAGAACACAATCCATCGTGACGCGAGCGCGCGATACGAACGCCAAGGCGGCGCGCGGCCGAATGAGCCCTCCGCACTCACGAGACGCCCGTCGACACGAAAAAAAAAATAACGAACATGGACTCCTCACCTCCTATTGGACGGTATTTACCGAGGGGTGGCGACTGATCTCCGAGCTGCACTCTTTATTTGAATGTCTGCTGTGCGATTGGCCAGCAGGCGTGTAGAGGTGTTATTTGAATTTGGAACGCTTTCCCAGTGGGCGGTTTGCGTTAAGAGCTTGTGATTTAGCCGGCCGTATGGTGTATTACACCAGATTTGTGGCGCGAAACGCGTCGAGTGGTGCTTTCGAATTTTGTTGGTTATGATTCAATTAAGGCGTCGATTGGGTGGGTAATCGCGGTCGACTTGCTCGTTTTGGGCTAGTCGGCTCGCGCTGCGCTCGCCCGCTCCGCTCGCCTCCGCACGGTGTAATACTTTTTAATTAAGTCCGATGCTTTATTAGCTTAATGTCGCGAGATAAACGTGGATTTTTCAACGATTCCCGCCAATAATTGATTCTTACAAAATGGCGGACGTTTATAGTCGCGTTCGGTTTAATTATTTTTATCGGTAATAAAATAATTTGTTGCAACGGCCGTACGATTGTTTCTTATGTAGTTGAATTAAATTTTAATGAAACACGATAAAGTTTGAATTTCACGGATATTTTCCACCATTATAAACTAAACAGTGTTTGGTAAATAGTTGATTTTTTAATTAAAATTGTTATGCTTTGTAGTCTGTGGTGCGTTGTGATTGATTTTTGTTTTTTAAATACAGATTGGTTACTTTATGATACCTATTAATTATGAAACATTGAAGTGGGTAGGTACAATTATTTTGATAAAGCCTTTTTAGAAAGATTATTTTAAAATTAAATCGGTTTGCATTGCGCGGGTTACTTTTCCTTTTTTTCAAAATGTAGGTAGGTAAGCATCTACGGAGTACCTAATCATTATTTAATTTAAAGCTAATTTATTAAATTGAATCATCATCTACCTAGCCTTTTCCCAACTATGTTATGGTCGGCTTCCAGTCTGAATACCAGTAGGTATTTTACATGGAGCGACTGCCTATCTGACCTCCACAACCCAGTTAGGTACTGGGTAATACGATACCCCTTGGTAAGACTGGTTGTCAGACTTTCGGGCTTCTAACGACTGTCAAAGATCCACGAATGACAGCCGGGACCAAGGGCTTTACGTGCTTTCCGAGGCACGGAGGGATCTCGGTATGTACCTAAAGATGGTCACCCATCCACAGACCAACCGCGGCAAGCGTAGCTTAACCTGATCGATCGACCTGTGCGGCGGTTATTAGGTATTTAGCCACGTTGTGTGTTTAATTTATTAAAATGAATGACTGATTAAAATAATTATAGTACAAACAGTACAAATAGTAGGTTTAAATTATTTGAAAAATCTACATTTTGAATCATTGTTAAATGACAAAAGCCAATAGGTATTTAGATTTTTCGCATCACAGCCGATCCTATTATAAAATAGGTTACAGTAACGCATCTAAGGACCAAATTTAGTTTACCTTGATGACATTCTATGTCCAAATATTGAATCAAACGAAATTATGGCTTAGGTAACTATTTTGTTTTGTTTGTTAATTTCATATAGGTAGGTATATAGGCATACTTTAAAATGCAGTGATGGTGGCATTAGCAATAAGGTACTTACATAATAACCAACTATGATAAAATTATAGTTGCAGGTATGTTCAGATACCAGCTCATCAAGCTACTATACAATCTGTCAAAATTCTTTAATATAATTTTCAACTTTATCGCTAAAGGATAAACTTCAAAGTTGATTGGGAAAATTTGACAATTTCGGGTAGGTTGATGTGTCTGTACTCTGTACCTATCTACGTTCAGTTTTCACAAACATTTGAGGCCTCTACGACACTATACACCTATGTGCCTATTTTTCAACTGTACCCTAGCATCAACCGTAGAAGTATCAACCTATCAGGATTGTGCTCATATAGGGAAAATAACTATTATGCAAAGCAAACCCAAGACACTATAGGTACTTTAGAACAACTGGTCTTATCACCTAGTTCGTGCAAATGGCATGGATTCCCTCATAGATTAAATTATGACACTATCGTCAACTCAATGTTCTCTCAGTATAAATAACTCCATCAGTTAACGCGATCATTTGACCCTATCAGTTGACGGGCCTTAAGGACCTTGGAATCATGCACAGGATAAACCCGTGCACACACGAATAACGTGCAAAGTGCAAAGGTAAAAAGTGCAAAAGTAAAAAGTGAAAAGTTCGGTGTAAGAAATTAGCAGGAAAGTGTGCCTCACGGCTGCGTCAAAAAAACCTACAAAGCTACAAAATTACTCTAGCTAAACTTAGAAAAATCTATGCTAGACTTAGCTGCAGCTACCTGCTCTTAGCTAAGTAAGTATATATTTAATAGTAGAAAATTGCTTAAAGTATGTAGGATACCTGTGTAAAGTCGGCAGTTAACAGTTTAAGCTAAAATAAAGCAATTTTATTTATTGCGCATGGGCACTTCTAAACGGCTACATAATAGTGAATAATTATAATGTAGGTTCCTTACATAAAATACTTACCTCGAGTATTTTCAAACTACTTAGTTTGAAAATGTTCTTAAGTTATTTTTTAGACCTTTGTATCCTGCTTATGCTTATGAAGTTTCATTAAAATAGGTTCATTCATTGCGAAAAACAAGGGCATGAAACTTTGTATGAAATGCCGTACGGCGTAAACGCTCATTTCATTATGTTGGTTGAGATAGACAGGTTCTTAAGTAGGTGCCTGCCTACTAAGTACTTATTTTCTATCACAAACATTAAAAAAAAATGGAAAAAATTGTAATCACACTAATATTATAAAGGCGAAAGTTTGTGAGTGTGTGTGTGTGTGTGTGTTTATATGTTTGTTACTTCTTCACGCTCAAATGGCTGGACCAATTATGATAAAATTTGGTATGGAGGTAGCTGACATCCTAGATTAACATATAGGCTACTTTTTATTCCGATATTCCCTGCACGGGATCGGAACTTATGCGGGTGAAACCGCGGAGCGCAGCTAGTGAAATTATAAACCTACCTTCTATTGTGAGCTCTTTATCATTCAAGTTTGCTGGGAGAAAACTCAACTTTGATATTTATGTTCGCATTTATACTAATATGGACTCTATTTATCACTGTGTAATATGTAGGTAGTTAAGAAGGTATGTAGGTAATGTTTGGTTTGGCATTTGGGTATCTTATAATAAAGAATTAAGAAAACCCAAATGTAATAAAAAGTCTTGGTTTCTTTACATATTATAGTATAAAAAAGTAGCTCACGGTGTCTGTAAGCTTAGATCTTTTAAACTACGCAACGGATTTAATGCCGTTTTCAGCAATAGATAGAGTGCTACAAGAGGAAGGTTTATTTATATGTATAATCCATGCATTTATAGTAGAGAAAAGCTGAGAAATTCATAAGATTTGTAATCTGATGTCGTAACAAACATATTTATGTAGGTACGCTTCTGGCTAAATCTTACTAGATGTACTACGGAATCATATATCTTAAAAAGATCGATGAAAAAGTCCGCGATGTTTATCTCCTAAGGATAACCCACAGTAACCATTTTTATCTTTTACATATTACAAAAAAATTATGGGTTATTTACCAAGCTAATTTTAAACAATAGATTCCCTTATCCATTAGATATGTTGTGCATTTAATGTAGATCAAAATTGCCATTTACAGCATACCATTAAAATGAATATCTCAGAAGATATCAGAGATTTAATAAAAAGTGGTGGGAGCAAGCGGCTGGCGGGGCGGTATGAAGTTCGACGAGTCTAGTTATGAATAAATGTTAAAATAAACTATTTGTGTTCTTAAACAGAACACCCCGATAGGTAGAGCAGAGTTAAAATATTCAGGTTTATTGTGCCAATCCTCACGCTCCTGCGCCAGCCTCATTTGAAAAACGTTAGTGACTATCGAATAGATTACGTTAGGTTTCTTACCTATCGAAATCTATACTGCCGCAGTAAGCGAAAAGGACGAATATAGGCCAAAAATGTAAAGAAAAATAAACCTCACGAAACAAAAAAGACGCATCCATTAAGGCTCATTTTTCTCCAGTACCTTTCCTCAGATGCGCCCCTTTTACTTACGGCGGCAGTATAGTGCTCAAAGTACGAATTTTAAATTTTTCTGTGACCGCTAGGAGCGCAGTACAATATTTCATACATATAAGGTATTTACGGAGTCGCTAGCGAGTTTTGGCTGTGCAAACTCATGGTAGAGCTACGGGTTTTGCCCGGGCAACAATGTCGTCCGCCCATCTCGCCAGATGCCGAACGACCGACATTTCGCCTTCCTGTCCTTGGACGCCACTCGGTTACAGCTTTACTCCACCTGACATCACTGCGCTTTGCCAGTTTACCGGGATATAAATAGGGTATCCTATGTGTTTAGCCAGGCTATAAGCTAACGTATGCTGCACTGGTTGATGTCATCACGTCAACGCCGCCGGCTGTCACTGAAAACCAGCGCTGGGGATCTGTCTCGTACCTATAGATAGGGTCTTAGCGTTATGCTGAGCGATGGCCGTTTTGGGTGGATGTGACGCATGTTTTTCCCCGAACTTGTTATTTTTTTTTTGTGTTTGTGTTCTTTTTATGCGTCACGTTTGCCACAAATAAACGGTTTTTTTCTTTCATTGTGCCAAATGTCATCCTCGGTAGCAAATCTCTAAACATACAAACTTTCACATTTATAATAGTAATGGGACAATAGGATATACTTAGACACAACACTTATGAAAACAATTTATTTTATTTTGATTCGTTACCTACCTCAAAGAAATAGAAAATTACCTACTAACCTTACTTATTCTACCTAGGCACCTATTTCAATAACAATAACATTCTTATGACTTCCTTGAAGAAAAACCAATGTTTTTTTCCCAACCATAGTAAGTACCCAAAGTTCGGAAATAAATGGCTTTATTATCATCATCATTTCAGCCGAAAGACGTCCACTGCTGGACATAGGCCTCCCCCAAGCACCTCCACTTCGACCGGTTCTGTGCTTTTTTACGTTCAAGGTTGATTGGGAAAATTTGACAGTTTCGGGTAGCTTGATGTGCTGGCGTCTGTACATCGTTTGTTAGCAGAAAGTTTTTCGCTAAAAAGCAAATCATTCCATATCCGGCAGCTCGGTATGCCTTATGACATAGGCCTCCCCCAAACTGTCTCCATTGTGCTCTCTCTTCTGCAACAATGGTCCAGTATGGCCCCAGGGTCTTAGTTTAAATGTAATGAAAAAATATCGATGTTTTGTGAAGTCCTAAAACCGTGTGAAGTAGGACGGGTCGTTGGTCGAAGATTAAAGGCAGCAGCCTCTAATCTAACCTATGACCTGATTACATCATCCTACAATCACCGATCACCAATCGTGGTGATGATTACCGCAATCATCCTTATTACAGTGTGTAATTTGGGTAATTGAGGACTTCCTGCCAACCTTTTGTTCTTTTAACAAATATAACACTGCTTTCACACTTATGTAGGTATGGGTTCAAAGTTTATCTAAACAACACTGACATTAACCCAAGTCCGGTTAAGCAGACGACAACCTCCTAGGTTGAACTGTGAGAAGCAATTTAAAAAAAACTGACATTAACTCAGGTAGATAGATTGCATTTGTAGCTATCAAACTTAACCATACGTATTTCAGCATTATAGGCATCAGTGGCGAAGGTTCATACAACTAGATTCCTACCGGCTTCCCTTTGAAAAATGGCATAGTCAATATTCTATAGACAAATAATATAATCATTAAAGATACTCCAGCTTACCTCTTACAAAAATTGTCCCTTCGCTACTGATAGGCATTAGTAGATATACTTCTTCTTCCCAGCGAAAACCCTTAAGAAACGGTGAAGCGTTTTATGTAATTTTAAAGTTCGAAAGTTGCTGATTCTCAGCCTAATTTGAATAAATGATTTTTGGTGTAATTTTGATTTGATTTAGCATAAGTATGCAGGTTAGTATGGAGTATCTACTCTAAATGTGTGTTTTTTCTTCTCTGATTTACTGAGTTGACTGAATTCAGTTGCGTACAAAAACACTGAAAGATAACCCAGACAAAAATTATACAAAAAAAACGAAAACAAGATCTTATAAATTCATGTAGCTTCCTTGACCGACAAACCGTCAGACGGATGCAGGATTGAAATTCGAGCAAATATGCACTAGCCTAGTATGATGTAAAATGTTGTACCAAAGGACATTCATCATCTGCCTAGCCTTTTCCCAACTATGTTGGGGTCGGCTTCCAGTCTAACCGGATGCAGCTGAATACCAGGATTTGACCACCAGCCAGACAACCAGCTCCAGAATTTGTTTTGTTTTTTTTTTCGTGTTTTTGTTTTGGGTTTTGTTGTTTTTGTGTGACACACCACATTATGATTTAAAATTGTAATGATCCAAATTAACATTTGGAACTGCTGTAACGTTTATATTGACAACTAGCTGACCCGGCCAACTTCGTAACGCCGTTCTCGAGATATCATCAAAAAAGCCGTTCCATAAAAAATGTGTGATTAATGATTTTTTTTCGTCAATTTTTCCCATGTTTTTATAGTTATTCTGCTATTCGAGACGAAGACAGATCTAAGATCATAAAAATTCTTCCAGCCGTTCTTGAGTTATAAATGGTGTAACTAATCCGACTTTTTTTTGAAGGCTCCTTAAAATAGGCGCGTCACGCGATGAAATCGCGCGCGACACAAAGGCACCGCAAATCGCAAAACGAGCGGTGCCTTTGTGCGATTCGCGTCGCGCGTCGCGCCTGTTTGCAGGAACCTTTATATAAGATTCAACTACCTTTGACTTATCATAAAAAATAATCAAGTAATCCCTTAGGAGTACCTGTTTTTTTTTAAATCATAATGTCGCATCACAGCTGAAGTGGACAAATTTTAACTAACTGTGGAGGCCACTGCAGGTTCCATACCTAGGGTCGGTTCCAATCCGTCCTCCGCCTGGAGTCTGGATTTGTGCACGCTTGTTCCCTACACGGGACTTAGGACGTCACAACTGGAGAGACGAAGGTGTTACTACACCTCTACCTTACCCTTATAGGAATACAGGTGTGATATTATCAGCTGATAGCTTTGCGTTCGGAGTCTGTAGGTAAGTACTTGTGTCCGGTTGATGAAAATTGGCTCGCCCCCTATTTACATGGGACTTAGTGTCTAAACACACTATGCCGAAGGTACGCGACCGAAGTTCGGCATGATTACGCCTGCAATGCTATTTGAATTACTGACGACACATTATGCCGAAATTACGTTGCATTATATACAGCCGAACTTCGGTCAAGCGTAAGTTCAGCGACAATTCGGCCGCAACGTATTCTGTAGCACACATTATATGCGACCAAAGTTCGGTTCGATTGCCGAAGAAGATCCGGGGCGGGGAGCAGTGGGAGACAGGCATGCCCGCGCCCCGCGTGTGCGCAACTGGATGTCTGCCGCGTAAGTTCGGCACATGCTTATGGTGTGTCATATCAGCCGAATACATCGGAACGTAAAATCAGCCGCGGAACTTCGGTCGCGTACCTTCGGCATAGTGTGTTTGGACATTTAAACATAACTGGCGAAATCTGGATGTAAGTACTATAGGTAGGTATATATATACTCTGCCTGACCTTCGTAGAAATACAGGCGTGATATGATCAGCTGATAGTTTCAACAAACATTCCCATAGCCCCGAACAAATAATCACATAGTTAGAGCCCATTACGCGGCCATCTTGGATTCAGTAAAGATAAAATCAAATCTTCTGTTACACTATAACACCTTTGAATTGAACGCAAGTGGTAGTCAGTTATTCAAATGTGGTCACGACTCTGGCCGCTCCCTTAGAACGAGGCGTGATAATAGACTGATTCAATAGTCTTGTGGTAATTGTATGTGGTTTTACATTTGGTTGGTAACGTAACTTGTAATTTGATTGTTAACTTATGTAGGTGCCAAAATTTGTGGGTAATGTATTTTCGTGATTTTTACTCAAAATTAAATCAGAATACTTTATTTCTTATTGCTAAGAAAAAACAACCAATTTTAAATTAGTCTAGGCCTGGAAAAGATAATGGCAATTTAGACAAATTAGATGCTTTAACCTTTCATTGCAACGGTCATGAGGATGCCAAGTTTATTTTTGAATTAGCTTCAATAATATGATTTTTTTCCACTTAGTTTATATTGATGATGTTATAATAACTTTCTATTACTGATATTTACATAGCAAGTAGTGTTAAATGAATTTGTGTGTGGTAAGTTCAACTAAAAAGTGAAAAATACCAAACTTTTTCTCAAAAAACAACAACCGACTTTCAAAAAAAACACTACAAAGTGAAAAATAACTTTAATTTCAGAAGTCGATGTCAAAAAACGAAAATACGGAGCCAACGACACCAATTTCCGAAATTAAAGTTATTTTTCTGTTGTTTTTTTTTTTGGAAGACGGTTGTTTTATTTTTTTTGTAAAAAAGATTTTTTGTAGTAATGCTCCTTCGATACAAACCTACTCATTAAAACTGATAGACCGTGACACACGTGTAGACATGAATGGCTAATCTATACTAATATTAATCTATACTAATATTTTAAAGCTGAAGAGCTACCAGTCGGATTTGAAAAATTCTTTTTGCATTTGATAGCCCAATTCTTGAGAAAGGCTATAGGCTATTTAACATCACGCTATGACCTTTAGGAGCTGAGCAAAAATAAAAAAGTCAGAAAGAACGCTAAGCAAAAACGAAGTAATAGCGCAGGCAGGCGATGCGATGCGACGGGGTGGGTCGGAGTAACAAAAAATTTCACGCGGACGAAGTCGCGGGCAGAAGCTATAATAATAATAAATGTGTTTTTCAAGACAACAATTATATTCTTTACGTATTAGTGGCTAACATTCTGATAATGATATGATACCAGTAGATATTTCCTAGTAGGTGTATAACTGGTCTAGTGTACCTATGACCAGATGTACAGACGCCAGCACATCAAGCTACTACAATCTGTCAAATTTCTTTAATAGATTTTCAACTTTATCTCTAACGCATAAGGTTCCAAGTTTATTGGGAAAATTTTACAGTTTCGGGTATCTTGATGTGCTGGCGTCTGTACAAATGTAAACGAAGCAAAAGGAGGATGTAAGAATCGTAGCAGATGGCATTCTGTGGTTTCTGTCTACCTCCATGCCAAGTTTAGTTTATAGGCGAGAATATATGTGTTTATGTAGGTAGGTATGTCAGGTCAGAGCTCAGAGGTCAGAATATGGCGGTCGCTTCCTACCTTACAGGAAGCTGATTCGAAGTACCTACCTACCGTAGTTGAGAACACAACAGGTGCGCTGGATAAACATGATTATGTGTTGAAAGTTCATATCAAAAATTTTTACAAAAAAAAACAATCGATTTTTTTGTAAAAAGGTTTTTATTTTTCACTTTTTAGTTGTAGGTACCACGTAGGTACCTACCTACCCCACAAAAATTCATATGACACTACTTGCTATGTGAATATTAGTGACAGGAACCTATTGAACACATCTGCGTTCCCCTTTAGAGGGTACAGGCGTGATGTTATGTTGTGTGATTGCGTAAACAATGCATACATATGCGATAGCAGCAATCGCTGTTGATTTGCTGGCATTTATTGAAGAGTTCCGTTGTCAGTCTCCGAAACTCAGCATCAGATCTTTACAAAATTTAAATAGGATCATTTAGAAATAAAAACCACTTTCGAACAAAAAAGAATTTTGCAAATCCGTCTTTAGATGACGGAACAGTAAAAAAACAAAACATAAAAAATAAATTATATATATGAACATCCGAATTGAGAACCCTTTTTAGAAGTCGGTTAAAAACTAACATTATCGTTTGAGGTTAGTAGGTTTATTTTATCGTTTCAAATCGTTTATTGAGTAAATAAATCGGAAATGTACTCGTATACTGAAATCTAACAATTCTGCATTAGCCATAGCTACCAACATTTTTGAATACCTATATTAACTCCTGCAGGATATCAATAGCTATAGCAAAAATAAAAGAACCACCACATTTTTTTTTCATGAACGCATATAGCACAGCCATGCTAGTTGGCAGCAGACACAACACTGAGGCTGAGGCTACACTAGGCAGCGATTTGCGATGCGACTGGAAGAGCGAAACGAGAAAAACATGGTATGGCGACATTACAAGCGAAAAAAAAAGCAATTTTCTAATAAATTCGCTTCAATTTCGCTCATGTTGATGTAGCCGATGCCGTGATTTCAGTAATGTTGTTCCTATCGCATAAAGAAATCAAAGATCGCTAGTAATATTTGATGTACGGTGTAGCCATATACGTGAGCATTCATTTACTTGTTTTAATCGCTCATGTGTGGCACGCAGGTCGCGTCGCGGCCTAATGTAGCCTCAGCCTAACACACTATCAATCACTATCTGAATGATTTTGAAGGACATTGCTAAACCAATGCTTCATATGTTTGAAAAACCGGCCAAGAGCGTGTCGGGCCACGCTCAGTGTAGGGTTCCGTAGTTTCCCGTCCGTCACAATAAGTGTTCCCACTTATAAGTTTAAAAGTGGGTATCCATTATGTTCGCGCTCCTGCAACTGCTTCCGGTAGTGGGTACGTGCGCGAACACGGAGCGTGCATCATTGCACGCTCCGCGGCAGGCGCTCCGACTCGTGACGGTTTTCAGCGCGAACACAAAGGGATACGTTCAGGATAATAAAATATGTAAACGAAGTTAAAAAAATGCTTGCATATACGATTATACTACAAACTTAGTCCAGAAATTATTTTGTACAACTTTTTGTCTTTTTTGTACAAAAACTGTTGTTTCCATCAAGTTCAAAATAATTTTCCTAGAAAGTCCTTATAAAGTGCTACTTTGCAGATTTTTTTCATATTTTTTAAACTTATGGTTCAAAAGTTAGAGGGGGGGGGACACATTGTTTTTTACTTTTGGAGCGATTATTTCCGAAATTATTGACATTATCAAAAAATGATTTTAGTAAACCCCTATTCATTTTTAAATACCTTTCCAACAATATATCACACGTTAGGGTTGAAATTAAAAAAAAAATCACTTCCCACTTTACATATAGGGGGGCTACCCTAATAAAACATTTTTTTCCAATTTTTATTTTACCACTTTGTCGGCGTGATTGATATACATATTGGTACCAAATTTCAGCTTTCTAGTGCTAACGGTCACAGAGATTAAGCGAGGACGGACAGACGGACAGACAGACATGGCGAAACTATAAGGGTTCCTAGTTTACTACGGAACCCTAAAAATGTGTCTGCTCAACAACGTAAATAGCGCAATGAATGTTGTTGAACTGTCAAAGTGCAAGCCAATGCTAGATACTGTTAGTGTGTTACGCAATTACCCCGCAGGTAAGTGTCTGTGGGCAATTTATGCTGCCAAGTTGCATGGTTCTGTCCATGTCCCAGTTTGAAAGATGGTTTAGATGAGGAAGCATTCTATATTAGGTTTTTTTTTATGTGAAATGGGTTTGCTCTTGACTCTAATCTAGGTCAGAGATGACAGAGACAAAGTCTACGATGGAGTGAGCTCACCCAGAAGAAGCCTGTTCACTCTTACTTTGAAGAGATTCCGGTTGTATGCGCTCGGAAACACAGACACAGGTAGAGAGTTCCACTCTTTTGCTGTGCGCATCATAAAGGACATTTGAAAACGCTTAGTGCGAATTGGTGGAATATCAACTAGGCAGGGATGGTGAGTAATTACTGTCACTGTTCGCCCGCATTATTCCACTGCTGGGCAATGGGCCTCTCCCCATGACTTCCAGCTCTTTCGATCCAGGACAAAATTGGACCACTGGTCCTTTGTAATAAAGATTTTTTGAGGCGAGTTATTGTTGACCTTTATTCCTAAGGATATCTTTAGATGGCAGTTACCACTTGTTGGTACGCCTCGATATATTTGCCCACTTTTGACAAAAAAAAATACCATCTAAAAATGGAACCTAGGACCACAATCTCAAAAATTGCTTTAAAGTAAAACTTTATATGAATTTTAATACATTTCAAGAGATGCGTACACCGTACTAATATATTTTTAAACAAAAACAGCAATTTTCAGTCCAAACAGTACAAATTCAGGATTTTTTATTTTATTTTGCCTTCTTTCAGAATTTTAGGAAGTCACAGAATGTGAACTTCATCTGAATTTCACACATTTCAAGTGAAGTTTGATGTAGGTATACTTACAACTTAATAAGATCCTTTTCAATAAATCAATAAGGTCCATATTGCAGGAACATAGAACTTCATTTAAGTGTCCCTCTTTCAGGTTTCAGGAAGTCACAAGATTAACTTTTTGACCTTACCAACAAAAGGGCGCCAGGCAACATGAATCTTAAGTTATAATTGTGTTGCTTAACTCTTAAGTGACCTACAGCGGTGTAATGGACGCTAAGCAGCGAAGCTCGGTTAAAAGCGTACGCGCATAAATGCAGTGTAGTGTTGCGCTTCAGTGGTTGCCGATTGTCGATGCAGTAGGGATGGGGAGGTGTCGATATCGGTGTTTTGCAAATTTAATGTCGACATTGTTTTATTTATTGTTTCCAATTAGTATTCGTTTTTCAAAACAACGGTGCGCATTTTGTTAGGCAATAAACTTTATCATTTTTAAATGCTATTGATAAACAAAGTCGATGGTAGGTCTGGATGGTATCTTTATTCTTACAGACTAAAAAATATTTGCGGCGTGTTGAGGTAATATTTTTTTTTAAACTGACGTCGATTTATAGACGACTATTCTCAAAACGCTAATAATCGACGGTGGTACTTTTTTTAAAAATAGCAGTTAGTGTAACTATTATGTACTGTAATATTAAAATTATATTACCTATAGCAAACCAAGACGTGTTATTACTTATTAGCACCAGTAGGATATTAAACTGTAGATAATATCTCTGACTAGTCTATGGATATAGCCATTGATTTTAAAATTGCATTGATTAAGGAGGTTTTAATTCAAACATATCTTGTCTTTGGTAATCATGCTTTAGTAACTGGGGAATTAATTAAACATTTCTCGTTACTAAGCTACTAATATTACCTATAATTATGTTTATGACTGCCTGAGCATGAGATCCTGCAAAATCTGAATCATTTTGAAGTATATTGCTAATCCATTGCTTCATAAATGTTCAAAAAATTTATTTGCTCAACAACGTAGGTACAGACGCCAGCATATCAAGCTACCCGAAACTGTAAAATTTTCCCAATCAACTTTGAACCTTATGCTTTGGCGATAAAGTTGAAAATCTGTTGAAGAAATTTGACAGATTGTAGTAGCTTGATGTGCTGCCGTCTGTACCTAAATAACGCAATGAATGTTGATCAACAGTCAAAATGAAACCCATTAGGTACTACTGTTAGTGTGTTACGCAATTACCCCGCTGGGTTTGATTCCCGAGTCGGGAAAAGTGTTAAGGCTCCTACAAACAGGCGCGACCCGCGACACGAAACGCGCGCGACACAAAGGCACCGCTCGTTGCGCGACTTGCGGTGCCTTTGTGTCGCGCGCGATTTTATCGCGTGTCGCGCCTGTTTGAAGGAGCCTTTATTGGATTTTTCCATCTGGAATTTGTCAAGAGCAGCCTGGAGTCTGGATTTGTTCCCGGGTGATGGCAATAGACTCACCGCCTATCACATGGGACTTAAACATAACTACCATCCTGTGAGTGTACTATAGGTACTTACCTACAGACGCCAGAAAAACAAGCTACTACAATCTGTCAAATTTCTTCAGTAGATTTTCAACTTTACCGCTAAAGCATTAGGTTCAAGGTTGATTGAGAAAATTTGACAGGTTCGGGTAGCTTGATGTGCTGGCTGTACCTACACCTCTACCTAAACCCTACGGGTATTATAGGCGTCATATGCTTACCGCAAATAAATGTATTTTCTTTCTTTCTTTTTTTTTATTTTTGCTATGTTTCTCGTTACTACAGTACTTATTAATTATACAAGGTGGCAAACTGTCACCATGAATTCAGCACATGATTCTAGACTCCCTAGGCCAGAAAGACTTCATCAGTTATCAAAATAAAAAAAACAGCAGCTGTTTCATAAAAATGTGCTACACCTACGTGGGAAGGGCCCGTGGATAAATAATAACAGCCGCACAGGTCGATCGATCGGGTTAAGCTACGCTTGCCGCGGTTGGTCTGTGGATGGGTGACCATCTTTACATACTGAGACCCCTCGGTGCCTCGGAAAGCACGTTAAGCTGTTGGCTGTCATTAGTGGATCTTTGACAATCGTTACGGGTAGTCAGAAGGGGTATCGTATTACCCAGTAACTGGGTTGTGGAGGTCAGATTAGCCGTCGCTCCATGTAAAATACAGGTATTCAGCTGCATCCGGTTAGACTGGAAGCCGACCCCAACATAGTTGGGAAAAGGCTAGGCAGATGATGATTTACGCGGTCAAAACAGCATTTTATTTTTTAATAACTAAAGAAAAATTTAGACGCAGGGGTGTTCAGAATCATGTAATGAATCCACGGTAACAGGCTGCGCTTATATTTGCTGTATAATAATTTCCTATATTTTTAGTATGTTACTCTCAGGGAGAAAACTTGTTATGTGCGTTTCAAATGCTTTACACAGTGGAAACTTATTCCTACATCGTTTCGTAGGTAAGAATTAAATTCTAACTTATAATTTTATTTTAGCTATTCAACTCGCCTAAATCATTTTGATTATCACAGCTGCAGATACAACCGCAAACGTTGTAGAAAATTAAGCATTTATCATCTTAAGTTTTTATTTTGAAGTCTACAATCACGACAATTATAATAACATCAAGCCACATCACAATTATCCACTCTCACAAAAACAATTAATCTTACGGAAGTTAAATCCATTGACTTTTTTATCGATATAACAGTCGCATCACTAATAGCATCAATCATAAAAACGTGGCTGGTAAACAATGGGTGCGGGTGGGCGCGCGGCGACGCGGGCGGCCGACACTTTAGCGACACTCGGGAACTATATCGATACTTGCACCTCACTATTTAATTAATTGATTTCCGTTACCAAAATAGTAGCAGGATTTGGAGCCAAATGCTTACCCCGTCGTGAAGTAAGCGTAATGAACTGGGGGCTTAAAAAGGCCACTTTGGCTGAATCATAAAAGGATAACATTATGAATCATAATAGACAGTTAACTGTTAAGTTAATCGTATCAAATCCCATTAGTGAAGCATTTTTCAGTTATTTTTTTTTGTCTGTGCTAAAATACCAATCAATCCAATCCAAATACAATCCCAATCTCTTTCATTATACCTACGTAGTGCAGCGAAAAAAAGAAAAACAGGGACTGTCTTCGCCATATTATGATTCATAATGTTATGCTTTTATGCTTCTGCCTTTTTAGGCCCCCTGATAATAACTGATTGGTAATTTTCAGTTCAGCATGTTTTTAAAATTATGTAGTCAAATCATGATTAGATAGATACCTACACCATGTCTATGTAATGATTTTAGATTTTTAGTGTCACGTTTATTTTTTGTGTAAAAAAACCTTAATATGTTTTCAGCACGAAAATGTTCATCATAATTACCTATTATAATTATATAATTACCTGAATCTTGGAAGATTAATTATTTGATTTCTTGATAAAAGAAGTATTTTAATCTCTGTCAATACTTAACCTGCCGGTCGATTCTGTAAAAATCTCACCGTGAAAACTTAGGTGAAGTGAGTTTGGTTTTGCTAGGAATTGACACTATTGACAGCTCACTCCACGCTCACTTCACCTAAGATTTCACGGTGAGATTTTTACAGAATAGCACCGCTGCCGGTCGATTCTGTAAAAATCTCAACGTGTAAAATTTGGTGAAGTGAGTTCGTTTTTGCTAGGAATTGACTCTATTGACAGCTCACTCCACGCTCACTTCACCTAAGTTTTCACGGTGAGATTTTTACAGAATAGCACCGCTGCACCCTAATTGCGTAAAACACTAACACTCACAATCTGATTGAAGGATATTGCTAATCCATTGCTTCATATGTTAGAAAAATGTGTCTGCTCAACAACGTAAATAACGCAATGAATGTCCTTGTGTGTAGTGGGTTACGCAATCACCCCGCATAATCTATTAGGAGTATTCCAAATGCTTCAAAAAAGGTAAACAATTAACTAAAGTAAAGGTTTCTATCGATAGTCTAGTAAAGCTTTGATAAAACCCAATGAAAACTAATTTATTTTGACCTCGTTTGAGAGAACAGTATATCAAAGTCGAAAATTCTTCAACAAGCAATGGACCGGGAGCTATAATTCGTTTCGTCTGTACCTACCTCCCTACCTAGACAGACAATTTAATCGAGATAGTGTAAAATCCACAGTATTATCTAAATAGCTGTGAATAAAAGGGCGCAGACAACATTAACCTTTTGAAGGGCCAGCGTGTAATTAGATAATATCTAAACACGACATCCGTTTTGATACAGAGTCTTTGTAGGCTAGGAGCTAGGCGAGCCATGATGCAAATGGATATTAACCACAAAATAGTTTTTGCTAAAAAAAAGGAAAAACTTAAACGTTGTTCTCAAAGTCTTTTCGATTGGTGGCCAGTGATAGAATTTTTGTTTTAGATGTTAGGTAAGTATCTACTCTTGCCCGTATTTTTAAGAGTATTTGCATTCTTACTCTTTCCAATCATTCAAAATATTGCGTAATTTCCATGCATTAAAAAAATTATATTTAACGTCGCTGAGATAAGATTGCAACTACATTTTGAACGTTTTCAGAATCAGCCTATAATGTTCCCACTGCTGGGACACTGGCCTCCTCTCTGTGAGAGGGAGTGGGCCGTAATCCACCACGCGGGCCCAGTGCGGGTTGGTAGATGTCACATGTCTTCGAATTTTTAGTTCTAGGACATGCCGGTTTCCTCACGATGTTTTCCTACACCGCTTAGAGAGCCGTGGTGGTGAAATAATTTACACAAAGTAAAGCGCCTATCCGAGTTCGAACCTACGACCTACTATTCATAAGTTGCGGCCGTTACCACTGGGTCACCACCGCTTTTATGAGATGAGATTGCAATTAGATTTTGAACAATTTTAATTACGGGAATTAAACTTCTGGTAATAATGATGGATAATTATGTAGATTTATATCAACAGGGACAATTTTTTTTTTCTTTTAACTCTCTCGCAGGTGGCCAATTTGAAAACAGAACTTATAAGAACCAAAGACTATCAGCTAAAATTCCAGTGTTGCCAGTCAAGATTACGTAAAATGTACAGACGCCAGCACATCAAGCTACTACAATCTGTCAAGTTTCTTTAATAGATTTTCAACTTTATTGCTAAAGCATAAGGTTCAAAGTTGATTGGGAAAATTTTACAGTTTCGGGTGCTTGATGTGCTGGCGTCTGTTCAAGTAATGACAGGAAGAAAGGCAACTTGAACTTACTAACTGTTTAAAAAATAATACTTTACTGCTAAACGGATGCCAGAACACAATAACAACGGTTAACAAATCGTCTGTCACTTTGTTTTTCTAAAGAACTCATGTTTGTTGATTTTGAATTATGATTATTTGCATGACAGAATAATGAGTTTGCAGGCTTACCTACTTAGCAAACTCAGGGCTTTTGCGTAAGTCAAGTAAAATAAGGTTGGAATGACATTTTGCTAATGAGACTTACAACTAACTTCAGTTCAGAGCGTGGTATGATCTATACTTATACTTATATAATATTATAAAGTTGAAGAGTTTATTTGTTTGTTTGTTTGTTTGGTTGAACGCGCTAATCTCTGGAACTACCAGTCGGATTTGAAAAATTCTTTTTGCATTTGATAACCCAATTCTTGAGGAAGGCTATAGGCTTATTAACATCACGCTATGACCTTTAGGAGCCGAGCAAAAAGAAAAAAGTCGGAAAGAACGCTAAGCAAAAACGAAGTACCTAATAGCGCGGGCAGGCGATGCGATGCGACGGGGTGGGTCGGAGTAACAAGAAATTTCACGCAGACGAAGTCGCGGGCAGAAGCTAGTATCTAAATAAGAGTTATTGAAGATTGTATTCTTAAACATCCTAATCCCAGCACCCTAATTACGTAAAACACTATCAACCACAATCTGAATCATTTTGAAGGATATTGCGAATCCATTGCTTCATGTGTTCGAAAAAATTGTCTGCTCAGCAATGTAAATAACGCAGTGAATGTTGTTGAACTGTCAAAATGACAGCTATTCCTACTGTTAGTGTGTTACGCAATTACACTGCTGTCCTTTATACGGTTATTCCTTTTTTACATTGAAAATACTTATCTAAATCGAGACTCCTTACCTAAAGAAAACACATAATTCTGTACGTACACCCTACCTATACAGGGTGTTTGGAAGCTGGATACAAAGCCCTAAGGGGTGATAGATGACACCATTTAGAGCGTTTTGCCTACATGTCTTAGACGATGTATGTATTTTTTCGCAGTTACAGTTGGTATGTTATTTTTGACTAAAAGTTTGCAGTAAAAAAAAAAGATACTTCGTCTAAGACCTGTATGGCTCAAAATGCTGTAAATGGTGTCAACTGTCACTCCCTTAAAGCTTTGCACTCAGCTTCCAAACACACTATAATAAGATATTCTCAGTCCTTACTATAATATGATATTATACTATTTTAATGTTTTTCAAATTGGTCCCTAGTTTTATAATCATCTGCTGGGACGCAGATCTCTTCTCTTCAAGACGGAGTGTGATGTCACATGTCTTCGAATTGTTGGTCCTAGGACATGCCGGTTTCCTCACGATGTTTTCCTTTACCGTTTTGAGAGCAGTGGTGGTGAAATTATTCACACAAAGTAAAACGCCTGTCTGGGTTCGAATCCACATGACCTACAACTCGTAAGTTCCGTTACCACTGAGCCCACACTGCTCTCTAATCGTCCCTAGTTACCATATTGAAAAACATGTACCCCTGCAGAATAAACAAATTTTCTTTCTTTCTTTTATAGACGTTGCTTAAAGTTAAGAAATGCTTAGCGTCTGCATAACTATAGTCCGCGCGGAACTAGTTGGCCGCGCCTTAGGTAAGTGAGCGGTGGGACGGAGGGGCGGGAGCGCATTACTCACCACATGGGTTGCAACCCACCGCCTCACCCCTGTCCCCACTTCAGTGGCCAACTAGTTCCGCGCGAACTATAACTATAAATTTTTTGACGTTTAAATTAAGCGCCTTTTAGCTCTAAGTAACGTTTATAAATAAAAGGATTAATGTTAGAGAAATCCAGCAAGCTTCATACCGTAAACTAGTCATTTACAAAAAAAATCGAAACGTTCCTAATACAAAAACAAAACACAAATAGTGCTGCGCCCACAATCATCGACATCGATATTAAAACATCGAACGCACGAACAACATCGGCCATTTTGTAAAACATGCCATTTACGATCGAGCGGTGCGCTCAACAAATGCGTTCGAGATTAATTTAATAATTCGTAATTGCTGTTTTTACTTCCGTTCTCAATATAATGAGAAAATGTTTTGATTTTATTTTATTGCTGTTTAACGGACTGTACGGTTTCGTGTAATAGTGTTTTATGTAGCGCCCGGTGTGGTCACTTGTGTAATCATTGTGTTACCTGGTTGACTTAGGTACCTACTTATACCCGCGACCCCCGGCGTAGGACTTTGACAGACCCCGCCGCCCGCCCCAGGGCGGCGGACATCCATGAGGACTTTCCACCGCGGAAACAAAAAAAAAGGTACTACTTATAATAATTAAAAGTAGATGTATGTACCCAGTAGCTTAGTAAGTAGGTCCTACCTAGACTTAGACGCAATGGTTGGTTTTTTAGGGTTCCGTACCCAAAGGGTAAAAACGGGACCCTATTACTAAGGCTCCACTGTCTGTCTGTCCGTCTATCACCAGGCTGTATCTCATGAACTGTGATAGCTAGACAGTTGAAATTTTCACAGATGATGTATTTCTGTTGCCGCTATAACAACAAATACTAAAAACAGAATAAAATAAATATTTAAGGAGGGCTCCCATACAACAAACGTGTTTTTTTCGGTGTTTTTGAACCCAGTAGTTAAGACCTCGCCTCTCATGCACAAGGTTTTGGGTTCAGATCCTGGCAAGCAACAATGTGACTTCATCAATGTATGTAATGTATGTTACCGCTAATGTGCGTAAATCAGTTAGAGAGCAGATTATCTGGTTGAGTCCGTTAAAGTGGAAAAAAATGTTACCGGCCAAACCCGGTTTCAGGATGAACTAGTTTCGCCTAGGCCAAACCAGTTCTCCCTACACGGGTTGTTCTGTTGCGGTCGGTCGTTAGGCGACGTAGGATGCAAGAGCAAGCGAGGGACACCCAGGGGTTAGGTTACTTTAAACCCTTTACACAGAAATAGGAGCCCCGCTAAGTGGGGCTCAGTCGACATTGGATGCAAGAGCGAGCGAATGAGAACGTGAAATGGTTTGGCCTGGGCGAAACTAGTTCATCCTAACATCGGGTTTGGCCGGTAACATATTTCACATATTAACGGATTGTACCCGGTAATTTGCAGATTTCCTAGTTAATGCGCATATTAACGTATTCCGTATTCTAAAGGTAACATAATACCTACTTTTTGAGTTTATCTTGATCAGTAAAGGAAAAATGTCGTAAGGAAACCTAGACTTTTTGTTAATATAAGTCTTAAATGGCCAACCCGTCTTCAGCAAGCCTAATGATCAATGCTCGTGCCTTCTCTGTATGAGAAGAGACATAAGCCATTAGGCTAATATTGTTATTTTACTTTTTCAGTAGGTCAATGAGATCATCTAAGGATAAGTGTCCGTCCAGACTGGGGCGCGGGGCGGGCGCGGGCACGGTACAGGCGCGGGTGTGGGAACGCGCGCGGGCTGCCTGTCCACACTGGAGCGCGGCTGCGTTCTGCGTGTTGTCGTGTCCAGTGTTTGTCAAAATATATTATGGATGAAGAAAACTTAGGTAATTGTACTAGAAAAAAGCTCGAACTAGTTTGAGAACCCCGAGATCCCCGCGCGGGCCGCCCACGCCCGCCCCACGCCCGCGCCGCACACCCATTGCGGCCACTTGTATGAACGAGCTATGGCACGGCATAGCTCGCATCTCACGAGATGCCCGCACGCTCTCCACGCCAAGCAGCCCGCGCTGCTCACTGCGCCCGCGTGCCCACTATGGACACTCAAAGGAAGTTCATATGTTTGAGTTAGCTGCGACGCGCCCGCTCCCCAGTCTGGCCAAACACTAAGGGTTAGAAAACAAACGTGGCGCCATGTGTAAATCAAAATGTCAGGTCAAGGATTCTATATCAAGTTGAACAGACTTGTTTGTCTTCTTTTGGCGAACGATGTCTAATTTCATTTTGTAAACAAGGACTAGATTTACAAAATTAAACAACAAATAATATAAATAAGAGAACCTAACGAGGTTTGTCTACAAATTCTACAGTACCCGGCGATAAATATTGCAAATCGACCTTTGGAAAGAGACAATCGGCTAATTTCGGCTCCGTAGAGCGTTATTTCTGTCGCACGAAATACAAACAGTCTGGTATCTATTAGGAGCTGTTAAAACAATTATGATTTGCTTCTTTTGATAATTATTTTTATTCTTTGTATGAAATACAAAAAAGGTAAAGGTCGATGTGCAATATTTATCGCCGGGTACTGGTACCTATGTGACCATGGACTACAGCTATTATTTAATTCCAATCAACTCAGCCTATCGCAGTCTACGGCTGGACATAGGCCTCTCTTAAACCGCGCCACAACACCCTGTCATCCGCCTTCCGCATTCGGTCTGTCCCAGCCTCGTTCTTATGGTCGTCGGTCCATCTAGACGGGGGCATCTCACACTACGCTTGCCGATACGCGGTTATATTATTTATTACCTACCTAATTAGGTACCTACCGATATAAATTGACACCGGTCAAAGTACCTACTGACTAAACTGTGTGGTTCAAAATATTATGCTATGAAAAAAACTCGTCTATTACAGCGTGGGGCTTACCTACCATTTTTGAAGTGAAAACATCTTTAGGCGCGTTGGGATTTTTTTGAGATGGGGGAAAAAACCATTGAACTCGCGACACTGTTACCGACACTGTGCTACATTCGGATGTGTTCGGCTGTCCTCGGGGTGTAGGTACTCGGTTTTAAATCCGATAAGTCAATGAGTGTTAGCAAAGTATTCTGTTTGTGTTTTGTTTTCACTTCTGTCGGCACCACGATTTATTCCGGTCTGATCCCCTGAAACCCCCTCCACCCCCTTCCTCGATCCCCTGCCAGTTCACGTAGGCACTCCCGGAGTGTTTTTATAATAACCTTTTTTTTTAAGAATTGTGATTTAAAACAGTTGTTAGCCTGGTACGGGCTGGTAGGTAACTATAATACCTATACCTACGATCAGACTGCCCCGTTGCGTTGGTGCCGTGGTCGCAAGTGCGACTGCCTGAGCGTGGGGTCCTAGGTTCGATTCCCGGTTCAGGTAAACTGTTATTGGGTATTTCCATTACGAATTTCCTAATAAGAGCCCGGAGTATGGCAGTTGGCGGTGCGATATCCCCGTACCTCGGAAAGCACGTTAAGCTGTTGGTCCTCGGGCGGAGAGTAATGGGTAGCTCACCGTCCGATAAGGACCAGGCCCGTGCCGGACGGCGCGTACGTGTTCCACGCGCGCCTCAAAGAGATGTCAGCGTCATCCGAAGGGGCCCGTGCTGATACTCCCTTCCGCTCCACCCAGAGCGGGAGGGGTCATTCATTACCATCCTGAAAAAAAAAATCTGGTGGTCCTGCGCCTGATCTCTCTCCGGTTGTGTCGAATTACGTGCCGACCCATCGGACCATGAGAGTGATGGAAGAGAGAGAGTGCACCTGGGTCTGCACACACACGCCTCCACTATAATAGCTCCTACGCTGAAGGCTGGTCACCGCTGAGATTGGCCGCCATGGCCAAAATACAGTCTCGAGGACTAATTTTATTATTATACGATCTGTGTAGTATTTATTTACATTTAAAATAATACCTATATATTTTAATAAACATAAAAGTCAAACCCGTCACCACAATATTCATAATAAAACAATTTTACTCCAAGACACGTTTGCAATATAACACTGTACCTAATACGACTGCTATAATAAATAACTTAAGTATCTAATTTAAATGTAAAATAAGTACATAACAAGCAGGATTCACTCAGTATTGGCGCCAAATGCCACTTGGCAATGTGCCAAAATATGCCATAATATAAATGAAATGGTCAGTGCCAATACGTGAACACAACGGATGTATTTTTTATATAAAATGTTTGTTATAGTTTTACATAACATTATAAATAATATCATATAGATAGGTATCTAAGTAAATACCCGTTTTGTCAGTACAATTGTTCTCCTAATTTTATTCATCCTAATGATCGTCGCAGACAGGCATTACACGACAGCGCCACGCAATAATTTCTGTGAAAACGTCATGGAAATTGTTCTATGAATCGCGTCGCACAGTTACGTTGCGCCTGTCAGCGGGTGCCTTAATATGTATAAAGTTACGATTGTCTTGACCTTGAGACACTAACTAGGTATCAATAGATTATCCTAGTTGAGTTATTCTCAGTCAGTCATTACAAGAAACTTCTATGATATAACCTAAATTGGGACTGCAATCTAGAAACGCCCACGGCGTATGGTAGAAATTAGGAATTGTACTAAACAGCGTGAAAAAAATTAGCAAGCAAGAACGCATTACTATGCCTAATCACGATCGTGACATAGATGCTACGTAAGCAAAGCGGAGGCACAGCGTAGCGGCGCTATAGGCTCGGCGTAGCAACGGCGTAGGCACAGCGTAGCAATAGTGTAGGCGCGACGTAGCAACGACGTAGACACGGCGTAGCAACAGTGTAGGCACGGCGTAGCAACGACGTAGGCACGGCGTAGCAACGGTGTAGACACGGCGTTGCAACGGTGCAGGCGCGGCGCAGCAACGACGTAGACACGGTGTAGCAACGGTGTAAGCACGGCGTAGCAACGGTGTAGGCACGGCGCAGCAACGGCGTAGGCACAGCGTAGCAACGTTGTAGGCACGGCGAGGCGTAGCAACAGTGTAGGCACGGCGTAGCAACGGCGTAGGCACAGCGTAGCAATGGTGTAGGGACAGCGTAGCAACAGTGTAGGCACGGTGTAGCAACAGCGTAGGCACGGCGTAGGTACGGCTTAGGCCCGCTGCGTAGGCACGGCCTACTACGGCGTAGGCACGGCGTAAGCACGTCTTAGGCCCGCTGCGTAGGCACAGCGTAGGTGCAGCGTAGGCACAGCGTAGCACAACTTAGCACAGCGTAGCACAGCGTAGCACAACGTAGCACAGCGTAGATACTTCTTAATAACGATGGCATAGCCACAACGTAGTAGATAATAATAATTTACTATTTGTGTCAATGTTTTTTAAGTTCAGCAATGCATCGGCCATCCTTTTGGTGTTGTAATGTCTACGGGACTCATTAACCATCAAATTAACCGTTGGAGTTTTTAATTTTACCAACCATTAGTCACACAATTAAGTATAAGCAGAGCAGCAGGCTATGAAGGTGCTATATGCCTAAGAATATGTTATATAATGCACATAAATATCTACAGAATCTCAATTTTTAGGATTCAGTACCTCAAAAGGAAAAACGGAACCCTTATAAGATCACCTCGTTCTCCGTCTGTCTGTCCGTCTGTCAAGATGTTTTTTTTCTCAGGAACGCGTGGAGTTATCAAGTTGAAATTACTAAATACTCGGGGCTGCAATCCCTTGAAGCAGTGAAAAAAATCAAACTTCTAAGTTAACGTAATCAAAAGATACGGGCGTTTATTTTCCGTTTATGCCGCATATTTTGACACTCACAAGAGAATCAAAACCTACAGGGAACTTCCCGTTGACCTAGAATCTTGAAATTCGGTAAGAAGCAATGTCATGTAGCACAAGTAAAGAAATTAATCCGAAAACCGTACATTTGTAGTTACATACCTACAAATTTATACGGAACCCTCGATGCGCGAATTCGACTCGCACTTGATCAGCTTTTATTCATGTGGTTTGTATGTGTGGTTAGATTACATCATTACTAGCATAAATGCAGACCAATTGTTAGCCAGTTTTTCTAATTTAAACCTATATAACTTACAATAACAACTTAGGGGCTCCACAAAAAACTACCTTTAATTAAACATCTACTTATGTATTGATGAAGTAAGCAAGCACGTATTATATTATTTCAATTACCCTCAAAGCAGGTGGAGACATTACTCTGTTCATTATAGTAAGTACTAGGCATTAAGTCCTTCGTGCATCCAAACTCTTTACATGCCAGATGTCAAGATGGCGCCTTTTCAAATTGGCGGGAATCGATTTTCATTAAGTTTTTTCGTAATTATCGAATTAGAACGACATTAACGGTTATTCGATGATATAGTGACCGCAAATTGACAATAATTTGTGTTCATTTTAAGGTGAAATGCAATAAAAATGCGAATAAAAAGTTAATTTCAACGCTTGTTTATTTATGAGATATTATCGTGATGTTTCTCTGTGTTGAGTGGACGGAATACTAAGTGGGTTTCGTACACGAGTTTAATTCTGTGGTGGCACGCAATATTTCTGCTCTTAAAACGGTGAAGGAAAACATCGTGCGGAAACCGGCATGTCCGAGAACCAGATATTCGAAGACATGTGACATAATACTACCAACAACTGGGCCCGCGTGATGGGTTACGGCCCATTCCCTCTCAAAAAGAGAGCAGACCCATGTCCAAGTAGTGGGAACATTATAGGCTTATTAACTACGCAACATTTCTGGTCATCATAGATGCCTGTACCGCGAATAAAGTGGATATGTCAGGCCCTGCATGCCATTGCCATTTTTTATTTCTTCATGACACCAACCTTCATGAAACCAACTGTTTTTTGTCATGACATACATACATGTATATGTATGTCATGACAAACAGTTGGTCAATATGAATCAAACAACAGCAAACAACAGCCTCCATAGAGAATCACACTAATATTATAAAGGCGAAAGTTTATGAGTGTGTGTGTGTGTGTTTACGTTTGTTACTTACTCGCGCTCAAACGGCTGGACCAATTTTGATAAAATTTGGTGTAGAGGTAGCTGACACCCTGGATTAACATATAGGCTACTTTTTATCCCGATATTCTCACGGGATCGAAACTTATGCGGGTGAAACCGTGGGGCGCAGTTAGTACCTACATCAGATGTGCCGACTGCAAAATCTAGGAATCTATACAACCTATACCTATACTACTTAGGTATAGTACATTTAGTGTCTAAACACATGCCGAAAGTACGCGACCGAATTTCCGCTACTGATTTTACGTTCCGTTCCGACGTATTCGGCTGATATATCACACCATAAAATCCGAACTTACGCGGCAGAAATTAAGTTGCGCAAGTTTGTGTATATTCAGTGTCTCGAGCGCTGATTACTATTACTCCATTGTTCCATAAATGGAATCTGACGAAAAATCAGAATGGTTGTATGTATATTAGTAGTGTTGCCCAAATGCAAGACCAAGACAAGACCTTAGCCAGTCTTGGTCTTGGTCTTGCGTCAATACACCTGGTCTTGGTCTTGGTCTTGGTATTGCGCTCTCAGTCTTGGTCTTGGTCTTGCAGCAAGAGTCTCGCAAGTCTTGCGAGACTCTACTATTTAGACTAGACTACATTCAAATACCTATTAGCCTATTGCTCAGGGTGGCAGGGACATCGACGCGCAACCGCTTACGTTGACCCCCCTGCGTTGAAATTTTTTGTCGGCTTTTTCTTAATTTTTACGTTTTTTTCTGCAATTTTTTTACTCTAAACTGTATAAAATCATTATTTCTATCTGACCCAACGAGATTTTTAATTAAAAAATAGTAAATTCACTTGTTTCACTTAAAACAGCAATGTAAATAAAACTCGAAAGGGCTACCTGATCAGCTGTATCGCTAAAGTTCATTTGCGAGGTCAACACTGTCTTCGTACCTACGCTATTCACTTTCAAATGCCGCCACAAAGCCAAGCGCCAAGCGGTCTCCTCGTATTATTAACGCACTTGAAAATAAACTTTAAAATTATTACAATAAAGTGCATAAATGCTTGAACCTGACAAAAAATGCGGAAGATTGCGGGAATCCCCGCGCGGTGTCGAGTCGGCCATGAATCCCAATGAATCTAACAGACGCGTCACATGAGGCATTTTAATCATCTACATAATTGAATGACCCATTTACTACTTTTATTTTAGATAACGAATCTAAAATAAAAGTAGTAAATGGGTCATTCAATTCATCAAAAATAATTATCCCCTCATAATGATGAGGGGATAATTATTTTTCTAAAACTTCATCGATTTAAGGGGGCAGCGCTAAGGTAGCCCGCGAAATTAAAATTTTCTTACGTTTTTTGCAATTTGCTGGTCAGTGAATTTCGCGGGCTACCTAATACCGCTTTCGCCTTAAGTAAAGAAGATTAAAAAAACGTGCAGAAGTGTATTGATAGTCACGTAATTTTTCGATATTTTTTTATTATCAACAATAATTTTAGTTTTGAATGCAATTCAACAATGTAATTTACTGTTTCATAAAAAAAATACATCCATTTTCGCATAATCGGGTTTGAAACCAAATACCTACTATAACGCCCAAATCTCAGTTTGACTTAACTGCGAGACGCAAGAGTCTTGCAGGCTTAGTCTTGTCTTGCTCAAGTCTTGCAGGGTTCAGTCTTGGTCTTGGTCTTGCTAAAATAAGTCGGTCTTGGTCTTGGTCTTGGTCTTGCAAAAATGCAAGAACAAGACCAAGACTGCAAGACCAAGACCGATTTTGGGCAACACTAGTTATTAGATATGTTTTCCACACACTATCTACCTAGCATATATCCTGAAAATATCATATATTTTTCTGATTTTGTTTACTGTAGTCGGTCATATATACCTAGTTTTATTGTTTATAAAACTTGCGTTTTTTTGCGTTTAGGTCTTGTAAGCCCCTTAATTACCTAATGCAAAACATTTAAGTCCAACAATTTGTTAACCGTAGGTATTAATCGCGATCTATATTATTTATGCCTTCGACTTTAAATTCAAAGTGCTTATCTTTAGCTACCTTAGAACAAATTAGATAGGTAGGTACGAGTTCGTTACAGAATCAAGACGATCCAATACACATAAAATTACCAACATGAATAGTTACCTAATTGTCAGACATGTCATCATTTAGTTTATTGCCGCGCATTTAAAAAGTGTTGATTTCATTTTTTTTTGTTGCTTTCAAACCTCGAACACGTTCGGAAACGCAAACCAAACAATAACATGAACACACTCATTAAAACACACCCGTACCTCTAGGCTGTATATAAATAACGCATTCAAAATCCCCAGTTCTCTGTCCGTTAATTACTCCAGCCAGTTCGAAACAGTCAATTATTATTTGAAATATAAACATAGAAACGCCACGGTACCAGTTCTAACTACTTATTCTTAATTACTTTTAACTAAGACGTAACTCACTCGTTGAAAGTAGGTATTTAGTGGACTTATCTTTAACTAGAGACGTTGATGTATTGCTGGGTGAAACGAAGCGTATTTGTATTTTTTTTTAATCGCCCGCCCGCCTGCCGTGGGCAAGGCTCATTCGGTGCGAGGGAAGTTTTACCGTAATGTTGGGAATATTTGAATGAACTCTTAATAATTACGCCGTGATGTCGAAAAAAGTAAAAAAATAGATATAACTTATAAATGTTTTTGTATCGAGAAAAATTCATTGAATCGTGTACCTATTCCTTTTACTTGATACTAGACCAAAGAGTCAAAAAACATATACCAAAATGTTAAATCCCTATTCCACATACTTAACAAGTTACATGAAATAGAAAAACCACATTTTTTTCAACTTATCACCTTAATTGGCTAGCAGGAAATATAAATATTTAGGTATCTAATATTCCTGAAAAGTTTTTAGGAAGAGAGTATTCCTGGACGCAAGCTATCGCCTGGAACTGCTCCAATATGTAGGTACTGCTTGAAAGTTTACAGAGCTTATCAAATATTCAATTATGTGAGAGTTTTTGTTTCTCATATTAATTAATCTAAAAACCACCGTAAAAAAACAGTTCATAAAAGAATAAATGTGCAAACCATGCGGAAAACGTAAAGAAATAATAAAACCTTGTTTAATTGACAGTAATTACTCCGTGGAAAACACAATAAAACAACAACAAATATTTTACGATTTTTATTGTAATACGAAAACACAATTTTTGTTTTTATTCGTTAATTTGGGGGAGCTTAAGTTTTTGTGGCTAGCAACTCGAGCGTGGCCGTTCGAGCGAACCATGTAATTAGGTGGTTATAAAAAGTTTAGGTAATTAATTGTGTTGCTTTGTGCTGTTAGTGTGCGTTAAATTGATATTTATTGTTGACATTTCGTGCCGTGAGCGGCGCTCGTATTTAATTGTTGTTAATTCGTACACACGAGGTAAAATGGCGGTCGCTCTCTGTCGGTATGTATTGCAATTAAAAATTATACAACAGATACTGAATTCCTATCACAGTTTGTACAAATAATAATGAGTTTGTGTAATTATATTTTTTTGTAATGAGGAAAGTTTCAACAATTACTGAAATAAAAATAAATGAGTTATAATTATGAACGGCTTCTATTTATTTCTATTGTTAATTTTCTTGTTCCGAAAAAATCCGAATCCGTTGCAGTTGTTATCGTGTTAATTAGCTAAGTTTACGGCAAAGAAATTGTCTACGGAAGAGTTAATTCTTTGTAGTAAAACAATAATTTTAACGATTTGTACATAAACGGAAAGAGATATCCAATTATTTATTATGGCAATGGTTTATTAATACCCTGGGCTGGAGAAAAGCTGCTATCAATTAGTTATATAAACAAATTTTAGTCATTCTTATTCACAAAATACCTATATTAATTTTGTCAATCATCCTAAGTATTTCAGAAATTGGAGTAGGTACCTAATAATATGTTCCTCCCCTTTTCTCCCCTATTTGTTAAGAATCTCTTTGTTTATGCATATTTTATTATATAGATACCTACGCCTATTTTATAGGAATTATTCCAGTTGGTCGTATCCACAGAGTACTTTGTAATATACTGAAAGTCGTATCCTTCTACTAAGCTAAAAAAAAATCATCGATAAAATTGCTATTATAAACAGTAGCTCGTCCCCGCCCTACCAATAACGGCGCGGGAAAACAGCCCGCCATCTTTTAAATGGTACCTCACTGACCTAAAATATAAAATTACGGTTAGAAAAGCATTTAATTACCCGTAAACGCGATCGAAACCAAGTTTAGACGTTGTTATTAAGCTAAATATGTTTGAATTGCTAATTAATCGACTCGAAACGACCTTTACGCACGCCATTTTGAACCGCCACTAAATTAATGGTGGTCGGTGAACACAATATGGCCGTGATTAGCTATTGTTTCCATTTTTAAATATAGTGGGGGTTAATTATTTTTCATAATGTTGCACTAATCGTTATTATGGACCACTTATTATTATAATAATTTGGGTACAAGGATTATGGTTGGTTTGTACCATTGTTTCAAAACTCATTTAGTTTGATACTTACCTACCTAATAGTTAGACTACTATGTTTGTAAACTATGCCATCATTATATTTTTCTTTTAATAACCAGCTATTAGCCGTTGTATAAGGAAAAGATGTAGGTAGGTTTTGTCTAGTTTTATCTGAGACACACATCTCTTACTTTTAGTCATGCGATGATTAGGTAACTTGAAAAACACTATCGGGAAATTACATATCTGCTGGAAGGATTTAGTTTTAGCAGATAGGGTAGGGTGCCTTAGTGTAAAGCAGGTGATGTCCAAGGACTGAAGAATAAACTGAAATTATCTGCCTAGTTTTCAAACTACTGTTTTTATGCATTGATAAAACAGCAGCTAGAGGAAATCTATGAAACCGTGTACCTAGGTGACCATAAAAAATCGTCTTCGAAATATCTTCTGAAAGTAGACAAATCATAGCTGCCATCAATGAATGTCCTATTCTGGTGTCAACAAGTTCTATTTCGGGTTATTCATTAGACATATTTTTCGCTTAACATAATCATTGAAGACAAACAGCTTTCTAGTAGATGAAAATGCTTTTTTAATATGGAATGGAACGAAAATAAGTAATAAGGAAAGATTCCAGGAAAGGTAGTAGGTACATCTAATAAAGCATTTTCATGTTTCTTGCTTAGCACTACTCAGTGCTCTCGAAAGCAACATTGGTCTCAATAAGGGCCACAACAAGGTTTTTTTTTTCAGGATGGGAATTCATCAAATGACCCCTCCCGCTCTGGGTGGAGCGGAAGGGAGTGTCAGACTCTTACTGACTAAAACCCACCCGTGTTCCTTCCTTAGCCCTTTATGTTCCGGGCCAGCGGTAACCCTTTCAGACAATCCCGCTGACCCGGCAGCCATAACAAGGGTTACTGAAAGACTACAATTACTACTCTCCAACCACGAGGTTAGCATCGACATTAAAACCATATACATAGCAACCATGAGGAGACTTTTGTTGGGCAGCAGGATATTAAGAATGGATAAATAGAGAGCCTAGAACACCCAAACTTTTTCTCGAAGAGAGATAGCACCATGCCTAGGCTAACTAAACCATAGCCAGGCTTAATTACGTTGTACAGCAATGTGCATAAATCTCGCAAACTTGGAGGCTGGCTGAAAAGACAGTCATAAACATAGGACACGGGAAGAATACAATCGCCCGTTGTTATGGGAACATCACTTGGCAGGGTAAGGTACCTAATTGGGTGGAGCACTCAAAGAATGAAGAATGTAAGATAAGTACACTGCTACAAAAATCTTTTGGCGCCTAAATGACATTGACAGGAAGGCGTTGCTGGAAAACATTTAAATTTTGTGAAATTGTTACATATATAATTGTAGGTATTGAAAAACAAGATGGCGTCGTTAGTTCCGATTATGGCTACGCGCCGTAAGATCCTTGTATCGTTTATGTTCTTGGCTGGCTATAATCCAGGGGGCCTAAAAAGGCCACATAAGCAGAATCATAAAAGGATAACATTATGAATCGTAATGGACAGTTAACTGTTAAGTTATAATCGAATCAAATCCCATTGATGAAGGATTTTTCGGTTATTTTTTTTTGTCTGTACTAAAATACTAATCATTCCAATCCAAATCTCTTTGATTTTCTTCTCCATAGGTACCCACGCTTTGGAATGGGCAAATAGCTTCATATTTTCTGACTAACCGACTTCTTGACAATTATTAAATGCCTAAATAGTAAATGGTTTAATTGAAATAAATGGTTTGAGTTCACTTCAAGCTGTATTTAAATGACCGTGTTCTTTTAACAATATTTACGGCAGGGCAGTAGGAAGTTAGGTACCTACTATAAATGTTTTTCACATCAACATGCAATTTTTGGCGATAACCAGTATCAGCAAATGTTTGCGAATCAGATTATGTGTTAGCCAACTACAAATATTCGTGAAACAAGGACTATCTAATCTTTAACAATGACTACCTTTATTGTATGCAATTATGCGATTTCTGGTATTTTCAGTTATAACAAGGTGATTCTCAATATGTATTCTACTTTGAAATTTAACAGAATTCTACATTTTAGTACAATTATTGTTACTAGTATCGAAATATTTTTGGGATGACAAAGAAAAACTATTCTACCTACATAATGTACATACTGAAATAAAATCTTCAACAATTTTTTATAATATTTCATCTAAATTCTTGCCCGTTTTGTCTTCGTGAACAAGAACGTAGCGTCAACTCAACTGTGTGACGTTTAAATTACTGTCACAGTGTTACTGTCAGTGTCAATGTCAAACTTGTCAACCTTTTAACGATAACATACACATTGCAGTTACACATAGTTTACGAAATAAACGATTTATAAATTAAATTAAAATGTGTGCGTGAAAATAATGTGCTTAAATAATATACCTGTAAATATTTGACAATAAGCATAAATGAGTCGAAGGATTAATGTAATGGGTTACAGATTAACAGCTTCGAAATGTCTCGGTCTTTGTTTGATATTAACTTTTGTAATGGGATGTTATTTAGCAGCTTTACCTATTCGATACGGTAAGTTTTTTTACAAAAACATGAATTATACAAAATGCAGCTTATATTAAACGTGATTTTTAACTAAAAACTGCAACAATTCCCACAGAAAAAGAGGCCTTACCTAACCCAGTGCGACAACGAATAACGTCGAAGGAACTGCCGAAAAAACGTTTAGCGGTGATCGTTCCTTTCCGGGACCGCTTCGAGGAGCTTCTAGAATTCGTCCCTCACATGTACAGCTTCCTAAACCGCCAGAAAATACCGTTTCACATATTCATAGTGCAGCAGAAAGACAATAATCGTTTCAACAGAGCTTCGTTGATTAATGTTGGTTTTAAATATTCGCAGAACGACTATGATTACATAGCTATGCATGACGTGGACTTGCTGCCTATAAATGACAACTTAAAGTATGATTATCCCTCTGCTAGTCCTGTGCACATATCAACACCACAAACCCATCCTAAGTACCACTATGAAACGTTTATAGGAGGTATTTTATTAGTGAAGAGAGAACACTACGAATTAGTAAATGGCATGTCTAATAATTATTGGGGATGGGGACTAGAAGATGATGAGTTTTACGTGAGATTAAAAGATGCTAACTTGACTGTGATGAAACCAAGCAATATTACTACTGGAATAGATAATACTTTTCGGTGAGTAGTTTATCCTCTAAAATAACTCTTAACACATAATATAAAATCACGCCTATTTTTGCCTGAAGAGTTAGCCAGAGGTGTACCTATAGTACACCTACATTTTGCTAGTTATGTACAGACGCCAGCACATCAAGCTCAATTATTGAACATCATTAAAGAAAGAAAGAAAGAAAAATGTGTTTATTGGCATTACAGCAAAATAAATAGATCATAAAACTATAAAAACAGCAAACAAAGATTATAATGCCATAAAGGCCTCAGCTCAGCATAATGTCAGATGATAACACAAGGTATACCTACCACCTGATGCTGATTTTCAGCTGTAACCCAATTGTAAATAAAAATATTGTCTAATTAAAAACATCTTTAAAGTGATTTAAAATAAGAATTTCATATTTAAGTATTCAAATAATCAAACCTTAATTATTTGTAAGTGGCACTTCAAATTGGCATCCATAGGTATGCTTACTTATCCATTTGTATACATTTTCATCAGATAGTTTTGGACCCACGCACAACGGACCGAATGGGAGTCTAAGTGCGGAAAAGGGAGTCCTATCATCATCATCAGATAGTTTTGGAACAGACCATAGTACTCCCCTGGTCTTTCGTTTGCCAAAAAATTCAACCTCTTTCTAACCATCTCACATTCTCATTCCAGACATATCCACGACAAGACCTACCGTAAACGCGACATGCGCAAATGCTTCAACCAACGCGAGGTAACCCGCCACCGCGACCGCCACACAGGCCTACATGATGTGCAGTACAAACTGCTCAACACACACATAGTTGCAGTGGATGGGTTAAATGTCACTGTGTTGAATGTGGAACTCCTTTGTGATAAGAGTCGGACTCCTTGGTGTCAATGTCCTGAACCAGTGAAAGCTGCTGTTAAGAAAAATTAGAAAATATTGGTATTTGATTTCTGCTATGAATATTGTAAAGCGAATTGAAGATTTTTATATGGAGCCTCTACTGTCGCGCCATTTTGACTTTTTTTTTCTAAGTTATTAGGAGATAGCGTGGCAGCCATTTTGAAAAAATATAAAAATGGCGGACAGGTAGGTATGCCACAGACCTTTATTGTTGTATCAGAATGGAATTGATTGCTGTCTTTGTAACAATTTTTTACTCTGTGTAAGCATGTTTTTCCAGGGTATCACACAAGAAATCAATTTTAATATGTTTATATAAATTTGTTAATTTATAAAAATTTAACAGGACTAAAATTCACTATAGTATGCATTGTCCAAATCAGGGTAGGCTCTCAATTGAAATTAATATCTATGGGGTTTATTCATATATGATGATTAAGTGATGTTTGAACATCAAAATATCAAACAAACAGTCACTAATCACTACTTTACTTTAGGTAATGTATATGAATAAAGGGGTATTTGTTAAGGAAATTTATTAAGTATGTGGATTGTTTACTTTAACTTTTTTTATATATTTTAATCAATAATAATAATTTTAAGTACTCATTTAGATAAATACTCTGTTGATAGTCTAGCACTTACCTATTTCATGGCCATTTTAGTTTAATTACGAATTAATTTATTTTTATAATCTGAAATTGAACATTACTTTCAAATTCTTTCTTTTTTTTAGTATTCCCTACATACAAAAACATAAAAAAACAACAACTCCAAAAGAGAATAATTGACTATGAATAAAAATTCATTAGGGAGGTTATAAGTTATACAACGTGTTTTTTTTGATATCCCATATCTCTAGGGGGTCATTGTACTCATCCTTATGAACAGCTTTTACTACGGGACCAAACCCGAAATCACGAAACAAAAATCTGGTGTTCCCTACATTTTGACGAGTTATACGAAGATAAATGTAGGGAACAGATGATTTTTTTTTCGTGATTCCAGGTTTGGTCCCATAGTAAAAGTTGTTCATAATGATGAGTACAATGACCCCCTAGAGTAATTATGGGATATCAAAAAAAACACGTTGTATACACCCTTACATTTGGAAAGGGATCATTATACTCATCATTATGAACAACCTTTACTATGGGACCAATCCTGAAATCGTGAAAAAATAAATGTTGCTCCATACATTATGTCGAGTTATGCGAACGTAAATGTATGGATCAGCTGATTTTTTTTTTCACGATTTCAGGTTTGGTCCCATAGTAAAAGTTGTTCATAATGATGACTACAATGACCCCCTTTAATGATTAAAACGATCAAAATGTAAGAGTGTATAACCTATACAAGTAGTTTATTTTTCAAAATTTCTAAAAATGTCAAACAAATATGAAAATGAAAGTATAATGTAAATTTGTAAATAAAACAAAAATGTAAATAAATAAACCATTTTATTTTGATGTAAGGAAGCATAATTTATACAGTAATTGGTAACGTTTTCGAAGCAGTTATTACTATCAGTTCAAACAATGTTTTTGTAAACGTACGATTAGCGACCAGTCGGCGACTTCAATCTGTTGATTTTAACCGATTACAGCATGTATATGTTTAACTGAACAACTGTTTTGGTTACTTTGTGGAAAGTTAACTGCTATCTTTGCAAAACTACTTATGGAAGAGATAGTAAACTGTAGAAAAGTAATCTTTTTAAAAACAAATAGGTACGTTTAAGGACTCGTTTTGAAGTCGGTTAAAAATATCACTATGTATTAGAGCTATGCAAACAGTTATGCAGTTTTGTTAAATATTATATTATATGTATATCAAGGGTTTTAAATTTTAATATAAAAAAATACTCTAGATTTCAGTTTAAGTCGCCAACCCGAAATCAAACGTACAACCAGTAAGAAAGAAACGTTAAAGCTAAGGTTTCCTAGAAGAGCCATGGCCGCGACATGCGGCTGTAATGTCCAAATACAGAGCGTGACACCTTAATGTCAAATACTGGTGGAAATGACAGATCTCCATGACGTCCGTTATAAATATGACGGAAACGCTCATTTATGAAACCATAGCTTAAGTGTCCAAACACACTATGCCGAAGGTACGCGACCGGAGTTCCACGGCTGATTTTACGTTCCGACGTATTCGGCTGATATGACACACCATAAGTGCCGAACTTACGCGGCAGAAAATCTGTTGCGCGCGTAATCATGCCGAACTTCGGTCGCGTACCTACCTTCGGCATAGTAAACACAAACAATGACAAATGTCAATGTCATAGTAGCACCGCCATGTTATATTTTTTTGTATAAATCGTAGACTGATTCTCAAATTATGACATATAGGTGCCAAGTTTGTCAAAAAAACTGATTTACAAATGACAAATTAAGTTACAAATTAAAAATCCTTAAATCAATGATAAATATCAATTTCACAATGTCTTCACTAACTTTTAGTCAAACGTTTCGATGTTAAAGATTTTAACAATATATTTTTTAGCGTGCATTTATTTTTATTCGTTTTTTTTTTATTTTATTGATACTATTCTTTAATTGATATTGCTTATAAACGTTTCAATTTCATAATGTATCACTTACTCTTGGAATAGAAAAGACAAACTAACCCCATTTGTGAGTTTTTAGTGTAATATCTCACTACTAATATACACAGTGTAGCCTAAAAGTTTAAACGTGCTTGAAAGGCCAATTGGTTAGATAACCACCATTTATATTATTAAAATTGGCAAATCGTGAGTTATCCAATCTTGCATTGCTAATAATAGTGATTTTGTGAGTTTGTATGTAATGTCTATTCAAACTTGTTTCCAAATTAATATTATTTCAAGTTATACAAATATCAACTTTATTTTAATGGTAATTAAGTTGATTTCAGAGTGACTAGCACTATTAAAAAAGTTATAAAAATGTTTGAAGTTGTAGCGTAAACTGAACCTTATTGTGTAAGATTTAAAGTTATTTTTCCATAAACTCATATTTGTTTACATTTATGGCAAATAAATCGCGAATGTAGATTAGGTAGGGGGTAATCTTCAGAACTTCTGATCCGATTTTCGGAATCGGAATTCTGTCACTAATGAAAATTTCACGCTGACGAAGTCGCGTGCAGTTTGTTATAACCCTCATCGCCACACTCACGTAAATATTGTATGAAATTGAGACGTTTAGACAATAAAGTGATAATAAGTTACTGCAGCTAAAAACATACTAATATAAAGCCGTCTATGCGTAAACATTGTACGTACAGTTTTAAATACAACTAGAATAAAACTGTTACACTAAAGGAATGAATTCACTTGTGAATGTAAGGTAGTGTGGCTATTTTGCTAAGACGCTGTGTAGACAGGCATTTTTTGTTTCGGCAAATATAGTTGGTTACGCTATTCTTGCTAATTTATTTTTAGCAAAGAAATATACAGGGTGGCAGCATCGACGCACCATGGATTCAGTACGGACGCCAGCACATCAACCTACCACAATCTGTCAGATTTCTTTAATAGATTTTCAACTTTATCGCTAAAGCTTAAGGTTCAAAGTTGATTGGGAAAATCTGACAGGTGTAGCTTGATGTGCTGGCGTCTGTACATGATTCTGAACCATCGAGTTGAAATTAACGTCGGGTATAAAAAAAAATAGCTGTTCCATACATTTTGACCGCGTAGGTCAAGAGCTGTTCATTTATTACGTAAGATAATTTTAATTTCTGAACCCCCCTCTCCACTACGTAAGAAAAATAAGACTTGAATGAACCCCCTTTGAATCTTACGTAACATAATATCTACTAAAATTGCAAAGAAAAAGTAGCAAAAATTTATAAAACAATTTTTGCTTACTTTTGTGATCTTGCGTAAGAATAATCTAGACCTCGGGAACCCCCATGTAAGAAAAAATAACACTTCTTCGGTCTTCCCCTCTCAAATCGTCTTACGTAATAAATAAAATAAATAATAAAAATCTTTATTTTCAGGCTACTTTGGCCCATAGATAAATACCTTACAGACTAACATATATATATTATATTATAATAGTACAATATGTGTTGGTGTATAAACTTAAAACTATGTTAGTAAAACTGACTTCACTCGAGCACTGTCTTTGTGCGATCGTGTGGCACTTAAATAAACAGCTCCTCACTTTTTTATGAAACAGCAAATTTCTACGCTAGATCATCATCAGCTAAATTCATGGTTTCAGTTTGCGATGATGATTGCCTTCGATGTGCCTGTCATCTTGTATAATAACATTCAAATCATTACATACTTGTCCAAAGTATTTAAAGTGGTTTTTAAAACTACTAAATCGATTCTATATCGAACCAGTGAATCTAAAACAACTACTATTTCAAGCTTGCTTTAGGTTAGCATTTGACTAAAAAGAACATTAATAAAAACAGACTTTCTCATAAACGGCTATGTTTTCTCATTAGACCATTATTTTGCAATACTGCAAACGATTCTTCAGCTATTCCAGAACCCTAAAACCAATTGTGCTGATGTTATTGATGGTGTAAGTGATTTAAACCCCCCCCCCCCCTCACGGAGAGGAGGCCTGTGTCCCAGCAGTGGGAGCGTTATAACCTGATAAAGTGGTTTCAATATTTTTATGAGCCTATTTTCTTTCTACAGCATTGGATTTGGAAATCGGTATAATGTCTTAAACTCACGAACCTTAAATCTAAACTTTAAAAAGCCAAGGAACATTGGAATTAAGTTTAAGCCCTAGCCAGTTTTGTGTAGCCAAACAAATTACAGGCAAACGTCATTTACTTTCAAATTACATTTCGACGACATGTAACAAAATTACTATACAGTAATTTTGTTGAAACAACCATCGCTGACTAATCTCGTAGGTACTAGGATCAAGATGAGTCAGCGAAACATCTACTGTCGAATCTTATGTTAGGGTGCTACACACTTGTTCGGGTCGGCCTATTCGATGCGACAGTGTTTGCTGAACAACAAAGCCGAGCCGAAGCAATGACTACAAATATTCGGCTTTCTTTCGACTCGTGTCGATCAGCGAACTCCGTTCGACATCTACTATCGCTGAATCATGTTCGGGTCGGCTCTGCACAATTCGAAATAAGCCGAGCGGCTTTTACCCGAAGATGTTCCTATATCTACATACATGTATTCGATTTGGCTGTGCTGGATCATGCCAACCCGAACAAGTGTGTAGCACGCCTTGGCTTTTATAATAATTGGTTGTTAATATTTGTGAAAGTTATTTACACATTCGACACTGGCTAGGTTTTAAAATAATAATTTAACTAATCAGATCCTTAAAATTAAGTAATATTTATTTAAGCTTAACTTTTATTTAAAATCACTAGCCGAAAACCTAAAATAAATATTTGTTTGAAAATTAAAAATACTCCGAGATATTTTTTTTTTTTTCAACTAATACAAAAGCCTAGAATACTCTCTCTTTAGTTAGCAAGGAATTTAAGAAAACAATTTATTTACACAATCTTTACGTGAACAAAATGGTATAAAATACCTTTTTGGAACTAACCCCGCCATATACAGGGTTATTGGTAAAACATTAACAACCTCTTAAGAGTTCATTGTACTCATCATTATAAACATATTTTACTATGGGACCAAACCTAAAATCGGGAAAAAAAAAATTGCTTTTCCCTACATTTATGTTCGTATACTCGTCAAAATGTAGGGAACAACAGATTTTTTTTTTCGCGACTTCAGGTTTGGTCCCATAGTAAAAGTTGTTCATAATGATGAGTACAATGACCTCTTAAGCGGTTGTTGGTGTTTTTCCAATAACCCTGTATTTTCTTTCTTTCTTTCCCTTGTCGCGCCGAATCGGTAAACTCACATTACAATTATGTCATGTACGGTTTAAATATAGTAAGAAACCGATTATTCTTTCGAATTAAATTTAATTAATAGAAAACAAACAGTAATTTATGAAATTAGTTTCGTAAACATCCGTCGGTTTCTTACTAAACTTCAACTATACCCGACGACCCTGGTGACTTATCTCTTTTGGTGGCTGTACATATATAAAAGGTCTCATTTTTCATCCCATTTTAAACGCGCAATGATTATATTTACATGCATGGAGTATAAAATAAGCTAAGTTTTGTTCACAAAAACGCAGTTTTCAAATAGCATTAAGCACAAAAAGTTTTCTGCATTGCATCTTTAAATAATTCATAACTTATTTACAAATTACTCTCGTTTGCGCAGTGCGTAGTATGAAAACTCAGCAGTCATTAAAAACTCACTCATACAAAATGCTAGGGAAGTACACAATAAGCCTAAGGCCGTGTCCTAATATAAGCGAGCGTTGTGTCTATTTTGTTCGGCGGACCTGAACGCTTCGTGGTGTCGACAGGCTCGTTCGAATTTTCCGCACAAATGATCGGGAGTATCGCATGTTCGTGTAACAATCGCTTATATTAGGACACGGGGTAAAACATGCTAAGACTAAGTTCATTGATTACTATTATTCTATAAACGATTGTGCAGCTCTGTTAAAAAGCTATTTTTTTTCTTGATGGTGTGAAAATTTGATTTCCGAATATAGACTTTAGAAGCTACTAAATAGAGTTGAAAATAGCAGAGTTGCATAGTCGTTGTACGGTATTACAATAAATTGACCTAATCAGGCAGATAAGGCTGGTATTGACTAAGTATCGAAGCGCTGGTACGGTCAGACACAAAGCTAAGGCTGGTTCTGAACCGCGGCGATGGCTGTTTGAAACTTTGTGGAATAACCGTATAAGATGCACACCTTTTAGTTTTGAAAAAGAGTAGCACAATTCTTCTTCTTCCCGGCTAAAGCACTAGGAAGTGGTGAAGGGCGAGCGTCTTGTGGGACTGTCTTATGTAAGTTTGGCGTTCAAAAAGTGCTGATTCCCAGCCTAGTTTGAATAAATGACTTCTGATTAGATTTCATTTCTTTTTAATCATAGAAAACTGTGTAACGTTTTAACAGCTTGCATCTTATGGATAGATAAGAAATCTTTATTGCAAGTATACGTGTTTCGAGCAATAGTTCACAGTTTATAGTATTCTTTGTCTACCGGTTGTAAATGTCAACTAAATACATAGCCTAGAAATTGATTTACCATGATATTTTAACGACTCAGAGCTCTTCACACTCACAAACATGGCCGCTGACAAGCTTGGCTTTCCAACTTGATGTCTAATGCCGATCCACCTAACAAACAAAATGTAATAAAAATGGGGGAACATCTCATGCAGGTTTTCCACAAAAGCTTCAAAAAAGCCGTTAAGTATGTGTCCACTAGTTGATATTGTATCATTTGCCTTTTAAAAACAAAATAACATTTCATAGGAACCCAAAAATACTTAGTTCTGCACTTGCATGCAAATATTGAGCACGTATAGAACAAATACGTCATTTGTATTGTATATATCCTCCAAAAATATTTCACTTTGCCACAACTTTTTATCACATTTCAATGACATTTCTTTTTCGAAAATACATAAAAAATTCAATTGTTTTCAACAATTTGTTATTATTTTTACTGACAATATTTTATTATTAAAAAAAACATTTTTAGACAGCAACCCCAAAACGAAAACTTCAAAATTCGAAACGTCAAACTAGTGGACACAATAGGCACTACGTATAGCGCTACAGGTTCTTTTGGCGCGTGACCAAATCGGAACTAACGCCGCCATCTTGTTTTTCAGCACATTTCACAAAACAATTGCACAAATGTATACCAACAGCGCCCCCCTGTCAACGTCATTCGAGCGCCAAAAGACCCTTGTAGCAGTGTAGACAAAACTTATAACTAAAACTAGATAGGGTGTGCGCGCTCCGCCCTCCCCGCTACGCTCGCTACGGCGTTGCTACGAGGTCGCTACGAGCCCGCTACGGAGTTGCTACGAGCTCGCTACTGCGGCGTGACGTTGCCGTCTCGTCGGCGCGCACAACACGTCAGCTACAACGCGCAGCCGCCTCCCTACGCACACAACACCCATGTTAGGAGAAAAATAAAAAGGGGTATTAAACAATATGGACATAGAAACGAAGCGAATCCACCTTAAGAAAAATATAATCAACCCGCCCCTATTTTGCATGTCTTTTATGACTCGATAAAATATCGGGATTTCTATATTATAAGTTCAATATTAATGTATTGTTTACCTTCCGGAATATATTCTCAAAATGATGGTGAAACCCGCATCAAAATCCGTTGCGTAGATTAGAAGAACGACGTTTTCACACAGACAGACACGAAAAGCAATTTTAATTCATAATGTGTATATCCAGACATGAAAAGTCACTTTCAGTATTATGCAGAAATAATAATTGTATGAAAAAAGATAATATAATTTAAGAATATTATCGTCTCATTTCTAGGTCCATGGGGGGGCAAGACAAGGCACAAAAAAACATACAGAATATTATTCTCTATGGATAAAGGGAGAATAAAATGCACAATAATTACTTTTGGGACACAAACTCTATGGGAAGCAACATCAATAAAACATGCTAAAAATAAATATAGGTAACAATAAAATATGGTAATAATTCACATACACCCCGCAAGAGTTAATTTGAGACGAGAGCGACCCCTCCCGCCCCCCACGCTGTTACAGCTCTCGCCATTGACGCCTCAGTCACCCTCAGTACCGTGCGTCCGTCATCCCAGCAAGTCTCAAGTTCATCATTTATCATTCATTTATCATTTAACTCTTGCGGGTTGTAGACAATAACTTTGAAACATTATATCTCAGATAAAAACATTAATTTACGTATACAGGATGTAGCTATTATGTATTTTCCGTCTTTTCTTCCACAACTAAAACAATTTATTAAGCATTCGTTTTAATCCATTTAAAGCAGTCCGGCGTTGAGCACAAAAGTCAATAAAAAGGAAGTAAAATAGGAGTTTTTATATTTGGCCAGAAGCCAAGCGAATAAGCGGGCGCTTAGCGACTAAAGAGGAATGCGTAAAGGTACCCCGCGAAATTCAAATTATTTACGTTTTTTATAATTTGCAGGTCAATGTCACGTTTTATGTTGATTAAAATATGATTCACGACCACAGATATATATAGGCCTAGATAACGCAAGTTTCACGATCTGTATGAAAACCAAGCGTGCCATTTTTTGACTACATATTATGACGTTACAGGCATTATTTAGTGATGGGAAAATCAAATGTATTCAAAGACACCGCCGCGTGCGGCACCTGTCTCGCCCCACCTCCGGGGCCTAGAGCCAGCGTTCACGCTCACCCAGCCAGCAGTACACAGGACTGAGCGCGAAAGTGGCGGCTTACGATTTTTGTACCTAAGCTGGTGTGATTTCTGGCACGCGAAGTAATTGCTCTTACGTTATCTAGGTGTATCTATATCTGTGTTCACGACCGTAATATAATTTGAATTTCGCTGGCTACCCTAACGATTTCGCCTTAAATAGACTACTGCAATATTGATAAATATTATATTTCCTTTTAGAAATTCATGAGCATATTATTTTAAATACTAACCTAGCATTAACATTCTACTTTAAAACATTTGTTTATATTTAATACTTTAACATTTAATTTAATAAATTAAAAAGACAGGTAATCGAATTAACAATACTGTATTTTCGTGCTATCTATACTATAAAATTAGTATAATTATTTCATGCAAGAAAACAATTAATAGGAACGTTTATAAATTGGCACTATTTATAAATACATGAATATTAAGAACGTTCTATTTCATATTAGTACAGACACGGTGTATAGACACGGTTAAATACAGTTAAACCAAAAAAAGTATGCGCTTCGATAATCTTCGTATTTCCGAATTAGCACGAACGTGTTAGCGTTGAACATGAAACGCAACTGTAAGTTTTAAGAAACTTTAGGTGGCTAAAATTCCGCTAGAGGTGCCACTTCTTGTTGTGAGTTGTCTCTCATTTTGTTATCCGCTCGAAATATTGTAAGACGCATTTTACACAATTTATTAAAATATAACGCGAAAAAATACTTCTTTCATTGAAATAATCATCGCGCCACAGAGGCAAAGCTTCTAAGCTAACTTTTGTCCTGTCTCACTTTGTAGTAGGTAGTGCACCTATCATTGAACGTTTGTATAAAGTATTCTCTCTGTCAGATTCCAGACAGGCTAGTACTTCCATGGTTCTAACAGCTCTATATTAGATCTCATCATCGGGTCTTCGTATTTCCGAATATAAACAATGATTTCCGAAGTGCATACTTTTCCTTGGAGATCTGTAACTATCTAACATTAAAATAAAACATGTAACAAATACCTAATCAATAATATTTTTTTATGAATTCAGGTAGGTATATTATTTTTACAAGTTATCTTAATCATTAGATTTGGCTTAGGAAAGTATTAAAGCAGTAAAAAGTTAATTGCACGTTTTAAGGGGCAGTTTAGAGGCTACATTTGTTTAAGGAACAATTTTGACTTAGAAAAATAAAGAAATATTTGATTTCATCATCGAAGCCTCAATCTTACATTTTAATACTTTGTGCTCAGACATTTGGCTTTTAAGTAAAAATGTGCTTTATTAATACTTGTTAAGGTTCATATTATTTTATGAGTTAATTTAATATTATTTATAATGAGAAGTACTTAAGTAATAAGTTTTAACATCGCTTAATTTTAAATTCCATCAAGTTAATTCTCCTGTTACTAGGAAATATATTTTTATTTAATTTTTATTACTTAATATTATTGGAACGAAGTCCTTAACGCGTTTTGCGGTAGGAGCTGGCTGGTAGAAATCATTACGCTGAAAAAGCGTTATGCCCCCTCCATGCGACTTTCTCTCTCTCTCTTTATATTATATACGAGCGTGTGTGCGTACAAGTATCGCGGAAGGAACTTCGTTCCTGACTGGTGTCCCCGACCACAAAGTTTTATTTTATAATTTACGAACATACATGCATATTGTATAATCAACTTATGTTAATAACTCTCTCTTTAAAAGTATACCTTTTATAATAATTCCGTAATAAATGTATAGAAACATGTTTATCTAGAGAACAACAGTTACAGCCGCACTCAGAGTCCTTTAGCAAATTATCCTAAGGAATTGGATAATGTTTTATTGAGGGACTGTGACTACGGCACTTATGATAACTAGTAATAATCTAGATTTAAACATCTTATAATAAAAGTATAATATTATAAAAAAGAGTATTTGATTACAAATACATTTAAATTATTTACAAATGATTATAATTTGATGTATATGTAAAACATTAATAGCTTTAATATAAATTCCATTGTTTACATGAAATAGCCTATCAAAAGAGTTATCAATTGTTTTTATTATTCTGCGAGAAAATAATGGGGACATGAAACTATAAGTTTAGCAAGATGTATGTATAACAAGTTAATATTTTTTATTCTTCGTCAGAATCAACTTACAGTCTAACCAGCCCTCCGATTTGAAAGTGTCCGATAATAAAACAATTCTATTACGACTTACGTCTTTTTATCATAGTAAAATACTCATTTTCATATATATATATATATATATTTGTAATTTCTGTATGACTTGTTATTCCCGGTATAACGACAAATTCGATTAACTATTTCGTTAGTTAACTAGTTAAACAATGTATGTAAATTACGATTATTGTAGATTCAAATAAATTGCAAACAAAACAGGGTACCCAGATACCGCATTTTGTTTACCGTGTTTTCATAATCGAATCGAACATCAAACGAATAATCGCATGGTTCGGAATCGAGGGGCAGATACGACTGAACATAATTCTACTATGAAGCGAGGTTGTTGTAAAAATCGTTATGTTAAAAGTTTATTGTATATTTAAATATTATAAGTCAGTCAGATATTGATGAAACCAGCTTAAATGCAAATTGACAAATAAATTCATAGTTTGGAAGACATTTTCTAGAAAACTGTTCGACCAAAGACATTTTATTTTTCTTTTTAAAAGCTTTTTGGTTTACTTGCCTTCTTCATTTTTATAATAATGGAGTTATAGAAACTGACAATTTCGCATAAATTGACTATCTCAGGTATCAAATTCCATTATTACTTCGAACGATTCGATTATGTGGAGTTGGATAAACTTCGATCAACAATATCACTACTTTGAGGATTTGGAACAAAAACAAATCGCTCAAGTGGCGGCGATTGGGTATAACTTGACTATAAACCTTAACTTTCAAACATAAAGTTTATTATCGTTTGCTACTTTAATTGAAAAGTAAACCTGTTTTTTTTTAGTAAGAACAAAAATAATTGTGGAAAAATAAAACATAATTTCTAAGCAATAAGGTTGAAAAAACAATGTTGCAAAATAAGACCACAACATTACTTATGGCCTAATTTATCCGATCGTTTTTGATGGATTCATTGGAAATCTAGGATTATTGTTGATCGAAGAGGAAAAATGAATTAAGTTGAGATTCAACTGAAAAATATATAAGTAATTTTTTTTAACACAGTTTGTGTTGAGTTTGGCACGGCTAGAAAAATTGTCTATGACTATAATGCAGCAATGTCAAAAGATACTTTATTTTTCTGTATCAGCCATAGAACATTACGAAAAACAGAGGCGTCAGTGATAATAAAATTGTGTTCATCATCATCTGCCTAGCTTTTTCCCAATTATATTGGAGTGGCTTCCATTCTAAGCCCAGGTTCGCACAGACGTGTTTTTCCCGCGGCACTTTTTTTTCGCGTACTGGATTTTGAACGCTCTGTTTAGCGACCAGAGTTGAAAATCCAACAGTGTGTTTTTTTAACGCGCTGGAATGCGCTCTGTTGTATTCTTAATGCTTGGCTCAACACCAAGAGCTGAAAATCCAGCGCGCGATACAATTCTGCCTTCCGCGAACATGGGCTAACCAGATGCAGATACCAGTGAAAATTTTAGGAATGGTAAAAATATGGCAACACCAAAAATAATACCTTTTATCTCCCAGTAGAATCTCACCCTAAATCATCTGTAAAACCAAAATCTTTAAACTATGGCCTCCGTATCGCTTATGACATGTATGCCATGCTTCGTCAGAATCAACCGAACAATATCATTACAGCTACGCGTCTTATAGTTCCTTCCCGAATTATCCTTAATCTTAATACTCTTTACCTTATCACACAACTTGCTGACTTCCGACTTACTCTTCTTCATCTCCTCCGGCTTCAACTTCCTAATAGTCGACGAACAACGTTTCTTCGAAGCCTCGACTTCGACTTTGTCCACATTACCTTCACTTACCCGCCTTTTGTAAAGATCGAAGTCGGAATCCTTGCTTAAGTAACTATCGAGAGAGTTATATGTCGTATCAAAAGTTACCTTGTCAATTTTGTGTTCGTTTGCATCGCTGACGATTTTGACAGCTTTCCCTGGGACGTATGTCGAGGGGACTTTGTCGAGATACGCCATTTTGGGTTTCAAAGGCCCACACACAGGGCTAACAGAGTCTGTATGGGAGTTAGGCATGAGGAAGTTAGTTTTTCTTGGTCTTTTGACAGTTATGGTCTCGTCGATTATAGAGGGTTTGTCTCTGATTGATATGAGGATGTTCTTGAAGCTAGTTTCTTCAGGGGAGGTCATGATGACGTCTTGTGGTGACCGTTTGTCGTAACTAGCGATTAACTCATTAAGGATTTTATACTCACTGTTCCAGGAAGCGTGAAAAGAGTTTTTATTGTTAGTATTTTGTGTTAGGTATGTCAGTACATAATAATGCGACTTAAAGCTAAATTCTTAAGGTCGATAATTGCTTGAAAAATTTCAGACATTAAAATTGGATTGGATTTTGTTGTGTCGTGATTTTAGAAAACGTTGTTCATCCGTTTTTGTTACTTATAGTTACAGTAGGCATTAATTTTTTTTTAATTGATTTTTTTTTTCAGTTACTTAAAAAAGAAACGAAGATATAACCATGATAAATCGTTTATTTATTTCCATAAAAATATGTATAAAAACAATATTTCTATAAAAATAAGAATTCTAATGTCTGCAAACTGAATATAAAATATTTACATTCACTAAACTAACTAAATTCGGCTTTCAAATCACTTTTCATGTAATAATAAAAAATTAAAAATAATAACAAATAGGTACCAAATCAATATTGCAATAGAAAAACATTGTGTTGCAAATCAAACAAAAGTCGACTTAAAGAAATGTGAATTAAGTCGGTTTTTGAAAGATACAAAGTGTACAAACTATTACAAAACAAAACATAACTATTAAAATATTATAATGAAACATAAAACAAAACAATATTATTTAAGAAATAGACATTTCGATGTCATGAAGGTTAATAAACTGAAAGTTCATTTTTTACACAATAATTGCCCGACTATACAACAGGCAATAAAAATTGTCTGGCTATTCTTCTGGCAATAAAAATTGCCCGGCCATTCTTCAGGCAATAAAAATTGCCCGGTCATTCTTCAGGCAATAAAAATTGTCCGGCCATTCTTCAGGCAATAAAAAGTGCCCAGCCATTCTTCAGGAATTGCTCAACCATTTCTCAGGCAATAAAAATTGCCCGGGCATTTCAGGTAACAAAAATTGCTCAAATATTCTCTAGGCTATCTAAATATACATCACGAGGATCAAGCAAGGTACTCACGTGACGCAATGCGGTGCTCCATATAGCCTGTGTTGTCTTACATACGCGAGAACTGCGTCATCTGTGAGGTACTTAGCGCTCTCGCCGCGGCGCACGAGTCGCCTGATTTGAGTTGAACTGACTTCGTTAGATATGTAGTTTGTTACTAGGATTACGTTATTCTGGAAAGGAGAAGTTACAAGTTGTTATTAAATATTATTAGTAGAAGAGTTACTTGAGAAAGATTTGGGCCTGGAAAGTGTAATTTAACTCATATTTATCAACCAGAAGAATACTGTGTTCCGGTATCGGTGTCGAGTGCTTAAAAGTCGACTCTACTTCATCTAACTTCGGGTGACGGACGGATTTCACAATTTTTTTTTCTTTTTTTTTAAACGTTGCCCCACATTAGGAATTACTCCTGCATCGTGGGTGCGTTTACAAATATTTAAATTCACATACACAAACAGCCAGACCCGGAACAACTACCTGTAGGCAATACAAATATTTGTTCCGTGCGGGAACCGAACCCGCGACACGCAGCGCAGCAGTCGATCGCTCAGCCACTGCGCCAACCGTGTCGTCAAATCAATTAATTCCACGCAGCGTCATATTTTGAGAAAAGCAACATTTATGCAAAAATGCCATATTGCCATAATGACTATCCTTAATCTGCCAATCGTGATCATAACCAGTGGCTTAGCTCTTTAGTCTATGAAACTTTTAATGTGTGTAACAGTTAACTACACATCAGCAATTTGACGTGGACAGCGCCTTTATGTCTTAGCAGTAAGGGCGGTTTTCATAGTGCAAATGTTTCCACACATTTATTTTTTGGTTCATAAAACAATTCACATTGCGTTCGGGTGCTTACATAAAGAAGCGGGTTTTCGGTCCCGACTCCCGGTACAGGTCTCTGCGGGTTGTTCTTCGGACGGAAACGGTCACAGGTTTTAGCTGTTTCTTCATGTGCGAGCGCATAAGTTAATGTGGGACTATTTCACCCGCACCGATCGGCACCGACCCGCACAGACTCGCTGACACCGGAAACCTGTTTCTTTATGTAAGTACCCTTTTTTTTCCAGGTAGAAAATCATCAAATGACCCCTCCCGCTCTGGGTGCAGCGGAAGGGAGTGTCAGACTCTTACTGACTAAAACCCACCCATGTTCCTTCCTTAGCTCGTTATGTTCCGGGCCAGCGGTAACCCTTTCGGACAATCCCGCTATGTAAGCACCATTAGACCCATATTGCAGGAATATGAAGGCTGACGGTACAGGTTGCGCTGGATTTACTCTAGTGTAGTTTTTCGTCGTCTAATGGTATATGGTTATGATAGTTTACCCTATGGCTGTGGCCAAGTTATAACAGCCGCAAGGGTCGATCGCTAAGGTTAAGCTACGCTTGACTTGGTTAGTCCGTGAATAGGTGACCATCTTTACATACCAAGACCCCTCCGTGCCTCGGAAAGCACATTAAGCCGTTGGTCCCGGCTGTAATTCGTGGTCCGTGGATTTTTGACAGTCGTTACGGGTAGTCAGAAGCCCGAGTCTGACAACCAGTCTTACCAGGGGGTATCGTATTACCCAGTAACTGGGTTGTGGAGGTTAGATAGGGAGTCGGTCCATATAAAATACTTATTATATTAAATAGTTCAGTTAAATAGTAATTCAGTTAGACTGGAAGCTGACCCCAAAAATTGTTGGGAAAAGGTTAGGCAGATAGTTTACCCTATGTTTGTAGAGCATGTCAGACTCGTATATGAACCGTCCGGGGTCGCAGCCGGCGCGAGTCACCACCACAAGTCCGTGGCGACCCACTATGATCTCCAACTGTAAAGAAATAACATAACTTTAATAAAAAATAAAAGCTTAAATTTAGGGGAGAAAGATTTTTTTTTTTGGAGTTATTGGATTAGAGACGTGGACTGATAAGAAAGAAAGAAAATACGTTTATTTGCGGCAAACATGACTTCCTCGGTGGTCTAGTGGTCGTAAACGCTACTGCTGACCATGAGGTCCTGGGTTCAACTCCCGGGTCGGGCAATGTCATTGGGTTTTTCCATATGGAACTTCTCAGTAGCAGCCCGGAGTGTGGATTTGTGTCTGGTTGATGGCAATAGGCTCGCCCCATGTTACATGGGACTTAAACATTACTGGCGAAACGCAGCGGTGCTATAAGTACGGTCACCAAAAGAGATAAGTAACCAGGCTCGTCGGATATAGTTGAAGTTTAGTAAGAAACCGATGGATGTCTTCGGATAAAATTTTATTTAATGACTAGATAACAAACAGTTCTTTTCTCAAATTAAATTTCATTCAAAAACTTCCATTGGTACCTACTTTTTTTTTTATTAAAAACTTTGCCCCACACTAGGGATTACTCCTGTATCGTGGGTACGTTCACAAACATTTAAATTCACATACACAAACAGCCAGACCCGGAACAACTACCTGTAGGCAATACAAATATTTGTTACGTGCGGGAATCGAACCCGCGAAACGCAGCGCAGCAGTCGATCGCTCAGCCACTGCGCCAACCGTGTCGTATCTTACTAAACTTCAACTATATCCGACGACACTGGTTACTATCTCTTTTGGTGACTGTACAAGTGTACACTTTTGTCTAAATCTTCCGGCAAACGAGGCGTGATGTTATGTTATGGTGATTTGACAACGACATTTCAAAATGAGACAATATTTTGTCTGATGACGACATGTTACATAGAACAAATGGGAACTACTGTTATTTTTCGATGGTTTGGCCGTACCTGAAGACAATATACTCACATCCTCATCCGACCACAACCCAGGCGTAGCGAAAGACTCCAACAGATCAGCTCCACACAACAGTTTGACGGTGACGCCATCTTGAACGTTGCCGTTCAGCTTCTCCAGCAAGTTGTCTGGTTCGTCGAAACTGTTGAGGTTGAGGATGTCATCTGGTAGCCAAGATGGCGGGTCCGGGTTGTTCTGTCCTGTTAGGTAGTTGTTTATTGTGTCCTGTGGGGCAAGAATTTGATTATTTATCACAAGATTTTTTGCACTATGTACTTTAACTTATGTATTTGTTAAAACAACAGCGATAAAAGTTAGAACATTTGTACAGTCAGGGAAATTAACTGTTTATTAATTGACATACTACGCCGATTTGCAGTGGGCTTGTGGGCTTAGTAATAACAGCCGCGCGGGACGATCGATCAAGTTAAGCTACGCTTGCCGCGGTTGGTCCGTGGAAGGGTGACCATTTTTACATACCAAGACCCCTCCATGCCTCGGAAAGCACGTCAAGTCGTCGGCCCCGGCTGTCATTCGCGGATCTTTGACAGTCGTTACGGGTCGTCAGAAACCCGAAAGTGTGACAGCCAGTTTTACAAGGGGTATAGTATTACCTAGTCACTGGGTTGAGGAGGTCAGATAGGCAATAGCTTCATTTAAAATACTGGTATTCAGTTGCATCCGGTTAGACTGGAAGCTGACCCCAACGTAGTTGGGAAAAGGCTAGGAAGATCAGTAATTTTTTCTGAATTTACTACATTTTCCAAATGCTGCACAATGCCGCTTTGAAAGCAGTCGAAACAAGGTAGATTCCCACTCGTCCTGATAAAGGTTACTTCTACTATGTAACTATCTCCATGAGATATCAATTTTTTAAGTTTTAAACAGTGATGACAATACAATGCTGTGAAAAGATTAAAGTAAAATCCCAGAATTTCCAATAATGAACCTTATTACCATGTGTCAAGGTTCAATATTGAAGAATCCAGTTTTTGTAATTCAGACTTTGAATAATTTTATTTTTATCACACCTGCTCTGAAAATACATACTAATTATACCAATTAGAGGGAAGAAACGCCTTTATCCCGCCCTTCAAATCCTTTCATCCCAAGGTATGGAAGTTTGTATGAAAATCCTTCCGACCCAAGGGTGGGAAATATGTATAAAATTCCATTACATACCCGGTTTTTCTTTTTTTTTTAATTTGTCAGCAGTCATACTGCCAAGAGACTTTAACTGTCTACTAATTAAATTTCAAGTAAATTGTTACTGGCCACATACAGTTTTTTTTTTACCAGTTACCAACCTCCTTGGTGCATACAGAAAATTAAAAACGAAATTATTTTTGTATATAAAACGCGCGGAATCACGGAAGAAGTGGCTGCATGACCTTATGATCTTAGCCTACTCCAGAAACGGGCGAATAAAAAATGGAAAAGCCCGCGCATTTTCGCAAAAACACATTTATCTTTTGTGTTTTTTGTAAAATATGGATACTTCGAGCGACAGTGATGATGTTATCCCTAACACACCGCCAGAACTATTAGAGACGGCCCAAGAAGTTGTTGATAATCTGTTGCCGTGTCTCAAAATATCAAGATACCCGGACAAAATGTAATATCTTATAATAGCTGCACTTTTAATAATTGTACTTTTAACTAAATATAAACATTTCTATGCATTTATGTCCATAATTTTCCTCGTAGGTGTAATAAAAAGCACTATACATCCCTCAGGATAATGTACAGTTCCATACCTCAAATGGTTTGCGCCCCTCGCAAGCTCGTGGCGCAAATGCCATAATCTCGGTATGGAACTGTCACTTTCTTCCCTCTGAAGTAATGTACTATTATCTTGACTAATGAAAATATGCTTAATCTTATCAATTAACTATAACTATGAACGATGTGATCTATGATGACTATATCTTTTTAACAATTAATCATATCCAAAGTACACAGTTATTCACTGTTTATCAATGACAATGACAGATTTGTGTCATTGTGTAGTCATTACAAAAACCCATTGTATTTCAAACGAAAATTTGACTTACACATTAAAGAAAATAACTGACCTCCACAAGACCACCAGCTGCATCTGGTAAGACTGGAGGCTGACCCCAACATAGTAGGAAAAGGCTAGGCAGATGAGGATGATGATATTACCTGATGATGCTGCAGTGTAAGCCTGGTCCTTGTCCATCCAGACTGCTGTGTCTCCCATTCTGATATCTTGACCCATGATGATGACCTCAAGGCTAACTTCAACATTGCTATCCTGAAATTGACATTCATCTACTAGATACTTCAGAGTATTTACAGTATGCACCCGTTTCGAAGGCATATAAAGGCATATTTTAGACAAACAAGTTTTGAGCAAATGCTGTTCCAAGTATTAAGTCAGTATGCCACTGCAAATCAGTCAGGGTTTGGATATATTTTTAGATACTTACAAATTTTAAACTACCTTTATGCAGTTGTGGAAATATTTAGGTAAATATTACTAACATTAAATATTTATATTACAATACATTATGTGTTTATCAGCACCTTGAACTGTCTGCAGTGATAATAATAATTATTGTCTCACTGTCTATGTACACTGGGACTTTTTCAAGGATAGCATTATTAACATGTTTAATAAGACTTATTATTCTTCTTCCCTCTTGCCATCATGAATCAATTCAATTCGTAAAGCCGCGTCCTAACCGAAAGCGATTGTCGAGCGAGTAAAAAAATCCAGTCAAATACCCTATTATAATGTACATACATCATAACCTATTATGACGTATGTACAGACGCCAGCACATCAATTTACTACAATCTGTCAAATTTATTTAATAGACTTTCAACTTTATTGCTAAAGCATAAGGTTCAAAGTTGATTGGGAAAATTTGACAGTTTCGGGTAGCTTGATGTGCTGGCGTCTGTACGTCATAATAGGGTCAAAAAAAAATCCAGTCAAATACCCTAGCACGTTGACTGCCAGCCCGGTCACCGGTGACCGGACCCCGTCTTGTATCTACGCGCCGTGTTGGTCACCGGTGACCTCAAGACAGACCTGTTTTTGGGCTGAATTATTACGCCGGTGGCCACGTTTATCGTACATTTAGTGTATGCAAGTGACCGGAGCGGCGCTGTAGACTGTTACTACAGCGTGGTTTCGGCGTGTTTATGAAATTGTGAGAAATGTGGGACAAAATTGAAGAAAGTAAGAGAAAAAACATAATCGTCACAAAAATCAAGGATTTATTTTTATCAATATGTGAAATATAAGTAAGAAACAATTAAGTATAACAAAGCGATGGAACTTATTAAAACAAATTAAACAAAAATATGGCTCATTTGGACATTCTTTACAAAATGTTGCTACTTTTTTTGTTTTATTTTTGGCTGATTTTGTACCGTACATTGCCACACAGTTTTTGTAACATTCTGAACAAAATCGTCTAGTGTTTCTTACGTTACCCTCTTTTTTCAATAATTGATGTTTCAGTCTTTTTGGTCTATCTATTCTTTCGGGTTTTGTGGTCTCGCCCTTTCCTGCATCAACTAAATCCTCCACTAACTCTCTTCTAAACTGTACTATACTTTCACTTTTTTATTATTTTCGTTATACATAACCCATGCATTAACAATAGCTGTATTCAATATAAGTTCTATTCCTAATTTTTTATACCATTTAACCGTTTTACGTAATGGCGAGGAATATGCGGCCATTTGATCGCTCATATCAACTGCGCTTTTTGTTTTGTTGTAAGCTAAAACCATTCTTGGTTTGCGAATTACTTTACCCTTTTTAGTTATTTTAGAAAATCCTTTAGAATGTTTCGTGGATAGCATCAGCACATCTCTTTTGTCCTTCCACTTCAATACGCATATTCCTCGTTCATTCTCCCTAGCTATTACTTCGCTAGGTTTTAATTTGGAGTCTACTACCGCTTTCGGCAAACCTCTTCTATTTTTCCTCAAAGTACCCACCAAATGAGTGTCCCTATCAAGTAGTTCATTGGCCAGCTCCAAGCTTGTATACCAATTGTCTGTTGCAAGTGTGTGACCACAGCCCAGTATGTGCTCACAAAGAGACATTACCACTCTTGTAGGTGTGGTATTCACTAGTTCATTATTTTTGCCAGCATACAGTTCCAATTTGCATGTATATCCTGGTAATGTACAGAGTTTGAATAACTTCATACCATATTTGTGCCTCTTGCTTTTGTTATATTGTCTAAAAATTATGCGACCTCTGAAAGGCACTTGGCTTTCATCAATACAGATATCTTCCTTAGGTGCATATATATTTTTAAAAGTTGTGTTTAAACTATCTAAAAGAGGTCGTATTTTGTAAATTCTGTCAGACACATCAGCCGTATCATTATTCGTAAAGTGCAGTTTTTGCAATAGTAATTCAAATCTGTTACGGCTCATAACAGATGCAGCAAAGGTTTGCCCAAAAACCCTGTCGGTACTCCAATAAAGGTTTATTTTAGGTAGTTTAACAAGTCCCATATACAAGATTAATCCGAAGAACCGTTTTATCTCAACTTTTGTGGTTGCTTTCCAGTTATTTGAGCGAGACGAAGGCTTTGCACTAGGTCCTTGTTGCTCTGCAAATAAATTGGTTTGAATAGCAATTTCTTCGAAAATTTCATCCGGAACCATCAAGCTAAAATATTCTCCTGGAGCAGCATTTCGAAGTTGCGAAGCAAATGGTTTTCTCATACCTGAAAATGAAACAAATTAACACCTTATCATACGGTTTAATATTCAAATATTAACATAGAAACATTACCGACCGACCGAACAAACCAACCGATATAATATGTATAATACACAAATATCAAAACAGAAACATTACAGACCTAGGAATCGAACCAGGTAGCGCTCGCGGCAATTTATGCCACATCGATTTTATTTATATATAGATCTATTTAGCGTCTATCATTACTATAATGAAATCGTAAAAAGCAAAACTTTATTACCTAACATCTTGAAAATGGTTGAACGGATCTTGATGTTTGGCACAGAAATATGTTAACTATAGTCTGAAGTAGACCAAACAAAAAACAAAACAAACAATAAACAAAACAAACAATAAAATAATATATTATACCTGTTAGTTCTGTAAACGCTATAACAGATGGTTGATGTCCTTTTGGTTGAAGCCATTTTTGTGACGCACTCGCTGATAATCTATCAATATTTTCATTCACAAATTTTTCCACGTCATCAATTTCACTCTCAGATTCACTAGGAATAAACATACGTTTGCGTTTTTTTGAAGGATAGATATTATAATCTTCAATCTCTGATTCTTCATTTTCACTCAAATCATTTTTTCTAGCAATTTCATCAAAAATACTAGCTTCTAGTAAGTCAATGTCACGTAAATCATCTAATGAAATATCTATGAAATTCACGTCGAAATCTTTACTATTCTCCATGTTGAATCACGAAATCTTACAAATTAAAAAGCACGAGCGTACCGTCCAAGCGCTAGCAGACGACTGCGGGGTGCGGGTGACCGGAGAAGTGCCCGCCCCGGCGCCCCGTAACGGAAATTCACATTTTTACTATCAAGGCGCCACGTAGGTCACCGGTGGCCTCATGTGGTTTTTTCGAAATAATTATGAAACGCAGCTTCTGATCGAATCCTAAATTAGATATATTTTAAAATATTGATATTGCCCACCTATTTTCATCAAAAAGTTTTTTACTGATTTTTCTCATTTACACTACGGCAGTCAACGTGCTAGTATTTGACTGGATTTTTTTTCAAGCAAGGTCAAGAGCTACTGCTGAATATGTAACCTTGTATTCGATTCCCAATTCAGGCAGTGTTAGGTATTGGGTTTTTCTATCAGAAATTTCTCAGTAATAGCCTGAAGTGATTTTCCGAAACCTACAAAAATAATTAAGCCACACGTTTTAAAGTCTATTTTAGATAGCGACAGTACCTACTGCTAGCATCTGAAGTCATAACACAGGAACGCCATTGTAATTTCGCGGCATTCAGTACAATGATCATTTTGCGCGGAAAGGAAGGAAGAATAATTTCAAAAGCGTGTAACTTCTCAATTTTTCCGCCAATTTTTTTTTACAATTTCTTAACATCATTAAAATAAGTATTAATCTATCTACATATGTATATTACATATATCTATACAATTATAACAAAGCTTAAGATTTTGTTTGTATGGGCTAATCTCTGGAACTACCAAACGGATTCGAAAAATTATATTTGAGGAAGGCTTTAGCCTTCCTCCTAGCGTGTTAAATAGCCTATAGCCTATTTAACACGCTAGGAGCAATAGAAGCCGAGTAAAAAAAACTCAGAGGAAACACTAAGTGAAAACGAAGTAATACTGTTGAGGAGTTTTATTAAAATGTGACTGTTATTTTAGTATATGTATGTATAGGCATTGTGTATCTTAGAACTACCACTCGAACGAAGTCACGGGCAGAAGCTAATTCATGTATATTTTTGACAGTAGTCAAATACCCTATTCATGTACATGATCCCGCAACCGTCTCTTTTGGTTACAACACAGGGTTATTCTCGTGTCATTGGATCCTCGGTTCAATGACAGAAAGAGAGATGTGGATGTCCATGGGGGTGACCTTTGCTCAGTAGTGGGGTTGTAAAAGTAAACAAAAAAACTTTCCTCTTAAGTTTTACTACATGGCAGGACTGCCGGGGTAATACTAATATGGAGGCTACTTTATTTCAATTTGCAAATCATGATGAAATAATTTGTAATTTTACTACAAGCTTCTATCTACAATATTTCTACAGGTATATATACCGATCTTGTATGTCACCTGCTTGAATCAGTTCTATTTAAAGTTTAACTCATAATTTATACTTAATCCTATCTTTATAAGTTACTTAATCCTATCCATATTTGTTTCCCTATTGAATATTATTGCTATAATAATGTAAACAATTAAACATAGGTTACGAAATAAACCATAGGGATTTCCATGACAAATAGGTGTGAGGAAAACAAACCAGGTAACTATATTTTTTTTATATTTGAATACTTACTGGTTTTTTGTTTTGAAATATAGCAAATGGTTTTGTAAAATATTTCCAAAAATGAATAAGCACTAAACTGATCTATGTACTAAGTTATATAAAAGTATATAAATACATAAATAGAATGGTTTTAAACATTTACCTGTGTTGAGCAGGCACCAAGTCTTGTTTTCCATATGCATCATGCACAGGGCACACCAATCCTCCAACCACATTGCCTAAGTTCAAGGTGTGGATGTAATCTTTGGCAATTTCTAGAAAAGTAATTAAATATTAACAAAATTCTGTTAGGAAACCTTGAGCAAATAAATGGAGTCATATTTCATAAGATTTCCATTACTCTAGCATACAAAGCACGCAGTTCTGTCGGTTACAACTATTCTAAATGCTAAAGGTCGATAGTTCAAGTTCACTGCCATAAAATTAATGAAAAATGCACAATAATTGCGCATTTCACGTTCGATTTCCGATTACTTACCGAACATGCGAAGATGCATGTACGTCGGAGGGCTGAAACTGCCACAAGCCATAATAACAATCTTTCCGTAAGACATTTTGCGGCTTTTTTATTCAACACTGTTTATTTTATACTTCAATTTCACAATTTTTATCACATCACAACAAATTCGCACGTCTGCGAACTGTCCTTTCATTGATTCAACTTTAGAATACAACAAAATTGAAAATTCAGCTACTTTTACTTTTATCATTGAATGTCATTTTTTCCTGACCGGGTAACGTCACTTTTGAAACTGCCATTCTATGCAGAATTCGACAGATTTGACAAGAACGAATTTATATAAAACAAAGCTAATTATTCTTTTGTAAATGATCTGTTAGTTTTAGAAATACCTATTACATATCAGTATAATAAATAAATTGTATTAAAATCGATGCAGTGAGTATTTTGTTACAAATATTTTCATTAAAAAATCAGTGTCACTTGTTATCTTGTAACGGGACGCGTATAACGCGATTGAGTTAAAATTACATGCACTTCATAAAATGTGCTGAAATTACAGGTCATCTTAAAATGCCGCATAACTTTCATTTGACATTTTGTCCTTTAGTTGGTTGTGGAGTGGAGTGGACCGGTTAATAAATAATGTCACATTCACAATCATCACAGTAAACCCGAGTGTATTTATAGTTTATTTATTTACTTGAGTTCAAAAGTAATGAATTATAAATAGAAGCGAATGAGAGGGACGCGTCGCTGCAATAAACAAACACACTAAGTTACAGTTGCTATCATAACCTCGCTGATAATCAGCTGGGTATTATAAACATTGCAAGTAGTAATTTTCCAAGAAAATGAGATTGACATTGCGTTTACTTTCGTCTGTTGTGCAAAAAACTCCGTTTTATATCACCACGCCGATATTTTATGTGAATGCGGGTAAGTGAGGTAGTTGTCACAATAATTTTTAATATGTTTACATGGAATAAGGAATCAATGGCAAAATGTTTGAATAACATTTTCTAGATCAGGTTCAAGGTTTTATTACAAACAGGAAATGAAAGTAAATCACACTAAATAGTTCGAACTTCAACATTTACAACTAACTGTAGATAGAATATGCTTTATTATTATATCACTGCTTTTAGAATTCTGTACTTACCCTAAGACTGCTAACGAGACCCTATTGCTAAGCTTCTGCTGTCCGTCCGTCTGTCAGTCTGTGTGTCAGAGAGCTGTATCTCAAGAACCGTAATAGGTAGACGGTTGAAATTTTCAGTGTGTATTTCTATTACCCCTACTGCCGTGCTAAGCACAAAATCGGTATCTCAAAAAAATTTGTAAAGTTGATTTTTGTGGTATCGGATAGCTTAAAGAAATATGCATCCAATGAGCTTAGCCAAATAACGGTATCTTAATAAAAAAGTCCCTAGAAAAGTGTTCCCTATCTCAGCTTTACCTCAAATCACTAAGAGAATAAAAAACAAAACTTCAATTTTCTCGAAACTAGCTTTTCTTGAGATACCGCTTTTGCGCTTAGCACGGCAGCCTATAACAACAAAAAAAAAATTAGTTAGAAATGAAAATACCTTCATCACCTTTCATTTGTAACCTTATTTTATTTCATCCATACATTAAATGGTTTTTTTTCGTCGTTCTTTGCCTTGTTATAAGGAATCCTTAATCATATTGTAAGTCAAATCCATAAGTACTCTATATTCTATATTACAGCTCCACACTTAGGTCACCTCTACACAGCGGTAGTAGCGGATGCGATACAGCGGTTTGAGAAACTCACCAAACCTGACTGCCATGTCATATTTAGCACAGGTATGTTATCATTGATAGAGCAGTAATGAGCAGTGGATGCCCAGTGGTAACAGTCGCGAGTTTCAGGCCGTAGGTTCAGACCTTGAGAGGAGCTTTACTTTGTGTAAATAATTTCATCACCACTACCGTCAAAAACAGTCAAGGACACTGGCATATCCTTGAACCAAAAATTCGAAGACATGTGACGTCTACCAACCCGCACAACACAGACAGGACGCCTGTGTCCCAGCAGTGAGAACATTTTTTTTTCTTAGCCTAGTTTGTGTCCCACTGCTGGGCAAACTGAGAACATTATAACCTGATTATGTATGCTATCATTAAATTACTTGAGCAACTCATACTTGCATTTTCATACAATTATTACACTTGAAAATCCAGAAGGAATTATGGTCATACCCATGTTATTAGGAGTAAGTTAAACGAAGAAGAATTAAAATCTAAAAGAAGGCCAAAAGGATGGCATTTGCCATTATTAAGTACCATAGCCAAATATAATAAATATGATATACTGCATTCGTGATTTAGTTTCCAAACACGTAAACAAATGTGTTTTTCAAATCAAACAATTTATTTCTTTGTAAAGTAATTGTGAGTTGTGTTTTTAACCTCTATGTACAGACGCCAGCACATCAAGCTCCTACAATCTGTCACTCACACTCACTTTGTCTGTCTACTATAAATTCAATAGTTTAGTTACGATAGCTATAGACCGCGCGGAACTAGTTGTCCGCCCCTTAGGTATGTGAGCGGTGGGACGGAGGGGCGGGGGCACTTTGCTCACTACGTGCGTTGCGAACAATAGGCAACCCCGCCGCCCTCACCTTTCCACCCAAGGCGCGGCCAACTAGTTCCGCGCGGACTATGAGAAAACAAACAAAGAAGCCCTTCAGTTTTATTATTAGTAAACTATAGATCATGTTCATGGCAATAGGGAACTTGCAAAGTTTTATATTTTTAGTGTATCTTAAAGCTGTAAGACTTACGTAAAGGTACCTATCAAAAACAAAGAAGTTAAGTAAATTATGCACAAATAATTTAAGTATTGCAAATCAGAAGTTGACTTTTCAAAGTTCGCGCGAACATGCTCACTGACTTGGCGTGACGTCGTTTTGTGAAATTTACAAAAGCCAGCACATCAACCTACCCGAAACCGTCAGTTTCCCTATTAACCATAAAACTTATGCTTTAGCGATAACGTTGAAAATCTATTAAAGATTATTTGACAGCTTGATGTGCTGGCGTCTGTACATGGCTATACGTCAGTCACGTAAACATTTACCTAATCATTTGATGTGTACCTTCCAGGTACAGACGAGCACGGCACCAAGATACAGCAAGCGGCCGCTAAAGCCAAGCTCTCCCTGCCAGAGTACTGCACCAGCATATCAAATGAATACAAGAAGCTGTTCGAGGAGTTCAATGTTGATTACACAGACTTCATACGCACCACTGAGGAGAGACATAAGGAAGCTGTCGGGCATTTTTGGGTGAGACCTTATTTAAAATATTTCTCTATACATGTAACTTGATTAAAAACCATAACTTGCTATCATAAAGTTTAATATCGTTTGCAATATATTTACTACTTTGATTGAATAATAAACGTGTTTTTAAACTAAAAACAAAAATATTTATGTATAGAAAAGTAAAACGTAATTTAAAAGCTATAAGGTTGAAAACACTTTGTTGCAAAATTAGACCACAACTTTACTTTTGGTCTTATTTTTCCGGCCGTTTTAGATGCACTCATCAGAAATCTAGTACTATTGTTGATCAAAGCCACCGTAATCCTACCCTTATCGCAATTTATTTCCATCTTCTCCCAAACATCTCCATCAGCCAGTCATCTCAGTATTACATGAGTCTGATTTTAAAAGCAAAAACCGATAGTAAAATGAATGTTTTATTTACAGAACAAGCTAGTAAGAAAGAATTATGTGTACAAATCTAAGTACAGCGGCTGGTACAGCGTCAACGATGAGGCGTTTGTGCCCGAGACACATGTCAAAGATGAACTCAGGGATGGGGAGAACGTAAGGCTACATTTATTTATTTATGGTCTGTACCAAATGTGTCTGACGAAAGTGTAAACAAACTCTTTTCAGGTCAAATTCTTACGCAATCGACAATGACGCGCAAACTGTGACCATCAGTTCAGCACATGAGTCTAGACCCCCCAGCATAGAATTTTATTTAGGTTTATCAAAAAAAAATCTGCTGTTTCATTGAAAAGTGCACCTACACGCTCAAAACGTATGCAACTGTTTTTTGAAGTGAAAACTTCTTTAGCATCGTTGTGACTTGATATTTTATGAAACGAAAAAGCGACAGTAAAAAGAGACATATAAGATTTAACGTGGGAGAAAATGAGACAGAAAGCATTAATACAGTGTTTTTGAGTGTTATTCGAGTGTTATTGAGTGTTGTTGAGTGTTGTTAAGTGTTTTTGAGTGTGTTTGTGTGTGTGGATGGATGGATGGATGGATGGATTGTATAGTGATTTGAAGGTTTCACTTCTACCACGTGTGAATTTTTTTTCAACGGTTTTCGTTGAAATTTTTCAAGAATCGTGTACTGGATCCATGGTAACAGGTTGCGCGCCGATGTTCCTGCTAACCTGCGGGGTAATTGCGTAACACACTCAGTAGCAATTTCTTTCATTGTGACAGTTCATCAACATTCATTACGTTATTTACGTTGTTGAGCAAAAAATTTTTTCGAACATATGGAGCGCTGGATTAGCAAGATTCTTCAAAATTATTCAGATTGAGATTGATAATGTGTTACGCAATGAGGGTCCTGTGTAAAGTGGATTATAGTCCGCGCGGAACTAGTTGGCCGCGCCTTAGGTATGTGAGCGGTGGGACGGAGGGGCGGGGGCACTTAGTCATGACTCAGTACGTGCTTGCAAATACTAGGCAACCCCGCCGCCCTCACCCCCGGCCCCACCCAAGGCGCGGCCAACTAGTTCCGCGCGGACTATAGTAAAAGCGCTAATGTAGCCCGCGAAATTCAAATTTTCTTACGTTTTTTGTAATTTGCTGGTCAGTATTAAGTTGTATATCTAATCGTATGCTGCACTGGCTGATGTCATCACGTCAATCACCGGCTGTCGCTAAAAACCAGCGCTGGGGCTCTGTCTCGTATAGGGTCTTAGCATTATGCTGAGCGTTGGCCGTTTTGCGTAGATGTGACGCATACTTTCTCCCAAATTGTTATTTTTGCTTTTCTGTTGTGTTTTTATTTTTATGCGTCATGTTTGCCGCAAATAAACGTATTTTCTTTCTTTTCTTTCTTTATTTCTTTCTTGTACGTTGATTAAATATGATGCGGCCGTAAAAAATATGTATTTACAGAATCATAATCAGTAATACAACTTGTTAATTTAGTATAATCCCAAAATGTCAAGATTTCATGAAATAGTCATTCTGTGGGATAACTTGGTGTTAGAAAGTTGTGTTGATGACTTTAATGATTATAATTCTGTAAATACAATTTGCTGGTCAGTATTAAGTTGTACGTTGATTACAACGTACAACTTAATACTGACCAGCAAATTGCAAATAACGTAAAAAAAAATGAATTTCGCGGGCTACCCTGGCGCTTTCGCCTTAATCTATATTTAGAAGGTTTCAACTTTATATCTCCTTGTTAAGTCATCATCTTTTCATATTTTTTAACAGCCTGTTATATGCACTGCAAGGCAAATGCCTCCCTACTCTCCTTCGACGTCTCTCTGTCCAAAGCTGGGACTTTTCGCGTGTATTATTTATTTAACTTTTCATGTAAAAAATATTATTTGATATTGCAGGTAAAAGTGTCAGTAGAATCTGGCCACAAAGTGGAATGGACCGAAGAAACGAACTACATGTTCAGGCTGAGCGCCTTCAAGACCCATCTACAGGAATGGCTAAAAAATGGTATGAAATATTTATTTCTTACTATTCTCAAAGCATTTATTTCAATTAAACCATTTACAGGCACTTTTGAATTGTCGAGAAGTCAGTCAGTCAAAAAATATGAAGCTAGTTGCCCAGTCCAAAGCGTAGGTACCTATGGAGAAGAACGGCCAAGAAACTCCATGGTCACTCTTTTTAAATTATATTTTACGAAAATATTAGTTAAGTACATCATTACTTTTGAATTTAAAATTATATGTCTATCTAACCGGACAGACGTCGTTGTGTTTCCTACAACTCGATCGCAGCGCCACCCACCGGGTCCAATTGTAAATCTAAGCCAATCAACCGGTTGCGAGTACTACGCACTTGAATTTTCTGAAGAAAAGAAAATCACCAGTACGGTCAATATTATGTCCTTCTCGAGTGTCTTTTACGTACCTGTTATGTGAAAGGGTCTTGAAGGTCCGTGGCAAACCAAACTTGATTTTGAACTTTTCAAAATTTTGGCCACACATGACATCTATACGCGACAGTAAGTCTGCCAGGCTTTATTTATAAAAATCTTCAATCCTCTTTCTTTCTTTTATGGTTAAAAGATACAGCTCTGTGGCATACAGACAGACGGATAGACGACATAGACCGGAACCCTAAATACAGAACTGCCTTTTTTAAAGTCAATTAAAAACCCTTTAAAATTCTGACTTTTGTTCACAGACGGTGTGATAACTCCATCCAAGTTTCAGAAGCAACTACAAGAGATGTTGGAAGGTGATGCCTACCTACCCGATATATCGGTCAGTCGGCCGTCCAACAGGGTGCATTGGGCGATACGGGTATGTGACTCTATTAAATATTAATAAGTTACATAAAGGTATTTGGGTCCACCAACTTTTTCGCAGCGCAATAATAACAATGCAATGGAAAAGAAATAATTAATACCAGACTTGTAAAAGAGCGTTGTGGCTGTCTCCTGGACAAAGCACCTTCCTTTCCCTACTACAGCCAACTCTATTTTGTGCTGTTTCTGTCCAAATCTGCCCAGAAAATACAAGTCTTTAAGTTCTTTATGTTGATCCAGGTTATAAACTATCTGTATGCCAGATTTCATCCAAATTCGTTCAGCCGTTTTTGTGCCAATCCGGAACATACATCCAGACAAACGGACAACATTTTTTGCTACTATTATGTTATTCTCAATGACAGGAACATCGACGCGCAAGCTGTTATCATGCATCATGTACATGATTCTGAACCCCCTTTTCTTTTTTCGTTTTTTTTTTTCAGGATGGGAAATCATCAAATGACCCCTCCCGCTCTGGGTGCAGCGGAAGGGAGTGTCAGACTCTTACTGACTAAAACCCACCCGTGTTCCTTCCTTAGCCCTTAATGTTCCGGGCCAGCGGTAACCCTTTCGGACAATCCCGCTGACCATTCTGAACCCCCTAAAGTAGAAATTTTACGTCGGATATTAAAAATAAATATTTAATGACGAATTTATACACTAGAAACTTTTCTAGTCTAGAATCATGTGGTGAATTCGTGGTTACAGTTGGCGCGTCGATGTCCCTGCCAGCCTGTATGTATAGATGATAGATCAGCCCAGAAATTAGTGTTGCCCAAATGCAAGACCAAGACAAGACCTTAGCCAGTCTTGGTCTTGGTCTTGCGTCAATACACCTGGTCTTGGTCTTGGTCTTGGTATTGCGCTCTCAGTCTTGGTCTTGGTCTTGCAGCAAGAGTCTCGCAAGTCTTGCGAGACTCTACTACTTAGACTAGACTACATTTAAATACCTATTAGTCTATTGCTCAGGGTAGCAGGGACATCGACGCGCAACCGCTTACCATGGATTCAGTACATGATTCTGCACCCTCCTGCGTTGAAATTTTTCGTCGGCTTTTTTTTAATTTTTTACGTTTTTTTCTGCAATTTTTTTACTGTAAACTGTATAAAATCATTATTTCTATCTGACCCAATGAGATTTTTAATTAAAAAATAGTAAATTCACTTATTTCGCTTAAAACAGCAATGTAAATAAAACTCGAAAGGGCTACCTGATCAGCTTATTGCTAAAGTTCATTTGCGAGGTCAACACTGTCTTCGCGCTCACGCTATTCGCTTTCAAATGCCGTGACAAAGGGACCGCAGCGCCAAGCGGTCTCCTCTTATTATTAACGCACTTGAAAATAAACTTTAAAATTATTACAATAAAGTGCATAAATGCTTGAATATGACAAAAAATGCGGAAGATTGCGGGAATCCCACCGCGACATCGAGTCGGCCATGAATCCCAATGAATCTAACAGACGCGTCACATGAGGCATTTTAATCATCTACATAATTGAATGACCCATTTACTACTTTTATTTTAGATTTGTTATGAGGGGATAATTATTTTTCTAAAGCTTCATCGATTTAAGGGGGAAGCGCTAAGGTAAATCAACCATGAACCTTAATGCTTTAGCGATAAAGTTGAAAATCTGTTAAAGAAATATGGCAGATTGTAGTAGCTTGATGTGCTAGCGTCTGTACCATAACATCGGCTGGCTTAAAAACTGCTACTAGAACTAGACCTACTCGACTCGCTGTTAGTTTTAAATTTTGCTGAATAGAAGAATAATATAAACTTTGAAACATAAATACCTACTAGGTACATAATTTTTACCAACCTACTAACGTTAGATCTGCACATTAGACTTATACAAGTATAATATAATACTCTAAGTAGATATACCTACAAGGTATGAAATGAACTTTGCTAGGAAGTTATGCTAGGTACATTTTTATCACATATGGGAACAAATTTGTAAGTAACACGCTACCTACCTGCTTAATAAATAGTCGAAACATATAATAATCAACACAACACCTGTTAGTGTTATGACGATACGGTTTTGATACTGGGGAACGTCTATCAAAATCGGGATTGAAACCAAATACCTACTATAACGCCCAAATCTCAGTTTGACTTAACTGCGAGACGCAAGAGTCTTGCAGGCTTAGTCTTGTTCTTGCTCAAGTCTTGCAGGGGTCAGTCTTGGTCTTGGTCTTGCTACAATAAGTCGGTCTTGGTCTTGGTCTTGGTCTTGCAAAAATGCAAGAACAAGACCAAGACTGCAAGACCAAGACTGATTTTGGGCAACACTACCAGAAATGATTGTAAAAAGGTTGTTGTCATCGACTTATCGGAACAAGCGAGCCGACCGGGAGGGGAGCGAGGCGAGAGCGGCGCGGTAACAGCTGCGTCACCGCGCCCCGCAAGTGCCGCACAACACGCTACGTCGACCGCTTGCGCTCGCGCATCCTAAACCTTTTTCTTGTTTACTGTTTAATGTCATTTGTCTTATATCGTAATGTACGTGGTCATCATATCTATACAGTCCACACTCATTTAACTCTCTACCTATATAATTATACTATCGTCGCGAACAAAAGTAAAAGGAAAAAAAATAATCTCATCTCTTCACAGGTGCCAGGAGACGACGAACAGAGTATATACGTGTGGTTAGACGCACTGATCAACTACCTGACAGTGGTCGGCTACCCTGACGAGGGACACATGAAGGCGCTGAGAGCTTGGCCAGCTGACGTGCATGTTGTGGGAAAGGATATACTCAAGTGAGAATAATTTTCTTAGAAGCTGTGTCATAGAAAAGTAAATAAGACTCCACTGTCCGTCTGTCACCAGGCTGTATCTCATGAACCGTGATAGCTAGACAGTTGAAATTTTCACAGATGATGTATTTCTGTTGCCGCTATAACAAAAAATACTAAAAACAGAATAAAATAAATATTTAAGTGGGGCTCCCATACAACAAACGTGTTTTTTTCGGCGTTTTTGCCTTGTGGTACGGAACCCTTCGTGTGCGAGTCCGGCTCGCACTTGGCCAGTTTTTTTTTTTAATCCGACGAAAAGTCATATGCTGAATTCAGTGCACATTACAATTTACACATCGATGTCCCCCCTGCCACGCTGTCACCCTGTATTTTCCACATCAAGTCACACTATAGTACACACTACTAGACCAGTTACAAAAAAGCCTAACCCCTCTTCTTCACTCCCCAGATTCCACGGCATATACTGGCCAGCTTTCCTAATGGCCATCAAATGGCACCCTCCACGTCGTCTAGTCTGTCACTCTCACTGGACAGTTGATGGCAGCAAGATGTCCAAGTCGCTGGGCAACGTGGTTTGCCCACGGGGCAGCGCTGTGGGCAACGAGGCACTGAGGTATCTGCTGTTGAGAGAAGCTACGATGGCTAGTGACGCTAGTGAGTATAATATTTGTATAGTAAGATGTCTAAGTTGCTGGGTAACGTGGTTTGCCCACGAGTCAGTCCCGTGAGCACCGAGGGACTTAGGTATCTGCTGTTGAGAGAAGCTACGATGGCTAGTGACGCTAGTGAGTATAATATTTGTATAGTAAGATGTCTAAGTTGCTGGGCAACGTGGTTTGCCCACGAGCCAGTCCCGTGGGCAACGAGGCACTGAGGTATCTGCTGTTGAGAGAAGCTACGATGGCTAGTGACGCTAGTGAGTATAATATTTGTATAGTAAGATGTCTAAGTTGCTGGGCAACGTGGTTTGCCCACGAGCCAGTCCCGTGGGCAACGAGGGACTTAGGTATCTGCTGTTGAGAGAAGCTACGATGGCCTGTGAATATATTTTATGTAAATGTTCAGTTTGCCGATTGTCGCTGCAACTTGCTTTATAAACATTTAACGATACTTTGTCAACCTTACAATAATAAAGTTGAAATGTTTTGTGAATTGGAAAAACTTAAAGTACAGGACTATAAGTCGTTCTACATAGTTACATATAGTGACCACGAAACTATTGACATATAGTTTTTTTTTTTCTTTTGTGCTTTTCAAATGGCAATGATGCATCAAGTGCGCAGTTGCCACTTAGCCTTTTCACCTTTTTTTTAACAGAATGCGGTTTTATTACAGTCTAACACGATGCATATTCGTTTAAATTCGTTCGTGTATTTCGTAAAAACATAATTATGTGAAAGCAAAATACTGATTTACATTTTTGTTTATTTCCAGATTACAGCGAAACGAAACTATTGAATATAGCTAACTCGGAACTCGCCGACACACTAGGTAACCTCGCGTCGCGATGCTGTGGCGCGGCTCTCAACCCGCGACACGAGTTCCCCACACTTCACGCCGCTGAACTAGCTTCCGTAGCTACCAACCCACATGCGACCATGCTGATGGAATATGTGGAGAGTTTGCCTGGTGAGTGTTACATGTCCTAGGAAATATAGCCTAGATAAATGAGACAGAATAACAGTGTTGGACTAAGTATAGAACCCTGTGGAAAGCTGAAGATTGAGGCCTGAATTGGATCTTGTTTACCATTGTAAACAAGTAATCCCACGTTCGCACGGACATAAAAATATCGCGGCGGGATTTTATCGTGCACTGGATTTTCAACTCGAGAATCCTACAGAGCGCATCCTAGCGCTTCAAAAAACACACTGTTTGATTTTCAACTCTCGGCGCTAAGCAGTCCGTTGAAAATCCAGTGAACGAAAAGAAATCGCCGCGGGATGAAAATCACCCTTGCTATCTGAGCTAACACGGAGGTCGATTATAATAATAATATTTATATTTATTTAATAATATTTATTTCACCACAAAAATTAAACAATAACATATTATATGACTTGATAGGCTTATATACTATTTTTTAATATGGAATCCTCTGTTGCCGAACTAGGACGGATCCTGTATCTCGGCATACAGTGCCATCCCCTAATAGATTTTACTAAAATGTTTAAGCCAAACTAGACATTCAAGTTGCATCGATTCAGGATAATAATTTCCAAAATTAAATTCTATTATAGCTCACATTAAATTCAATAAAACCATTAATAATTATAATCTATACAAAGAAATAAAATTTGAATTAACGTGTAACATAATGAAAAATATAAGTACCGCTTATGTATATGGGTGTGTTTATGTATGTGTATGTGTGTGTGTGTGTGTGTGAGTGTGTATCTGTGTGTGTGTGCGTATATCTGTGTATTTGAGTAATGTTTATTTGTGCGTGTAGTACCGAAAAACAGAGTGAATGTTTGTAAAGCGTCTACTAATTTTGAATTTTTAGAAGGTCCTCAGTTTCCTCATACGAAAGACTAAGAAGAAACTGATGAATTTTCTTCTTACAGTGCATTTTATTCAGTGGATATATGTTTAGAATTTTGTTTATTTTATTGTACATGAGGGGGGCAATAAACGTAAAGAATCTTTTAATGAACGCTGTTTTGGGTTTGTACGATCGAGAGCACACTTCATGTTTCCTACGCTTATCTAAGTTACTAGGATCATATACTAGTGAGCAGTGTTGCCTAAGGAGAATTGTTTCTATGAACATTTGTCTAACGGTTGTCACTTGACAGTACTGATACAGTTCTCTTGTTGGAAACAGTATAGGCTTAAAAGTAGAAATTTTTAGAATGGCACGTTGTGCAATTTCTAAACTCTTTAAAGTAGTTTTTGGGGCACCTCCCCATGAGGAGATACAGTAAGAGATGATAGATTGATACATAGCATAGTAAATTTGTTTTAAGAGACTCGCATCTGTTATGTGTCTTAGGTTTTTAAATATATAAATGAGTTTGCGAACCCTGGATGATAGCAATTTAATGTGTTGCTTAAAACTGAGGTGACTGTCCACTGTGATGCCGAGGTATTTTATTGTCTTCACGCATTCCAGCGGTTCACAACTGCAGTTGTTTCTACTGATACACTTATGAGGAATGATTTTAAGTGAAGCGTCAAAATCCGGGTTGTTTCGAATAGAGAATGTTAGATATTTGGTTTTCTCAGTGTTTAAAGTTAAAATATTTTCAAACAGCCAATTTTGTACCACATCAAAACCATTTTGTGCGGTATCAAAGACCTCATTCCAAGTATCAGCGGAGAATATTAGAGCGGTGTCATCAGCGTAGATTACTTCACAATTTGGTATATTTAAGTTTGTGAGGTCATTGATGTATACGACATAAACAATGTAGGTCCCAAAATACTGCCCTGAGGAATTCCAAAAGACACAGGGAGTTCATTTCTGCAGTAGTTATCGACTCGTACAGACTGGTAACGCTCGGATAAGTAATCTTCAAAAAGCTTAAGCTGTGTACCACGTACACCAAGGTGTTCTAGCTTCCGTATTAAAATCGGAACAGAAATAGTGTCAAAAGCTTTTGCGAGGTCTAAAAAGACTGATAGACATTTCTGTCCTTTATCTAATTTTGTGCTAATGAGAGTATTGTTCTACTGGTGATTTGTATGTTATTTGGATGCTGTATGACTTATGCGTTTCAGTAGATAAGTCGTTTAAAATTGGTAACCATATTTTCTTGAAAGTCCTTTTGGCATGGAAACGAGGCATATTCAGCGTCACAGAAATCTCCAAATACTTATGTGTAATTTATTCCCCCCACAGAAATATGCCACACGCACTACAAAAACTACCACTTCTACAAAGCAGTGGACGCCGTCATCAAAGTGCTTCACGTCGCAAACGTCTTCTTCGAAAATATCAAACCTTGGGAGTTGCGCAAGAAACCAGAAAGCCAGAAAGAACTCGACGTTATCTTACACATTACTATGGAAACGCTAAGAATATGTGGAATTATACTCCAGCCAATCATACCAGAGATGACGACAAAATTATTAGATAAACTACAAATTGGTAAGGATTGTAGGAGCTGGCAACACTGCGAGACGCCATCTTGGAGGCTCAAAGGCGCCATCTACGAAACTAAGAACATTCAAAGTGGGAAGTTCGTGTTGTTCCAAAGAATCTATGAGAAAAAGGTTGCGGAGACTGATCAGAGAAAGAATGTACAGGCTGAACAGAAAAACGTGCAAGAAAAGAAGAAGAAGGCTCAGAAGAAAAAGGTTACAGCTGCGTAGTTCCGATTTGAGATTTTATTGTAGAATTTGATTATAAAGAAACGGGTTTTAGAAATGAAGTAGTATAATAGTAGACTTAAATTCAAAAGAACCATTTTAAAGTTTGTTACTGCTTTGGTTTATAAGCAGATATCATTTGTGTTTCATTCGGCATCTTTAACTCGAAGTGAAACATCTGGAATCAAAGTGAAAAATGAATTAAATAGTGGCCCGAAAAGCACAGAACCGGTCGAAGTGGAGGTGCTTGGGGGAGGCCTATGTCCAGCAGTGGACGTCTTTCGGCTGAGATGATGATGATGATAGGTTTTGAAATTTTAATGGCTAAACACAAACATATCGAAATATTTAAAGGTAAGCAGTTTTATAAAGAGCTTAGAAATAATTTTAAGACATTAACATAGCGTAGAAATATGTAATATTTGTGTGCATTTCTGATTTGTGCAATGTTATAATGCCATAATTATTATTACCAGCGAATTTTATTTTATGGAAGTGCTAATTTGCATTTCTCAAAGAGTGTTTGAATTTAACCTGAGTAGCTGTAAGTTTGAACAACATGACATCGCGCTTGTAACGCCCAAAGGGTTAGGAAAAAGTTTACATATAGTACAGTCACTTCAGTTTTTTCAACCTTAGTTATCGAGCAAAATATTTGTTCAAAATTGCAGCTGAAGTACAATTTTTAGAATATAAACTCTTTACTATTATGTGAAAAGCTAAAAAGGAGTTTATTGAAAAATAATGTCAATTTATTAACGTGTAAAAATGACAGTATTGATGGAGTTTTGTTGCTGACCGTACATCCACCATAAGTTTGAATAGGAAAAATAAAACTGGGGTCTTGATTGCTCTGATTTCCTAGACAGTCATTTTACAGCATTTCACATTTCGACGGCGAAGTGCCAATAACTCCTAACTGACAAAGTCAAAAATTTACACATACTGGTATAAAACGTTCAAAAATAGACACGTTGTTTTAGTTGGGAGGTACATATTTCCACATTTTAATTTAATGCTGTTGCAACTAAAAATACACTTAGGCGATTTCACTAAAACATGCGAATAACGCCTTTAAATTCAAAACGAAAAAAAAGTGAATTCTCAAAAAAAAATCAGTTTGGAGGTATTGGCACTTCGCCGTCGATTTGAATGTCTAGTGAAAAACAAATCATTTAATGTTTTAATGAAACTTGCATTCGAAGATTTTAGGATTCGCATTTATTTGGAAAATTGTTTTTTTTTTTTCAAATACCTACATAATTATGAGTATTTGACGAGGACAGTTATATTGCAGTTATCCATATATTACAATATTTAATACTTTATAATCATCTTCATTGTAGTCTTGTATATTTTATAATCAATTGACTATAATTCGCGACTCTTGTTTATACAAGGTCATATTAACTAGCGAAACTCTGCAGACGTGATGGGGGGTAACGATATGTAAAGATGATAAAACAAATTATGATGTTTTTTTGGGTCGACGACCGCTGTCTGTTTATTACCTACTTGAAGTATGATTGAGACATGAGAAAATATTTTTTTTTTGTTTGACCCCTCACCTCTACGGAGTTCCGCTAACTAATCTAAATTGACCATGTATAATAGTTGTAACATTAAAATTAACGAAAAGACTGTTATTTCTTCTAGATTAATAGTTTGCTTCCTTATCTAATGTATTTGAGATTCTGATCGTTTTAAGTTCTAAGTAGAATAGCTTGTGGTGCATTTTATATAATTCTGATTTTAATTTTATTTACATGTTGTGTCCAACTGTTATTTATGTTTAATAAATTGTTGAATTTGAATCATGAGTTATTAAGTTCTACTTCACGTATAAAACTAACAAGTTGAATTTATGTGAGCCTAGTACTTCCGGTAGATTGGTATCCAGAACCGTTAGAAGACTTGGCTTTATAAAAGCTTCGGCTATAGTCAAAAGTTCTTAAAACTGTACATTGTGTTTTAGTTTAGTATAGATGAGTTGACCAACATTTGTTAATAAAAAAAATATATATTTATTTTTTCTATATGAGATGCAAGTGAGTACAGACATGTCCTAGTATAATTGGGTTGTAGAGCAGCCATATGGTTTGTGAAGCATCGCCTTTAAAACGGCCCTCTGCGCCCTCAAGGCGAAACAATAAAGGTTTAAAAGTGCCACCCCAAACTAAGATGCAATAGGTTAGGTGTGACTGAGCTAAAGCAAAATAAATAGTTTTCAATAGTAAGAAAGCAACTACGTATCTGTGATTTTTAATTGGAAACATAAGCTTTGGTACACGAGTTACTTTCACGTCTACATGTTTATTCCAACTTAGTGTGCAATCAATCGTGTATTCCTAGATACTTCACGCAAGATGTTCTTTGACTAGGGGGGCAATCGCAGGTATTAAGCGCAGGATGGGAGCATCTATGAACTTTTATAGCCGGAATTCTAGGCTCTGTAGAAGAGTTCACTGTGAAAGCAATTATAGTGGGTTTTGGTGACATTTAATGTTAACATATTACAGGACAGCCAGTCCATCACTGCACCAGGAACATCTTCAGCCGAGCGGTGAGCAGAGGCCCACGTATCACTTATAATAAGTGCAGTGTCATCAGCTTAGACAAGGATCTTGCAGTCCGGTACAGTGAGTTGGCATATACAACAAAGAGAATAGGACCCAGTACACTGCCCTGTGAGACTCCGAAAGATAAATTCTCATCGTCGCTAGTGTAGTTCTCTGAGGTAGTCGAAAAAGATCCTTAGAGCTGTCTCTCTTATTCCTAATGCCTCCAATCCGTGTAAAAGGATAAAGGATGGGAGTAGAGACTGTGTCAAAAGCCTTGGCCATATCTAAGAATATACCTAGGTATCGTTTTAATCCTAGCATCCTCTGCTGATTTACCTTTCCGGAAGCTGTATTGGTTTGAGGCAATTGCATTATTGTGCTCTAAATAATTCAAGTCTGTTATTTAAGATTTTGGAAAGTGATTGATATTGAAAAATTATATGTTTCAAACAAAAGGGTTTTAAAGAAAACACACATTCTATATCGGAGTCAATTTATTTACGAATATGCTTATTAAATAATAATATTTGCATCAAAATACTGCAATAACGACTAACAGTATGAAGGAAAGCTAACCATAACACTATTAAGCTAGATACAGCAACGCGTTGCGGTTGCATTGCAACCGCGCGCGCAACACGATGCAGTAGCATGATACACCATCTACTTCGGGTTGGCTCGGGTGACGGAAATTGCCGAATGAACAAAAGATGGCTGCTTGAGTATAATCTTTTTCTCTTGAAATCATCATTGAGTCACAAAATTCCTTTATTTTTATTTTATTGTGAAAATATTTCGTACTCAATATTACTCTCTGGCATCTTATAAATGTGTTACCCACACACACACATGTGAAGACATTTCTTTCGATAATTTTCGTAAACCCGAAGTCAGCCGAAGTTATTGCGTATCATGCTACTACACTTCAATACACTTAGTCGAAAATGCATCAAATGAGTATGATACAGGTATGATACTAATTAATTAATCATTATTTATATAAATTCTTACAAAAATTCGGTGACACATACATTTTTGCTTAAATGCTTATTTAAAACTGTCATCTGTGAACGTTGTTGTAACAAGGAACACTATTTTATGTATTTAGAAGTCATCACAATTTAATGACGTTATTGTATTGATACTAATAAAACTATTTTTCATAAGAATATATTGGTATTAATTTCACTGTCTTTTTATGCAAAGTTTGTTTACTCTAGCACAAAATGGCGCCGACTTTTTGCCGTACATTGCCGCTTTTATATGAAAAATTTCAATCTATTAGAGTATAAAGTAAAAAATCTGTCAATGTACGCCAAAAATTCGCTACTCATTGCCATTGTGTTAAGCCATTATCGTTTAAAACAATGTTCACAGACAACACCTATAGCTCAATGACTTTGCCCTAAAAGTAACTTCAAATACTAAAGAAATCTGTACAATTGAGCTCCCAAGTTGAGCATCGTTGAGTCTAGCTCATCAAACGGAGCATTTAGCTCAACTTACGTGCAATCTGATATTGACTTTATTACTTAGTTTTTAAAATAAACTTTATTACTTATTAACATAACTTAAATAAAAATGCATTAAGGATGGTAACACTATAACTTATATGCAACATAAATTTTGTATAAGCTGAAACACAGCTACGGATAAGAAAGAGACGGAAAACAGCTCATAACTGAGTAGCACAGGCAAAGATAGCAAGGCCAAACTATGTTCCATCTCTTTCTTCCCTGATAGCATTGATGTTATAATTTATCTGTCTAGCCCAAATATTTAAATCGGTAGATTTGCTTGAACGCTTCAAAAGATGGTTACGTTTTTGTTTTGTTGACAATAACATTTGAATAGTATTGTCTCGCTCACTTATACTGAAAATCGTATCTATAGTTTCATGCGGCGTTAGAGCTCAATCTTCCTTCTTAGTATGGACACTTTTTCATACAAGTACGGTGAGGGCAAATCTAACAATTTAAATCTATGGCCTAATCAGCCTAATCTACGTATATAACCTCTATGATACAAATTCATAGTGTCGACATTGCATAGAAGACTACAAAGATAAGAAACGACAGATTGCCAGCTGAATACCTAAACTTCAAACTTTTAAATCGCTCATAAAAATCACGAAATAATTATGCTGTTTCGAGTAATATTTAATCACGATTTATATGAACGATCGAGTCTCTAACAAGTTACTGGCAACAAAGTATTCGTTCATATTACTATAAGGTTATAAAGTCAATATCAGAATAATTGCTTACATCGAATAGGAGCGTGAGGCATTGAACGACTTCACTCCTTCCATTCACTCATTCATAGATTATTAGTAAAGGCGGCTGACTGTACGTCCAAAGTTTTCGGGACGGAAGACGACATTGCAATACGTTTATGCCACTTCAAAATGTCGAAAATGTTAACAGGCATAAAATGGAGTTCGTTTTTTCAAATTTTACCCTTAGTAAATATTTGTGTCTAACCAAATTGACGATTAAAATTCCAACATTGTTTTGGACATACAGTCAACCTCACTACAAGAAAAACCTCTGAATTAGAAATGACTGATTTGAACCAAATGAATAAGTGAACGGGTGAAACCATTCATTTTGTGCGAATGAAACAAAAGATCGTGGCGAGATGACTTGTCTTACGCGATTACCCTTGTATGCCTAATCTAGGTGCTACACTTCGGCTTTGTCCGTAATCATTCGGGTGATTTCGTAGATTGAAAATACGAGATGGCCACGAATGTTCAGGGTGCGAAGTATAGAGCCTGAATGACGATTAAAAACGGGAGGCAAGTAATGAAGGCGTGTGGCAGAGGCGGCGAGAGATTTATAAAAATATTTTATTCCCATTTCATAGAGAGTAATATACATTGTCGAATTTGCAGTTTTTTTTATTTAATGCTATGTGCTCCTCCGACTATAACTATCACCCAGAAAGAAACCTGCAATGTAGTCTTAATGATTTTACTCTTACAGCAATTGCTTTCAATATTTTTTCATCAACCAAAGGGATCAATCCCTATTACTAAAAGATCCAATTTATCCTAAAGGACCAAATGAGTCGAGGGGCCCCAAATAAAAGAAAAAATGTTTTTTTTTCTTTAAATAACCACCAAAATGGTCTACTACGGCTAACCTAATTTGATAATGGATACCAAGATTTCATTTTTAGTATCGCAAGCAATTTATTATAACTACTAAAGTTAGTAATAGCTTCTTAAAACTAATTCTTTTGTTAAGGCTTAAACAAGCCAAGTTTGGAACATTTATCAAACCCGTAATAATTTGTCAAAAAATCATTCTTTTCGGAATATCAGTTGTGTAACACAAGTCTAAGCCCAGCTTCGCACGAGCGCGTTTATCCCGCGACGGCTTTTTTCGCGCACTGTCTTTTCTTCGCACTGCTTATCGCCGAGAGTTGAAAATTTAACAGTGTTTTTATGACGCGCAGGGATGCGCTCTGTTGGATTCTCAACGCGCTAATCAACATCGATAGTTGAAAATCCAGTGCACGATCAAATCTCGCCGCGATATTTTTACGTCCGTGCGAACGTGGGCTAATATTCCTATCTTTCGTACTAAGCTAAAATATGCTTATAGGGCTCATTAAAATGGCCTTTTATAGCCCGTCGAGCCGTCAAGCTACATTATTTTTAAAACCAGTTCCCTCCCACACGCATTCAGCCTCTATATATCAAAGATTTAAATTGTTAAATTTGCCCTCAGTCATGTCACGTGAAAATTGAAAAGTCAATACTGAGAAGAGTGACACGCACATCCCGTGTATGGACCCGTTTCCATGGCAACATGCGACATTGTGAGTGTATCATCTTTTCACGCGGTAGTGCGAATCTAACGGTTCAAATCTTTGGCATAAATGACAATAGGCATCGAAATATTCAATGACAATAAAAGTTACACATCAAAATGCATCAATACTTATCACTAATACAAACATTGGAAGTGAATTGGCAATGTACAGTACGACGAAAAAGTTTTCCAATATTTTGTGCGACATTTTTTATTCACAATCTTTAGGAAGGGATACGAAATTACCCAGTTTTTTTTACAAATAAAAAGTTACGTTTTTTTCTCTTTCTCTTTTCCTTGACTAACAACTTGTTTTTTTTTTATTTAGCGCTAACACGACAGACGAAAACAACTAAATACACAGATTCCATAGATTTCCTCATTCGTTTCACTATTATTGCTCGAGTATACACTATCTAGGTTTTAAGTGACTTACAAGAGGCGGATGACTTGTTTATATTTATTAAGACAAGCTTACTAAGTAGACATTACTGGTATTTGCTAGTTATTGCTTTGGATTTATATTTTTAAGATATTGTGGGACACTACACATCCTCTTCTACGATGTCCTTCTAACCGCTCTGGTTTTATTCACCTATAATGGTCCCACTGCTGGGACACAGGCCTCCTCTCTGTGAGAGGGAGTGGGCCGTAATCTACCACGCGGGCCCAGTGCGGGTTGGTAGATGTCACATGTCTTCGAAGTTTTTGGTTCTTGGACATGCCGGTTTCCTCACGATGTTTTCCTTCATCTTCCTTCATTTTCCTTCACTTTTGAGAGCAATGGTGATGAAATAATTTACACAAAGTAAATTGCCTGTCTGGGTTCGATTCACGACTCACGACCCAAGTTATGCTCGTAAGTCGGAGCCCATACCACTCGGCCACCAGTGCCTGTTCAACCAATTAATGGATTTGAAATCTGATTCGATTCCACTTTGTGCACCTTTTGTCTCATAAAGGTAGGTAGGTAGGTAGGTAGGTATTATAAATAATAATAAATTGACAATAAGGTCTACTTAGTTCACTTGCAAAGCACGGACATTAATATCTCATTTCTTAACATTCATAACATAGATTGCATTGCTGGATTAATTCTTAGCAACACATGAGATTTTTTGAGAAAAACGTCATGCTTATCTAAAAGTTAACCCATCCATTCCGTGACCTTCAATCTGAACGTTAATAAAGCCATCAATAGGTAATATTGAAGTATTATATTCTCATCAGCCATTTATAGAAAATAAATTATTAAAAAAACGTTCTAAATACAATAATATTATGTAAACGTACGTACGTATCATAAAAATGTATACAATAAGTCGTAAAAAGTATATACTTTGACTACTTGGTAAAACAATGGGACATCCCTTCTAAAATGTTAGATTGGCATCGATATTCAATTACGTTGGTGACATACGGACTGGCAACATTTTTATAGTATGAAATGAGCAGTTTAGATCGATTTATCGATAAAAAAAATAATAATTATGCCCATCACTATGGTAATCTTTCGAAACTTCACCAACATAACAAATAATCCTATAAAATACATATTTACACAAAATAAAACTTTCGATGAATAATATCAACATTTACAGATTACTCTCAATAATACGTTGGTAATAAATAAATAATAATATAAAATACATGTTATTATAAGAACGTTATAACAATAATAATGTTTGTTCGTGTAATAATACTCCGAGGTTTCTATTGAGCTAAATGCATAATGGTTACAGAATAATATCAGTCATCCGAACGAGAATTATATTGTTGCTTCACTTACAGGGAGACGGCGAATATCCTGTTTTGCTTCGTTTTTATATACAGGATGAAATTGGATAAAAACAAATTAAAATATATAATTCAGCGTGCTATAAAGTAAATTTAGAGCATGTTATTAAGAGCGTTTACGCCGTACGGCATTTCATACAAGCTTTCAAGCCCTAGTTTTTCGAACGTTTTTATACTGCCCATAAATAAAATAAAAGGTAAAGTATAAAATTTTAACATACAATTAAACGATCTGTGTTAAAAGAATTTCACGATTAATTCAATGATACTGAGATTTCTGTTAATCGTCGTGACTTTTTTATATTCCTTATACGGGTAGTCGCGATCACAAATACTCGTCAGAGCTCTGTAAGTGCAACCACAGCAATATAGTTGGCAACTGTAAGTGTCACGTCAGTTAATCATGCTGATGTATACCTACGTCAGACGTCAATGTGTAGTATTCAACGTCAAAGTGTAGTATTTGAATTTATGAGACATTTGATATCAAATTATTAACCGTTGAAAGCCGTAATTATAGAAAAAAAATCAAAATTGTCATGTCTCGCGTGGATCCACATTCCGGTGAATACAAAGGGTTAAAAGTCCATGATGATTATATAGCCTCTGGATTTTTTAACCCTTACAGTTGCCAACGTAAAAAATTGAACTAAAAACTAAATTGTTCATGTTGTTTTTTAACAGGTCACACTAGGTAATAGGTAATACGGGCTGGTGTCCGCAACTCCACGTCAATGCGCGTATTTTGCGTAAACAGGTCACACTAAGTTGTTTACGTATCGTCAACATTGCATAAAATATTCGCTTTGCTTACATATTTTGTTTTTTACCTATTTACATTTTAAATGTAAACAAAAATATAAGTAAATTGATTGTTTTCTGTAGTAAATAATGTTTGAAAACTAATAGAGGGCTAAGTAAGCACTTATGATGAGCATAAGGGACTGAGCAGTTTAAGAAATATGTTTTAGGAAATAGCGGCGCTCTTACCTGAAATTACTGTAAATCATAGGAAGATTTTGTCCAGGATTGAGGACGATACATAAATAATAATAGCATAATCAGCCTATAATGTTCCCACTTTTGGGACACTGGCCTCCTCTCTGTGGGAGGGAGTGGGCCGTAATTCACCTCACGGCCCAGTGCGGGTTGGTAGATATCACATGTCTTCGAATTTCTGGTTTTAGGACATGCCGGTCTCCTCACGATGTTTTCCTTCACCGTTTCGATAGCAATGCTGATGAAATGATTTACACAAAGTAAAATACCTGTTTGGGTTCGAACCCACGACCTACAACTCGTAAGTCGGGACCGTTACCGCTGGGCCACCACTGCTCACTGGGTCATTGCTGGATGATACATCCAAACTAATATTATAAATGCGAAAGTAAGGTTAACGTGCTTTCCGAGGCACAGGGAGGGGGCAGGGGTATGTAAAGATGATCACCCATCCACGGACCAACCGCGACAAGCGTAGCTTAACCTGATCGATCGACCCGTGCGGCTGTTATTTGTTAGACACAAGCCATATGAATGGGATGATATACAGACATGAAAAAGTTATTATAATACATATTTAAGGCAGTGCCATATACCACGCTAAAAGATTTGCCAACTGACATTCTTATTAAATCTACATTGAAATTGGAATAGAAAATTAATAATCTTCAAAATTATCTGAAGAGTGGACTTTATTGTGACTTTCAAAGAAAGTTACATCAACGATCAACATTTCAAGACAAAAAAATGGAAATAGGTAAATAACAACATACGCCAGTTCTCATACATTCAAAAACTCGAAAACCGAAACACTAACCCCCAGGTACAATGAGAAATGCATCATATTTCTACGTATACAGGTTCCAATTTCATTTGACAATAATTTTACACCCTAAACCACGATTATTTCTCGAGACTGCTTAGGACTTGGGAGCCGGAAGCTTTATTTTTAATGTGGCGTCAATTATATAGAAATTGTATTGAGTCATTTAATACAGATATTCATTTTATTTGAATGGCTTTTATTTTTTCCGTCAAACAACCACAAAAACAAATGATTTTTCCACACTTTCTTCTTTTAATATTTTTCATACATCAATTTATCGACATGGTAGTTACTTAAAAAAAAGAAACAATGTCATTTGACATTTACTTGTTTTTAACCAAACTTTTCTACAGAAAAACGCACGGTAGTGGGCACAGCCAAGTAAATTTTTTCTACACAATTCACGCCATATTATATCATACATTCTACGCCGCCGTTAAATATAGTCAACATATTATTTATTATGAAACCGTAATAATGTTACGTTTGTCACAACTAAATCAACAAATGATGACTGTATCAAAAACAATAACAAACAAAAAAAAATGTTTATGTGATAAAATATATGTCTTTGAAATCAACAGTGGACATTATGATATCATTGGCTATTTTTAAGTATTTTTATTTCTTATACAATCTCTTTGTTGTCAAGGGACGTGCAGTTGTCATTGCTTAAAAGCATCAAATATTGCTACAAAACTCCTCCATTTTGAGTGTTAACTTTAAACTATTGTTGTTTTTCCAGCAACTATCTACGTATTTTTTTGTTTTCATGTGAAAAGTAACTTGATTAGACTCACCACCAGATTTTTCAGCAAAATAATTATACAGTGTAAACTCTTTATAACGTTATCCTTTATAACAATAAACTCCCTGTAACGTTGAAGTGAGCCCAACTTGGTTGGTTTGCGTTAAAACCCACATATTGAAACACTCTGTATAGCGATACGCCATTCTCTATTACGAAGAAATGTGTTCATATTTTTAGACAGTAAATATTTATTATCGGTATTATTGTTTATGTTATGTTATCAGGTAACAAAAGACTTTGAAACTCCGAAACATCCGAGGTCGGTCTAGCTTATGTTATCCTTAATTGCCTTGAACACGTGCAGTATGACGCATTGTTTTCTCGGAAGTGATGGTCTTCGACCAAGCATACTGGGTACCGATCGTATTATCAGTCGTAAACCTACTTTGAAACTGTTAACATGGCCAGTAAACGGAAAGCGATTAGTGTTGACGAAAAAGTTTGTGTGATACTTGTTAATTTGGTTGTTTTTTTGTTCACTCCATATAACGATAACTCTCTATAACGACGAAAAATGCTCAGTCCCTTGAGTTTCGTTATAAAGAGTTTACACTGTATTTCTGCCGACTCGAAACTTTTGAAAGTGCAAACGTTTGCATAGAGGGTCAAATTCTATGCGTCGTCAGCAGTGTACAGCCAAGTTCGGGATGTCATCGTGTGTATTACATCGCGGGCGGTCAGCTCAGCGGCGGGGGCGCGGTAGGGGGCGCGGGGGGCGCGGGGGGCGCGGGGCTGGGGGGCGCGGCGCTGGGGGGCGCGGCACTGGGGGGCGCGGCGCAGGGGGGCGCGGGCGACGAGGGCAGCAGCAGGTGCTCGGGCACGGGCACGGCGCGCAGGCGGGCCGACACTTTCTTTTGTGGACATAGCACCTGTGGATAGAAATTATTCTTCATACTGTATATTGGAAAATCTTTGCGAAGCTAACGCTAAAGCTACGTTTCTTAGAAAAGCGGTGGCCGCACTTAAAGGCTGCAGTGATGGCTGTCACGAAAGCCGACCCCAACATATTATGGAAAAGGCTAGATGAAATAGGTTTGATTTCTATTTTGTCTAGAATTAAATGATTTTTTAATCTACATACCCGTCTGGCGAATAAAAAGCAACCCTTCTCCTCTTCCGGCGTCGTTGTCGCTGGTACAAGCTGCAGGTCTAACGTTGCACACTCCTTACTATCTTCACCTAAAAGCAAATGGTACGGAGTAAATAAAAAAAATACTGTCCGAAATGTATTCAAGAGGTGGTGCCCAGGCCAGGAACCAAAAGCGATAACATTGCACTTTTCGATGCCAAAAACAAGCGATACCTGCTTCACTCACGTCACTGATTGATAACGAGCCTAATAGCACACATACTTTCACAATCACTTTTTTTTTATCCTGTGGATCGCCAGAAAACTATTTAGAATAATATACAAGGTTAGTTTTCCAAGACCAGCCAAATTTAAGAGACACACAGACAATCAAACTGTGTCAAATTGAGTCCATGCGACCAACTTCGTAATCGCGAAAATAATAATAAAATATAATTAATAAAATAAAATAATTATTAATTTTATTCTTCCAAAAAGAGTGTTACAGATTATTTTTCCACTAGTTATTGATAAACACTACTATGAAATACAATATAGTACTTAAAAAAATCTGTATCACAGGAGACAAGGCCTTCCTTTTAAAATGAGGCACAGTGTATTCAGTTACATCAGGTTAGACTGGAAGCTGACCCCAAGATAGTTGGGAAAAGGTAAGGCAGATGATGAGTTACCTCTAGCAAACACATTCAGTTCCTTGAAGCATCCAGTTTCAATCATCTCGGTCTGCCACGGTATGCTAACGGATCCCGTGTTGAACTTGCCGTAGAACGTGTCGTCTCCCGCGTCCAGGTTCACTCCCTTCACTGTGCTGAACTGTTCTATGTCGAGGACGTCTTTTGCGTAGACGGCGTGTGGCTAGAAAGAAGATAGTTTAAAGGCTATTTTAGTCAAGTCTACAAGAAGTGTACGATCAGCTGGTTTTTAAGCTCTTTAAATGGTGGGTGATTTGATCCGGAGCCAAAATCTCTGATTATAAGTATATATACACGTTTTGTTTGGGGATACGCTTGAAATACAAGCCTAATACATAATCAACCTATATAATGTTCCCACTGCTGGCACACAGGCCTACTCTCAGTGAGAGGGAGTCTAATAATTTTTGTATAAAGTCTAATAATTTCAAGTAGGTATTGCCATTATGTCAACGGGCCGGTGCAAAATTCAGTTTTTTAGGCAAAGATGACAAACAGTATCTAAAAATATTAAGTAATTAAAGCTTTTGATCAATAGATCAAAAGCTTTAATTGCTTTTTAAGCTTTCATTGGGATTTTTTTTGGTCTATAAAAATCCCAATGAGTATGAGCATGAGTATACTACTCACATCAGGCACAAAAGGCGCATCAACCATCCCAGCTTCCAACCGCGCCCAGTTCAGATTCGTGAAGAACCGATGCGCCTTCACTTGTGTCGCCCCTCTCCTCCCCGCGCTACATCCGAGGCGAGACGCCGGAGACTTCGTGAGGAGGGCTGAGCATAATGCTCTTGCGCATTCGCTGAACTTTGACGAGTATTTTTCTTGTTCATGCTAAGGAATTCAGGAAAAAAAAATGGAAAATTAAGCACAGCGAAATAATCTCGAGTTTATTTAAGATGCAGAAAAAAAACCTGTACTTTAAAAAAATGTGGTGTTAGAAATACACACCACATCAATGTCACTGTCACAAGTATCAAAGTGTATCTTAATCACTTATTGTAACAAACGGAGAAAGCGGTTCTACATTGATAGATCTATCGTCAGGTTTTCATCAAGTAGAAGTGAACTTTAAAAAAATCGTCAAGACGATAATCGTCGTTACACTAAGATTACTTACGTCCATAAAACAAAAATAAACATAGATTTGGGATAATAATGTAAAAATTTAAGAAAAATCAGGAAAATTCTACAATAAATTAACTTTATGTATTTCGACGACAACATCATTTTTAATCTTGCAGAATCATTTCTCCGCTTTTGCATTAATCAACTACATTGGACTGCCTAAAGTATTATAATTTACAACTTACTAAAATAAATTCATTTACATAATGTCTGACCTTGACCCTCCGATCGACCTCTTCCCGCTTGACCTTCTCCTTGCGTGCTCGGAAGGGCGCGCGACCTTCGATCATCTCGTATGCGAGACAACCGAAGGAGAACCAATCCGGACTGTAGGTATACCTCTCGTTGTCTATCACCTGAAATTAGTGAAGAATGTGTGATTATGTGATGATACGAATATTAATCATTCCTTGAGATGGATGTCTCACAAATTAACAAAAAAATCCCTTGTTTCAAATGTATGTATTGTGTGTGTTGTGTATTATTTCTTAGTCGACCATCATCTCTTACTCAAAATGACACAATTTGAAAGAGTATTTATTATGGAAAATCCATAAGAAACTTCAGAAAATTTGAAGTTGATACATATTTCAGCGACCTTATATGACCAACTATTAAATTCTTTATTTTCTTCTTATCAAAATCAATATGGCTGAGATTCAGCACTTTCTGAACGTCAAAAATACATAAAACAGTCCCCCAAAACGCCCGCGCTTCACCACTTCCTAATGCTGTAGCTGCGAAATAGCAGAAACGCAAGAAACTCCCCAGCAGCTCGTCATTATATTTGATGACTTCTTCTTAGCGTCATCATCATCATCATCATAAGGCTATAGCAGTCCACTACTGGACATTGGCCTCTCCTATTGCACGCCATTCAACTCGATTTTCGGCAAATCTCATCCAGCTGATCCTGCGAATATCATCGCTCCACCTAGCCTGAGGTCGTCCCTCCCGCCTTACGTTTTCTTCTTGGCGTGGCAAGTCTAAATAGTTCATTATTTGTTGAAGAAGTTCAGGAACTTCAGGACATTGATAGATACCCACGTACCTCAGGCGCCATATAGCCAACAGTCCCGACCCTGCCTCTCACACTGCCTCCCTCTGGCACATCCACCGCGAGCCCGAGGTCAGATATGCGCACGTGGCCGGCGTCATCTAGCAGAATGTTCTCTGGTTTGCAGTCTCTGCATTACAAATTGTTACATTTTTAAGACCTAAGTACTCGTATTATTAATTATCTATTGTTACGACACTCCCCGGGGTTAGGGCCAAGGGGAAATGCGGTTAAGGGCGATGCGTTAAGGTACCCCGCGAAATTTAAATTTATTTACGTTTTTTGCAATTTGCAGGTCAGTGTCAGGTTGTATGTCGATTAAAATATGATTCCCAACCGAATCATCGTCATCGTCATCACTCTGTTTGCCAACTAATTCAAAATGAGGGTTACCTGAGGTCAGGTGGTGTAGATGTGAAACTTTAGGTCACCCATATGTTGGTCACGTGAAACTTTATGTCACCCATATGTTGGTGTTGTAAAACTTTAGGTCACCCATATGTTGGTCATGTGAAACTTTATATCACCCATATGTTGGTCATGTGAAACTTTACGTCACCCATATGTTGGTCACGTGAAACTTTATGTCACCCATATGTTGGTCATGTGAAACTTTATGTCACCCATATGTTGGTCATGTGAAACTTTATGTCACCCATATGTTGGTCATGTGAAACTTTATGTCACCCATATGAAACTTTAATTTCATGTGAAACTTTAGGTCATTTGTTGTAGATGTGGAGCTAGGTCACCTACCTGTACACGATGCCCATCTTGTGCAAGTGTTCCAGTCCGCACGCGACCTGCGCCGCGTAGAACCTCGCGCGCTCTAACCCAAGCCCCGTGTCGGCGCCGCACATGTTGTAGATGTGAAACTTTAGGTCACCACCTGGAAATGTGATGGAAAACGTTTAAAAACATACAGGGTGTAAAAATACCCATCACAAGCGTTATCTACGCTTTCTGTGCATCAAACTAAGTTATCTTGAGCGGAAATTATTCTTGGGAAACGGCTTTCATTGCGCGCTGCGGTTTACGGCAGCGCGCATAGCAACGCATGCAAAACATCGGTGCAAGTTAAGTTATAACATTTTAAACCACGAAAAAAGTCAAAAGTTAAAAGTCAACAAGTGTTCTCGGTACGGTCCAATACAAAAAAAAATGTGTGAGGTCGGGGGCCCCCGTTAGGAACAAAGTCCGAAGTTCCTAGCGTGATATTGGCACACACACACTCTCGTATATAATAGAAAGCGACAGAGTGAGAGTGAGAAAGTCGCATGGAGAGGGCATAACGCTTTTTCATTACGTGACGATTTCTACCAGTCAAATCCTACCGCAAACCGCGTTAAGAAACTCCGTTCAAAAAAAAAAAACAAAATGACGGGGAGTACAACCGTCTCTCATCTCGTATTTTAACACTACAAGTCGTGGGCAAAATCTAGATGGTACCAAAATTTGTGTTGTATGAACTAATAAATACTGACCATTCATAATAGTGAGCACCAAACAGAGCGCGTCTTTCGTCTCGTACGCATACGCCAGGTTCACGACGAACCGCGAGTTGATTCGCTGAAGTATTTGCTTCTCTATCAGCACCATCGCTTCTCCCTTTCGTTTCTTTATGCGTTTCTTTTCTAATTTCTTGCAGGCGTACATTTTTCCTGTTGCTCGGACCTGGAATATGTAGATAACTTTATTGCTAAACGTTACTCAAATTAAATCAAATACACAGGTTTATAGGGTAGTAGCTTCTGCCCGCGACTTCGTCCGCGTGAAATTTCACCCTCCCTCCATTCACCCTCTTATGGGTGGAATTTCGAAAAACTCTTAGTGGATATACTCTTCACAAAGAACACACGCTCCAAATTTCATGTCTCTAGGACCAGCGGTTTAGGCTGTGCGTTGATATATCAGTCAGTCAGGACTTTGAATTTTATATATATGTATGTATATGTAGATTACAAATCATAAGGATGTCTCTGTGTCCTGCCTGCCACAGTAACTGCACTCAAAAGTACACAGGGACTAATAAAATGAAAATTAGTATACTTTGGCGTAGCTAGGGATTTTGTCTAGGGGGGGGCAGCCGTCCAGTTGAACTAACCACAGTAAGTAATTTAATTGGAAGATTATTAATTAAATCGTCACTAGCATGACTAAAAGTCCTATCTCATTTTTTAGCTGATTTCAGTTAGGACAACTACATTTTTCTATTCGTGATTCTTTACATTTTGTTGCCTTTCAAAATGATTATATTTTGAGATCCAAATAAAATAGACACGACAGTTATTGAAAAATGTAAAGAATCTCGAATAGAAAAATGTAGTTGTCCTAACTCAAATCAGCTAAAAAATGAGATAGGACTTTTAGAAAAATAAGATAGAACTTTTAGTTTAAGAAAATAAGATAGAACTTTTAGTCATGCGAGAGACGAAATGACGCCTGGTAAAAATAATCCCACCAAAACATTTCATTTAAAGTATTAAATCATGCTTTCACTTTTAAAGAGTTATCAGATTTAATATAGAGCTAAGCCCCTAACTCTAAAAGGCCTAAATCTACAAACCTTACATGTTGGTCGAAATGTACGGCTCTAATAAAGACCTTTTTCAATACTGTCGATTTTTCTAGGGTGGGCAAAGAAGTTTCTAAGCATTGACCACCCTTGCCCCAACTCCCCCCCTAGCTACGCCTATGGTAGTATAGTATACCGGGCTGGTGTCCGCAACTCCACGTACAGTCACGAGCACTAATATGTCAACACTTGGCAACTTTCAATTGCGATTTTATCATGAAATAACGAATGCAACGTTGAAATACGACACTACACAAACCTACGCGTTCGATAATACGTTGTTCGTAATAACATAAAATTTCATTCAAAACTAAAGGAGAAAATGGTCTTTGAAGAAAGCCAAGTGTATATACTTATGCTCGTGACTGTACAAGCGCGCATTTTGACCTTCATACAAAAATATTACTGCAAGAATAAAAATCCAAATTGTTATTCAGTTAAACTGAGTACAGTTTAACTGAATAACAATTTGGATTTTTATTTTTCAACCTTTTCAAAAGTATGCACATAGATAAGATAGTAATCTTATCTATGTGCATACTTTTGAAAAGGCTTTCTATTTTTCACTTTTCTTAGTAACTTGTACCTATAACATAACTTTACCACGTGAAACAGTATTAAAAATCTATTATTAATATTATCTAACTAACCCGACTAATGCTCGGTTCCTATAAACAAAAACGATGGTTTTGCTTACCAATAGTAGCATTTTCTTGTTGCCAAACTGGCAATATAAATAGATCCGTAAGCTAATTGTACCTGTGATAGCTGCTTCCATAGTTATGGGTCTACTATGCAAAGCTCTGAGGTCTTTGCTTCATTATTGGTTAAGATAAAAGAGTCTTAATTTTAACCTTTAACAGTCCGTATGTTATAGGAATCGGCCATAAACCTATTTACGTCAATAGACATTTGACATTAACAATTGTGGTTACGAACCGGAAAAATACATAACAATTACCTAGATAACATATAATAGTAATACATTTATAAATGTAGAAAAATCATTTATTAATTGAATGTAAATTGTAAAAGTACCTTATTCCGTAAATTCAAAAGATTCCAGTCACAAAATACAGAGAGCTGTATTTTGTGTTCCAGTCTTGGCTGCGACCCAAGCGAGTAGGATCTTGTGTAAACAAGCAGATAGATACCTACTTAGACACAGTGGCTCGCAACGACCTAAGTCATCACTCTTAAGTTGAGACATTTTACTAACATGACTGATCGGTATGTGAAAAAATCCTTGCTGAAATTAGGGCTAGAAATATGGCTAGTAATCTTTTGTAAGTGGAAAGAGGGAAGAGAGGCCTTTGCTCTGCAGAGGGATACCACAGCCTTATAATAAGCTTTAGGTAACCAGTCTACTTTAGCCACCAGAATCCATAATCTAATATCTTTATTTCCATATTCACCTAGAGAGTAGAGTGCCTCTGACACTCAAGGCATAGACAAGTAAGGATAGTGAGGATATGTCTGTCGCGGATTAAAAACGAATCTTTTATTTTATTTGCTAAGATTCTACATATTAAATCTATTTTATTATTTATTTATTTCTGTAACTGCCCGTGACATCACAGCGGGCCCTAACATTTCTTTTTTAAATGTCGCAGCATCATGCTGAGATAGGAGCCTTTTGGCCTCATTTATGACTTTCTGTTTCAATTTTCTTATTGTTACTTTTTATTTTATATAACTTAGTTTTTTTTAATATTTTTGACTGTTGTTAGTTTAGTTTGTGATCTTCCTGTACGTGTCGCAATAAATAGTTTTTCTTTATTTCTTTCTAGTATATTCTGCAATAGTCCTGCACCGACCGGGAGTTGTACTTGCATGCATTTGCATAGTACAGACCCCAGCACATCAAGCTACTCGAAACTGTCAAATTTTCCCAATCGACTTTGAACCTTATTCTTTAGCAGTAAAGTTGAAAACCTATTAAAGAAATTTGACAGATTGTTGTAGCTTGATGTGCTGGCGTCTGTACGTACAGGCATAATCGTCGCGACGGTTAGTGCTCATTTCATTAAAACTGTCTAACATGCCTCCGCGAGTTGGCTTCCGCCCCTTGTACGCCTTCCAAAGGTTCGGGACCCCAGGGTCCTGAGATATGTCAAAGACAATAAAACTAATAATAATAATTCTCGTTAGTTCGAACCTAGTCAATCGCGTTCCTTTTGTAAAATTTTTCATCACCACTGCTCTCAAAACGGTGAAGGAAAACATCGCGAGGACACCGGTATGTCCTACGACCAAAAGTTCGCAGACATGTGATATCTACCAAAGTACCAACACGCACTGGGCCCGCGTGGTGGATTACTGCCCACTCTCTGTCAAAGAGGGGAGGCTTGTGTCGCAGCACTGAGGACATTATAGGCTGATTACGTTATTCTTGTGGTATTACTAGTTTGGCAAACTCAGTACCTAATCATGTAAGGTTAAACATTAACCACAGACCTATAGTCAGACATGACTCCAAACGGGATTTAAATTATCCTACGTGTTAATCCTGGTCATAGACTATCTGTGTGCCAAATTTCATCCAAATCCGTTCAGCCGTTTTTGCGTGAAGAAGTAACAAACATACAAACACACTCACAAACTTTCGACTTTATAATATTAGTGTGATAGTGTGATTTTCATTGATCGAGAGACCACTGCTTCGTCAGCCTCGCTCCAACCACACTCACGGGCTAACTACAATGAGCTTTCGCCCGTTATGTCCCAGCATGAGAACAGGTCAAGTTGCCAACTCCTCTCATAATCTACCTTTTTTTTTTTTTTCTTTTTTTGTCGGCGGGAAACCTTCAAAAGGCACCCTGTAAGGCACATCCCTGGGGAGACTGTAAAGGGGCCTCCCCTGAGCCTCGCTATGCACGGCAGCACGTGATCACTGTGCCACCGTCTTCCCTGGGGTCACTTGGTGGGCGGACGGAGTCCCCACTCTGTGCGCCCGCGACCCCAAAGGTCCACCTACCTTGTTGGTAAGCGGGTTCGGCGTATTAGGCGCCAAGGCGGTTGCCACCCCGACGCCTCCTTCTCCGAGCAGGATCAGCCCTCTCCCGATCCCGCTCGGCAGCCTCCTTCTTGACCATCACGGTCTCACAGAAGGAGGCTACTACCGTCCAATTCTCTGTCTCTGCCAGCATAGCCCTCACTACTGCCGGCAGAGACAGGTCTCGCCCGATCTTGGCAACCAGGACCCGCCGCTCGGAGGCCCACGCAGGGCACTCCTCGAGCGTGTGTTGTGCGGAATCCAGGCTGCCTCCGCAGTGGTGGCAATTTGCCGTGGCCTCTCGCCCAATTCTGTTCAGGTACTCACCGAAGCAACCATGTCCGGTGAGCACCTGGGTGAGCCTGAAGGAGATGCGCTCCCCTCTTTTCAGCCAGGCTTCGAAGTGCGGCAGAACGGCTTCGACAACGCGCTTACGCGAATATTGCGGCTGCTGTAGCCGCTCGCGCCACCGCTCGAGCGCGTGTCGCCGTTCCCGCCGCCTCAGCCTTACGAATACGCTTCCTGGCACACTATTCCCGCTTTGGCGGATATCGCGAATCTGGTCGTACTCATAATCTACCTAGCGTTTTACGCCTACATTGGGGTCAGCTTCCAGTCTAACCGGTGCAGAAGAATACCAGTATTTTATACAACATTTCCCGGAATTAACGCACACCACCAAATAACGCAATTAGAATATGATGTTATAATCATAATACATACAGAGAATTTTTACTATTATGTATAAAATATTGTTTATTTATTAAATTAGTTATACCTACTGATTGTGGGAAAAAATTGTGGTCACATTACAAATCTACACACGCACACGTTTAAGGCTCCCAGCAGACATGCGCGACACGACAGTGCGACGCGGATCCGAAGCTACTCTATTAGAACAGTTTCTATGACAACTTTTTGGAAATTGTTCTACCAGAATCGCGGCGCACCGCGGCTCTAGTGTAGTAGGTACCCTTAGTCCATTTTGGTTTGTTTTGACTGTAGAGCGGCATAAAATTGTGTCTAAAATTTACGTAGTTTTAATTTATTTTAGAATAAAAGATTACCGTTACAAAATTTGACAGAACTCGATTCAGTAAACGATTCTGAACAAACTACTTTCATAATGTGCATCTATTCAGTTACACATTGTAAAGAGCGACTGCTTCCAAGTTGCCAACTCCTCTGTTTTTGCTATATGAAGTAAAGCCAGAGGATATCCCTAAATAAGCCTCCCGCCACTTCCACTACAAATACCGGTGGAAGTTCATCGAGCAATTTCCTGATCTTGACAACCCTACCTTGAACACTTTGAATAGCTCGCCTGCATTGCTAAAAATTATGGTACTGTTCCGCAAACGACACTTGATATAATGTCCTTCGTGGCCGGATACCAGGACCCACGGAAACAGGAAGGCCTTGAAGATCATATAGCTTAAGCCTCCAGAATATGTACAGACTGGAGCACATCAAACTACTATAATCTGTCAAATTTCATTAATAGATTTTCAGCTTTATCGCTAAAGCATAAGGTTCAAAGGTGATTGGGAAAATTTGACAGTTTTGTGTAGCTCGATGTGCTGGCGTATGTACGTTCTTGCTGTGTACAGGGTGAAATTTATGTTGGCATAGCTCGTTAAAATGTAGGGAACAGCTGATTTTTCGCGATTGCAGCTTTTGTCCCTTAGTAAATGTTGTTCATAATGATGAGTACAATCTCCCATTTCGGTTTGTCGTATGTTTTCAATTTCAATCTGTAGAAATAAATTTTCTTTCATTCTTACCTGACAAGCGCAGACCTCCCCAAACCCTCCCTTGCCGAGCACCCGGTACATTCGGAACGTGTGCTGCGTCACCGGCTGCGCCTCCAGCCACTTCCACTGCAGATACCGGTGGAAATACATCGAACGCTCGAACTCCGCGAACGGAGCACCCGCGAGGAAGCTTTTCACACATCGCACGCATTCTATGAATATGTCTCTAGAGCCGCCTGGAAAGGAGAAAGTTAATAGGTTATTACTTATTAGACTTAGCCCTCCTCTTGCACCAAAAATCACTACATTCATTTTAGGATAAACTTATTTAAAACATCATTATGTCTGTGTCATCTTCAAGCTCTAATCAGCCTATGCTGTTCCCACTGCTGGGACACAGGTCTCCTCTCTGTGAGAGGGAGCGGGCCGAAGATGTCACAAGTCTTCGAATGTTTGGTTCTACGACATGCTATGGTTTCCTCACGACGTTTTCCTTCAATGATTTGAGAGCAGTGGTGATGATATACTTTACAAGAAGTAAAGCGCTTGTCTGGGTTCGAACGAACCTACAAACATACAACTCGTAAGTCGCGGCCTTTACCACTGAGCCACCACTGCTCTTATGTTCAAGTGACTGTCAGAAATAAAACAATGTTTTAAATTAGTTTTGCGCTGAATGCATTTTACTAATTTGTGGTGTAAGTGGCTATTATTAACTGCATAGGACAAGAATTAAAAAATATTTCCCGACATTGGTCTGGAAAAGATGGAAAGTCAGAATACGCTAAGCGCAAAAAATATTTCCTGACATTGATGTAGAAAAGATGGAAAATCGAAATACGCTAAGCGCTAAAAATATTTCCCGGCATTGATGTAGAAAACATGGAAAATCGGAATACGCTAAGCGCTAAAAATATTTCCCGACATTGATGTAGAAAATCAGAATACGCTAAGCGCTAAATATATTTCCCGACCACTGCCGGGAAAAATTGTCAATATTTTTAGCGCTTTTTACATATTGATGTTGAAAAGATGGAAAATCGGAATACGCTAAGCGCTAAAAATATTTCCCGACACTGATGTAGAAAATATGAAAAATCAGAATACGCTAAGCGCACACGTGTGTATTCACAGGAGCGACACGACGCGTCAACGGTAAAAGGCTCCTTCAAACAGGCGCGACTCGACACGCGACACAAAGGCACCGCAAGTCGCGCAACGAGCGGTGCCTTTGTGTCGCGCGCGATTATATCGTGTGTCGCGCCTGTTTGTAGGAGCCTAAAGGCAACTGCGGTTGTCGACGAGTGCCGACGGCTGCCGTCAACGCGTGCCGCTCGTTTATATGCACACTAAGCACAAAATAAGGTTGTTCCAAAAATGGATACACAGAATATACAATGCCTTCGTAAATATTTAATATTCTTTCATCAACGCCGACAAACTATGCAGGTCTATGTATAGGTGATTGATAAACATGAGAGCCAACCACTAGAGATTTAATCAAAAACACACCAACTTCATCGATATCATTTGTTATCAGAGACGTGCCTGATCAGATAAGCTCATATTACCGAACACCTTTCTCTTCTTCCATTGTTAACATTAAGGATGCATTTTACGACAGCCGGACGATACTACAAACTCCCCATTTTATGTTGACTCGTCTTACCCCTCGCAACATACATATAAGATGCTAAAATATCGATTCTTCCATCAAATACTCGAGCAGCGGGTTTATTATCTGATCTAAGATAAGTACATTATTTTTATCATCACTGGGATAAATGCCAGTCTTCCTATTATTATTCAAAGTCTTTATTGTCCGACTGTCAGTAGGTACGACAAAGGCTAAAAAAATTCTCTTTCGCCTCTGCTTTTATCTAGAGCTATTAATTAAGGACTTCACAAGTCACAATCTTTTTTACGTCGTTGGTCCTTGAATGCGCGGTCGATCAGCTCTAATGTTATTTATTTATTACTTTGTTTTCGCTAAGTGTTCTTCCTGACTTTTTTTTTGTGCTCGACTCCCAGGTGTCGTAGCGTAATGTTAAATAGTATACAGGATGAAATTGGAAACTTGCGCCAAATCGAAATAGGAGGTGCAGTAACTGCTACATATTCATTATAAATTGTCATTCCCCAAATCTAAATTCTTGAAAAAATCGTGTAGTCATCGTGTAGTCAGTTATTATTACCTTCAAGTAGACACGAATTCGCGGCAGGCCGTGACGAAGATGGCGGGTCGAGCTTGGCTCCTACCGTAAGGACTGGCCTCGCAAAAGACAGAATTGTGTGGAAAATAGAGAGGGACCCCTTTGCCCTGCAGGTGGCCACTATTGGCTAGTTAGATTAGATTAGACACGAATTATCGTCGTTCCAGTTTTTTGAAGTGAAAAAACTTCTTTAGGCGCGCTGGGCATTTTTTGAGATGGGAAAAAACTATTGAACTCGCGCCACTGTTACCGTAAACGACACCGCGCGTGTTTTGTTTATAAGACGATTAAAAAAGTATCCGCTTGGGATGTGTTCGGCTGTCATCGGTTTTAATATACAGGTTGTGGCGTAAGTAGTGGTCCACCGTTAGGAATTCGATATACCAGATAATTTAATATAACATATTACAATTTTAACCGATAAGCAATCCGTTCAGCGCAGAGTTCACAACGCGTTGCAAACTTTGTGCATCCAAGTGGCAACACGTTGAACTAGCGGTATTTAGGTACCTAATTTTAACCGTTCCTACGAAAAAAAGGCGTGTGACGGCGTTGCCAAATCGCTTGCCTACGCGCACGTATGTGGTTCCCTTTTCTGAATGACATCCTCTAAATTTTCTTTAAAACACGTTGAATTAGATGTTTTAATTTGGCGCGCACCTATTCAATTTCATCCTGTATAACCTTTATCTGTTTCTGCCAAAGATGACGATGGACGTTTATAAAGGCCCCTGCCTCTGTATTGCCGTTTGATGATCAGACTTTCTATTGCAGATTTAGGGTATAGGTTATTAATTACTAAATTGTTATTACTCACCATCTATCGTCGCACTGGCTTCATCAATGACCTGCCGGCTGACGACATCCGTCACGGCTTCACAGTCATCAGTCTTCAGATATCTGCCGAACACGTCAGCCGCGAGCATCGCACGCGTCTCGTCCACCTCAACCTCGTACCTGTCAGTCTGCAAGCAAAACTATGGACCTTCGAACATTGGTGTTATCTGACTCATACAAAATTTCTGGTGGTGTTGGAGAGGCAAGTGTTAGGGCGCAACCAGACCGCGGAAGTTTGACGTCGAAAGGTAAAATATAATATAAAAATATTAATTCAGCCGGTATTGTGCCACTGCAGGGTACAGGTCTCCCTCTCGTTTTTTTCCAAAATATGTTAAAATGTCGTCGATCAACTACGGTCTGGTCTGACCCTTTCACGGTGTTTCATGATAGTCTCGGTAGGAGGTATGTGATTTGCTTTTGTTTTGATGTCTCTAATCAATTGACTAATTATATGTTGTCTTCTTGAAAAATAATGGACCTTCGAACATTTTATATGACTCTTACAAAACTTTTGGTGGTGTTGGAGAAACAAAAATTTTCTTAATCTTGGATTTCCTAAGAAAGCGGCCAAATAACGATAGAAATAACGGGTGTAAAAAGACACTTAACGAAGCCGAGAGTCACTTGTACTCCCCGTCATTGTAATATTTTTTTTTACTGGACCATACCCGGGAACCTTCTGGTTACGGAGATATTCAAAATTCCAACTTTTACTAGCGTGTTTTTTTTTACGAAAACTAGCTTTTTTATAACACGACTTTAAATACTCCCACGACCCCTATACCGTCGCATGCACCCATAACTATAAGCATGATATTTTGCATGTGTTACATTGCGCACTACCGCAAACAGCAAATTTTCACACCAAAAATAAAAGTCGTTTCCCAGCAATTATTTTTGTGCATCATACATCAAATGTGTTGCCATGTGTTGATGCATTGGAAGCCAGCACATCAAGCTACCCGAAACTGGCAAATTTTCGCAATCAACTTTGAACCTTATGTTTTAGCAATAAAGTTGAAACACTATTAAAGAAATTTGACAGATTGTAGTAGTTTGATGTGCTGGCGTCTGTACAGAATGCGTAGTTAACGGCTTGTGATGTGTCTTTATACACCCTGTATGATGAGTGCGTTTTCCTACATGATGAGAGCGTTTTTTTGACACCGCAATATCAAGAAAAACTTTTTAACAATCAACGCAGATCATTGACAATCAACGAAGACCAACCAAGCTGCCATCATTACCTGGCGCCTTTATGTTTGATTGACGCCGACTCAAATTTAGTAATTAACATTAATTTAAGAGCATAGTTAGACTAAAAGGTGTATTTTTTGCTTTTCCTTTTTTTTTCTTACATCAGTATGTGCCTATGTGGTGTTCCATTTACATACATATGTACTTAAATTTTAATATTGTACTTATCATGAAACAAGTGCAAAAGAAAATGGTGTTTTTTTAAAACACTAAATTATTGGCACTAATGGCTACTAACTAAGACTTATCGAAAATACTTAAGAAAAAGAAAATGCTCTTGATGTAAAACGGATTAGGGTAATGCACGACAATCCTGTTACGTACATAAAGGGCATTGTCCATTTTCTATAGGACTTTGGCCACTCATAAACAAACAGTTCAGCTAATAGTATGTGATTGATTTAATAGCTCATATCAGTAAGAATGAGTCTATAAACCTAGTTTTGTATCAAGATGTATATTTAGATATTTTTTTTTACATTTAATTGATCCGTATCCGAATCCGTAGGTGTGCCAGGTTCAACGTAAATACAAGGTTCGGGGTTCATAGAAGTGTCAGGGTCGTCAAGAAGGGAAGAATCGGAATGCATTTTAACAAAAAAAACCAAAGTAGTCGTTAAAAAACTCACAAAAACAACACTCACGATGCAAATAAACAAAGCGAATGTTATCTGTCATTTTGACAAATTGACACAATATTTTTAAGGTTTTTTTTATGGCAACACGGTGCCGTGTTGCCATAAAAAAAAAAACAATACTATATCGATCCATTCGAAATCGATTAAAATGTTATAAGTTCTCCAGAAATAATGTATAAAACGTCAGTTTATCATTTTTTATGTCCTAAATCGTTTATTAGCATTTTTACTTATGTGATTTAACGAAAACTATGTTAAATACAGTGGAGAGATTGCACTGTATTTTAAATCGATTTGAATTTGTTGTATTAACGAGTTTTAGTTTGGCAACACCGAACCAAATCCAAAGTCGGAACCTGTGTAAATCAAATAAGATACTAAAAAAAAATTGATTTTTTACAGTGCTGATTGATACAAAGTTATTTGCATCAGATAATTACTAAAATATAATTTCAAATAATGGTAAATTACTTTTTTGCATAGCATCGTGTTTAAAAATGGCCAAGTCTGGACAATGCCCTTTATATCGGTTCGTTTGAAGCTTTCGATATGTGGCTATTCGGGATTGTATTGTAGCCACATCTGAATATCGCATATATCGATTCGAGCCGGCAAACCGAATAGCTATCAAAGGTTCTTTTTTTAGGTCAGTATTCAAATAAATATGTTTGTTTGATACAGTTGTTTCCTTGCCAATTTTGTTTTGACGTTATGCTGACGTCAGCATTCGGGGTAAAATATGGCTATACAAGGGGAGATGGAATGAACTTAGCTGTCGTATTTGTTATCGAAGTCATTTCTTCCCATTTAATGCAGTATAAAAGATGGTAAATGCATAAATTGTTAGTGCAAGTGACATATTTCGCCACAAATTGCCATGCAAATATTAAAATGACAAGGTGTTAATGGGTGGTGTTTATAGGGATTTGATAATTATGTATTAGAGTCGCCCCGGGAATCGAACCCAGGACCTCAAAAAATAATTAAATAATATATCATTTCCGTAGATATGACGCATACTTTCTCTCAAATTGTTTTATGTTTTCGAATGTCTTATGTTACACAGTGCGACATAAGAACAATTAAATTCTATTGTGTCTGCTAATTAGACACTCAATGGGTTATGCGTCATGTTTGCCGCAAATAAACGTATTTTATTTCTTTCTTTCAAGCTCAGTTCCAGCGCTTGCGACAACTAGACCAACGATGCAGACAAACTGCTTCTGTTCTCAGGTAGGTATACGGTTTCCATGCCAACATTTTTCGATTCTAATCTTATTCTGCAGGTAAACTTTAATAAAGGCTACATGCGGGGGAGACTAGTAAGAAATAAATAATAAAAAAAATTCATTCATTCGATGAATACTTACCGCATCTAGAAAGTTATTGTACTTGTGATACTGAGGCCTGTTCCTCTCGCAGAACTGTCGGAACAGCAGCTTTCCTATCGGCTGCTGGTCAACCACGTAGTCGTAACCTACATCTGGAACAAAGAAAGAATTCATAATTAGTACTCGTACAACTCAACTAGTAATATTAGTTGAACACACCTATAGTCCGCGCGGAACTAGTTGGCCGCGCCTTAGGTATGTGAGCGGTGGGACGGAGGGGCGGGGGCGCTTTGTCATTAGTCATTACTCAGTACGTGCATTGCGAACACTAGGCAACCCCACCGCCCTCATCCCCGTCCCCACCAAAGGCGCGGCCAAGTAATTCTGCGCGGACTATAATATATCACCCTTTAACCCTAACATAATAAACCGATAGAAATTACACTGCCGACTGAACACAGGACATAGTCGCGAGCAGAATCTAGTCGTCAAAATCACGAAAAATGAGAAAGGCCAGTGCAACACAGGATGGACACCAGGAAGAATAGCGTATCCTAATGGAGACACCTTGTCTATTAAATAATTTCATCACCACTGCTCTCAAAACGGTGAAGGAAAACATCGTGAGCAAACCCAACCCGGACTGGGCTCGCGTGGTGGATTCTGGCCCGCTCCTTCCCACAGAGAGGAGGCCTGCGTCTCAGCAGTGGGAACATAGGCCGCTTGTGCTTATGGACAGACATGCACTCAGCATTGGATGGATAAGTGTTAAAGTAGAGAGAGATAGAGGAGAGGAAAGGTATAAATATTAGCCAATCAGTCAGCAAGATGGTAGATGAAACTCACTGCCCAGGGTAGTAATTCGTTACGTAGTAATTAGTTGGAGTTGCGTCAAAACACGAACTTCAAGTCGTTCGTGGTGCGTGTTCCGACACATCCATCTCGAGGAGTTCCTCAGGGAAGAGTTCTGGCCGAAGGGTGTTGTGTACTGCCAGTTTCGTGGCTGGCTACGTGCCACCAGTCAGCGAAACACGACGCAAACACTTCGTGTGCGTCAGTTTTTAGTGTAATTGTAATGTTGTATGTATTTATAGTATTTTAAGTTATATTAATATTGTACATTATTATATGTTTATATGGGCCTTGATGCCTGAAATACTTGAATTTTAACTTTTTTTATTTCGAGAACTCAAGACTGTCATGGTCAAAGACTGGTCAGCAAGCAAGCGCGGGACTGACTGTCCAGGGCCCGTGTTACGAAGTATTAATGCCATCATGATTCCAGTCCGAAAAAGGGATGGTGCTATCGGTCATGTATTGCTCCTTCTCTCTCTTACACTAGAATTATGATGGCATTGAACCTTCATAATATGGCACCAGCTAGATGTACTGAAGAGTCAATGGTGAAGGGTTTTTTAATAACTTTGATAGGAAAAGTTGATAAGATTACCTCAAGGGACGGTAGAATTAAGGTTCCATCAAACAGGCGCGACACGCGATAAAATCGCGCGCGACACAATCGCGTGTCGCGCCTGCTTGTAGGAGCCTTAATTCAACGAACAATTTCTAGTTGAATTTTCATGAAACCTCGTCAGCCGTTCATCACCTGAAATGTATAGATAAGACAGATTAGCCCATTTATCTACAAGCTTTGCTTGCGGCTAAACCTGAGACCATCCTACGAAGGCTAACTTTTTAGCAAATCCGCTCAGCCATTACAACGTGATTGAGTTAGAAACTTTCGAACATATAAACATCAAAGTTTTGCATTAGTTTGTTAAGCTTTGGGCTATATGTCAACTCCTTTCTTACGGCATAGTAATTTCAATTTATATGTGTGATAAATAAAACGAATGCTTAGATTTTTATAAAAAAACTCGACTAATAGTAAAATCGACAAATACTTGATCTGCTACTAGTCGAAACTCAAGGATTGCCAACGTGCGAATTGCGTTGGAGCATAGTATTTTAGGCGTCAAATTTACAGACCATATCCTCAACACCATACTGCGCTGCAAAACACAGATTACCGACGTTATTCAAAAAGCCGATCCTTGAAGTGGTGGAAAAGATTGGGCTAGCCACGTGTGCCGTATGCTCAATGAGCTGTGGGCTAAATAGCCACTATGTGGAGGCCTCACACAGACAGAAGGTGTCGCGGCAGACCCCGTTGAAGATGGCGGGGCGAGCTTGACAAAACAAACGGATTGTGGTCCACATTACCCCTGGATCGCAAGAACTTGGTCTACTGCTAAAAGATCTCTTTTCATACATAAAAGACAATAAGTGATCACTACTCTCGCTTATTGCCTGTTAGCTACTTAATACAGCTTAGACATGGTTTCCAATTTTCCAAAAATTTAGTCTTTTATCGTGCCTAAACAACCTCGTTTTTGACCGTTGACATACATGCTATAAGTACAGTAATTCTTCCAAGAAAATAATAGATTACATAGATATATAAACTCTATAATTTAGATTGTTTATGGTGACTATTCTATTGTGAGACGTAGAAATTCGATTTGCTTATCTGATGAGATACCGATCGATATAGCATCTAATAACTTCGGTGATTCCTCAACTAGTAGAGATTCGATTATCCCGAATATTGGTATTAATATTGGACGTTATTAGTATGAATGTTTGCGTTGTAGATTACTAGGCTAGGTCAAGTAGTCTTGAGAAAAGGTTGTCGTAGTTCAGTCAAAGGCCCTTAGTTATACGGCTCGGTTTCTTTACGGTACGGCGTATAAACCGCGCCGTAGAAAAAACGTGTCTCTCAACAAGCTTCGATAGTCATCCATACTATACTGAACACCGTGCCTACACACGGCGGATAAACGGTAGTTTTTCGCGGCAAGAAATATGTGTGTGTATGCTTCACTTTTTGTTCATTTCTGCCTTTCAATCGGAATCTTTCGGGAGTGAACGTCTGATCACATAATGAAAAAGTGAATTCATTAGTAAACCGATCCAACGAAGTTGGATAAAAAAAAACACTACAAAGTGAAAAATATCTTAGTTATATTTGCTAGGGTATACTGATAAGCTCTGGTTTGCTGAGCTAGTCTGCTGTTAATAAGCCTACTAAGTACTAAGCTGATGACGCAATCGTTCCTAGTTTTAAGTTTGCTTCACAATAATTCCAATCTATATAATTTTCATTATAACCGCGAACCACAATACATTAAAATTTTAATTAAAAGAATTTTGGTTCAGTACTATATATTTAATTAATTTACATAAAAGTAGTTATAAACATCAGATAATACATCGTTGGAATATTTCCTAACAAATTGAAAGCAAAAATTCCTTGACATAGACGCAGCATACAAATAATAACAAGAAAGTAATGGGAGGGACTGTCAGCTCCCCGTATCAGCGAAACTATCTGGAAGTTGCAAAAAGAAATAATGAAACATACATAATGCAGAATGTTGGCAAAGTAACAACTATGTGTCCCCCAAGGACATGGGGAAGGGTAACACTAACAAAGAGGGTATGCAATCATGATGTTCGGCTCGGGATCACGGGCCTTGTTATCGCAATTCAATCTTGTGGGTATTTTGTGTTTAAAAGTGTGTAACGCATTTAGGGTGAAGCTCAAGGTCAAACCGTTACCAACGGCGAGCGGTCGACGGAACCTTCCCACCTTCCCAGTGGCAGCATGAGCCAGAAATTGTACTGATGTATCCACACTTTCCACTAAACAAATCGTCGCACCCATTATAGTAAGTGGGTGAGTTATGGCCAGAGCCAGAGCCAACTGAGGCGGGTTAAGAAATACATTTCGATAGAAGATTGTGATTATTTTTCTTTTAATTAGGTACTGTAAAAACTATGAGCAGTGGTGGCCCAGTGGTAACGGCCCCGACTTACGAGTTGTAGGTCGTGAGTTCGAACCCAAACAGGCGCTTTACTTTGTGTAAATCATTTCATCAGCATTGCTCTCAAAACGGTGAAGGAAAACATCGTGAGGAAACAATGTCCTAAGTCCAAAAATTCGAAGACATGTGACATGACATCTACCAACCCGCTCTGGGCCCGCGTGGTAGATTACAGCCCACTTCCTCTGGAAGAGAAGAGGCCTGTGTCCCAGCAGTGGGAACATTATAGGCTAATGTTATTGTAAAAACTAAGTGTAATTTGTATATAGTCTAAGCTTTCTCTTACTCCATGTAACTGGAGAAACCTCGGCCCGTGTCATACAGGATGTTCTAGTTCAGGGGTCGAGACCTCATTGAAGTAATGTGCACTGAAGTTTGAAAAAAAAATTACTATTAATATTATCAGTTCGACTTTTGGTCGTAAATTGGCAACTGATAATCCTGTGACGCTGCACGAAAATTGTACGTTTTTTAATGCTGTTTGAGGCAGGAATTGTACAGATGTTTCCACACTTTCCACTAAATACATCGTTACACCCATTATAGTAAGCGGGTGAGTTATGCCCACATTAAATTGAGGAAATGTAGGTGCCCTTTGAAGTTCAAGAAATAACATACGTACCTTCTGTAAGCAATATTTTTTTCGAACAAAAAGTAATCTAGACGAAACGCCCACAGAGAGACCATCAGACATTGTTTTACGAGCGACGTATAACTTACGGTCCGCTCTGTCTCCGAAAGAAACGCGAACTAATAAACAATAGTTAGGGACGCCATCGTTTACACACAGCTCGTACTGAGGCCATCATTTGTAGGATTATCATTCTTAATCCCATACAATATTACAGGAAATCCGTAAAGATGTTGAATAAAGGCCCCTTCAAACAGGCGCGAAACGACACGCGACACAAAGGCACCTCAAGTCGCGCGACGAGCGGTGCCTTTGTGTCGCGCGCGATTATATCGCGTGTCGCGCCTGTTTGTAGGAGCCTTAAAGGGATCGCAATGCCTTCTTTCTTGTTGTTTTATGGTTGGCCTTTCTCCTAATCAACATATCGTAACTATAATTCATTAGGTACCAACCCAGTTGTTGGGTAACACGATACAACCCTTGGTGATCAGACTTTCGGTCTTCCAACTACCCGTATTGACTGTCAAAGATCTACGAATGACAACCGGAACCAACAGCTTAACGTGCTTTCCGGGGAACGGAGGGGTCTCGATATGTAAAGATGGTCACCCATCCACGGGCCGACGACGGCAAGCGTAGCTTAACCTGACCGATCAATCCGTGCGACTTATTATTGACTAGCTGCGCCCCGCGGTTTCACCCGCATAAGGGTCGATCCCGTGGGAATATCAGGATAAACAGTAGAATAGAATAGAATAGAATACTCTTTCTCTTCTTCTTTTTTTCTTCTTCTTTCTCTTTCTCTCAGTAGCCTATATGTTAATCCAAGGTGTCAGCTACCTCCATAAATTTTTTGTCAAAATTGATCCAGCCGATTGAACGTGAAGAAGTAAGAAACATACAAACACACACACACTCACAAACTTTCGCATTTATAATATTAGTGTGATTAGCCACGAGCCCCACCATCCTGCCTCATCAGATATATACCTAATACCTACCACATATAGCGCTTTTAGTTATTGGCCCTTCGTTCCTATGGAAGGATGTTTTTTTAAAGGGTAAAAATGGGACCCTATTACTAAGACTCCACTGTCCGTCTGTCACCAGACTATATCTCATGAACCGTGACAGCTAGACAGTTGAAATTTTCACAGATGATGTATGTCTGTCGCCGCTACAACAAAAAATACTAAAAACAGAATAAAATAAATTTTTAAGGGGAGCTCCCATACAACAAACGTGTTTTTTTCGGCGTTTTTGCCTTGTTGGGACCCTTCATGTGCGAGTACGACTCGCACTTGGCCAGTTTTTTAAGGTAAAATACCTTTAATTCGTGATCCGATTAGGAGAACACCTTTGCCTACTCATCCGGGGGTTGTAGCCATGAGTTTACATATGTATTACTAATTTCTCTTACTTTTTCTTACGAGGAATAATTCATTATACCGATCATCTCTATTCTGTTCCGATCCTCAAAACGAAATCAACCGTAAAAGACCAATCGAATAACAATCGTCATCTCACGAAAAAAGAAAATGGCCGCCTGACGTCACAACCCACGCCATATGACAAGCATCTGTACACTTGTCCTAATATTCCCAGATGAGAAGAATCAGTACATTTCCATTTACAGGCGAGATTGCTTTCGGCGATCGTATCCTGCAAATATCGCCAAGTAATTGTTTCTTTAGTAAATATTGAATGAACAAACACGGCTTCATTACGATTGTATTATAGACTAGCTGTGTCCGCGACTCCGTTCGTGTGGTAGGAAAACAATAATGGATTGCATTGGGTTTTAATTTTTTGCGCGGAACCCATATTATTTTGCTCAAATAAAAGTATAGAGTCCCATCCTGTCTGTATGCCTCGTCAAAATCAGCCATTTCGGAGATTAGCCAGAACATACAGACAGACAAAATTATAAAAAAATATTTTTTGTTGAAGTAACGACATATACTTTGTTTGTTATTTTGACATTACAAACAGAACAGACTTCACTTTTTTTTTTTTTTTGTACGTATAGATGTATAGATTTTTATGAGAATTGGCACGAAATCGCAGATTACTTACTAATCTGTGTGACGAAAGGACCAAAGTACACATGGGCATTCTTTTTTTTCGGTGACAGTTGTCTTTGTACTGGCAAAGGTCGATATTCTTGGAACCTTTTAGAACAATTTCGCGGTATTTCGTCTAGAAGAATCCAATTATTTCATTTAATTACGTTCGACCGCTTCGTTGGTCTAGTGGTCCCTTTGTACGATTTATTCCGGTCCAATCCCCTGACCTAACGTATTTATTACATAGAAATAGATCATTACGTTTCTTAACATATTTTAAGATTAAACACTACGTTGAAGACATGGTAGTTTGGCAATAATTCCCTCTGCACATGTGGCTTCTCTGGCACCTCAGTAAAGGCATAACTATGTAAATATCTATTAACTGCTCTCAAATTAAGGCTCCTGCAAACAGGCGCGACGCGCGACGCGAATCGCGCGCGACACAAAGGCACCGCTCGTTGCGCGACTTGCGGTGCCTTTGTGTCGCGTGTCGCGTCGCGCCTGTGTGTACGAGCCTTTACGATATTTATTTTTTACATACCTCTTTGACATAATCTTTTCATTATTTAACATTATATACAGACAATTCTAATTTTTCACCTCTTTAATAGTAGTTGTAATGGCACTTGGTTTTAGTAGGTTTTTATATTTAATTTTTTATTTATCCTTTTGATAGATTCCTATTTTGTAAACGTGAGGACTTTGTAAGCGTTGTTAGACTTTAGATCTGTAGACAATTTTTTATTTTATCAAGTACCTGGTATTTGTTGACAGGCCTACGCTTTCCACCCATACCTACTGTAATTTGTAAAAACATTGTAAAAGCCAATTATTTTTAGAAAGAGTAAGGCTCGTACACACAGGCGCGACGCGACACGCAACACAAAGGCACCGCTCGTTGCGCGACTTGCGGTGCCTTTGTGTCGCGTGTTGCGTCGCGCCTGTGTGTACGAGCTTTAACCGTGGAGTTTCTTACCGGCTCTTCTCCATAGGAAACGACCAATTGGAACCGTGCACCTAGCTTCTGACGTTTCATAAGTGCCCATGTAGGTTTATGTGAAATAAAATATTTTGATTTTAGAATATGTACGAAAGCATACATTTTTTTTTTATTTATTGAAATGCTACTTTTACGGGCATTAAATTCGCGAAAAATAGTTTTTAAGTTCACCGTTTTTAACATATCTTATAAGTTGGAATTTGCAAATCGTTGAAATATTAAAAAACTGGCCAAGTGCGAGTTGGACTCGCACATGAAGGGTTCCGTACCACAAGGCAAAAACGCCGAAAAAAAAACACGTTTGTTGTATGGGAGCCCCGTTAAATATTAATGTTATTCTGTTTTTAGTATTTGTTGTTATAGCGGCAACAGAAATACATCATTTGTGTAAATTTCAACTGTCTAGCTATCACGGTTCATGAGATACAGCCAGGTGACAGACAGACAGACGGACAGTGGAGTCTTAGTAATAGGGTCCCGTTTTTACACTTTGGGTACGGAACCCTAAAAATTGTGTGATTACCGAATCTATTTACTGGTTTACGCCTTCCCCCAGTACTTTCTAACTCCCAGCAATCAGTCTCAGGCCCTAGTCGCAGGTAAAACTTTTTCGTAACGGAGTCTAGTCTTCCTTTTTCGAACTAGAAGTCAAACCTAGGTCTCAGCTTAGGATTTAGGTTTATCCTGGATTTTCTGAACGCCCAGCCAATAAGATGTTAGTTGTTCCGATTGCTATAATTGGAAGAGATGATTGTGCTCTTTTATAATTACTAACTTGATGATATTATCTATCAACATATCAAGATACAACATTTATGGCTATGAAAAAAACAATCGAGGCTAAGGGCCCCTACAAACAGGCGCGACACGCGAATTAATCGCGCGCGCCACAAAGGCACCGCTCGTTGCGCGACTTGCGGTGCCTTTTTGTCGCGCGCGATTTTAATGCGTGTCACGCCTGTTTGAAGGAACCTTAATTCTAACTCGAGAGTTGTTCCCCTTAAAAGCTTCCCCCACCACACCGTGTCTACGTTTCATACAACCCGCACCTAGATGTCGCTACTGTACCGTGGGGTAAACTTTACGAGCACGAGTAAAGGGCGGCTATATAAAAGACATTCAATTAAAACTACATACATATGTAATTTAAACTCGCCAACTCCATCAATTTAATGAAATTGTCTTTTCACTCGGTTTTTCCGCTGGCCGAGCGAGTACTAAGCATATAAACTGCTCATAAATAAGTTAAAGCTTTAATTTACCGCGTCGTGTGTCCGTGGAAAATTGTTACTGCACTAGTATCTACATTTTTTGAAGTGAAAACTTCTTTAGCGGCGCTGTGTACTTTTTTTGGAATGGGTAAAAACTTCTAAATTCGCGTCAGGTCACGTGACCCTGATCGAAAATTCGTAAGACGTAAAACGTAAGACGCGCGTTGTTGAGGACAGCGCCATCTATGCACATCGGGAAGAACTACGAGGGCCTCGCGTACTAACTACGTAGTTCATCCAACAACGACGAGATGGCGCTGAACCACGGATATATAACTGACGACGAGCTCCATGCGAGCGGCTTGCTTCTCTTACCACTGCCGCGACCAACACCACGAACTGAAGTCTATCCTGTGTGCTTATTTGTAAATCTGAATAAATTCCTTTCACGAGAAGAATAAACCAGTCACTTTGGTCATCATACCTGATTTGCAAAAAACCCTATAAAATAAGGAACACACCTTAACACGCGTGTTTTGTTTATAAGACGATTCACAAAATACACTCGTAATTGTTCAAGTTTTCACTTCTGTCGGCACTACCGGAGTGCCAGTGTTTTTTTTTTCGCTTTAGAAAGTGTGGCTACGATTCTTATACAGTTCTTCTTGCTTTGCCAGGATGCATGGATGTTTTAGACAAGAAGGTGGAGAAATTACTATATGCACAAGCCTCCAGATTCGTAATAAATAGCTATCAAGAAGTCTTACAAGTAATTGTAGTGATGCTGTTGTAGGATTTAGGAGCATTGTAAAAAGAGTCCCTAATGGGACAATTTATCTGAAGCAATATAATGAAGAAGTAAAATTGTTTGTCTGTAAGAGGGAATCTCTAGAAGTACAAACCCGATTTAAGAAAAAAATCACTGATTAAAAGCTATACAATTGCCAAGTGCCATTGAATTTTTTTATGGAACTCATAGTTGACTTCCACGCGGACGGACTCTCAGGCACAAGCTAGTATAATGCTCCTTGTTATGCTCTTAAAAGCATCCTTGGACTTGTTTATCAAAACTTCGCCATGTAAGCGAAGGGCGGGAGCCTAAAGCACTTATCCCGAAACCTGTCCTGTGTCGTGTTATACTATCATTAATAATCAAGAGCTAACATGTACGTTCTGAATCAAATACAATACGAATACAGTAATCACACATTAGCACAAGCATAACCAAACGCCAGTCTAGTCAAACTTAACCCTTTTAGATTTATTAGCCAAGCGACACCAAAGGGGGTCGATGGTCGCTAACTCGACAGTATTAATTAATTATTTCTAATTGATATCAATTGCAAGGAGACCGGTTCCCTCACCAATTAGATACAAAGAGCTATTTACAATTCAAATGTATTTATTGATAACCTAGTTTTTCTACACGCGATTGGATTATGTGAAGCAACGCTGCAGCGGAGTGAGTTGTCATTGAGTTGATGATAAATTGGTAATGAGTCTATAACACATAGAGCAAGGGTGGCCCAGTGGCAATGGCCCCGAGCCCCGACTAACCGAGTGGTAGGTGGTGGGGTCGAACCCAGGCAGGAAGCTGGTGTAAATAATTTCAACACCACTGCTCTCAAAACGGCGAAGGAAAACATTATGAAGAAATCAGGGATTGTAAAGGTTCCTAAAATACCGGTAAAGTACCGGTATTTAGTGGTTCCGGTTGCTAGAACCCGAACCGGAACCGGAACCTAAATTAGAACCTTTATTTTACCGGTTCTTTAGCGGTACGAGTACGAGACCGAACGAGTTCATACGATGCCGCTCAGCGCAGGACAATAGCGGCAAGATAGGATATTTTGTAAGAGGAGAGAGGGGTACATTGCATTTGTAGATCATTCGCATCATTCGTTGCATGAACAACGCGTGCGCCCTATATTTGTTTCATTGTTTGATTTATATTATACATTCGTGTACTCGTCTGTTGTACAATGTCCTCTTAAGAGGTTGTTGGTGTTTTTCCATTAACCCTGTATATTCAATAAATAAAGGAGATGATAATATCTAAGTGAATACAATACGATTAAACTTACCTTTGTCCATTTTATATTAATTTATTAACAGTAACTGTAGATTATATAAACAACTAATAATAATTACTGTCAATATTTGCTGACACTGTACAGACTACACTGACTGTTTGCTGACTTCTACTCACCAATAATTCGAAGGCTAACTGAAAGAAAAGATACGCTAGCCACGCGTCAAACATTATCCCTTCTTTCTTAGAGAACCTTTAAATCGGATGATACGGAACCGGTATATTGGAACCTTTATTTGGAACCGGTACTATGGAACCAGAACCAAACCGGAACCTGAACCGGAACCGTACCGAAAAGAAGAACCTTTTTAAGAACCGAAATGAAGAACCGGAACCCAAATTCGTACCGGTTTTCAATCCCTGGAAGAAATCGGCATGTACAAGAACCAAAAATTCGAAGACACGTGACATCCACCAACTGGGCCCGCGTGGTGGATTACAGCCCACTCCCTCTCACAGAGTGGAGGTCTGTGTCCCAGCAGTGGGAATATTATAGGCTAATTATACAATGCTATGAGCTGTTCTCATTCAGTTCAGTTTCTGCGAAGAGCGAAGATGAATTATAATATTTACGCGTGGGTCTTTTCCTAATCAAAACGTGATGGCGGAAAATTGCCTTTAACAGCAGATTGGGCAAATGTTTTTTTTATAGAGATCAATTTTCTCGGTTTCTTAGCATAGTAATGTTACTTTCTTCGCAACAGTTTCAATCGTTCCGTACCTATATTTCGATTGCTTTTGTTTTTTTCACTATAAAAGCTTTCATTGTAATTTCTCGTCTATGGATGTTTTATTGAAGCGGGTAAGTATCGATATCGGCAATTTTAGTGTCAATTCAGTGGAATTGACACTAACATTGAAGATAATGGCTAATGGCTCTGCTGTCGCGCATTTTTTTTTTTACTGGGACAGATAAGCAGAATGAAATGTTTTTATTTTTTGGGACAATTTGTTATTTGTCTTTATTTACGATAGTAGGTACTTAATTTGTTTTAACAAAAAGCTCTCCGGGAAATTAATGTCGAGGCTGTACTAGCAGCCTTCGACATTAATTTCCCGGAACCTCATTTCATTCGAAACACGAGGACCGCAAAACCCGATATTTTCTGGGCTCAATCTTTATTTCCCGTACCTTCGGACCTATACAACGGGTATCAGAAATGCATGATCATTTTTATGGGTGAGGGACCAACTTTCTCCATGGAACTAACATCTTAATCGCAAAAATAATATCAACTGTCCCATATAAAGGCTCCTGCAAACAGGCGCGATGCGCGATGCGAATCGCGCGCGACACAATGGCACCGCTCGTTGCGCGACTTGCGGTGCCTTTGTGTCGCGCGCGATTTTATCGCGTATCACGCCTGTTTGAAGGAGCCTTTAAACTTCCAATACCTACTCGACCCCAATGTACCATTATTATGATTTAAAACCCATCACCGAAAACCGCATCAAAATCCGACTAGTAGTTTTGGAGATACATAAATGGCAACATTGGTTTGCACACACATCCTCTCACCCCAAACGCATATACCGTCTCCGTAACGTCGTGTGTAAAAAATTAAAAAAATCCGTGGAGTTTCGGAGTTTCTTACCCGTTCATCTCCGTTGTGAACCTCTCTACGAGCTTTAGAGTACCGGGAGGAATAAATTAAACCACGGCTTATAACGTTTGAGCTGTGGTGGCCGTGGCAACGGACCCGACTTACGAGTTGTAGGTCGTGGGTTCCGACCCAGACAGGCGCTTTACTTTGTGTAATTTATTTCATCACCATTGCTCTCAAAAACGGTGAAAGAGGAAACACAACAAACAAACAACAACAACAACACCAACCAACCTGAACATCGTGAAGAAACCGACATGTGGTAGAACCAAAAATTCGAAGACGTGACATCTGCCAACCCGCACTGAGCGCGCGTGGTGGATTCCGGCCCACTCCCTCTCACAGAGAGGAGGCCTGTGTCCCAGCAGTGGGAACCGTATAGGCTGATTATGTATTTTAACGTATGTTCAATAATTATTCCTAGAAATCGTTCTACGTATTTTATATCTTATTCATTTGGTTTGTCAGCCAAATCTGACGCCTAATCTCTTCTAATCTTAAACAAACTTCATGTTGTCTCGTATTTCATGCCAATAACTTTTAACTGACTAGGCGAGGTTGCATGTGAGCACCAAACAGGCCATAGTCTCTACAGTACCTACTGCGCTTTATGATCTATCTTTATGACTGACCGACTCCTTGACAATACAAAAGTGCCTGTAATTGGTTTATCCATACTAGTATTATAAATTCGAGAGTAACTCTGTCTGTCTCTATGTTACCTTTTCACGCTTAAAGGCTCCTACAAACAGGCGCGACACGCGATATAATCGCGCGCGATACAGAGGCACCGCTCGTTGCGCGACTTGCGGTGCCATTGTGTCGCGCGCGATTTTATCGCGTGTCGCGCCTGTTTGAAGGAGCTTTATCGATAAAATTTGGCAGAGAGATAGATTGCATCCCGGGAAATGACATAAGATAGTTTTTATCGACATACCTCGCGGCCGAAGCCGCGGGTGGAAGCTAGTATTATATGTAAATGCGAAAGTGTGACGGTCTGTGTGTTACTTTTTCACGCTTAAACCCGCTGAACCGATTTATATGAAATTTCGTGTAGAGATAGTTTGAGTCCCGGGAAAGGACATCAGAAGGCCAATTCTCGTAATTTAAAACGTTCAAAATCTAGTCGCAGTCTCATCTCAGCGACAAAGAAATGTCAAAAACTTGTCAAAATGTAGGGAAATTTGAAGTATTTTTTGACAGATTGAGACTGAGATCAGAC